>CM043119.1:18940530-20285416 GCA_023701765.1 Hylyphantes graminicola
GATAAGAGATTTCTTAGTTTAGCCCCTCCGTTTTTTCATTATTTATGTACCCCGACAATCTTAATTTGAATGCGTTAAATATGTTGTCAAAAAAGACAGTCCAACCTCAATATTAAAAAAAAAAAAAAAACAAAGGATCTTTCGATAGATGCTTTACCGCCATGAACTAAAAAAGAGTAAAAATCTCGGCCAAAACACACAACTGAATCAGCAGTGAAGCAGTGAAAAAAATATAATATCTGCATATTTGGAAAGAGATAATTCGATATTAAAGTTTCAATTTTGTCCATGATATAAATTAGGTTTCTACTTAATAATTATCAAAATTATATTTTAATCTATCATACTCTTGTACTTTTTGCTTTTAACCGTTATGTTAAAGCCTCTTATTAATGCAGACGCAATATTTATTAAGGGGGTTCAGTACCAAAATCAGGTGAAAAAATCCAAACAAAAATTATTGGCTTAAAACACTATTACAACCTTTATTAATAATGTCACAAAGTATCGAGACGATTGGAAAAATATTTTTGACATTAAAAGCATTTAATGTCCCCCCCCCCCCCCCCCCCCCCCCATGGGCTTCGTAAGCAAATGGGTTAACAATAAAAAAAAATTTAAACGCGTTTTTTTCTCAGAACTTGATTTTTTTGAACTTCGATGTACCTTTTTCTCAAAAAACTATGCTATGTTTTCTCGTAAACTTTTTTATATGATGAAATAAATAGTATAGATTAATCTGAGGTTATTTACTTCTAATAAAACTAAAGTGAAATTAAAATTTATGGGGCAAAAAAGTGAGAAATTTCATGATTTTTTGGGTACCTTAAAACTTATTTTATTTAAAAAAATCTAACAGTTTTTTTAAAAAAAAAAACTTTAATCCTCAGATTAATATATAAGGTTGGTATAATGCACACAGAAACTTTTAAGATGATCTGATGAGTAGTTATTGTGAAAAGATACATTGAAATTGGCCAATTTAACATTACCGATATACATCATACTGAACCCCCTTAAAGAGTTAACTTATCTGACGCTCATAATATTCTTATTTTATTTGAAAAAGAGTATGCATCCTACATTTTTAAATTTTATAGATGTATGGTATCTTATTAACAACTTACAATAATATTAAAAATCTTGCAGAATTTTTTGCAGAAATTTTAAAAAATTTGATAACAGTAGAAATTTTGATAAAAATTCTACAATCTTATGATGGGTGGAAACTTTATTTTCTCTTCAATAGTTCTTAATCTCAATAAAATAGCCCAAAAATAGGCCAAATGAGACAAAGATGTTTTTGGCTGGTGACTAAGATTATGATTTGATATTATATTATTTTAGAGTTGCATGTCAGCTAGATAATAGAATGTGAAGATTATGTGAAGAATTACGATCATTTGAAAACAAATGTATAAAACTATCAAAAATTTCTGTTGGTTTTCAGAATTATAACTTCTAACACTTACTACTACTAAAAAAACAAAAGAGTGAAATCTCCACGCCTATATTAGAGGTGCATTTTCGACACTGGAAAGGTGTGAAAATTAACTCAGACTGAGTTAAAATTGCTCGTTTGTTTTGAGAGTGTATGAATGATATTTATTGGAAGAAAATATTTTTTATACAACTTACATACACCTTACTCTTTACAACACCTACCTTTGTATTTTCAAATAGCTCGAATTGTCATTGTTTGAAAGCTCTGGTGTCATCTGCTCCACTTGTTCGCAGCTCAAATATCAAAGCGTAGGGGACTGTTCACTCTTAAAACAAAAGAGTGAAATCCACTCATATATTATAAGTTCATTTTCGACACTGGAAAGGAGTGAAAATTAACTCAGACTAAATTAAAATCACTCGTTTGGAGTGATTTTGTCTGAGTTTTAACTAAACAAAAGAGTGAAATCCACTCCAATAGGATAAATGCATTTTCGACATTGAAATGAGTGAAAATTAACTCAGACTGCGTTAAATTCACTCGTTTGTTTAAAGAGTGTGGTGGAGATCCTGTCGGAAGTTTAACTAAACAAAAGAGCAAAATCCACTCCTATAGTAGTATATAGTATATAGGCGAAGTACATTTCCGACGCTCAAGAAAGTTAAAATCACTCGTTTGTTTTAAGAGTGTACACTCTTAAAACAGTAGAGTGAAATCCACTCCAGTTGGAGAAGTGCATTGCTTTCGAAGTCGACTCCACGTTAAAGGCATGCATATTAATTCAGATCTGTGAGTTTAAAATCACTCGTTTGGGATGTGTGATCCTGTCGGATGGTTTTTTAACCACACACAAGGAATCCACACTCCACTCCAAAAGGAGAAGTGCATTTTCCAGTATGGCGGAGGAGTGAATCACTCACTCCAAACTGAGTTAATTAGGATTAGAGGAGTGTTTGGGTTAAGAGTGTATCCCTCATTCAATACAAAATAAAGAGTTCAAGGTTGAGGTTTGGAAGTATGGTTTTCGTGCTGGTATCGTGCTCAAATTTACCTATGTAACTTCTAAATATAGCATGTACCTTGACAACATAATGACTAACCATGGGGGTGAGACTCTATGTAGTTTTCCCTTCGAGGACGAGCGTTAAAAATTGATATATAGAGAAGTTTTTTTTCATGAAACATTTTTTTATTTTTCGGCATTAAAACGAATTCTTTTACAAGTTAAGTTTCCTTTACAACTATAATTTTCTACCTTACGAAATTCCATTGAAAATCATGAGGGATCGGCAGTATCTAGCATAACAAAAATTTGTATTGACAATTTTGAAAATTACTACTCTCTTTAAACAACGAGCGATTTTTACTCAGTCTGAGTTAATTTTCACTCCTTCCGGAGTGTGTTTGTATTGATTTAGTGAAAATGATGTCGAACGTCGACTAGTGCACTTCTCCTATAGGGAGTGGATTTAAACTCTTTTGTTTTTGTTAAAAACTTCACCACACTATAACTTAACAACAACAAACGGAGCTATCGAGCGTTTTAAGGGCGATTAAGAGTGAATTTAGGAGCGGGCCCGGATTTACGAGTGATTTCGGCGTTAATTTTCACTTCTTGCTAGTGTCGAAAATGCACTTCTCCTATAGGAATGGATTTCACTCTTTTGTTTTAAGAGTGTATGGGTATTTCTTTTTGTCCGGTAAGGCAACTGTTAATAAGCATTAGTGGTTTGCTTTCGCTTTTTTTTTAAATTTCTAATTTTCCTCAAAAAGGAAAAATTCGAATTCACATGCTAATTCAATGGGAAATTCGTCGACATATAGTAGATTTATGTTCCGTCGATCGTACAGACAGACGAATGAAAAGTATGAAGTTGGGGTTGTTGTCTGAGGTTATACCTCTTTCTAATATAAAAAAGAATTTTTAAGATCGGATTGGATAGAAGCTATTTTGGAAGGGGGGTACGGGCAGACAGACGGGCGGACGGACAGTCAGACAGACGGATGTACAGTCAGACAGACGGACGGACTGACATCGACAGCATGTCAATACCTACATTTTCATTTTTTTTATTCTTGATCGTGCATGTCATTCTTCATTTAAAACATGTTGCCAAAACCTCTCACAACAAATCATCACGACATAAAAATTTTACCGTTCAAAAATATTTACTCATAACCTAGATTTTTAAAAATGCAGTTGCAATCTTGTCAATCATATACGGTGTACAGTTTAGGGATTTTTTCCTGTCTTTAGGGACAAAGAATCTTTTCCAATTCTTCGTTGAACAACGGAAGGAATTCGTTCTTATAAAAAGAAAAGGAACATATAGCCTTATTTATGTTGTCATAGGCAATGTAACAAATCTATTGATGCCAGCCGCAATTGTGAAAACAATATATAAGAAAACTAATGGATAGTCGTATAAGTACAGGGCACGGATTCCTAAATAGGCTAAGTAGGATGATGTAGCCTAGAGCTTGCAAATTTTTTGAGGTGGTAATTTTTACATTCAATTAAAGCAGCATTCAGGCATTAAAAAATTATTATAAAAATACAAATATTTTTAAGAGAAAAAAAAAAAGAATTTCCATTAATGCATAAAACCGTTAACGTATATATAGTACTAACATATATTTATTTAGTAGCAAAACTATTGGTCAGCTTGTGAGGACATTTGCAGCAATCCCTGATTTGAATTTTCAAAAAATAATAAAAAAAAGGTTAGTGTAGAACAGACAGAATGGTAAACCGTTTAAAAATTCCGCCTATTTCACTTTTACATTTTGTTGTAAGTTGTATTATATAGATGATTTAACTGTAGAAAGAAAAAGTCCAGAAAAAACTATGATAACATGGCGGTCATGATGGATCGTATAGCCTGCAGGCAGAAAATATTTAAATCGGCCTGAAATTAAACGGCCGGCCTGAAAATTTAAATCCGGTATGAACATAATTTTGCAACATTGCAGAATGCAGAAATATTTGTTTTAAGGGGAAGAGGAAGGGGGGGGGGTTTGTGCTTTTTATTTATATTAAGAGTTTGTACATTTTTACAGTAATGTTGCCCAATAAGTCACATACAACTGTGAGCGCAAAGGATCAGTTCTTCACATAATAATCCAATCGAAAAGTGTAAGAAAAATCAATAAAAGTATCTAACTTTTTCAAAAATTTATATTTACTTAACAAACTTTTTTAAAAAATTGTTACAAAAATGAGAAAACTACATCGTCGGTCAATAACAGAATACCGAATGTTCCAGTTTTTAAATGTTCTTTTATTGGTCCTTTCTTCTTTTCTGTTTTTGCACATTTGTGTTATTGTTATTGAATCGAACGATATGCTACAATAAATGTTTATTAAATTATCTTTTTATTTTTTATTTTAGTCGTTGATGAATTAGAATGTTGATTTACTGCTAACGCATTTTTTTAAAAGTCAACAAACCACTTCACTTTAATCAGGTGCTTTCAGTAATATAATGGGTTTTCGTCAAAGAATGTAGGGGAGAATGGTAGTTGTAGTGTTGTACCTTGGGACAATTTTTACATTTTAATTTTTTTCTTCGATAATTATAGTCAAAATAAAAATTTAAAAGCAGCATTTCAACACACCAAAAAAAAATTTTATATTCCTCTATAATATATATATATTTTTAATTCTGGCAGCTTGAATTAAAAAATTGCCACTCATTTAAAGTAGAGAGGATAAACTGTCCTAAGGTTCAATATGATGTTGTACCTTGGGACATACTTTATAATTCGGTCAATAGTCATAACACTTTTAACTAATTTGTGTCAGGAAACACACTATATTTTTTTTCAAGGAAATGCACAAATAAAAACTTCAAAATTCAAGAATAATTTAAATACAATTGGAAAACTTCATTTAAAAACGCACTATCATTGTTTTCTTAAAACCAAAATATTTTTAAATCTTCTCTTTTATGAAGAAAATAAAATGCAGTTGATTTTTTGTAAAAGTGCAAAGGTAAAAAATTATATTAGAATGAGAAAAATATTTCATTTGGGGTAATGAAATATTATTTTTTGTCAATAATTCATCAATTCAATGATGCTAGTGTTAAATTTTATTCTGATGATGTCTGTTAGTTAAGGCTACTATTAGAAATAAACAATGTATGAATATTGCCAATAGATTCTTAGAAATTGTCAGTGTTCCAAGGTACAAGCGTCCCAAGGTACAACACTCTCCCCTACTCTACTATCAGTGTCTTTTTTAAAGATTTGTTACGAAAACAATATTCTCGGGAAAAAAAAACACTTTTGTAAAGGGTCACTTTTATGACTCAGTATGGTAATAATTAATCTTCTTAAATAATTTTCGAAGTTATTATAACAATCGCCGGCCCACTGGCACAATGGTTAGTGTACTAGCCTTTGGAGCTGCTGGGCTCTGGGGTTCGAATACCGGTCAAGGCATGGATGTTTGTGCTTGACAATAAATGTTGTTATTTGTCTATGTGTTTGTGTCGTCCTTCTTTGTGTGTCTCTTGTGACTGTCTCTTCTGGCGAGCAGGGTAATGGGCTATAAAGCCTTCACTCTACCTTCTAGAGGGCGCATTCACTGTCATTTGTCATATTATAACAATCAAAATTAGGAAAAGTATAAAAAAGAGACCTCTTTCAGGATCTAAAACTATTTGTCTTACAATGATCAATTTTAAGGTAGGCGAATACCCAAAATTCCAAAATTTTTACTATTGCTTTAATATTTTCCAAATTTGGCATACAGATTTCAAATATAATGAATAATACTATTTAGGCATTTTTTAAAATTTAAATGTAATTTATTCATTTTAAACGGTGTTTTTCTACTAAAAAAGGAGGTTTACGCTATCAAGTCTACCACATTGAATTTTCATCCTATAAACATTAATTATGTGTTAAATTCTTCGTTTTGAACTGATGCATGCAAAGACCCTATAGAGTTGCATACAAATTACAAGAAAAGAAGTTATTAAGAAAAATATTACAATTTAACCACACAAAAAAGGATTTTTTTTATTAACTTACATTTGGACCTTTTAAAAAAAAAAAAACTTTTATATTTACACCGGATGGTAGAGGCTCATGGCACAGATATATATTGAAATAACATCTGTAAAAAATTTCAGGTAAGTTAATGTAAAACTTTTTATACTAGAAGTGTTGGCGCAAAAACCTTTTTTTAGGAGAAAAACACCGTTTAAAATAAATCAATTATATTTAAATAAAAAAAATGCCTAAAAAGCATTGCTCATTATATTTGAAATCACTATGCCAAATTTGGAAAAGATTAAAGTAATAGTAAAAATTTTAGAATTTTAGGTATTCGCCTACCTTAATTGAAGCATAATTTTTGTCTTCTACTACACAAAAGCTGAATCTACTGCAATTGCTTTTGCTTGCAAAAAAAAATATTAAAGGTTTGAGAGGAAGCCGTGATTGTCAAAGAAGCTTTTGTGCAGATATAATTTGGAGACTTTGTGTCATCTGCACATAAATATATATTTCTGAATCTTATATTATCAGTGCATGTGCTTTTTTTTTTAATTATAAAATATTTCTAGCTTCACCAACGAAATAGGGACAGGTTAAAACCACAGCCCTACAGCGAAAGAAAAAATATCCAACATTATTGAATCGGTGAGTGGCTGAGTGCAGAAACAACGTCAGTCACAAATTTCAAATTTTTCAGGAGGGAGAAAAAACGTAACAACTTCTCCATTATTTCTGCACTAAACACTCGAAACAAACGTCCTATATTTACGGAACTACTCAAAACAGACTACCGTAGTTTTTGCACCCAACACGCATCTTGCCTTTCTGCGCTTATTTTCATTGAAAACGAGTTTTCGGATTTTTTTTTACTGAAGTGGTTTCTGCATTCACCGATTCAATTGTCGGTTATTCGTATACAAATTTTTACATAGATGGCACCACCAAACGGTTGTTTTAACTTTGCTCCATTTCTCGTTACTTTAACAAAACATTTCCTCACTGATTATTCTTATTTTCTTCTCCAATTAATTCGGTGTTCGGTCTAAAGAACTAGTTTATTTATTCATATTATTTTATTAAGTAACAGTTACTCATTACAATAACATTATTATTGTAATATATAAGGTGATGAATTATTTAAAGTAATTATATGTTTAAATATTTTAATAAATGGATAATTGAAGAAAAAATATGAATTTTTTATTGTAAGTTATGTTTTTAATTATACTAATAAATATGTATTTGAAGTGAAAAACAAATCCCCCCCCCCTCACCTACCACCAAAAAAAAAACATTTTATTCAAACTTCTAAGGTCAGAATCAAATGAAGGCTGTTAATTACGAATTCTGCCCTATGCAAATTTCTGAATAACATGACATGACATAACCCTCAGCTTAATCCTAGTTCCTTATCCAAAACCGAAATTCTCATGACAAACTGGCCGGGAATAATTCATTGGTAAGGAGTATTATAATGCTATTTTGTGTACTCTATACTGCACACACAATATTATATACACACAATATGATTTATTGATACTATGACATTTGTTTACGGAAGTTTTAAGTTTGGGTTCAACTTATGGTTCAACTTCAGATTCAGGTTTAAAATGTTATGTCTAGAGCTAGAAAACTCACAAACAGCGGCGAATAACACACATGCGCAGTCCGCAATTTTTTATTTCATTCTATCCAAAAATAAAGACTGTTTATAATCCTGAATCCGTGAAACAACCTCATTTAAAAAAATAATTAAATTTTTATTTTTCACGAAAAACATGAGACTACTCCAAACTGCATTTAAAAAATAGCAAATTTTAATTTAAACTAAGCAGATTTGTATGCAAAAAAATATGTCCGTCCCGGGCGTACAGACTGGCGGACAAAAAGTATAAAAGTAGGATCTCTGATTTCATAGCTTTCTATAAATGAATTTTTAAGACCCGATGGATATATAAAACCGATTTTGGAAAGGGAATACGGACATCGACGGCATATCAATACGCAATACCTACTATTTCATTTTTTTTTAATTCTTACGAATTAAAAAAAAATAGTCTAAAAAATCGTGAAAGCAGCCAAAAGAGCGAACTTCGCCTCAAAAAATGGTTTCCAAATTTCACACTGCGCATGCTCGTTACTCGCCACTGTTGGTGACGTGACTTCCGATCCGAGCTCTAGACGCCTGTGTTCGCCCCGCCCACTTATGTGTTCCACTTTCTGGTCTGGTTCCGATTCCGATTGTTCCGAAGTTCCTAATCAACGAAACATAGATTTAACTGACAACAAGGAAAAGAATACGTGTGTATTTCCGAAATAATTTTATCCTACCAATTCTCCTTTTTTTATAATTTTCCATATGAGTTTCCTGTATAAATTGGTCCCATGAGGATATACACCAGGCGACCGAATGATTTGTTTTGCTGTGTTGTTGATTAGATCTTCAGGTTGATTGACTTTTGGCGGGATCAAGCTTCCCTTTCTATAAAAGTTTTTATGAAGTAAGTAATTTTAAAACCATCGTTAATTCAAAATAATTTCTGTTAGAAGCTCTTTTAGTTGTTAGCCCAAAACTAAAACTGTTTTTTTTTTCAATGTTTTAAATGCTGGCTTTAGGTATTTATTCGAATGTAAGTTCAACTTATAGCCGAGAAAATCTCGAATGTTCCAAAGGTATTTGTAATAAAAGTGCTCTTAAATACTTTACCAGTTAACAACTTCGTTGGCTGATAATCGAAAATGTTACTTGGATCGTACTGCATGTTCAAATCGTAAATCGAAATATGTAAACAACAGTATATTTAACCAGTTTTATGTCAACATCTCTTTAAATACTGTAACCCTATGCTATGTCATTCATACAACTGAACAATAATGAACAATTGTACTAGATTGACCGTAATATATTTATCATAATAAATGCGGTATTGAGTTAGTTATTATTCAGTTTTTAAACGTAAATAACATAAGTTAAGTATGTAGTTCAGCTCTAAAATGGTCGGTCTTGATTTGCATTATGTTGCCAAAGCAACGAAAATGTCCAAATATGTTAAACATTCCACTTCAGATTTCATAAATCTCGGTTCACCTTTACTGTACGGTAACTATTGGCGCGATTTTCAGATTGGGCGATAAATAGTTTTTTGTGGCAACCTGTCTGACTTTGACCGAAACCCATAACGGTCAGAGAAGGTTTCCGGAAAACGTCGTCGCGAAGAGAGCATGACGTCAAATGTCGCCAGAATTCGGACTTTTGGCGCTATTTCGGAAAGTTCGCCAATAGTTACCGTACAGTAAATTTCTACCTAAATCTGCGATAGGTAAACCAACCCTTTGTTGGATTCTTAAAAGTGGCCGATGAACAGACTGACCTTATAGCTGAATAAACCATTTCACTTATCTAATCCTAGCGCGCTTGAGGTATACAATAAAAACAGTTGGTATTTCCCCATGCAGGGTTAGGTAAAACCAATTCGGCTATAAAACACCCCATTATCAAGAAAACCGCTCTCGTGGATGGGGGAAAAATGCTTTCCAAGCTTACATTCTAAATCAACCTACTATAAGTGGAGTTGTTGCCACAAAGCGATAGCTTTTAACAAATATGTTAAAGCAGTTTTTGTCGTGTTAAAGATTTGTAAAATCTTTCTGGTAGATACCTAGTTTATTTTTAGCCTACTTTTCTTTCTTTAATTCGAAAGATTAAACAAATTAAAAAGTAGGTATTGACAATTGACATGCTGTCGATGTCTGTCCGTACCCCCCTTCAAAAAAACAGTTCTAAACATCGGATCTTAAAAATTCTTTTTTTGTTAGAAAGGTAAGACCTCAGAGTCTTGACTTACATACTTTTTGTCCATTTGTCTGTACGTCCGGATAGGCATAAATCTGCAATCTGTTGGCGAATTTCCCATTAAATTAGCAATGAAATTTAATTTTGAGTAATTTAAATCGCTGTTTTTTTTTTAAATTAACAATGGCATTATATACTTTATTTAAAAATATTTGAAGCAAAATAATCTTTTCCTGACAGTTTGGATTTATGCCATAAAATGTAGCAAAATGTGATTCTTTGATAATCGTTTGCCAAGAATATTTTTTGCATACAGGCTTAGTTTTAATTTGCAGTTAAGTTACTTTGCTAAAGAATATAAATAAAAAAATAATTGATTTTTGGCTTTTAGAAGTTTAAGTTATAGCTGGATGCTATGCTTAGTGATTTTTTTCTGATATGTATAAATCTTGTGTAGGAACAGTTGTGGGTGATATTTACTGTTAAGAACTTAGATGTTTCCATATAAGATAAGTATTTAAGTTACATGAAAGTTGGCTATTTAGTTTTTTAAGAACTTCTTGTTTCCTACTCGGGAGAATGTCCTGGATAACGTAGGAAAATATGTCGTAATTGGCTCTTTATTGCTTTTTTAAACAACAAACATTGCACTTTTCAAAAACAGTCAGAAAAAGTTTGATGTTTGGCCAAGCACCTGATCCCATTGAATCTGCTTTGCAAAACGTGCAAAAGAGAAGAACATCTTTAGAAAAAGTGGAAAATTAAACTTGCTGTAACAAAAAGTTAAAAAAGGTCAAAATACAAAAAAAAAGTTTTTTTTACCAAAAATAATGTACAATATGGCTTATTTCTCCACATAATCACCTTGACGATTAAAGCATTTGTCATATCTGTAAGCAATATTTGAAATACCCTCTTCATAAAATGTAGCCGCCAATGATTGGAAGGGAGTTGTGGAAGTTTCTTTGAGCTCCACGTCAACTTGGAAGCGCTACAAAATTAAAGCCATTATGCTTATCTATAATTCACTTATGGTAAACTATACTTCACTTATGGTAAACCTTCGAGATTGCCTAAACACGTGGTCAACTCGCTGAACAATACTGATGTTCATGAAGAAGGGGACCAAGGAGGCAAGTCTGTCGCTACAGACAGTATTGTTCAGCGAGTTGACCAAGTGTTAGGTTGGGGTAGCTCAAAGGTTCACTATAAGTGAATTATGGACTAGCAGTGGCTTAGATTACAGAAAAAAATGGACGTGATGCTTCTAAATGAACTTTTTTTTAAACGAAACCGTCACAACTCCCCAATCATTGGCGGCTACATTTTATGAAAGAATATTTCAAAGCTTGTTTACAGGTATGACAAATTAATTGTCAAGTTGATTATGTGGAGAAATAAGCAGTATTGTATGTACATTACTTTTGGTAAAAAAAATTCTTTTGTATTTTGACCCATCTTTTTTTACAGCCCATCAGAGGTTAAAAAAAACGCCCTTGTATATACAGGGTGAGGCAAACAAAAGTGGCTCCTCAGTGGAGATAAGAATACGACAGAAATGTTGAAAAGTCAAAAACTAATACAAAAGCAGGTTTGGTAACTGAAGCTATAGTTTTCTCGCCAAGCATTTCGATGTATTCCTATCTCTAGACCGGGGCCACTTTTGTTTACCTCACCCTGTATATATATGCGTGTGTGTTTATTTATTTTCTAATATATAATCTCCTGCACCCCTATACAAAATCCGACCTTAAGTTTGCAGCAGAGAAATTTTCTAGGCGGAGGAAACTGCGTAAACAATGCTGCTGGCGCCGAAATTTCGCCTACTCCTATTGGTTGCTCCTTTGACCCTGATATTCGTGCGCCCTGTTAAGTCAAAATCGAATGAAAAATAATTAAAATTACACTCTAAATAAAGCTAAACTAATAAAAATAATAAATTTTTGTCTTGAAACAACAAATAAAATTGTTTATTGAATGTGAAACGCCTTTTTTTATTCGATTCTCGCACTCGAAAATGAGAACTATTTACCCTTTTTCTCGTAGAGCATTTGTATACTGCAAACTTAATGTCGGTTTAGGTGTATACTTATTCACATGTGTAATCTTTGGAAAGGCCCTTCCATTTTGAATAGTCCATTGTTTAATTTTCTTCCCTTTTTTTTTAAGGTGAGGGGGAGAATGTCTGCACTTACACTGCAGTGGTACAATAATTTGGAATAGGTAATTATGGCAAGAGTTTTTTTTTAATAATCTTTTCTTACAAATGAAGAGTACACAGGAAGAACCAATTGGTTTTGCAGAGAAGTTTCCTTAGCAGGCCACTTTGGCGATGATAGCGAGTGATCGCCTAAACTTGTGTAAGGAAACCAGTTCCTACCACAGAGATCATAGTTAAAGTGATAGAGTGGCAGATCACGTGACCTCCAATGCTAACGACGGGACGCGCAAGGAGCTCCCAGAAGAGCCCTTAATGAAGTCAGTGTTGTAGGTCACGTGATCTGCCACTCTGATACTGTAACTACTATCTCTGTAGTTCCTAGCTACCAAGATTCAGACGATTGACGATCCCGACGCTTGGACCAGCGAAGAAGAAAGAGAGAAACTGGTTTTCTGCCGCCAATGTTCGACAAGCAGACAATAGCGGGTGTCCGCCTAATAAATCAATCGGTTCTTCCCGTGTACTCTTCAAATAGGATAGTCAAATAATGCTCAGGCAATACAGAATTTTGCTTTTAATAATAAGTAACATGAACTTCTAATTTCAGAATACAAACATCTATGGAGAGAGAAAGGGATCTCAGTATACATTTGAAGTACAAAAGCGAAACATGCATTTTAATTACGAAACGCTCCAATTTTCTGTCAAGTGCCTGTTCAAGATATAACCTCAAGGAAGAAAATGTTGAAATCTTCGAGATCAACAAGAAGGCATTGAAGAAAATAGATGTTAGAAGCCTGAAAGACTTTTCCCATGTAGAGATTATGGAAAAGCCATCTATTTCCACAAATCAAATGAATGGACATAGGTAAAAAAAACTATTAGTTTTTAACTAAAATATATAAACTCCACATGTTCAGAAAATATCAAAATCAAACTTTTAAAATTCGCCTGTGATAAAAGTCTGAGACATTGAAATAGTTTATGTGACATGCAAAATTAAATATCTCTGCAAACTTTAACATCCACTGAGAGCTCAGATTCTTTGCAATCTGATCGTCACAATTGGTAGCGAGAAAGTTTTTCAGGTTGAAAAATGTTTTCATTGAAGCACTTTTATAATATCTTGAAAACCCAAAACTATATATGTTATCTAATATTTCTTATGTGGGAAAAGTATTTTACTACGAAGACTTTTTACTATTTCAGGAATTTTTGCATGCTGACTGATATAAAAAAAGCTTGATTTTTGTTGCAGATAGTTGCAAAACTTTCTCCCACTGAATTAAAAAAAAATCCCTAACTTATTTTAAGAGTTTGGTTAGATTTCTGCCGACTATTGTGCCCTTTGGAAATGAGTACAATGATGAGTGCACTAAATATTCATTATAGCTAAACTTTATTAATGTTACTTTTGTCTTTTATTGGGACAACAAATGGAATGTAATATATAAGTATCATGGTATAATTATCATTGTGAATTTGCAAGACAAATTATTTAGTTATGCTATCGAATCAAAGACGAAAGGTATACGATTATTTCGTACTTCTCTTTGTTTTGACTTTCATTTAGTTGAGAGATGCAAAAAACGAAATTAAAAATGTATTAATTTGTTCTATCTTTTGTTTTCTCCTGGTAACTTAAGTTATAGAACAAATATACAATTATCTGTTTGTTTTTTTTAAGTATTTGTTGCTCCAAGAAGTTTATTTTAATTTAAAGACAATTTATCTGTATTTTTTTTAAAAATGTAATTAAATTTTTTAAAAAAATTCTAGACCAACAGAATTGCGAGACACTCCGTCCAACTCTAGTGTGGCAGCAATAAGTTCCAAACTCCAGCAAAATAGGATAACAGGCCTTACCAACAGGGAAAGCGAGCTTCTTCTGAATCATTTACAATCACTACCACCTTTGTAAGTACTATAGCATTTTTTTCTGTTTACAAAATATTAACTTGTATTTTTTTTTTTAATGCAGCCTACACTCCTTGCCAACCTAAGTTGAGTAAATTGAAATATGCTATGGAGATCCTTCCTATGAAGATCCTTCCACGGATGTAAAGAGTTCCATAAATTATTTGTCAATCCATCCAGAAAACATGTTTGAAACATTAATTTCGTTTAAGGTCTAACAAATTTCAATATTATTTGTGAAAATTTGGTTATTTTATCAGAGTTACAAGTGTATTTTGATTAAATTGCATTCAGATCAATTTGTACGTAAATATTACCTTACAAGAGTTTCCAACTAAAGGACCAACTGCGTTTTTCCCCCCTGTTTTTTTACTTTTTGAAAAAGTTTGTACCCTAGTTAGGTTGGCAAGGAGTGTAACTTTGTATACATTTTTTATAGTTATATTTCACATAACCTCATACAGAAAAAAAAATGTGGTGTTTGTCTTAATAACTTAACTCTCTGATGTACACAGACATATGAACCCATTACCTGACTATCAGGTTTTTCGGCAACAGATATATATTTTTTAATTTATTAATTTTATTAAATTTTAAAATGTAAAGCATGACGGAGCCAATTATAACCATCTACTATGGAAATATAATTTTCAGTTGAAATTTCAATTTAAATCTCATGCAGTTAATACAAGTTTATACTTCAGGACGATTTGCTTATCTCTCTTAGTGGGTTAATAATGTTATATATCTTGCTTGCAAAGTTATTTTTTTATTTTCACACTTTAAGAATAATGTTAACAAAAATATATTACTTAAAACCCTCAAAAACTTATATTTTTAACCTCCAAATCCCATTTAA
Source organism: Hylyphantes graminicola (assembly GCA_023701765.1). NCBI lineage: Eukaryota > Metazoa > Arthropoda > Arachnida > Araneae > Linyphiidae > Hylyphantes > Hylyphantes graminicola. The sequence goes on from CM043119.1 coordinate 18,955,712, forward strand.
AACTTCATACTTTAAATTCTCATTTTCCCCATGTATTTAATATTACGTATGAATATTTTTAACATCCCAATTACACTTATTAATATCTTTAACATCCCAACAATATGAAAGTAGCGTCACTTAGTTGTGCCACGTAGTCGTTACCATAGAAAATGTTTAGCCATCATTTGCTCTACAGCATTTTAAAAAGGACCTAACAACCTTTCCCATCACCAATTCTCGCACCTAATTGGTCAATCAAACAGAACAAGAAATAATAATCGCCATCTGTGAATCATTTTGGCGCTTCCTCCCGAAAAGTAAACATTCCAAAAAATTATCTCTTTGTGTCAGACGCTTGCAGAAAGACTTATAACCTACTAGCAGTATGGTACCGCCTTACTGGGAACCCGTTAACTTCGCATTGCTTCCTTTTAGAGGCATGTTTACTTTTGAAAATACACTGGGAAAAAAAGCAAACACTAATAGAGGATGAAGCAGCCATCGGGCGAGCGCATATCTCAACCAAACTCAATCAATCAAACTAATAGAGGATGGCGTCAAGCCCCCGTTTCGGCCCGGTCCATGTATTTTCAAGCCCTGTTATGGTCCCGCAATCCCATGTGGATGACGTTTTTTTTAAACTAATTATATTAATTAAATTTACAATGAAATATGAAGAAACTAAGCCTCAGGTGCACACGTAGGTATTAAAAGCAATCTATATTAAAAATTTCGTATTTTTTATAGCAGTCTAAGTAGGTCTTTTGCGATCCACAGACATACACACAGACAGACAGATTCTTTCTTTTATTATTATAGATTACTTATTAAATATTTTATTTTTTAGTTTAAAAAGAAAATTTGATGGTGAGAGCACAGAACCGATTATGAAAAATCGCAAAATTCAGGCGAATCCTGTTGACCAAAAAGAAGTTATGACACAAACAGGTACTTATTATTAAATAAAATTAATATAAAAATATGTAAATATTTAGTACTTTATATTGATTTTTGGAATATTATAAATAATCTGTTATTTTAATTTCATAGGGTTTACAATGGGCAATATTAGGATAGTTTACACCTTGAAATATTTTAGCCCGGGATTATTTACCTAGGGGAGATTTTCCAAGTTTCCCTTAAATTTTGCTCTACATTACATAAGATATACTATCACTGTTGTGTTTCTTATTAGTTTTGCTAAGCTATGTTTTATACTTGTAAGCTTGTATTAATTTTAAGATTTTTATTTTAATAAATTAACTTCTTTCTAATACTGAGATTAATAAACATTTAGAAGTTACTTATTTTAATTCACTTTCAATATTATTCTTTCGTTTGTCTAATGAATGCTGTAATAAATTGAAATTCTGCATTAAATTCTGAAAAAAGTTTTTTTTGCATAGCATAATATCCTTTAATCAAGTATGTACTTTATTCCTACAATCTACTATTGTTAAGTTTTTAATATTCTTTAGATGTTACAGATACAATTTTACTCTAAAACCATTATGTCGATATCATTTGTCCAATTAGCTTGTTAAAGTCTATGTATAGTAAATATTGGTAATTAATAATATGTATTAATCTTTTCTAAGTAATAGTAACTCGAAAAAAAATTTGGTTTTTCTGTTTCATGTTCTGCTGTCAAGGTTGTGAAAACCCCAAGTTTTTCATGAAAACCCCAACCAACTTGGGATATTTGGGGTTTTTTTTAAGAGTTTTTCTTGGTGGCTTAGGGTTGTTTTTTTTCATGGTGCTAGGTGTGTGTGTTTTTTTTTTTTCAGTATTTTGGATGCTTCTTTCAGCGTATTGTGGTTTATTTAGGGAAGTTTTAATTATTTATAAAAAAAATTTAACTAACAGAGCATATTCATTCACAAATGTTATATAGAGATAATCAGGAATGTTGTATATGTATAATTTATAAATGTACTCTGCATTTTAAAATGATCCACGGATTCTTTGCCTTTTAATAACTTCTCTGAAAAATTAACAAAATTTAGGCAGTTACATGTATTGCCCCCCTTACTGCGTTAAATATGCTCGAAAGTTGCGATGCTGCATAGAATGTCGCTCTTAAAAGTTTTGTTGGGTGTCTACTCATAACCTTGGCTGGTTCTAAATCACATCGCCAATAGCCCTAGTGTAGATCTAGTGAGGCGATAATTCAACCAAACCCAATTCTTACATGATTTCATACATTTTACAGATGCACCTTTACTTGAACCTTCCAATCTAGCCGCTAGTACTTCAGTTGCCAATGTCCAGCAGGCAATCAAACGCTATGCCAAAAGGGAAAAGAAAGACCCTGCTACAATCGCTGAGCTAATGGAAAAGTCCTACCAAGATAGACGGTTCGATATAATGAACAAAAAACCCATGGTCCAGGGTGTCAGAGAAAGTTATCCTCTGCTGTTTAATATAGCTGAAGTAAGAATAGATTTTTACCATATTTGTCTTATTACATATTGCAGGGTTCATACGTCTCCTGACATTTCATTTTTTTCCCCTAAGCTCATATAACTAGGTTCCCTAAGCTCTTATAACTATTACAGGGTTCGTACGTCTCCTGAAATTTCATTTTTTTCCCCTAAGCTCTTATAAGGCCCTTATAACTCATGGAATTAGTGTCTCATCTCTTGATTTTTAAAAAAAAAAAAAGATTCCTCTCCAGAAAAAAATGATGACAATAATTGTCTTTTTTTCTGTCGTTTTTCTCCCGTATTTTATTTGGAATAAGTCTACTACGCATGCACATTAGAAATATAGAGTTTGGACATCGCGCAGTTAATGTCCCCGAATGCATCCTACAGCCCTTTAGAAAAATTTCCCCCTTCTGTTTCATTATTTGAAGTGCAGGGAAGTAACTAGACTAATACATTACTAAACAAACATATTCAATTTTATTCCTTGTTACCTCCTGAATTTACAATTCTGTACTCCTGAAAAACTCCTTAGAAACTCCTAAATTTTACTATCATAGATAGAGTATGCACCCTGGTATTAATTTGATGTTTTATTTTAATAAGATTGTAAATAATTTGTTTTTTCATTATAAAATTCTCAGTGTTTATTTATTATCATTATTGAATATTTTTTAATTTAACTGCTCCATGAGCTCTTGGTTTTGAATATAATTTTCTTTTCTTGGTAACTTTGGGTTGTTAAGTTTTACTAACTCGGTGAGTTTAAATTTTATTCAATAGAATTTTTTTTTTAATTTCTTAAACTCCGAATCCTAAGCATGTAAAAAGTGTTTCTTTCGTAAATTCGGCTCTTCTGTCTATGAAATCTTACTAAAGTAACATCTTTCAAATTTTTAATTTCCAGGTTCGCCACGAACTCGATCGCATTTTGTATGTTGGAAAATGTGAGGAATTCCTCGCAAATGTAGAGAAGTATGCTGACATCATCTTGCATATGACAAGCGACAAAGATCCACTTTTGAAAACAATAACAGAAAAAGTCAAAGGGGCAGCAACCAATGCACAGAAGAAATGTTAGTATCAATTTCAAAATGGGGCTGTGTAAATATAACGTTATCATTTGTACACATATTAATTGACCTCTATGATATCGTTATCAGGTACAAAAAGTAAATTTAAGTTTTTAATTCTATATCACACCCATTCCTTCGTAAAATTATTGGTGTACAGTCAATATCAATACCATAACTATCAATAATGTTTTTATGAAATCGAGGCATGATTAATAAAATTATTAAAAAATAGAATAATTTTTATATCGCGACTAATGCTAAAATAGGTGAGATCGGTATAAATTTCCTTTTAAAATGATTTCACACAATTTAATTTATAAGTAAACTTGCGAATATTACGAAATGTATGAAAATTGATAATAAATAAAAACTGATAACATTACAAAACTCACCCCCCCCCCCCTCTACTCCTTTTGATATCCTACAATATCATTTGGCTTACCCCCTCCCCCCCCTAAAATGAATGTTATACGTGCACAGCCCCAATGTATATATGGAGTATTTTATCATGTATATTCATAGGTATTTGTAATTGCACTAATGAGCTTCTTACTGATTTAATTTTCGGAACACACAATTTATACTTAACAGTATTTTTGACAGAGTATCCGAATCTGTACAATTTATTCGGAGGCCATGATTGTATTTCACTATTCGAAGATTGCATGTCATAAATGTAGATTCATTAGACTTGTTTTAAAATTGCTGTACAAATGCAAGAAATATGTTCAATTTACAAAATAAACTATTATTCAAATGTTCAATTTACAAATTATATTTTTGCTATGTTCCATAACCTGTGCAACATTTAGATTGGCATATTTCTGATTCTCCACTACAGACATATATTTAAAAGAAGCATAGTTGGTTCCACATATAAAAAAAGCAAATTTGAGAAATGTCAGTGGATTTCAATGATTGCACTAAAACTGCCAATCGTATGAAATCTGTCATCAATACAATGCCAAAGCAGTTACTCTGTTCATGCTACTTTTTCAGGGGGTCTGTTTGTACTAAATCATAATATTTTATGTTCTAAAAGTCTAAAATTTGTAAAATATATTCATTATGCATTCAGAATGAAATAGTAAAAAACAGGGAGGGGAATCTTAATTTTTGAACTAAAATTTAAGGGGGAAAGATTGAAATCATAACTTTTGACGAAAGTATAACAATAATGTTTTAAAAACTTTATTTGTTAAAAAATTTTAAAATCAATTTTTAAATATCTAAGAATGCAAGCATGAAAAATTTAGATTAAATTTATTTCATAAGTTTTTTTAGATAGTTTTATTTTACCATGTTTTCATATTTTCAATTAATTAAAACAGGCATTATCCAATTTTTTAAAAGACATGATTCTAACGATATATATAAGTGTAAGCTCAACTTAGTAAGAAAAATTTGCAAGCTGATGATTCCAAATGGAATCATTGGGGGTGAAAGACACTTCCCTATTTGTTTTGAGCAGTGTTTAAACCTGATTTCACTGCAAGAGATTTAAATTCAAAATTTGAACTGAAAATTAAATTTCTTATTTTTTAAAAATTATTATTCTGTAGTAAAGGTTTATAAATGGTTCCTCCCCATGCTTTAAAATTTAATAAAATTGTTAAATGTATATATTTCTTAAAATGTGTGTTGCTGGAAACCCTGAAAGTCAGGTGACAGGCTTAAGATCAGTTTCAGTATTACAGATGCTTTTAATTAGGTGACAGGGTTAAGATCAGTTTCATTATTACAGATGCTTTTAATTAGATTAATTGTGCAAAATGAATGCTATTAAAAAATGTGTAGTTAGCTATTGGTGATATGTCTTTTTTTACAATATTTAGTTACTGAAAACATATATCTTTATTCAACCTAGATGCTGTTGAGGTTGGATCCATTCTTATGCTATCAAATCTAATTGGCGAGTCAAGAAGTTTCCTGAAACTTCGTGATACAGTAAGTAAATTTTGAGTATAGGAGATACTGTCACATTTAACTGGTGCTATATATTTTAAATTTCGAAATTTATTACATCCAAACTCGATTTCAACAACCTCATTTAACTTTTGAGAATATCTTATGATTTTTTTATTTTTAAAGTGGCTGGGAAGCCCAGTCGGTTAAGGTGTTCATCTTGCATGCGAAAGATCCTTGGTTCAAGTCCGGGCATTGTCAATATAACTGCCGACCTATAAATGGCTCGTGCAGTTAAAAAATCTCCAACGAGTAATACCCCGTGTAGAGGTAGTGCACGTTAAAATATGCTCCTAAGTCCCAATGTTGTGTACCATGTTGTCGTTAACAGTTGCGTTGGTGGCTACTCGGGTGTTTGCTCGTCACTTGACTGTGGTTCCAAATTACGACACCCTTGTCGCCAATAGCCCTCAGATAGCTCTAGTGCGTCTATAATTCAAACTATACTTGCTGCCAACCAAATAAAAAAGGATAGGGATGGCAGTTTTTCAAAAAAAACCCAAGGTGTTTCAAAAATCGATTTTTCGGTTTTACTGAACCTTAAGACCGGCTTTATGAAAAAACCGTTTTTTTTGGCAAAACCGGGGGGGGGGGGGGACTGGTTTCGGTTTTCCATCCCTAAAGTGTTTCAAATAAGGGTGGCAGGAAGTATAGCTTAAATATTTAAAAAATTCTTAAATGTCTTGTACATGGTGTGTACATGGTGTAATCGTCTTGTACATGGTGTTTCATTATTTTTTTTTTTTAGTCATTTGATCCTGGAGATCACCCCTACATTGAAGGCGAAGCGAAGATCAACGAAATATTCTTCGACCAATACACCTTCAAAGTATACACCGAACGAGTGCTCCTCTGCGAAGCTTCCGACTTCAAGGAAGCAATACTGGCCCTCATGGCCAGTTTCTTCATATTCAACATCAGCTATCCGGATAGCAGCTACAACACCTTGGTCATGATGGAGAAACTATACCTGGAAGCTTGCGACACGGAAGAAAAAGATATCGAGGATAATGTACGTCAAATCATCAAACAAATACAACTGAAGTTTAAAGTGAGGGAAAGCAAAAAGAAATGAACCCACTGAAAGTAACTGATACTCACTCAGAAGTACCTGATATTCACGTTCATAGATGAATTTTATCAACATTTGTATTTTGATCATTTGTTTTTGAAGAATCTGTGTTCATATGTATGCTGGATTGCAATAAAAATTGAAGTTTGATTACATTTTGAAGTTATCAGTGAACAGACACTCTGAGAGCTAGTTACAAGCATATTTTTATGTGTATTTTTTCATACATATTCATTGCATCTTGTATATATTTCTGCAAATATGTAGTACAGAATAAACATCTGCTTGTATAAATAAAATATAGAAATGTTTCGAATTTTAAAATCGCATGTTATGTGAAGCCCAACAACATGTTTGGCAATTTGCTTTTCCTATTGGTTGCTTAAAGGAGAATAAGTGAGTCTACCATACCAAAGTGTCTCTGTATTAAACTAACAGGTAAAAAAAAAATCAAGTCAAATTACTCTGTCTGTATTGAGTTTTTTTTTTAAAAATATGATGAATAAAGCTGGCTTACAACCCCACTTTTTGAAATTGGTTGGGATATTTTATTGGGAAACTTTTGATATTGAAAGCTTTAAAAAATATTGAAACCAATTTTTGTGAGATTATATAGCCCTGTCAGTCAGCTACATTTATAATATTAAAAAAAAAAAAACATTTGTAAAAATATTTTATACTGCTGGAGTAATTTGACTTGAAACATTGTTATTTTCCTATGGATTAACAGAGACCCTTCGGTTTTTACACCCATTCCTCCTAGTGACTGTTCAGAAGATACTACAGTTGAACCTCGTTAAGGCGAACTCGCTTAACACAAAATTTCGCTCAAGTTGAACTAAAAGCATTTTCCCGGCCTATAAAGCTTTGAGTTAATGCTAAAAAATAATCTCTTAACATGAAATGATTTTTGATGAAATCCCGCTTAAGAGGACTCCCTTGGAATTCCACATCTTGAAAATCGTAATGTTATTCCTATGGAACACATTCGCAAGTCAATTACCGCCACGATTTTAATAAAAGGTTACTAGTTTCTTGTATTATTGTAAAGAACGAAAGGAATAGATTCTGTAAAATTAATTTGTTTTGTGAAAATCACCTATTTAGTATTTTGAATAATTTTTTGAAGTTAGTAAAAAATGGAGTTCGCATTAAGTTCTAACTTCAAAAAATTATTAAAAATAGTAAATATGCGATTTTCACAAAACAAATTAATTTTACAGAATCTACTCCTTTCGTTCTTTACAATGATACAAGAAACTAGTAACCTTTTATTAAAATTGTGGCGGTAATTGACTTGTGAAGGTTTTCCATAGGAATAACAATACGATTTTCAAGATGTGGAATTCCAAGGGAGTCCTCTTAACCCAAACAAAAATTTGGGATTTGACTTTTTTTTCTTAGTGATTCAAAAAACAAATGAAGCAAAAAAAAAGTGAACATTATAAAAATAAATTGTCTTCTACTTCTGAGAACATCACAAAATCTCCCATGATTTGCCAGTTTTAATCCAATTCCCGTTCCTTAATTTCCTAAAATTTTAGGGTATTTAATAATCCAAATGAACTTCATTAATTGAGTTACTAATTCTATACAGTGTTTTACATTGTAAAATGAGAATAATTTTTAGATTTATTTACTGGTTCAATGTAAAAATAAATTCCTAATGGTTAACAGAAAATTCGGTTAACATGCAATGTTTCAGTGTTGCCTTTGAGTTCGGGTTAAAGGGGTTCGACTGTATATGTTCACAAAACAGCTACTTATTGTTTATTTCCTTATAATAAGTTCAGGAGACTAGTCTTGATGTAACGACTTATTATTTTTACAATGTATGTGTATTTGTACAATGCTGTGAATTCGTTTCAAATATTTTTTAATATATTTTAAGTATTTTTGTTGGTGTGATGTTTTGTTCTCTGTCTAATCTGCCTAAAATAATGTAAATAAGTTAATTTTATAAATTTAATGTAAGTGTAATGTATATAAATGTCTTAAGCATTCAATGCAATGCTTAAGTTACTGAATCAAAATAAGTAGAGTACAGAAGTATGCACAACTACCTGCATACATGCAACTTTTTGTTTGTGTATATCTAAAAGTGTTTGATATAAAGTCTTAAACTGTTATTCTTTTATTAGTATATGTATATATACGAAAGGAAAGCCAAAAAACTGTTATATAAATTTTATGCCTTAAGTTTTAATTTTGGTGATGGGTTTCTTTGAGTAGTTAGCAAGTTTACCTACTTTCCATAAAACAAAAAAATAACAGTGAAACTGTTTTCAAAATTTCTTGATTTCTCATATACTATGTTATCCAAGTCCCCACATGTAATAAAGTACTGCCATTTGTAATATTTTTTCTATTCAAAATAAATTACTTCCCTTCTACTTTTTTCGTGCTGAGTATATATTATACACTTCTATTATTTTTTGGGTGCGCTACAGAACTTACCTACTCAAAAGAGCACATATTTAAAAATGAAATAAAATTTCTTTTTTTTTTAAACTTTTTTTAAAGTTCTGGATGGAAATTAGTAAACATAATACAAGGCTAATTCAATGACATGGTTCTCTTCCAGAAGTGACGTTTTTAGCCTGGAACTAGTTTCGGAAATTGATGTTACCCATCTGACAGAGACACATCTAAATTTATGAGTTGCTTATTTGGATTAAATTTTTATTTGAAAAAATTGGTATGGCAATATAATACGAAGAAGATATATATTTTGAAAAATAAGTATCACTAGTGGTGACATGTTACCGATCTGACTTGGGGCCTGGGGAGCCCAGTCGGTTAGCCACTCGCCTAGCACGCGAAAGGTCACAGGGGTCCGGGCATCGCCAAAATAACTGCCTCCCTATAAACGGCCAGTGCAGCCAAAAAATCCGTATAAGGGAGTGAACGTTAAATAACCTTCAAAGTCTTAGCGCTGCGTACGCGATGTTGCCCTTAGGTGTCGGCTCGTCACTTGGCTGTGGTTCTAAAATACGACGCCCGTCGCCAATAGCCCTCGTGTAGCTCTAGCGCGACGATTTTTCAAACCTACCCTAAAGCGACGTCTTTAGACTGGAACTAGTTTCGGAAATTGATGTTACCCACATCTCACTCTCTCTCTGACAGAGACGCATATCTAAATTTATCAGTTGCGTAATTTCGATAAAATTTTCATGAAAAAATTGGTATGGCAATAATACGAAAAAGATATATTTTAAAAAACAAGTATTCTGGTTTAAAACACTAAAAAGAGTCGTGACTAAGTAAGAAAATAGTTTAGAAGTCTTATTTTGTAAAATATAAAAAATAGTTATGGACGCAAATTGACCATTTTCCTAATATTGACTCTGATTCCTTATGCTCTTGCGAGTTCACAAAACCATCGCTTAAGCCACCGCAACATGAGAGACGGATAATCCCCAATTATCAAATTTATTTGCTTCTGACCTTTTTTCGATTTCCCCAACGGCATGTAATTGCCTTGAATACATAATGGGACAGAGTGGACAGCTGGGTGAATCAGTCTCTTGGGGTCACGGAACGGTACACAGATGCACGTGACTTCCAGCATTAGCTGCGAGGAATATACGGTCATTTCATTCGTCTTTGAAAGAGTATGGTTTTTGCTTACAGTAAGAAAAATTCTTTTAGTGGATAAACTAAATTTACATTTAAGGGGGAATGGAAGCGGATCTCTAACATTTGAAACTGAAATGTCTCTAGTGCGACGATAATTCAGCTTAACTAACTAAACCGAAGTGTTTCTTTGTTAATCCAATGGAAAAAATGCTCTAAATTAAGACGCTCGTCTCCAAGCCCTCGTGTAGCTCTAGTGCGACGAAAATTCAAACTAAACTAAAATCAATGGACAAAATATTTTTTTAAGCTACAGAGTAGAATAAAATAGAAGCTGCCTTAGAACCTTTTACATAAAAAGGTATTGAAATCACCTTACAGTGTATATGATTGATTACCTTTCCTTCGGGGACATGTCTATTGCGGAGGTGGCGATAGATGGCAGCATCTGGCACTTATGCGTGTGCGTTGTATTTGTCTTACTTGACGAAGGTTTATAAGCGGGTCTCTGACCAAGCACACAAACCTGAAAATATGTCTACCTTAACCAACCATTACCTTTAAATGTTATGTCATGAGGTAATTCAAAGTATCGTCTAGTGGTTATACCCACCTCTAGTTTTTCGTAAATTTACTTTTCTGCTGGGATATGCTAGAAAAAAGATTTTGCGGACTGGTTTGGACTACCGTTCGGATTACTTCAAAGTCGAGTCCACATCATATCTAAAGAAAACTGTTGTAGTCCGCATCGGAGAATGGTCCAACTTGATTGGATTGTTCTTCCCCTTTCTTAAGAATCCCTGGGGGAGAGAGAGCCCCCTTTGTCTTAGAGGGGATTCCCTTGAGAAAGTTAATCTGGGTCTACAGATGGTTTGAGAGACGGGAGTAGTCAGTTTTCCAAGTTTTTGTTTGGGTTTCAGGTACGCTTTATATTCAATCTCGTGGATTGATTTTGGAAGTCTGGTGTGTAATTATGAATAAACCGATCAAGTTTGTTTAGATGGATAATGCATATATTTTAAAGCCTTCATTAATCATTTAAAGAGTTCCATTAGAAAATAAAATAAAGTTGAAATACTAGGGCTGTGCAGCACTGCACGACTTTCGATTGATACTCAATAAGATTTAAAAATAAGTTTACCCAAATAAGAAAATTTCAATAACTTTGAAACCTTAGTTATGAAGCCTTTTGAAACCTTATTATGAAGCCTGGGCAAATACTTTTTATCACCTTATATTTTTTATATTTAGGTAATTGAAGTCAGACAATTTTATAAAGCGGTGTGCCATACCTCACAGATACATTGTCACTCATAACATGTTGCTTGCGATTTGCTTAGGGTAGCAATTCCAAAACAGCTTTTTTACAGTGTAACAAACGTGAATGTGAGTCATAATTTCTTATTTTTTTTTCAGCGGATGATGCACAAAATCGAACTTTACGACACAGAAATCGAATTAATACTTATTTGCAATTTAGACTCCGTGTAACTCAATATACTCAAATATAATTTTGACTTTTTTAAAACATCACTAAATATTAAAAAACTTATTATTGCAATAAAAAACGGGGGGGTATGTAACTGGTGTGATAATTACTTTAAATGAAATATCGCTTGGTTTAAATGCATTTCGCTCCAAACTCTTTTTAATGTTTGCTTTTTTTTTATTTAATTCTCTGGATCAAATAGGCATTTAAGCTTTCCCAGCTTGCGGCTCTGGTAAGTCCATTCTTTTCTACCAGGCTCTAGTGTATTGCTGGGATCCAGAGCTTATTCCCAGGCTTTAACCCCTCGCGTTCGTTATTTTCTCAAAACTCATTGGGTAATTAATTTTCGTTAAGTGGTTCATATATTCAGACGCAACCAGTTTCGGTAACTCAAGCAAGGGGCCTAATTTGCTGTTTTTTTCTTTCTTTAGAGAATGTGGAAAATGAAATATATAGAGAGAAATTGTAAATTTTTTATTTAAAAATTATTCACAAGGCGGTAGCCCACCTATAATTGAATCGGTGAGTGCAGAAGAAAACCACCCTCAGTCAAAAAAAATCCGAAAATCGTTTTCAATGAAAATAAGCGTAGAAAGGCAAGATGCAAGTTGGGTGCAAAAACTACGTTCGTCTGTTGAGTAGTTCCGTAAATACAGGACGTTTGTTTCGAGTGTTTGAGTGCAGAAATAATTGGAGGAGATTTATTACGTTTTTTTCTCCCTCCTGAAAAATTTAAAATTTGTGACTGACGTTGTTTTATTCTGCATCTCACCGATTCAATTTCGCTTTGGACGGCAATAATTTCTTTGGGCTGGGGGAGCCCAGAGTCGCGTAAGGATGTTCGCCTTTACCAATGCGAAAGGTGTCAGGTTCGGGTCGAGGCATTTCCAAAATAACCTTCGGCCTATAAAACGCTGTGCAGCATCCGACGAATAAGACCCGTATAGGAGAGAGGTGAATGATTAAATATGCAACCAAAGTCCTACACGCTACATACAATTTCGCCCTTATTTAATTTTTTCGTTTTGTTTAGAACTACAAATTTGTGATAGAAAATCATATGAAAAAATTGTTGATTTCGGCTTTATGAAGTTTAAATCATAGCTGGATGCGTGTTTAGTGAAATTATATTCTAAGTGTGTATAAATTTTAGTAGAAACTTTTGTAGATGACACTTACTGTTATGAAAAACCCCTTTTAAGGGTTTTGTTTCCCGATAAGAATTTCAGTATTTAAGTAAACATTAAAGTAGGATATTTTAGTTCTTTTATACACTTCTTGTGTATATTTTAATTCGTATGTTTATGTTCACATTTAAAAATTGCATGTTTCGCTAAGAAATATTTGTAGGTTATTCGTTTTTGTTGGGGGAAACCGGTTTTTGAAGAATTTAAAATGCTTCCAAGTATAAGCTATTTTTAGAAATCAAAAGATTCCAAAATGTCTTATTTTCCGTTTACACTTTACTTTGAGGAAAGCAAACAATATCGTAGAAAAAACAATTCCCTGAAAATTCCCGCCTTTGGAACGCTTTTAGAATGATAAGCCTCTAAAATAAAGAAAGTCTATAAAGAACAATGAGAAAGCTCACAAGAAGCTCTACTGTTGCGGAAAAAAAAAAGCACCTCTAAATTCCTTTTTTCTCCAATTTATTTTTTTGTTATAGAAACTATTTTTTTAAACACGTGGCGTTGTATGGTCCGAAATAGGGAAGTTTACATAGTCGGTTATTTTCTGTTCCTTTCTCAAAAGAAAAGTATTTCAAATCGAAAGAAATCAACTGTTGAAGGCGTTATATAACCTGATAAATCGATAGCAGTTGGTTTGAAGACCAGAGAGTCATTGAAGTATCTATCTTTATTGGTTTCAAAATATGAAGTTCATAGGTTGCAAATCCTTAAATACGTGAAAAGTGAGATGGGGAACTAAAGTACACCGTAGGGATACAGTAACTTTTAAAAATTGAATCCTCGATTGCAAACGCTAATATATTTTATAAAGGAAATAGCGAAATAATAATGATACTCAATATCATTCATCGGCAAATTTCATTTTGTCAATAAGGACATATTTCAGAAAATATTACTTGCTCATTTAATAGTTCTAACTTCTGTTTTATAACTAAAAGGAACTTTAAATAATTACTGCAAACATCATGTATTAAGTAATATACATTATTTAAGTAATTACATTTTAAAACTTTAATTCATTCTCTTTTTTTTGTAATATGGACTGTATACTGGCGTGTTAACAAAACAATTGCGGACCTGTTTTAAATTTAATGCTTTTAGTACCTTGTTTATCCAAAAGTGATTCAAAATATTGAAGGGAGAGGTCCTTACAAAAAAATATTATAATTAAATAGATAAAAACTAGTCTTTATTTATTGTAACTTTTCACTCGAGTAATTTTAAACAATAGATATTATATTTTCTTAGTCACATTTTCTTACACACTCACTCTGAAAAAAAACCTTTGCAGGTTTATGTCTCACTCATTCATGCTCAAACTATATAATAAATAGCATAAAAACCAGTCTTAATTATTGCCAATTTTTTACTCCGAGTTAATTTTAAACAATAGATATATTTTTCTCAGTCACATTTATTCCTTACACACTCACGTCTAAAAAAAAAAACTTTGCAGTTCATGTTCTCAATTCATTTCATGCTCAAAATATTATAATAAATAGATAAAAACTAGTCTATGTTTTATTGCCATTTTTACTCGAAGTCATTTTAAAACAATAGATATATTTTTCTTATTACTCCTCAGAAATAACACTTTCACTTTTGACGATTCCATGAAATCCTCAAAGCCTCATTTCGTCGAATTTGAGGATTGTTTCTTCAAAACTAATCACGTGACTTTTGTGTAAACGCGAATCCTCACCTTTTACGATCGTGATTTGACGATTCTGTACCTTGATTTTGAGGAAACTGAATCTCATATGTTTGTACTCACATGCCTCAAAAATCGACGAAAATATTTTTTTTTTTTAGATCAGACGGACATTGTTCAAATCCTCATTAAATTTGGCGATTCAAATGTTCCTCACTTTGAGGAAGCGAAAACTCGGAGCATTTGCCAGTAACGGAATAGTCAAAATTAAGGAAAAATTTCGTCGTTTTTCGAGCATTCATTTTTTAGAGTGATGGTCCCTCTCACTCATTCATGCTCAAGCCCCCAACCCTGATTTTTTTGTTACATTAACACCACAGCACACAACAAAACCCCTCCTTGAAGTACCTTATTGGGGATGCAAACAAAGTACTCCCCCCATAATCACTGTCCCCACAATTTAATCCCGTTTGCTTTTCCCTTTCTCGTAATGGTAAACACTCTCAATCCAAAACACCAACAGCCTATCTTAGAAGAGGGTGACACATTTTCTTCTTTATGAAAGTTCGCTCGAATAAATATCTGTTTGGTAAAATTGGGGTCCCAAATAAAAAGTGGTACAAAGGCCAAGTTTATGAACAGTTTCTTTTACCAGTGAATGAAACACAAAAATGTCCCGTCAATGAACGCGTTGGATTTTAATTAATGACCATTTTACAACCAATCAGATGTCAGATAGCTTTCCTACGAGATGGGAGGAAGTCTGTGTTGCCCAATCCCTCCCAGTGGAATGATTTTTAATCCCTTATTTTTTAAATGTATTTACCAATTGTTCATTCCACTGAGCCCTGTTAACTCATGGTCAGTCTTACCCTAAACCTCCGTCAAATAAGGAACATGCACAGAAAGAGTTTTTACTGTCACAGAGAAAGGGGAGTACATTCCAGGGCGCGTAGGCGGGAATCGAACCCGCAACCGTTACAGGAGCGCAGACTGCTGGCCTGCGATGCTAACCACTCGGCCATCCGGGCCTCTCTTAGTATCAGTTTTTGTCTAATACTTTCATGTTTTTAGAATTACGCCACTAAATTGGTTTTAAAAAATGAAATCTTAAATTAGGGTGCGAAAAAATTTATGCAAATGAACTATAGTTTTTATCTGAATGGCCTAATAGTGGTATTGGGCCAAAAAAAAAGTTTTATTTTCTTAAATTAATGAATTTTTGGAAATGAAATCTTTCTTATTTTCCGAAGATAATACATAAAAAAACGCTGCAAAAAATCAAATAAAATTTTAATCATAGGATAATATTGCATCTTTTAAAATTTCAAGTCAACCCGTATAGCCCCTCACAACATTTGCACTCTACGATTTTTAGATTGGGTGTTGTTGGTGGTGTTAATCGGCTATAAAAGTTATTTTAGAGAGCCAATTTGCTTTCTATATTCGCCGAAGACGCTATGAAACGGTTTGTTAATGTTTCTAAATGAAAAAAGAAAACAAAATCATTGTCCGCTTTTATATTTGCTATTCAAAACATGACAGAAATCATACAGATTATAATTTTAACCTTATAATTAAAATAAAAATGTGCCAAATATATCTTAACTATCTAGTAAAAAAAAAAAAAAAAAAAATATACTAGGTATATTTTAACTGTCAAATAACAAGTTTGTCTTTCAAAACAGCAAGTTGAGGGGTGAGGAAAGAATTTTAACAGGGACTTTCTACTTCCCAACTTCCAACATTACAGGCCATCGATTCTTTAGATTGGGGATAAGATGTGTTGTATGTGGCTATAAAAGTCTTTTTTAGAGAGCATTTACTTTCAGAGTTGGCAGACAGGACTCCCATAAAATGGTCCTTGGAGTGGTTTTGCAAATGAACAATAGTCCCTCGTTGGAAATGACATCTTCTTTAATGAAATATTTTGATGTCTCTTTTTTTTGGTGGTCCAAATTAATTGTTGGTGTAGTAAAAGTATTTAAAAAACACACATTTTAAAAATTAAAGCTGTTTAGACTTAATAGTTTCCATATAATCGCTTGGTGAACATTTTTTTAAACAATATAAAGACGTTTTACTTTAAAACGACTTCTTACTCTCTTAAAACAAAAGATGGTTGAAATCCACTTCAGTTGGAGAGGTGATATGCGCGTGGTGGGTATTTTTTATTCATAAGGTGCATTTTCGACACCGTAAAGGCCATGCCCATATTTACTCCGGGACTGAGTTAAAAATCACTCCGTATTGGAGTGATTCCTGTTAGGAGGTTTAACACACAAAGGATCCACTCCAACAGGAGAAGTGCATTTTCCATTGGAGGAGAGAAATACACTCAGATCTGAGTTAAGTTAGGAGTGTTTTGTTTTAAGAGTTGTACTTTTCTAAAAGCACTTTTCAAGAATCAACATAATTTTTTGAAGACTTTTTACCGATCGGGCACGAAAGTCGAAAAATTGGACATCAATATGTATTCTGCTGAAAAATATTATAATATTGTAAATATATGATCGACAAAACATCTTTTAATAACACTAGTGTGAACAAAACAAATAGCAAAATAAGTTGTAAAAAAATTACTCTAAAATTATGTAGCATTGGATGTCTAAGTAATATAACGCTTCGGTTTTTGTTTTAATAATAATGCGGTATGCATTATTATTACAATAACCTCACATATAACTTTCTAAACAGCTACTAGAAATACACAAGGGTTCTGTTTGATTGACGAAAATATCAAGAAATGCCTATACTAGTACTAATTTTCATGAAAAAGTAAAGATTTTTTTTTAAAGAAGTAACTTACAAAAGAAATCAGTTTTTCAATTATATTCAAAAGGGAATTAACATTTATTATCCTTTTATTAAACTTTTATGAAAAAGAACTAGTTTGAATTAATCTTCAACACCCTTTCCTCCGAGCTCCATTAAGAAGAAACAGTATTAAGAAAGAAAACAAGAAGGGTACTTGGATTTTCGGCCTGAAGAGGGACTGAATTAAAGATGAATATTAAATATGTTTCTGATCAATACAAAGGGGGAGTTCGGGGAATGATGTACTATCTGAAATGTGCATCGTTATTGGGTTGAGGGTTGTAGCACTTTTGTGCGGGAAAACAGTAGGGCGAAATGACTACAAAAAAGTTATTTCGCACAGGCTTTGCGGACAAACACCTGATTACAAATTTCGTGGTTTCTATAAACAACTAAATTCCTGCAGACACCGAGAATACTGTGCATTAAAAATTAAAATTACGCATTCGGGTATACTTAATGCATTTGACGGTGCTTTATGCAAGAATCCATTGGCAGAGTACAACTTTTAAATATAATTTTGTATTGAAGGTCCATACGCATATGCAATGCTTTAATATGGTTATATAGCCCATATATACATAATAATATAATGGCACATGTTTTTATATGTTATTAACATATTAAGCATTGAATATGTTAATAACATATGCAATGTTAATATGTTATATGTTATTAACACTTTTGGTATTGTTAACAGCAAAAGAAGTTTGGTACTTTGCAGAAGGTGTTCCCTTTTCATTTTATATAGTGGACGGGAATAATGTGGGGTATGAACAGAATACAGTTTAAATTATTAACTTATCATGGACTGACAGGTTTTGATGTTTAAGTATTAACATGACAGTTAATAAATGACCGATACACTGTAAAAAATCCAGTTCGTTTTTACAGTTAAAAAACTGTCGAATTGACGCCAGTTAATAACTATTTTTTTACGGTTTTAAAAAACTGTAATCTTTTTTGCAGGAAAACTGTAATTTATTTTACAGGAAAACTCAGCTTCTCGCTGCATAAGAAAAGTTTTTTGTACCACCTGTTAAAATGTTTACAGTTTACTGAAAAAAAATTATAGTTTTCCTGTAAAAAAAGTTACAGTTTTAATCTGCAAAAAAAAAAAAAAAAAAAAACAGTTTTATTAACCATGTGTTCAGAGTTGACAGTTTTTTAACTGTAAAAAACAACAGGTTTATTTACAGTTTTTAAATGTAAAAACGACATTGTTTTTTTAAGTAGTGTAGTGAAATGTTATTCGTAGCCTCACAAAATGAATTTTGAGAATTGTCATTATCAAGACATACACAAACCAAATTAAAACACTTATAAGTTATGTGATGAATAAATTGTTTTACTTTCGGGCCCGCTGTCTGATGGTTAGCTTGATAAACATTATTTAATCCATGATAGCAATCATTGACGTTATACCAAAAAATCTTTAACATTTTTTTTGTTTAACCTCTGCCTTTACCTGAATCCAAAATTTTCTTTACGAGTTCGATTTCAAACTCCTACAAGTTTCTTTTTTGAGTGTAATCGACATTTTTGCGCGCAAAACAAATTATTGTTTTGTTACATGTACACAACACACATACCTACCGACCCTTCTCCATGGAGATCACACTTACGGAAGCCCCATATGTACCCCACCAATTCTATTGAAAAAAAACCCCCTTAAAGTCTTCTTAGCATTTTTCACGATAGAACAGGCAGCCCTCGAAGCACGCTCATAAGTTCTCATAAACACCCCATTTCACCTCCCCCCAAGTAATTAATGGGAACAAAAACAGGGAGGGGTTCTTAAGATCCATGAATCATGGGGGGGGGGTTGGGGGGGGGGGGGGGGGGGGGGGGGGGGGGGGGGGGGGGGGGGGGGGGGGGGGGGGTGCGGGGAATCGGATCAGAAGAAAGCGTTAAGAAGGGGGGAAGAAAGCAGCTAAGAAAGGGAACCCCTGTTTGCTGCTAGCGACTACCCTCAGCATATCAAGTGTGCTGGTATGACATAACTTTAACTTGAAGTTCAAGCGTCCAAGATTAATCCCTCACGTTAATGTCAACCTGACATGTCAATATTTGACAGAAGTTTGTATTCTGAAAATGAAACTTCTGAGAGTATTTTTTTCCTTTTTTGTCGTCGCACTGTCCTTTATTAGTTGTAAATATTTGTTTAAATTGTTATCCATATTTTACATGCCGTACTTATCATCCCCTTTGTTTCTTTCAAAAGTTTTTTAGAACCTGCGCTATGCAAGAACCTTGCGGCACCCCCTTGACCACCTTAATCGAGAGAAATCTCCTAGCCCTTTGTGCTTGTATCGCGCTTGTTTTGACTAATTCTTTCAGTCATTTGACCGATACGGCCAACTCAACTATTTCCCAAGCTCGAGAAGTTCTCCTGTGATTATCCCTCTGTGATTAAAAAAAAAGCATCCTACATATTAAAGAGAAAAACATAAACAATAAACACTTTTGGACTTGACCTAAGCACTCCTAGGAGGAAAATGGATTTGAAAGAAATATTGATTCAGAGTGTGTGTGTCACGACTTTGTCTAAACCATTGAGTGATGTCTAAGAGCAAGTGGACTTAGCGGAGATGATTGTTTTAGAGCAGTAAACGAATGGTTTTCGTTTACCAGTATTCGAAAAATGAACAGGATCACGGTAACTTTGAAATTTCTCAAAATTAAAACACCTATAGAGTTTGGTTTGGTTTTGACTGTATCGTCGCAATAGAGCTAACACGAGGCTTCTTGGCGACGGGCGTCATATTTTAGAAAACAGTAAGTGACGTGCCGACACCTTGAATAGGCACCCAACGCAATAACATTAAGAACGACATCGTACGCAGCGTAGGATCTTTGAAGGATTTTTTAACGTGCACTCCCTTCACGGAGTATTATTCGCCGGACATTTTAGCTGCACGGGCCGTTTATTGGTAGGCAGTTTTTTTTGCGATGCCCAGACCCAAACCTGGGACCTTCGCATGCTAGGCGAATTGCTAACGACTGGGGTTCCCCTCCCCTTTCCCCCATAGAGTAATTCCAAGCAAAATTATCCTTTCTGTAGTATAAGTCAACCTGTGTAAAAAGTGATTATTACTACAACCTTTAAAACGTTAAATTAAAAAAATATGTGGAATAGTTTGCCTCACTCTTATTTATAAAACTAATAATGTTAAAGTGCTTTATTATAAATATTGATTTAATTTAAATTAAAAATTCTTTTTAATTTTCTCTTAAAACGTGACTTACATTTACAGTTACATGGAGTAACCCCTATAATAGTGTGAATACCGTAGTTGGGGTATTATCCAATGTGCTGGATTCTTTTTTTTAAATTATCTACTGAAACACCACCAATACTAACGTTTTGAACCATGGCATTACTGCATAACACTACGAATTTTTATACCTTATCTAAAAAACTTCGTTCCTTTTTGGTATTTCAGGACCAAAACTTTACATGGTCAACTTAAAATTGCTAACTTGTTCCCTTTTGAACTACGAGACCGTTTACAGCGAGTACAAGGTTAAAGATATCTTTCTTACCTGGATGTTTGTACTTTTCAAATTAAGTATAAAAAGTGGAGCTCCCTCTCTCGACAAATCTGTGTTTTTTTTTTCGCTATTTACATTCATATTAGAAGTTTTGTTTCTAATAATCATCATAGATGACGAGTAGCAAAAGTGTATTCAAAACGTTAAAGAGTTTTAAATTATTACATGTTGGGAAATTAGTCTTCGGCGTTGGCAGTATTCACGTAGAAATAATACTCGTATATTAGTACTAAATACAAATAAGTTGTTTTGAAAAAATATATATTCTATCGTTAAGGGGATTTCAAAATATATTTAGTTTTTTCCTAACACTCTTATCAAATTGGAATGTTTTAGGTTGGTTTTGGTCACGTGGCAAAATGTTTAAAGATTTAAAATTATTTAAATTCCCATGCAGTGTATTTTTTACAGTTTTTTCCCATATGTATGAGTATTAAGGGATACAAATATATTTTTTCGGGATGAATTTGAAAAAAAAAATCATTACATTACGGGGTTATCCATCAGGAACTTTAATACCGAGAGCAACTGTTTCTTGAAAACTATTGCAAATTTCTTATTATATTTGGAAGCGTGTGAAGAAAGTTTCTTTGCTTGAAAGCTATAAGAGATAAGTCCATGAGAAACGACATTTGTTTGAGAATGCTGTCTTTTTGAAAAACGAGGCAGAACTTGCGGAGGAAAGTTCTATGCGTGGATACATCTCCGAGTTTTTTCTTCTTTGAATTTGAAATCGGGTTAAGGAAATGGTGGTTATATTTTCGGGTTTTAAGTTTTTTTTAATTTTTGAAGTATTTTTAAACGTTACTTCTGGCTCGAAGTAGGTTAGGGGGTTCGGTACGTTTGTTCTATATCGGTAATGTTATAAATTGGGCCAATTGCATTGTACCTTTTCACAATAACTATTGATGCAGTCATCTTAAAATTTTGTGTTGTGTTATACCAACCTTATATTAAGCTGAGCGTTAATAGTTTTTTTAAAAATAACTGTAAGATTTTTTTAATTATAAATTAAGTTTGAAAGTACCCAATAAATTCATGAAATTTTTCACTTTTTTGGCCCCATAATATTTTTTTCTCTTTAGTTATATTAAAATTTATTACCTCTGATTAACTATAACTAGTATTGTATAACATCATATAAAAAAGTTTACGAGCAAAAACATGGCATAGTTTTTGAGAAAAGGTTATACATGAAGTTCAAAAATCAAGTTATGAGAAAAAAAACGAGTTTAAAGTTTTTCTTGTTAACCCAATCCTTACGAAACAGCCATGACATTGGAAAGGCTTTTAATGTCAGAAATATTTTTCCACTCGTCTTGATACTTTGTGTTATTATTAATAAAGGTTGTAATAGTATTTTAAACAATAATTTTTGTTTTGATTTTTTCACGATTATTTTGGGGTGCTATGAACCCCTTAAGGTGTTCGATTGAAATGTTTTTCAGAAGTGATCTTGAGAAAAAAAAATTTTTTTTATAAAAAAATTACTTTTAAAATCCAGTTGATTGATAAGAGAATTTTTGCAGTACAGAAGGTTGAAAGAAGATGCTTAAAGAAATTTGAAAAATAAATAATAATTGTAAAATGGCAAAACTAAATGATGGAAGGAAAACTAATAGAAAATAAAGTTAAATCAGATTTAAGTGGAATGTGGATGTCAACGCAGTAACTTAGGTTTAAAAAAGGTGTTACGTGAACACAAATGCAAATATTGTTGGATTATCTGTCGTTGTATAGAAAGAAAGGGTAAAATTATTATATTTACCAATTAAACCTTTTGTTACAAACAATCAGAAAAATCTTTCAAGCAGAGCACAATGAATAACAACAAGTAATTTTGTAAAAAAATGGCAACGTATTAGAATATTGTGCCGTTTCAAACAGAAGGATTGTGTTAATAAAATACGAACATAAAATTAAGTTGTCTCAACACAACGGTCGATTACGAGAGGCAACGTATTATTCTAAGCAGATTCGATTGACATAAAACTTTAAACTATTCTATTATGTACAATATGTATAACAAAATTATAACATTCATTTTAAAGTACTGTAATGTCTATAATTTTTTACGCTTTAGTGTAACTTGTATTTACGAAACATTAATTAATAGAAGCTCAGCATCTGAATAACAATTTGGAAGGCGCATGCATGCTTCGCCTTCAACACAGTTTTTGTACCAACCAAGCATTATTATTTGTTACGCAAAATAAATTTTGTATTGTTTTAACACAACTTGCAATAACCGGTAAAAAACACAATTTTTTATTTGGAAGCCAACAAAAGATTTTTCTGAGCGTAATTAATATCAAACATAGAGTTTTTTCCACAAATCATATAGTTCAACATTACATATATAGCATTTCAATAAAAACATCTTTTGCTAAGCTTCACACGGCAACAACCAGAACAGCGTCTTCTGTTTCTATTCATATTAATGAATAAGCGGCTAAAGGGGTCTTTGAAGCGTGTGAATACTACCCACTTTGGCATTTTACCCCTGACAGCATATCCGCACTGTTGGCTTTATAAAGCTGTAAGTAACACTACCGATTTTGGGCCAAAGGCACGATAATTGAAGAGCTCGTTTCCGGCTGCCTGTTTCTAGCCTCCATTAGGAGCTTTAACACAGCCAATAACTCCTCGCAATTTAGAACCCTGGTCAAGTGATTGGGGGGGGGGGGGGGGGGGGGGGGGGGGGGTGGGGGGGGGGGGGGGGGGGGGGGGGGGGTGGGGGGGGGGGGGGGGGGGGTGGGGGGGGGGGGGGGGGGGGGGGGGGGGGGGGGGGGGGGGGGGGGGGGGGGGGGGGGGTGGGGGGGGGGGGGGGGGGGGGGGGGGGGGGGGGGGGGGGGGGGGGGGGGGGGGGGGGGGGGGGGGGGGGGAGGTCGACACCTGAGCGGGCACCCAACGGAACTTCGAGCGACATCGTACGCTGACGCCGAGAAGTCGGGACTTTGGACTCCACAGATTTAACGAGCACGTCTGTCCCAGTTGCTGAGTATACTCGGGCCATCCGTCAAGAGTTGGATTTTCTAATGTTTCCCAGTACAGATATCCGATTATCATTTATCATTTATAGGATGACTGGCAGTAGGTGGGATTCGAGCCCCCGCACTCCTGAGAAAGCTGAATCCTGAGGCGGATGCCTTTAACCACTCGGCCACGGACGGGCCTAAGAGCTAAGTAGATGACGATGTAAGTGATTTTTTTTTTAAATTAAGATAATATTTGTCAATGTACAGTTTACTAACTACTACTTTTTGCGTTTTTTTTTTATCACTTAGACTTTCTTCTGCTAAGCTATTCAATTGTCTATGCTACATGTTGAAAAATTAGCGATAAGTTTCATCAAAAATATGGTTTCTAGTAGCTGCAACGGCTGTGTGGTGAAATGTTTCACAGAATTTTTGGTATTCGGTTGAACTATTTTTCAAGCTTTTTTCTCAAAAATCTTCACCTACCAACATATCTTTCTTTTTTTGACAAAAAATGTCAGTTAAAGCTTTGTCAAATGAGGGTTGTGATGTGTCCTTTGAAGCATGCCGGATAGTGCTACTACAAAGCCTAAATAATTCCGTCCTAGAACAGACAATCTAGCGAGCAGAAAGAATAAGATCTAACCGAACACATCCGAGTTTATAAAAGTTCTTGGCTACTTAAAAATAAAGGGCAAAATAGATTGAAATTCTTTAATTGAAAAATAACTTTACTTTAAAACTTGATATTGACTGTCAATAAGGGTTCATTATAATTACACGAAAAATACGCAATTTAAATTTAAATTAAGAATTAACAATAGCAAAAACACGCATTAGAGGATTTAGATATTTTAACTGTTTAAGTCCTTGGTATAATTTAAATTTATAATTTAAAAACTTGGGTCGAACTACCTTACTATTAAATGGAATACACATGAAAAATATAGTTTAGATTACTTTTATATCTCTCTTATATCTCTCTCTTACTTTTCTCATCCCTCTTTATCTTTATAATCTCTCTTTCTTAGCCTGGACATGCTGACCATTGGAATAATTATCTAACTGTCATCCCACACACACACTGTATTATGTAGCTTAAAATTGTTTTATTACTATGGTATGGTATGGGAGGAAATTCCACCTCGTTGGTAATTCAGATACCCCTTGCTTATAAGCCAGCGGGGAAAGTGAGCGCTGACCAAGCAGAAAGTAATTTTGTAGTATAGCATATTGGCCGTGCGGTGGAGTTGGTGTAAAGCTTATTTAAAAAATACGTTTTTAGTGGATTTTCATCTAACAACATTTATTGAGCCAGACACTGAAACAAGCGATAAGCCTGACTGCCTATCTCGAAGTTAGACCACATACAGTTTATTATATAAATTTAACTAAGGAGTTTTATTGACTATTTTAGCCACGTCGTTAGTTTGGACCGCTAGGCTATGCTACCTTTCTTAATACAAGCCGTCTATGCATTTTGAGCACTAACTGGTTATGCACTTATGCTAACAGCCATTTTATGTGACAGAAGGTCATGATATTCACAGGTAAAATTCAGAAATTCTATATTGGCACAAGTCCATATTATGTTTAAAACCTTTTCGTTACCAATGCCTTTGGTATTCCGAATTTAAAGTATCACTGAACTGCAATAAAAAGATTTAACTAAAAAAACCTGCACTAAGCACATAGAAAGTTACATAAAAGAGCTGTATCCCCCCCCAACAAATTATTACCATAAATTCTAAATTAAAGAGTGATTTTAGTTTAAACTGTATTGCTGGAAATTATGTTTTTGGCATAGTATTTATAGTATTATTTGCTTTGTTTTATTGATGTGAGCTATTATACTAAATACAATTTTATTCAGTTTCCATTAAAAATAATTAAATGGTTGAAAAAATTATTTGAAGATAGTTGATGAGCTGTAGTATTTGCTCATTACAATTTATCATTAATTGCTACACATCATCTGCCCATGAAAATTCTATTTTCCCTTGTGGTTATTGGCAGATGCCATTTTTCTCTCCCCCTAAAATATTATGAGTTCACATACACAGAAACAACATTTTTTTACAATTTCAGTATTTAAAGTCAATGCAGTTAATGCTATTTTTATTCCAAATTTATACTATGATCTGATATGTATAAATTAAAGAAAAATCTTTTTTGGGACGAAAAAAAACATGCATTAGAGGGTTAATAACATCAGTGCTTATGGTACCATTCCCCTTACCAACTCTACACAAACTTAGACAATGTTCCATGACCACACAATGGAACATCTTTCACAAATTTACGGGCCAGTTCAAAGGGAGATGATTTCTGAAGATGCAACCTTCCGGAAAATGTCACCAAGCAAAACTTAGGGAGGAGGGCCACTTAGAATCCCACCGCGTTGCTGTTTTCCCTGCTTAGAAGATATTGATTCATTTCAGGGAAACCTCTCTTCATCAAAAACGAATTAATCTCAGCTATGAATAAGTCAGATGTAATTCTTTTTGTATTAGAGTTGGTCTTCGGTTGGGATAAGTCTGTACTTATAGGGTTGATGTGCCATGTTTTAGCATAGGACATATGTCTTTTTCAACTATCTAAAGTCAATGTAAATGTGTGGTTTGGTGGTTTTGACTATTTTAGTTTCTTCTTATGAAAGATTTTATCATAGACATGGGAATATGTTTTTAAAAGTGAATGTAATAAAATCAGTGTTTTTATAATTGAATATAAATAGTGTTTTTTATTAATTCTTATAAACTAGTAAATTATCATAATTATTTTCAAGTGTTTTATAATAGTTTATGGTGTTGTATTATTAATGCCGAAAGAGCATAAAAATTGCTTTTGTTTATAAGTTTTACTGTATAATTTCACTACAACGACTTAAGAAACAGGTTTCAAATCTTAAACGGCAGCAGAAATGTTACTCTGAAAATAATTTCTTTCTCGATTCCTCGACTTGTGAATCTATTTCACTATTTCACGTTTAAACATAGACACAATGAGAGCACCGGACCACAATTAAAGCTGGAAGAACTGGACTAATTCTATTATACAGGATTTTAGACTGAATAAATTTGTAAATATCTCCTAGAAGTACCTTGAACTTACCTCTAGTAACTGTTCACATTTAGGTTAAGTATTGATTTATTTGGAACTCAAAGCAGACAAAAAAAATCCATACACGAAGTCACTAACCAATTTCATGAAGCCAATTTAGCTCAAATTCAATAACAAAGTTCATTTTCTCTGAAAGCAACCCAAACCCAAGACCACTTTGTCCTTTAATATCAACAAACAGAATGCGTATCAGTGATGCCGCTCTACCAGGGCCATGACTCAATCAATAAAGTTTTCTTCAAATGCAATAGAAATGGCATTCATTTTTCCGAGCGATGTCAAACGTTCCATCCGTCCCATAATTCGATTGTCCCCCGGTTCCACCGTCCTTCCTTTTACCGTCATCAAGGGGATGTGAAAGATAGAAATGTCGTGTTTTTCTAAACGGCTGTTCATATTTACAAGCAAAGAAACATACTGTTTTCGGATAACTATTAAACCCTATGATGGATTTTGGAAATCCAAAATGATAGGAATTACTAATAAATACTTCAGCTGCAACATTTATCTCGACTCGGAGCTGGATTCAAAACATATTTTCTCTTTTCCAGCCATCCTGCCAAAATTGCAGCAAATCACCCACTCGCCCTTCGAGGACCTTTATGAGGAACACTGTCCGTAGATCGCTGAAGCAGTATATGAGACATTTGGTCCCATATAATCTTTATCAATGGCCACGACATCATCATCTTGGATTAATTAATTGGCTAAACTCTAGTATGGTACATTTATATTCCAGCTTGTGTGCTTGTTCAGAAAACCGCTTATAAGCTTTCGTCTAGACTCTAGTGGGACAGACACAGAAAGAATTTTTACAGTCACAAAGAAATGAATAACGCATAGACAAATAACAACATTTATTGACGGTCTCAAACATCCATGCCTGACCGGGATTCGAACCCCACCCCAGCAGCTCCAAAGGCTAGAGTCCTAAAAATTGCGCCACCGGAACTCTAAACTTGTTTAAAAAGTAAGAGATTACAATTTGAATTTTTAAATGAAATTTAATTTCTTTAAATTAAAATTAAAATTCTTGGCAGATGTTTATAAATAACTCTTCCACGCTTTAAATTTTAAAAATTAATAAAATCTAAAAATTGTAAAATTGCGTGTTGCTGGAAAACCTGGCAGTCAGGGCTTATACACGTCTGTATCCCTCAGAGATTTTAACTCTCATTAAGCGAACTCACCATTTCTTCTGTCATTCTACTTTGATTTTTCTGTTTTTAACACATGGTCCATTATAAACTGTTTTTTACATATTTTTAATTAATGACAATAACCATAAGTTTTTTTAATTACTGATTTCAATCAAAATTTAAACCTAGACATACTCTTTTAATGCAAAATTATATTTAGACTTGCTGTGATATATTACAGAAACAAAGAATATTAGTTTTAAGGTCCTTCATAAGGTTTCTATATTAATTATAGAATCAACCATGATACATATTTTCTCTGAAATTCCTTTAATACTACCATTTAATCTCAAATAACGAAGCTCCGTGCATCGCAGATAAGCAGCATAAAACAACAACGAAAACGGTTCTTTAAAACAAACTCGTTTCTCGTCCTCGGTCATGAATCACTTGGAAAAGCCCGGGACATACGCTTTTAGATGATTTCCTATCCAACCCCCGAAACTGCCTTCGTGGAGGGCTTTTGGGTCTTTTTTAAGGGGTCATTTTCACGGTCCCGTTGTTGTGGCCCTTTGGAGATTACTTAAATCTCGAAGAAAGTTCCGTAATGGAATGCTGTGTTGTTATTAAAGTAATTCTGAGATGGTGGAACTTCTTGGGGAATAATAGTTTTCTGTTTTATACATTTAATTTCTATGTTTTGGTGCTCTTTATTTTTCAAGAGTAATTCATAAAGTGGTGCTTTTTACGAGATTTATTTTTAGTTCCCTGTTAATACATTTACTTTCTATATTTTGGTAGAGAGTTTATATAGAGTTTTGAAACTCTGTTAATTTTTTATAAACTCTTAAGTTCTTATATTTTTTTTCCCTTCAATGGAGTTGCAATATTGGCGGTCAAGCCTTTACAGACTGGGCATATTACCCAGAACTGAGAGCCATTTTTTGTGGCACCAACTAGGCGACTCTCGCTGTCCATTTTGACGCACAGATTACAATGAATCTGTGCTCTCTGTGAATATTAAATTATGCCGATGTCAATTTTGCCGAGAGAACCCATGCCAAATGGGTCCTACAGGGATCTTTTACATGCTACATAAACACATATGACATGCGTTCCCAGAATTTTCCCATCCAGAAAATAACGACGACTCAGCCGGGGTTTGAACCCGCGATCTTGGGCTTATGAGGAGGACGCGTTAGACTTCTCAGCCACTCAGCCGCCTAAGTTCTATGGTCATGTTATTTTAAGCTTACACCATACCCCACTCTTAATTAAGTGTTTATGTAGAGTGGGAAGAGAAAATCTCAACATGAGATGTATTCTTTTAATTAATTGGCTGGTAAGTATTAAGGGTGTGATATTAAAAGCTAATGTTACAAGACCAAACATAAAACTCTTACGTGCTTCACAATTCTGCATAACTTCTCTTGAGCTGTTGGAGACATAGAGGTAGGAAACTAATATAAAGGGGTTTTTTTTGTTCAGATATGATTCTTACTAGAGTAATGTTTGTTGCTGGAGGGCTTTCAATATATCAGTTTCTGGGGGGGGGGGGATAAATTGCTATCGTATCGTGTTAGTAAGTAATGTTCAGTAATAAAACTAGGGGCAGTCGCTTTAAGTTTATTCATGGATTTATAAGAGTTTTTTAAGGTAAGTATTAGTTATTAGCAGTTAAAAATATTAATAAAAATCATTCTTCGGAGAATACAGTTTTTTTCTCCGAAATGCATGAAAAATTTATTATATTAGCTTGTGAAAAATATCTTAACCATACAAAAACAACTATGGCATTTTTACTTTTTCAACGATAATATATGAGAAAAACTTTACTTTTTTATGACAAGTCTAAAATTAAAAAATTCCTTAATTCTACGATTTGTGTCATTAAAAAATAAATGATTAATGACAAATAAAAGAATCAAGTTCAATAATCAAATCTCAAATACGATTTTCAAATCCCAGAAGTAAAAATAAAAAAATACTCCAATCACATTAAAATTATTCCATTTATTTCTAACCCTGGGGTTACAACCCAATTAGTCCAAATTCGCACAAAATGCTTTGTCCTCACCCCAAGAGTCCCATAAAATCTACCTATGATTCCATGGAACGAATGAAAAAAAAAGCATCTCAATTGGGGGAGAAATAGAACATTAAATATACGTTAGTGATGAGGGTGCAATACGAATGTAAAAGCAATTGCTGAATGAAGCCTCACATTTGAATAGGAAAGAGATTACTGACGTCTGATGTCATTTGTGGAACTTGGTTGATCGTTAGGTGACTGGAATTTTTGATTTTTGAATGGAAAATTTCTAAGGAGAAAAGCTGCATGCTAGCTTGCTAAAAGAAAAATTTGAATTTTCAAAGTCACTGTTAACTAGGTAACTAATTTATTTAGGTGCATTTATAATTTAGATAATACTTATCAAAGATTACAAACTTCCAATTGATAATATATCTACTGAAGGGAAAGAGGGAAATAATAATAGAACTTTGCTGAAAGTTAGATGTTTTGAGTAAACTTGATTGATGTAACCTTATGCAAGTATGATTTATAATTTCAAAAAAAAATTGTTGGATGCCACTTTAAGCCATCCTCCGGTGAATCGAAACAAGACTTACATTAAGGTATCTTGTTCTTAGAGTGTTTTCTTTTGCATTACGATTACGTCAATTGCAGATCGCGAAAAAGCAATGTATAGGTTTGACCATCCAACCCAAATTATTCCTCTAAATTACTTCTTTTTGGATGAAAGTAGTTTGAGTTCCTTATTCGAAAGTATAAATGGGGCATTTTGAGCGGAGTAACTAAGGCCTCATGACAAAATCGGCCAAACTGATGTATTTTTCACATAACAATTTAAAAAACGCTTTTAAGACAATTATCTTGAAGATTTTGAAAAAAAGGATTTTGTTAACGTTTATGTGACATACACAATGATTACATAATTTTTACTTCTTTTTCCCGGCTCTAAAATCGAAGTCAATTCGGCAAGACTGTATTACTAAATTTATTATTGCATATTTTCTTCTTCTACTGGGGAACTACGGTCTTGATCAGGCCAGGGCCATCTAAAGAACCATTGCCATTTTGTTCTACTTGAACCACGTCTCTCCAGCTGTTTATTCCCAAATTTTTTATTCCCTTCATCTCGACCACATCCAGCCACCTAGTTGGTGGGTGACAAATTCCTCCTGCTTCCTCTAGTTTGGACAATGTCATCTTTTTAGCAAGGTTTTGATCGTTTTTGAACAAAAAAAGATGTTCCAACCATTGAAAGCGATTTGTTTTAATGATTTTAACTATGGTTGTCTGTACATTTTGTAAAATTTCATTATTTTATAGGGTGAGCCACACATTGTTTTCAGACACTTCCCCAAATATTCCATTGCGCATTTTAATATAAACAAATATAAAAACCAACCCAACTATGAATCTCCCTATCACCCAGTTCTCCAATCAAGCCCTCGCGTTCCAGAGTTGCCATTCCACGAAATGAAAAAATCAAGGACTCCCCACCCCCTTCATAAAACAGATAAAACAAGGAGGGGAGCTGCGAAGTGAGTATTCTTTCCTTTTCCAGTACAAACTAGTACAGGAGTTCTGCGACTTCTTTGGCTTCTGCCACCACTAAAAGTAAATGGAGCCTCAATGCAGCGACATAAAAAAGCTGGGGAGGGAGTCCCTTTTCGACGACTTCTGCGGCTGTTAATTTGACGTCAAGAGACTTGCTCGAGTGGTTGGAGGGGAAGCAGAATTACTGATAAGAGATTGGGGTGCAGGAAGGAGATTGTTTTTGATTTCATGGTTTGGTTTGAATGCCTCCGAGCCATGGAAGTTTTACAATATTTGAAGCTTCTTGTAAAGTTTTGAAATGTTGAGCGTCAGTAGGTGCGTTTGAAATGTACTGAAACTTTTTTTTGAGACCCCCTTTTTCTCATATTTGCCTGTAAACATGTGGTGTAACGTTCCTCAATAATACTTGTGGCATGGTTTGGTTGTATGTTTCCGAGTCATGGAAGTTTTGCAATATTTGATGTTTCTTGTAAAGTTTTGAAATGATGAGCGTCGTCAGTAGGTGCGTTTGAAATGTACTGAAACTTTTATTTGAGGACCCCTTTTTCTCATTTTTGCCTGTATGCAAACATGTGGTGTAACGTTCCTCAATAATACTTGTATCATGGTTTGGTTTGCATGCCTCCGAGTCACACTCTCAGAAATAACACTTTCATTTTTGAAGATTCATTAATTCTCAAGAATCATTTCGTTAATTTTGAGGATTATTTCGTCAAACTATCCCGTGACGTTTGAGTAAACGCGAATCCTCCTCACTTTAACGATCTTGATTTGACGATTCTGTATCTTGATTTTGAGAAAACTGAATCTCATTACTGTTCAAATACTCAAAAATGACGAAATATTTCTTTAGATTAGACAAAATTCGTATCCTCATAAAAATTACGAATCAAATTTTCTCACTTTGAGAAAAGAAAAACTCGGAGCATTTGCCAGTAAACGGCATCGTCAAAATTAAGGAAAATTTCGTCGTTTTTGAATATTAATTTCTGAGAGTGCATGGAAGTTTTACAATATTTGAAGTTTAGTTTCTTGTAAAGTTTTGAAATGTTGAGCGCTAGTAGGTGCGTTTGAAATGTACTGAAACTTTTATTTGAGGACCCCTTTTTCTAATTTTTGCCTGTATGCAAACATGTGGTGTAACGTTCCTCAATAATACTTGTAGCATGGTTTAGTTGTATGTTTCCAAATCTTGGAAGTTTTGCAATATTTGAAGTTTCCTGTAAAGTTTTGAAATGTTGAGCGTCAGTAGGTGCGTTTGAAATGTACTGAAACTTTTATTTGAGACCCCCTTTTTCTCATATTTGCCTGTAAACATGTGGTGTAACGTTCCTCAATAATACTTGTGGCATGGTTTGGTTGTGCATGGTTTGGTCGAGTCATGGAAGTTTTGCAATATTTGATGTTTCTTGTAAAGTTTTGAAATGATGAGCGTCGTCAGTAGGTGCGTTTGAAATGTACTGAAACATTTATTTGATGACCCTTTTTTCTCATTTTTGCCTGTATGTAAACATGTAGTGTGACGTTCCTCAATAATACTTGGAGCATGGTTTGGTTGCATGTTTCCGAGTCATGGAAGTTTTATTCAATATTTGAAGTTTCTTGTAAAGTTTTGAAATGTTGAGCGTTAGTAGGTGCGTTTGAAATGTACTGAAACTTATTTAAGGACCCCCTTTTTCTCATTTTTGACTGCAAACATGCGGTGTGACGACCCTCAATGATACTTGTAGCATGGTTTGGTTGAACGTTTCCGAGTCATGGAAGTTTTGAAATATTTGAAGTTTCTTGTAAAGTTTTGAAATATAGAGCTTTAGTATATAGATGCTGTAATGACGTGCTTTATTGTAGATAATTATTTTTCGTAGTAACTGATTTTTTGTGTGAACTGAGGTGATTGAAAGAATGTGTACAAAAATTAATGTTCGCCTAGGCGAAAGATTTGTCACAACTTGGTAAGATTTTGACTTGCTAAACATCGTCGGTCGTAACTCTTCAGAATTACTTGACTTAACAGACTTAATTGACTTAACAGACTTATTACAGACTTAATTGTCTTGTACTTTTGGTGTTGTCTTAAAATAAAGTGTATCGTCCTAAAGAGAGTTTTCCTCAATGCAAATAGTACAGATGCGTATGAAATACTGCTCTGAAACTTTGATTTAGAGACCTCTTTTCCTCATTTTTGACTGTAAACATGTGAGAGAGAGAGAGAGAGAGAGAGAGATGTAACGTTAATCAATAATACTTGTAGTATGGTTTGGTTGTATGTCTCCGAGTCATAGAAATTTTATGTTATTTGTAATTTTTAAGTTTTTAGTACGGTTTCAAAATGTAAAGCGTTAGAAGGTGCGTATGAAATGATGTACTAAAACTTTTATTTGAAGACCCCTTTTCCACATTTCAGACTATAAACGTGTGGTGTAACATTACTTCAAAAAAATTGAAGCCGTGTCTAGATCTTTGTTGTCTAGGTTTTAGTTGTATGCCTCCGAGTCATGAAAGTTTATAATATTTGAAGATTATTGTACACTTTTAAAATGTAGAGCATTAGTAGGTGCGAGATAAGTGAGTTTCAAAATGTGGAGCTTCAGAAGGTGCGCATGAAAGGAAGTACTGAAAGTTTTATTTGAAAGCCTCTTTTCCTGCTTTCAGACTGTAAACATGTGGTGAAATGTTACCAAACGAAACTTGAAGCAGTGTCTAGGTTTTTGCTGTCTCCAGCTTTAAGGGGTTACTTTAAACAACAGACAACAATATTGAATTCAAGCTTAATCCCATTTAGTGTGGCTAAATATATTTTTGAGATTTTATGGTTTGGTTGTACTGGTATTGAATACTCCTAAAATATTTACGTTTTCTATATTCCTAGATGAATATTTTCCTGAAGATGATAAAATTTGTGGATTAAAAAATATTCTCTTCTTTTTACTATTTAAAAAAAATATTTAAATAAAGAACGGCTCTGGGATAGGAAATGAAAAAAATATAATCTAATTCCTAGACTAAACTCAGAAACTAATTAACAACGCAAAATCTTTTTTTATTTATTTATATATATTGTAACGAACACATGGAAGATATTCTTTAGAATAAGTTTTTTAAGACATCACGCGATTAACACATTTTCTTAAACTACAGTAGTTTTTCGCTTAATATTTAATTACGAAAAATGCTAGATTCATAGATTTGCATAAAGAAAAAATTAAACTAAGAGTAAATTATCTAATTCGCTTAACTCTGAGTTTCCTTCCCCGTTTAAAAGGTTAATAACGTTGCTGCACGTAATGTTTTATCGTACTTTTTAATAGTTTTTACAACGAATATTCACATTTTGTAGTGATGCACTTATTCAGAATCTTTTTATTATTAAACATTTATGTAAAACTAGTTTACCTTTCAAAATGTACTCTCCGTTTAATACATCTAAGTTGATTTTCATAAAGAGTTATTCCGTAATGTTTTTTAATTGAATATTTTAGGGTACAGTGAACCCTTAAAATATTTAAACAGTTTAGAAATATTTTATGAAGTGTTTAGAAATGTTTTTTATGCTAAAGAGCATTTTTTTAAAGAGCATTTTTTTAAATAGATATTTGAAATCAAATTGCTGGAATTTGATGTACAAGGAAATATAAAAGGTTAAACTAATTCGAACATCAAACATACTTTTAAGGGGATTAATTTTTTCAGGAAAAAGCTTTTTACTTAGTGAAAGTAACAGATTTTTTATTATAGCTATATTTTATTTAAAGAAAATAGTTTAACGACTGTTAAAATTTATCTTGTATTGTTACATTTTGTATCACGTATCTTTTATCAAGTAGAATTTTATATTACAACTAAAAGATTCCATTTTTTTTTTGATAAATTTTATCGAATTCATTACATACACATCCGTGGAAGTTTCTTAATTCTTTAAAAAAAATCATAGCTTTTTGTAAATGATGGTAGTTTAAATACGTGATTGTTCATTGTTACTAGTCGCAAAGTAATTTTGCTTACATAAAAGAAACTACGTCTTACTGAAACTGTTGATCCTTAACCGACGTAAATAGGATGGATGAAAAAGGATTATCAGATTAAAGTAAAAGTAAAACTTCATCCATAAAACTTGACTAAAAGGTTAAATTGCGTGGTGAAGATCAAGAGAAGGCACTATAAAGATTGCCAATTAGGAAGGATCATAGCGTACCGAAGTAACATTTGATCGTCACCAGATAATGACTGAATGGAAACATTGCTATATCTAAGTTTTGAGTCCAGCCTTTCACGTGAATGATCATAGCCATTTGTAATTGGATATTAAGAAATAAATCGCGGTCCAAAAAATCCTCGTGTTGCTTAAGGGGTATTAGGA
The DNA here is from genome assembly GCA_023701765.1 of Hylyphantes graminicola. Lineage (NCBI taxonomy): Eukaryota > Metazoa > Arthropoda > Arachnida > Araneae > Linyphiidae > Hylyphantes > Hylyphantes graminicola. Next base: position 18,991,694 of record CM043119.1, read on the forward strand.
GTCTTAAAAATGTGCAAACAATGTACACAAAGCATAGTTTGCAATTTCATGTAATTTTTTAACTACTCAATATATAAGTATAATTTTATATGTAATTCTATAAGATTTATTTGTAATAGGTCAAATTTTAAAATGTATGAAACTTTAGCCAAAACTAAAATAAATGATAACAAACATAAAACTATTTACAAAATTTGAAAACATTTTAATTAGGCTTGGCGCGCCACATTTTGTGGTCAAAATTGAAAAAATGACCAAGAAAATGACTTTATATTGTACAAATATGTACAAACAAAGACTTATAACTAATTTCTAAACTCAATTTTAATTATAAATTATTTTAAGAGCTCTTTTTTAAAAAATTAATAAAAATATTAAAAAAAATTATTAAAAAAATTTTGTATTAAGAAATATTGTTTTATGTTTCTTTTAAAGAGGTATAGGTCTTTGTTGATTGAAATACAATGGAAATATCTAAGTTTACAGCGTAATTCTTTAAGAACGCCTGTCATCCTCTTCTAGGTAGGAGCTAAATCATTAACAACGACTATGTGAATAAATTGACATCTTCATTTACGAAATTTTAATTTTTAAAATTAGTTTTTAGTGTGATGTAATTTTCCCAACATAAATTGTTCACATGATTCATGTATTTTATGTCTTGTTTATTCAGTCATATTTCGGGGGGCAAATTTTCTTGCAAACCGTCGTGAATGGGTTAATGTGACTTTCAGTGTCCCTTGCCGATCCACTTCATTCTGTAATCTTTCTTTAAAACGATGAACACAATTCGCGATCAAGAAAACTTATTTTAACTCAAAATCTTTCAAATAAACTATATGTTAGTTGTTTAAAGTTTTAGTTTGAATTCAGTGATCAATAAAAAAAGTTTCCATCAACGTTAAAAAATAATTTTAAAGGTTATAAAATTGAACCAGAGCACCAACTAAAATTAATCATAAAATTTTTAACGAATCAAAAATTCGTTTCATAACCAATAAATTTTTATAACCAATGCAATGCCAAATAAGCAAAACCAATTAATATATCTAACCATATCGGGCTTCTATAACCAATAAAATTTTTCACTTACCTTAATAGCATCCTTTCCCTTTCTTTCACCAGTTTTCTTAGGAATTCGAGATTCTGTATCCTTTATCTCTATTTTCACAGTTTCCATCTTTATTGGAGACTACCTCTAAGACATCTTTGAAACACATAAAAACGACTTGTTCACTTCAGTCAAATATTGAATGTGTCTAGTATGAGCGCATCAAGTGTGAATCCATAAGAGTACATTCAGCATGCAAATTTTGCATACATCTCACAGTTTTCAGATAAGATTTCTTTATTAAGTTTAATTATTAAAATGATTGAAAGTTAAAATTTGTTTGTTGCTTTTAAATGCATCATAAATTCTTTTTAAAAAATTACCAAGTTCAATGGCCACAGTTCTCTTTGTGGTTAAAATAGTTATGTTCTTATTATTTGAAATAAGTATTTCTGTTATTTTATTGCTACTTTGTCGTTAGTCATACTACCAGTGCTATAGAGCTCTATAAAAATAAATTATGGAGTTTATGTTTGAATAACTATATACTATTAGTTACTTTGTACGTTTTATGATATCCTTAAAAGATATAAAGAAGTTCGGAAAGTTTTTTTTTTCTCATTTATCTCCGAAATGCCATATACTACACTACAGACATTTATAACATAACTATTGCACCTGCTCACAAATCCTTTCAGTTGAAATCACATCAATAATCCAAACCTCAAACCATCCCGATTATCCGCACTTCTTCTCTTGATCTTCCGCACTCTCCTCTTCCGATCTTTCGGGATGAATGGAAGCAAACTTCTCCGCCGAACACGTGCGAATCGGGGGGAAGATCACGTGTGCGCCAAACCACGTGCGCAGCACTCCCCCACTGGTAATTTCATGAATGAATTATTCGTTACTCTCTCTCTTGTAAATGTGAATGGTTAGTGGTGGGTGGATGCGTAAGTTACGAATCAACCGAATTTACCAGCATTTAAGAGGGGTGGTCAGGTCAGTTCCATAGACTTGATGCATTGTTTTTGAAATCACAATGTGTATCAAATATCAAATTTAGTCAATTATTAATTTCAAAATCAAAGTCACTTATTAAATTTATTTAATGTTTTTATCTGCATATTTTTAGAAGATGGTACGATTTTTCTGGTGCGGTTTTGGTACGGCTTTGGTACGTTTCGGGTACGTTTTTTTTATATTCCGAATTTAACAGTAATACAAACGTTCAATGAATATAATAAAAACATTAACGCTACATGTTTTTTGTTAGGCCAAACAAGTATATGTAGGGAATTCAATCTAAAAGAAATTTGAAACGTTAAAAAATGCTAAACTAAACGAACTAAGCATGAAATCCGTTAAAAAATATTACGTGGAATTTCAATAAATGCTTTTCACTTTTTCTTCCTCAAACCTAGTTTTTTTTAAATATCATACATTCTAAATAATAATAATAATAATTAAGAAACACAATTGTTCTAAATGATATTTATTTTTTTATTGCTAAATATGGAGGATATTCTAGAATGTCGTCTTACGACAATAGGAAAACGAACCATTAAATAAAAAGTTTACTATGTGTCTTTATACAAATGAGAGACTTGAAAAGTTCAAGGAAAAAAGTGTCTTTTACAAGTTGGTCTATTTTTATTCACGCACTTTTGGCGCTAGAAAACTTCTTAAGATAATACTTCATTTAACTTAGCCGCGTTGGACGAACATGGGGAGTAAATATTTTTTGGGGGACCGCTGTTAGATTAAAACTAACTTTATCATAATATTATAATATGCATTTTTTATGTAAATAAAGTTTGTAATACATAGTCATTAATAAACTCCACGAAAAATAAAAATCCCCGATGTTTACAATTCAATAATTTCATAACATGAAAAAACGAAAAGAATAAATTTAGGCCACCTTTTATGATATTAATAGTTTAGTAAGTGGCTTTATGAAATATTTTAATAAAAGTAGTGTAAAAATAACAATATTTTAATTTTTCGCAAATTGGCAACAAAGTTTTGTTTAAGTTTCTAAAAGGTCAATAAACTATCCGATTAATTTTTAAGGAATTGATATATTCGGCGAAAGTATTCTTTTAAAAATTTGGTAAATAATTTACCAGATTTCTTTATTTGTGTGTAGCCAATTTGGTAAGATTTTTATAAAATGCATTTTTCATTCTCAGAAAATATCTGGTTTTATCAATTTATTGAAATTACTTTATTGAAATTAACTACTTTTTTCTGAAAGCATCAAAATATATTCTGTAATGCAATGATATATTTCCTATAAATTTTGATAATTTTCCAGATTTAAGTAGCGATTTATCTTTAACAGTAAGTAAACTTACTAAAAATCTAGTTTTTTAAGTTTTTAATATGGTATTTTAGTAAAGTATTCGGTAGGTAATTGCAATGAACTAAGAAAAAGTCCTGTCGTTAATAACGATTTTGGTATTTTGCATTTAACCTAATATTTTACTAAACTTTTAATAAATACCAACGGAGGTGGGACATTTGCCCCATTTCGTCATTTTCATTGCTTTACATCGTAACGCGAATAGTAAAATCGAGACCAACCGTTATATCAGAGCTGTTTCAACAGTTTGACGCATTGGTTCGATACTACGTTTACGTGGCGATTCATTCGACGATACATTCGTTTCGTTGGCGACTTACACCATTACGGTTTCGAAATGTAGCAAATATAAGTAGTAAACAACATATGTGACAAATTATTGCATATTCCTAATGTTTTCATGGTAAATCTAGACTTCAGGATGTCCCTTGGCGAAATTGGCGATTTTTTTACGACAATCCTGTTCGTACGGAACATGGTGCAAACAGTATAATGGCGACCAAAACATAATGATATTTCAATGAAATCAAATCATCTAATACAATCAAAATCTGAAAATTCTAAACAAAACTGAAACTAAATACATATTCATTAAATTATAGACGTTTTCAGAAAAGAAGCAACATCGCCCAACTATATAGGCGAATGCACCCTCAAGTATAGTCTAACCGTTTTCATTATTTCAAAATACATTTTAACTTTAGCACTGCACTGCATCAATTAATCTTTAAAAAAGTGTGAAAAAATATGATATAATATAATTCACAATAACCTCAAACATTATTAATTTACACTGTGCGTAGATCTTCAACCAATAGCAAATGGCCTCCGAAAAAGATGACAACGAAAACTCCGAGGACAAAGAAGATTCCACGGAACAGGACAAAAATGAACAACCAGAACCGGAGTCAAAGGAATCAAAAAGTATTAGAGAACGACTCCGGTATCATGCTGAAAATATGCAACAAGCTATTTAGCGGATGGAATACAACAGGACGAAACGATTTTACTTCTGTACTGTGCCAGGACTTCTTAGGCTGATTCAGTTTGTATGTAACTTTTTAAAATTGCTTTATTAGTTGCAGCTGTGATATAATGTCCGGTATGCTCATTGGCGACTTTTGATGAGCTCAAAATTTAACGCAGGGTTAACTACTTATCAAATTGGATCGAATGTAAAGCGGTATGTTTTTTTTTTTTTAAGCCAGATTTGGGCACTCTCGTTGCATTGCAGCGTTACGCAAATAGCCAAATCAAAGCCGGAAATTTAATCATAGCGGTTCCCTGTTTATAGTTCAATTTCTTGGGAATTAGTTGGACACATTTCAAAATACATACCTTTGATTTCAACTTTGTTTTCGAAGTGGCTCATTTTTTTCTATAAAAAAATGATATAAAAGGCAGCCTCTTTTATTAGCTACTTTAAGTGACCGTAAAAAAACATTAATTGTCAGGTATGTACCAATTTCTTGTCAAAGTTTAACTTGGATTTATTAAGTATACATTTTTAAAAAAATTACCTGTACTGTTTTGTTTATAATAGTGAGATTATATATACTTTTAAGTGTTTAGTAATCAAGGGTTATCAAGAATGATAATTCAATGAGTATATTAAGCGTCAATCCCTCCCTCCCCCCAAATCTTCTTTTCCCCAAAAATTAGTGCGGCCTGCGACGCAAACAAAAATTTTCAAAAATTAACATTTTGATATTTTAATTAAAAAAAAGTTGCCAGCCAATATTCCAGGTATAATATAACACATTATTACAGGTTCTAGCTTTACTCTGCATTTCCACTTTCGGCTATTTCTGCACTGACTATGAAGAAATCGATAACATGATCCCACCTTACTGTCTGGCTAATACGAGGGAGATGTACTTCATGATATGCTGCTACCACTCTTTACTCGGAAGCCTCACAATCATCCTTGCAGGCAACCTTAGCTCATTCAGCAACGCTGCTTTACTTTCCAGTCTCTACGTAAGTAATAACATTACTTTTAATGTAAATGACAGTGATTGCGTCCTCTAGAAGGGAGAGTGTAGACTTTATAGCCCATTACCCAGCTCGCCAGAAGAGACAGTCACAAGAGACACACAAAGAAAGACGACACAAACACATAGACAAATAACAACATTTATTGACAAGCACAAGCATCCATGCCTTTACCGGGATTCGAACCCGAGCCCAGCAACTCCAAAGGCTAGTACACTAATCACTGCGCCGGTTGGCCGGCTACTTGTAAATGTTTATTAAATCTTTTTAATAATTTCTATTAAATTGTTTATCTAAGATTTTTTTTTGTTTGCTATACTAATACTATATAAAAAAAATCATGATGATGCGATAATAAGCTGTAGGGAAAGATAGTCTAGGATGGTAAACGTAAACTTAACTCTTCTACTCAGTTAAATAAGAGGTGCATACAATTGTATTTTTGTTGTTCCGTACATTTCTTTGAACCTTTAATATAAAACAATACTTTGCCTCAATAATACACTTTGCCTCAAAAGTGGTGAACCAACGCTCCAAATAGTGGTGGCAGCTAGAAAATTCCAGAATTCCGGTGCAATCATGCAACAAACTTTTTAACAGTGTGGATTTAAATGACCAATGAAAGCTTCAATATCTTTTTTTTTCCTCGGCTTCATTGAATTCTAAAAACCTGAAGTTGAAGAAAACCGTCCCTCATTGTTTATGCAACTAATGAACGTATTAAATTCGCCGCGAGCAATTAAATCTAGTGAACTAAAAATTCATATGCATTCATTACAAACCACTATTAGTATATGTTTTCAACTGTTTTTAGCCTACTTTTCTTTTTTTTTAATTCGAAGAATTAAAAAAATAAAAAAGTATTTATTGACATGCGGTCGATGTCCGTCCGTCCGTCTGTCTGTCTGTCCGTCCGTACCCCCCTTCCAAAATCGTTCTAACCATCCGAAATTCCTTTTTTGTTAGAAAGGTATTGTTGGTTGGCCTCAGAGACCCAACTTTCATACTTTTTGTCCGCCTGTCGGTACGATAGGACGGACATAAATCTACTATTTGTCAACGAATTTCCCATTGAATCAGCATTGAAATTCAATTTCGAGTCATTTAAATCGCTTAATTTAACTACAAATGCTAAGGACAAGTGATATACGTTAAAAAAAATACAGCGTATCCAAATGAGAATACATTGAAAATTTCAGAAAAGAATTCGAATTCTAAGTACTTCAATTATTTAAAAAACTTCAAAATTTAATGCTCATTTAAAAAGCATAGAAAGCCATTTTAATTATAATTAAATCACCATTGCCATCGCAACAATTGCTCGAGAAACTTTAATTCTTTTAGACAATAAATAAAAATAAATTTATTTTAGAGACATCGATCAATTTAAAATGACGTCAAATATATATTCACTAGATTCTTTTTATGTTGAAATAAAATGTTTTCATTCTATTTAAAAGCGAGGAATATTACATATTTATTCTTTGAAATATAAATTTTTGCAAACGATTTAAGTATTAATTTTTTAATTTTCGAAATAAAATAAATGAAACTAGCCGAATTTAACGGGTAAATGTTTGAATTAATGCTGTGTTTGGCGTCAGTTTACCTGTTAAACACAACTGTAGTGTGGAAGCGGGTTAAGTGACAGATTCTGTTGCAAACTTACTTGTTAATTTACATTTCCTATTTTAAGTGTAGTTTGGAGTAGTTTTATTGTTTTTGTTCAACGAATAATTAAATATTTATTTATAACTGCAATTAAATCATGCAGACGATAAGTAAAGTTTATTTCATTTGCGATCGAAAAGTAATGAAAATAATTGGCTTTAAGAAAATGAAATTATAGCTGGATGCTGTGTTTAGGGAAATTTATTCTAATGTATATAAATTTAATGTCGAAACGGTTGTTGATGTCACTTACTGTAACAAACCTAGTTTTTTCAAGATAAGCATTTTAGTAAGTATTTAAGTAACAGGAAAGTAGGCTATTTTAGTTCTTTTAGAACTTCTTGTTTTTATTACAGAGTGTTTTAATGACACATTGACACGTACACTGCTTGGCAACCTAAGTTGGGTAAATCGAAATTTGCTTTGGAGAAGATCCTTTCGCGGATGAAAAGAGTTCCATAAATTACTTGTGAATCCATCCAGAAAACATGTTTAAAACATTAATTTCGTTTAAGGTCTAACAGATTCGAATATTATATGAGAAAATTTGGCAATTTCATTAGAATGAAAAGTGTATTTTGGTTAAATTGTATTCAAATCATTTTGTATGTAAATATTACCTTACAAGTGTTTCCTGCAAACGAACCAACCGCGCTTTTCCCTTTGCTCTTTGTTTTTACCCAAGTTAGATTGGCACGTAGTGTAGTGAAATGTTTTCTTATGTGATTCACTTATTATAAATACCTTAACGTAAATAACATTTAATTTGAATTATGTTATAATTACAGCCATTTCTCTTCGACGCTTTCCAGTCATTATCTCTCTTTATATCTGCAATTTTTCTGATGCAGTTTTACAGAGTTAGTGCTGATAAGATCAGCCTTATTATGCCAGAAGGATCTTCTACTAAAATAGGAATTTCGGTAAGAGAAGTTTTTCACTATACAATAGAAAATTACAGGTATAGCTATAGTTTAAGTTAGTTTATATCTTCAAATGAATTTCAACAAATAATGAAATTAATTTTGTTTAAAGAACAAAGGACTTGCGAAAAATGATGATTAAAAATAATTTTATGTATGATACTATTTTGTATCTTCCACGCCTACACATAAAAATATTTATTTAAAATATTATTTAGTTTCATATTTCAAATTGTTAAATAAGACGCACAGATATCACTGTAAAAAGTTATATTTTTCTTAAATATTACCTGAATTTTCTTTTCCAAATATTCTTACATACCCAATATACTACTCAATATAAAAGTTTTCCATTGAATACATAAAAATATTTAAGAGTCAAAACTAATATAAAATTAACATTTGTTTAACTAATTCTGTACCTTAAAATATTAGTAAGTATTATAATAAAAAGAATTAAATAATATTAGTTTCTTAAATTTTATACGGATAAAGTTAATACACATAACAGTGGAATCTACACTGTGCTATTTTCAATCTTCTTTTGAATTGTTGTTCTTGCATTAGGGTCATATGGGGGAATCATGGATCAAAAAATCACAATATCCTATTTTTTTCTAAAGTATGAAAGATAGAAAGATTTAATTTTGCATGGAGTAAGCTTAAATAATTTAGAATTTATTTAAAAAATCACTTTACCTAAAACTTAATTATTATTAGTTTTATTTTAATTATTGAGTGATCAGGAATTACCCCGGTTTTGGGCAATTATGGATCACACATGGGGTAAATATAGATCACCCATTTTTTTATAGTAATGCGTGTCAAAAGTAAATTAATATTCCAAATTATATCATTTTTTGCACATAAAAAGATTGTTTTAGCACATAAAGGTAATGAAAGCGAAACTTGGCATATTTTTTTTTATGCCAAGTTAGAATTCTCTATGCATCTTTCTTCATACATGTATAATGAAATATCAAAAGAACTCTATTTTGACAAAAAAAAATTTCAATGGACTTTATTACAGCAATCCAAACTGAATTATATGGCACAAATAAATATTCTTTCAAAAGTTTTTATTTAAAATAAATTTTCTCGTAAGTTTAAAGCAATGGCAACAGTGAAAATATTGAATAAAAGTAGAATTTTCATGCTATTTCAATGTAGATTAAATTTTTTGTTATTTAAATTTTAAATCAACTTCTAATTTGAATTTTTTAATGAAATTTGGAATACAGCCTAATCTGATTTTATGCTTCAAAATGACATATACCACTTAGCTAAAAACACGCGAAAAATTAAAAAATATCACTGATCCAGAATTACCCCAGTGATCAAGAATTACCCCAGTAAACTGGGTGATAAATCGATATACCTTCAAAATCATTAAAAAAAATTATTATGAAATTTTTTTTCATCGGATTGAAAAGCTTAGACCTTTTCCTATTGAAAAATAGCACCAACAAAATAGTTAGTTCAAATATGTTTCTCCAGTATGGATCTTTAAAAAAAAATCATGTTTTTCAAAGACAATCTTTTTTGAAGATGTTTTTATAGTAGTGTAAAAAGTATTTTCTTCTATTTTTTGCTGCAGAGTTACATTATTTTTGAACTTGATATAAGAAAATAGAATGTATAAGGATGACTTGGCATATTTTTTTTCTTCTAAAAACCATTTTTAATCCTTAAAACTTAGTGATCATTATTTACCCCGGAAAGAGAGTGATCCATAATTCCCCCATGTGACCCTAATAATTCAAAAATGCTTCAATCTAGTTAAGCTTAAGGTTCATCCTTCTATAACTTTTTGTTTTAAGAATTTTTTTGAAATAAAACATTGCAGAAATTTTAAACCATATTGTAGTTAGCTTGTAGATTTTAAGTTTGGACATTTCTTTTCTCTATATTCAGTTAGTTATTCGAATACTTAAAATGCTTTATATCAGTTTTTAGGTTTCGTGGTGGCCTGCCTCCACGTAGCCAGCGCCTTCTACGATATTTTTCTTTTCATACACTTCCTGCGCGGCTTCAGATCGGAACAGAAGGCTCTTCTGAATGAACAACAAGAAATGCTGCAAAAATAATAATTTTTAAGTTACAAAAGATGCCGTTACACGTAACTCGAAATTGGTCTTCGTATTTTACAACAGATTTGCTGCTAACTCTTGTTATTTCGATGTCTACATTAAAAAAAAAAGTGTATTGTGGGCGTAAAATTAAATCGGCTCTAATACTTTGTTAAAACTACCTTGAAAAAGACAATAACTAATGCTGGTTGACCCCTCAATGAACACCTTTGCCCAAGCATATACTTTTTTATGAGGAGAGAGAAGACATTTGATATTTTAACCTTATTTTTGTACTTCAAAACTATATTGTCTCTCAGTAAAGTGTTCTTGTGTATAGTGTGTTTTTATTGAGTTCATTGCTTTCATAATGGTGTGGTAGGGTGGGTACATACAGTGGTGGCCAAAAGTGTGGACACTTTTTGAAAGTTACATGTGTTTCAACTGTTACCTGTGTTCATGCATCCATTAAATTTTGCTTTAATACAAACATTTAAATATTAAGTTGAAGGTAATTTAATGTAGAATTTCATTAAAAAACAGAATTAAATTATCTGTATTACAAATAAAGTTATGCTCATTTTAGTTGAACAAACAAGCACAATCAATGGATTCTCTTATGCTGAAATTGCAATACAAGTTGGTGGTTCAATGACTTGCAAAACTAAGGCAGATCATACTATTAGTTGCATAACTTATTCGTAATACAGATATTGTAATACTGTATTTATTTTTAATTATACATGAAATTACTTTGATGATGATGTTGTGTCCATGGATATAGATTATATGGGACCAAAGGTCTCACAGACGGCTTCAGCTATCTGCAGACAATGGTCCTCATAAAGATTAAATTACTTTTAATTTGAAATACAATTATTTAATTTGCTATACAATTAGTATATTCTGTAATCACACTAAGTTGAAAATATGAAACTTTAATGAGTGTCCACACTTTTGGCCACCACTGTACATATTACAACATGTGTGCTTGATCGGAGACCCGCTTATAAGCCTTCGTTAAGTAAGACAGATACAGAAAGAATTTTTATTGTCGAATTATTATTGAAAGGAAAGTACACCCAAAGCAAAGGCGGAAATCGAACCCTCACCCGTTACAGCGCGTATTAGCGTAATGGTCCAAACCATTCGGGTTCCTGTTTTTATATTGTGTTATTTTGTGTATTGACAGTATTTAATTGTGCCTATTCAATGCTGTTCTAAAGCGTTTGTGTTTGATATTCAAAAGCTAAAAAGTTAGTTGCAGTTAATTGGGAGAATCTATGTGACTTGACCAGATCATACATTAATTTTCATGGCCGAAAAATTGAATAGGTATCTAAATATTTTTATAAATAAAAGTAAAGTTTTTGTCTAATTCTTTATAAAAGCAAATGAAATTATAGTTTGCTTGGCATTATAAAAAAGAACGAAGTAATAAAGCTCAGTTTTTGCTTGCCTAATTGTTTTTAAAACATGAAACTTTCGTTTCTGTGAGCATTTAAGTAGTATTTTGAGGACTTGCACACCTTACGACTTATCACCTCAGTTCATTTTGTGATAAAATTTTGTTAATATTTATAAAATAAGTAAAACATATATTATTAATCATATTCTGTAATTGTGAACTTACTTTATTAAATGTACATTATAAATAATACAATTGAAACGTTTATTACTAGAAGAATATTTAGCTTTTTGATGGTATATGAGCTTTATATAGTATAAGTAGCCGTTAGTAATATTTTTGGTTTGCCACACTGCCTCATGTTGATCTATGGGATTTTATTTGTTCGAAAAATAAATCTTAAATAGGGATTTAATTTGTTCGAAAAATAAATCGTAAATAGGGATTTAATTTTTGTTTACCAAAAATAATGCACAATACTGTTTATTTCTCCACATAATCACCTTGACGATTAAGGCATTTGTCATACCTGTGAACAAGCTTTGAAACACCCTCTTCGTAAAATGCAGCCGCCAATGATTAGAAGCAGTTGTGACGGTTTCGTTTTAAAAAAGTAAATTTCGAAGCTTCGCGTAGATTTTTTTCTCTCCTCCTAGCCACTGCTAATCCATAATTTTAATATGGTGAACCTTTGGTTTTCCCTAAACACTTGGTCAACTCGCTGAAAAATACCGTCTGTAACGACAGACTTGCTTCCTTGGTCCCCTTCTTCATGGACATCGGTATTATTCAGCGAATTGACCAAGTGTTTAGGGAAACTCGAAGGTTTACCATAAGTGAATTATTGATAAGCATAGTAGCTTGAATTGTGGAGCTTGCATTGTGGAGCTTCCAAGCTGACGAGGAGCTCAAAGAAACAGTCAAAACTCCCTTCAAATCATTGGCGGTGACATTTTGATAGGTTGACAACTGAACTGACTGTCACTTTTTGTTTTAAGCAGCGGTGGATGTAACTTGTGAAAAAAAAACAGTTTAGAATTGAGTTACAGGCATCTGCACATACCACAACAAACTTTTGGATCAAACTAGTACCCGACAAAGTAGTTTAATTTTTGTTAAGTGAGAAAAATAATTGGTTTTAGTTGTTATTTATTTAATGAAATATAATAAAAGCATCAAATGATTTAAAATTCAAGCTGACTTTTTAAATCCCACAACATTAGCGAATGCGCATGAACTAGAGGCCATTGAAAAGAATTCGCAACAACAACAAAATGTTTTATCGACTTACTTCAGAATTTGTGTAAAATGGGGTTGTTTCACGGCGAATCTGGCAACACCTCTCTTCCTCAATTAGAATTTCAAAGATGGCGGCCTCCATGCTCGTTTAATTCGAGATAGCCACTCATTTATCAATTCAGGATCAGCATGGGGAAATACGTGTAATGAAACTTTTTTTCTGCACAATTTTGCGTTAATGAATTATTCGAACAGCCAACAACACAGCAAAAACTTGGCATTTAAAAAAATTAACTTCAATATTCTCTACGAAAACTCACTGCCGAATAACAAAAACAAAACATAAACAGTAATTCTAATGGGGTCGGTCCGAAATGAACGGGTCCGATTCTAAAGTTGGTTGGTTGGTAGATATACATTTTCAGGTTTGTGTGCTTGCTCAGGGATCCGCTTAAAACCTTCGTCAAGTAAGACAGACACAACACACTCACCCACATATACACATACGTGACAGATGCTGCCATCTATTGCGCGCTGGTTTCCTAACCGCTGGGCTACCGAGTCAGCATAGTAATTCTAAAGCAGAGACATTAAATTCTAATTGAGGATGACAAGTGTTGCCAGATTCGTCGTGAAACAACCCCATTATACTGATTGTCCATGGTAACCAAAAACGTTTTTTGACCATGCGTCATTATTAAAACAAATTAACAAAATAAAACACCATTTAAAGAATTATTTTGATTGAAATATTTTCTGTTTGGCAACAAAATTTTATTTAGCTTGAATTTTATTTTTGTTGTGTTTTTAGTATCTATTCCGTTAAAAAGCGAAAAGCTTTTCAAATATAAATATGATACCATGTTTTACTGAATTTGAATACGCATAGAACATTTCTTATTTTATGATGAAAACTGGACACTTGCATCGAATATTGAGAAAACCGTGAAGTATTATAAAACTTGAGCATTGAAATACATATTTTAACCAAACGTATAATTGAAAAGAAAGACTTTGTAAGTAAAAAAAAATATCTTAATTTTGAGCTTTGTTCGATAGTTTAAATGCATTAAAAAAAAATTCAAAAAATTTCGTAGTAAGCTGTCCTCAGAAACAAAAGCTTTTTTTTTTCAAAGAAACTTCTAGTTTTCGTCCACCGATCTCTTGATTTTTCGCCAAATATTTTTTATGTTGAAATAAATAGCTTCCACACTACGTTTCTAACGTAAAAAGTTAAAGCTTTTATAAAGATATGTCCGTCCATTCGCCTGTCAGTCATTCCATAGCCCAAAATATAAATGCTATAGATGCTGGCTTTTGTGCAGGACTACACAGTTCAAATTTAATGAGCACGTACATGTCTCAGTGTTCTCAGAAAACACAATAGACAACGCAAATATCCAAGCCTATATGCCAGCATCGAATCAGTGACCAATTGACTGCCTGACCAGCATTTTGCGTTCTTGTATACATAAAAACGTATCTATTTCCAGAACGTTCTTCATCAAAGTAATCACAATGTTCTTCCCGATCGGCAAGATCTGCGGTATCTTCACTGCCTCTAAGGTTTTTTTGAGGTCAGCTTTTGTGAAATACCGCTCGCAAGCTACATTTTAACCTGTGCAATTTTCGTTCTTGCAGAAATAATTTACCCATGTCCAAACGTTCTGCATCAAGGGCATCCAGAAGCTCGTCTTCGCGATCGGAAGGATCTGCGCCGTTCCCTCGACCAGTTTCCTCACTGCCTTCAACTGCCTCTGAGGCCAGTGGTTCTGCAACCAACCTCATGCCTGCCATATCAGGACTATTGGACAGAATAGATTCCGCAGTGAAGCAGCAACCGACGACCTCTACTTGGCGACCAGCTTCAGCTCCAGAAGCTCGTCAACCAGATAGATCGAAGAGCGCACGAGAACTTCTTCAAGAAAATGCCACCAATGTCATGCTGGCCAGAAGTAGGATAGAAGCTGGGAGAAGGGGGTCGTTCTATTTCTTGACGGCGCCGGGACTTATTCGAATACTAGAAGTGGTAAGTTCAATTCGTGTTATTGAATTCAAACGTTTAATTTATATCTTTAAAAATTGGGATTAGGCAGCATATAAAATTATCAGTTTTGATATTTAACGTTGGAGATTGAACTTTTATAAAGTCTGCATTCCACGAATTATAGAAAACACCCAACATAAAAGAATTTTACGGCATTTAAAGAAGGTAAAACGCGCGCGCTTTCTTTCCTCATAACATTTGAGTAAAAAAGTAGGTAATGTAAATCTTCTTAAGATCATGATCCCTCCTTACATTTAGCAGTTCCAATGACTTATTGTAAGCTTTAGCTTCCCCACACGTTTATAACGTAAAAAGTAGAAGTTTTTATAAGGACCATGTCCGTCCATCTATCCATCACTCACTATCACAGACCACACTGCATAACAAGTGGGATAAGTCAAGAACAGTTTGTTTAGTTTTGACTTTCATGAATTTTATGTATATAAGTAATTGAAGAGTACATGGGAAGAACCGATTGATTTATTAGGCGGACGCCCGCAATTGTCTGCTTGGTGAACATTGGCGGCAGAAAACCGGTTTCTCTCTTTCTTCCTCGCTGGTCCAAGCGTCGGGATCGTCAATCACCTGAATCTTGGTAGCTAGGAACTACATAGATAGTAGTTGCACTATTAGAGTGGTAGTTCACGTGACATACAACACTGGCTTCATTGAGGCTCTTCTGGGAGCTCCTTGCGCGTCCCGTCGTTGGCATTGGAGGTCACGTGATTTGCCACTCTATTACCTTAACTATGATCTCTGTGGTATTAACTGGTTTTCTTACACAAGTTTAGGCGATCACCCGCTATCATTGCCAAAGTGGCCTGCTAAGGAAACTTCTTTACAAAATCAATCGGTTTTTCCCGTGACTCTTCAATTCTAAGGGACACTTTCCTTTTCAAACTTACTTATTTGATTTCAATTATAATAAACTTTCCTCTAACTAAAATAAGCTCTTCTTGCAGCTCCTAGCTGTCATCCACATCGCCATCTTCGGCTTCTACTGCACCCACTACGAGCGTGTCATCAACATCATCATTCCCCCGTTCTTCCTCGTCCATTCCAGGGAGCAGTTCTTTATGCTGGCCAACTACCATTCCCTCATGGGAAACATGGCTATTATACTGGCCGGGATTTTTAGCTCCAGAAGCAACGCGTCCCTAATATCCAGTCTGTATGTAAGTAGGCTGTTTCAAATTTCAAACATACCATCTAACTGCAGAAAGTCAGTCAGTCTCGAAGTTTTAAATTCGAATTGAAATATACATTTTATTTAAATTTGCAGCAGTAAAAAAGGTTTTTTTAAACATTAAAATCTCTATTAATGTTCATTTTTGAGGGTTAACCACTTTGATATTTTGAAACCAAACCAATTTTTTTACGCTATCAGTAAGACAGGTGTTTTTAGTTATAACTTCAGTACCAACCTATATAACTTCAGTACCAGCTATATAGCTTCAGTACCAACATGTGCACAGAAAAGCAAATAATCTTAATCTATTTTTAATACTTAGTAATAAATGCTGAAAAATCACTGATTACACAATTACAAGAATAAGTGCCCTTTTCCTGACTAAATGATCTGTAAATTTAAGTTTAATTTATGACTATGGCTGATATTTATTGTAGGGTAAGGTGGGGTAAGTGGGCCACCTTTTTGGCATAATTCGACTTTAGACCCTCATACCACTGGATATAATCGGCCGAACAACTTATTTTTTTTTGTGGTCCATTCTCTCGTATGTTATTACTGTACCCATGGCAATCTTAAAACAAATTGGCAAATAATAAATTTAAAAAATACTGTTTTCTTTTTGGTCATCCGAGTGGCCCACTTGCCCCACAAGGTGGGGTAAGTGGGCCACCCCCCTATAATTTTTTTACACATAAATATCAGAGATATGGTGAGGTAAGTGGGATAATCTACATGATATTTTGAGTGTTTGAACAAAAAATTAATGATGTATCTTCAATAGTTCCCCAATAGCAACTTTTCTGGCATGCAAGCTTACTAAAAGAAAAAATTCGTTAATTTTCATCTTGGTCATTTTTGCATGTAGTGTAAAAAAAATGTTAGGGCTACAGATTTTAAACTGGCCTATGTCAATTAATAGGACTATGAATAGTGAATATGACTTACCCTATGAATCAGTGAATATGACTTTTTTTAAGTATATTAAAGAGTTTGGGGCAAGTGGGCCACCCCTGGCCCACTTACCCCGCCATTGTGGTGGCCCACTTACCCCAAACGCGGGGCAAGTGGGCCACCCTAATTTTCTTTTAACCTTATCAACATCAAAAGTACATGACACTACAAAAAGATACTACGTTTTATACACTTTCGATATATATAACATTTTGTTTTGTATCATGAACCGTTTGGAAATAAATAAAAAAATAGTATGATGGCGTGAATTACGAAAAGATGCAATTTTAAAAAAAATCACAAAAAGGATTGTACCTTGTTACATACTTAAATGAAAATGATGCCATAATGTTTCCTGCATCTATTGGGGTAAATACATAAAAATATTGTAACAGATTTTTTTTACGTCCATAATTCGGGAAATGCCAGGGAGGGTGGCCCACTTGCCCCAATGGCCCACTTACCCCACCTTACCCTATAGATATGATTCAAATGATAGCAGCACGAACTTAATAAAAATTAAACAATCTAAATGACAAGCGCTAGGTGGCAGCACCAACATTCACGAAGAAAAACAGTACACGTTATAAGCAATAGATGGCAGCACCAAATTTCGTTATGGAGACAGTGGCTTTGCAAGTATGACCAAGAATAAAGGTAATAAAATTTAAATGGATGCGTTTGTTTGCTTGTTTGACACTTCTTACCGGCTCGCCAGCATCTTTTAAGTAGTTATCCGCAAGTGTAGGATATCTTCTTTCTCAATGTCATAGCAATGGATTTAGAGAACGCATATTTTTATTGTTTGTTTCGTAAAAAAACAAGCAATTATTATTTTCTTTTACAGCCCCTCATATACGACTTTCTACAATCTCTGACACTTGCTGCTTCGTCATCAGCTGTTCTATTGTTTTACTACAGATATCCTATAGAGATAGAAAGACTTATGCCCGATGGTGCTAATTACAAGAAATCCTTAATGGTAAGAACAATTTAATACCAAACACTTTAGGTGGGTCTATCCTTGCCAACCTAAGTTGGGTAAATAGAAATATGCTATGGATAAAATCCTTCCGCGGATGTAGAGAGTTCCATAAATAAATAATGAATCCATCCAGAAAGCATGTTTAAAACATTAATTTCATTTAAGGTCTAACAGATTTAAATATTATTTGAGAAAATTTCGCAATTTTATCAGAATGAAAAGTGTATTTTGGTTAAATTGTGTTCAGATCATTTTGTATGTAAATATTACCTTGAAGTGTTTCCAACTAACGGACCAACCTCGCTTTTTTCCCCTGCCGTTTTACTATTTGTTTTTACCCAAGTTAGGTTGGCACGGAGTGTAGTGTCATATTCAAAGTTATTACTTTATTATTGTTACTACTTTAGTGTACAACGGTTTATTTTATAGTTTTTCTTTTCAATAATAGTGTAACAAGTACGGGGGACCAGGACAGGCTTTCAAATTTTTTTAAAAATTTCACTCGTATATTTCTTATGCAATTTAGACTAAACATTATAGCATTGTACTTCTTATACGCTTGTAATCAGTATCCTACAATATCCTACTCCCCCCCCCCCAAAAAAAAAATAATAATAATGATAATTAGTTTATTTTTACAGAAAATGACTAAGTCTAAACGTTTGAGTTGGGAAAATGTGACCTGTATGCAGACAGAAGAGGTATCGTTCCAATTTTCAGACACAACAACCCTCTTTAAAAAATTATTATTAGGCTGCTGAATAAAATAAAAATGATATCTTTTTTTTTCAAGTACGACATTTTTAATTTCAATTTTGTACGACGAAGCCAGAGCTAATCAAATAAATTTGTACCTTTAAGGCTGCTCATCACCCCCATACCCCGTCCTCTTTCGATCGGGCTTGCTAATTGTAAGTCTATGGGGAAAAATGGCTTTTGTTCCAAAAAAAAAGCAATGAAATTATAGGAATATTTTGATGCGGTTTTTTTTTAATTCATAAGACTCCAATGAAGTTGTGCTTATGGAGGTTATTTTTTAAAAAACGTTACTTACTTTTTTTATCGAAAATTTTTTTCTTTTAAAATGAGGTAAATAATGTTTTTAAAAAATTACCTCTAAAAGCACAACTTTATTGGAGTTTTATGAACTAAAAAAAACCGCATCAAAATATTCCTATAATTTCATTGCTTTTTTTGGAACAACCCCCCCCCCCCCCCCATAGACCATAAACTTACCATTAGCCAGCCCGATCGAAGGAGGACCGGGTATGGGGGTGATGAGCAGCCTTAAGAGCGATTTAGTTTAAAAAAATTCTCTTTCGGCACTATTATTTATCCTAAAAAGCTTAATTTTTGCAAATAATTTTAGAAAAAACTGTATTTTGCAGTAAAAATTTCTTCCAGTTTACAGGTATATTTCTTGCCATCCTCCACTTTATAAGCATCATTTATGATTGGAATGTGTACATGAAACGCCTCAAGATTAAGGAGGATGAAAGAAAAAACAGAGAAGCAAATATTTAAGCTTTAAAAATTCCACTTCTTGGCATACAAGTTGAGAAAATGATTTTATGAATGTTTGCGTAACATGTGGTTAACTAATAAATGTTATCTTTTGCTGTGTATATATCGACGGGAACTTAGAAATGATCTCCAATGACACTACAATACTCATAGAATGGACTTGCATTCGGAAAAGCAGCTATACCTAGCATAAAAATATTAATTTGTTTTATATGTTTCAAAAAATGGCAGCGCGAATTTCCCTAAAATTAGAAAAAAACTAATTAAACCACTAGATGGCAGCACCAAATTTTTTTGTTTAAAGAAACAGTATAAGTTATTAGCAATAGATGGCAGCACCACATTTAGTTGCATTTTATTTCAGCCAAGATTTGTAGTCCATTACCCTATGTTTGGCGTGTAGTGTATAATTGTATATAGTATGTATGGTGACAGTGTTAGTTGATTACAATTTAGTTGAGGAATAGCAAATTGAATATAACAAATTCGAGTATGCCATTTTTTGTGTCTGCAAGCTCTTTATGTATTGCATGTTTTATGTGAGCTTACTTCTCTGTAATCAATTCAATTTTTTGAATAAAACTTATATTTTACTTCTAAGTTACGACTTTCCAGAATTTAAATATAACTAGATCTTTCTGTAAATTTGTTGTGTGTGTATTTGAAGTGTATTTGTTGGAAAGAATTTGAGAAAAATATAGAGATTGCCTTTTATTTAGGCTCTCTAGTATTGCCAAATCAAACGTCGACCCACAAAAATCTAACTCTTGAACTATTTCAATTAGAGATGCGTCGTTATATTCTTTAGAATGATTGCTACAACAGTTGTTGATTGGAAATAATATAATACAACTTTAAATATCATCCTTACATCGAACTCAAATATTATATTATTAATTTTATTGTGTGCATGCTAACTGTTAGATTAGCGGAACATTTAATGCGAGTGCATTTAATATTATTTCTGAAAAGCAGAAACGCATGTTATATATAAATAAAACCACAATGCTTAAAAATTCTTTAAGAACCTATCCATGTGAAGAAAAAGATTAAACAATAAATATAACAATTACTTACTTACTTAATACCTTTTTCACTCCAACATGGAGCATAGAGCCTTCGTCATGGTCCGCCACCTTACCCTGTTGGCTGCGATGATCTTAATCTCAAATTTCACGATAAAAATTAATAAAATATTTTAAAAATCCAAAATAGTCCCAACTAATTCTCAAATCGTTTACTTGGGCCTACTTTTCAGTTGATCAATGGCCTCAACTAACAACCCTCATTCCTCATATCATTTTCCATTGACGACATACCTCCCTCCTCTAACCTCGGCGTGGTTTCACCTTGCATCTGCCATGGATGAGGGTCCACGGAGAATAGGGCCCGGAAGTGCGCTCTCGTGAGAAACCCACCCAGCCCCATCTGCCAACAAACCACCCTCCCATTAACTCCTTTTACCCAGCCAGGGACCTTAACTTGGCATAAGGAAGATTCAAGGAAACGTTTGGTTAAGTAAATAGAGGAGTTCGTTTGGTTAGCTTGTGTTAGATTTGAACAAGCGGAATAGTGTCGCAACTGTTAATATACACTCTTAAAACAAAAGAGTGAAATCAACTCCTGTTGGAGAAGTGCATTTTCGACACCCTAAAGGCATGCATATTTACTCAGACTGAGTTAAAATCACTCGTTTGGAGTGATCCTGTCGGAGGTTTAACACACAAATGATCCACTCCAAAAGGAGAAGTGCATTTTCCAGTCTGGAGGAGTGAAATCCACTCAGACTGAGGTAAATTGGGAGTGTTTGTTTTAAGAGTGTACACTCTTAAAACGAACGAGCGATTTTAACTCAGTCTGATTGATATTCACTCCTCCAGTCTAGAAAATGCACTTCTCCCATAGGAGTTAATGCTTTGTGTGTACAGGATCACTCCAAACGAGTGATTTTAATTCAGTCTGAGTTAATATTCACTCCTTTCCAGTGTCGAAAATGCACTTCTCCAACTGGAGTGGATTTCACTCTTTTGTTTTAAGAGTGTATCTTTTCAAATTTAGCTCATTGAGATTTATAAAATTTACATTATATTTGTACAAGCGGAATAGTGTTGCAACTGTTAATATATCTTTTCAAATTTAGCTCATTAAGATTTATAAAATTTCAATAGTTTCCTTAACTTAGTACATAAATCTTCAAGGAAGAACGTCTGGTTAAATATATAGAGGATTTTGTTTGGTTAGCTTGTGTTAGATTTGTACAAGCGGAATAGTGTCGCCACTGTTAATATATCTTTTCAAATTTAGCTTATTAGGATTTATAAAATTTCAGTGGCTACCGTAACTAAGCATACAAAGCTTCAAGGAAACGTCTGGTTAAGTAAATAGAGGATTTTGTTTGGTTAGCTTGTGTTAGATTTGTACAAGCCGAATAGTGTCGCAACTGTTAATATATCTTTTCAGATTCAGCTCACTAAGATTTATAAAATTTCAATAGCTACCTTAACTTAGCATCTAAATTTTAAATCTTCAAGAAAACGTCGGGTTAAGTAAATAGAGCAGTTTGTTTCGTTAGCTTGTGTTAGATTTACATTATATTTGTACAAGCGGAATAGTGTTGCAACTGTTAATATATCTTTTCAAATTTAGCTTATTAGGATTTATAAAATTTCAATGGATGCCTTAACTTAGCTTAAAGCTTCAAGGAAACGTCGTATATGATAAATAGAGGAGTTTGTTTGGTTAGCTTGTGTTAGATTTGTACAAGCGGAATAGAGTGTCGCAACTGTTAATATATCTTTTCAAATTTAGCTCATTAAGATTTATAAAATTTCAATAGCTACCTTAAGGTAGGCGAGTACCCAAAATTCTAAAATTTTTACTATTACTTTAATTTTTTCCAAATTTGGCATAGAGATTTCAAATATAATGAACAATGCTTTTTAGGCATTTTTTTTATTTAAATATAATTGAAAACACCGTTTAAAATAAATCAACTAAAAAAAGATAGTTACGCTAACACATTAAATTTGGAAAAGATTAAAGTAATAGTAAAAATTTTAGAATTTTGGGCAATATTGGGTATTCTTACCTACCTTAACATAGCATACGAAGCTTCAAGAAAACGTCTGGTTAACTAAATAGAAAGGGTTTTATGATTAGCTAATGTTTATATAAATTTGTCGTAATTGTGGATTTCAGATTTCGAGTTTGGGTTGTTAAAATGTATAAAATTTCCAAAGTTTTCCCCATCCAGAGTTAACTTAGCATACGGAGCTTCAGGGAAACGTTTATTAAGTAAAGAAGATTTTGTTTTGTTAGCTTGTGTTTATAGATATGTTCGAGTAGAGAAATGTCGTAACTGTTAATTTGACTTTTCACATAAAGCTAATTAACATTATAAATGTATAATTCCATTGGGAAAATGCTCATTCCAATTGGGAAAATGCTCATTTGACTTTTCAAGTGTTTGGCTTATCCCGGGCCCGATCAAAACTTTAGTGCAAGGCGAACATTAATTCCTTTTAACCATCCAGAAACTTTAACTTGGCATACGAAGCTTTAAGGAAACGTCTTCAGATATGCTAATAAAAGCATTTGTTTGGTTAGCTTGTGTTTATAGATCTCTTCGAGTGGGAAAATGTTGCAACTGTTAATTTGAGTTTTCGACTAGAGCAAATTAAAATGATAAAATTTTTCCAATTTCAATAGCGCTTACCGTTCTGTTCTTAACTAAGCTTCACGGAACAAGTAAGTCATTAATCGCAAATAACCATTATAAAGCATGAATTATTCTACATTAAGGTTTTTATAATTTAAATACCAGACGCTGAGACACACATAATAAAAACCACCATTCAACAAAAACATGATTTTGGACATGGAACTTGTAATAAAGAAAGGTAACCAAGCTATAAAAAAGGGACCAAGTCTACTAAAAACCATCTCTATTCCCCCCAAACTTAGCCCCCCAGACACGGTGTATCCTTCGTACTTTTTTGCCACTGCATCTGTGCTCGCATCTGTCTACGGATACAGAAGCTGAGATCCCAACTGTCGGAAGTTGGAGATTTCTTATTTCCTGCACTATCAAGCGAATAGGTCCATGTGTGCGCTTAATCATTACAGACTAAGTTAATTTAGTTTTTCTTCCCCGTTTCGTATGAAGAAGTACAAAGGTGAATGAATCTGGGACTTGTTTTAGTTGAGTAAATGTATTTATACAAGATAAATACCAGATAATGAAACCATTTATACAAGATGGTGTGTTTATTTATACAAGTAGGTCTATTATGCGAAAGTCTAATTTCTACATACAGCATGGTTGTTTGAAAATGTTTATTTCCTGATTTTGCTTATGCAATTCATAGGATTCGATGTGTTACAGCATAACTTACGGGGGAATGGGCGTGCTGGATCGCGGGTCTCCTAAGCTAAGTGCATCAGTGTTAATCCAATGGAGAAAAAAATATTTTCTCTGCCACATTTTTCAGGTTGTATTGAATATTTTTATTAACGGTTTTTTTATGTGATGAATGTATCTGACTTACAACTCCAGACAACCCCACTTTTTTAAAAATAAATTGAATTTTGAATAAATAATTTTTCAAAAAGTATTCGAAGCAATTAAAAAAAAGTGGTATTATAGAGACCTGTAAGTCATATACATTAATTATTAAAAAAGTTTGTAAAAATATTCAATACAGCCTGAGAAATGAGGCAGAGAAAATAGTTCTTTTCCCATTGGATTAACATTGAGGCACTCGAGTTTGGAGACCCCTGGTCCAGCGTGCAAATTACCCCTTAAGTGTCAGAATTAGCCACAAATCAATTACTCAAATTGCAAGCAAAGCACAACCTTTCGGAAGCGGGACAATACCATGTCACTACAAATGTTTAATTGAACTCCTGGCATTTGTACACACATTTTAATCATCTTTCCGATTATATGACTTAAATTGACCAAATAAAGTTTTATTGAACACTGCCATGTTTTAGTATGTTAATGTATTTTGAATATTATTTTTTTTTAAACTTAAACTCTAATAAAGCTAATTTCGGAGGTTTTTTTTCCATTTTTTTATTCTTTTGACTATTGGGCTGCTCGTCAATTGATGGAAGAAATGCCGTTGAATTTCATTGGTTAAATTTGTAGGAGAATATAGAAAAAAAAATAGGAGAACAAGGGGTGTTTTAAATCAGTTATTCAAGTTAATAAAACCAGGAGACATGGAGGGCTTAGGTTTTACCTTAAATGGCCGGACCAGAGGACATAGGTCAGAAATTGAATCAATCATGCTTTAGAAGGGAGGTAAAGAAACATTATTTTTACAATAGAGTCGTCAATGAGTGGAATACTTTACCAGAATACGTTTTGTATTCGAAGAGAGTGGAAGATTTTAAGAATAATCTCGATAGCTATTTGAAACTGGTGAGGAATTAGATATATATTGTACCAACCTTGCTGGGCCTCTGGCCTGTTGTTGGTATTTCTATTGTATTGTATTGGTATTAGTGGGAATTAAAGAGGTATCTATGACCACATCTTAATTGCATTAAATGAATACAAGAAAAAGAAAATCACTGTACAAATGTATTTATTGTCAAACTTATTTACAGCACATAATATTCAAAAGAAAACATCAAATTATACAATTAGAAATACTTTTTCTATTTCATATTCCCGAAAATATTTCTCCAATATTCTAAAACCAAACGCAAATCAGTTCATTGGTTAAGAGGATTCAAAATATCACATTCCTCGTAGGTCAGAATAAATTCACATCGTCCTTTATATAGTATTATTAGCACCAAATCATATTATTTTGCAGATAGCTAGTCACATAACTTGCTCCATTCGAAAAACCTTGGAATTGAATGCTTAAACATATCGTATTTTTGTCATACGAAACACTCTGAACATTTCTAAATGTTTCCACTTAAATTAATCAAATAAATGAAAATTACTTTTAAGTTGATGAATTAAATATGGAATGACTTTTGTATTTTTAATAAGCATCAAATTCAATGTTAAATATAAAAAATAAATTATGGAGATATTTGTATCCACGGATGTAAGCACTATTATTGCATTAAAATTTCATGTGTATTTGTAAAAAAATGAAAGGTGGCACAGATTGCATATAATAGGTTCATAAACATTTCGCAACTTACATTTCAAAAATTGGAAATGTCATATTTTATAATTATAATTGATTTTTTTGTCACATTTTGCAATTCTATTTTAATGTATTGTCAGGATTTTATATTCTATCCAACTTTGAAAATATTCCCAAATCATGATTTTTAACAAGATGACATGAAACTATTGAATTTTACTCATGCATGCATTATACAAATGCGATTGAAAAATTTGATTAATGCGTACCTTCAGTGTTGCAGTAACTAAAAGTACATTTGTGATTAGACTGCGTTTGTGTAATAGATTGACAAATATCATATATCATACATTGGGTAAGATTCTTTTAAAAATACGAAGTCATCGTAGACCTGGAAAATATAGTTGCTTAGCTAAATTTTTCAAAAAAAAAATGGAATAACTTTTAAAACGCAATAAGGCATAATAAGCGCAAGCACAAAATTATAATTGTTGGTTTAATAATTTGATGCTTTAAAAACTATTTAAGTTTTCTTTCTAGCATAGAATGCATGTATGCATAGAATGTTGTATTTTGTTAAATGGGGTAACATACACAAATCGACTGTTTAATTTAATTTAAATGCATTGATATTAAGTTTGTGTTTTAGTTAAAAAGGAATAAAAAAAAACTGACACTAATTATTTTCCTTGATAAACTTCTTTTTTTGCTGCAAAGCATTATGGACAACTACTTATTATAAATTCACTCTTAAAAGTTATTGGAACATCCTATTACAAGAATATCAAGATGAAGTCGTAGAGATGTCAAAATTATTAAGCTTAGCTGGAAATTAAGCCTTGGTGATATATATTTTGTTCATAAAGCCCTATTTAAACTTTTAATTTCTAGGGGTTTTTTTACCATGTATTTGATTACTTCTGAATCAGTATTTTAAAGCAAATCATGAAAGCTCCCATGAGCTGCCGTAAAATAATTTTTAGATCAGAAGGCGAAAATGAAAAGGTTTGGAAAACTCATACCAGCAGCCCTTGACCATCGCCTAGGACTATAAGGCCCGAGGCTCAGGCCCACGATATTTGGGAGCCCCTTCAAGATTGGCTATGAACCTATAAAATTTGTTTAACACCTCACAAAAGCATTTTTTAACAACAAACTATGTTTTTTTTAAATATTATGTTTGATGATGGATCTTACATTCATAAATCATAACTCTGCAGTATGTGTATTAAGTAACAATATTGTTCAGAAAAGGTGCCCTAAAATGTCTTCAAGCCTATAGGGCCCCAACTTGTGATGGCCAGGCCCTTATCTACACTCTTAAAACAAAAGAGTGAAATCCACTCCTATAGGATTAGTGCATTTTCGACACTGGAAAGGAGTGAAAATTAACTCAGACTGAGTTAAAATCACTCGTTTGGAGTGATCCTTTCGGAGTTTCAACTAAAAAAAAGAGTGAGTGCATTTTCGACACTGAAAAGACTGAAAATTTACTCAGACTTAGTTAAATTCACTCGTTTGTTTTAAGAGTGTAAGTTAGATAACTATAGTCTGTGGCACGGAATGGCACTTCAACTCGAACTCAATCTGGCACCACCGCCCGTTGGCACGAGAGTCGCCATGGAGAAGAGTTTCTTTTTGTCGCCAAGTGCCACCCTGGTGACGTGCTCGAAGCAACATGGCGTCGAAATGTCGCACTTTTTCGGCGTTTTCACCTGAAACATAAAACAAAGAGCCGCCATGAATAAGATCATCCAGTTGTGAGTTGTTTAAATAGGACATTAGTTCAGTAAGGTTCGGGTCAAATGTGTGTCAAGACGGCGTGATACGGGGTGAGTTAAGTAAATGTTGGCGTTGTTGATTTTTAAAATGATAGTGGTACACTGAAGCGTGTATGACAATTCAAACTCCTCAATAAAAACTCGGCACTGAAAATTTTAAAAATAAAATATATTTTTAAAGGCAGCTTTTAAGTTTAGCCAAAATAATATATTGTCTCGAAATTTTTGCATGTTCAGCGTGATTTCATTTTATTCGATTTTTTTTCGTGACCAGATATATTTTTTTTTCAATACTACTATATTGGCTGGAGAAATGCTATCATTTATATCTCGTGTTCGCCAGACAAAAAGAGTTTAAGAAATTTATTATTTTAAGTTTTTGAAAAGCGAGCTGCATGTCACTTAATTATTTGTGACAGTTTAATAGTTTAGGGAGAAAGAACCAAATAAATAAAAGTTGCGATTGAGAGGTCCGTTAACAAGTTGAATTGAATTAAAGGACCCGATCTTGACAAATGACAAACGACAGTGAATGCGCCCTCTAGAAGGAAAGAGCATAGAGTGGGACCCGATCTTACGTGACATATATTATTTGCAGTAAATAGATAACTGGAATTACTTTTGGGTTCTATATGGATGTACTAAATGCACGAATAAACTAAACTCCTCGAAGCAACAGCCCCGTTCGTGGGCTAATGCCTGCCGTGCTATTGCAGCATACGTGACCAAGGGTGTCCCGGGTATTAGGTGGTCAACCTCACGCGACTACGCTAATTGTACTATAAGCTTACCGAATTTATTATATATACTATTAATATACCTAATGTACTATGATGCACTTAATGAACTTGGTAATAGGAATTACCTTTTCCTTCTTGGGCGACTTCACCTTCTTCTTCTTTTGCTTTGGCACTGAGAGACTGATGTTGAGGGGATCCGACGTCAGCTGCTCTATCTCGCGGAGGAACTTTTCTGCCGCGTCCAGGACATCGAAGCTGAGTCCGGCCATCTTCCTGTGGTCGCTGGACAAGTACATGGTGTGGAAGGTGCTACTCTCCTGGGCCCTATAGTTCGAAAGATTGTCTATGACGTCCTTCCACAGCACGAACCCAGACCCCTTCTCCGCCAGAACAATCTGGAGCATTCTCTTGTTCCTGGCACGAGTGTCACCTTTGTCCAGGAGGATCACAGGGATTCCGGTTCGAGCCAGCTCCCACTCGTTCTTGGACTCAGTCCCATCGGTGGTGGCGAAGTACAGGTTCGCCAGGCATCGACACACGGACACGTACGTCTTGTGGCTCCTGAAGAACACTTCCACTTGCATGATGTCCTGTTCAGAAAGTTCGCCATTGTCATTTTCGAACACCTCGTTGTCTTCCTCGTCGTAGTCTTCTTCTTCTTCAGGAGGGCTGTCGTCGAACGAGACCTTGGCTATGGAGTCTCCGGAGTCAGAAGATACCTGCAGATTTTCGATCTGGTTGTTGAGACATCGCAGAGAATCGTATTTTTCCATGATGAGTTTCACAGCGTGCTTCTCATTGTTCGAGTTCTTGGACACCACGATCTCCGGATCGCAATATATCTGTTCTGGTTTCTTGTTGTCCTCGTGGTAGTTTCTCAGGTTGCCGTTGGTGAAGGATTGGTAGATGGAGCAGTTCGTTCCGTAATGATTTTCCATCTCGGGGTGGGTAGTTCGTAGCTAGTATGGAAGATCGGCACAAGACTCACAATGATGCAGACGAAAGTAGTTCCCTTCTAAAGATTTCTTCATGATGTAATCTCATATTAGCCAAGGAATCTGAAAAAAATACATTAAAATATTTAATTTAAGAACACATACAATCATTCAAAATTACTTTATTTTGAACTGAAAATCGCAAAATAAAAGTTATTCTTTAACATAGAAAGTAGCTACAAATTAAAAGTTTGTTATAACAATTTAATTTGGCTTATTTTCTCGTTTATAAATCCCTTCAAAGTCTCACTATATAATAAACAATATTGAACAAGTCACAGAGTAATGAAAATTTTAAATGAAGAAAAAGAAGCCAATAAAAACTTTTGGGAAATCTTTCTCACTAAAAGTATCTTGTGTGCGAACTTCCAAAGGTTGACTGCGTTGCAACATCCCCCACCACAAAAAAAGTAATATTTTACCCTCCCCTTTTTCCCACCGTATATAATTTTCCCCCACAGGCTAGAATATAATAGTATATTAATTTAAACTCCCACAAGAGTCCCACTTACACCCTTTCACCCCCTCTGAGTGATGGTTGTACCGTTTGACACCCGCTGTTAGGAGATACAGTTACGTCATTGACATTTTCCCACAACAGAGGGCCAATGTGTATAGCCTACAAGAAACACCATTAATAAAATTTTCATTTCAATTCAATCACGTTTTTGAAAATTCCCTAACAAAGTACTTGAAATATTCTAGAAGCTAGAGAACAATACTAGGCAAGGTCTTAATTCAACTTAACCATTTTGTTTTCATGCTTTCATCAATATTTGCTACACTCAGTAGGTGCGTTCTAACCCTTTCAATCCCATCCCAGTGATGCCATTTGGCATCATCATTTTTCTGATCATAATTTTTAAAATATATATATAGAACTGACATCTATTGGGCTTAATAAAAAAAAATTTCTCTCAGTAAAAAGTTTGAAGAACCGAATAATGTGCTTCATGATATCATAATGACTATAGGCGAGACAGAAAAGAAATTTTAAAATGATAATGCCGAATCGTCATTGGGACTGAAAGGGTAAAACCAAAAGGGGCCCAAAAAGAAAATTGTATTGGGTGGCTTTGCTTTTAAAAGCTCTTCTTTTTTTTCACTCTAATGCTTCTTAAGAACCTTCATTCATTTTTAAGTTATCAGAATAAAGCAAAAGAAAATAACCGACTTCTATTTAAAAACAGCCATTATCTTTAGAAACCGTTTAAAATTTCAGATCCTGTTTTTACCTTAAGTTTGCGTTATTTCTTTTGTATAAGTTTCGCAAGATCATGCATACACCCTGAAATCTGAATACAGGATAGACCTGTATCCGGGCCATGGCCATTGTTCTCTCACGCTAAAAGAATAATCGGATTTCGCCCCACCCCCAAATGATGGAATACCTTGTAGGCGCGAAGGTGGGAAAGAGTAATTTATACAATTCGTGGTAAAGTAACCCTATAAGTCCCCATTTAATTTCTTATTTTATTTACAAATACACCTAGCAATTTAAGAGTATAGGAAAAGAAAGTTCTAAGAGAATTTTTTTAATTTATTTTTTATTGCCCATGAACATGTTATTACCCCCTTTAAAGATAACAAGTTCCCCTTTTTTATAAACTTTAAATATAGTGTATTTTTATGGTTTTCAAGTACCGTTTTCGACAGATCTGAGTGATAACTATATTTTTAAAACTAAGTTCCTCGTTTTCACCTTTTTGGTCACATAGCACGCTCTTTCACTATACCTTGTCTATCTAGAATGCGAGCTTCGAAAGCATGTTCCTCTCCCCATCCCCGCATGTGGTTTTCTTCGAAACGGTGTGAGCGTGTTTTTTCCCCACCCTACTTGGGTTTGATCTATTCGGATTGTTCTCACAACAGAACATCAAACACGTTAGGTTTAGAAAAGCGATGCTCCCCCCCCCCCCCCCCCCCCCCCCCCCCCCCGTTTCCTAGAAAACCAAGCGAAGGGATGGGGGAAGAAAGTTGTTTACGACCAAACAGTGCAGCCTCAGTTTTCCACCACCTCGCCGACCAAACAGTGAAGCCTCAGTTTTCCACCCGCCGAATTGAAGTGAAGTAAAGTGGAGTGACTTCTCCTATTTATGGCTGTCCTCTTCCTTCGGCTCACCAGTTGCCAAATCGAACTCGCTCTCGATGCACATCGATCCCGCTCAACGACAAAGTTCGCTGACCAAGCTTTAGCCCCACCAAGTTGGACTATCTTATGTTGTACTGCTTATATTGTCTGCGCCCACCTGCCGATTTCTAGTTAAATATGTATTTTTTGTAAATAGTCATTTATTAAAAGCAGAAACAATTTTTGTGAAGACTATTTCTTCTATGCGCCTCTCAGAAACAGCACCTGCCACACAACCACCTACTCCAACACAAAAGTCTTTTCGAGGCTTAATAGTAAATAGACAGACAATAAGCTCTTCAATTATAAATTACATTATTGCAGCAATACAAAATTCTATATGTGAATGATCGTGAGCTATATGAACGATAGGCTAACTAAAGTTGTTTTGACCGAGTAAAAAAATTTGCACAGTTTGCGATAGTAGCAGTTTTATTTGATGATTCGGCAAAGATTTAAATATTACGTAAACGAGTAACGTACGAGTAAAATAACGAGATTTATAAGCGATGAATCTTACCAAAAAAAAAAAAGATGACAGGCTTCCCTAAAACAAGCGCTCGTAAGAAAACGCTGTAATCAATCCTTAAGCAATTCCATCAATTAACTTTAAAGACAGGCAAATTGACCATTTTAACTGTAGGCTGTGGACTATGGAGAATTCAAAAACATGTATTCTTTCGAACTACGGCTGCCTACTTTTTTCTACAAACAACTGCCTTAGATTGTTTATTTGAATTTGTACATTAGTTAGTGTTATTGAAAATATTAAAATTGTTTTTGAAAAGGAATCTATTAAATGTTTGTTGAACTTATCCAATAACTGCCTTGGTTGTTTATTTAAATTCGTATGATCATAGCATTGTTACAAACATAAAACTCGTTTTAGAAACGGAATCAATTAAATTCTTCTTAAACTAATCTGTCGAAAGTTCTGTAAGATGCTGGAAAGTCCAGTTTTTAAATACTTGACTTGAAGAATTTATAGATTTTTTTTCGGCCATAATTTTATAGCACTGACCCCTTCTCTTTGACATAATAAGTATCACATCGTACGCTGACGCCGCCGGGAATTTGGACTCCACATATTTAACCCTTTCAGTCCCAGTGATGCCATTTGGCAGCATCACTTTCAACATTTTTTTTCTAAATGTTTATGTTCCGTAATGACATCCAAACACACATCATTCGATTCTTCGTACTTTGTTCTTTAGACAATATTTTACATTTATCTCAATAGAAGTCAGAACTACTAATTTTTTTTATTTAGAAAAAAGCTAACAAGCGTTTCACCTGATTTTTGAAAAGTTCACTTCAGTTCCACATATTTAAAACACAATTTAAACTATTTCGGTTAAAATAATTACTAAATGTTTTTTAATAATATGGTCATATGCCTTAAAATATATAACTCGAAGTGTTTTTAGGTAATATATATTTTTTTATTTTGCTGTTTTCCACAGTTAAAAAAATTTGGCATTATTTCAAAAACCACATAAAAAATTAAAATGATTTTTTTTTTGAATGGAACTCTTATCTTTGACCTAAGATAAGCTTATATTGTGAGTATCGGATGTTTCTGTAGTGTAGTAAATTTTTGGGACTGAAAGGGTTAACGAACACTTTTGTCCCAGTGTACTCGGGTCCATCCGTCACGAGTTGGATTTTTTACTCCTTCCCAGTACAGATAAGGTGGGATTCGAACCCCCGCACTCCTGAGAAGGCTGAATCCTGAGGCGGATGCCTTAACCACTCGGCCACGGACGGGCCAGTTGAATCAGTCAGACATTTAAGTTAAGCAGTAATTATAATTTTTCATACAGTGGTGGAAATTGATTTATGAACTAGCAGTTTTTTGACAGTATTTCTTTATTAAATGCGTTTTAATCGATTTAAATTTTATACACTATACAGACTTTGTATTATATATTATTCCTGAAAATAAAATTTTATTTAATTTCGTAAACAATTTATTTTGTTGATATTTTAGTTTTAGCATAGGGAAATTGATTTATGAACTTTTACATTCAATCTCAATTAATAATTACTAAAACTATTTTTTTTCGTTATTGCTTCCTTGATTTTGATTTTCATAGACAACACGAAACTTTGGGTCAAGCAATTTCCAGTTTTTAATGATTAAGTCCTTCTATTCCATAACTGATGCACACTCCATTGACACCATACCCAATTTTAGTAAATTATTCATACCAATTGATCTCAAACATTATTCTTTGGGTTTAAGTCATGGCTATTGGCAGGATGATCTAAATGAACAAAATTTTGTACATTAAACCAGTCTTCCATTTCGTTGGAAATGTGGATACTTGCATTATCACCCATAAAAATATAATCAAAAGCATAGTTTTGCCATGCAAAAAGGAATCAAAGAATTTTTTAGAATTAATATGCAATGAAGTGATGTTTGTCAGCCCTTCAGAAACAAAACTTTGTATCTTCAATCATAAGATATCGATGCCCAAACCATCAAACTTCCACCACTAACATTTCTGCTGAAGACAGATCTTGGTTATTTTCGAAGATCCTTTCAACAACAGTTTAAACCATCACGTCCATCCAAATTATACTTTTTTTCATCAGCAAATTTCACTTTTTCCCCATTTCTCTCAATCCATTCCCACCCAATCCATTTTCATGTAGTTATGACCATATTTTAATAGCCTGTTCTTATGGTGAAGAAACAGCTTTGGACCAGCCTTCATTTTGGAACATTTCAAGTTTGACGACGATATCAATATTTGTCCTACTCTTCTGGGAGTTACAGGAAGTGATAGTTCATAACAAATTCGTCCTGTAATGCACAAATGCTGCCACAAATGGTAACTTTTTGGGATAATCCTGCTTTTTTCCCTCATCCCACAAGGGTTACATCTTTTTTATTAATGATTTTTGCCGTAGTCAGAATGATTCTTCAAATATTTTTGAATGACATTTATTGATCGTTTAATTAATATGCTGATTTCTCTTACAGATTTGTTACATTATTATATAAGGGTCATTTTTTACCTTTTTGGCTTCAGGCAGTCCCGCAAGCTTTCCTATTTAGTAAAATGGTAATAAAACAGATAAATTTCAACAAAGTTGGCCTTAATCTTATTTATAAGCAATGATAGTAAGCTCCCCTGAAGTTCAAATGAAGAACTAGTTAAAATATTTGGTACCTGGGTTCAAAATAAATTTGAGTTCATAAATCAATTTCCACCATTTGACAAGCTAAAAAACTAAAAATAGATATATTTTTATTTAATATCATTTTTTGAAAAAAATTATGTGCGAAAATCCTTTATTATACTCTGAATATACAACACACAAAATTCGAATTGTGAGCATTTAATACAAAGCGATATCTGGTGAAAAGAATGTTAGTTCATAAATCA
Source organism: Hylyphantes graminicola (assembly GCA_023701765.1). Taxonomy (NCBI): domain Eukaryota; kingdom Metazoa; phylum Arthropoda; class Arachnida; order Araneae; family Linyphiidae; genus Hylyphantes; species Hylyphantes graminicola. The sequence continues at coordinate 19,026,278 of CM043119.1, forward strand.
ATTTCCACCACTGTAGTAAATTATCCTGTGCATAAGATATAAGAAACCGCAAAACGGTTAATTACTTACGAGTACATAGACGGAAAGTTTCGTATGCTTTCTTCTTAAATTAGAATTAACGATCAATTAGTTATTTATGAGCAGCTATTTTTATTTTTGTCCTGTAGTAAAAAACCGAAATTTGTTTATCTGAGAAGAATTAGGTAACTGCTTCTAAAAGGGCTTCGAATGTCAATACTGTAAACAGTTATTGTTATATCGTTTCAGTGTTTAAGGTATAATGCTAGTCTAAAGTTGTTGTCCTTTTATCAAAATTATCATGAGCTGTGAGCCAAAAGGGTTTTTTTTGTGTGATCTTTTTCGAAGACTGTCCTTTTTTTAGTTTCATTGTTGAAGTTCAAGAAAAGCTTTCACAATGTAATATTTTAAGTTAAAAATTACTTTTAATAAAAATACTTGTTTTTTACTCATAATTGTTGTTAATTCACTGTTTTTAAAAATTGGCTAGTTAGGTTAGCAAGATGTCGCTTTCAAAGTGCGAAAAACTCTGTTAAGTAAAGTTTACCTTTTGAACAACCCAATTATAAGAGCGGTTAATTATTAATTAAAAATAGACGTTTACCTACAAAGATCAATAATACAATCACTACAAAATGACTGCAAAAACTCCTTGCCAACCTAAGTTAGGAAATAGAAATATGCTATGGAGAAGATCTTTCCACGCATCGCATGTAAAGAGTTCCATAAATTATTTGTTAATCCATCCAGAAAACATGTTTAAAACATTAATTTCGTTTAAGGTCCAACATATTTCAAAATTATTAGAGAAAATTTGGCAATTTTATCAGAATGAAAAGTGTATTTTGGTTAAATCGCATTCAGATCATTTTATATTAAATATTAGCTTACAAGAGTTTCTAACTAACGGACCAACCACGCTTTTCCCTCTGCCTTTTTACTCTTTGTTTTTACCCAAGTTAGGTTGGCCAGGAGTGTATGTTGAGTTCGAGAGTTTAAATCAATACCGATACTTCCACATTAAATAAAACATACAATGACGCATACGGAAAATCATAACCGTAACCATATCCGTCCGTTTGGCAGCAACTTTCCAATAACTCTACGCGCATAACCGTGACATTATAAACGAAGCGATCTAACTCAACTGCGTATTAAAAAGTGACTTAATGCACTGTAAAAAATTTACTCAGTTGAGGCTCCGTTAAAAAAAGGTGTATATTGGAAAAACAATAGGACAAACCAAAATGGTCAATATCATTTGTGCCTTTCAAATGTTTATTCTAATTGTGCATTTCAAGCAAATACTACATTAAGATGGTTTTGTATCACTAAGAATAACATATATTTTATTTAGATCAATTTTTTTATACAATTACCTATACGTACTGTCTTAAGGACATTATGAAAAATCACGCAGATTCGAAAATAAAATCGTTATCTTTCCAATGTCAATTTATTAAAAATTTTATTATTATTACAAAATGTATAACAAAATGACTAAGACATTTCAATTTTTATTTTCGAGAGTTTACAAAACAATTTTCCCAAGATTGGAATATAAAACTGCTGCTTGTTATGTAACATTTTAAACAATTATTATTTTCCAGTTCTGATAAAAAAAATAGAATCAATATTATACTCCAACGTTGACAAATACATAGTACTACGAAACTAATAAACAACTTTTACAAAAAGAGGCAAACATTTCAACATGATAACACAAAAAAGTAATTACGCATAGTTGAACATTAATTAAACTTTTTCAATTATACTGCAATTCAGGTTGAGAAGATGAGAAAAACTTCAATTCTCCCTTAACTTCTTTATAGACAACCTGTATAGACTAAGTTTACAAACCAGTGTAAATGCCAGTTGTTAGAATCAGGAAATGCCAAAAGCCTAATGTCTTTTTGATAGTGTGCCCTACATATGAAAATTCAGTGCGACATTATTCATTTACATGTGTCTTGAGGTGAAGTAAATGGCTATTGAAGAGTTAATGGACTGCCATCAAAGAAAAGAAAGAAATTATGTCCAGTGGCATAAGTGTTTATTATTATTATTTATTCTCTTTTTATGAAAAGTGGTTCATGATCTAGTATAGGTTAGGTTAGGTTAGGTTTGAATTATCGTCGCACAAGAGCTACACGAAGGCTATTGGCGACGGTCGTCGTATTTTAGAACCACAGTCAAGTGACGAGCCAACACCTGAATAGGCACCCAACGCAACCGTTAAGGGCGACATCGTACGTAGCGTTAGGACTTTGAAGGATATTTAACGTGCACTCCCACACACGGGGTATTATTCGTCGGACATTTTTGGATGCACGGGCCGTTTATAGGTCGGCGGTTATTTTGGCGATGCCCGGACCCGAACCTCGGACCTTTCGCATGCTAGGCGAGTGCCTAACCAACTGGGCCCCCCAGCCCATGGTTCATGATTTAGTATAGTAATTTAGTAAAAATATTATAAATGCAACCATTGACAATTGTACGTGCGCATAAAAGGAAAGAATTATATTTAGTGCTCAAGCATTATTATTAAGTCTTTTCACGAAGAGTGGAACATGATTTAGTATAGTAATATAGGAAAAATAATATAAATATTAGCATTAACAATTGTGCATGGTTATTTTTTATAGCAATATTCTTGGATTTTTAAATGCAATGATTTTTGTGAAGAAGTGAATAATTTAAGGAAAGACAAGTTACCTTTTTTTTAAAACTTCTTACCCCAAAAACTGGATATGCTGATCTTTAAGGGTCGTAAAAAAATGTTTTATAAAATATCTTTGTACTTGAACTTAATTATTTTAATTTGTAAAGCATTGACAACGACTTATTATCATTAAGAATGGTGCATTGCAATAGGAGAAAACGTATTATTTTAATTGCATACAATATAGAACCATTTTTTCTTTAAATATTTACTTTTGGATTCTAAAACATCTATATAGCCTCTAATAGATGACAAATTGCCGAACATCAAAGATATTTTAAAGCTGTGAAGTGAATTAAGGTGTATGGTATGGTATGGTATGGTATGATACATATATATTCCAGCTTGTGTGCTTGTTCATAGAACCGCTTATAAGCTTTCGTCAAGTGGGACAGACACAGAAAGAAATTTTACAGTCACAAAGAAATGAATAACACATAGACAAATAACAACATTTATTGACTGTCACAAGCATCCATGCCTGACCGGGATTCGAACCCGACCTCAGCAGCTCCAAAGGCTAGTACACTAACCATTCAGCCACCGAGGCGGCAATTAAGGTGTAAATTGATAAATGGCAACAGTATACACAAGATGTTTCAAATCTTTTTTCGCCGAAAATTTAAGCTTATGACAAACAGAAATTAATCATCCACTCTTTTGGATCTTGGGAAAGTAAATTTTATTTTTTTATTTTAGAATTGTGTTACAGTATTTTGTTGCTTTCAAATGTTAACTGATTATTTATTTGTCATTTCATTTTATAGGCTGATTGAAATGCATACCATTTAAAATGATTAGTAAATACACTGCTTAAAACAATTGGGGGGAGCACTTTAAGTACTTTTGATACTTTTCAGTCTTAACTTTTTAGTTTTTATTCTGAAAATCTAAAATTCGGGGAATAGATTCATTATGCATCCAGAATGAAATGGTAAAAAAACAGGGAGGGAAATCTTAATTTTTAATTTGAAGTTTATTGGGGGGGGGGGGGGGGGAATTGGAATCGTAACTTTTGAATTAATTATAACAATACTTTTTCAAAACTTAATTTGTTAAAAACAGTTCAAATAAATTTTTCAACATCTAAAAAATGCATAAATGAAGAATTTTGGATCAATTTATTTGCTTAAAAATTTTTAGAATGAATTTTATTTTACTATATTTTCATTTAATTAAAACAAACATTATTTAATTGTTCAAAAAAGTTGATTCTTCCATCTAAAGTTAAGTAAGTGTGAGCTTCACTTAGTCAGAAAACAATTTGCAAGCTGATGGTTCTAAAATGGAATCATTGGGGGTGAAAGTGTTTAACCATGCACTCCCCTAATTGTTGTGAGCAGTGTATAAATGTATAGCTCTCCTTCTAAAAATTCCTAATATTGTAGAAAAAATAACACTTGAAATTATAGCGTTTGCTTAATTATCTAGCTTCGTTACCAAATCCTACGATAAACTTTCTGCTGATCAACATTGTTCCTTGGTTCAAAAGACATAGGAACTAAGATAAATATCACGATCGAATTCCAGCTTTTCCGTTCACCCAATCTTGCCCATTGTTTTTAGGGCAGTTCTAAAGTCCCTGATTATTGTAACTTGCTTTGTTAGCTGCGTTCGAAGGTCACGAAAGCAACTTCGGAATCAGTCAAACAATGACTTATAATGAGACTTGGTGTTTTAGGAAGAACGGAACTTGTACTTGGTTTGTGTTGACATCTCGATTGAAATAACTCTTTGGGGTAATGGTGGTTTAAAAAACCCCGTACCTTAATTTTTTATACGCATGTATTGTGGGTTATTGGGCATTATAAATATTTGGTCATATATTGACCCATCTCTAAAAGTTGATGAATTATGTAGTTGAACTAATATTTTAGTTACAAGTTTTCGTTTAGATTGAAAAATTTCAGTCTCAATAACAATTCGGCATCATCATTATAGAATTTTTCTTTTCTTACCGTCTATAGTCTAATTTATGATATCAAAAAGCACGTCATTCGATTCTTCAAACTTTTTTCGATTAGAAAATATTTTTTATTAATCCCAATCGATGTCAGTACTATTATTTTTTAAATTTTGATCAGAAACATGATGATGCCAAATGGCATCACTAGGACTGCAAGGGCTATGAACAAGCTGCATTTTTTAAAAAAAAAATTCAAATATTTTTATGATTATTCTTAAATCTCTAAATATAATTATGTATCAAAATGTTAAATAAAGTTTTATCAGTATATTTTGCTTTAAAACTATAAAGCAAGTACATATAATTAATTATCAATTGAATATTATATACTTTTAAATATTATTTAGTAATACATGGTGAACCAACTAGTTTATATTAGAGGTGAAGGTTCACAACTATAAAGGGAATTACTAATATTACAAATTCCATTTTCTGATCATTAAAAACTCATAATTTTTGCACGTTTAATTTACATTTTCCTTAGCAATACACACAATTTCTAATTTAAAAAAATTAATTTACATTAAAACTAAGTGTTATTATTTTTTAGTATTTTTCTTATTGAATACTTAACAACAACATTTTCCATAATAATAACATGCTTCCAAGAACACTAATTTAAAGCTAACAAAATTTAATTAGGGATAGTTGCTGGAGCTCTGAATAAACATAAATATTTATGTTCATTAAAATACAATTATCAACAAGCAAACATTAAGCAAATTTAATCACAATTAAATAAAATATATAACAATAAATACTTGCTTTATTTTTGTAATAAGAAAGGCTGAATTTCTTTTGTGTTTTTATTTAACAGCGGACCTTGACCAAGTACATTTATAGTTCAAAGAAAACAAATGTAACCATGGGAACACCTACAACATTCCTACGGTGCCATTAAATGAACATTAAATATTTGAATAGCTTGATTTTCAAAAAATTATGAATAATGTATAAAAGTATCGTTCTACAAACAAAGGATTTTAATAAAATAATTTTTTATTCGGAAATATTATTATAACTCGTCATTATAATGTGGGTAACGTTTCATTGAGTTAAAATAAATATTTATACATTTAATTTTCAATTTAAAAAAAAAACTATATAAATACTCTTATATAACAACATGATTTAACAATTAGTAGTTACTGTAGCGTCAAATTAATTATATAATCTTTCGCCCTTTCTATGTTCTAAAAATATTTGAATTTATGTACAAAATATTTGTTCAGCATTAATTTTTTTTAAGTATTTTAGAAAATAATGTTCCTAAATGTTTTAACGAGTTATCGAAAGCTTTAAAAATGACGTTTTTGTAGGATGTCGATGAATATAGGAAAAGAAGCTTATTTATATTCTCATATCAACCTTCACGGCTTAGTTTCTGACTGTTTAGATTTAAGTTATTTAGAAAATAAATGGGAAATCAACGTAACATTACACTAATTACATTTTATAATTTTGATAATGAAATTTTTTTATTAGGAAAAATCCGTTTAGCTTTGAATCTTTATACATATTCTTGATATATTATGTTTATAAATTGATGATTAAATAATAACAAAATAAAACTACCACTTATAAACTCATTTAGTTTTGTAAAAAAATTATACGTTACTTTATCAATCGCGAACGCTTTTAAAAGTTTATATAGCTCTTATAAATTTCAAAATTTCTCCAGGAACATAAGTTAAAACATTAAACATTATTATGCGTTTTGAAAATTCATTGTAATATATCGCTGTCAACAAGCAAGCAATGGCCGCTATGTGTGACCCGCGTTATGATGAACTCCTTAAACTCTATAAATATACATTTGTTGTGCTGTAAGTTCAACAAAAAAGTCCGTATCACTTATTTGCGGTTAACAGATTATTTTAACTTCGTTTTTAATGCCAAATTCCCTTGAAAATTTACTACTAAAAGAACTTTTTAAAAAGTTTGAAAAAAAATTTAATACATTTTTTAAGAACTCTAATATCGTATTGACCCTCGTTCAACTTCCTTTTTTATAGAAATAAATGACTGATACCTGTAATCAAAGGTTGAAAACTTATATTTGGATCTTGTTCTATTGGACCAGGTCAATTTCGGAACTAATTAACCTATTAATTGTTTGTGGAGAGGTTTTAAAAAATGTCCCCAAATGGGGACGCCAGATCGCAAAACGATAAAGCAGTAAACAAGAATAGTGCACCATCCCGTGTAAAGATTTCGCATACATATGAACATTTTTCGACATTATCGTCAAAGTTGATGGTTTTATTGGATTATTTCTAAATTTTACCAAGAGTTACAGATATATAGTAATATTATAGGAACATCACAGTCTAAGATTTTTGCAGTGAGCCAATGTAAAAAACAAAATAATAACATACAAAACAAGTCCGATATATTTGGCAATGCATCTAAGATAATAAAGACATAAAAAATATGTTGTGAACATTTTTCAAAGAATCTTTTAAATAAAGATGGCATTCATTCGACGATTTATTTAAATGAGACAAGCAAGACAGTGGAACATCAATCATTTTCAAACGTCATATGTCTTTTAGAGCTTGAGAGATGATAGGACTTAATGTTGCGAAAACTGAAGACAATCGTTTTACGTGCTTAGAAATACGTTGATCAACACGAAACAAATGTTCAGTAAGCAATAAAAAATTCAAATTTGCTGGCAACGAAAACCACAAATGTTTAAAAGTCATAGAAAACAGTTTATTTTTTAGTTCTATCTTAAATGAAAACTATTTTACGTGTATTTAAAAATCTTAAGAAGGAAATTTAAAAAATTTAACCTACTTTTCAATGTTACTAGTTTCTGTATGTAGTACTATTTCGATACATAGCTATCTTATATTTGAAATCAATTTTCCAATAAAAATTTTACACTCTTACTTATTATTACTTTAAAATAAACTATAACAACGAATTACAGGAAGGAACTATCGTATCACTTAAAAAGGCATCTGTTACTAGTCTAAGCACAAATAAGACCTCACACTGGCTATCCAGATACCATGACAAATGACAATGAATGAGCCCTCTAGAAGGGAGGAGCATAGGCTGCCCGTTACCCCACTAGCCAGAAGTGACAGAGTCACAAGAGACACACAAAGAAAGGACGAAACAAACACATAGACAAATAACAACATTTATTGACAAACACAACCATCCTTGTTTTACCGGGATTCGAACCCTTACCCAGAAGCTCCAAAGGCTAGATCCCTAACCGTTGTGCTGCCGGTCGGCTCCAGATACCATACTTGAAAAACAAAATCTGATATTCTGACAGGCAGGGCTTATCAATAGAAAGTACCGCAAAACAAACAACGACAGAGGAAAGTGTTGTTTGTAGAAAAACAGAAAATATTTTTAAAGGATTGAAACTAAAATAAAGATGATAAATGCTGCAGACCCCCAAATGGGTTTCGGAGAAGCAAGGAAAGCTTTGAATCACATTTCAAGAAACTGACTAAGTAATCTGTTAGGAATTGCTACTTATCAAATTCTAAGAAAAGAAATGAGGTAGAAAGTAGAATTTAAATGACTACTTTTTACTACGAAATCATATTGCAAAATAATTTTAAAACCAGTTTGTCTACAGCTTTCTTTTAAGCATTCTTCTAAGAAGTTAAAATTTGCTTTTTTAACGTGTTTACTACTTACTGTTAAGAATGGCAACCCATGAAATTTTTTTTTCTATTTATTATAATTACTTTCTTTTCAATTCTTGCAATATTCAAGTCTACTGACAGAATTTAATTGTGCACTTGGGGGGTGAGGAAAGAAAGGGTATTTAAAAGAAATTTTAAATGTATCCAAAAACGATTGAATTATTAAATGGTATATTTCCTAACCTAATATATTGATATGCGTGTATGAGAACGAGCATATATCGGCTGTAAACAAATACTTAAATATCAGACCGTTGTTCCGACATTAATGACAAAAGGAAGCTTACCTAAAATTAAATATTAATATTATACAAAATCTCTCAAAAATAGCATCAAATTTTGTTTCTGTGACAAACACTTGTCAAAAAATGGCGAAATCTGAGGGGGAAAAATAGCTCAAGTCATGGCATACTATTTTTACAACTTCTCGTTATTTTCCACGACATACATAGGAAAGAACAAAAAGAGTTACGGGAGCTGGTGATCCCAGTCGGTAAGGCGCTTGCCTTGTATGCGAAAGGTTCCAGGTTCGAGTAAAGGTTAACGGATATCAACAAAAAAATGGTATGTGCAGCTGAAACGTCCGACGAATAATACCCCGTGTAGAGGTAATATGCTCCGACACGTTGAATACGATCCGTAAGGCCCGACGTCACCCTTAAAAGTTGCATTGGGCGCCAACTCAGTTTTCGAGTCGTCACTTGACTGGGGCTCTAAATTACGACGCCCTTCGTCAATAGCCGTCGTGCAGCTTGATTTGGACGAAAATTCAACCTAATATAACAACAAAAATAGTTGTTTTTTTAATTCTTGTCTATATCTGACGTTCAAGAATTGCAAATAAAAAAAAACGATCCAACAGACAGATCTTTTGACCTAACAACAAGCATTATTATTCCTTACATATGTCACCTATGCCTTGACGAGTCTTTCCCATGCCTTCAGGATCCAAATAGCAACATTAGCTAATAAAAAAACAAGCAGATATCCGTTTGCACGTAACACTAACCAAATAAAGGGAAACACAACAATACTAATTCTTTTATGTATGTCATTTTGTAGACTTAATTACGTTTCCTGCATTTTGTTTGTTCGCTGTTTATTTACACGGGTCAATTGTGCATGAAAATGACAGAAGGCATATAGGTGCTATCATTACTTCCTTTCTCAATTCTTTATTAACCCTCTAATACATGATTTTTTTTTCATCCCGAAAAAATATATGGTGTATCTTTAATACTCATTCATTATGGGGAAAATACTGACAAAAATTTAACTGCATTAGAATTTAAATAATTTCAAATTTTAAAATTTTTGACATATGACAAAAACCAACTACAAAATTCCAATTTTGATAATAAGGACTAGAAAACTACTAAATATATTTCAAAATAACCCTCTTTAACTGTAATTAATGTTTCAAAACAATTTATTTGTATTTAGTGTACTTATATTATTATACTTTGAATACTGCCAAAAACGTAATTTCACACCAGATAATAATTCACTCTTCAATTTTAAAAACACTTTTACTACTGTCATCTAAGAGGATTATTAATAACTAAAACTTCAAAATGGAATGTAATACAGATGAAAAAGCACAAATTTGTCGAGAGGGAGCTAGACTTTAATAGAATAAAGTGGATTATGTAACTTGTTGCCAAACGGCAATAGTATGCATTAGAGGGTTAATGGAAACATTAAATAATGTTAAAAATATATAAATTAATTGAATTTCATTTTCAAGAGTTTCCCAGACAACAGAAAAATTATTTTGTAAGGTAATACATTTCAGTGTTTTTATTTTTAAGCAGCGTTTAAGTTGAGTTTTGATTATCTAAATATATAACAAAAACTATTTTCTTTACAACTGAGATTTTCAGACGTACAATCTCGTCAGATGACTATTAATTTTCCCAACAATTCACCTAAATTAAAAAAAAAAAAATACATTTATATTTTTATTAAATGTGAAAGCTATAAGAAGTATTTAGAAACTCAACAGTATTACTTAGAACAGTTGCAGTTAACAAAACATTTATATTTAGTAAAGAAATATAATTTTAAAAGTTGATACTTTTTTAATTAGTTTGCAATTTAAATCTGAAAGACTACAATTTATACAAAAAGTCTGTATCCTGTGTGAAAAGTTGACACTTTAGTAAATTTGTCCCACAGAGAGTTAACATGTTAAGCATAGATTATTAGAAGTTCAAAATAAACACGCAAACTATTAAATATTTCTAAACAATGATGATATGCTTATGCATACACGCTCATTGTAGTTCATTGCGTTTCGTTAGAAGTTAAATAATCTTATAAAAACCACCAAAACATTAATAATAGGATTAATTAAGTTACTATTAACTAATGACGAGCTAATGCAACAAATTAGTTATTATCTATCATTAAAGTTTACTTTTTAGTTAATTCATAAATTAAAACATTTCAAGAATTATGATGTTTTGATTTTTATACATAATAAATATTTTTTCAGTGAGTATTTCTAGCAATTAAAGCTAATTTTAAACTGCTAGCCCGTGGCCAACATATTAGAGCCAATAAATGATTACAATCTGGAAAAACGAATTGCTTCTCATTTGTGGGGAAGTTTTACGAACCACTTCCTCAATTTGGCAATATACTATTTCTATTTCCGGCTGCCTATTCCTAGCCTCCTTTAGGAGCTTTAACACAGCTAATAAACGCCTAGTAATTTAGAACCCTGTTCAAGTGACGTATACTATTTCTATTTCCGTAAATTATTATCAATAGATGGAGTAACATTTAGGCATTGAAGACCCGGCAGCACAACGGTTAGGAAGATAGCCTTTGGAGCTTCTGGGTTCGAATCCGGTAAGGCATGTATGTTTGTGTTCGTCAATAAATGTTGTTATTTGTCTATGTGTTTGTATCGTCCTTTCATTGTGTGTCTCCTGTGACTGTGTCACTTCTGACGAGTATGGTAACGTGCAGCCTATGCTTCTCCCTTCCATTGTCATTTGTTAACATTTAGGCATAATAGTATTCTTGATACAAATAAAGTTCAGTTTGGAAACGTTTCCATTTATAAAACTTTCTGCATTAAAATTTAATAAATAACCCTATATTACATTAAATACAATAATATCAAAGTGTGAAAGTTAAATCGTCGAATTTCATTTTTAAAAAGGAATGAGAATAATTTTGCATTTTAAACAACAGGTTTTCTTTACAAGATTACGATTGTTTAACATCCTAAAGATTAGTTTTTTTAATTTGTTTTTTTGTCTAACTTAATTTTTCCTATCATAATTATTCGGGAAAATGATCTTCATTTGTCTAATTATTTGTTTACTGAGAAAATTAAAAAGAAAGCTAACTTTTGAGTGGAAAATTTTATCGCCAACCGTCGTCAATGAGTTAAATAAAAAAAAATCATATGCATTCTACACTACGTGCCACCCTAACTTGAGTAAAAACAAAGAATAAAAAAGCAGAGGGAAAAGTTGATCGGTCCGTTAGTTGGAAACTCTTGTCTGGTAATATTTACATACAAAATTATCTGAATACAATTTAACCAAAATACACTTTTCATTCTGATAAAATTGCCAAATTTTTCTCAAATAATATTCAATCTGTTAGACTTTTAACGAAATTAATGTTTAAAACATGTTTTCTGGATGGATTCAAATAATTTATGGAACTCTTTAGATGCACAGCATGCAGTAATGCACAACATGCAGTTTACAACATGCAGTAATGCCCTATGTAACACTTGACCCGAAAGGTATGTGAACTTTTTTGTAGCAAATTTTTAACACTATTTCGAAAGTTCTTGTAAAAACAAGATATTTTTACATTTAGAATATTAAAAAGAAATATTTTATTTTAAGAACATAATTTCAAAATACTTTCTGGACCATAACCAATACATAAAAAATATACCTATTATCCTCGCATGGATAAAGTTACATCAGATAAACAATCAATTTGCGTCTAACCAACGGACCATCAATTACAGTGGTTTTTCAGAAAAAAAAACTTCCAGACATCTTATATTACAACGACAATATAAAAGGGAAATGTCCATTATTTTATTCTTGGAGCATCAAGTAACTTCCCGAAGATTGAATGACAAAATTGCAACTGATGCCTAATATTTTAATGAGTTTCATACTTGTACAAACTATTAAAGTTTAAACAACTTTGGATTGTTATTTGTGGAAAGTAAGTAAAGTATAAACCACAGTTTTTTTTCTATCACGATTTCGTCATTCAAGAGTTCAAAATCTTCACTGTTTAGAGCAGTTAAGACTTGAGTGGTGTGGCCCGTCAAGGCCTAGCACTGCGACTATTGCTCTATTGTACCAAGTTCAGAGCCTTTGAGTTGGGTTAAGTAATCGTCGCACTAGATCTACAAGAGTGCTTTTGAGTGACGGGCATCATAATTTAGAACCACAATCAACTTACGAGCCGACAAATGAATAATTCAAAGTATTATTTGAAACTGTACTTCATAACGACTGTAACATTTGAAGTATAGAAATAGTATAGTTTGAAATATAGATAATGTGTATGAAAATGCGATGGATAAGAAATGAAAAATAATATCATGTAATATGGGGTACAAATCTGTGGGGAATAATACTGAAAATCAGCCTATACAAGATTATTCTTTTTCGGCACCGGCATGAATAATATAATATTAAAAATTGACGGATTTTCTACGTTACAATATTGCTTTAATATTCCATCTCAATGTCAAAAAGGACCATGGCACCATTTGGGATTTATACCGACTTTATAATATTGATATATTTTCTGCATAACTACATTACTACATTCCAAAATACAACATTATAATATTGCTATATTTTCTGCCATAACTGCATTGCTGCATTCTTCCATCTCAATATTTAAAAAATGGCAAGGCTTCACGGAGTCTTATCAACTTTTCAACATTCTACGTAACATTCTATCGACATTTCATGGCATAACGTTACTCTAACAACCATACATTTCTTATTTAAAAAACAAACATTTTACTTAAAATCAAACCTAGTTTTAGTTGCGACACGAGAAGTTTCATGAAGGAAACAACGTAGATCATTGGCACAAATAGTTTATTCAGTAGACATTTACAAGCTTCGGTTGGCAACTCAACTTCGGTGGCTAAAAATAAAAACAATCTGTGACAATAATCAACGTTGTTTTTTTCATGAATCTTCTCATGTACAAGTTGCAAGTTGGCGATATTCTCTGGATATACACTCTCAGAAATAACACTTTCATTTTTAACGATTCATGAATCCTCCAGCCTCATTTCGTTAATTTTGAGGATTGTTTCGTCAAACTATCGCGTGACTTTTGAGTAAACGCGAATCCTCCATTTTACGATAGTGATTTGACGATTCTGTATCTTGATTTTGAGGAAACAGAATCTCATTGTTGTACTTACATGCTCAAAAATGACGAAATATTTCTTTAGATTTGACGACATTCATATCCTCATAAAAATGACGATTCAAATGTCCTCACTTTGAGGAAACGAAAACTCAGAGCATTTGCCAGTAATGGAATCGTCCAAATTAAGGAAAATTTCGTCGTTTTTGAGCATTCATTTTTTTAGAGTGTAGTTACGACTTTGTCAAATCGATCCACTGATCTGTCTGATCATCCAGGACCCGTTACTATACGGTTGGGTTCCTGGGGCTTGTCACCAGCTTCCTTGAGGGAAAGGAAAAGTTATGCCTCACAGCGAAGATGAAAGCGGGATTATGGCTGCAAAAACGTGACTCCGAAGTACACATAACTTTCCAGAAAAAAAAGAAGCTCGTAAACAGGACTTATTACGTTGTATTTATTACATGATAAGGAAAAGGCAAATGGTCATAACCTAAATTTTACAGTTCGGTAAAAAAGTTTTTTTTTAAAGAAAAATCTAAAAATGTGTGCTTTTTTACAGTTAACGGGATTTTAAGTATTAAACTAGTTGAAGAGCAAGAATATATGCTTTGTATAATTTAATATAGAATTTTAAATAATAATTCACAATCTTAATTCATTGCATCCTTAAATAATTTTTAATTATCCCTTGTATTTTATTACATTATTTATAGGATGTGTGTATTTAGATGTGTGAGTTACTTGCAACAGAAATCATAATTACATTAAGGAAGAATATACAATGTTGGAACCGTTAATGAATGCTAGTAAGCTACTTTTAAACTGGAAATATAGAACCTAAAGTTATTCATGGCTCATGGTTGAACTTTTTTTTTAAATCAGGCGTTTTGACGACATGGCACTTCTGCTACATTAATTCTGCCGGCAATTGATATATGATGGTTGGCAATAAATGCAAGTTCATCCATTGGTGGCATTTAGTGGTTAATTTTTTAAATAAAGGAGGATGGAAAACCAACCCTATTGGGAACACTATCCCCCGTCTCAACAATTTAAATTTAATCAATAAGATTTTTTTAAAGAAATAAAAGTCTACGTATTCGATGGTATTCATACGAAGTGTATTTTTACAGATTAATGTATAGATGGGCAAATTAGAAAACAAATGTATTTGTTCCTGTATTTATCCTTAAATGGTTTACTATCACTAAAAAAAAAATTCTGCACACACATTTTAAGTCCATTCAAATAAATTCCACAGTAGATCTTAGGAATACGATTATCTTCCAGATCCGCCATTTAGGTACCATGTACAAACATTCATGTGTTATCATTTCAATGGGGGAAATTGCATCACAATCAGTTGATAAAACAAATAAACATCATTCTGTACAGAAATTATCTATGTTTTTTTTTTTCAAAAACATGCCTTTTCTGGAATGCTTCTTAGAAATATACATGATACATTCCAACGGCCCATTTAACAATAAAGATTAGGATAATATACGTGCTTGTGAAGCATTTCCAGATGCACCCATCTTAAGATTCTGAAGATAATCCTTCTTGAGATAGCGAAAATGTACTTAGGCTATTTCCAAACAGTAAAAAGCATTCAAAAATACCTTTCCAGAATGGATTAGTCCACCAGATAAGGACTTCTCTTCGAAAAATTCCCTAAACTTCAGAATATTTTGAAATTTTCAATGCTGTTACGATACTTAGGATTTTCTAAAAATAAATTATACACATATTATTCCAGTTACGAAGTGTGTGTGTCACAAGTTTCCTGCAAGTACGCTAGACAAAAACCGCGATTTTTTGTTTTTAAGAAAGCCATTTTCGGCACATCTACAAATGAAGAATAGCCATCAAATTAATATAATAATCCTTACCCCAATAGTTAATTACCGTGCATATAAGTCATTATTAGAAATTTCTTCAAAAGGCAAAAAAAAACTTTCAGGAATATCGGAATTTGTGTATGATTTTCTCTAAATAACCGAACTACTAACCCACCGCGACTAACTAAACACAGCGTTTATTTACAGTTGTAAAAATCTGTGCAAAGGTATAGTTTGTACAGCCATGTTTACACTTTTGACTTAGATAAAGAAAGAATGAGTGGTAAATTGTATGAAAAAGATAAGGAATGAAAAGGGTGTTATAAAGAACTGTCAACATCTCGGTGCAGATAACGAGGTTTTGTGATTGACAGGACCACACTGAGAAAGATTAACTTAGCTTATTTTTAAGATTAAACTTGGCTTATAATAAAATTGTGCCCCAGGAGCCAGCTTATCTTTTTCCTCAACATCACAAGATATTGAATAAAAATGCTAAAAAACTTTCCTAGGTTATAATTTACGTTATAGTTATAGATGTATACATGAGGTTAGCAACTATAGAAGATTCATGAACGGTACTGTTACCTAATAAAGTATTTTAGTGTGATAAAATTGTTTGGATACATTACGAAAATTGCAAAAGTAAAATTGTAAGTATATAGATAATGTTTAATACGGGAGCACAAGGCAATGCTGCTTTTGCATACGATTGGCGATAATGCGACTGAGATATATAAGAAATCGCGGAAACAATGAGAATGTAATGCACACAAAAATATGATTTAAAAAAAATAGATATACTACCCTGGAATAGTTAACTGGGGATTTTTTTGTTGAGACTATGTGAATGTATTATTTATGTATATGTACTTATCGTGAATTACTCTGAATTCAATCAATTCTAGAAATAAAACCGGTATCGAAAATATTTAATAATTCCAACTTCATGGTTTTTTTTATAATGTATTACACATATTAAAAGAATTAATAATGTCTCCAAAGGTTTTATTGCAAAAAAATATTTAAATTTACTCTTGAGACGAAATAACTACAGCAAGGTACGCGTTTGCAACAGTTTGCTACAGTTTTACTAAGTGAGTTTTAATAAATGCTTACTTTTTTCGGACGCGTAAATAAATGTATAATTTCATCAATATAAGCAAAATGAAGCAAAAATAAATATAACAATAAAGTTATATGTATCTTTCTTGTAAGAATATTTAAAAGAACACAAAAAAGCGAAAAAAATAAAAGGTCTTTGGAGGAAAAATTTAAACTTCTACATAAGAAACATAAATAAAATATTTCAAAAGCCTACCTTTTACTTAAAAATAATCAATCCAAAGTCAACACAAAAATTCCTTCGAATTAAAACAATAATCCTTAGATTTTCCCAAATATTCAAACACTTGCAGAGAAAAAAATCACACAACACACAAAAAAGCGCGTTATTTTGAAACAAGAAACGCCAGAATCGAGCGCTAACCACCGTTTGATTCCGCGTCACAAAACAGTTTGAAGCTTGGCGGACAAGGGTTGGCTCAATGTTCCCTTTTGGCGACGAAGCAATGGGAACGGAAGTCGCCAAGCGGTGGCTTACTCAGCAGGGAAAACACACTTGTGGTGAATCATTTACTCTTTGAGCAAATAATTGACAGTTTTGTGGATCGTCTATTGTAGTTTTGGTTTTTGTTTCTGCAATGTGTTTGGTTTCATTATCGTAAGAAGAAATTAAGAATATTCAGAAGAAATAAATATTCTCATGGGAGATATGTCTTAGAAAAATGTAATTTAGAATACAATAAGATCAAAGTGCTGTCACTTAATTTAATGGGTTTTTTTTTTATTTTAGTTTTAATGCTATGAATCATTATTTTATGTTTGACTAGCTGATATACCCGACGTTGCACGGGTAGAGGTGAAAAAATAATTTAATAGTTAATTTAACTATTTTTTTTCTTATCTTTGAGTTACGTAAGATATGAAGATTACCCAGTAATTTTTTCCATTTAATTACCCATCTTGGATATAGTAATGATTAATATCAATTTCTCAAAAATACCTTTGATAATAAGCTCAAATTAAAGAGAATACATATTTATGTAAAAAATAATCAGTAAGAATTAAAAATGAGCTACTCCAGCAAACAGCAAACAATTTGCATTTTTTTATAAGTTTATTTGCTTTCTAATAAGCTTATGTTGCTGATACCGTTCGTTATTAAAGTACAAAATCCCGCTACTTATACTACATTAACATTTAAAAAATGCTATAAAATTACCAGATAATGTCATAGTAATTTCCCGAATAAAAACATTTTAGCTCATTTGGCGTGTTTGAAAAATTTGGCGAGGAAAATACATAGCTACCATTGCACCCATTCAGCTCTGGCGCAAAGACCATCGCACAAACAACCAGCTATTTAAAAAATGCTCTTTTGCGCGTGTTTTGTAATAACTTGGCGAGTTTGGCAAAGTATTTGGCGAATAAAGGAAGACATGAAACCCTAATATGCATCTGTAGTGCAACGGGCTTCAAAAAACAACATAGTTAAGTAAAAGCTCAACTATGCTTTTAAAAAATTCATAACTTAAAATCATATAGGCACAATAAAATAAATAGAATGGAGACTGGTAGGATTACGTAACTTGAAACATATCCAACTATTTTTTCAAATTATTAATTTTGTTTCTGAATTCAATGAACAAATATTAAATAAATTAAATATTTTCAATTTCAATTGTTTTCTAAAAAGTTTTATTTAAATTTTACTGCCTGATGGCATCACGAAAGAGAAAAAATTATCGGATTTGAGCGAAAGTGGTGTATTTTTTCCCTTAAAACGCTCGAAAACGATAGAAGGAATGGTCCGATTCGAAAAATTCTTAGCCTATGTTAGTTCTGGAGATGAGATGAATTTTTGAGCCAAATTTCGTGACAATCTGTTGCGTGGTTCTTAAGTTTTTGCGTCCTATACAAACAGACAAACAGACAAACAGAAGTCGCCTTTTATGTATATAGATTACAACTAAATACTAATTTTATAGCGATAAATGTGAAATTTAAAATTTTCCTGCTTTCACAGTATTTATATGCATGTTGCTATTTATTATGTAACACAACTTAAATAGAGAAAAATACTCATTGAACCGTCATTTGCCATGAAAAATAATTGAAAAAAATAATTACCACAAAGTGAATTTTTTTCGTCAATTAAACAGCTTCTATTTTATCTTCAGCTTCTTTTTAGTTTTTAAAGAAAATGGTGAAAATTGAGTATCAGATTATATTATTCTGTTATTTATTTGAGTATTATGATTATTATTATTATTGATTATTATGTTATTTATTTGATGTTTTTTGCAAAACCATTTATTGACAAAACAAAATTTAATTAACTTAAGTTTTCCTCATAATAATTAGCTGAAAAATTATATTCCTCTGCACAAAAAACAAATTTATTATTTTAATCATTTGCCTCTTACTCAAATTAAATAGATTTAATGGGTGTTTTACCAAAGAGAAAAACATTAGAAATGATTTAAACTTTTAAGGTACCTAAACGAATAAGTTAATATACATACTATATATTAATTCTTTTCATTTCGAAGAATAAAAATTAAGCTTTTTTGGGAGAGGCTTTGTGAATTTCTGTATACTAAATTTCAAAACAACTTTAATTGGACATAAAATTCTTCAATAATACATTTTAATTTAAATTTTTAAATCAGAAAACATGAATTTTGTAATTGTCTTCTTTGCGTTTCATGTTTAACAAATGTTCATATGCACATGTTATGTATAATCATTTTTGTATTCAGTTCTCAAAGCTTTCAAACATTTAGATTTTGAACGTTGTCCAATTTTATTGAAATGCTAGAACACCACACACTTACATTTTATCATTTAAAATTTATTTGAGTAGTCCGTTTTATATGCTAATTTTATGTATGTGATTTTAAATCTTTAATTAACATTCTCTTTTCCTACATTTGCGGTCAAGTATATTTTTTTTACAAACCACAAAATCACCAAGTTAATTATTATCAGTTTTTAAAAGCATATATTTGTTTTCTCTAACTATAGTGATAGTTTAATCTCTAAACTACTTTAGTTTCTTATATTTTATTTCCTTAAAAAACTAATTAAAGAAATAATAGAAGTAACAATAATAAAAGTTGCCTTTCATACATTTAAAATTTTTAATCCAGAAAAAGTTTAAATTCTAGTGTCTCCGAATTTATTATTTTTTTTTCAATATTTTTGGAGTTACTTCTTCAACAACAATTCGTATTTTTTTCTTTTCTTAAAAAATTCTTCTATATTTATCCTCGGAATTTTTTCAGTGTATATCTTTAGTTCCAGAAAACATTTTAAGAAAATTTTCCATTTAACTTGTACTTAATAAGTACTCTTATTCACCCTCTTGGTGTTCTTGAGTTATTTCTTCTCGAAAATTCTATAAATAATTCACTTTAAATTACAAGATCAAGCAGGAAGAAAACAATTCTAAATCTTCAAGGATGATAGTCCGGTATTTTTATGAAGCAAACAAGTTTTATCCCTTTATTATTCCAAATATGGGCGTAATCGTAATCGTAATCGCTTTAATCAATCAAGATTCATTCATGGACGCGCGCTTTACTCCCATCTTCATCGGATGACGTCATACAAGGAGTGCAATAGTCGTGACTCATCGCTAAAAATTTCTTTTCGACTTTGGAGTGTGACGTATGTTTCAAGGGATTCTGGGACGCAAGATTTTCGATTTTAGCTGGTCGAAGTAGAAAAACTTGATTTGGAGAGAGTTCGTCCAAGTTGGCATTTTTTAAAAAAGGGCAGATTGTCAGAAAAATTGTCAGTCCCATAATATCAATTTATCAAATGCATTATTTTTGAAATTGCAATTGGGTGAATACTCTGAAAACGAACCGTTTGACGCGAAAATCTCGGGAAAAAAATATATTTATGGAAGTTTTTGAAACTTAGGATTTGAGTTACACTATATACTACATTGAAAATATAGCATCAGTCCAGAAATTAATTATTCTGATAAAAAGACTTAATTTAATAATATTTCATTTTGAAAATTTTTAACCCCCAAAATTATCATAAAAATAAATCATTAAATTTATTATTCATGAAACATGAGTTTAAATAATTTAGCTCTTTGTATCTAATGCTACACGTATAATTAAGTAAGAATAGACATTTCATTAGCTTACATAAGTTCTCCTTAGCCCCAGACGTGATGCACCCACCTTAAATTTAACTAAATCTTAAGTAAGATATATCTCTTAAGACCCGAGCAAAATCCTGCACGTATATTCTTACAATCTAAACATGCTTTTCATACAAATATATGCTAAAATGTATGTTTTTCAAAGAAAAAGGCTACCATAGGGATACGCCTTAAACAATAAAAATTCGTGCTATAAATGTAACATAAAAGGCCGCATCACTTATTTGTTGTTAATCGACTATTTTAACATTGTTTGTAATACAAAATTCCTCGAAAATTAACTACTTTTTAATATTTTTTTAAGAACTCTAATATCGTCGACCCTCGTTCAACTTCATTTTTTATAGAAATAAATGACTGATACCTGTAATCAAAGGCTGAAAACTGATATTTGGATCGTCTTCTATCGGATCATGTTAGTTTCGGAACTAATTAACGTGTTAATTATTTGTAGAGAGGTCTTAAAATATGTCCCCAAGAGAATTTTTTGACTTATCACTCTTGTTAGTCAGCTAAAAATGCACCATGTATCGCGTATCCTGGGTTAAGTCTGTTCCTACTAAACTACTTCATACTAATATAAATGATTCTCCATTATTCGTTAGCAAAGAATTATTTATTTGCTTGGCTAAACTTAAGAAGAATGGACATACATAAATTCATGGTTTCATTCCTCGAAATTTTCCATTTTTCACATTTTTCCATCACAGACAGCGTGCCAATTGAGAGGGAAATCTTAGTACTGGTCAGAAGCGTAGCGTGCCTTGGCGGGGCCCTGTATAAAAATTTGTTTGGGGGCCCTTAGGAAGGGCAAAGATTTCTCACCAAGGAAAAAAAATGCATACAATTAAAAGAAATATTTGGGCAGTTTTACCATGATTTTTAATTTTAGGTTTAATTTTTTTAATAAAATTAATTTTTTTAAATTTATTTTTTCAAAATCACTTTAAATGTTTGTCAATGTTTATAAGGGTTCAAAAAAAAAAAACGAAAAAAAAAATTCAGCAAAGCTCATTTGTAAAAAACAAAAAATAATAACAAGGGATGGCCGTTTTTTAAAAACACCGATGCCAAAGAAACTGGTTTAAACTGGCCTTACGAAAATAACTGTTTTTCAATGAAACCGAAATCACACAAAAAAAACCGGTTAGTCTTAAAACTGGCTTCGCTTTTCCATCCCTTGATCATTACGACGGTAAGGACCGGGAAGTCAGGAACGGAAGGTAAGGACATTCACGCTTTTTTTATGTTGAAACTAACTCCAGTTTAATAAAAATGTATCTTTTTACTTCTTGTACTCCACTTAAACATATTTACAGTAAAAAAAATCAATTATCAAGCAAAAATCAGCCTTATCTGGGAGACTGTAAGGAAAGCAACGAAGCCTCGCAGCCAAGTTTACTGAGTTTTTTTTAATGTTGGGCTGGTGAATTTTAGCAAAAATATGTGGCTACTAACTAAAATGTGACTTTTCTGCAATACAGTTTTCATGGTTGAAGAATCACTGTAGCTCAATCCAGTGCCTCTCTTCACCACTTTAGGAATGGGATCTGTGAATGTACCAAAATCCAGGGACATAGTTAGGAGACGAGAAAAACACATTGTAAATATTAAAAACCAAAATTTAATGGAATTAATTTCTTTAGCTACAGTATTAGTTCAATTTAAAATATAAATGAATGTAATTTTTAGCTCAGAAATATGTTGGCTTGAGCCCTAAACTAAAAAAAAATTGACATTTGGGGTAAGGATTGATTGATAAAAATTGACACTACGGTAAGGATTTTTCTGCATTGTTCTGTGTTCTCAAATTTTTTTGGAGTTTCTTACCTTTAAAATTCCGTTTTGCAATTATATAAGGACCAGTCTTTTAGTATAATAAGAATTTTTTAAAGAAATATTAATTTTTTTTTAAGGTTATTCCCAAGGGACATAAAATTAAAAATTATGGTAGAATATGCCCAGTTATTCATCATAATTATGTATCTGTCACTTTTTCTAAAATTAAAATTTAATTTACACTCTCCTTGCCTTTTTTTCGGCAAATTGATTTATTAAATCATTTATAGATAATGATGACTTTAGTTTTTCGAAAGTTTCTAGCTCTATGGACAACATAGTGACAGGCGTTCCTGTCCCATCGAAATTCTTAGGTAATTTTTTTTATCAGTTTCAATTCTGAAAAACTTCAAGCAGTTGTGGTTGTAACTGGAAGCGTCAAGAATAAAAAGCATGCTGTTATTAATTACCTCGGGAAAACTGGATGCAAGACTATTGAATTTTATCAGCAATAATTCAAAGAGTTCCTTAATGGAATGAATTTTTTGAATTTCAGATTTTATGCATGTTTTTAGAGCCTTTAATTGATCATAAGTTTAACTGAAATGTCTTTACTGTAAAAAGCCGACAGTTTTGTGCTCCTGAAGCTCTTAATATCTCTTCGTTTGAAGGAGACAGGAGTTTCTCCGGTTTAGTTGTAATATTGTGAAAATACTACTCAGGTCGCAAAGGCTCTGAAATCTTTGTTCCCGCGTATATCTATGTTCCCGCAGCCCGCAATAGCCGACGTAGGGTTTTTGACAACTTTTGAACGCACGCTTTTTGCGGGATTTTTTTTTTTACTTTTGTCATTTGTGAAAAAAAAAAATGGGAAGTTTTTATTAATTTTTGATTACGCACGTAGGGGGCCCCCGTGGCCCGGGGGCCCCGTATAATTGATACGGCTGATACGGCGGTAGCTACGCCCCTGGTACTGGTATTTGTGATGTATGAAATTGTGTCTGGTGTGATGATGTGTGTGGTGTGCATATGAAATTTGAACATTAAAAAAATCATCTTTAGGTATTTATATGAAATAGGAACGCAAAAAAAATAAAATATGTAAATGTGTATATGAAATGTGAACATGAAAAGTAAAAATATTTCGGCTTGTATAGGAAATATCAACATAAAAAATGTAATAATATTAAAGGTCGAATATGAAATGTGAACATGAAAAGTAAAAATTTTCGGCTTGTACATGAAATATCAACATAAAATATTAGATAGTAATTTAGGTTCGTATATGAAATGTGAACATAAGAAATAAAATAAAGGCTGTGTTTATGAAATATGAGTATAAAAAATAAAACATATACTTTTGTAACCGGAAGAAAAACTTCATTTTTAACCGTGCAAAAGCATATGAATTTTACTAATTAACATCAGTAGTAAAAAGATTTGTATATAAATATTAACTGCATTAAAAAAAATTAGCCGTGCAAAAACACGAGTTTTACACATTTACATCAGTAGCAAGAACATTTGTGGAACTATGTACTCGTTTTATGCTTGTTTAATTCAAACATTTTAATCCTATCATTTATGTTGGTATTAACCTGAACCGCATCAAATATTTTCCCTGGTGAAAATGAAATAAATTTATTCATAATACGGATTTCCATCCAGTACATTGGATTCAAGTTATGCATTATATTACTAAGAAGCAAGCGAATAAGCAGAAGTACAATAACCGATTTCTAAATAATTTATGTTATATGGAAATGTTTGAATTAATGTTTTTTTTTTTCATTTATCAAGCATATCAATATTTTTATGGAAGATTTCTTAATACACAGTACTATCAATCATGTTATATTACATAAAAAGATCGAAATATCGAAATAACAGGAAAACAAATTGTCATGCAGGAAAAATGTAATTATTTTTATTAAATAAGCGATTTTTGAATCGTTGTATTTATCTACTGTTTAATTTTTCTCATTATTTCAAGATTCCGTCGGATTAAAAAACAAAAAATATTATTTTTTGTGCTGCTTTTTAATTGGTAATTTAACAAAAACAAATTGGAGAGCAACGTTTTTTAATTAAATCGGAATCATTTTAATCAAATCATGACTAAACTTCTTTTCTCCTTAAGAAGTACAAAGCTTCTACGATAACAAAAAATCTAATTTCTACACAAGGTTTCGTGCTTTAGATATCAATCTAAATAAAACAGCTGAATAATTTGTTATAGAAATTGCATTTAGCATTTCCTTGTAAAAATGCACGATATCCACAGAACTTGTTTGGGGCTCTTAGTTGTTGTTTTTTTATCTCACCTTTGCTATCTTATCCATTGGTGAAAGGTAATCTTAGGATAATTTATGGCTTGGACTGGTCCACTTTCCCTACATTACTTACTGCTAATCTAATGGATCCGTGAAGAAAACTAGATTATTGATACAGTATTTTACGACGTTGCTTATAAATCTATGATACATGCAAATGTTATTTGTTTTCTGGTTATAGTGACCCTAATTTAATAATATCAATATTTTAAAGAAATGTACAGTCGAAAAATTATAGTATAAGAATCATAATAGAAAAATTATACAGAAGAAATGTATTATCTGAAAATTAGAATGGTTTAACTAGTTTTGTGATGTATGCAATCTTTAAAAAAAAAACAGAACATGTTCTACGAAATCAGTCTGCTTAGGGCTGGTAGGTTGTGGCGTTATGCCACAAAGATTACCTTCACACACTCTTAAAACGAACGAGCGATTTTAACTCGGTCTGAGTAATTTTCACTCCTCCAGTCTGGAAAATGCACTTCTCCTCTTGGAGTGGATCCTTTGTGTATTAAACCTCCGACAGGATCACTCCAAACGCGAGTGATTTTAACTCAGTCTGATTTAATATTCACTCCTTTCCAGTGTCGAAAATGCACTTCTCCTTCTGGAGTGAATTTCACTCTTTTGTTTTAAGAGTGTACCTTCACAGGTTCTTCCTTCACTCAAATCATCCTCAAAAGATCACTCAGATCACTCAGATCATACACAAAGAGGGAAAAAAACTCACCAATAAAACACACTTGTGGTGAATCATTTACTCTTTGAGCAAATAATTGACAGTTTTGTGGATCGTCTATTGTAGTTTTGGTTTTTGTTTCTGCAATGTGTTTGGTTTCATTATCGTAAGAAGAAATTAAGAATATTCAGAAGAAATAAATATTCTCATGGGAGATATGTCTTAGAAAAATGTAATTTAGAATACAATAAGATCAAAGTGCTGTCACTTAATTTAATGGGTTTTTTTTTTTATTTTAGTTTTAATGCTATGAATCATTATTTTATGTTTGACTAGCTGATATACCCGACGTTGCACGGGTAGAGGTGAAAAAATAATTTAATAGTTAATTTAACTATTTTTTTTCTTATCTTTGAGTTACGTAAGATATGAAGATTACCCAGTAATTTTTTCCATTTAATTACCCATCTTGGATATAGTAATGATTAATATCAATTTCTCAAAAATACCTTTGATAATAAGCTCAAATTAAAGAGAATACATATTTATGTAAAAAATAATCAGTAAGAATTAAAAATGAGCTACTCCAGCAAACAGCAAACAATTTGCATTTTTTTATAAGTTTATTTGCTTTCTAATAAGCTTATGTTGCTGATACCGTTCGTTATTAAAGTACAAAATCCCGCTACTTATACTACATTAACATTTAAAAAATGCTATAAAATTACCAGATAATGTCATAGTAATTTCCCGAATAAAAACATTTTAGCTCATTTGGCGTGTTTGAAAAATTTGGCGAGGAAAATACATAGCTACCATTGCACCCATTCAGCTCTGGCGCAAAGACCATCGCACAAACAACCAGCTATTTAAAAAATGCTCTTTTGCGCGTGTTTTGTAATAACTTGGCGAGTTTGGCAAAGTATTTGGCGAATAAAGGAAGACATGAAACCCTAATATGCATCTGTAGTGCAACGGGCTTCAAAAAACAACATAGTTAAGTAAAAGCTCAACTATGCTTTTAAAAAATTCATAACTTAAAATCATATAGGCACAATAAAATAAATAGAATGGAGACTGGTAGGATTACGTAACTTGAAACATATCCAACTATTTTTTCAAATTATTAATTTTGTTTCTGAATTCAATGAACAAATATTAAATAAATTAAATATTTTCAATTTCAATTGTTTTCTAAAAAGTTTTATTTAAATTTTACTGCCTGATGGCATCACGAAAGAGAAAAAATTATCGGATTTGAGCGAAAGTGGTGTATTTTTTCCCTTAAAACGCTCGAAAACGATAGAAGGAATGGTCCGATTCGAAAAATTCTTAGCCTATGTTAGTTCTGGAGATGAGATGAATTTTTGAGCCAAATTTCGTGACAATCTGTTGCGTGGTTCTTAAGTTTTTGCGTCCTATACAAACAGACAAACAGACAAACAGAAGTCGCCTTTTATGTATATAGATTACAACTAAATACTAATTTTATAGCGATAAATGTGAAATTTAAAATTTTCCTGCTTTCACAGTATTTATATGCATGTTGCTATTTATTATGTAACACAACTTAAATAGAGAAAAATACTCATTGAACCGTCATTTGCCATGAAAAATAATTGAAAAAAATAATTACCACAAAGTGAATTTTTTTCGTCAATTAAACAGCTTCTATTTTATCTTCAGCTTCTTTTTAGTTTTTAAAGAAAATGGTGAAAATTGAGTATCAGATTATATTATTCTGTTATTTATTTGAGTATTATGATTATTATTATTATTGATTATTATGTTATTTATTTGATGTTTTTTGCAAAACCATTTATTGACAAAACAAAATTTAATTAACTTAAGTTTTCCTCATAATAATTAGCTGAAAAATTATATTCCTCTGCACAAAAAACAAATTTATTATTTTAATCATTTGCCTCTTACTCAAATTAAATAGATTTAATGGGTGTTTTACCAAAGAGAAAAACATTAGAAATGATTTAAACTTTTAAGGTACCTAAACGAATAAGTTAATATACATACTATATATTAATTCTTTTCATTTCGAAGAATAAAAATTAAGCTTTTTTGGGAGAGGCTTTGTGAATTTCTGTATACTAAATTTCAAAACAACTTTAATTGGACATAAAATTCTTCAATAATACATTTTAATTTAAATTTTTAAATCAGAAAACATGAATTTTGTAATTGTCTTCTTTGCGTTTCATGTTTAACAAATGTTCATATGCACATGTTATGTATAATCATTTTTGTATTCAGTTCTCAAAGCTTTCAAACATTTAGATTTTGAACGTTGTCCAATTTTATTGAAATGCTAGAACACCACACACTTACATTTTATCATTTAAAATTTATTTGAGTAGTCCGTTTTATATGCTAATTTTATGTATGTGATTTTAAATCTTTAATTAACATTCTCTTTTCCTACATTTGCGGTCAAGTATATTTTTTTTACAAACCACAAAATCACCAAGTTAATTATTATCAGTTTTTAAAAGCATATATTTGTTTTCTCTAACTATAGTGATAGTTTAATCTCTAAACTACTTTAGTTTCTTATATTTTATTTCCTTAAAAAACTAATTAAAGAAATAATAGAAGTAACAATAATAAAAGTTGCCTTTCATACATTTAAAATTTTTAATCCAGAAAAAGTTTAAATTCTAGTGTCTCCGAATTTATTATTTTTTTTTTCAATATTTTTGGAGTTACTTCTTCAACAACAATTCGTATTTTTTTCTTTTCTTAAAAAATTCTTCTATATTTATCCTCGGAATTTTTTCAGTGTATATCTTTAGTTCCAGAAAACATTTTAAGAAAATTTTCCATTTAACTTGTACTTAATAAGTACTCTTATTCACCCTCTTGGTGTTCTTGAGTTATTTCTTCTCGAAAATTCTATAAATAATTCACTTTAAATTACAAGATCAAGCAGGAAGAAAACAATTCTAAATCTTCAAGGATGATAGTCCGGTATTTTTATGAAGCAAACAAGTTTTATCCCTTTATTATTCCAAATATGGGCGTAATCGTAATCGTAATCGCTTTAATCAATCAAGATTCATTCATGGACGCGCGCTTTACTCCCATCTTCATCGGATGACGTCATACAAGGAGTGCAATAGTCGTGACTCATCGCTAAAAATTTCTTTTCGACTTTGGAGTGTGACGTATGTTTCAAGGGATTCTGGGACGCAAGATTTTCGATTTTAGCTGGTCGAAGTAGAAAAACTTGATTTGGAGAGAGTTCGTCCAAGTTGGCATTTTTTAAAAAAGGGCAGATTGTCAGAAAAATTGTCAGTCCCATAATATCAATTTATCAAATGCATTATTTTTGAAATTGCAATTGGGTGAATACTCTGAAAACGAACCGTTTGACGCGAAAATCTCGGGAAAAAAATATATTTATGGAAGTTTTTGAAACTTAGGATTTGAGTTACACTATATACTACATTGAAAATATAGCATCAGTCCAGAAATTAATTATTCTGATAAAAAGACTTAATTTAATAATATTTCATTTTGAAAATTTTTAACCCCCAAAATTATCATAAAAATAAATCATTAAATTTATTATTCATGAAACATGAGTTTAAATAATTTAGCTCTTTGTATCTAATGCTACACGTATAATTAAGTAAGAATAGACATTTCATTAGCTTACATAAGTTCTCCTTAGCCCCAGACGTGATGCACCCACCTTAAATTTAACTAAATCTTAAGTAAGATATATCTCTTAAGACCCGAGCAAAATCCTGCACGTATATTCTTACAATCTAAACATGCTTTTCATACAAATATATGCTAAAATGTATGTTTTTCAAAGAAAAAGGCTACCATAGGGATACGCCTTAAACAATAAAAATTCGTGCTATAAATGTAACATAAAAGGCCGCATCACTTATTTGTTGTTAATCGACTATTTTAACATTGTTTGTAATACAAAATTCCTCGAAAATTAACTACTTTTTAATATTTTTTTAAGAACTCTAATATCGTCGACCCTCGTTCAACTTCATTTTTTATAGAAATAAATGACTGATACCTGTAATCAAAGGCTGAAAACTGATATTTGGATCGTCTTCTATCGGATCATGTTAGTTTCGGAACTAATTAACGTGTTAATTATTTGTAGAGAGGTCTTAAAATATGTCCCCAAGAGAATTTTTTGACTTATCACTCTTGTTAGTCAGCTAAAAATGCACCATGTATCGCGTATCCTGGGTTAAGTCTGTTCCTACTAAACTACTTCATACTAATATAAATGATTCTCCATTATTCGTTAGCAAAGAATTATTTATTTGCTTGGCTAAACTTAAGAAGAATGGACATACATAAATTCATGGTTTCATTCCTCGAAATTTTCCATTTTTCACATTTTTCCATCACAGACAGCGTGCCAATTGAGAGGGAAATCTTAGTACTGGTATTTGTGATGTATGAAATTGTGTCTGGTGTGATGATGTGTGTGGTGTGCATATGAAATTTGAACATTAAAAAAATCATCTTTAGGTATTTATATGAAATAGGAACGCAAAAAAAATAAAATATGTAAATGTGTATATGAAATGTGAACATGAAAAGTAAAAATATTTCGGCTTGTATAGGAAATATCAACATAAAAAATGTAATAATATTAAAGGTCGAATATGAAATGTGAACATGAAAAGTAAAAATTTTCGGCTTGTACATGAAATATCAACATAAAATATTAGATAGTAATTTAGGTTCGTATATGAAATGTGAACATAAGAAATAAAATAAAGGCTGTGTTTATGAAATATGAGTATAAAAAATAAAACATATACTTTTGTAACCGGAAGAAAAACTTCATTTTTAACCGTGCAAAAGCATATGAATTTTACTAATTAACATCAGTAGTAAAAAGATTTGTATATAAATATTAACTGCATTAAAAAAAATTAGCCGTGCAAAAACACGAGTTTTACACATTTACATCAGTAGCAAGAACATTTGTGGAACTATGTACTCGTTTTATGCTTGTTTAATTCAAACATTTTAATCCTATCATTTATGTTGGTATTAACCTGAACCGCATCAAATATTTTCCCTGGTGAAAATGAAATAAATTTATTCATAATACGGATTTCCATCCAGTACATTGGATTCAAGTTATGCATTATATTACTAAGAAGCAAGCGAATAAGCAGAAGTACAATAACCGATTTCTAAATAATTTATGTTATATGGAAATGTTTGAATTAATGTTTTTTTTTTTCATTTATCAAGCATATCAATATTTTTATGGAAGATTTCTTAATACACAGTACTATCAATCATGTTATATTACATAAAAAGATCGAAATATCGAAATAACAGGAAAACAAATTGTCATGCAGGAAAAATGTAATTATTTTTATTAAATAAGCGATTTTTGAATCGTTGTATTTATCTACTGTTTAATTTTTCTCATTATTTCAAGATTCCGTCGGATTAAAAAACAAAAAATATTATTTTTTGTGCTGCTTTTTAATTGGTAATTTAACAAAAACAAATTGGAGAGCAACGTTTTTTAATTAAATCGGAATCATTTTAATCAAATCATGACTAAACTTCTTTTCTCCTTAAGAAGTACAAAGCTTCTACGATAACAAAAAATCTAATTTCTACACAAGGTTTCGTGCTTTAGATATCAATCTAAATAAAACAGCTGAATAATTTGTTATAGAAATTGCATTTAGCATTTCCTTGTAAAAATGCACGATATCCACAGAACTTGTTTGGGGCTCTTAGTTGTTGTTTTTTTATCTCACCTTTGCTATCTTATCCATTGGTGAAAGGTAATCTTAGGATAATTTATGGCTTGGACTGGTCCACTTTCCCTACATTACTTACTGCTAATCTAATGGATCCGTGAAGAAAACTAGATTATTGATACAGTATTTTACGACGTTGCTTATAAATCTATGATACATGCAAATGTTATTTGTTTTCTGGTTATAGTGACCCTAATTTAATAATATCAATATTTTAAAGAAATGTACAGTCGAAAAATTATAGTATAAGAATCATAATAGAAAAATTATACAGAAGAAATGTATTATCTGAAAATTAGAATGGTTTAACTAGTTTTGTGATGTATGCAATCTTTAAAAAAAAAACAGAACATGTTCTACGAAATCAGTCTGCTTAGGGCTGGTAGGTTGTGGCGTTATGCCACAAAGATTACCTTCACACACTCTTAAAACGAACGAGCGATTTTAACTCGGTCTGAGTAATTTTCACTCCTCCAGTCTGGAAAATGCACTTCTCCTCTTGGAGTGGATCCTTTGTGTATTAAACCTCCGACAGGATCACTCCAAACGCGAGTGATTTTAACTCAGTCTGATTTAATATTCACTCCTTTCCAGTGTCGAAAATGCACTTCTCCTTCTGGAGTGAATTTCACTCTTTTGTTTTAAGAGTGTACCTTCACAGGTTCTTCCTTCACTCAAATCATCCTCAAAAGATCACTCAGATCACTCAGATCATACACAAAGAGGGAAAAAAACTCACCAATAAATGATTCTTTGTATATGAGGCTGGTAAATGTTAATTTTTTTTTCTCTTAAGTTTTTATGAGTACGATGTTGGCATAAGATTGCGTCATTGAGTTACAATTTTCAGGTGTGCACTGTTAAAAAAAACCTGAATTTCACGTGCATATTTCTGTGATTATTTTCGGGAATTTACGGAAGTATTGCGTTTCTTTAACAAACAGACGGTTTGTCTGAAATAAACAGCTTGTTTCCGTTTTCCTTAAACGCTTGACGAGCGAAAACGGAAAAACACCGTATTTCTGCGTGCAGAATTTCACTTAAGACCCGTATTAACAGAATTTTTCCGTATAACCTCGCACCCAACAGCCTTTAGCCTCGACACATCCGCCGACCGACTCAGCCACCATGTTTTTGTTTGTTTGTTTTGACCACATCTGAAGCAAGAAAGATAAATATATAGGTATGTTCATTTCTTTTAATAAAATAAGATTTTGTTTAAAGATTATATTTTCTATCCTTCTTTTCTATGTATAGAATCCAGTTCTTGTCTCTTTCTTATTTGTTTCTGCAATCTATATAGTCGTATAATTGACCGTGGGGTGATTCCTGAAATTAATAATTCCGTTTGTTTACCAACACGCTTAACTAAGTAAATTTAATTTAAATGTTTAAAAAAGCTGTCAAATATATGAAATAAACAATGTTCACCAACAAACAAGTGCACATTATTAAAAAAATAATGAAATTATTTGAAAAACTATTACATTTAAATTTGATTGAAAAGCAACTCGTCTAGCTCTAGTGCGACGAAATTCAAAACCTAACCTAAACTCGATTGAAAAGCACGGTTACGCTATCGCTATCAGCATAGCATGGTTTATTTTAAAAACTATATGCAAGTATACATAAAGTAAACTTTTCTTTAATTAATAATACTCTTTTGTTGATTTTTATGAATCAATTAGTGATTTCGGATGTATGCAGATCATATGCTTCGTTTCGATTCAGAAGTTACATACACTATTGTCAATGCTCTTTGTTTTGAAAAATCTGCACTAAGAAACACACAATTGTCAATTAAATGCAAATTTT
The DNA here is from genome assembly GCA_023701765.1 of Hylyphantes graminicola. Lineage (NCBI taxonomy): Eukaryota > Metazoa > Arthropoda > Arachnida > Araneae > Linyphiidae > Hylyphantes > Hylyphantes graminicola. Next base: position 19,059,530 of record CM043119.1, read on the forward strand.
CTAACGAATTTAAAATATAGGAATTGCAAGTGTCCGCAGAACGCTATTTTAGTGTTTATTTAGATATAGCTGCTAAGTGATATCTCATTTTCGGCTCACCGTCTACTGTCAGTGATATTCAAAAGCAATAGTTATTAGCTCTTACTAGAATACTAATTATAGGATTGTATTTTATTACGAAATACTATTAAATTACTTAAAAATATTATTGTTTTATACTAAATACAATTATAAAATTGTATTTTCAATTTTGATATATACATTATACAAGAACACTTCTGTTTTGTTTCTCTCCCCCCATTAAAAAAATACTTTCAGTGTTCCAATTCCCAAAACTGTATCGAGAGATATGGATAAATCAATTAATTAAAGGTACTCTAAGATTCACGCCTTGTCTGTCCCTTTCCCCCTCTTCACCAAATAAGAGAAAGCATTTATAACTCTGATATTAAATTATTACGGTGCAAATACTATGGGAAAACTTGATCGAAAAAAAAAGCCTAAAATTGACAAATTGTTTAATTTTAGAAGGCTTAAGAATATTTTGTCTGGTTAACGCCTGATTACCACTTGCTTCTTTACATTAGATCTATTCATTCAAAATTGGATTAATGTATATTATTTTTTTAGGTGCTTGTTTATCATAAATCTCCAAAGAGGGTCGAAAGTTCAGAAAAAGAAGAAAATTAAATCTGTAGTTCCTGCACACATTTTTAAATTAGTTTAGGATTTAAAAAACTATAACAGTCTTTTTCAATTATGAAAGAAAAATAAAACATGATTATATTCTGTTATTCATATCTTGTTATCTTATATTCTTTTGTTATTCATATCTTGTTAAATTGTATCAGTGGTGTATAAGGGGATAATAACTCTCGTCCCCATATACTAAAAAAATTTTGTTGTTTTTTTACAAGTATACAAATACATACATTATTTACATACATTTATACATAATTTACAGTGTATACAAATTCATATGTATGTATAGAACAAATGCAGACACTTAAAAATTTATTGTTTTTGACTACAAGGGTTACTGTCTTCAAGAGTCTCTTTGTTAAGGGGTGTTCAACCCCTAAGAGACCCGACTCATTATCCCCTACCCATGATTTTGCCTTGGATATGCTAACTGTAAAGTACAATACCATTTAGCCACAGAACAACACTAAATATATAAATTATAAAAAATATGACAGAAAAGTTATCAAAATTAGAAAAATTATTAAAAATTTTCCGCCATATTATAATTGTTTTAAGTATATGAAGAGTAGTAATTTTTAAATTTCAAAAATGTGAACAATGTCCTTTTTATTCAGATTATATACCAAATATGGTTAAAAAAATATTAAAGGATTAGATTGTATTAGTTTTGAATAGATTTAAGTAGGAAGACATTATTTGCTTACGTTCGATATAACAAACATGAGCATGTTTAATTCCCCTGTTTCTACTGTTAAATTTCCCTGTGCTAATATTTATAACACCATATATAAATGGATATATTTAGAATGATTGATAGTTAAATAGTATATAAAAACAAAATTGACAAGAAAAAAGCAAAATTGTCTTGGAATTAACTAGAAAATATACTATGTAAGTTTCCTGAATTTAGAGAGAAATGCAGATTAGAAATTCATGAAATTAACAAGAAACAGCTAAATAAAAATTCCTGAAATTAACAGAAAATTTCTAAAACGGTAAATCCTGAAATTAACGGAGAAATTCCGAAATGGAAGATCCTGAAATTAACGGAGAAATTCCGAAATGGAAGATCCTGAAATTAACGGAGAAATTCCAAAATGGAAGACCCTGAAATTAACGGAAAAATTCCGAAATGGAAGTTCCTGAAAATAACGGAAAAATTCCGAAACGGAAGATCCTGAAATTAACGTAAAAATCCCGGCAACTTGCTGCCAGTAGTTTTTCCGTTAATTCAAGGAATTTTTTTTAACAGTGTGTCAACGGCGGATGTTAAAAATTAACAGGCATGTCACCAATAACCATAAAAAAAAAATCAAGAGTGACGTCATTCAACCATAACCAATAAAACTATGCTGGAAAACCAGAATGCTAAACGCGCTACAAACATCTAATCAAAACGTCAAAATGTTTACATCCAGACTTTTAACTCCGGGCCAAATTCTCGGCCAAAAGTCCCGCCTTCTCTTTTTGAACTTACCTTCCAAAATCGCCCCAAAAAAAAGAAGTTCAAATCGCGACCGAGGGTCACTTTTCAAGCGTCTCGCGAAAACTGCCAAGGAAAAAAGTCATAAGAGAGGGTGCAAAGCTTGGGCTATTGACCCGTGAAAGACTTGAGCCGCAAATATATGGTTAAACTGCTTGTGAAATTGCCCTGTGCATTGTATGTAACAGTCGGGAACTTAACAGGAAGATTCACCATTTTTGTGTAGCTGGGGTGATTGGTGTTTAAAAGAGGTGAAGGTACGAGAAACATGGAAGGCTAAACTGATTCCAATGGAATGAAATAGTAATGCCTTTTGTTGAGTTTATTCTTCTTAGGGAGTTTTGGAACGACAGTGATATATTTATGATGAGCCACAAAATCAGTTTTTTATTATATAAAATTATTTTATAAATGCAATATGGTTAAACAATGAAGATTTTAATTTTATTTAATGAATAAAAAAATTATGATTTAGTTTTAAAGTTAGGACGTCGTCTACAATTTTTCTTCATCTAAATGTTTTTTTGAAGACAATTAATTAAAAAGGAAACGCCGATTATCTTATAAAATTATGATTCGGTTTTTAAATTGCGAGGCCTGTTAAATTTCTAAACACAACTTTATTCGATACTTCTTTATTCGATATCAGACAACAGAAAAATAATAAATAATGTAAACTATAAAATCAAATGACAATGGAGACCACATTATTTCGAATTGGGTCATTAAATATTTAAATCAGCCATACACTTTCAAACAACAACGATATACCTTACAAATAATCAAAACCTAAATAACCCTCACAACTGTTCGTGATTGCAAGCCCATAGCTACAGCCCATTAAAAAAAGGCTTGAAGCAGTTGGGGCATAGGATCACGCACGAATGTGTCAAACGAAACAATCGCCACCCGACCTTTACCATGGACGCACAGTGTCCGGTGGGGCACGCAAATGAAGCATGAATGTCACCGACACCGCGGTGTCCTTTTAGAGTTCATCATAGTTGTAAGGAGTTGGATTAATAGAAATCTGACATTAATGTGGGGTGACCAGACGTCCTGAATATTTGTTGGCACTGTTTGGAGTGGTTCAAATTACAACTAGATTGGGGATTTTGTATAGCATAGATTGTGTAATCCGATGCGGGACACAGTGTTAGAAATTCTGTGCTAGGTGTCACCAATGGTTTCTAGTAACGGATGAGTGGGAAAAGGTTTCACCGTATTTTCGGTATTTGGTAAAAACATTTATCAGTTTTTAGTTTCCGAAACATGATTGAAGCATGGAGTAGCCTTTAGAAGCCTTTTAGAGTTCATCAGGCGCTGTTCACCGGATTCATGGAAATATGACATTAAGGGTGCCAGACGTCCTGTATATTTGTGGCACTGTTTGGAGTGGTTCAAATTACAATAGATTTGAGATGTTGAAACATAGATTGTTATCAGACGCGGACACACAGAATTTTTTTGCTTCGTTCACCATAATATTGGTTCAGCTGCAACGGCTGTGTGGTGAAAGGCTTCACCGTATTTTCGGTATTTGGTTAAAACCATTTCTCTGTTTTTGGTTTCCAAAACATGACTGAAGCATGAATGTCACCGACACCGCGGTGTCCTTTTAGAGTTCATCGTAGTTGTGGACATGGATTAATAGAAATATGACATAAATGTGAGCTGAGCAGACGTCCTGCATATTTGTGCACTGCTTGGAGTGGTTCAAATTACAACTAGATTCAAGATTTTGTATAGCATAGATTGTGTAATCCGATGCGGGACAGTGTTAGGAATGTAGTGTTTGGTGTCACCAATGGTTGCTAGTAGCAGCTGCGTGGGGAAAGGTTTCACCGTATTTTCGGTATTTGGTTAAAACCATTTCTCAGTTTTTGGTTTCCGAAACATGAATGTCAACGACAACGTGGTGTGATTTTAGAGTTCATCGTAGTTGTGGACATGGATTAATAGAAATCTGACATTAATGTGGGGTGACCAGACGTCCTGCATATTTGTGGCACTGTTTGGACTGGTTCAAATTACAACTAGCTTGGAGATTTTGTATAGCATAGATTGTAATCCGATGCGGGACACATGTGTTAGAAATGTAGTGTTTGGTGTCACCAATGGTTGCTAGTAGCAGCTGCGTGGGGAAAGGTTTCACCGTATTTTCGGTATTTGGTTAAAACCATTTCTCAGTTTTTGGTTTCCGAAACATAAATGTCAACGACAACGTGGTGTCCTTTTAGAGTTCATCGTAGTTGTGGACATGGATTAATAGAAATCTGACATTAATGTGGGGTGACCAGACGTCCTGCATATTTGTAGCACTGTTTGGACTGGTTCAAATTACAACTAGATTAGAGATTTTGTATAGCATAGATTGTAATCCGATGCGGGACACAGTGTTAGAAATGTGGTGTTTGGTGTCACCAATAGTTGCTAGTAGCAGCTGCGTGGGGAAAGGTTTCACCGTATTTTCGGTATTTGGTTAAAACCATTTCTCAGTTTTTGGTTTCCGAAACATGAATGTCAACGACAACGTGGTGTCCTTTTAGAGTTCATCATAGTTGTGGACATGGATTAATAGAAATCTGACATTAATGTGGGGTGACCAGACGTCCTGCATATTTGTGGCACTGTTTGGACTGGTTCAAATTACAACTAGATTAGAGATTTTGTATGGCATATATTGTAATCCGATGCGGGACACAGTGTTAGAAATGTGGTGTTTGGTGTCACCAATAGTTGCTAGTAGCAGCTGCGTGGGGAAAGGTTTCACCGGTATTTTCGGTATTTGGTTAAAACCATTTCTCAGTTTTTGGTTTCCGAAACATGAATGTCAACGACAACGTGGTGTCCTTTTAGAGTTCATCATAGTTGTGGACATCATGGATAAATAGAAATATGACATTAATGTGGGGTGACCAGACGTCCTGCATATTTGTGGCACTGTTTGGAGTGGTTCAAATTACAACTAGATTGGAGATTTTGTTGCATAGATTGTAATCCGATGCGGGACACAGTGTTAGAATGTAGTGTTTGGTGTCACCAATGGTTGCTAGTAGCAGCTGCGTGGTTAAAGGTTTCACCGAATTTTCAGTATTTGGTTAAAACCATTTCTCAGTTTTTGGTTTCCGAAACATGACTGGAAGCATGAATGTCACCGACACCGCGGTGTCCTTTTAGAGTTCATCGTAGTTGTGGAGATGGATTAATAGAAATCTGACATTAATGTGGGGTGACCAGACGTCCTGCATATTTGTGGCACTGTTTGGAGTGGTTCAAATTACAACTAGATTGGAGATTTTGTATACAATAGATTGTAATCCGATGCGGCACACACTGTTAGTAATATTGTGTTTGGTATCAAAAATGGTTCCTACACTCTTAAAACAAACGAGCGAATTTAACTCAATCTGATTAATTTTCACTCCTCCAGTCTGGAAAATGCACTTCTCCTTTTGGAGTGGATCCTTTGTGTGTTAAACCTCCAACAGGAACACTCCAAACGAGTGATTTTAACTCAGTCTGAGTAAATATTCACTCCTTTCCAGTGTTGAAAATGCACTTCTCCAACTGGAGTGGATTTCACTCTTTTGTTTTAAGAGTGTAGTAGCTGAAAAAAATGCGTGATGAAAGATTTCACCGTATTTTCGGTATTTGGTTACAACCATTTCTCAGTTTTTGTTTCCGAAACATGACTGAAGCATGAATGTCACCAACACCGCGGTGTCCTTTTAGAGTTCATCGTAGTTGTGGAGATGGATTAATAGAAATATTACATTAATGTGGGGTGACCAGACGTCCTGCATATTTGTGGCACTGTTTGGAGGGGTTTAAATTACAACTAGATTTGAGATTTTGTTGTAAAGATTGTAATCCGATGCGGGACAGTGTTACGAATGTAGTGTTTGGTGTCACCAATGGTTGCTAGTAGCAGCTGCGTGGGGAAAGGTATCACCGTATTTTCGGTATTTGGTTAAAAACATTCATCAGTTTTTGGCTTCCGAAACATGACTGAAGTATGGAGTAGCCTTTAGAAGGATTTTAGAATTCATCAGGCGCTGTTCACGGCATTAATAGAAATATGACATTAATGTGGGGTGACCAGACGTCCTGAATATTTGTGGCACTGTTTGGAGTGGTTCAAATTACAACTAGATTCGAGATTTTGTATAGCATATATTGTAATCCGATGCGGGATACAGTGTTATTAATTTTGTTCTCGGTGTCACCAATGGTTTCTAGTAGCGGATGAGTGGGGAAAAGTTTCACCGTATTTTCGGTATTTGGTTAAAACCATTTCTCAGTTTTTGGTTTCCGAAACATGAATGTCACCGACAACGTGGTGTCCTTTTAGAGTTCATCATAGTTGTGGAGAGGGATTAATAGAAATATACATTAATGTCGGGTGACCAGACATCCAACATATTTGTGGCACTGGTTAGAGTGGTTCAAATTACAACTATATTGGAAATTTTCTTGCATATAGATTGTTATCCGATGCGGGACACAATGTTAGAAATTTTGTGCTCGGTGTCACCAATGGTTCAATGGTCCTTCTAAAAAAGTAAAGCCGAAAATAAATTAATCTTAATTCTTTCGAACTTCACGCTGAATTTAAATTCGATACCTTAGCAGAAAAAATGAGGCAGTGTCTCTAATATGTTTCAATAAAACTTAAACCTTTTTTTCTTATGAAGTGCAGAATCGACACCACTTTCTCAGACTCCATCCGTCAAATTCAATTTCCCTCTAAATCAACCAAATGACGACCTCACCTTCATGGAATCGCTAATTACAAAAAAAATACCAAGCCGGTTGGAAAATTTCCGACTGCGATTCTTTCTATTGAGATTTTTATGAAATCAAAGGCGTGTACGATAATCTGCCAGTGAACTTGCACCCTTTTTACATATAGCTTTTTATTTTAGACCACTTCTGTGACCACCGATGTGGAAGCAAGTCTATCCCAACCAGGTACGACCGGCCATGACCGCCCAATTGTAGCAAATGTGTGGGAGTTTGATAAAGGGGCGTTTGCTGTGACGTTCGCCAGACCGTGCCCTGCCCTATCTCGACGGGCGATCGGGAGATCATCGATGGAGGATCGAAACCGGATATTTGGTCGGCTGGAAGTGTTGGCCGGTGAGAAACTGAGAAGGGCAGGGGAACTTAGAAAGTCAGTGTAAAGATTCAATATTCATAGATGGACAATTTAGTTTTCGTCGATGGTAACTAAATTGTCCGCCAATGCGAATCAGTACAAGCGATACAGTTTTATGCTTGAGCCAATGTTTACCCGTCTATGTGGGATAACTTTAGTAGTGACTTTTTTTTTTTAATATTTATTTACTTACAGTTCAAGGTAGAGTTATCGCCAATTGAAAAAGGGAAGCACATTTTTAAAGAGCGTATTTAAGGAAAAGTTATTAACTAGTAAAGCTTTTGGGTCAAAGTTATACCCTCTTCAGGGCCAAAGTTAACAAATTTAACGGTCTTTTAATAACATGTGTGGTTTGGTTGAAAATTCATAGAGCTAAAGCAGCAGATGAGCTGATGGGCATCCTGATATTGAGCCATAGTCAAGTGACGGTCGTGCGAAGATCCCACCCTTGCATCAACTCCCAAACCATGCTGATTTATCCTTTCTCTCCTTTGATCTCTCCTTTAAATATAACAAGTTTCCTCTTTTTCATAATGTTTATTCAAGTATATTTTTAAAGTTTACAAGTACTAATTTCAACGGATCTAAGTGTAATCTAAAAACAAGCTCATTCTCGTTTTCACCTTTTTGTCACATTGCACGTTCTTCTACTAACCTCTTCAATTATACAATGTAGACTCAGTGAAGAAATTAAAAATAAATTGTGAACTTATTCAAAACGATAAGTGTTGTTTGAAAAGTTACATGTCTTCTAAAGACTCGAATCTATATATACCCCACCCCATTTTTATAATACTTGATTGAGAATGAATTTTGAGAATGGAACAGCTTTTTTTTTTTTTAAGAAAGCTGTTATAATAGCGTTTAAAAAGGGGAGAAAACATGTATAGCTACAAATACCGAGTTATTCCCAAAAATGATTACTTTTAAAAGAAAAAAAACACGATAATGCTAATAGCTTTTTAAATATTCTCATAATACTGAGTTCATTGAATTAACTCCTTTAACCCCAAAAAATGAATATCAACTATAAATGTGTACGTTTTTGCTACCGTTAAGGACTAATGCTAAAGCTAATGCATACAGCAACCTTCTCTGATTGACTTTTAACCTGCATGCGTAGATACTTTATTTACCATTCCATCAGAATAAAAACACTTGAATAAATTACTTTGACCTTTTGGCATTAGCCAACAACCTCTTTTTATTGCACTTGTTTGCTGCAATCTCTTTTTCTGTATTTTCAGGTAGCACACTTTTTCTTAAAGTTTTTGTTAAATGTATATATTTTTCAAAAGAATTTGAATTTGTAGATGCATTGATATATACATTATACATTGTAGAGTGAATAAAATACTTTATAGTATTATATATTTTACGATTATGTACTCAAAAATAAAAGAATTATAATCTTGATAATATTTTTTTCCAAAAAATTAGTACATTTAAGAAACATTGAATTGGTAAAAGTATTGATTTAAAGCTGAAAAACTGGCCTGTGGTCAGAATATTAAACTATTGTACCTTGATTGTACCATATACCTTTGATTGTGCCAGAAAGTGGAAGAAATAACCTTTACCTGCTATTTTTCTGCTTAGTCTAAAAGAGTTATTCATCTTACAAATCGAAAACCTGAAAAGGATGATTCCACAACCTTGACCTAATTACCTTTCAAGACCACTAATGTACTGCATATATTTGGCCAGGGGCTGTGATATTACCTGAAGTTGCAGAATACCCAGAACATTTGAATTTTGCTAATAAACGCCACACTTCGCTTCGTTATGATTTTGGCTAATCCTGCAGGAAAGATACCGAAACTGCTTGCACAATGCACATGCTGTATGGGACTATTACTTACACCTCAAATCTAAGGACCTGAAGCCTATTTGAGGTGCGTTGGTTGTTGACTTTGTTAAAACACTTTTTCGGTGGATGATGCCTTTGGGCATCAAGAACTAAGGATTTGATTCTGCTTATTCCTTTGACTTGTACGCTGAAACAAAAATCTTAGGTAGCGAAAGCGTTAACCGGTGTTCAAAGCGTATGCTTGCGTTTTTGATAATTTGAGACCTAAAGCAAGGATGGGCTTGGGCAATACGATCGGGGCGAAGCATGGTTTGTTTGCGGGGTCGAATGCAATGTTTGACGTAGCTGTGACGCCACCACAGGTGTGGCCGTTCTAATTTGGACGGATTAGATGCTGAATGGTTTGTTTGTCCACAGTATTATACAACGATTAAGAAGATTCCTTTCAAATAAGTTATTCTCGAATAATCCGAGACGTTTAACAAGAAAGTCCTTGTGACTGCAAACATCGTCTTCTAGAACATGGAAAGTGTTCTCCTTTCTCGAAAACACATCCTGCCTCCTATTGCCCATTGTTGTCAATTTATTGCGACCAATTACTGGCCGAGTGTCGGCGGTCTCACCCTTTGTGTGGGGCCATGTTAATCGCGTGTGGGTCGTAAATGTCGGAATTGACTTGCAAGTTCCGTTTCACTTTGGCGTGGTGTCGCGAGGAGCATTGAGATAAAGTGGGAAATTGGACATATTACGAACACCATATGACCGTTACAAATGGTACGTTGGGAATTAGTTTAAGTTGCAGCTTGGGAATTGTATGGGCCTAGCCGGAGACCAAAGACTGTCATTAAAGGCGAAAAAAGCACCCAACGCGTTGTGACATTTTTTAAACGGCCAATTAGCGAAAGAAGAGACTAATTTAGCCACTAATTTAAAAGATGGTTAGAAGGAATTCTGGTCATGGATATTGTATTGTATTCCAATCTTAGTAGATACAGAGTGGTAATCGTCTATATTTTCAATTTAAATACTAATTCTATGGCATATAGACTGAATGGGCATGTTTCAGGTCTTAAGTGGCAACAGAAATGTTAATGAAAATAAATTATTTCTCTAGTTCCGATTGGTGAATCCATGTCACAGCGGATCCGTGTGGTGAAACCCATGCCACATGGAACAGCGGACCAATCGAGACACCGATGGCAAGAAGAAATGTTTCAGGGGCATGTTTCAGGTCTTAAGTGGCAACAGAAATGTTAATGAAAATAAATTATTTCTCTAGTTCCGATTGGTGAATCCATGTCACAGCGGATCCATGTGGTGAAACCCATGCCACATGGAGCAGCGGACCAATCGAGACACCGATGGCAAGAAGAAATGTTAGAGAAATTTTGTCACCTGAAACAACCCAATTGAAAATCTCAGTCAGTGTAAGAAGACTGATTTTAAAAAATTTAAATGCACATTCCAAAGCTATCTTCCTTGATAAAATAAAAAATAAAATCATGACAGTCAAGGTAAAATCCCTGCTTTGCATTCATTAAATAACTCCCTCCCGCGTAAACTTTAACTTTTTGACCTTGCGTGCTGGATCAACAGATGACTCATTTTTATTAGTGGCCTTTCTGTATGAACCTTGTGATGAGAAGATTTAGATATCATTAAATTCATGAACACTTTAAGAGAGCTATCATGCACTGAGGCTGAAAAATCTTTCAAAATTGATCCTAGCATAATGACCTAGGAGTAATTTCCAATACATTAATCCCCATATCTTCGACTCTTTAATTATATTATATTTTGTTAGTTTGGCTGTATTATGTAAGTTTTCTGTTATAAATATTTGTTAACAATGTATGGACTCGATATATTATGTTTGAAATTAAAATATGTATAAAGTAAGGCTTTACAATATGCAAATTGTTTATTTTGAAATTTTATAAGCTAATAGTTAAAATTCCAGATGATATTTGACAGTAGAAATTACTTTAATTTCATTTCTTCGCATTATTATTTTCATATAACATATCCATATTATATTCATATCATATTTATATTCATCATATTTTCTTTACATTGCTTTTCGCGATTGGTTCGATCCACGATCGGACTACTACAAGACGTCATCGTTTAATTGCGTATGCCTTCTCTAGATTACAGAAGGTGTTGGACGTTGGACGGATCATCCCTCAGCATCAACTTTATTCACTGGAGGAAACATTTTTAAATTGTGTTATTCCTTTAGTTTGCACCAGGCCTATTAATCATATGACCTTCGCTTTAATAGGATGGGAGTGCGTACCTTTACTTTTTTAAATGAAAAGGGAATTTTTTAGGCGTACAAAAGAAAACTTTTTAAATGAGTTACTGAACAAAAAAATAATTACATCATAACGTTATTCCAGTAAGCATTTCACTGACGGATAAAAAGTGATGAAAAATGAACCTCTACCTGTTGAATACAGAGTGATGAAATAAATTAGAAAAGGTACGGTAATACGAAATGAGTAATGTGGCATTTATTTCCGTTATAATTAAGTTACGATAAAGTTGGAGAATGGAGAAACGCTTTTCTGTTCTGTTCATAAAATGGATACCTAATTTTCTTGTTCAAAAAATTAAAGGTTCTTATTTACAATTATGATCCTAAACATTAATATGAAAATGAACGCATGCACAAAATATACGATGCATGAACCATATCATCTTGATAGTGATAGAATATATTGTTACCGTTTACAATAGTTTTAACTAGTATAATCGATACTAAAAGGCTGGAATGCACTGTTCGCAAAAAACTGTCAGTTCTCAATACTGCTGATTGGTTAGGTTTTATTCTGACCAATTTCGAAAAGTGGTATTATAACAACGGTTAGATCAGCTACATTTATCATATAAAAATATTCAATACAGCCGGAGTAATTCGGTTTAGAAAATATTTTTTTTTTTTATTGGATTAAGATTTTTAGTAGACTTCGGTTTGGAGACCCAATCCCATTTCTCCCTTAAACTCTTGCGACCTCACCATTTGGGGACATTTTTTAAAACCTCCTCACAATCAGTTAACACTTTAATTATTTCCTAAATTGACCTGGTCCGATAGAAGAAGATCAAATATGAGTTTTCAGCCTTTGATTACAGGTATCAGTCAGTTATTTCGATGAAGAATGAAGTTGAACGAGGGTCAATACGATATTAGAGTTCATAAAAATATTTATTTATACTCTTTTTTCAAAATTTTCAAAAAATTATTTTAGTAGTAAATTTTAAAAGCATTTTGCATTAAAAACAATGTTAAAATAATCTTTAATAAGAAAATAAAGTTTAAACAGAAATGTGTATTCTTAGAGTTTAAGGCGTGTCCCTATAGTAACTATTAAACAAATTTGTTTTAAAATTTCTTTGAAAAACATACTTTTTAGCTTACATTTGTATGAAAAGAATGTTTAGATTAAGAATATATAAGTGTAGTATTTTGCTTGAGTCTTAAGAAATTAAAGGAAAGGGGTAAACTATTGTCCCCGATAATCTCATATAAAACCAACCATATAAGGTTCATTCACCATATCTCTCCTTTATTTTTAAATTTTGTATAATATTAGACAACGTACTATTAAAGCCATGATTGAAATAGCTTTTAGCGCATTCTAAAGGTAAATGACCATTCCAAGGCGGAGACATTTTTGTATAGAGAAAGCATTTGTTGATTCTTTCTAGTGGATAAAAAGCTATAAAAAATTCTGTAAAGAGGGCAAAGACCACTAAAAGCTAGGAAGGCATCAAAGTAAACGCCCAGGGTGTAGCCGACAATTGTTGTAATTGCGGTCTGTGCTCTATATTGTTAGCATCGCTTCGAATTCCGACTCAGTCTTGTGAATACTACTTTGGGCTGTCTAATGGATATTTTGGTTTGAATTGAAATGCAGTTGACAGGCCTGAAAGTGAAACTTTCTTTTTGGGTATAGTGAGGTATCAAAGCGAATCGCCTAGACCTCAGAACCAGAATCATCAGTAATTATATTTTGTATATTTGTAGCCAGAAGGTTTTTTAGAAGTTTGCATTTAGAACTGGGGAAGTATTCTCACAGAACTATAGAAGTTTACAAAAACTTTGCAAGTAAATTCAGGTAATGGAATTGAATTTAAAAATAAACATTACTATCGTAATAGTTTTCATGATATTCAGTTAAGTTGGTAGGGTCAAGTGGGGTAAGTGTGATAGGGTTTCTGCATTTTTCATTAAGAAAATTCGTTCTCTGCTTCAAGTAAATTCCAAATCCTGAAATTGGTAGTGAATTATTATAAGAAACATACATATGTAGAAAAAAAATTATATGTTTGAATTCCAATTTTAAGTGTACAAAATTTGCATTTCAAAATCCATCACACTTACCCCACATAGGAAGACCCATATAAAAAGAAGACAGTTGCACTTAAATTCAAAAGCTCAAAACTTTCTTTAAACAAAAAATAAGGTCAATGTTTCTTTTTAGTTTAATTATAAGTGGTCTAATGTCATATATTGCAAACTTTCAGATTTTTAGAATGATTTCCAAAGTTACAAGAGCTGTTTATCACACTTACCCCCAATCACACTTACCCCACTTGACCCTAAATAAAACTATATCAGCCTGCATATTATCATTAATAATTTGTATAAACTAAATTAAGGATACTATATTTTGAAAACAATATTTGGTATACAAATATATAGAGAAAGTATTATGTTTATGCAAAAAAAATAACATATAACATTTGTACTGCATGTGCATTTGGGTTTCTTTAAGTCTAAAATGAACGGAAGTAAATGCATTTTTTAAATAAATAATTCGTAAATAGATGTGTGCCTGTCAGGTTACAACACTTTCAAGTTCAGTTTGGGAGTAATATATTAAATGATTTTTTTTTCATCTACTTTATTTGACCTTTTAACATTCACATTATTTTATTCTCACTAGTCCAGTGAATTTTGCTTTAAAAAATCCCATGTATCAATGAGTGATCCACGCCAAACTTGTAATGTCTCTGACCAGAAGTTCTCATTTTTAGAATTCCTGCACTCTTAAAACAAACGCGAGCGATTTTAACTCAGTCAGAGTAATTTTCACTCCTCCAGTCTGGAAAATGCACTTCTCCTCTTGGAGTGGATCCTTTGTGTGTTAAACCTCCGACATTATCACTCCAAACGAGTGATTTTAACTCAGTCTGATTTAATATTCACTTCTTTCCAGTGTCGAAAATGCACTTCAACTGGAGTGGATTTCACTCCTTTGTTTTAAGAGAGTGTACAGCACTTTCAAATTAAGTCGGGCAGTAATTTTTTGAATGTTATTTTTTCTTCAACTATGTATATTTAGCCTTTCTCCTTCCCATTACTTCATTTCATCAGAGATTTTTGCTTTGAAAAAAATTCCTTGTTTCAATAAGTGATACCCGTCAAACTTATTATGTTTCTGATCAGAAACTCTAAATTTTACAGCAATTTAGAATCATGACTTCCATTTTTACTGTATCATACGAGCAATTAGTTTTTTAGAAAAATTCAGGACCTTTCTACTACATTGGATTGCGGAAACGGATGAAATCTAGCCTTGAAAGTGAAGACTTCTAAGTGCACTCTACCCTATAACCAGCAATACACAACTTACAACACAACGAAAATAGGACAATTATCTTATGGAGAAACTAATATCAAGATATGGCAGGTCCTGGAAGCCAATTTCGTATCCTGCAAGAGGCCTCTTACCACAATCAATCAAATTTTTTATTTATGTCTTCGGTTAAAAAACAACGTAATAACGCAATCTCAACGCTCTTGTTTAAGTGTCAAGCCCCCCTGTAAAGTGCGTCGCATACGTCAATTTCCGTATCTGGTATCATAGTCTGAAGTAGCGATGTTAAATAATAACTTGTCTGCTATTTTATATAAGTTTAGGAGAATTAGATTTTGAATTTTTAAAAAACTACGTATATAGTTTTTCTAAAGTTAATTTATTACATGATTGGGTTTTTCTCAGCTATTTTATTATTTTATACCTTAGAGCCACATTTAAGCATTTCTTCGAGTTTTCTGACTTCCGAACTAAAGTATTTAAAGCGGGAATCTGAACATAACATGTTTACAATTCTAATTTGTTTGCCTCACGTTTGACCATTATATTGATTATATATTTTGTTTTAATTGTTTAATTTACAATACACATTAGGTTAAGTTCGTCGCACTAGAGCTACACTAGGGCTATTGCGACTGGCGTCGTATTTTAGAACCACAGTCAAGTGACGCATTTGTACCTTTCGTTCTTCCAAAACTCTTTAAGGTAGAACCGTCTACCTTATGGAGTAACTAGCATAAATTATGGAGTGCAAAAGGAGTAGCCGAACGAATACCTTACGGTAGAACCTTATACCTTACGGTAGTATGGTTCTACCATAAGGTATAAGGTTCCATACACCTAATGGTAGAACCGTATACCTTAGGGTAGAACCGCATACTATGAGGAGGGCCCGTCCGTGGCCGAGTGGTTAAGGCATCCGCCTCAGGATTCAGCCTTCTCAGGAGTGCGGGGGTTCGAATCCCATCTACTGCCAGTCATCCTATAAATCGGATATCTGTACTGGGAAAGAGTAGAAAATCCAACTCGTGACGGGATGGGCCCGAGTACACTGGGACATACGTGCTCGTTAAATCTGTAGAGTCCAAAGTCCCAAAGGCGTCAGCGTACAATGTCGCTAGAAGTTCCATTGAGTGCCCGCTCAGGTATCGACCTCGTCACTTGACCAGGGTTCTAAATTACGAGGCGTTATTGGCTGTATTTTAGCTCCTATTGGAGGTCAGAAATAGGCAGTCGGAAACGATTACACTACACTATGAGGAGTAGCCAACATTCAAAGAGGTCCGTAGTTGAACCCTCTGAGTGTTTGTCCACAGCTGCCAAATAATTCCACATCACAGCATTTAAAAAGAATTATAAAATTGATTGAAATTAACGTAAGTACTATCAATTTTTCATACTGAGAACAGCTACATGAAACAACTTAACTTCAAATGGAACAACTATGTTCCATCCGTGGTTTTTTGAAGCACGCGGGCTCAAGGGCGAAAGCATAAGTGTGTGCACGAAAATGGTCTCCATTCTCGAGTAAATTACGTGGTTTTGCTCCCTAAATTCTTCAGTCGTGGGAACTACTTTTAGATTAGAAGTGGCGAAACGGAAGTTTTGATTATCGGTCAGACAAAAAAAAATGATAAAGCGATAAGTTTCCATCTGGTGTTTGGGTGTTTAAAAATATCGATTGATGAAATAGGAGGTTGGTGCGTGGTACCTTTTTATATCCCTTTCATCAAAGCTACCATTGATTATTCTTTTTGATCAAAAGTACGTTTGAATACTCTCTTTAATCAAAAGGACCATTGATTATTCTTAGAGAGGTTTAATTAAGTTGACATTTAACTAGGTTATTTAGCTGTTAATCGTTTCTATTTAATTAGAATTCCAGCAAAACACATAAGTTTTCTAAGGTGGCTACTTTGCAGAAAAAATAATTCCTCGAGTCTAGCAATTACCTAAATTATTTGAGCCGCATATAAATGGCACTCTATTTAGCGATTAGCAATTAATATCTAAGCCACTGACCATATAGCCTTACTGATATCAGTAACCTCATTAATTATTCATAATTTTAAACTGCAGTTTAAAAGTTATTTTGCAGTTAACTCTATATTTCAGGTAAACGCCATGGCGTTTACCTGAAATATAGAGTTAGATGACGTTCCTTTGTAATTTTATGAAATGATATGCTTTAGGGTGATTATTTGGCTATTTCTTCACACATTGAATTTCATAAACTCTTCTCTGTTTTGTATTATCTTATCTATATAGTGGAATAAAAAAAGAGAGACAGTGCATTGGCTAAGAGAAAACACAATCACACATATTTTTAAAAAAATATCAATTTGATATTCACTATTGTACAAATAAGATATGTAAATAGGCATCACACTTTGATTCATAATCACATCTAAATTTAAATAATAGAGTATGTTTATAATGTGCATAAAATGGTACTGTTTTATTGTTGACGTCTTGGGTTTTAATACCAGCACTTTTTTTCAGCATGTATAAATTTCACTTTGAATATTTGAGTGTAATCTCACCTTTCCAAGAATGCGTCTTATATTAATTACAATCTAGACTTCGACCTTACATAAGCACAAGGGCAAATTACACAACTCTAAAAACACTATTAAATCAGTGTACCGAACAAAAACAATCTCTCTCGCTCCCATAAAAGAATGTCGAGTACCATCAGGAATAATCTGATACCACCTTCATCAAGTTCCTCATAATGGCTTGGGAGTAAAAAAGAAATCCCGTTTCTGTTGATGGTCTGAGACAAATGAATGCTGGTTCTTTCTTGTCTTCAGCTGCTGCCACAAATAGATGTCGAGTATACTTCCCGCCACCCTCATTTGAAACAATTTAGGGATGGGAAAACTGAAACCGGCCCACGGTTTTGACCAAAAAACCGGTTTTTCATAAAGCCGGTCTTACGGTTCAATAAAACCGAAAAACCGGTTTTTGAAACACCGTTTTTTTTCCGAAAAACCGCCATCCCTACCCTTTCTTATTTGGTTGGCGGCGAGTATAGCTATAAATCGGACATTCCTAGAACACAGCCCGTTTAATTGTTGTAATGATGCCTCTATTAGTCACTCTGTGGGGTCGTTATGTGCCACTCACAATAAAAATACGGGCGTCTGTGTTTCAGGGCCGTTTTTATTGCAAAATTAATAAAGGCGATTGCGCTTGAGATGGGGCTTTGATGATCTTTGTCAAGAATAGATGATGTAAGTTGCTGTCGTTTTATTCAGCAGTAGAAACAAAAATAAAGCATTTTACCTTGTAAGATACCACTTCCGATTAAAAAATATATTTTTAACACTTGGATATTAAAAATTAAATACTATACTTGCGAAATTAACTTTTCAGAGGGAAAAAAAGAAATATCATCGGAATTGTTGTGACAAAAGAACATTCAGAATTTTACATCTTTCTCTTATATGATGTAATAACAACATCAAATCACTCTCAATTCTCGGATTTTTTCTCCTTCAAATTAGTTTTGATGTTTATTTAACTTACCCAAAAACACCAGAAAAACCATTAAAATATAAGTTAAGTATTCATAGGAATAAATCTCTCAATAGTATTTTAATTACAGAACCTTCTTTCGTCAAAAAAAAATTTCAAAGAACTGATTATCACATGTTTAACATCTCCTTCATTGCATCTGGTCACTTTCATGGCTTGTTGTATGTATGATGTAGTGTTATTGTTTGTCATGTTTTAACTTTATTGAAGTTTTATAGTCTCAAGATCGAGGTATAACTAATACAGCACCGGAAACGGCGATTGTTTTCGGTTCGGAGACAAGCAAATTGCCGGATGTGTTGTAAAAGAATGAAAGTTAACTGCATAGTAGGAAAGTGATTTCGGTAATTGAATCAGAAGAAGAAACACAATGAACCCTACAGCATAATAAGCAAAGGGGCAGTACAGGTTGTATACAACCTGTCTCCTGATCCTGAGGACAGTCTCAAGTGTGGGCGCTTGAAAGCCAAAGTAGGAGTAATATGGTTAGGCACCTGAACCTGTAATATCATTACTTTCAAAAAGTAGCGTTCAGCGTTTGTATATTGCTTAATAAACATTTTAAATCCGTTTGTGCGTGTGGGTTTTCTTAGTTTTCCCATACTTTCTTTGAAATCCCGAGGAGCAAGGGTATTTTAGATAGTGGCTAATAATTAATTGCCTATAACTAAATGAGAAAATTTCTGAATCCAGTTTTTTAAGTATTTTATAATTGACAATTGAAATAGAATTTTAATTTGTTTATTCTATTTGAAATTAAATCTTTTTAATTGAATTGGTTAATTAACGTAGCACTACAGTTTGGTATGGACAGCTTCATCTGAGCTGGAAACAGTTGGAGAGCATGTACTTCCACTGCCTAAAAACAAACCAACTAGAAAATTACAGCTGTTTATTTTTAATACAACATCTCATTAATTATTCTATTTTGATATTTAAGTTATTCTGCAAGTAACTAAATGAAACGCATGTCTTCTTCAAAAAAAAATTAAAGGGAATGGAACGCTTAAGAATTTATACTTTGAATACACATTATACAATTATCCCTAATAGAAAATATATTTAAAGAAGTTTAATTTAAATCTCCAGCTAGAATATTTCTTATTAAACTGGATTTGTAATTCATTGGCTAGGTGAAAGATACTGATTGGTAGGTACACTATTGGCTTTTTTGGCCAAACAATTTGTAGATTCAGTTTGATTGGATAAGAAAGTAAATTAAAGTACAATACAATTTATAAACGTCGAAAGTTAACAGAAAAGACCCATCTCTAAGTAATGGATAGGTTTTTCCCAATATCTCTGGTGAGTCATTTCCCGCTATCTAAAAACAAAACGTCAGATAAAACAGCTAGAAACCGTATGTGACATTGGCACGTTTTCTACTAAGGCACAAAGTTACAAAATACCTTACACAACGCATTAATTAAACTAAAACCATGTTCGTTTTGCTTTGTAAAGAATTTATATTCCATTCATGACCAACGGAGTCACCCATCCGAGACGGAAATTGCCTGATCACCCAGGGAAAGTGAAATCAACAAAGCAAATGAAAAAAAATTCTTAGAATTTTATCTAAGACTCCGGCTGATACTAAACCGTGAACAATGCCACTTTCGTTAAGGCATCAGAGAATAGCTCGGAAGATTTTAATTAGAAAGCTTAAGTATACTTAAAGGTCACACACGTAGTAATATCTATCTTTTTTTATGTGCATTATCGTATTGGATCTGCTCAAGCGTCAAACTTTCAAGCGCTAACTCTGGAGAGTATAGTACGGTAATAAATGTGAAACTGGTCACGAGTTAAGAACTTCTAATTAGATAAGTTTTTCATTTTCTCACCAGGGGATGATGCCCTGGGATATATGCGCATAGATATGATCAGCTAGGGGCCCGGATGGCAGAGTGGTTTAGACCATTAAGCCAGTAATCCATTCACGCTGTAGCTATGCTGTAGCTGGATTTTGTGACGTCATTTGCTGTATCTAGCGTGGATGGAAGTTTCTTGATTTATGGGTTATTTCTCTCAATAAAAAGTAAACAAACAATAATATTAAGTTAAAAACCACGGACAATAAAAAAACTAAATGACTCTTATGACTGCTCATGCCAGAAACCAATTTACAGCTTTGATATCGCTTGGAAAACGATTCAAAAATCCAGCTTCAGAAGTACAGCTTTGACCACGCGCGCAAGCGTACTAGTGACAGTTACGTCACAAAATCCAGCTACAGCATAGCTACAGCGTGAATGGATTACTGGCTTTACACTAGCAGACTGCGCGCTGTAACGGGTGTCTGTTCGATTCCTGCCTTCGCCATGGGTGTAAATTCCTTTCTCTGTGACAGTAAAAATTCTTTCTGTGTCTGTCTTACTTGACGAAGGCTTAATAAGCGGGTCTCTGATCAAGCACACAAGCCGGAATATATTATTTGCCGGAATCCTACCCCTCCCCCCCCCCTCCTCCATGATCAGCGTTTCAAGATGTAAAATAATGTATTATGTTATTAAGAAAATTGCTGTTAAATTCTTTGTGTGTCCTCTTTTATTATGGATAACAAGAGTCGAATGACCTGAAAATACCCTCATACCCGCATAGATTTTTGGATTCGCTAAAATAGCCATGTAAAAGATATGATATATTTACAAAAAATTACCCTAATACAAACTTTGATAATGTAAAAAAATTTTAATTGATAGAAACTATTTTATTTAAATTTAAAAAAATCTTGGGAAGTGTTTTTTTTTTTCATTTTTTTAAACATAATAATGTATAGTTAAATAAATCTTAACTAACTCAAGTCTACATTCTATCCTCAGCTACACTCTTAAAACAAACGAGCGATTTTAGCTCAATCTGAGTTAATTTTCACTCTTTCCAGTGTCGAAAATGCACTTTTCCTATAGGAGGGGATTTCACTCTTTTATTTAGTTAAATTTCTGCTAGGATCACTCTAAACGAGTGATTTTAGCTCAGTCTGAGTTAATTTTCACTCCTTTCCGGTGTCGAAAATGCACTTCTCCCATAGGAGTGGATTTCACTTTGTTTTAAGAGTTTATTTTTTGGTTTTAATGAGATACGAAAATACCTCAGAGACGACAGTATGCATTAACACCATATTTAATAGAATAAATGGTTACGATCTGCACTCTTAATACAAAAGAGTGAAATCCACTCCAGTTGGAGAAGTGCATTTTCGACACTCTAAAGGCATGCATATTTCCTCAGACTGAGTTAAAATCACTCGTTTGGAGTGATCCTGTCGGTGGTTTAACACACAAAGGATCCACTCCAAAAGGAGAAGTGCATTTTCCAGTCTGGAGGAGTGAAATCCACTCGGACTGAGTTAAATTAGGAGTGTTTGTTTTAAGAGTGTGAGGAGCCATAAAGTGTCTTCAATGATAAAAGTAAACAAATAAAAATTCATAAATACCACTCCTTTCTCTAAACCTTTTTTTGTGACCAAACCAGTGCAGCCTACATGCAAAACATAAACTACCTATATACAACGCCATAAAAAGTCACCTCGTTCGAAGTTGTAACACCCAACCAGAACTACGTATCGGAGATTGGATGCTATCAGCCGAGGCATCACCAAGAAAATAGCAAAAATGACCGCAAGTGATTCACTTAACCTTGGCATTGAAGAATAATGTCACCTTTGGTCGGTGTTTTGCAACACGCCTTAGCCCACAAGGTGACTTATTGCTGATGCACGCAATTCGAAGTACAATATCTCCAGAAATAGTTTTTAAACACGAAAAATAATTTGAAAACATTCCTTTAGCAAAAGAACTCTCTGTGCATTAAGGTTTTTAATAAGTTTCAATGACCGGAGAAAACTCAAGAAATGGAAAACGAATTCTTGTTATATCCGTTGCTTTAAATAGTCTATGAAGTTGGTAGAAAAGGAGTAATTCACTGATAACACGCAAAAGCGGTTTTTTATATACACTCCTTTCCTACCTAAGTTGGGTAAATAGAAATGTGCTATGGAGAAGATCCTTCCACGCATGTAAAGAGTTCCATAAATTATGTGTGAATCCATCCAGAAAACATGTTTAAAACATTAATTTCGTTTAAGGTAACAGATTTTAATATTATTTGAGAAAATTTTGCACTTTTATCAGAATGAAAAGTGTGTTTTGGTTAAATTGTGTTCAGATTATTTTGTATGTAAATATTACCTTACAAGAGTTTCCAACTAACGGACCAATCGCGCTTTTTCCTCTGCCTTTTTACTCTTTGTTTTTACCCAAGTTAGGTTGGCATGGAGTGTAGAGAAGGAGTAATTCACTAATGACACGCAAAAGCGTTTTTTTATCTACATTATAGCAATATAGATTTCCATTTTTCCCTTTTAAAGGTTGTCGTAGGGGCAATAGTCTTCTTGGAAGGACTATATTCCAGTAAGTTATAATTTTCCTACTACTGTCAGGCATAAAATCCATTCTAAATTTGTCATAGCCTTGACTTCACTTTTCGCTACTTGTCATAGGTTAATACCGGTTAAATATTCGACACATATGCAGTGAAAAATATTTTTCAATTGCTTTGAAAAATATTTTGGAAACGTTTTTAAACAGAACTCCTAAGTTAAGCAAAACAGGTTTTAAAGTCAGTAAATGACCATCAGGAATCATTTTTCTTTAAAAAAAAAGTTATTATTTTGGCCTTATGTGGATATCACTTAAGTAGTAAATATAAAAGATACGAAACGAACCTCTAAGTGACACAATGATTTTGACAAGTACTGCTAGTTGTTACTATTATTAACATTTTAATCGAAGAATTTTATAAAAGCCAGTGTCTTTAATTCTCTGCGTTTATTTTTTCCTTTAATATCCAATAAAATAAAATGTAGATAAATCCTAAGTGCCGAAAACTTCATGAAATTATATCGTACTTGGAGCATTTGGTACACCTTAATACCAATAGAAATTGCCATTAATTCCTATCATATTTTTAATTAAAAGCAAGTTATGGCTATTAGCCTTTAGGGATGCTTTGTATTAATGCCCCACCTATTGTGGCTATAGTTCTATAAACACGTAGTTAATTGTAATTGTTTTTTTTTTATTTTATCAAAAGAACTTTATGGTTCGTTTATTTCTAGCTACATCTTGAATCTGATACTATAAATAAGTCTATAAAATTCTACTGTTTATAAACATCCGCATAATATGGATAACTTGATCAACACTATGAATGCATTATGATTCAATAACTATTATACAACAACAATCTCAAGTAAACCCGACATATTGGTAATTTGTAAATCCCTTGTTTTAACGGCTTAGCGTTTCAGGATACAGACAATAAAATTTCGAGAAAACACGCTATAAACTAAGGAAATAAGGCTACAAGTGAGAAATTCAACACGAATGCGTATTCCAACAAACACAAAGCATGCACATAAAACAAACCAACTTCTCGGTAAAGCCTCTCATGTCCTAGTTTTTTTTTTTTTTTTAATTCCTCGACTGTCCCTCCGTAAGGAAGAACTAAAGAAGAATACATAAAATCTCAGGTTCCTCATTTCATTAAAAATAAAGTAGTCCAGCGCTGCCAATTTCGAGCTTTATTGCTCAGAATAATTCGCATAAAATTATTCGACTGACCGGCATTTGTGTTTTCATTGCTAGGAAGGAAATAACAATGTGCAATAAGCTTAATTAGCGTTTTCTTCGAACTAACAATGGTCTGAGATACGTCAAAAATAGAACCTTTCGGTTTGTTTTAGCTATCAGCAAACGAAGCGGAGAAGAAAAGAATTTCAAGTTTTACAAACACCCTTATTTCTCCAAACAATAACATATTTTATGTGCTATCAGAACTATAAACTAGTTTGTCTTAATTTCTGCTTGTTATTCCACTTTGAGTTGTTTTTTGTAAATGCATCAATTAAAAACATTTAATATACAATCATCACCTTCTTTGGCCTATTGGGAGTATCTTAATGGTTTCCAATCTTTATTTTAAAGGTATAATTTTCGAAAAAATGAATTTTAATCAAAATATGTCGAGGCAAATTCCCGAGATTTTAATTTGCTTATATTTTTATTTCCAACAATTTTAAAAGGAATGTCTTAAGCGTGTTCTTTGATAACACATAGACTGGCTCATTTACTCATGAAAAAGAAACATAACTGAACCGAATATGATAATAAATAATTTGCATTCTTTGAGCAACAAATGCTCCTTTTGTAAAATTGAAAGGGAAATTTCAAAGGCAGTAATTTTTCATTCAGATTACATCCCAAAAAATCGCAATTTCGCCAACTTATGTGCTATCATACAAGAAGTAAAGACAGTTTTCATGTCAGCTCATTATCTATGGAAGTTCTTCTATCAAAAAGTAAGAAAAAAGCTGAATACTTCTCGCTGTTTTGCTGATAATAAAACTTTCTTACATCGCCGATTTGAAAAGCATTTTACAAATGAATGAATTATGCATTAGCCATTGTGTGTGAAAGCCACAAATGCAGTTCGAACGAGTTGGACGAGGTTCGATGCTTTAACACAATGGTGTCGAACAATGCGGGAATGGTTTGAATCGCAAAATGTATAAAGATATAAGAACACTAGAAGTGTTCCGTACACGCTTCTTATGTTAATAAAATCTTAAAAGGAGAAACAGTGAAGGGAAATTCCCCTATGGACTTGACCCTTATATTAAATTTTTGTGGTACCCGGTCCTGTTGTCATAGCAACAAGGGCGGAGTTCCACGCCACCATCTGTTTATGTTGCCAACAACAGCATCAAAATAAAGTAGATGAAATAACAGAACAATATTTTAAACGCCATTATGTTGAACAAGCAACTCTAAACAATGGCGCAAGTGTCCGGTTCTCGTTCTACAACAGATAAAGGTAGAAGTACAGAAAAATGTTTTTAGTTATCGTGGTTTGCAAAGAGTTGTCATTAGCTGAAATCACTTGACAGATGTTTATCTGATTAGAATCCAAAAACATCGCAAACAATTCGAAGGAAATTTGCGGTTCTTTCTTCTTTATTCTTTCATATGAATAAAAATCATGCGACAAATAAGATGCAGACACTGGCCAATCTCTTGTTGGTTTGCATGCATAGAAAGATAAAATCATTAACATTAGATTTGTAGAATATTTTGGGAATATTTCTTCTGACGTCACTCTCTCTATACTGTGATTTCATTGGTTGTTTTGTTTTCTTTGACAACGTGTTGAAACAGCTCATTGGTTTATATAAGGACACGCGCTCCGAACTGCAAATCTATCGGTACTTTTGCTTTTTGTGGCAAAGTATTGAAACAAGCCCATTTCCGAAGTCTCAAATGTGATTTAAAATTCTTAATTGTTTAACCAAAATGAGGAATTTTAATCAAAAGAATTTCGCATGAAAGGTTTTTCCAGCGTTATTGACTCAAATATATTTTTATATCTGGTTAAATAATGTCTCAAATGATCATTACTTTCACCTTTAATGTGTATAATATTTTTTACCCACTATTACTTTTACCTTCTATGAGTATATTTTTAATCAAATACCGATCAAAATTTTTTCATTTTTTACTCATCAATTAACTATCAGTAGTTAAAATATTTTTTGTGATAAAACATCTGGGCATAGATTTACTTTAAGGTTAACCGATTCTCTAACTAACGAAGTCGATTGCTTATCCTTTCCTCAGGGTTCTCTTCATCTCATTTGAGATGCCAAAAATAATAATTAAGGAGAGTTTTAATAGTAAATGTACTAAAACAAGTAAAAACATTTACGCAATGTCCAAATTATATTCATGTGCAGTCCAAGAGATAGAGATCCGGTGTCATATTTCAAGATCTTGTAAGCGATGAAGAAGAAAAACCCAAAGGGCTGCTGTCACTAATTCTAATGAACTAACCTAGATTACTCAGAGTTATAAAAAGAATGCGTTTTGTTCAGACAGGTAGCAAAGAGTGACAGTATTAGTGGCTTACTGCAAGAAAATGGCGGTGTCTTGAATGAGAACGAAGGTAGCCATGATATACTTAATATTAAAGAAAAATGTACTTTGTATTGTCACTCGTTATTTTAGCTGTGCAATTACTAATTTATCTTGAATTTATTAAATGAAGTTCTAGTGTAAATAAGATTTTTTTTCTTCTGAAATTTATTTGGATATTTAAACTTTGTGGCTTTGGCCGTCATAAGTTTCATTGGAGGAAATTTTTTTGTTGAAAATATTACTAATTTTACCTTAGACTTCTTTTTAATAATAATTAAGTTGGGGTGCATTTAAACAATCTTTAGTTTAAAGATACCGCTTAGCTTTAATAAAAACTATTATTAAATTCTTCTTCAAAATAGCATAGAATTGAAACCTCATTAAAAAAAAACGTTTAAACTTCACAATATTCGGTTTTTTGCTGGATGAATTGATGAACACAATTTTTTTAATAAAGTTCAACAGCCTAGGAATTCAGACGTAGAAACCCGACAAAGTTTTTTCTTTTTTTTTTTTCATTAACACTTACATTTTTCAGAAACCATAAATTTTATTAAACTTTAAAATTTTAAGAATTGACGAGTCTATTTTAAAATAATTACAACAGTGAATTTGTTTTCATTTATGCAACTCAAATTAATGTGTTGAAAATCAGAATTTAAATCTCATGCCTTGATACCAACTTTACACTGTTGTCCTCCTTCATATCCCATGCACTGTAGGGAAAAAAAACCTGTTGTTTTTACAGTTAAAAGCTGTCAACTTTGACGCCGGTTAATAACTGTTTATTTTTCAGTTTAAAACTGTAATTTTTTTACAGTTTAAAAGTGTAATTTTTTTTACAGTTTAAAACTGTAATTTTAACAGGGAGAAACTGTTAATTTAGCAGGGAAAACTGTTAATTTAACAGTTTCTCCCTGATAACATAGAATACCCTTTACTAGCCCTCGTGACCAAGTGATTACTTTATCGCAGGTGGCACAGTATTGGGCTCGCGTGCAAGAGGCTCCAGTTTTGATCCAGGAACCTCTTGTGTACCAATGAGTACCTCTTGAGTCCAATACTGATCCGCCTGCGACGAAGTAATTACTCGGTCGTGAGGGCTAGTATTGGGTATTTGTGCTTAACGATGATCTCAATCACGTGACTATTTTCACGTCTAATTTAACAGTTTTCCTGTGAAAAAATTACAGTTTTAAACTGTAAAAAATTACAGTTTTTAACTGTAAAAACAACAGTTTTTTTTTACAGTGTAGATGTATTTAACGGAAAAAAAGGGAATATGAGTAAATGTTTCCTAAATAGAACACAATGGTGTTTACAATGCAACCCTAACGAGAACAAAGGTCACTGTGTCACTTCCGACTTGATTAATGCCCGGGTTCCTTTTGTTTTGGACTAAACATGCCGATGACCAAGGGATAAAGTCTAATTTATTGGCTATGTAAATTCCTAATGCTTATCTGGACATCTGATTACGCAGTTCAAATGAATAGTTGGTGTCACTTATTGAATGTAATAATGCAATTAGATTGATGATCTTGGTTCTTTAGTAGTTTGATTAAAATTGGAATTTTGATATGACGTTTTATGTAAATGGACTTGCCTTCTTCTTAATTTGCCATAGATTTGTCGAATGAGTTCGGTCTGAAGAACTGCTTCCGCGATATAAATTTTTTAATTATTTGATTTATATCATTTTATACACCATGAAAATGCTTCCTTTCCTGTTTTGAAATAATTATTTCAAAGTAAAGCAAAGTTTTTTTAGTTTACAGCTGAAAGTCACAAAAAAACTTACTTTTGAAAAACAAAACAAAATTTATTTTTTAATAATGTATCGACGAAAATATTAAAAAGAAAATGAAAATGAACCTGGATTTTTAAAAGAACTACCTCAATAAAAATTGTAATTGAGAAAGAGATATCATACAACGACATTTAAGAAAAATTCAAATCACACACATTGAATAATAAAAAGAAATATTTATATATATTCAGTATAAATATCATGCATCACATTTGTTTAGAATATAAATGTGCACTTTAAAATAAATCATCACATCCTAGTGTTCCAATTACGACTGTTTTTAATTACAAAGCAGAAAAGTATGGAGCTCCACATCATAAATATAAACAAATAAATTTAATTGTAAGTTTGTTTCGTGTAGTGCATACCTGTTCGCGCACGTAACATGGAGTTGATATCTTCTTCTATCAAGATTACGTACTAATTAGCACACTTTTTTGTAATTTACAACGAGGATAAATATATTCAGGGATACTTCTTGAAACAAAGGAGAACAGTGAATGTAAACTGAAGCATCGTTTTTCTCTGTTTATATATTTCCTCTTTTAGACGCAACACAGAATATAAAGTACATAAACAAGTATAACACACAAATGATAGATATTAAATAAATATTTGGTATGTTTTCTTCTTAATTGTACTTCTTAAATTGTATTGTATTTGCTTTTACAGACTAAATTATGGTCTATACTAAAGCGTAGTTTCTTCTGTTAATATATATTCCTCTTTTAGACGCAACACAGAATATAAAGCAAATAAACAAGTATAACACACAAATGATAGATATTAAATAAATATTTGGTATATTTTCTTAATACGTACTTCTTAAATTGAAGAGCTTAGTGGAAGAACGTGCTAAGTGACAAAAAGGTGAAAACTAGAAAATGGGCTTTAAAGTTTTACGCATTTACATTTTTTTTTTTAAAAAGAAATACGTTAAAAACGGCACTTACAAACGGTAAAATATGTACTTAACTTAAAGTTTATGAAAAGGGAGAATCTTGATATTTGTAAAGGACTGAATAACATGTTCATTGACACAAAAATCTCAAATTTTTTCAAAAATGTCACTTAGCACGTTCTTCCACTAAGCTCTTCAATTGTATTGTATTTGCTTTTACAGAATAAATTATGGTCCATACGAAACCAAACATTATTTTACATTACAATAATTTAAATTTTTCATCGCGCATGGTTTTACTTCAAGGCTGGAAAAATATTTACGAGAAATTCGTTTATTTCCAAGAAACAGATGTTTCAGGGGCTGTGAGGCGTCCTGTAGTCAGTGTCTCGATCTACGGATCGGAAGGTCCCGCGATCGAGTCCTGGTCGCTGAAAATTCACCGAGTATATGCGGAATACGTGCTCGTTAAATCTGTTGGGTCCGAAAGTCCTGTGGGTGGTCATTGCGCAGTTTCCCACGGGTGCAGGCTCCTGGAGACTATTTCCCTCCCCTTTAGGGACATGTCTAAATTGTTTAGGTGGCGCGTGATAGATGGCAGCATCTGTCACGTATATGTGTGTATGTGAGTGAGAGTGTGTGTGCGTGTTGTGACTGTCTTACTAGACGAAGGTTTATAAGAGGCTCTCTTAGCAAGCACACAAGCCTGAAAATATATGTATACCTACCAACCAGCCAACCAACCAACCAGATGTTTCACAAAATGAAACTCTCACGCTACTAAGTAACAACATTCTGGACAACATATATTTATGATCAAAAATTTAATGAAATTAAAACAATAAAATATTGTGGTATTTCTGCGAAAGTCATTCAGCTTTCACATGGAATGCAAAACAAGGGAAAATTAACCATATTTAATTTCATACAACAGAACTGGATTTTAAATAATAGTCATCACAACTATTCATAAATAACATTTCTATTATCCTTTAGAGTGTTTATATTCAACTTAAAAGCGAGACAAACCATGTTATAGATAATTTATATTTTTACTAATTTCAAAACAATCAATTTATTTCTTGAATCTTTAGTTAATTTAACAGTTGATCTTGTTATGCCAAAAAATTTCTATTAATTAAAAAAAAAATTCTTTGTTATATATAGTACTGTATTCATAATACAATTGTTACTAATGTAATAAAATGACAAGAAATAATTGCATTAAAGTGTTTAATTTATGAAGTCATTATTAATATTTGAATTAAGTTATATTCAATTAAGTTTTCAACTAGTTCTTAGTTTTGAACTCAAAATATACTTAAATTTTACATTAACTCTAACTCATCAGTAATATCAAGGGAACTTCCAATTTAGGTTAGGATACCTTGCTTTCATTGCATGAGAATAAAATTAAAAAAAATTAACGGAAAATTTAATTGCTTTAATTTCTTGTTAATATTCTATTTCTGTAGTAAATTATTATAAATGACTTCTTCATGCTTCGAAGTTTAGAATAAAATAAAATCATAAAATATAGATAATTTTTTACAAATTATGTGTGTTGCTGAAAACTCTTGACAGTCAGATGAGGCGAGGTTTATAAGTCTCTATCCTAGGGCTGTGAGGCGCCCTGTAGTCAGTGTCTTGATCTACGGATCGGAAATTCCCGCGATCAAGTACTGGTCGCAGGAAACTCACCCAGTATATGCGGAGTACGTGCTCGTTAAATCTGTTGGGGCCGAAAGTCCTGTGGGCGGTCATTGCGCAGTTTCCCACGGGTACAGGTTCCTGGAGAATATTTCCCTCCCCTTCAGAGACATGTCTAAATTGTGGAGGTGGCGCGTGATAAATGGCAGTATCTGTCCCGTATATGTGTGTGTGAGTGTGAGTGTATGTGTTGTGACTGTCTTCCTTGACGAAGGTTTATAAGCTGCTCTCTGAGCAAGCACACAAGCCTGAAAATATATGTATACCAACCAACCAAGTCTGTATCCATCAAAGGGTGTGTGTAATCAGGCATAAAACAATTTCCTGAGAATAAGCATTGAAAACTTAGTCGAATTATATAATTACTTTACTTATTTGATGTTTCTTATTATTGTGACCGACCCAGCAACACAAAGGTTAAGGAGCTAGGCTTTGGAGCTTCTGGGTTCGGGTTCGAATCCAGGTAAAGCATGGATGTTTGTGTATGTCAATAAATGTTGTTTTTTGTCTATGTGTTTGTGTCGTCCCTTCTATGAGTGTCCCTTGTGTCTGCGTCACTTCTGGCGAGTAGGGTAACGGGCTATAAAGCCCATGCTCTTCCCTTCTAGAGGGCGCATTCCATGTCATTTGCCATTTCTTATTATTGTGTCTATGTAATATCTAATTAACTTTAAATTTGTAAAACGTTGTTTACTTAATATGAATTAGCTTTAACCATGTTGATTTTATTTAAAAATAATTTCAGATAAAAATTAGCATTTCAAATTTAATTATCAACTAAAGGTGCACATTATTCGATAAATTGTAAAAAACACAAACAATTATTGTAAATACTCAAACAATTTACCTACAAAACAACACTTTTACAAAGTAGGAATATTGGATCACATAATAGGCCAATTTACATCGGAAGCGTCACATCACATCAAATCCAATAATCACGACAATGGATTGCAAATGTATATCACACGTTTATTAGCCCAGATGTGCTCCACTTTCTTCTCATACAAGATTATAACTTTTCATAATGGTCCCTTCGTTCTTTACACGCGATTATTCAAGGAAGCTCTTTAAGTTCAAGCAACACCTTCATATACTAGAGGAAATGGATTAAAAGATTCAATGTGTGAAATCAGTGTTGGTTTTGTGGGACGAGGTCGACAGTGGAAGTAAGAGGATTATTTAGTTAAATTAGCGAGCTTGGATGAAAGTTGCCATGTATATATTATAGAATACATGTTTTGCTGTGGTATGATATTAAGGTTGTAGGTGACTTTTTACCGTTATGAATAAAATAGTGTTGAAATATTTGTTGAAGTAGAAGTCCAATTATCATCCAACCTTCTTTCAATTCCCACGTTAAGTCGAAGCAAAAATTCTTACCTTTCCCTTTCTTTTATTAAGTTTTTCAACTACAGAAGGTGCTTTACAAGAAAGTCCACTAAAGTAATCAAAGAACCCATCGAAAGAAATTCAGCAATGAAATCTGAAAGAAACTACAACTACCTCACTTCAAAAAATTTAATAAAATATTAAATATTTTAAAATTATTGGAAACATCTTTTTTTAACATTTAACCTTGTTTTACTTTTAGCGTCTTCGTTAACTTAATTATTTGTCCATTTATTGAACTCACTTGCATTGCTTTAACTTATATACACTCATAAACGAATGAGCCATTTTTACTCAGTCTGAGTTAATTTTCACTCATCCTGTCTTGAAAATGCACTTCTCCTACTGGAGTGGATCCTTTGTGTGTAAAACCTCCGACAATCCAAACGAGTGATTTTAACTCAGTCTGATTTAATATTCATTCCATTCCTGTGTCGAAAATGCACTTCTCCTACACACTTAAAACAAAAGAGTGAAATCCACTCCAGTTGGTTGGCATTTTCGACACTGGAAAGGAGTGAATATTAACTCAGACTGAGTTAAAATCACTCGTTTGGAGTGATCCTGTTGGAGGTTTAACACACAAAGGATCCACTCATAGAGTTAGAATCCTATGGATCTATGGATCCACTCCAGTAAAAGAAGTGCATTTCCTAGACAGGCGGAGTGAAAACTAACTCTGACTGAGTTGAAATCGCTCGTTCGTTTTAAGAGTGTGCTGGAGCGGATTTCACTCTTTTGTTTTAAGAGTGTAGCTACCGAATTCCTCCCAAGTGTGGAGCGAAAACATTTATCTAACTTTTCTCAAAGCCCCCTATCATCATCATCAAGCAGGGTGTTGTTGAGAATGCTAGGAATTTCCGGTGATTGAGAAGGGCTGTACCCTTTCCTGCTACCCGGGTAGTAGTTAGAGTTCCAAGGGGGTCGTTTTCACCTGCTTTAATGGATAGGACCCCATGCTGGGGCGGTAACGCACATACAGAGCATCTAGTTTTCACTCAGAAGTTGGGAATAGAATGTGTTTGACACTCAGGGGGGTATGGAAAGTGGCATGTAAAAGAACATTGGTAATGGTATGTCTAAAAGATATGGTGGAAGTTTGGTTGATGACAAATGAAGCTGGATTTGCTGGAAGATGTGCAACCGCTATAGCCTCCAGACTGCAGGAAGCCTGAAGCTTTTTTTTCAATGACTCAAACTGAAACATAGTTCATTTCCGCAATTTCAATACATTTCGTGCCTAACTGGAGAATTAATTCGAACGGTGTCTTTAAAATACTATACTGTTCTGGAATCAATTAGAAAATTTTAAAATGCTTTATAAACAAAATAAAATTATAAGTGTTCTTTTTTGGCCAAGTCTCTTTAAGTGCCCAAAGAAAATAAAAATTTAAAATTTCTTTGTACCTGAAAAAGTATATTATTTTGCAAAAAAAAAAAAAATAGTTCGGTTTCCTTGTTATGTAAAACGATGATAGGTTAATAAATACAAAAATTAATTGCATAAATATGTTTAATATTTAATTTTAGAAAACAAAATGCTGGCGTATTTTACTTTGTAATGAAAATGTGAATTTATAAGGCACAGGAAATGAGGTGACCTAAATCGAAAATGAGGAAATCAAAAAAGGTGACGAATAATTATAAATATTAATAATTAAAAAAAGGTTTAAAATATACCTTCATATATATTTTTTCAAAAACATATATAGCTTTTCGCTCAGATCGTTAAAAACACTATCTAAATATTTTATAGAAGTATATTATAACCATGCAACAAAAAAAACCCGGCATAATAGAAATACTTACAATATTTTGTTACTTATTCAATCTATACTACATTTTCAAAAAAATCTTTCTCACTTGCATTGCATTCACTGGAGCGGATAA
The DNA here is from genome assembly GCA_023701765.1 of Hylyphantes graminicola. Taxonomy (NCBI): domain Eukaryota; kingdom Metazoa; phylum Arthropoda; class Arachnida; order Araneae; family Linyphiidae; genus Hylyphantes; species Hylyphantes graminicola. The sequence continues at coordinate 19,093,514 of CM043119.1, forward strand.
GTTTGTTTTGTTTTTCTTCGAAATTTCGCGGTTACCATCAGAAATTTCAAAACATTGCAGAGTTTACTTTAAATTGTTATTCTTCATTCGAAGTTAATTTTATATGCCTAAAATTACTCAAGTAAGTTGCTAGACATATATTTTCAGGCTTTTGTAGCATCCTATCTATCAATCATCAAACTCTAAACAATAATCAAATCCCTGAGTTTGACCACTTAGAATAATTTTAAAAATTAATGATGTATTTGTAGGCCACAATTTACTTTAGCCTGATTTTTTTACAAAAGAGAAATTCGGTTTTGTCTGAGTAGTTTCCAGATATTTTTAAATTTATTATTGCAGGAGAAAAACCTGGCATTTGTAATTTTCTTAGTGCTATCCATGAAAATAAATGCATAAATAGGATAGAAAAAGTAAAAACATCTATGGAGGCAAAGAAAAGTAGCTCTTGAGCTCTTTTAAATTGACGGGAATCAAAAAATAAGCAAAGAAATAAAGTAATTTTAAAGATCATGAACTTGAACATTTGACAAAAAATGATAGTGAATGCGCGCCCTCTAGAAGGAGCATTATAGACTTTACTGACCGTTACCCTACTCGCCAGAAGTGACACAGTCACAGGAGACACACAGAGGAAGGGCGACACAAACACATAGACTAACACACACACATCCATGCCTTACCGGGATTTGAACCCGAACCCATAAGCTCCAAACGCTAGCTCCCTAACCGTTGTGCTGCCGGGTCGGCGACTTAAAAGATATTTTACTTTTTCTTGTGAATTCTTTAATAAAAAAATTCACATGTATTTTATCCAAAACAAAAGTACTTAAGACTCAATGCACTTTAGCAATAAAAAAGTCCAAGGGAAACTTCCAATATTATCCTTTACGTCCTATACGTCCAATAATATTGTCATTTTATTTGATTTCGGTTTCCATAAGTGCTAACTTAGGGATCTCCATTCCTTTAATTAATAGCTCCCCCCCCCCCCCCGAATGGTACTCAAAATTTTCAAGTATGGTGCAAAATATTGGGTATTTCCTTTAACTATAGCCCTTCAAAAATCAAAATCCACTGCCTAAAGTGTATGGCCCTTTAGGCAGTGGATTTTGAAGGGTGGTTAGTTAAAGCAAATACATACTATTTTATACCATTCTTGGAAAATTTGAGTGCTATTCAAAACTGTTACCACTGCCTAAAGGACCATCGCCATACACTCTTCTAGACAGTGGAACCGCACATAATTCAGCCCTGTTTGCAATTACATTGCCAGAAGTGCTCTTTCGAAACAGTATCGAACTTATTAAACACCACAAAAAACGATTATAAGCTGCACTTCAACTTCAACCCTTCTGGGAACCGGAAGCCGTCGTCGGGTCACGTGACTTAGGGCGCGCGCTCTACTAAGGGGCTTCAGGCTAAGCCCTTGTAATGGAGGTCTCCAGAAAGAATGCAAGTAACTTTGGAGCCAGTTTTCGGCATTTCTGTCCGTCGGCCATCTCTGATCGTGACATTGAAAATGGGAATGAAAACAAACAATGCCGTTAGTGGGTCAGCGTTCTAATAACGCTCTTCTTCTTCAGTAATGATGAATTTTTTTGTTTTAGCTTTCTGGCTCGCAGGTAGTAGAACGCCCAGTATTTTTGTTTTCGAATCGTTTTACTAATAGAGGGTCTTCTGGCGGTGTTCGTATCTCCGAGGTGGAAACCTAAATATTTCTATTTGATGGAACTCGTATAACAAATTCGATTTCCATCCATAAGAATCTGGTACAAGAAGGGTCAGGATTGAATTAATTTTCATGAATCAATTTTGTGTCTGGTTTTAGATGTGGTTTGAGTTAATAGGTGTATTTGTGATACTGCTGGTAATTACTATGAATGGGTGATGGATATGATATTTACAATAATGCGTCTATATTTCGTCACAAAAATGCATTTATTAGATACTGTTTATCTATTTTTTGTTTGTATAAATTTCGTGTTTCATAATTAGAATTATATAAGTTAAAGTTTGATTCACACTAGAATTTTAATTCACTATAAAGTACTGAACTTAGTAATTTTTTTTTCCATAAATGTAGTCAAGTTATAAGTTTCAATACATTCTGAACTAATTAAAAAAAACTACCCCCCCAACACTTAGATTTTAAGTGCAATGGCTTATTTTATTAATACTTTTTTTTAATGTATAACTTATAACACATTTATGACTAGTTTCATTTTAAGTTAAAAGTAAAGAAACAGTAATATTTACTTCCTTCGTCAATTTTACATTATCACAAAACAGTTTCTTCTATTGACCACAACTTAGATCTCATTACTTCTTCCGAATTACTATAATTTTGCATACACGAAATATTTCCCCATTTTATCTCTACTTTTCAACGAAAACGCTAATAATATTATATGAGTAAGCAGAGTAACCATTACCTTGGAAGACTTTAAAGAGAGAAAACTAATATCATTATAAATCATTATGGAATAGTTATCATTATGAAATGGTCGACTCTCACCTAAATTACTGTTTCCCTGACACCAATTGTCAATATCTAAGATGAATGCACCTTATTCACATTACTTTCCTCAGTTGGAAATTTTAGAGCATTATCGTGAAAAGCCCGTAAAATTTCATAGTTTTATGACCATTTATACACGTAAAGAAATTTCAAAAGAGTTGCAACAGTGCATATTAAAATGCATTTAGAAAGCTAACAATGTGTTAGCTTTCATTTTTTGAATAAAAATAAGTGAAAGCGGATGCAATGATTCTTTACATTCGTAATATGTCTTTGAATGAAAAAGGACTGCAATTTTGCAATGGTTTTTTAATGACTTTTCAGTTCCTTGAATAAATTAAAGTTTCTTTTTTATTTTTGAATAAAGTAAGAATAGCTTTGTTCTGTCTAAATAACTTAATTAATTTATACCTTAATAATGAGCTGTGAGGCGCCCTGTGGTCAGTGTCTCGATCTACGGATCGGAAGGTCCCGCGAACGAGTCCTGGTCGCTGAAAACTCACCGAGTATATGCGGAGTACGTGCTCGTAAATCTGTTGGTTCCGGTTAATCTGTTGAGTCCTGTGGGCGGTCATTGCGCAGTTTCCCACGGGTGCAGGTTCCTGGAGATTATTTCCCTCCCCTTCAGGGACATGTCTTAATTGTGGAGGTGGCGCGTGATAGATGGCAGCATCTGTCGCGTATATGTGTGCATGTGAGTGTGTGTTGCGACTCTCTTACTTGACGAAGGTTTATAAGCGGCTCTCTGAGCAAGCACACAAGCCGGAAAATATATGTATACCAACCAACCAACCAACGTATGTGAAAAGTTGTCACGTATGTGAAATTCCACCCAGTTAAAAAAATGTTTTATTGCAGGAAAAAAACCGATATATGTACCAACAAACATGTATTCTTAAACTACATTCAAAAGTCTAATATAAATGAGTAATAAAATGTCCCTGATAGCTCAAAATGTCGTATGGTATAATTTTGACATTTTCTGGATATGTTTCTGATTTTGCATCATCGAAAATAGTTCATATGATATCGCGTAGTATGCTTTTTAGGATATTTTATTCTAAAAAATAATTATTAAATCTGTAAAAAGGAGTAGTACTATATTAAAATTTATCACAATAAATACTAAAGTGCTTTCGAAATTAAAACAAAATATTTTTGAGGATAACCAGAAATTCAAATAATGGAAACATAACATTTTGCAAAATAAATGAAGATAGTTTTAAAATATTTTTAGGAAGATATATTGAAGGTGTTAAATAGAAAACGTGCTTCTCTAATTTATCTTTGAGATGCAATTAACTTTAAAGAGACATTTCAAAACCACGGTAATTGAATTTAAGCACTAAATTATCTTACATTGCAAAATTAATGAAGCATTCTATTTCCGATCTTCGATGAACCAAGGCAAATAGTTAAATTTAAAATAACTAAACGCTACACTCTTAAAGCAAACGAGCGACTTTAACTCAGTCTGAGTTAATTTTCACACCTCCAGTCTTGAAAATGCACTTCTCCGAAAGGAGTGGGTCCTTTGTGTGTTAAACCTCCGACGGAATCACTCCAAACGAGTGATTTTAACTCAGTCTGAGTTAATATTCACTCCTTTCCAGTGCCGAAAATGCAGTTCTCTTACTGGAGTGGATTTCACTCTTTTGTTTTAAGAGTGTAACTTTCCAAGCAATGTATGTTATGGTATGGTAGGTGCATATATATCCCAGCTTGTGTGCTTGTTCAGAGAACCGCTTATAAGCTTTCGTCAAGTGGGACAGACACAGAAAGAATTTTTACAGTCACAAAGAAAGGAATAACACATAGACAAATAACAACATTTATTGACGGTCACAAACATCCATGCCTGGCCGCGATACGAGCCCGTCCCCAGCAGCTCCAAAGGCCAGGGCGACCCAAGCAATGTAAATCTGTGCATTACAATATCCATACCGGTTGTATGACTCATTCATTCAATTAAAGAAGATTTTTGCAATAATAACAATAATAAACGACCCTGGAATCTGCCATATTGCGGTCTTCACACTTTTACATCGCCATTGATGCATGTCCAATTACATTTGTTCGTCAACAAAGCACTCGGTGATGCTATTGTGCCATGTCTGCTGACGCCATACTTTAGAACAATCAGATTGGAAAACCACGAAATAGATAAACACCGTCTTTAAATGGAATTGTTTTCTGGAAGCTAATAAGAGGGATCGTGAGTGGAAATGTTCTTAGCCAACTTTCACTCTCTGCAACGGAAATACTCATTTTTTTTTAAAACCTGGTTCGTTTGTTTAATTAATTGCTTGTATGACGTAGTATTCGAAAGTGTAATGTTCTTTTGAGGAAATGTTGTTTGTCTAAAGCAAGAATGACTTGGAAAATAAGATATTATATATTTAGTTGCATGTTGAAATTGTAACAGGATCGGTTCGATGTTAATTAAATATTCAGCATTTTTACGACAGGGATATTTAGTCATTTTCTGTTTTTCATTCATGCATCGTTTCATTCAGTGATAATTGGACTCCGTTTTAAAATCCCGTAACAGCTATATTACCTTGATCAAAAAGTTCCAGGAATAACAGCCCTGAAACGCTCCTAACAATTTGAATTTAGGTTTTTTTTTTGTTAAGTTGGAACATAGTCCAGTCATTTTTTCAGAAAAATTGTCTGTCAGATGCAAAATTTGGGGTCAAAGGTTTTATGCTTTTAAGTGGTTTATGTTGATGCTAATAAAAAGAAACTGTGGTTGCCCACCAAAATTTCCAAAGACACAACTTTGGAGAGCCGAAAAACCGTGACATTTTTTGACTTTTTTTTAGTTTTTTTTATATAAATCTGTGACTAGAAGTCCAATTGCTTAGCCATTAAAACCATTTTAAAGAGCATAAAATTCCCTACAAACTGCACTATCTAAAGTTCCTCTTAACCGCCCAATGACGTAGACTATACAGCTGTTAAAAAGTGGTGTTTTTTTCCAATATCTAGCAAAACCCCTTCACTTTCGGATTGATTAAATGCATTTTTTTTAGTTTGAATATTTTGACTTTTAAATAATTTTTGAAAGTAGAATGCTTTTTTTTATATTTATGATTACATTTTTTAAAACTTTTTTTCTTCGTCAAAAAAGAAACGCAATGTAAATCGAAGTTTAGAAACAAGATTTTATTTTTTGGGGGGTTTACACTTATGCTATTAAGTGGAAACTATGTTTGTCAACCAAAATTTTAAAGACACATCTTTGGAGATGTCAAGTGCTCTTTCTCAGTCGTTTGGTGGACGGCCTTGGCTCATCTTCATGAAAAACAGCGGGTGAACTAGAGTGGTGTGGAATGGAGGGTGGAATTGAATTTGAGAGTACTATGTTTTTTTCTTCGTCAACGTCATCCAATTCTTCTTTTTTCTCCTGAGTCACGTCCTGTACATTTTCGCAATTGACTCCGCAGCAGTTCTTGCGAATCGCTGAGCACCTGAGGCCGGCTTTTTGGCGTGAACATGCCCTCCCACAGCCCTTTTTGTAAGGATGGATGAGGCGACATGAAGCAAGCACTCAGGCGCTGAGTCCTGGAGCATCATGGATGACCGGAGACCCTCTAGAAGGCGGGCCCATCCCCATTCCTCAGGAGGTATGTCATTTCCCAACGAGGCCTGAACTTGATGGTAACAACGGAGGAAGTGTAGTCCATTAGTGGGGCCAAGGCCTGTCGTGCCCATTTCAACTCTCGTGACCTTGGGCTCTGGGATGCCAGGTCGATGTCCCGGCCAGGTCGACCCCCCGTAAGGTGGTCAGCCTCACGCGAAACTCCCAGTGTTTAGTTCCCAAGCATGCTTGGTACCCATATCATCGACCCAATTAAGGGATGAAAGGATTGGTCAACCTCGCCAAATCCGGGATTCGATCCCCGGACCTGTTGGGCGCAGTGCGAAGCACTACCACTAAGCCACTGGGCCTCGCTCAAGGTACCAACCACGTTAATTTACGGTAGTTGGTCATCAACAAAATTCTTGTATTGAAACAACACAATAGTGTAATGTTATTATTTTTATAGGGTAAGGTGGGGTAAGTGGGACCCCTTTTTGGCATAATTCGACTTTAGATCCTTAAAGCACTGGATATAATAGGCCTAACAACTTATTTTTTTTGTGGTCCATTCTCTCGTATGTTATCACTGTATCCATGACAATCTTAAAACAAATTGGCAAAAAAAAATTAAAATATTTTTTTATTTTTTTTGGTCGTCGGAGTGGCCCACTTGCCCCGCAAGGTGGGGTAAGTCGGCTCCCCCTCCCCCAATATATTTTTACACCCCCCTCCCCCAATATATCATTACTAGCAGAGATATGGTGGAGCAAGTTTGATAATCTACAGTCTAAAATCAAGAACTTTGAGTAGTTCTTAAAACATCACATCAGCCGCCTCGGTGGCTGAATGGTTAGCGTACTAGCCTTTGGAGCTGCTGAGGTCGGGTTCGAATCCCGGTCAGGCATGGATGTTTGTGTCAGTCAATAAATGTTGTTATTTGTCTATGTGTTATTCATTTCTTTGTGACTGTAAATTTCTTTCTGTGTCTGTCCCACTTGACGAAAGCTTATAAGCGGTTCTCTGAACAAGCACACAAGCTGGAATATATATGTATCATACCATATATGTATCATACCATACATCACATCATTTTTTATTATGATGAATAAAGAAACATAGCAGTTCTGGACATTGAGTAACATCTGGTCATAGTATTAAACATAGAATTATATTATATTGGTTATTATTATACTGGTCATATATTATAACATAGTATTAAAATAATTAATTACTAATAATACCCGATTATTATTTTTTACTCAGATATTGTGTACTGCAATAGAATTTATATGATAATGCAATTAAAAACTTAATTCAGACGTAAACAAAAAAATACGTATCTGTTATTAAATTTTTTATGACATAATTTGAAATTGTAAAAGAAGATATTTCATTGACATTCCAAATGTATATAAACACTTACAGCATTATAAATTTAAATACGTACGGTAAAAAGAGTTAAATATTGATAGTTTTTAAGATGTTTTTTTCAACAGGCCGCATGTTTGACGGCTTAGCCTTTTGTCGACAAGGCAAATTCTCCAAAACTGAGAGCCGATTTTTTTTTGTGGCACCATCTAGGGGACTCCCTCTGTCAAATTTCTGAGGTTTCAAGGTAAATTATAAAAAAAGGTACTTCAAAAGTATCTATAGCTATACACTCCTAAAACAAACGAGTGAAACCCACTCCAGTAGGAGAAGTGCATTTTTCGACACTGGAAAGGAGTGAATATTAACTCAGACTGAGTTAAAATCACTCGTTTCGAGTGATCCTGTCGGAGGTTTAACAAACAAAGGATCCACTCCAAAAGGAGAAGTGCATTTTCTAGACTGGAGGAGTGAAAATTAATCAGATTAAGTTAAAATCACTCGCGTTTGTTTTAAGAGTGTAGTTCAAACGTTGCTTATACGTGTGTGCTTTCTAACTCTAAAAGAGATTACATAGACCCTGTGGACCATGCATCGAGAAAAAGACCGCATATCCGGGGAAAATCTTTACGTGTGTAACTAGCCTTATTAATGTTTAGAAACACAGCGATGACAGAAAAATTTCAACATTTGTACTTTAACGATAAGAATGGAGAGGTTACCCTCCATTCTTTTGGATCATCTTTCTTCTGTTCAACATTTTTTCAAGAATGAACGTGATTTGAATTTTTATTTAAAAAAACAAAGAAAAAATAATCCACAGTCTCAGCATTATGTCTTGACAAGTACGTCTGCTTGTTCCCAAACAATAGCGCCCGGGGTTAAAGTTGAGAAAAAAAAATTAAACTACGAAGAAGAACAATGAAGGGTTTTGGTGAAACGTTATCTTATTAAATACATAACAGGTCTTAAATATGGCAAACTTGAGGAAATTTCTTTTTGTTAAAATTATGAGAACGGATTAGTTTTTGCAAACGCTAAAATTTTGTGGAAGAATACTCTTTGTAGCCGAATCTTTTTTGGATACAGATTGTTGTTTTATCGAAAGAAAATAAATGAAAATTTACCACAATTTTTCTCGTATTTGAAAAAGCCAATGCGCATATATATTCCAAAAATAACCTTTTTTCTTAGACTGAAACAAATTAAGAGTATTCAAAAAGGAAAGGAAAGACAAAATTTATTTTAAATATTAATGAACGATACATGAATTAACGCTTATATATTTTCTATTTTTTTATCAATAACCTCATGGTAAAGGTATTAGCGTGGCAGTTACGAGAACGTTCAGTTGTAATGTTACTATTTTTAATTGCTACATGCCTTGATTCTTTATTATTATATTATGTATCGCAAAATCGTTTTGCATGTGCTAAGTACAGTAAAAGTGCAGTGCGCAACAAGTTATATATTAAATTAACATAACATATTAACGATATTAAAAATTGGGATGACTCACTTTCACATAAAACCCGAAATTGTCTGCAATTTTTACGATACACTACAAAGTACAAAAAAGTAATAATTTCTGCCACACTTTACGACACACCATTGCAACAGGGATTCCCCACATTCCTTCTGAACATTCTTTCCTTATTTATTTAACAGCTTTACTCCTAAAAAGCCAAACGAAAGTCAGGAATTATACGACAATATAAAAAAAAATTCTCCATAAAGCGTCTATTTATAACAAACTGACGTAACCCCGTCTTACGTAGCTCCCCGTACCCCATTGTAGGGTTTGTCTCTCTTACGCAATAAGTCCCTTCATTGTCGCATTGTGGAATTGTGAACTTCATTGTTGTTCTCTTCCCCCCTGGTCGTGGGAATATCACTATTGCTGCTGATTTTTTTTATTGTGCTCGACCTATTTTGTTGGAATCCCTCCCCTGCTGAGTGCACTTCACTGTATTAGTTTGATAAAATTGCCATTGAAACTTTGATGTTGAATAAAATTGGTTTGGAAATGAAGTTCATTTTGGAGATCTGCACTAATAAAGAAGTTTTGTTCAATCAGCATAAGTGGCACACAAGTAGAGTATGGTAAGGTGGGGTAAGTGGGCCACCCCCTGGCATTTCCCCAATTATTGACTTTAAAAAAATGTTACCATATTTTTACGTATTTACCCCAATATATACAGAAAACATTATGGCATCATTTTCATTTAAGTATGTAACAAGGTACAATCCCTTTTTGACAATTTTTAAAATTGCATCTTATCGTAATTCAAACCATCATACTACTTTTTTATTTATTTCCAAACGGTTCATGATACAAAACAAAATGTTATATATTTTGAAAGTGTATAAAACATTGTATCTTTTTGTAGTGTCATGTACTTGTAATATTTATAAGGTTAAAACATAATTGAAGGGGGGGGGCACCAGCCCCGCGTCTGGGGTAAGTGGGCCAAGGGTGGCCCACTTTCCCCAACTCTTTAATATACTCAAAAATAGTCATATTCACTGATTCATAGGGTTAGTCATATTAACTATTCATATAGTCATATTCACTGCCATAGGCCAGTTTAAAATCTGTAGTCCTAACATTTAGGTAACACTACATGCAAAAATTAAAAGGCGAAAAATAACGTATTTTTTCTTTTAGTTAGCTTGCATGCTAGAAAAAGTTGCTATGGGGGAATTATTGAAGATATATCATTAATTTTTTGTTTCAAACACTCAAAATATCATTTAGATCAGGGGTTCCCAACCGGTGGTACGCGTACCACTGGTGGTACGCGGGAACATTTAAGGTGGTACGCGTGAGTGATGTGAGCAACATGATAAGCTATAAATAGCTTCTGTGTACGTATATGCAGTGAGCACGCAAACATATTACTCATTATTTGAAACATTAACATTATATTAAAGAGGAAATCTTTAACTTCTGGGTCGGATTTTGCGGAGTTTGTACTATTTTGTATTTGCATGTTTTATCCCTATAGAATAAACAAAACTGTAAATTAATACCATTTTAATCTTTTTATTTCTCCTTTATTATATGCATGTCATAAATAAACAAATATCTAATCATTAAATACGAAGTTTTTTCATGAATTTTACTCATACAACCTTTGAACACTTTTAAAAGAGTAAATATATATGATATTAAAATATTTAGGTCTGGTGGGACGCCAAAATTTCTCAAAAAGTTAAGTGGTACGCAGATACAAAAAGGTTGAGAACCCCTGTTTTAGAGGATTTCTGGTTTTTAAACAATTCTACAAATAGTGTAAAGAAATATTGAAGTTTATAAAAAAAAAGTTACATGAAAACAACTAGGTTAAAGGAATCGTCTATCCATCTATCTCAAACTCGTAAACAAACAAAACTAACTGATAAAGACAAAATACGCCTTGTCGAATTCAATTTACCTTTCTTAGAAAAAGACAATATTACTTAACTGACTGTGCCAATTTCTTTATAAAGAACTTTTGTTAAGTCATCACAGTACCCTACAGGGGCTCAAATACATAAGGATCTTGTGCAATCGAATGTCATTCATTTCCTCGAATACAGTGTTTGTGTCTAAATCATCAGGAAGTCGCGACGTGATGATGTTCAAAAATGTCATTTCATCTCGATGTTTTGGTGTTAACCCTTTTTTACTGTTAGGTTACAGATAGAGGGTTTGGTTTTTTTAATAAGCTTTCAATAAAAGGTATAATCTAATGGCTTTAGGCTAAGAATTTTTTTTCAAGTACCTTATTTTGGGAAAATAGATCCTAATCATATTGTTATTTTTCTATTGATACTTACTGACAACTGAAAAGAGTTCACCCAAAAATACCTTGTCCTTTATACTTTTTTTATAGAAACTATTTCTTGTCATTTGAAAAGGATGTACTTAGCTATAGCTGTATCCTATAAATGTAGTGCCTGATCATTGAATGTGGTGTTCGTATGTCTAAAATCATCAAGAAGTCGCGACGTGATGATGTACAAAAATGTCACTTTCATCTCGCTATTTTAGTGCTAATTCTTTTTACCGTTAGGTTACAGATAGAGGGTTTGAACTTTTTGATAAGCGTTCAATAAAAGGTAATCTAATGACTGGAGGCTAAGAGATTTTTTTGCAAGTACCATATTTTGGGTAAAAGATCCTATTCATATTGTTATTTTTCTATTGATACTTACTTACAAGTGAAAAGAGTTAACCCAAAAACACCTTTTCCGTTATACTTTTTTTTGTAGAAACTATTTATTGTCATTTGAAGAGGATGTACTTAGCTATATCCTATAAACGTAGTGTCAAATCATTGAATATAGTGTTTGTGTGTCGAAATCATCAAGAAGTCGCGACGTGATGATGTTCAAATATGCCACACACTTTCATGTCGTCTATTTTAGAGTCCTGTCTCTATTTTAGTGTTAACCCTTTTTACTGTTTGGTTTCAGATAGAGTGTTTGAATTTTTTACTAAGCGTTCAATAAAAGGTAATCTAATGACTGGAGGCTAAGAGATTTTTTTGCAAGTACCATATTTTGGGGAAAAGATCCTATTCATATTGTTATTTTTCTATTGATACTTACTTACAAGTGAAAAGAGTTAACCCAAAAACACCTTTTCCGTTTTACTTTTTTTTGTAGAAACTATTTATTGTCATTTGAAGAGGATGTACTTAGCTATATCCTATAAACGTAGTGTCAAATCATTGAATATAGTGTTTGTGTGTCGAAATCATCAAGAAGTCGCGACGTGATGATGTTCAAATATGCCACACACTTTCATGTCGTCTATTTTAGAGTCCTGTCTCTATTTTAGTGTTAACCCTTTTTACTGTTTGGTTTCAGATAGAGTGTTTGAATTTTTTACTAAGCGTTCAATAAAAGGTAATCTAATGACTGGAGGCTAAGAGATTTTTTTGCAAGTACCATATTTTGGGGAAAAGATCCTATTCATATTGTTATTTTTCTATTGATACTTACTTACAAGTGAAAAGAGTTAACCCAAAAACACCTTTTCCGTTATACTTTTTTTTGTAGAAACTATTTATTGTCATTTGAAGAGGATGTACTTAGCTATATCCTATAAACGTAGTGTCAAATCATTGAATATAGTGTTTGTGTGTCGAAATCATCAAGAAGTCGCGACGTGATGATGTTCAAATATGCCACACACTTTCATGTCGTCTATTTTAGAGTCCTGTCTCTATTTTAGTGTTAACCCTTTTTACTGTTTGGTTTCAGATAGAGTGTTTGAATTTTTTACTAAGCGTTCAATAAAAGGTAATCTAATGACTGGAGGCTAAGAGATTTTTTTGCAAGTACCATATTTTGGGGAAAAGATCCTATTCATATTGTTATTTTTCTATTGATACTTACTTACAAGTGAAAAGAGTTAACCCAAAAACACCTTTTCCGTTTTACTTTTTTTTGTAGAAACTATTTATTGTCATTTGAAGAGGATGTACTCTTAGCTGTATATCCTATAAATGTAGTGTCTAATCATTGAATATGGTGTTTGTGTGTCTAAATCATCAAGAAGTCGCGACGTGATGATGTTCAAAAATGTCACTCTCGCTATTTTAGAGCTTAACTCTTTTACTGTTAGGTTACAGATAAAGTTATTGAACTTTTTTTTATAAACGTTCAATAAACGGGATTCTAATGACTGGAGGCTAAGAGATTTTTTTTTCAAGTACCTTATTTTGGGAAAATAGATAAAAATCATATTGTTATTTTTCTATTGATACTTACTGGCAACTGAAAAGAGTTCACCCAAAAATACATTTTCCGTTTTACTTTTTTTATCGAAACTATTTCTTGTCATTTGAAGAGGATGTACTTAGCTATATCCTATAAATGTAAGGCCTAATCATTGACTATGGTGTTTGTGTGTCTAAATCATCAAGAAGTCGCGACGTGATGATGTTCAAAAATGTCACTTTCATCTTGCTATTTTGGAGCTTAACCCCTTTAAACGTTAGGATCAAGGATTGAACTTTTTGATAAGCGTTATGTTTTCTGTCTTACTTTTTTTAATCGAAACTTTTTCGTGTTATTTGAAAAGGTCGTACACAGGTACACCCTATAAATGTTTTTAGAAACCCCAGTAAAAAAAATATCCTTAAAACGTACGTTTGCATACAAATTCTTATGAAAACATTTGGTAATTTAAATTAACTTTTAAATATATTAATTTTTTTTTAAGTTAGGAGTTCAGGTAAGCACTTTTTATCACTTGCAAATAACGAACATTTTTTTACTCATTTAAAATGCAAATTATAGCTAAATTTCATTGGGCTATAAGCGTTTGAAACATAGCATCCCCTTACATTTTTTTATTTAAAGAAAGATTGAAATAAAAAGTTGGAATTAACGAATACATTACTTGCATTTGGTTGAATATTTATTAATGTATCTGTTGAAAATATACATGAGAAGCTATTTTTTCTCTATAAAATTTTAACATGGAATTATTAAAAAAGCGTGCTTCAAAATAAAACTTCAAAAACTCTCTCTTATAAACCATTCGTTTTCATTCAAAGGTAAACTAGCTTTTATATAATGCAAATATCTAAACCCATCGTTTTAAAAAATGAAATTTCAGCACTATTGAGATAAGCTTCTCAAATATTTACTTGACAAAAAATCCTTACATTTCATAATAATACCTGCCTTTGTTCCAAACTCTTGCGTCTCGATAAATCTTTTTATTTAGCATAATATGAAACAAAACAAATTCAGCGATGAATATCATTTAAAATCGTGTCATTGTTTGAATAGAGAAAAAGAAATATTACAACCGTCCCAACAAGCGGCATTTACTTTACATTATCCAAGTCCGTCCGTTTCAGCTTGTGAGAAAGGTCAGCACAGAGTCTGTAAGATAATTAGAAATGCGGCTCGTCAGGTAGGGAATTCTAATTCGGATTTATTTCAAGTAACACGTGAACCCTGTTTCCGTTATTTTATCATGGATTTTTATGATTTGTTATCAATTATTTAATCCTTTCATTTTAATTAATTGAAGACACGGGGTTGATTTATTATTAGAATCCGTCACTTGACTGTGGTTCTAAAATTACGACGGTCATCGCCAATATCCCTCGTATAGCCCTAGTGCAGCGATATTTAACCTGACCGACTGATCATTAGAATCATCGGTGCTGTTTTCTAGGAGTTTCGGTCAAAAGATATATTAATTAAACAAATTTAAAAACTGATTTACTGGATTTGTATGGACCTCAATTTATAGCAACACAATGATTACTAACCTAATAACAAAATATTTTTAAATGCTAGGTTGCTACAAGTTCAAAAACTCTTTCAACAAATGAGAATATGATAATATAAATTGGGTGAGATAAATTGTTAGCTCTGTCTGGGCTTTCCAGGCAGTTATACTATGGGAAAAATTCATTGGTCTTACAAGCCATGCAAAAACAAAGATCTCAGCAAGCACCGTAATTATATATTTCGTGAAAAAGGACATTACATTTTGCGATAAAATTCCTCATCACAGTACTTTAACATTAGTTTACGGTAAATTGTTGTTTTTATGGCGTAACGAATGACGTGAGCATCATAGTCAAATAACATTAGCAGTGGAAGGTTGCACCGGATTACTCTACGTTTTGTGAAAAGCTTTTTACTCATTTAGAGCTTTTTACTCATTAGAGTAAGATTTCTTCAAATTGCTGTAAACTATACACAAAAATCAAATATTGCACAGTTTTCTTCCAGTGGGTACAGCACAGTGAATTTCACAACACAAGGTGGTAGCAGCACTTTTAACATCACACTGTACTAAAAAATTAAGTTTTTTTTTTTTTTTTTTGCTGTAAGACTATAGACTCCTCATCATAGAAACTGGTACCAAAGAGAACAAGACGTTCAAATCTTTAATATCGCCTTGTCAGGTGCAGCAGAAACAGGGACATACTGTGGAAGGCACATTGTTCCCCTCGCTTCATTCAAATAACATATTCACAGCCCGAAAAAGAAAATTGATCCTTGAACTTTTCATTATGGGAAGAAAGAAAATGTGGCGCAACGAATGGAAGTTTTGAATTGATGCCCAATTAGTCTCAGAAATGGGGTATTAGTAATAATTTTAACTGTCGGGGTTTGACACGAATAAAAAAAAGTGACGAAGAATAAGTGCATAAGCGAAATTTAAAGAAGTCCAAAAGAACAATGGGTTACATAAGGTTGGAAAACCCCGTCCGGATGTAAGAAAAATTCAGAGATTGAACAGCACAATTTTAATTCATGTGCACTCTTAAATCAAACGAGCTAATTTAACTCAATCTTGAGTAATTTTCACTCCTCCAGTCTTGAAATGCACTTCTCCGAAAGGAGTGGATCCTTTGTGTGTTAAACCCCCAACAGGATCACTCCAAACGAGTGATTTTAACTCAGTCTGAGTTAATATTCACTCCTTTCCAGTGCCGAAAATGCACTTCTCCAACTGGAGTGGATTTCACTCTTTTGATTTAAGAGTGTATGTGTAACTGAAAATGAAGCTTTTTTCGATGTGGTGTAAATGCTTGTCTTAACCCTTCCTTTTTCAGTCCCAGTGATGCCATTTGGCATCATCAGCTTTCTGATCATATTTTTTAAAAAATTATGGGACTGACATCGATTGGGATTAACAAAAATATTTTCTAATAGGAAAAGTTTGAAGAATCGAATGGTGTGCTTTTTGATATCATAAATGGCTACAGACGATCAGATTTAAAAAAAAAAAAAAATGGTGATGCCAAATTGTTATTGGGACTGAAAGGGTTAATAAAAGTGCAGCTAATTTTGAAATTACTATTACTAAATTCAATATTAAAAAATTTTGATGAAAAGATTTTACAAAATCGAATAATTATAATACATCACTCTGTAAGAGAACGAAATAACATATATTTTCATAATTACTGTTGTAAAAATCTGTTCCTTATAAAAAAGAATTCGTACCTGAAAAAACAACATCTATGTAGTAGTCGGTTGAGGGAGTAAACATTTTTAACAAAAACTTTATTTCTTCTTATTTACTACTTTTATTTAAAATAACAAATCTTAATTTTTTAAAAGTTCTAAATTTCAATCAGATTTTTTTTTCTCCATTTTTTTGCCAACTGCTTTTGTCCACACAAATTTCTCTGTTACACAATTTCTTTACGTTTGTTCACCATTATATGTTAATTTCCGTGCATGACCTTACAATCTAAAAATATAAATTTTATTAACAAATAACTGACTCCATACATATCATACGTTCTGAAAAACTTTATAGGAAAAAAAGTATTTCTTGAATTTTTAAACAATAAGGAAAAAATATATAACTATTTAATTATACGTTCGATCAACTTGACCATAAATAATGCTTCATCTTTTCAAACAATCAACAAAAGTATAGAACATAGGTTGGAAGGTTGTTTCGAAATATTTTTTTTCTTGGTTCCAAATGATAGAACAAAGTTCGAATTTTAATAGCATATAACGAGCTCCAGAAATTATTAAATTGCTTTTTAAAAACTAAACGATTAATTTCGAATTTTTTAAATTTTGCATTAACCAGCACATTTAATTATAAAATGATGCTGTAATTAAATGTATATTTTCTTCCTTCTTCGTGCCCTTCATACTTGTTTGCATAACAGTGATAAATTAGTTAACGTTATGACGTCAGGTGTAACGCATAAAAAACTCTGGGAGTATCAGACCTTACAATGGAGGAAGTCTACAAGCAGTAAAAATGTTTACAAAAAACTTCGTTACCTGCAACTTTTTCACGAAGGAAAACAAGGTACAATAAAAACTCGTAGCAATCAACTTGGTCTAACTAATTAACTTTGTATAAAAAAACTACAATACCTAATCATGGACTTTTTTTTTGAAAGCTTGTAACCAACACTGACTTGGAATATCATGGATTTAAAACATGTACAAATCATAAAAGGACCCAAAACCGGAGAAGTAAAAATAAGTAAGTTCTGGATATTCATTTGATTGCGCGTTTAAACAATATGTATTGAAGACATTTTCTTTACAAATAAATACAGAATGAAATAATTCGTCATTTTATTCCATGCATTTAAGCATTACAAGTTATATATCATAAAAAGAAAGATCAATGGAATTTTTTGTTGAAGGCTATAATATTCGAAACTTGCCTCATAGTTTCGCCACTTTTTATCAATAACTAACAGTTATGCCCTCAACGGTACACAGATTTTAATGTGCTTCTTTCTGGTGACGTATTCCCTCCATCTTGTATTCCTGAACTTTCTTCGATCGGTGCTCAAAATATGGTGTTCTGTTCCCACGTGACATTGATTTTTTACCAGTAAAGACCTCAAAAAAGAATTTATTTTCATTCGTCATGTCTGTTGCCACTCAAGACTTGAAACATGCCCATTACAGTTCTGTCGAATCATTGTGGTAAATAAACGCAATAGTTACTTTGATCTAAATTTGCCACCTGCCGAAAGAAAGGGTAATTAATTTTTTTCTGCACCTACTGAAAACAAACAGATGTAAAGAGGTCAGGTATTTCCATTTTTTTTTTACATAGACACTCGTCATACACAATATCTTCGTTTCCACAAGATATGCCAATTAGTGAAATGGCTCAGAAAGATTCTGATCATTTTTTACAGGTGCATGACGGAAGAAACATCGGTGATGGTGTCATTGCTTCTCACTCATTTGTATTATTCTCTGAGTTGCCTTGAAAGAGATGTATCTGACAGAAAGGTAGTTTGAGGAGTAAAATTATTTTGAAAATAAGAATAGCACATTGGAAGCATATGGAAATGGATAAATTTATTTCTTGTTGTCTAGGCTGCTTTCCTAAAAATAAGTATTACCGTTTATTGATCGAAAAAGAATTAAATAGTGTCATAATAAGAGGGAATGTTAGCTGTAGCCTACTCTCCAAAACGAAGTCTTATTTCTCTCTGTTAATCCAATTTAAAAAATTAATTTTCTAAATCAAATTACACCGGATTATTGAGTATTTTTTCAGACGGATTTTTATATGATAAATATAACTGGCTTAGAGGGCTCTATAATTATTTGAAATTTGTTCAAATATTTTGTTCGGAAATTATTAAGTGAAAAATAAAAAAAAATCCCAACCAATTTCAAAAAGTGGAATTATAGAGACATGTAAGCCAGCTTTTTTTTTATCATTAAAAAAACCGTTTGTAGAAATATTCAAACTATCCGGAGTAATTGGCTTGAAAAAAAATCCTTTGGATTCAGAAAAGAGACTTTTAATGAAAAAAAAATCTTTTTTGACTATAACGAGAGTTACAGCTTTGACTAACTTACAAATATTATTGTATTACAAATGAATAGAGTACTTCTATATCTTTACATCCTTATTTAGTCTTATTTTAGTAAAGGCATTGTTGAAGAATGTATCAAATGTGTCATAAATATATATACTATATGAATAATCGGGGATAAAGATTTTATCATACCATTAAAGATGAAAGAAAAGATTTCAAAAACACTTAACTTCGCAACACAATTGGTTATATTAAGTTTAATACATTTATTTCAATTCTTTCTGACTAACTAGATACAAAATCTAAATCATCCCAATCAATAAACGAGATACAAACTTTGAAGCATGTTATTTTTTAAAATTTTATTTCCTTCAATGAGATACAGAGAAAAAGTAAGTTGATGTACGATTTAAAAAAAAAATGCTTTTCCATATCGAGGGAGCAAATATCGCCAAATGGAATTTTCTGGTGAAAAAACACAGTATACACAGTTAAAGGTTACCATTGAAAACATTCCATTTGGCGGCGGTTGTACATTTTTGGCGACTTTATCACTTGCGCCTGCAAAAGGAACATCATTAAAAAATTCATGTAGCAAATTTTTCAATGCAACAACTGATTAAAGGACCAAAATATTGAAATAAGTGTGTATCTAGTGAGGTGTTATGTTATTTGGACCAAAGCTGGGCCAATTGACGTATAATAAAGGCTAGTCAAATCATATATTTCGATCAATTAACCCCCTTATTTCAAAGGTTAAAAAAAACCTTTACATCTTAACAAATGATAAAATGTTATAATCACAAATTTATCACGCTTTCCTCTCCGTTACAAATCTCTAAAGATTATGCAAATACAAAAGATTGCGAAGGTGTAACGAATTCTAACGCACGTTTATTTTGATAGCCATTAACTTTGAACAAAATATGACACTTACATTCGAACTCTGACCAAAACCGTTTCTTTTACACTTTGATTACTTTTCATACTGCCTATAGCAATTTTTCTTCGAACTTTGGCTGTTTCATACGAAAATATATAGCTTTGAACCCTGAAGGTAAAAATTAGTTGGAGAAGCTTGGCGTCAAAAAAAAAATGGAAGCCATTTGGAAGACGCCAAATCAATGTGATAGACCCAAAAAAATACATATTTAATGTTATGTATTTCAATGAGAAGCATTAGCTTTGTTCATTAGAGATCAGTAAATCAGTATCTCCAATTGAAAAAGACAATTTTTGAAAATAAATTGTAAAACGCTATGTCAACCAACAGGGCCTGCTTTTATATAACTTTCATTAGCCCCTGGGCATTTTGAGGTAAGCTAATTCATTGCTTTTATGCTCAATTTCGTAAGCTCTCTAAATTTTCATTAAATTTGCTAACTTTAGGACATCGTATTCTTTTAAAATTAGCTTTAGCCTTTGACGAAAGAAAAACTGTATTGATTTGATTAATGGCTTAAGGTAGGCGAACACCCAAAATTCTAAAATTTTTACTATTACTTTAATCTTTTCCAAATTTGGCATAGTGATTTCAAATATAATGAACAATGATTTCTGGGCAATTTTTTTTATTATAATTCATTTATTTTAAACGGTATTTTTCACCTAAAAAGGGGGTTTACGCCAACAGTTTTAGTATAAAAAGTTTTACATTAATTTACCTGAAAATTTTTGCAGATGCTATTTCAATATATATCTGTGCCATGAACCTCTAACATTTGGTGGAAATATATAAGTTTTTTTAAAAAAAGTGTCCAAGTGTAAGTTCATTGAAAAAAATCCTTTTTTTTTGTGTGGTTAATTTATGACATTTTTCTTAATAACTTCTTTTCTTGTAATTCGTATGTAACTCTAGAGGGTCATTGCATGCATCAGTTCAAAACGAAGAATTTAACACATAATAAATGTTTATAGGATGAAAATTCAATGAGGTAGACTTGTAAGCGTAAACCTCTTTTTTTAGTAGAAAAACACCGTTTAAAACAAATAAATTATATTTAAATTAAAAAAAATTCCTAAATAGTATTATTAATTATATTTGAAATCACTATACCAAATTTGGAAAAGATTAAAGTAATAGTAAAAATTTTAGAATTTGGAGGAATTTTGGGTATTCGCCTACCTTAATATTTTTAGGGGGTTGGCGGAAGCTTAAATTTTTTTTAAAAAAAGTTATGATTACATACCATAACCGTTTCAACCCCGAAAATGTATTGTACCTGGAAAGTCTGTATAATTCTAGATACTAGATTAGGCTTTTTCAATTAATGTATGTCCTAATAATTCGCTTGTTTGGGCCTATTACATAGGCAATCAATACCTTCATATGGCAAACTGGTATTTGCATTGGTTTTCGGCAAAGCAGCCTACAAGCTTCTTCCTACTTCAATACTTTGAACTCTTAACCACCTGCAAGCGGGTTCAGAACACCGATTACTGTCAGAGCATCTTCTATTCTCGTTGCAAGGAATTTTAATTTTTAGCGATGTTAAGTCTGAAATTTCTATTCCTGCTAGGTTGTTTTTTTATGGCCACCATAAAAAGTAATGGGTTAAGAGGAAACGAAATGATGTTTACGAAGGTAAAAACTCCAAATCCATATGAATTTTTATCCTAGCCTTGAAGTAGTTACAGTTTTATCCTTTTCATTAGGTGAAAGATATAGGGCACAAACACAAGTATGATTTATAACCATGCATATAGTATTGAATGAGGAAAGTGTATGGAATCATGCTAAAATGAATGTGCCATTTCGATTTTTCCTTTTCAAACATATTGTCTATTGCATACACATGATCCAAGTTTTTGATAATTACTATTTTTTTAAAATCTTCATTAATATATTATCTGATACCCGCGGTTTCATATACGTTATGACTCACGTAGAAGCTTGGGAATTGATGTCAACGGGGTTGCTTCAACGGTTTGTTGTCATTTGTTGCTTGGAATAACTTATGTTTCGTCATTCGAAGCTGAGTTTTCGAAGAATATTTTACTTATTAAATTTTTTAGAAGCTTGCATAGAAAAAAACCTCTTCGGTCATTTTTTTTCGTAAAACCGAAGAAACCAATGAAATCGCAGTACGTGAAACCGAAGCAACCAATGAAATCCAGTATGGATAAAAAATGAAAACAAGAGAGCTTTACATCATGTGAAATATTCCCTTTATCAAGAGTTTCAAAAAAAGTTGCCAAATCAATTACTGTAAACTTCTTTGCAAAAGATGAGACATTTTTTATGTGTGTATTTTATTCCTCGTTGCTTCCCTGGTGCTTGTTTGCTGTGAACCTTTTTCCATTTAAATAAAACTACTTACATCTGTAGCCACATGTGATGTGCTTTAGTACACAGCTTTTTTAATATGATTTTTTTTAAAAAATATGACAATATATAGTAAAATTATAAAAGATAATTTGCTGAAGGTATGCGCGTTGTTGGAAAACCTGACAAGCGATAATTGCATCAGGATCCTTCAAATGGTTAAATTATGACTCTTACAATTCAGCATTTCATGCATAGCATATTACACACAAAAAAGCCAATTATTATGTATTTAATTACTTCAATGATACACATACTAAACACTAACACATATTTATAAACCACTGACTTCTCCTCGTTTAATTGTTATTTGGTTGAATCATTTACTTTCCACTTAGGTTGGCTAAACGGTCGATGCCTTCGAGGAAGAAAACTCTTCATCGGTAATGTACCACTGGATATACCACTTACACAACTTAATGTCGGGGTCACTGACTACTCCCCATTGAAAATAAACAGCCTGAAATTTCCACCACAGCTTCAATTCAGCAATTAATGACTTTGGCCACAAAGCTTGGGAAAACAAATTATCTTGGTGCTTTCGGCATGGAAGGTTTTTGAATAAGACGCATTTGGAATAAAACGCGTCTCACAAGGAAGGTGCATTAGGTTTTGTGGTTTTATTATGCTCATCTATAGTATGAGAGGTTAAACTGCGGTATGCAGTAAATACCAGTTTTTCAATGAAGAAAATTACTGGCTTTTTTGTTAAATGGTAAAAAATAGTTTCTTCATTGAAATTTGAAAGTGAAAAGAATGTTTTAATTAGGTAATTATTTTTATTTTTGTACACTAAAAACGTTTGGCTGTAAAGTGTGAGTGCTAAAATTGCATAAATAAGAAATAGGTCATATTTTATAAATAATTTCTTTAAAAAAAACACTCTTTCTAAATGGATAAAAGAAAACAGAGCAGCAAACGAAGTAATGTTACATCAGGGTTTTTTTTATAAAGAAGGATTTTTTATTATTTTTTGTTTTAAAAATTCTTAAATGAATTTCCATTAAAATATAACAGTTGTATCAACAAAAACTGCTTGAAGAACAATAGCTTTGAAAAGATTTAAGTATAAAGACCTTAAAGGTAGCGGTCTTTTATTTGTGTATGTTAGATCTAACTGAAAATTAAAAATTTCTAATTTGTTGGTAAGGAAACATTTGCAGTCAAACAATTTCGAATTCAATTTAAAGGCTTAGACATTTTCCACATCGCTAAATCGATCACATATAATACTGATGTTACATTTTTAAGTTCAGATTACTGACTCAGAGACCTTATTTCAGCAGACATATGGAAACAACCCTGTTAAATTCTCACAAGTCTCATCAATACAAATAAAACCTCACACGTTCTACTAAACTAGTATTTACACTGATAATGTTATACATACAGATGAGCCAAACGGATCATTTACCAAATACCATTTATTCGTCATTATCACGAAAACAGTCATTAAGATATCGTTTTTTGTTGTACACAAAATGGGAAATCACATATGCCTGAACAAATTGTGAAATGTAGTGAATCGGATCACCTTTATCCACATGACTACTTCTATGTATTCAACGATTAGGTATCAATAGCGATGAGTAGGTAAGTCATTAACCCTTCTAAGCAATTTTAACCTTGTTGATGTTTCAAATATTGTCTTCATTTAGTCACCCATCGCTAGCTTTTATCAAGGCAAGAACCATTAAACATTGACTCGCTTAGCATGCGGAAGGTCCCAGGTTCGGGTCCGGGCATCGCCAAAATAGCTGCCGACCTATAAACGGCCCATGCAGCTAAAAATGTCCGACGAATAATACCCCGTGTAAGGGAGTGCACTTTATATATACTTCAAAGTCCTAACGCTGCTTACGATGTCACCCTTAACGGTTGCGTTGGGTGCCTATTCAGGTGCTGGCTCGTCACTTGACTGTGGTTCTAAAATACGACTCCCGTCGCCAATAGCCCTCGTGTAGCTCTAGTGCGACGATAATTCAAACCAAACCAAAATTTAACATTGAATATATCTGCTATTTTAAACTGAATTTCAGCACAGGGTAACGAGTACAGTGATTGGTATACAGCTGTGGAAATAAAAAAAAAAAGTACCACTAGTGATTATTTCAGACGTTAGTCACCCTATAGAGTCGGACCTTTTTAACATTGTGAACAATTAACATTCTGAGTTAATTGTATGACACAAAATTTTCATAAGGGGCCATCTGCATATTAAAAATGTTACTAACTTTAAAATTTCCAATAGCAACACCACTTTTTGAGTCCATATTTCAAATCGATGACATATTTTAATACGAAATGCCAAATTTTGTTAGTTTTTTAAGCATTATTACGGGAGTTAGAGACTTGCAAAGTTTGCAAATGTGTCAGATGTTGAGAAATGTGGCTTAGAAAATAATTTTTTCTTTTGATAAACTCAGTTGCACTTTGATTCGGAGACCAGCTGTCAGTCGAGCTCATTCGCCCTTAATTACAATAAGAGTTCTTATAATAAATTTATAAGATCGCGTCACACTGACCCCACTTTTCTGCCACTTGTTTTCGCAAATGAGCCACTTTCCGTGCTAGTTGGTATTCCTCAGAGCCCTAATTGACGTGAGTTAAGGAAAACATTAGAAACAAAATGAATCAAATTTAAGAAGGTCAACAATGCTATTTTTCAGTAACAGGGGTGACGAAAGTTTCCGAGGTAGGTAATGTAATGTAATCGTTTCCGGCTGCCTATTTCTAGCCTCCGTCAGGAGCTTTAACACAGCCAATAACGTGTAGTAATTTAGAACCCTGGTCAAGTGACGAGATCGACACCTGAGCGGGCACCCAACGGAAACTTCGAACGACATCGTACGGTGACGCCGTTGGGACTTTGGACTCCACAGATTTAACGAGCACGTCTGTCCCAGTGTACTCGGGCCCATCCGTCACGAGTTGGATTTTCTACTCTTTCCAGTACAGATATCCGATTTATAGGATGAATGGTAGTAAGTGGGATTCGAACCTGAGAAGGTTGAATCCTGAGGCTCATGCCTTAACCACTCGGCCACGGACAGGCCGTTTCCGAGGTGATAATCGTGTTTCTCTAGGATCATCTTCAATTGGGTTGTTTTAGATGACGTAAATTACCAGGTTTCATTCTTGTGCTTCCAAGATTTTATTGGTTGTTTCGGTTTCACTCTCAATGCGAGGTAAAAACCAAGAAGCCGTCCCTGCTTCACAACAGTTAGGGAGCTAGTCTTTAGACCTTCTTGGTTCGAATCCCGGTAAGGCATGGATATTTGTGTTTGTCAAGAGTATATGCGGAGTACGTGCTCGTTAAATCTGTTGGACCGAAAGTCCTGCGGGCGGTCATTGCGCAGCTTCCCATGCGCATATCCCTGGAGACTATTTCCCTCCCCTTCAGGGACCTGTCTAAATTGTTGTGGTGGCGCGCGATAGATGGCAGCATCTGTCACGTATGTGTGTGTTGTGTCTGTCTTACTTGACGATGGTTTATAAGCGGGTCTCTGACCAAGCACACAAACCTGAAAATATATGTCTACCAACCAAACCAAACTAAAACCAAGGATAGTTAGTAATTAGGATTTTTTTTTACATTTAGTATTTTTTAAAACTATTCTACAAATAACTTTACAAAAAAATACACAACGTTAAAAGAACAAGTAGAGAACCAACACAAAAACAAATGTATTTCCTGAAAGAACACGAATGAGAACAATACCGCTGGAACTGTTGCCACTCTCTAAAGTAACATATGTCCATTAAAATACGTAATGGATCTAAGAATATATTTAGAAGCTGAGAATGATGCAAGAAAGATTATGATGATGTGTTATGTACTATGTTATGATGAGAAGACTTATTAATATTAATTCTTTGCCCATTTATAATCATAATAAAATATTAATTGAGTATAACTGATTGGGAATTAATTTGTGTACTTACACTCTTACATTATTCTCTTCATACACTAAAAATAATAGTTGACAAATTAAAAAACAAAAAAAATTAAAAATTGATTCGTGCTACTAAAAATATTTTATATTAATTATATTCACTTTTCACACTATAAATTAAACTATTGATTTCATTTCCCCTTTCGGTTCAGTTAGTAGAAAAACAGTCAACATAAACTTGGTGCTGCCATCTATTGTTTATTATAGATTTAAGTTTAATTTTATAATGCTTTTAATGAAAGTACACTGCTCAAAACAATGGACAATTCCCACATTTTTTTTTTATTGTTTTATTCGATGAAGGATGTCGAAAAAAAAATATTAGTCCAAACAAAAAAAATTTCCGATGCGTATTTATTTTTTTATTCAATTTCAAAGTCGAGCTTTCGAGAAGCGCGCGAAAATCACTCAAAAGCCCGCGGAAACGCTGTGACGTCAGCTTTTACAAAACTCGTTCCGATCAGCTCTGGTTGATATTGACATTTGTGTGAAACTAAAACTGTGAAGTATGCGATACAATTAGTTTCGTTTGTTAAAACTATTTGAACATGTCATATCGGTATTGCGTAGTTCCTGAGTGCCATAATACTACAGTTACTATCCCAGAAAAGATTTTTTTTTATATTCCAAGTAAGGCTATGCGACGTGCCTGTTTCTCTTAAATCGTAAGCTGTAGTGTAGACAACTTGCTTTCCAGAAAGTATAGAGAATAGCTCATTGTAAAAGTTAAGAAACAAAATAGTTTTTTTTTTAGTTTTCAGCTACTTTTCTTTAATGTTTGAGTTATTAATTGCAAAACTGTTTGTTGTTCAAAAAGTTATAGTAAAAAGCCACAGTGTAATATCTGAATAATAGATGGCAGCACGAGTGCTTTGGAATCAATGTTCTAAATACATAAAGTAATTATAATTAATAGCTTATATTTAGTTATTTTTGGGTTTTTCTATTGGAATTAAATTGAAAAAAAGAATGTATAAATGGTACATGCATTTGAGTTGTTAAATAAAATTATAAATTTAGATACAATGATTTTACAAAACTTCGATTGTGTTAGATCAGTGGTTCCCAACCTTTTCTGTAACATCGCCCCCTTCTTTAAGTTGACTAACACATATCGCCCCCCTTTAATTTTTATAATTTGTCCAATTACAATTTGAGTTAAAGTGTAACTAATAAAGCAAATTTCAAACACTTACTACCATATATAAATTAAAAACAACCAAAGCAGCTTTATCCGGTTACTCTTAAATAAAATCGATTTTTTTTAAATATTTTTTCTATTTTTAATTAGAATTTTTAAGAATGAAAGTGAAATAATTAACTAAGATCTTTAAACTCAATTCTGGCAAATTTAAGAGAATTGACAACAAAAATCAAAGAAAAGAAATGAATGCTGAAAACTTTTTTATTCATTTTTTTTTCACTTTTTTATTTCAATTACTAGCAGCATGGTCCCGCCTTACTGGGAACCCGTTAACTTCGCATTGCTTCCTTTAGGAGGCATACTTACCTTGTGAAAATACACTCAAAATTAAAACAAAATTAAATTCGTGTTGGCGCATGCTCACCTAAAAGAGCAAACACTAATAGAGAATGAAGCAGCCCTAGGGCGAGCGCATATCTCAATCAAACTAATAGAGGATGGCGTCAAGCCCCCGTTTCGGCCCGGACCATGTATTTTCAAGCCCTGTTATGGTCCCGCAATCCCACGTGGAAGACGTTTTTTTTAAACTAATTATATTAATTAAAAATTTCAATCAAATATGAAAAATCTAAGCCTCAGGTGCACACGTAGGTATTAAAAGGAATCTATATTAAAAATTTCGAATTTTTTAGAGCATTTTAAGTTGGTCTTTTGCGATCCACAGACATACACACAGACACACAGACAGGCTCTTTCTTTTATTATTATAGATTATTTTTTCAAGCTCATGCGCAAGTCTTTGAGGCAAATGGCCAATTGAGTTCTTTGTTTGGTGAGGAGCTGAATAACAGAACTTAGCCTTTTTTTAACTAAATATATTGACGGAATGAGATAAGTAGTTCAGCTTTTTACCACAGTTAAGGATTCGTGTTAGTTATTTAAGTTTCACACAGGCTAACTCATAACCTCTCTGCTTGAAATGAGTTTCGCCTCACTGTCATACTTCAGATCTACAAACTCCGTCTGCAAAGAGTTATCAAGGTTATCCACAACTCACAGATTCAATAGGGAATGGATCGACAATAGAATCAGGAATTTCTAACTTGGTCAAATCTTGTAAGAATGTCAGTTTGAAACTTGTCATGGTGATAAAAAAAAATTAGAATGGTTTTACTATACTATAGAACACTATATTTTTATTTCCCCCCTTTGAATACTCATCGCCCCCCTATCGCCCCCAAACTATTTATTGCCCCCTTGATAACACAAATCGCCCACTTGGGGGCGATCGCCCCCAGGTTGGGAACCACTGTGTTAGATAATAACGCAGCTTTTGGGTAAGTTGTCGCTCTGCGCTTTGAAAAAGCCTGGTTTCATCGAAATAAATTGAAGAAAAAAGACAATTAGAACAAAAAATAATAGTAAATTAAAAATAAAGAATAAAAATCCGAACGTTTAAGAACTAAAACAAATTTAATAAGAAATCAATTGAAAACTCTAGATAGGTCGTCTGCACGCCGTTGTAAACTTTAGTAAACAAACCCACGAACATAAATGGTGACGTCACAACCGCTCCAACCAATAGCAGAACGGTTAAAACAAGAACTATTTTCTGCGAGTTTTTAAAATTAAATATTAAATTAAACAATTTTTTTTCGATATTTTAACCAGGATATTTGGAATCAGCGTTGTTTTGTCTATTAAGAAAAATAGTTTTGAAGTATTTTTAAAAAATACGGGAATTGTCCATTAGGGGAGCACTTTTTAATTCCAACTTTAACTTCACTCCCAACTTTTTAATTTTTATCCTATGAATCTGAAATTTGTTAAATAGGTTCACTATGCATTCGAAATGAAATAGTAAAAAACAGGAGAAAAAATTCCTAAGTTTTTAATACTTAAATTTAAAGGGGGGAAATGGAATAATAACTTTTTAATAAATTATAACAATAATTTTTTCAAAACTTTTTTTGTTAAAAATAGTTGAAATGTATTTTTAAACATCTAAAAAATGCAAGCATGAAAAATTTAGGGTCAATTTATTTTCTAAAACTGTTTTAAAGTGAAATTTATTTTACCATATTTTCATGAATATTAAAAAAATGTATATTAAATTCTTCAAAATACGTTATTCTTCCATATAATGATGTATCTAAAGATGCATAAGTTGCGAATTTAACTTAGTCAGAAAAAAATCACAAGCTGATGATTCCCAATGGAATTGTGGCGATTACCACACACGCAACCTCAATATTCCATCAACGACTAGGTGGCGCTGATTTACCGCCCACGTTCCTACCACTATTTCCAATTACATCGTTCATAAGAGATAACTCATCTCCTCCCTGAGGATCCTTTTGGGAAGACAATGAGTTATCGAAGTCGCTACAGTGGTGACCCGAGGACGTGATCGTTACCCACTCCAACAACGCTCCTGCTACAATGCGCTCAACCACGGTTGCTCTCTCGCTGCTAATGCACTCAACGCTGCACACGACTCTCTCTCTCTCAACTCAACGGCGGCACACAACTCTCTCAACTCAACGCAGCACAACGCACAGCGAAGCAACTTGCGCACGGTTCCTTACCGCGTTGTTTCTAGGAGGGGAGTGGTGTGGCGATTACCACACACGCAACCTCAATATTCCATCAACGACTAGGTGGCGCTGATTTACCGCCCACGTTCCTACCACTATTTCTAATTACATCGTTCATAGTAGTATATAAGCCGAGATAACTCATCTCCTCCCTGAGGATCCTTTTGGGAAGACAATGAGTTATCGAAGTCGCTACAGAATCATTGGGAGCGAAAGGGTTTAAAACATGTGCTCCCCTAATTGTTTTGAGCAGTGTATTACTCAACTATTATATAAAATATTAGGAAATAATCCCAAAATTTTCAACAATGACATTGGATGAAGTAAGAATTTCTCAAATTAAAAATGCAGCAAAAATTGAGTATAATATAGCTTGCCATAGATTCCTTTTACCACTGCGTCGTCAAAAGACTAATATGTTGGTGCTGCCATCTATTTATAATTCTATAAACTACTTTTTTTTAATACACAAAAAACACCTTTATGGACATTTTCTTACCCATATATACCCAGTAACGAAAGTATGGGACACTTGTTTATCTCAAGTTAAATTTTGTCTTAAGGGGGTTCAGTATGTTGTATATCGGTAATGTTAAATTAACCAATTTCAATGTAACTTTTCACAATAACTACTGATCAGATCATCTTAAAAATTTCTGTGTGTATTATACCAACCTTATATATTAATCTGAGGTTAAAAGTTTTTTTAAAAACAACTGTTAGATTTTTTTTTAAATAAAATAAGTTTTAAAGTACCCAAAAAATCATGAAATTTCTCACTTTTTTGCCTCATAACATTTTTTCACTTAAGTTTTATTAAAATTCATAACCTCAGATTAATCTATACTAGGTATTACATCATATAAAAAAAAGTTTACGAGAAAACATAGCATAGTTTTTGAGAAAAGGTACATCGAAGTTCAAAAAATCAAGTTCTGAGAAAAACGCGTTTAAAATTTTTATTGTTAACCCATTTCCTTACGAAGCCATGATATTAAAATGGCTTTTATTGTCAAAAATAGTTTTCCAATCGTCTTGATACTTTGTGACATTATTAATAAAGGTTGTAATAGTATTTTAAGCCAATAATTTTTGTTTTGATTTTTTTCACCGATTTGAGGGTATTGAACCCCCTTAATGCCCAATTTTTTCTTTAGGACATTGCTGTAAAAGTGTTGGAGATGCTACAATTCGGTTTTGTTAAACCTACACATGCAAATTTTAAGCCCTGGCGTTAAGTTATAATTAGAAAAACCATTCACCCAATTTCACTTAAGTATACAAGTTACTCAAATTACATTTTAAAAAGAATAGTAGAATACAGAAAGAAATGGCTTTGTTTTCAACTATGAATGAAGTTAAAAGGAAAAAAAAACTAATATTGCTTTTCCGTTTTAATTTACAAATGTTTATTTATACATACAAAACCACAATCTGCATACAAAAGCATCAATATTCCAATACAAAAATCATGAGTTTATGTGCACAGGAGTTTAAGTTACAAAAAATTCTAAACTACATTAAAAATTAAAATGCTAGAAAAAAATTATACAGCAAATGTTTATTTTTAATATATACAGTGTAGTGCAAAAAACTAACTACTACTATAACTACCATCTTTTGGATATACAAGTATATTAAATGATACATCTTAAATATACAGTTCCTAAAAATGGATTGGGGAGCTTTTGCATATAAAAGCAATTTCATCACATCATTTACATTGAGTTTGTAAAGAACACATTTGTGATTTGCTTAAACCTTTTGCTAGTTTATATGAGCATAAAAGGCAATCCTCATAACTTTGGATCTTTTCATTACTGATTAGTTTTTTTTTTTTTAATTTGAACCTCTGATGGAATGGAATAAAATATGTATCATAAATAGAAAGGTTATTTAATGCATGTTTTACAAAATATTCATCATAAAAAAATAACAATTTCAACAATTTGGAAAAGGTTTGAATGCTTCGTTTTAAGATTAAACAAAATTGTTTGAAAATCTATTTATATTATATATTTTGTCAAAACAAAAAATTTTTGTAAATGCTTTCAAATTTAATGCTGCTAAATCTAAATTTCACGTACAAAAAAAAAGACAATTTCTACCATGAGTTACTTTGATAAAATAGTATTGAACTACCATCTACTCACATACGATTGAAAAAAATATCTTTCTATAACTCTCTGTAGCTAAGCTACAGCTGTGAAATACAACTTATTTTCCTTCAATGTGAATTGCAGTAGCATTGAACTATTTTCTTACAATATAACCCACAAACAGATTTTGTCTCTTTTTTGTGAAAGACTCATATGAAGAGTACAGGGGAAAAAGAACTTAATTGCATAGGACTGCATTATGATTATTTGGCAACAATAGCGAGTCATCGCCTAAATTTGTGAAAAGAAAACGGCACTTTCACTTGCGGCAAACCTGATTCTTGAGATCAGAGGACATGAGTCACATGTTTGTACGGACAAAAGAAGAACAGAAAGACAAACTGGCATTCTGTCGCCAAGCACAAAAGAATAGGAAAAAATCCCTACGCAATAAAGTTGTTTTTCCCCCTGTACTCTTCATATACAAAAGCGAAATTACACATTATTTCTTGGAACAGTCATTGTCCTTCTCTTTAGAACTTCCAAAAACAGAATCATAAGCCTTTACAACAGCATCACCGGCCACAATGCCAGCCTTAGCTGCTACAGTTAACCCAGCCGCACCAAGCCTTTGACAGGCTAAAAATATCACGCCTGTGTTCTCAGTAATAGGAGCTTCGAACCAAGCGCCTTGCACGTAAGCCGCACCGGAACCAGCTGCGACTCCGCCTGCTCCCTTCTCTTCAGAACTTCCAACAACAGAATCCACCGCCTTTACAACAACAGCACTACCGGCCACAATGACACCCTTAGCTGCTACAGGTAACCCAGCCATAGCAGCGCTTTGACAGGCTGAAAATGCCAAGCCTGTCTTCCCAGTAATAGCAGCTCCGAACCAAGCACTTTGCACCCAAGCCGCAGCGGAGCCAGCTCCAACTCCGCCTGCTCCGAAACCAGCTGCTCCAAGAACAGCAGGTGCGGCTACAATACCAACTGCAGCTACACCTGCTACTTTGAGACCAAATACTGAAAGTAAACAAGTAGGTTTGTAACAGTTAGGTTAGGTTTGAATTATCATCGCACTAGAGCAACACAAATAATAAATTTCCCGAAAATCGTTCCGGCTATCAAAAGTGTACATGTACCGGAACCAGTATTCGTTAGTCAACCCTTGATTACAA
The DNA here is from genome assembly GCA_023701765.1 of Hylyphantes graminicola. NCBI lineage: Eukaryota > Metazoa > Arthropoda > Arachnida > Araneae > Linyphiidae > Hylyphantes > Hylyphantes graminicola. The sequence continues at coordinate 19,126,588 of CM043119.1, forward strand.
TCGAATCCTCTTTATCTTGTGATGAAATCTTGCCACGTGCACCACACCCCAGAAAGAGAAACGTATCCCCTTTTTTAAATCGCCAGACGTATCATTTGGCGAGAGTTTGTAATGCCACCTGGTGAGTCAGAATCAAAATAAATTTGGCTGATAAATTCTCTTAACCCAGCCGCACCAAAGCTTTGACAGCCTGAAATTGCCACGCCTGTGATCCCAGTAATAGCAGCTCCGAACCAAGCGCTTTGCACCCAAGCCGCAGCGGAGCCAGCTCCAACTCCGCCTGCTCCGAAACCAGCTGCTCCTAGTGCAGCTGGAGCAGCTACAATACAAACTGCAGCTACACCTGCTACTTTGAGACCAAATACTGAAAGTAAACAAGTAGGTTTGTAACAGTTAGGTTAGGTTTGAATTATCATCGCACTAGAGCAACACAAATAATAAATTTCCCGAAAATCGTTCCGGCTATCAAAAGTGTACGTGTACCGGAACCAGTATTCGTTAGTCAACCCTTGATTACAATCGAATCCTCTTTATCTTGTGATGAAATCTTGCCATGTGCACTACACCCCAGAAAGAGAAACGTATCCCCTTTTTTTAATTCGCCAGACGTATCATTTGGCGAAAGTTTGTAATGCCACCTGGTGAGTCAGAATCAAAATAAATTTGGCTGATAAATTCTCTTAACCCAGCTGCACCAAAGCTTTGACAGCCTGAAAATGCCACGCCTGTGACCCCATTAATAGCAGCTCCGAATCAAGCGCTTTGCACCCAAGCCGCAGCGGAGCCAGCTCCAACTCCGCCTGCTCCGAAACCAGCTGCTCCTAGTGCAGCTGGAGCAGCTACAATACAAACTGCAGCTACACCTGCTACTTTGAGACCAAATACTGAAAGTAAACAAGTAGGTTTGTAACAGTTAGGTTAGGTTTGAAATATCATCGCACTAGAGCTACACGAGGATATTGGATATTTTTGCTGTTGTAGGATATCTTTTAGTCAATTAAAACTTTTGTTAAGGAAGTTCACTTAAAGCTTCTCAAAATTCAGGCTTATTTCAATTTTGTTTTAAAAATATTTTCTTTGATACATCGTTAAAAATGAATTACCTATGTTTTGAAAAAGATTATTTTGTTATGGATTTTTCACTGTAAACTAAAAAAAGAACCACTATACTTGGAAATATTTATTACGTTTTCTGATATGAAATGAATAATAACTGAGCAATAAAATAAATAAATAATTTTTAATAAATAATAAAAAAAGTTTAAATATCGCCAAAAGAGTTTTCCAGACAGACAACACTCTATAATTAGTTTAGTTTGAATTATCGTCGAACTAGAGCTACACGAGGGCTATTGGCGACGAGCGTCGTATTTTACAACCACAGTCAAGTGACGAGCCACATCTAAATAGGCACCCAACGCAACCGTTAAGGGCGACATTGTACGCAGCGTTAGGATTTTGAAGGATATTTAACCTACACTACCTTACACAGGGTATTATTCGTCGGACATTTTTGGCTGCAGGGGCCGTTTATAGGTTGGCAGCTATTTTGGCGATGCCCGGACCCGAACCTTTCCCAGGCTAGGCAAGTGCCTAACCGACTGGGCTCCCCAGCCCCCTAGGTTTGTAACAGAATCTGCGCTTAGCCTGCTTCCACACAACATTTGTTTTCAGCAAGAAAAAAGGGTCCCGAACACAGTAATAATAATTCTATATTAAACATTTGCATGCTTAATTTGGCTAGTTTAATTTATTTTCTTTTGAAAATTCAATAATTATTTGATAAAATTCAATGGGAAGACAATATAATCAATTTTGTAGTTGTAGTGATAGTGCATTTCCTTCTTTTTAAATTATGATGATAGACCAATTCAATCCAAAAAGTCTTATTATGTTATGCAATAAAGGACATTATAATTTGTCACTGTTGTAGTGGATGTGCCTCTCTTAAAACAAGATATATTTATAAAACAAGATATTTATAAAACAGGTTAATGGGAAAAGGGTCTATCATGTCATGTTATGAAGACATTATGCACATTAGAATTCTTAACTTTTGTTGCAGCAGGTTATATTTACTTTCTATTACTTACATACATAAAATTATGTATACAAAATAAAATTAAGCATAAACTATGAAATCTTAAAAAATATTTTACTGTATTAATTTAATAGCTATATATGTAAATATAATTATAGCTAAGAATTTCTTCAAACTTACAGGAGATAAACATATAAAGTCTAAAATACAAAAACAAAAAGGCCATAAATTCAAAATAGTATAAAAAAAACTATTCAAATGCTACAAAAATTCCATAAATAATGAAATAAAAGTATAATAAAACTGCCAATATTATTCAATACACATTTTTCTAAAAAAAAAAAAAGATAGCTTAAAATATTAACAGCTATAGAAACTTATACTCACCCACTTTTGGGTGTTCATCAGTCCACTCTTTCACAGAACCCTATAGAGGAAAATTAAATGGATAGTTATCTTAAAATTAATAAGTAGAAATTAAGACGTCATTTTAACCCTCTAATGCATGAATATTTTTTTTCATCCCGAAAAAATATATATGAATATTTAATACTCATACATTATGGGAAAAATACTGAAAAAAAAATTAACTGCATTAGAATTTAAATAATTTCAATTTTTAATTTTTTTTCCATATTACAAAAACAAACTACAAAATTCCAATTTTGATAATAATGACTATAAAACTACTAAATAGATTTCAAAATAACCCTCTTTATGTACAATAATTTTTCAAAACAATTTATTTGTATTTAGTATTAATATTATGATACTTTGAATACTGCCAAAAACGTAATTTCGCAACTAGTTAAACCTCACTCTTTAATTTTGAATACACTTTTAGTATTGTCATCTATGAGGGTTATTATTAACTAAAACTTCGAAATGGAATGTAATAGATGAAAAAACACAAATTTGTCGTGAGGGAGGTCTACTTTAATAGAATAAAGTGGATTATGTAACTCGTTACCAACAAACGGTAACAGTATGCATGAGAGGGTTAATATTCCCATATACAATAATTATTTTCATAAAAAATCATTGCAACTATTGAAATATGCACAGATCAGCTTTTATTATTAAATTTTTTATTGTTTCACAAAAAATATCCTTTTTTCCTCCAACTATTGTAAAGTAGCCTTTGAAAGATAAACATCAAGAAGGTGCATCGAAAATAAATTAGGTATAGACTAATTTGCGAGAAAATACTAACCCAAACTCCTTTCTTTACTGGTTCTGGTTTCCTAAAATGAAAAAAATTATGCAACATATTATTTATAAAATACACAATATTACAATTAACTCCTTAACAATGATTAGAACACTCCTCCTTAACATTAGAAAAATAGAAAGCATGCGAAAACAAGCTTTCTGCTTAAGTTTAGGAAAACTAACTTCAAAATACAGAAGACCATTCAAAGTACTGAACAATTTATGTGTAGAACAAAAATTTGGAGGAAAAAATTATCAAATTTTTAAGTTAGCATTTTCATTCCATTCGGTAGAGAAGGTGTAAATTATGATACTCGCGTTATGGGTTAAAAAAATTCCACATTCAACCTTTTCAAAGATATTTACTACATCAATATTCTATTTTCAAATATATTTTTTACATTAATATTCAACATAATTTTTTAACTTTTTTACTAAAACATACCAAAATCTTAATTGATTAAAAATACTTCTAGTCAATCAACAATATCAGAGTCAAATTAAAACATTCAATTAACTATATTTAAAAACCACTTATATGATTACATAAAGACATAAAATACCTAAAGTTAACCTCAGGGTAATCATACCTGGATTTAAGATTAAAGTAATACAAAACACGGTTGAATTCATCGCTCATATTTGTAAAAATAAGCGTAAACTTCCCAAAACTCCGATACACAATAATTCAAATCGCAATAGTGTTGCGTGTTGCGAGAGTGTGTAGTGTGCTGTGCCTGTGCTGAGAAAAAAACGGGGAATTCCCTTTTCATCTTTGGTTGGCTGGTATATATATATTCCGGTTTCTGTGCCTGCAGTGCTTGCTTGATCAAGGCTTAACTGTATTAGCCCCGTGCAGTGGGCTTGATCCAGAGTGGGGGATCATGTGACTTCCAATGCTAACGACGCGACGGGACGCGCATTGGACGCGCGAGGGCAAAAAAATACCACAAAATTACGAGGCGATAATTCTCAAACGTCCAAATTCCCACTATGTAGGTTTAGCATATTTTGCTTCGGTTGTTGATTGATATATATTTTTTAAAACCTGATCACGTATTTTTACATGACTGTAGTATGTAAAAAAAAAATTTAATGTTGTGTTTAAATGTTTTCTCACACACTTTCAAATCGCCTTTCGGAATTTCAATATTTTTAAATGTTTTTCTGTGATTAAAATAAGTTTGTTTTTTTAGACTCTAATTGACTCTCTTTGCACACTATAGAAAACGTTTTTGTAGAATCCATGATTAAAAAAACCATTCAAAAGGATGAAATACACATCACATTATTTCGAAGTGAGAATTTGGACGTTTGAGAATTATCGCCTCGGCAAAAAATACTAGTTGCATTTTGGAATATTTTTAGTGCTTTAAAAAAAACTTGAAAGGCTTTTCAAGAATTTTTATAATTTTTTTTTGTAATTTTAGAACTAAATGGTACTTTTTCGTAGTATTCTTTTTTTTAATGTGGCAAGGAGCCAGTGTTGCCAGCACGCATGTTCACAATACGCATGTTCACATGGGTGACCAAGGTTTGTACCAGTAAAAATTTCATGATGTTGTCACAATACAAATTGCCAAAGAAGTGATAAATTGACAAATGCGACATCTTCCGTGAAACAACCCCATACAACTTTTTGAAATCGGTTTGAATATTTTTGAAATTTTCCTTAAATAATGTTACACAAAATATTTGTATTAATTTCAAAAAGTGGGATTATAGAGACCTGTAAGTCAGCTACGTTTATCATACGAAAAAAACTCTTTTGTAAAAATATTCAATGGGGTTGTTTCACCACAAATATGGTAATAGCTCTGTGGCTTTGTTTTCCTTACTCTCGAATGACTTTTGTTTTGATTAGGTTGGTTGGTAGGTAGACTTATATTCAGGTTAGTGCGCTTATAGTCAACAAACTTGAATATTTCTACCAACCAACTTATAACAAGAGTAATTCGAGAGTAAGGAAACAAAGCCACAGAACGCTATTGCTAGATTCACGCTATTGCTAGATTCACCTTGAAACAACCCCATACAGCCTGAGAAATGTGGCTCGATCATAATGCTCTAGACTCTATTTTTAGTAGTAGCCAGTGGCTACCAGAGTGCAGTGCCGGACTACTGCCTAGGCCTACAAGGCCCAGGCCTAGGGGCCCAGTGAGGAAAGGGGGGCCCTTAAAAAAATAAAAAGCAAAAAAAAAAAAAAAATCGCTATCCGCCTAACTCTGAAAACAGTATATAGTTGCCTAATACTCTAAAACAGGAAGTCTAAAAAACACATAGAAATAAAATATTGACATATTTGTTTGAATTTGCTTTTTTTCCCACCGTGTTGAGGTTTTTATTTTACTTATAAGTAAAATCAGTGTATTACAAAACTCTATGATTACAAGTTAGGAGTTTTTGTGCGCCTTTTCTATCGTGCGTTCCTTTTTTTAAGAGAAAGATTGGATGTCATAAGCGTTTCAGTAAAATTATGGTAAGTTTAATATCCTTAAAAAACATACTGGACTACCATATGCAAAAAACTGTTAGTTGATACGCGCCCCGTATGCGGGGTAAATTTTCCCAGACTGCCAAAAAGTGATGGGGGTAAATATTCCAACTACTGTTTTAAAAAGATTTAATACTTTTGTAAAACATTGATTTAATTTTTACGCAGATTTTTTGTAGACTAAAATAGCTCAAAAGAGTATACCCGGAATAACTCATTTAAACAACAACAAAAAAAAGGAGTTAGTTTCTTATAATTGGCTCTACCAATTTCATTAAAGGTCATTATTATCTGGAATCTCTTTAAAATTACATCTCAATTTAATATCATCTCTTCAAAATTAAATAAAACGTCCTCTAGTATGAGTTCATTCAGCTTCCTTTTTCAGTACTATGCAGACAATTTTGAATCTGGAGCATTTTTTTTTCATTACGTGTTCATACGATGAAAAATAATTTGGTGAATATTAAGCTTAATTTACAAAGGTTGAAGTACGCTTTTTTAAAAGCCATTGTTGGAAAATTTGCGAAATTTTGAAAAACATGTCCCGCCGTCATATTTTGACTTTAATAGAACCTTGACGAGTAGATTTTAAATTATTTTGGAAACGGATGTATAGTTTACGTAGAGAGAAGGGCCACCTTTTATAATGCGCAACAATAAAAACAAGTTTAATAAAATTACGTTTGATTTTGACTTGATTTTAAGCATGAAAATTCACGCAACGTTGAAAAATTTGTAAAAAAAACCAGCAGTATAACGAAAAGTTTACAACACTAATTGAGCAAAAACTATTGTGGGGTGACATAAAACGGGTTGCTTCATGAACCAAGCAGCCATTCGACGCCTCCTAAAGGCTCTTTTCTTGTATAAAGCCTGGTGGAAAACTTACCCCGAGAAAACTAGTCCCAGTCTCTTCTAACTATAGTAATACACTGTATTTTTATGATGTTCATTATATAAGTCGATTAAAAATTGTATTTTCTGTACTAGTGTATTTAATTTGCTAAATTTCCAACTTAGAGGTGGTGGGGCCCCAAATGCCAAGTGCCTAGGGGCCCTGGGTCTTTAAATCCGGCACTGCCAGAGTGAAAAAAAATGGTAGCCACATTTCGATTTTTAGTAGCCAGTTTTAAATTTCAGTATATACGACAAAAAGAAAGTGCGATTTTCCACAAAAGAAAATTTTATTAATGACATTTTTGAAAGGAAAAGATTGACAGTAAAAAAAGATCATACAAAATATGTAGTATTATGTGATTGGCTATTATTGTTAGGAGAAAATTATTTTATGTACAATCAGTTCAACTACTATTAGTTTCGGAGAATTCTTGACGTCGTCGCCCACGATTGTTCATGAAATTTTCTCATATCAAAATTATTTAAATGTATAGTTGAGATCTTAATCAGATGTAAATCAATCACCTGTAGATTGCCGAAAATCGAAAAGCAAAATTTAAAAATCAAATTTGCATTTAAGATTTTCATCGCCGAGCTCCATTTACGTCACACGGAGGAGGATGGAAAATTTCGCCGATGAGTAACAACTGTCATCAAGTCTTTCCTCCCGACATAATCGAATCGGAGCGTTTTATTATTTTAGAAATGCAACTTCAGTATTAATTATTTGTTGAACAAAAAGGGGAAACTGTATGATCGCCACATTTGGCGACTGGGGTTCGATTTTTAGGTAGCCACTTTAAATGTAATAGTCTCTCGTTGGCGACTGCTGATGTAGAGCTTTACTCGATCAGAAAATAATTTTTCTTAGGATAAACACAGAGGCAGTGGCACTTTGGTTCCGAGACCCGCTGTAGGTCGAGCTCATTCGCCCTTATTACAATAAGAGTTCTTATAATAAATTTATAAGATAGCGTCACACTGACCCCACTTCTCTGCCACTTGTTTTCGCAAATGAGCCACTTTCCGTGCTACTTGGTATTCCTCAGAGCACTAATGGACGTGAATTAAGGGGTCATAGGAGTCTTAAAAATGTGCAAAGAAGGTACTACAAAGCATAGTTTGATCTTTCATGTAATTTTTTAACTACTCACTATACAAGTATAATTTTTTTATATGTAGTTCTACAAGATTTGTTTATTATAAAACAAATTTTAAAATTTATGAAACTTACGCCAAAACTAAAATAAATGATATTAAACATAAAGCTATTTGAACACATTGTGATTAGGCTTGCGCGGCAAATTTTGAGGTCACAATTGAAAAAATGACCAAGAAAATGACTTTATATTGTACAAATATGTACAAACAAAGACTTATACCTAAATTCTCATCTCAATTTTAATTAGAAATTATTTTAAGAACTTTTTTCTAAAAAAATTAATAAATTTTTTAAAATTTTGATTTAAAAATTATTTTTAAAAAATGTGTTTATTTAAAATTTTTGAAAATTTGTTTTATATTAAATAAATCTTATAGAATTACAAATAAAAAATTATACTTGTATATTGAGTAGTTAAAAAATTACATGAGAGATCAAACTATACTTTGTAGAACCTTCTTTGCAAATTTTTAAGACTCCTGTGACCCCTTAAGGAATACATTACATTAGAAACATAATGAATCAAACTAAGAATGCCAACAATGCTACTTTTCAGTAACTTGGGGTGACGAATGTTTCTGAGATGAGAATCATATTTCTCTAATAGGATCATCTTTAATTAGGTTGTTTCAGATGACGTAATTTTCCAGGTTTCATTCTTATTTTTCCGCGATTTCATTGGTTATTTCGGTTTTACTCTCAATGCTCACAAAAAAAAACGGATATTTAGGACTTTTTTTTGTTTTAGCATTTTGACAAAACTACTCTACAGATTGCAGTACAATAACGCAAATAATAAGGAAATATATAGAGCCAAGAAGAAGAAGCGAACCAATAAGATAAAATTAAATTAAAGAAATCGCTATGAAAACATACACTGACCAAAAAGGTTTAGAAATTCCATTATCTTTTCTGATATTTCCTTAATAATACCCTAAAATAGAGCTCCTGAAAAATTAACTTTCGTATACACTCTTATTAATTATCTTCATACTGAAAAAAATACGAGTTGAAAATGTAAAAAAAAAACTCTAATAATTATTAGTGTCATTAAAATTTGTTTCCTTTAATATATTCATTTTCACACAATGAAATATATTATTTTCCCATTTCCCCTTTAAGGTGAAACTTTATGTATATTTGAGGTGAAACTTGTATGTATTTCGAATTCTAGTAGAAAAAATGACAGTCGCCATAAAATTGGTGCTGCCATCTATTGTGTATTATAGAGTTTAGTGTAATATTATAACGTTTTTAATATATAACACAACTAAAATAACAAGAAATTTTAGGAAATCAAAGCCAAAAGTTCAACAATTACATCGGTGAAGTGAGAATTCCTCAAATTAGTAATGAAGCAAAAATTAGCATTTGATAGTTTTGTCCATTGAGCTTACCGAATCTTTCTACTACTACGACTTCAACGAAAGAACATGGTGGTGCTGCCATCTATTTATAATACTATAAACATAAACTTTTTAAGCTTGTACTCAAAAAGCAAAACTATTTTATGGTCACTTTTTCACCCCATTTATACCCAGAAGTGAAAGTATTATAGGACACTTGTTTGTTTGCTTAAGGCTGTGTCCACACTACGACAATAAAAATGGCAAGAAATTGCGCGCGCATGGAAATGCATATACAATTTGGTCAGGCATGCGCGCGCACCTACCTCGAATGGTACAAATTGTTTATGCATTTCCATGCGCGCGATTTCTTGTCATTTTTATTGTCGTAGTGTGGACATAGCATAAGTTAAATTTTTTCTTCAGGACCAGTTTACACAGTCAACTTTTTACTGCTAGATCAGTGGTTCCCAACCTGGGGGCGATCGCCCCCAAGTGGGCGATTTGTGTTATCAAGGGGGCAATAAATAGTTTGGGGGCGATGAGTATTCAAAGGGAGGAAATTAAAATATACTGTATTATAGTTCAGTAAAACCATTTTAATTTTTTGATCAACGCCAAGTTTCAAACTGACATTCTTACAAGATTTGACCAAGTTAGAAATTCCTGATTCTATTGTCGATCAATTCCCTTTTGAATCTGTGGGTGGTGGATAACCTTGATAACTCTTTGCGGACGGAGTTTGTAGATCTGAAGTATGACAGTCAGGTGAAACTCATTTCAAGCAGAGAAGTAATGAGTTAGCCTGCGTGAAACTTATTTACACTGATCCTTAACTGTGGTAAAACTACTTCTCATCTCATTCCGCCAATATATTTAGTTAAAAAAGGGTTAGTTCTGTTATTCAGCTCCTCACCAAACATAGGAACTGGATATTTGCCTCAAAGACTTGCGTATGAGCTTGAAAAAATAATTGATATAAAAAAGTGAAAAAAAAATGAATAAAAAAGTTTTCAATTTAATTTTTATTGTCAACTCTCTTAAATTTTCCAGAATTGAGTTTAAAGATCTTAGTTAACTACTTTACTTTCATCCTTCGAAAAAATCTAAATAAAAATAGGAAAAAAAATAAACTTTTTTTTTTCGATTTTATTTAAGAGTAACCGGATAAAGCTGCTTTGGTTGTTATGGTAGTAAGTGTTTGAAATTATAAAATTGCTTTATTAGTTTAGTTACACTTTTAACTCAAATTATAATTGGACAAATTATAAAAATTAAAGGGGGGCGATATGAGTTAGTCAACTTAAAGAAGGGGGCGATGTTACAGAAAAGGTTGGGAACCACTGTGCTAGATCTTGAATGCAGTGGTAGAAGTGGAGGAAAAAAGTGGGGGGATGCTATCAGTTCATTTTTTTAAAAGACCATGCACATTTTAAGCTTGAGCTCTAAGGGGTTATTAGAAGAACCACTTGTCCAGTGTCACTTAGGTAAATAATTTACTTAAATTACATTAAAAAAAGTAGAATACAGAAAGGCATGGCTTTGTTTTTAACTGTATGTGGGAAGTGAAAAGAAAAATAATTATTATGACTTGTCTGTTTTAATTTATAAATATTTATTCGTACATACAAAATCACAATTTGCATACAAAGCATCAATATTCCAATATCAAAATCATGAGTTCATAAACATCGAAATTTAAGCTACAAAAAAGTGTGTGCCACATTAAAAATTAACATGCTAGAAAAAAAATTAGAAAGCAAGCGTTTATTTTTAATCTATACAATATTATAATATAGTGCACAAAACTAGGTACGACCTTTTGAGTATACAAGTATATTAGATCATACAAATTAAATTTACAGTTCCTAAAATGCATCGGTGAGCCTGTGAATTCGCATATAAAGCTTATATCAAATTACATCAAATAGTGTGTTTTACATTGAATTTGTAAAAAGAACATTTTATTTGCTAAAATGTTTTGGTATAGTTTATATGAGCATAAAAGCACAATCCTCGTAACCTTTCATTTTTTTAAAAAGAAACTCATCAGTATTGAAATTTTTTAAAAACCTTTGATTTAATCAGATAAAATCTGTACCATAAATAGAATATTCACTTTAATACAGATTTTACAAAATATTTATGATGAAAAAATTAAAAAATTTCAACAATCTAGAAAAAGCTGCAATTTTTCATTTTATGATCAAAACAAAATTATCTGAAATTCATTTTTAATACGTAATTTGTAAAATATGTTTTGTAACTGCTTTCACATATATTGCTTCTAAATTTAAATATCCACATAAAAAAGACAATTTCTAATATGAGTTAATTTGATAAAATAGCATTAAACTACAATCTACTCACATACGATTAAAAAAAATATATCTGAATTACTCTCTGAAGCTAGGCTACAGCAAAGAAATACAACTTATTTTCATTCAATGTGAATTACAGTAGCTTTGCATCATTTTTTGTACAATATAACCCACAAACAGATTTTGTCTCTTTTTTGTGAAATACTCATATGAAGAGTACAGGGAAAAAAGAACTTCATTGCATAGGTACATTACGATTCGTTGGCAACAATAGCGAGTCATCCTCTAAACTTGTGAAAGGAAAACGGTTTCTCACTTGGTTTTTCTCTTGCGGCAAACCTGATTCATGAGATCCGTGGACATGAGTCACACGTTTGTACCGACGTTAAAAGAACCGAAAGAAAAACCGGTTTTCTGTTGCCAATTTCCACCAAGCACAAAGGAATACCGGAAAATCCCAACACAATAAAGTTGTTATTCCAATGTAATATTCATATACCGAAGCAGATTTACATATTATTTCTTCGAACAGTCATTTCCCTTCTCTTTAGAATTACCAACAACAGAATCATACACTTTCACAACAACTCCACTGGTGGCCACAATGGCAGACTTAGCCCCAAGAGTTAACCCAGCCGTAGCAGCGCTTTGACAGGCTGAAAATGCAGCGCCTGTGATCCCAGTAATAGTAGCTCCGAACCAAGTGCTTTGGACGGCAGCCGCGACGGTGCCAGCTCCAACTCCGGCTGCTCCGAAACCAGCGACTCCAAGAACAGCAGGGGCAGCTACAATGCCGACTGCAGCTGTACCTGCTACTTTGAGACCATACACTGCACATAAAGTAAAAATACATGCTGATTACTCGAATCTTGACTTATGCAATTCCTTTTGAATTAAATACGCTGCTCAAAACAATTGAATCTCGGTGAGTGCAGAAACCACTTCAGTCAAAAAAAAATCCGATAACTCGTTTTCAATGAAAATAAGCGTAGAAAGGCAAGATGCATGTTGTGTGCAAAAACTACGTTAGTCTGTTGAGTAGTTCCGTAAATATGTTCCGTTTGTTTCGAATGTTGAGTGCAGAAATAGAGGAGGAGTTATTACGTTTTTTCTCCCTCCTGAAGAATTTGAAATTTGTGACTGACGTTGTTTCTGCACTCACCGATTCAATTAGGGGAGCCCTTTGCGTACGTTAGTTAACCCTTTCAGTTTCAGCATTTTGTTTTTCATTCTTTTGTGAAATAGATTCATTATGCATCCAGAATGAAATGGTAAAAAACAGGTGGAAAAATATTAATTTTTTTAACTACAACTTAATGGGGGAAATTGGAATCAAAAATTAAGAATAAATTATAACACTATTTTTTCCAAATTTTTATTTGCAAAAAAGAGGTAAAATCAATTTTTAGACATCTGAGAATGCGTGAAGAATTTAGGGTCACTTTATTTCATAAAATATTTTGTAAGTGAATTTTATTTTACCATGTTTTCATATTTTAATTTGATTAAAACAAACATTATTTACATTCTCAAAAAACATGATTCTTTCATCTAACGATAAATTCGTGCAAGCTCAACTTAGTGAGAAAAAATTGCTCATAATTCCAAATGGATACATTGGGGTTGAAAGAGTTTAAACCATGCGCTCCCCTAATTGTTGTGAGATGTGTAGTTTCTAGTAGAAATGCTCATTCTTAATCTTTATTCACACTTAGCGCACAAGAAAAAATCAAGTAATAATAAAAAAATACAATATTTTCGAACTAACACAGCTCTAATCTCAAACCACCTTCTCCGAGACATCACCTACTGGCTAGTAAACTTTTAGGGAAACTGAACACACACTGTAAAATAAATCAACTAATTTTACAGCACAAGGTTGTGGTTAAGAGCTAATGAGCTTGATTGACCAAGGGTCTCCACACCAATGTGTCTCTTGTGTTGCTGTGGTGTGCCTTCATGCCGTAGATTGGAAGGCAAGAGGGTTGCAGTAGCATCCGTTGGAACAAGGCTTTGTGTACCCATGAGAGGGTGGATGTCTGACTTCTACTCTGAGATGGTGCCACCTCCTCAATTTAGGTATGACACTGGAGGTGAAGGGCAATTTTCTCCAGCGACCTGCACCCATGGTAAACTACGCTATAACCGACCACAGGACTTTCGGACCCACAGATTTAACGAGCACTTTCTCTGCATGTACCCAGAACAACACAAATATCCATGCCTTACCCAGGATTCGAACCTAGGCCCACTCCCTTGTTAATCCAATGAAAAATAATTATTTTCTAAGCCACATTTCTCCGGCTGTATTGAATATTTTTCAATACATTTTTTATAATAAATGTAGCTGCTTGCAGGCCCCTATAATCCCACTTTTTGAATGGGTAAGAATATTTTGTGTGAAATTATTTATTGAAATTTTTTTTAAATACTCGAACCAATTTCCAAAAGTCGGATTTTAGATACCTGTAAGTCAGATCATTTATCATTTTAAAAAAAGTTTTTAAAAATATTTTATACAGCAAGAGAAATATAGCTTAGAAAAAAAATCGATTTGATACACACTTTCCTTTAGAGGTACTTTTGTTTGGAAACTAGGCTAATTTGTTCTGAAAGTGCTGCTATTACCCTAAACTGTAAATTTACAGGTGATGTAAAATTCATGTAGTGTATAATTTCATTAGTTCCATCTTCTACTGGTAAAAAAAAAATTCTCTTGCAGGGATTTAATGACCCATAATTTTCTATTAATTTATAGACAAAGTTATGTATATAAATAAATATTAAGCATAAGCTATGAAGAATTTCTTTTTAATTATAATATATAAACCCCTAACATCTAAGATATGCAGTCTAAAGGTACATTAGATTCAAAACCTTTCACAAATTATTCAATACAAAAAAAGTTTACCAATATTTATCAATCCATATTTTTTATTAATAATTGTTTTAGAATATTTTTTTAAAAATATTAATAGCTATAAGAACTTATACTCACCCACGTTTTCTGGATCTGTAACAGCGTCTATCACAGAATCCTATTGAAAAGTAATTATTTTTTTTTAAAAAATCATTGCAACATTTTAAAATATGCATAAATCAGCTTTTTAATATTACATTTTGTTTCGGGCTTCGTAGGCAATATCTTTTCTTCCTCCAATAAATAAAAACTACCCTTTGAAACATAAATGTCAAAAAGGCTATATATATATTAAAATAATTTGTGAAAAAATTCTTACCAAAACTCCTTTATTTTGTTGGCAATATACATAAATACCATGTTCCTAAAATGGGAAATGATGCAGCATATTACTTATACATCTCATTATCAATGATTGGTAAGATATTAAACCATGCAAAAACAATCTTTCTGCTTAAGTTTACTTAAACAAAGTATAAAACAAATGAAGACCATAGTACTGAACAATTTATCGAAGACAAAAGTTTGGCAAAAAAAAAACGATTATGAAATTCTTAAGTTAACATTTTCACTTGTTAGGGAGGTGTTAAATGGTATTTGATTCTCCATTCAAACTTTTCAAAAGTAATATACTAATTAATTTTATATTTAAATATATTTTTTTAAAAAAATTTCAATGTAATTTTTAAAAAAACACGATAACACTTATTTTTACTTTTTATAGAAATATACCAAAATCTTATGTGATTAAAAATACTTCTAATCAAGAGACAAATATCCAAGTCTAATTAAAAATATACAATATTTAAAATCCACATTATATAACTATCGAAAGATTTAAATTATCAATACTAAATTTAACCTCAGGGTAATTATACCTGAATTAAGATTAAAACAATGAAAAACACAGTTGATTTCATTGGCGTCATATTTACAAGTGTAAAAACTTCCACAAACTTCTCCACACAAATAACTTCAGAAGGGAAGAGAAATTAAACAGCAAACTCTAAAAATACGAGAATGCAAGCCTGTTTAAAATATATTTATTATAATTGAATAATAAAATGTTATCTTAATTAAATCTTGCAATGTATTTATAAAAAAAAGTGCTAATGCTAAGTGCTAAGCGTCAAAAACGGGGAATTCCCGTTTCTTCGGGTTGTAAGGTTTTTGGATGTCTATTTCTAGCTACATGGAGCTTCAACACAGTTAGTTATCTTCGTAGTTTTAAACCATGGTTAAGTGATTTTTCAGAGATCTAAGAACGCCAACAGCAGATTTAAAATATTTTGCAGGAATATTTTATTAGATTAGGATTTCTAGGGATATACAGCGATCCGTTTCAAAACCTCCATAGTTAAGCTCATTACTAATTAATGCTATAGAGCGGGAGCGGAGGTACAAAATTTCAAAAGGGCTGTGAGGCGCCCTAAGGTCACTGTCTCAATCTACGGATCGGAAGGTTCCGCTATCGAGTCCTGGTCGCTGAAAACTCACCGAGTATGTGCAGAGTACGTGCTCGTTAAATCTGTTGGTTTCGAAAGTCCTATGGGCGGTCATTGCGCAGTTTCCCATGGATACAGGTTCCTAGAGACCATCTCCCACCCCCTCAGGGACATTTCTAAATTGTGGATGTGGCGCGTAATAGATGACAGCATCTGTCACGTATATGTGTGCATGTGAGTGTGTTGTGACTGTCTTGACGAAGGTTTATAAGCGGCTCTCTGAGCAAGCACACAAGTCTGAACCTGAAAATATATGTATACCAACCAACGAACCAACCAAACAAAACAAAGTAAAAATCGCATTTTTTTCTTAAAAAATGAACAATTCGTGTTTTAAGAATTAAAATTGCTACTGGGAATAAGACTCTGTACGATATAAATATATCAGTCTTGTAAGGGATTTTTTTTATTTACATCAAGGTTGGTTCTATAAAAAATATATAATGTTTTATTGATTCCTTTAACTTGTTTCATAGCAGTGTGTCCTTTGCTAAATAATTTGATTCCTAATGCTTTAAAGGATAGGTTAAGTAAAGAAAAAAAAATTTAAATAATAATCCGTTATTATCTATTCTTTTGAACAAGACTAGGTACCCATTATGTTTATGGGCTGTGATATTCACTTCCATATACATTTTTGAAAAATATTTTTGATTGTGTTTCAGGTTTTTTGACTTCTCATAAGCTAAAACATGGCTTTTGGAAGCTTTGGAAATCCTACAACTTCAGCTCCAGCATTTGGATCGTCTGGTAAGTTAGATTTTTTCAAAAATTGTACATTTGAATTACTAGAAATGGGTTGGTTTTATTACTTTGTTGGTCATTTACTCACTTTTGCAGCTCAGAATGCGAACAAGTGTAGTAATAAGTCAAATTAAAGCTAATGAAGAATATTATTGGCTACATATTAAAATGATACAATTCTTAGGTAAGAAGAACTTAAAACCGTGGCTGTGTAAATCTACAAGACTTTCAATGCCAATAAATCAATGTACTAATGTAAAGGTAGTTATACCTTATAAGGTAATTTCAATAACTTAAAAACTAAAGAGTACTATGGCAGCACAATACTTATAAAGTTTTTCATAAAAAAAATCTATGTCAAAATAGAGCTTACTTTAAAAACAGACCTTGTACTAAGTTTATTTCAAGTATAAAGAAACAACTTTTTTACTACAATAAAATAAACTAATTGGTAAACTAGGGGTTGTCATAAACTGCTAGTTTCTGAAAAGAGTTACATTAAAGTACAAGTTCTTTAATTAATTTTTTTAATGTTGTCATGTTTTTGTTTACTTTTTTTATCCTATACATCACCACAGATTAACTATGCAGTATAAAAATGTTCTACGGGAAAAAGGGTAAATAGTTCTCATTTCCGAGTGCGAGAATCAAATAAAAAAAGTATTTCACCTTCAATAAACAAATTTATTCGTTATTTAAAGACATAATTTTATTAAGTTTTTGCTTTTATAGTGTAATATTAATTATTTTTCCTTCAATTTTGAAGTAACGGAGCACACGATTGTCAGAGTATCGCAAGTGGCCAATCAAAGCAGGCAAAATTTCGGCGGCATTGCTTGACGACAGCGTTGCTTACGCCGTTTTCCTCCGCATAGAAAATTTCAATGCTGCAAAGAAAAGGTGTGTTTTTGTATAATTAAAACTCCAAACTTTTATCATCTTTATTAGGTTTTAGTTTTGGGAATACAACAGCTCCTACCAGTTCAGCAGGATTTTCATTTGGGACAGGACTTGGTACAGCTACCACATCTGCTAGTACTGGTTTCTCTTTTGGTGCACCAGCCACTTCCACGCCTTTCTCATTTCCAGCTATAGGCACTACGACTACCGCTCCCTCTTTTGGTTTCGGTGGGTTTGGAGCTGCAGCTACGACTACTACAGCTTCTGGATTCTCATTCGGTAATTTAGATTTAGTTTGTTTCTGACTTTTATAGTTTGTAAATGAACATATTATTTTAACAAATATTATTGTGGTAAAATAGTTTTACTCACACGTACCCTAAGTTCTAAGTTTGTTTCTACAATTAAAAAATCTACAGTCAATACTCGATAACTCAAGGTCCCAAGGGACCCCAAAAATATTCGACTTATCCGAAGTTCGAGTACAGAAGTCACATTCTATTTCTCTCTTGTGTCACTTAAGATGGGTCGACCTGGTTTAAGAGGTTTGATATGTGCCATAAAACTATAGTTATACACATTTCAATTTTTGGATAACCCATGTAAACAACTAGTGAAGATTGGGGTCAAAAGGTTTATTAAAACTGGCCAACATAATTTGGCCTCAACAAATATTGATTAGTGAACATACCATGTAAATTTCACTTGAAAAAAAAAGCCCACATATTTATTGTTGATTGTAATTGTATTTTTTAAGGTTCTTGGCATTAACTGACAATATGGATACAACATGCTGATTATTTTAAATTGAAATTTAATTTTTAACTGAAATGTGTCTTTTAGATGTGAAATCTATGACAAAAGCTTCGACTTAGAAGATGTTAACTTCGAGTTATTGAGACTTTTAAAGAAAAGTATAGAAATGATTAGGGACCTTATTAAAAGTTCAAGTTATCAGATTATTTGACTCGTAGGAAGTCGAGTTATAGAGGTTTGACTGTATTTAGCTATTTGAAATTACTATGTAATTGTCAAGATCAACCTAAGTCTAAGCCTTTGTATACATATTTTTCAACAGAACTGTAATCAACCACAAACTTATGATTACAAAAAATTTTACTTTATCTTATTTTGTCTCTTTCAAGTAAAATGATTTTTAGCTAATTCCTACTAAAAAATTTTTCCTATAGCTCAACCTACTAACACCTTAGGTGGAGGTGGTATGTTTTCTTCAAACTTGGGAATGCAACCTGCCACAAACATGACAGGTCTGTACAGTTGAAATTAAATGTATTTTTGCCTCATGTATAAAGTATAAAAATTGTATTTCACAATTGAAAAAATTTTAACGATACAATTATTTGTTAAAATTAGGTTGTAACTAGTGTTTTCCATAAAAGCATTTGAAATGTCCTTTTTTTTTAAATAAAATATAGTGTTTTATAATATTAATTTGAGTCATTTCACTTATTCACTTGTTAAGCCATTGTGAACACTTTCATAACTTAATATCTTAACTGCAAAATAAGTAAAAAATAAAGTAAACTTTTTATGTTTCAATAATTATATATTCACTTTCAAAAAAGTTTTGACTAACATTTTGCAATTCTCCTATTCTTTTGCTCTTAACCTTGAGTATATTACTTTTGAAACAGCCAAGGTGGCCAAATTCTATGTAATTTGTTACTCTCTGTACTCAAGTATGATAAGTCCTCTATCTTTTTTAATACTTGCATTTTGAAAAGAAGGGTCTGGTAGGGAAAATGTGGAAGCAAAAAGGGGAAAACTTTGAATTGATGCAATATAGCAGTTTCAGTAATGTTACTTAACTTTACTTTCATTGATAAGAACTTTTAAAAGAAACATTAAAATATGCATGAGTTTTGCGAATAAGTGTAGGAGAACTGGATTTTGCAAAATGAAAGTAATTCATATTAATTTAAACTTCTAAATAATTTAAACTTCTAAATTTATACATCGCATATGAAGAGTACACAGGAAGAACCGCTTGATTTCTTTATAGTCTTTCCGTAATTGTGTCTGCTTGGCGGACATTGGCGACCAAGAACCGGTTTTTCTTTTGGTTCTTCATTTACGGTACAAATGTGTGACTCATTGCACTGATCTCTGTCGAGAATCAGGGTTGCCGCGAAAGATAAACAAAGCGAGTAACTGGCTTCTTTACACAAATTTAGGTGTTTTCTCGCTATCATCCCCAAAGAGGCTATTAATTAAAGCCTTCTACCAAATCAAGCGGTTCTTCCCGTGTACTCTTCATATGTACTGCACTTGTAAATCTCAATTTTACTGATTCTTTTTAGGTATGCAGCAGCAACAACAACAGGCTGCTCCCAATAGTATCACAAATCTTGTAACGGCTCTAACCTTTCCAATGCTATACGGAGATGAAAGGGACGCAATCATAGCCAAATGGAACCAGCTGCAAGCATCTTGGGGTACAGGAAAGGGCTATTTTGACTGTAATGCACAGCCTGTTGAACTGACACCTGACAATCCCTTTTGTTGCTTTAAGGTGAATGAATTGTTGTGAATATTTGCTTTTTCACCCATTAATATTTACTCTTCCTTAGGTCAAACCTGTAATGCATGAATTTTTTTTTCATCCCCGAAAGAATATATTTGTATCTTTAATACTTATACATTATGGGAAAAATACCGAAAAAAAATTAACTGCATTGGAATTTAAATAGTTTCAATTTTTAAATATTTTTGCCATACGGCAAAAACCAACTACAAAATTCCAATTTTGATAAAAAATGACTAGAAAACTGCTAAATATATTTTAAGATAACCCTCTTGAACTATAATTATTTTTTCAAAACAATTTATTTGTATTTTGTACTATTATTATTATTCTTTGAATACTGCAAAAGATGTAATTTCACAACAGTTAATAACTTCACTCTTTAATTTTGAATACACTTACTACTGTCAAATATGAGGGTTATTAGTAACGAAAACTTTAAAATAGAATGTAATAGATGAAAAAACACAGATTTGTCGAGAGGGAGCTCTACTTTAATAGAATAAGCTAAACTGGATTATGTAACTAGTTGCCATATGGCAACAGTATGCATTTGAGGGTTAAAAATATTAGTTGATCCTCATGATGTCATTTTTAGCTTTAGTCCTAATGTTTGCATGTAAAAAAAAGGATTTCCGACAGTTGTCTTTGGACTCCAGCAGGGCAATTCTTCTCATTTGTCATGAACTTTTTTAAAGTTTTATGTTAGTCATATTGCCAGACCTAGAATTGGTTTTTACATGCCGCACAAAAACAATTAAATAAGCAGAGACTTTTCTAACCACAAGGTTCTAATTTAGGGCAAGTATTTCTGTCTTCAGTTTTTGTTTAAAGCATTATATTTGTACATTATATATATTTTTTTTCTAAAGAGCATTGACAGTTGATTTGACACAAATGCAGTTTCTACTGAAAAATCAAATAATAATAAGCATCTTAGATTCTTTAGTTTCCTTGGGTTTTTTTTTTTTTTTTGACACTGTTGAAATACATAGTGCTTGTTCAAAAGTTTTCATATATGTTCTATTTTGGTTGAGTTTAAACAAACCCAAACGTATTTACTCCAAAGTATGACTGGTTCTTTCGTGTAATTTTTTAGCATTACAATTCTATTTTTAAGGAAACTGTACTATTATGTTACAAGTTGATATTTGTAATAATATTTATATGATTAGTTTTAACTGAATGTATTTGAACCAGAACTGTTTGAACAATATATATTAACAGTATGCATTTTAAGATTGTCTCATAGAGCTAATGCATTAGTTTTTTAATTAAAACTTCTTCAATAGAATTGCTCTGCCATGTTATCCCAATTTCACCAGGTATAGGAATCATCATAGCATCGACTTAAAACAAAATCGAAGTTAAGAAAACATCCGGCTATTTAGTTATGAATTGATAAAGTTTTAAAACAGTGTCGCCATCTGCTGCTTGTTTTTGTCAGTTTCAAACTTCAGAAATATATAATTTAATAACTAGATAAAATTTTTGTTTCAAATTTGTTTCATTTCGGTGTTATGTTGATTCCAATCCTGGGGAAAAATTGTCTAACATGACAAAGCAATACTTCTGCGGAAAGTGTGATTCCAAAACTAATGCATTAGCTCTATGGGACTGATTATCCCTATTAATTTATACATGTTTTTTTTATTTCATAGGCTGTAGGCTATAGCTGTCTACCATCTACTAAAGCAGAAGACTGTTTAGTTGGAATTGTATTCAACAAAAAAGACCAAGAAATCATTGCACAACAGCAGCAAGTCATTGATACCTTGCATAAGTTCTTTGGAAGCAAGCCAACTATTCAAGTAGCTATAGATGGGGTGAAAGCTTTGTCAGAAGACAGGTAATTGATGCAATACAACATCCAACATCAAGTTTTAGATGCATTCGTTTCAAAATTGTCAATATTTTCTAGTTAGGATAAAACATTGAAAATAATATTATATATATTTTTAAATATATATATTTTTAAACATTTTTTGTTATGATAAAAAAAGTAAGGTAGGGACTCTTTTTGAAATTTTTCTGAGGTAGGAATCAACGAATAAGCTATAACTAACCTTGTGATAATTTGGCCTTATCGACTTATCTCACAAAGTCGTTTATGTTTTAATTAGAAAAATTTATCGGTTCCATACAAAATAAATATTTTGGTTTTCTTTTTCATAAATAGTATAAAAATACTAGCATTGGCCATGTTGAGTTCCTAGTTGGAAAACAAACCTTTAATTACTAATTTGGTGTTTATTAACACTTTAACTACGGGCGTCGACTGACCCGTAGACTAAAAATCTTCTAGACCAGCAACTTAATCTAATGCCTAGCTCTTCTAACGTGTCGAAAGCAACTAAAACACTATTAAAGGTTGATTTGTTGATTGGCATAATTGTACTTTCAATTGTAGGGCTACTGTTTCTTCGTAATGTTCTCTGTTAAAAAAAAGTTACCCACTAGTGATTATTTCAACCGTTAGTCATCTTTTTACATCGGACCTTTTTGACTCTGTGAACAAATAACATTTTGAGTTAATTGCATGACACAAAATTTGCATAAGGGTCCGTCTTAATATTAAAAATGTTACGAACTTTAAAATTTTCAATAGCAACACCCAATTTTAATTACTTAGAAATGTGAAAAACCCTCGAAAACCCCTAAATCTAAGTTTTTGTTACATTTGGATGAATATTTGACGAGTTATTCAATCGAATCACTTGTGGATCTTTGGGGGACCATGTCTAAAATAACAAGCGTAGTTAGTCTGTAGGTTTATTAATGGAGAAAAAGAAGCACAAGGTCAAATATCTTGAGGATGGGCCTACGAGGGATATAAAAGTCAATGACTAGATGTATATATTCAAAAATAAGTTGTAGTCAAAAATAGATCTCTATCGTCACTTGATAAGGGTTCCAAATTACGAGATGTCATTGGCTCTGTTAAATCTCCTAAAGGTGATTGCAAATAGACAGCCAGAAACCATTACATTAGTTCCCTTAGACACAAAGGGGGGGCGCTAGTTTCTATGTCAATTTCAATGTAGAAATTCTCCAATGAGAGTTTGAAACTTAGAGTGTTCTTAGTCTATGGGTCAGTCGACGCCCGTAGGTAAAGTGTTAATCAGCATTTATGAATGCAAGAGGCTAAGTAAGAATAGCTATTTGGCTAACCTTCAATGCACCTCTTGATGCCTTAAGTCAATAATTTTTGGTCGCAAACAGGTCTTAAAAGTGCTTGAAAAACAATATCAACCTTAAGTCCTTAATTTTTTAACTGTGTCCTTAAATATATACAGCAGTCTTCAAATGTCGTCTCCTAAGACTATTGTAAATGTTAATTTTGGCTTCATTAAAAACATATTTTTATTGGGAATTAGTTTCTATTTAACTTTTTGATTTATTGTTTATGTATAATCCAAAAAGGCAGAGCAAGTGATTTTAGATGGATTTTTTAATAACTTAATGTTTATTTTATAATACATATTTAAGTTCATTTGAAAGTTAGAGATCTCATCGTTTTCTAAATGAATTTTTAAAAATTAGCTTGGAATTTATGTGTTGCATGTTCCTATACAGTCCTTGAAAGTGAAGAAATATATTGTTGGTAAAGTCCTTAAATAGTCCTTGATGTTTTTTACCAAAAAGTGTGGCAACCCTGAGAACATAATTTGAATGCCTATTTTTTGAATTCAAAAACACAGAATGTCAAACCTCTAAAATCCAAATTAATTTCAGATGTGAGGTTGTTTTTTACCTGCTGGAGCGTTTGCAAACGGGTCTAACCAGGCGAATTCCTCCCTCCGAAGTGTGCAGCTTCATGGAGCAGCCGTCAATGAAGTTGCAGATATCTCAGGTGGGAATCATGAGTGTTGCTCCAAAAACTGCTCCCACCAAAGAACAGCTGCAGTTTTATCTTGACAATCCACCTGCAGGTAATAGCCCTCATTTAGCTATAGTGTGATGTCAATTCAACCAAACCTCCTGCTGGTGTTTAAACTACTTGTAATGTAATTTAATTGTATTAAAATAGTAAAAAAATATATTGTAACAAAGTTTGCTTGACGCAAAGTGATTTGTGTTAACAAAGTTTGTTATTTATTTTTTTATTTGATTTTTAATTAACCAGTCAATGCTTGAAGTTTAAAGTAACTTGTCTTATCAGTTTACTTTTATCCCTTGAATTTTGTTTTAGAAAATTACTCTTTTACAGATAGTAATTCATATATTTTAAATAACTTGTAAACTTGGCACTTTTAAAAATGATAATGCTTCATAATAGAATTTCATTCTTAGATAAAATAAGATTACTCCAGTAAAATAGTTTGACTTGGAATATAAAGGAAAATTAGGCTTTCAACACAATTGTCTATTAAAATTTCATTTGTAAAAATACAAACTTGTTGCACTATCTACCTGAAGAAAGAAGATCCATTGGCATAAAAATCATGTGTTGCCTTTATTAGCTGTACTGGTTACATTTTTCACTGTAGTGTATTTAAACATACTCAAATGTATTCTTTTTAAACTAACACTTTAAAAACTATGACTTTGCCATGAAAATCTATCCATATTTAATTGTTGTTATATCTAATTGTTAATTTATGACATTGTTTGAAATTTACCTGTAGTAACAGTGAGTCATTTTTATTTAAATCTACTTCTCTTGATTAAAGAATTTGCTAAACCATGTTAAAAGATCGCACTTGCATCTTTGACCATGGCTCTTTTACCTTCAGATAAACATACATAACAATATTTTATGCATGTTTTTTTTCAGGAATTGAACCAATCGTGTGGAAGCAAGCAAAGCTTGATAATCCACATCCTGATAAATTAATTCCTAAACCATTAATTGGTTTCCAAGAGCTGTCTCGTCGAACCAAATGCCAGGAATATGAAACAAAGCAACATCAAAAGCGTTTAGATGTAAACAACTTTCATTGCTTTAATCTATATGCATTTAAAATTAATATTCATTGGTTTTTTTTTTTTCATGTTTCATATTCAAATAATGTAAAAATCAATCAACTTGAATAAACAAAATGTTATGTTAGTATTTTAAGTTGTTAGAAAATAAGTTTAATTGATAATATAAGTTTTTACGCTAAAATTCTCAATAAGCATTAAATAAAAAAAAATATAAGGAGTAAATCATCAAAAACTGTAAGTTGATTTTATATATAAATAAAAAAAAATTAAGTTGGAATTGAATTTTTGTTAATTCAAAACTGCTTATTTAAATAGCTATTAACTGCTTATTACAAATAGTTAGTTCGTAATTTAAGGATTATAAACGGATGCTAAGATTATTATTCGATGTGTTTTGGAAGTGTTCGGGTACCCTAAATATACATTTTCCCCTCCTTTAGATTATTTCTGATGCCTTAGCAGAGTTCAATCGCAAGCACACAGCTACTGTCTCCAAAATTTCTGAACATAAAAGAAAACTCCTCGAGCTGCAGCACAGAGTTCTGAAAGTCTTAGTGCATCAAGAAGTAACCAGAAAGATGGGTTATGCGATTCAAGCTGACGAAGAGCAGCTGAGAATTAAGCTGGAAGCCATTCAAGCTGAACTAAGTGCACCTACTCAATTCAAGGTTCGTTGCTATAAAATATATTTCTTTGGTCACACTGTAGATGTCTAACTATTTTAGTTTGCAAGTCTGTTTCTTTAACCCTTTCTGTCCCAAAAATTTACTACACTACAGAAACATCTGATATTCATAAAATAAGCTTCTTTTAGGTCAAAAATAAGAGTTCCATAAGAATTTTTTTTATTTCTGTATGGTTTTTGAAATAATGCCAAAAATTTTTAACTGTGGAAAACAACAAAATAAAAATATATATTACCTAAAAACACTTTGAGTTATATATTTTGATATCTGATCATATTGTTAAAGCAAATACTTCGTGGGATTTATGTAAAAATATTGTCTAATAGAACAAAGTGTGAAGAATCCAATGATGTGTGTTTTTATGTCATAACAGGACATCACTTTCAATACATTTGGAAAAAAAATATATTGAAAGTGATGATTCCAAATGGTGTCACTGGGACTGAAAGGGTTAAATATAACAAATTTATCTGAAACCATTTAAATATATTCTATTATTTTCTCCAATTAAATTAGGGATTTAAACCCTGGGTTGATTTCTCTAAATATATTGTGCGTTTGAAACTAGCAAAAATTATATATTTTGCCATGTACTTAAAATCCTTTAGCTGGAATTACCCACATTGTTGCTGTCATTTTATGCATGATTTTTTACTTGTAGGGCCATCTTAAAGAACTTACCTCCCAGATAAGAATGCAAAATTATCAAACATCCGTGTTTGAAGGGGAAAGATATAGTATGGATGAAGTTTCAAAAGAAGAAATTAAAGAGGTAAAATACTTATTCATAAAAGTTAGTTCTTTATAATTTGTCTTAAAAATCCTTTCTACAAGATTAAAATTGCAAATTAATATTGGTGATTAAATATTTACTATTTTCTAAAAGAATGTATTATAATTTTAAGAAAAAATAATAAAATTGTTTTGATGCTTTTAGAACACTTTTGCAATTGTAATAATTAAGTTATGTATCTTGTTTGAAAAAATATATTCTTCATTTATTTTTTTTTGTAGCAACTTCTTGCCCAACAAGAAGGTATATCACTTTTGATCAACATAATTAAAGAAGATTCCGCTGACTTGAAAACTATGAGTGAAATGATAAACGAAGAAGCGTCAAGAAGAAGATAGAATTCGTTTTTTTTTTTTATCATGTGTTGTCCTTTTCTCATGTTTGAATAAATTATTTTTAAAATAAAAACATATCTTTATTTGTCGCTCAGTTCAGTTGTTTCTTAAAACTCATACAATGTTGCACAATTCATTGCTGTTTAATGTATTTATTTCAAATATTAAAATGATTTCAAACTATTAAACTTGTAAATGAGTCTGCATTTCCATATTGCACTAAGTACTTAAATGGAAATTTTAAACTAGTGTATTTCAAGACATGACACTGTAAAATTTAAATTTGGCATTGCCAATTTAATTCTATAACGGACACAGAAAAATACTGCTTATTGCATTTAGTTTATGCTTGTTTATTGTAAATGTTCAACTAATGTTGTTTTGAAAAAACGTTGCATCTGTTACTTTTAGTAAGTTAAAATACATTACGTTATTTTTTAAAAAATTAGTAAGTTAAAATTTTTATTTATTGCTAATTTAACTAGATATAATTTAACAGGATGTAAACTGTTAAAATGTCATCCTCCTATGAAAAAAAATTATTTAGCCAATTATACAGCGGGTATGGAATGAAATTGATCTGCAATTTGACAAAATGCACTTTTCTGGGGCATTTACAGTTTATACCTGCAAATTCTATAAATGCATTTGTAAGAATCATACCTCGTCTAGAGGAAGTGCACACTAATATGCTCCAAATTAATGCGAGTGACGTTGTTCCTGAAAGTTGTGTTGGGTACCTAGGGAAGATTTAGGATAAGGGGGGACTTTAAAATGATTCTCGCATCCTCGACCTTACTGAGATACTATTATTCTTTAGTCAGCATTGGTACGTCTCCATGCTTGATGCTAACTTGCAGTACAGGTACTTCAAATAAGTGTTTTAAATATAAGTTTATTCCTTTGGTTCTCCCCAAATTTCATTGTAAATGTATCATGAGTTAGAATAAGGAATCACCCATTTGAAAAACCTAAACTGACATAGCTTTGTGGCTCGATACTGCCTACACTTTCGCTGCTGCGTCGAGTTTCGTTATCTCGTAATAAGTCATTGGAATAACATAATTTAATCCCAAGTTCTTGATGCGTTGAGGTATCATCCGCAGCATAAGTGTTTGCCTGTAAAAGCCTTTGTTTGAAACTGATTTTGATTCATTTTAGATTTGCAGAACTACTGATCAATGCGGACCGTTGAGCCGTTGATAATAGCCCGAGCTAACTAATTAAAAGAAATGGTTATGACCATTTTTAATAAAAATTTTGTTTGTGGCGAAATATTGAACAGAAATTATCGTTAAATCAATTTTCGACTAATAAATAATAGAAGTAAGTGCACATTAAAAAAAATTGCTTAAAAAATATATCTGGGTAGCTTTGTTTTTAAACTGAAGTGAAATCAGAGTTTTGTTGTCATATTTACTTTCCCATGTGTTTGAAAATTTTGTGATGCTTTGTAATTGTAATTACAATATATTTAGCTGTTATTTTTCTCTAAAAATTTGATGTTTAAAATTTTATTTGTTGAAAATTAAAATGCCACAGTCAAAGTTTTTCATACGAAAATCGGATTCCAAAGGGACCAAAAGAAAGAAGGTTCGATTGATGTTTCTTGCCTACGAAATATATTTAATAAAATATAATATCGCTGATTGATAGTATACATGTAAAGCAATCCATTTATAGTGTTTATAATAGTTGGCTTCATATATTTATTATTCAACGATCGAAGTTCTTTTGCCTTAAGTTGTAAATAAAGATTATCTTTTGTTATAAATTTATCTATGCGCACATTAAAATTACTTACATGATCTTGTGTCTGTGCGATGAGGCTGTTTAAGTTTTTAAAAAGTATACTCTGTTTACATTTCAAGTGTTGGTACAGCTATGATATAAAGGCCGGTCCACACTGGCGACTTATGGCAAACTTGAAACTTAACGTAACGTTTCTAATACTTTTTGAGTTGATGAATATGAAGTGGAATGTGTACAACATTTGGGCATTTCTCTTGCTTGGCAACGAAAAGCAAATCGCCCAATCAAGACATGCTATATTGTATTATAGCTGATTCTGATTTATTGCCAAATAGATTTTAACTTACCCAGCAATAAACAGTTGAGAACAGCTATGATATAATAGCCGTGCACCAATGTGGTATATATTCCTCTGCATATGTCATACAATTGGATAGGTATAGAAACAATACCTCAAATATTCAAGTTTCCAATAAGCAGACTGACCATTACCTCATCGTTGTAATAACTAACTAGGGGATTGTAAAAGAACAGTTCTGTTCTTACCGCCCTTCTGCTAGGGTTTGCATTTCCTACCACAATATTTTGCACAGTCTAGGAGAAAAAGTAGATTCCTTCAGGGTTCCCACAGGTCCTTGAAAGTCCTTAAGAAGTCCTTGATTTTTATTTTCAATTTCAGGGACCCTTTAATACTCCTTGATTTTTAACATCAATCATTGTAAAGTCCTTGATTATGATTTTTGATAGAAAGTACTCCTTGATTTTGACAAACAATCGCTGAAAAGCCCTTGTAATGTTTGGACGATTTAATAGGTATACTAATCAACGCATTATAATTAAAGGTCCTTGGAAAATTTTATGGTAGTCCTTGAAAAGTCCTTAAAAACTCCTTGATTTTTATTTTGAAATACGAGTGGGAACCCTGTCCTTGTTTTCGGCCGACTTCCTCTTAACTTAATCACATTCCCATATCTTGCAGCATCGTGCATAGAAATACATCTTTCATAATACATGTTAAAGAAGCTGTAAATAGATTTAATAACTATTGGACATAAAAACAAGTAAAGTTTTATGCCTATTCCTAGCAAGTGCTACTTGGCACGTTTTTTAAAGTTTGATGATAAGCCAAAATCATGGTTATAAAATGTCAACGTAGATGTTTTTTATACTTAACTGAAACTTATTTTCTCTCTGCAGACCGTTAAAAACACACCTAATAAAAGTAAAAAGAAAAATGAAAAACCTAATCCAATGCAAGAAAATATATCCAGTGATGAAGAATCAATAAGGTATTTAATTTATGAAATGTAATACAACTACTTGTCAGTGTATTATTCATTACTAAATAGATTGGCTGCATTGGGTATTCAGGTGTCGGCTCGTCACTTGACTGTGGATTTTAAAATATGACGCCCGTCGCCAATAGCCCTCGTGTAGCTGACAGTGCAAGGATAATTCAAAACCTAAAGATTAGTTAGAAGGTAACTGGTAAGTATAATTAATAATTAAAAATTTATTTTCTATTTTGGTTTGCATTATTTAATTTTCGATTTCCTCTTTATTGCTTATTTTTTTACGTTAAACCACTTTAGAGTTTGTTATGCTTATATAATTTGCATTTGTCATGAATAGTACACGCTTTTTTCCTTTTTGAATATTTTTTTTAATGTGTCTATATTTTGTAATTTTTTCAAACAATTAGTATAAATTAGGTTGTTTGCTATTTTATGTCTAGTGGAAATGAAAAGGGTTACCCAGAAGATTTTTCAAGTGATGAAGAAACAGAACAAGAAAAGAAATTAAGGTTGACTAAGAAATATTTAGCTCAAATTGAAAAAGAAGGTGAATGCAAACTTTTTTGATCTTGTTATAGTTTATTTTTTTAGAAATGCATTTTATAATATTTCTGTTTTCGCTAAAGTGTAAAATACTTGTATTGAGGGGCATAAGTGTTAAGAATCTTGTCCTTTTCAAAGTTGGGGGAAATGTATAATTGCTGCCAAATGGAGTGTTTTGAGTGGCAAATTTTGACTGTGTATACTGCGTGTTGTCTCTAAAAAAATTCTGTTAGTTTCCTAAGAGTTCATTTGGCTACATTTGTGCACAAGAAATGGGAAAATACCAAAAATTTTTATACCTGTTAATTTTATTATGTCAGTATGTTTGTGCATATTGATAAAGTGTACAATTTAAGTCAAAACAGTACATTTTAAATTAATTAAACTTTCTTACGAACTTTATATTGTGCTTGGTTTTATTCATTACTAGCAAATTTATACCCGTACTTCGCACGGATTAAATAAATATCAAATCAATCCAAGTATGTGTACCATATAACCTGTTATAAAATCATAAACTTAAGTTATTCTCTTCCCCACTCGTTATCAAGTAAAAAATCTCAATTCATTGCCCTAATATTCTAAAATCAGAAATACGCTGTAAAATGTACTAAAAAATGTCATCACAATTCCCTCATAAATACATAAAACCTTTTAACTCTTTTGGCTCGTTTTGGTAAATAATTTGGCGAGAAAATAGATATAGCTACAAACACACCCATTATACAGCTCTAACACAACGACCTTAGCATATCCAACCAGCTTATAAATTATATTTAAAAAAACATTTTGCCCATTTGGCGAGTTTTAATAAATAATTTGGGGAGATTGGCAACATATTTGGCGAAACAATAAAGACATAATACCCTTATATGCAGCTCTAGTGCGATGGCTTTATTAACCATCATAGTTCAGTAATAGCTTAACAAACATTTTGCTCATTTGGCGAGTTTTAATCGATGAATTGGCCGGATTGGCAACGTATTTGGCGAAAAAGTAAAGACATAAAACCCTATTATGCAGCTCGTGCGATGACCTTTATTAACCATCATTGTTCAGTAATAGCTTAACAAACCATTTGGCGAGTTTTTATTATAATTTGGCGGGATTGACAATGTATTTGGCGAGAAAATAAAGACCTAACGGCAGCTCTAGAACTTATAAGGTTAACTACACATTTATTGCCTGAACATGCATATTTGTAATCAACAGGACCATCATTGACGAAATCATCAACTAAACCCATAACAAATCCAGGAATCAAGACTTGTCGGAAATACGTCACTTGAAACATATCAATTATTTTCAAATAATGAATTTAGTTTCTGAAAGTTATGGCAACACAATTTTATTTATTTTCGTTGAAAGTTTTATTTAATTGTTTCTTCAGATGGCATCAGGAAAGTAAAGAAATCGTCTGATTTGAGCCAAAGTGGTGTAGTTTTCCCAGAAAATTCGAATTTTCTCTAAAAATAGAACACTTTGAGCTCTGAAAGTTCTTATTTTGTAACTCAAGTAGGAACTACGCATTTGTGCCAAGTTAC
The DNA here is from genome assembly GCA_023701765.1 of Hylyphantes graminicola. Taxonomy (NCBI): domain Eukaryota; kingdom Metazoa; phylum Arthropoda; class Arachnida; order Araneae; family Linyphiidae; genus Hylyphantes; species Hylyphantes graminicola. The sequence goes on from CM043119.1 coordinate 19,158,555, forward strand.
GAGTCAAACAAATGTCTAGTTTGTGAGTTTCGGAGAGACATACACACATACATACTTACAAAACTTAATTTTTATTATTATAGATTCTATGTGGTTCTATTATTTGGGAAGTGAATATAGATCAAATTTGCAACCATTAATTTGTATACAAAACAAATGTTTAAAACTAATAAATAGAGAACACTTTCCTCTTAATTTTAGAATTCTCAAGACATTACCGATTTGATACAACACCTTCCTTCGTATTATACTTTATCTCCATTGCAATAAATCTCTTTGCAGTTTTAAGGTTAATCTCCATAGCACTATATCAAATGATGTTTTCCAAATCCCAAATTTCCATAAAGATATCTTTTGTAAACATTTCTTCTTATCTACCTTACTCTTAAATTATACAATAATCTACTTTCCATCAATTTAATAAATATTAATAAGTATGCTACCTTTAAATGTACACTTTTAAATTTTGTAATCAATAATGATTACTTAGATCTTCATTTCTCATTTTATTGAAGCTCATAATTTTTTTCCCTTTTGTTATGCAGCTTATTGCCAAAGTTTCCTGTATATTTTGTTAAGCTATTGTTGCTGCTTTTTTTCATTATTAATTTTCATTCCTTTTCTGTGTTACTTGTGTGTGTCTGTTTAAATTATATTATTGTTATATGTTTTTCTATTTCTCCTTTTCAGGATTTCCATGTTTCCCCTTGACGTTTGCTTTATTTTGTTGTTATTGTTTTTGTGCCAATAAAATTAATTATTATACTTAGTACTACCACAAGTTATTCATATTTGGCCTAGCCTGATCATTCCGTCATTTGATGTATGTCCCTTGTAACATACTTAAAGATGTTATTGACTTTACTTGAAAATATATCCAAACTTTTTGTCAAAAAAATTTCATTAAAAAAAATATATGTTTTCAATATTTCACTATTTTCAGAAAAATCCTGACTATTAATAATCTACAAGACAGTATAATAAATTGTTCATTTTTAATATGTTTGTTAACTAATTGAATATTATATTTTTTTATGACTAGAGCGAGATAAAAATGTGGGTGACGACACAAAAGAAGCTGTTGCTCAAAGACTAAAAGATGAAGTGGTAAATTATTTTTATATAATTTAACATTTTCTTTGTAATTATTTGTTGAAAATTTCATCTCAGTCAATTTATTTTCATATCATAGATATTTTAAGGAAATTCCTCAAACTTTTGGATAAATACTATGCAAAAAGTTTATGGAATGAGTACTTAAGTAGTTTTCATTTATAAAAACATCTATACTTGTATTTCTAATTTGTATACTATTAAATTAATCCTTAAGCCTAAAATTTTGCCACACTCTTACATTTAAAATTTTTGTCCTTTTTGATCAATTGCTATGTTTTTGGTTATTCGTAGTAGTTTGACAGTTTTGAACTCAAAATTAAAATCATAGACAATTAGGGATTAAGAGGTTAAAAAAGCGACAAGTGAAACACAAATGAAATAAAAAGTTACAAGATCTTAATCTTTAAAGCTAAAGATCTAATTTTTGCATTTTGTACATTGCTTTTTAAATTTTTATTTATAGCAAAAGACTTAGTACAAGCTTAACAAATACTTTAATTAAATTGAATTAACTTATAAATCTACACAAGAAAATGCTTGCATATATTTATTTTTGATTGCAGTTGGAAGATGCTGGCAGATTACAAAAGAAAAAGGCACATGAAGTAAGTTTAAGCTAAAAAAGTTTTTTTAAAAAAAAAATATTATTGTTTTTGAATAATGTCAATACACTGTGATAATTGGCGCACATTGTTGTACTACAATTTTTAAAATCCTTCAAGTTGATTTTTGGTCTAATAGTAAAATTTAGTCCAGTTATTTTTTTTATAATTTCCTATTTAAACTTGTACTAAATTAAATCACAATATAGAAATAGGCAAAATTTTTAATTTTTCATGATTTCTTCATATTTACAAATTAAGTTTTTTTTTATGAGCACAACATTTATATGAGTTTTTCCTGAAAAAATATTATTTCCTGTTTAATTATAGTTTTGTTGTTAGCTGTCTTTAACTATTTTTAGTAAATTATTTAAGAAATATATTGTAATCAGCATATTTAAATCTGTGCTTTCAACAATATATGTTTATATTTTTAAAAACTAATTATTTTTAGAATGTATGAAAATGAAAATTTTTCTATTTTTTTTTTCTAGTATGAAAATATTGTTCCTGAAGTCACCCATGTTTTTAAAGGCCACAATCTAAGTGTAACTTGTGTTGTTGTATCTTCCACAGAAAAGTTTTTCTTTAGTGGCTCCAAAGATTGTTCTATTATTAAGTGTAAGAAATTTATTGTATGTTGTATTGTAATATATTGTAAAAAAATTTAAAACAGTAATTTGTCGATGACATTGTGTCTACTAACACACAAAAACAAGAAATAATGTGGGGAAATTAAAGAGTTTCCAGGAAAATTCAGTTATCCAAGGGACAAAAAATTTTTTCTTTGCTGAAACACTTTTCTTCAAAGCTTTCTTGTAGCTTACTTAACCTCTTCACTTAATTCTTTCCATGTATTCTTAAAAAAATATGAACAATTATTTATTTAGATGTATGTTTTGCAAGAGGCTCAGTGGTAGTGCTTCACATTGCCACTCCAAAGTCCGGGGATCTAATCCCGGATTGTGCGAGGTTGACCCATCCTTTCATCCCTCAATTGGATCGATAAAATGGGTACCAAGTATGTTTGGAAACTAAACACTGGGGTTCGTGTAAGGCTGATCTCCTTACCGGGACATATGCCTATCACCCCTAGGTCCCGAACACTGAAATAGGCATGGTAGGCCTTGGCCCATTAATGGGTTGTTGCGTCAAGGAGTTTATTTCAAACTTCACCCAAGATGATTACTACTTTTAAATAAACTTACAACATCGCAAACACCCGAATTGCCGGTGTGAAATAATTTAATAATTGTTTGCATTATGTCGTGAAACCAAAAGTACTTATCAAATTTTCATAAAACATGTATACATAAACCCCTCAGGTTTAAATTATGATTATATTTTTCTGTTGCAGTTATAAATATTCTACCTAAATTTACTCTAAACAAAAATACTTTTTTTAGGGAGCATTGAAGAAAAGAAAAAACTTAAAATTGTCCATGGTGGAAAGAAGCAAAACAGTTCTGGCCATGGTCAAATACTGGCATTAGCATTGTCATCAGATGATAAGTTTTTGGTAAGAGAAATTCTACTTAGATTCAACAATTATTGCTTCAAGATTGTTAATGTAACATCACAACAGCATCAATGTGATTGTGTTTGATTTTATTATGCTAATTTCTTTTAATTTATGTCTGTCCAGGCATCTGGTTGTACAAATAAAGTTATTAACATATGGAATCCAGACACAATGGAACTGATTAAAACATTTAGAGGTCACAAAGATTCCATTTCAGTAAGTTAAACTTTTTGATATTTTAAAATTTTTAGCAGTATTTTTTTAAAAATTCAGTTGTAGTTTATTTTTTTTAGACATTTGTAATGCTAACGAATAACTTAAATTATAAATAGGTACAAATATCTTTCCTTATTAATAAGATTTTTAAAAAGCAACACATAAAACAAAAACTTAAAATATCTTAAAAAAAACATACATTCGTTTTAAGATTTAAATGAATTCCCTTCTTCAGTGCATAAAAACTATAAAACACTGTCTGATTTCAGTGTTTTTAGGCACTAAAAGACAGGAATTTGTTTAAGCCCTGAAAAGGTTTTATGCTTTTTAATATCCCTAAACTTTCCATTTGCATTTTATACTTCACTTTTAAAAATTTTATACTTTGCTAATTTCACTCAGAGATATAATAAAATTTTCAAGTTTGAGAGAGATTAAGTCATCTATAATAATAAAAGGAAGAGTCTGTCTGTCTGTATTTCTGTGGATGGCAAAAGACTTGGACTGCTCTAAAAAATTCGAAATTTTTAATATAGATTCCTTTTAATACCTACGCGTGCACCTGAGGCTTAGTTTTTTTCATATTTGATTGTGATTTTTAACTATTATAATTTGTTTTAAAAAAAAACGTCATCCACGTGGAATTGCGGGACCATAACAGGGCTTGAAAATACATGGACCGGGCCGAAACGGGGGCTTTACGCCATCCTCTATTGGTTTGATTGAGTTTGGTTGAGATATGCGCTCGCCCAAAGGCTGCTTCATCCTCTAGTGTTTGCTTTTTTAAGTGTGCATGCGCCAACACGAATTTAATTTTGTTTTGATTTTGAGTGTATTTTCAAAAGTAAACATGCCTCTAAAAGGAAGCAACGTGAAGTTAACGGGTTCCCAGTAAGGCCTGCTAATACTGCTAGTTTGCTATACTAGCAGTATTAGCTATGTTGCTAATACTGCTTGTTTAGCTATGTTGTAAAGTGTATTTTAATTTTTCATTATGACTCTACTTTTTGATTACTAAACTTATTAAAAAAAACTTAATGAATTATAGGTTAGAGAAATATTATATAAATATGGTTTATTGTGTAATAAAACAATATGATTTTCAGTGTCCTTTTAAGTTGTTATAATATTTCTTTAGGGACTTGTTTTTGAAAAGAACAGCCACCAGCTGATTAGTGCCTCTAATGACAGATCTTTGAAGCTATGGAATTTAGATGAAATGGGTTATGTAGAAACACTGTAAGACTTTTTGTTTTCGTATTTCTATTTTCTTGTTTAGTTAGTTTTACAGTGGAGAATTTGTTGTCGAATTGTTACTGTTAAATGTGTTACAAATTACTTATCTTTTTTAGAAGTATTGGTGTTGTGTTTAAATGCCGAAAATTTTTGTATCCAAAGTGGCCTTGTATCGAATTGTCTACTTAATTTATATCATGCAGTATTTCTTCAACCGATCTTCTGTTTTTATGATGCCAGAATTTTATTAAAGTGCATTTTAAAAAAATTAACAGTTTAGAAACAAAATTAAAAAATTAAGGATACTATATATTGGTATTGATTTTTTTTTTAATTTGTGAAACATATTGACATGTAAAAAAGAATTCAACTTTAAAACAATAACAATTATATGTGTATTACAAGGATTATTGAAATTTTAAATAAAAAAAATTGGATCAATATTTTGTAACATTTTTGTTTTTATTGCAAGCTCACATTGGATATTAGTTTTCTTTATATGCCATCGGCTCGTATATTTTTTTTCTTTACTGTTGAGCAATTTATTAGTATAATTTTTTTTGCAAAACAAGTATAATTCTGTTTTGAATTCAATAAAAATTGGGTTTCATTTTAGATTCGGCCATCAAGATGCAATAACTGGTGTGGATTGTTTCCTTGGGGAAACAGCCCTGACCTCTGGTGGCAGAGATAACACTGTGCGAATATGGAAGATTGTCGAGGAGTCCCAACTTGTGTTCCAGGGTTATGGGTAAAGCAATATTTGTTAGCTTCAACCTTCTTTAAGCAATTAATTTTTTTATTTTCGCTGTGTTAAAAAAATATTTAGGTTCATTAGAAATTTAAATTTCTTCGGAATTTTAAAATTGGCCTAATATTTTTAAGTGAGTTATCCTTCTAGACTTGTAAATTTATAACTATTGTTCCTTGAAATCTCCATGATGTCAATATCTTCCTCTAAAAAAATATTCTTTTGAATTGCAAAGCAAAAAAAAAAAAAAAAATAGCATTTTTAGAAGTGAAGTTATTACTTTCCTAGCAGTCCTATTGTTGTACCACAGACCAAAAATATTTTAAATGTGCTTTTAATTTAACAGTACATTAGTTTATTTAGGGTGAGAGGATACATTACTCTGTGTTCCAATGTTATGTATGAAAAGTCAGTGTTTACAATGTTTAATTTTTTTCAGCGCTTCAATTGACTGTGTTTGCGTATCTAGTTATCAAAGTTTCGTATCTGGTGGAGATGACGGGTAGTTATATATTTCTTGTTTCAAAACTTGTTTGATTAAGGCTATTTTTTGTTATATACTTAATTAAAAAATTATTTTTGTCAGTTTGTCAAAAAAGAAATATTAGCTTGAGAAAGTGATTTCTATTTTAAAAAGTACTGTTATTATCTGCTGAAAGAATCTTATATTGTATTAGCAATTGGAACTAAATGTTCCGCATCTTCTTCTAATAGCATTATATGCACTGTGCATAATAGTAATTGAGGTTTATAAACAAACTTTCATTATTTCTTACAAATATGTAATTTTTACTTAGTTTTTGTGTAGTGTAATAATATTTAGGATTGCTTTTTCAAATTAATATATAGTTTTCTTAGAATTTCTAACCTGTTTTGTTACTCTTTGCAAAAATACCTCTTAGTGTACATACAAAATTATATGTATATTAAAAAAAATTGTATTGCAGCACTCTTTTATTTTGGGGAACCCAGAAAAAGAAACCAATGTCTAAAATTTTTCAAGCACATGGTTGTGATCTGGAATCTGAGGAACCAAATTGGATCATAACATTGTGCGCTTTGCAAAATACAGACCTCCTGGCATCAGGTAACTAATTTTAAATCGCCATTGTTATATTTACATTAAAATGAATTTGAAAGATACATTGATATGCATTTGCGTGTTAACTTACAATGAATTCGATGCTTTATTATGGTAAAAAAACATGTATTTTGTACTTGACCTAAAATCAATTCAGTAGTGGTTTCAGGTTTAAATAAAAATATTACCACTTTCTGCATGATATGAAGAAATATTTACTTACTTATTATTAACACACAGGTGTTAATAAGTATAACAGTTTACTCGTGTACCTGCTACTTGTAAGTGGTTAAAATAATTAAAAAAGAATTAAAATTTCCAGAAGGGCTGTTAAAGTAGTATTAAAATATTCCAAAACTTTTTGCAATTAATTCAGGGTTTCCATGGGTCCTTGAAAGTCCTTAAGAAGTCCTTGATTCAAATTTCAAGGACCCTTTTATACTCCTTAATTTTTACAAAAAATCATTAAAAAGTCCTTGGTTTTTATATTCCTTTTCAAGTACCCGTTAGTACTCCTTAAATTTGACAAACAATCTTTGCAAAGTCCTTGATTTTCTTTGTTCCCGACAGGCCATTTGAAGTCCTAAAAAAAACTCCTTAATTTTTATTTTGAAATAAGAGTGGGAACCCTGTAATTTTGCCTGGAGCTGGTTATCAGTATTTGTATTTTATATTAAGTTTTAAATAGAGTAGTTTATTTTTAAAAAAAAGTTATTTTCTAGGTTCTAAAGATGGTTTTATAAGGCTCTGGCGGAGAGACGATGATAGCCACACTCTTGTTCCAATTTCAAGGATACCAGTGGTAAGTTTTATTTAAATATATTTGATGTAATTTTTGTTTATGTGAAAAAATATGTATCTTCTAACTTAGTATAGCTTTTTCTCTAAAGCTTTTTAAGTACCATGCTGTTCACTGTCGTTTAATTATAACAGTTTTCAGAAATATCAATTTTGTGAGAGGTAACATATCGTCAGTCAAATGACAAAACCACAAATGTGCATTACCGGTAGCATAGTTATTTATGTCTGAGGGTATTATCCGCAGCAAGAGTTTTAATAAATAACGGACCCATATCATACAAATCCATTATGGTATATCTTCCAATGCCATTATCAATTAATGTATCTAACTGTATTAAATTTTTCCTTCAGTTTAGAGTATATCGGCTCGTCACTTGACTGTGGTTCTTAAGTACGGCGCCCGTCGGCAACTGCGGTCGTGTAGCTCTGGTGCGACGATATTGCAAACTAACAATATCTTCAGTTTAGCCAATTAAAATGTTTATTCAAACTGGTTCTGCAGTTTTAACCAGTTCAGCTAAAGAATTGTTTTTGCCTAGTCAACCGAAGTCAAAAACCTATTTAGCTGGTTCCGGTTTTTTATACTTTTGCACATTCATGGTTTTGTCATTTTACCGACGATATAATCTGAGAAAAATCTTTTTCCCCTGTCATTCTCAAATTCTTTTACTTTAATTCAATTTATTCTTCCCCAATTACACATATTTGGTAAATGATAATTAACAGGGTTTTTACGCCTCCTGAAATTCCTGAAAAACCCCTGAATTTCATTTTTATTTTTTAAGGGCCCCTCTAACTCCTGAAAGTTGTGTATCATCTCCTGATATTTCCCCCCTATCCTGAAACATTTACGACGTGAATATTTTTTCTCCTTTCTCAGTCGGTTTTCTCTCGTACCTTATCAGGATGTCTAACGGTTGAAAAAGTCATAAAATTAAAAAGTGGGGTTTACTTTGACACCGAAGCCTAACATTTTCCACAACATTTACACCCCTTGTTTCCTTCATTCTTAGGCTAAGTCACTAGACCGATACAATAATAAACACACATATTCAAATTTATTTCATGATACCTCCTGAAAAACTCCTTAGAAACCCCTGAATTTCACTAGAGTACGAACCCTGAATTAATTATTCACTGTTTCAGAGTGGCTTTGTAAATACCATGCAGTTTACACCATCAGGCAGTTACTTAATTGCCGGAGTGGGCCAAGAACACAAGCTTGGGAGGTGGTGGAAGATTAAAGAATCTAAAAATTCTATTGTATTGTTTTCGTGGAAGAATAAAAGCTGATAAAAGATGTGCCACGCCTCATCTGAGTTGTATAGGTGAATGTTATTAAATTTTTTATTTTAATTACTTGCATTTTGTGTGTTTCTTCAATTTTTTAAAAACCTTTTAATAAAGGTATTGAATGCATCTGTCATAAATTTGCCCTTTTTTTCTACTTACAAGTACAGGGTGTCCGTAAAAGAATGTCCGAGTTTTACTGTTATTACAGGAGTTTATTTTGTACTAAATATAACAAATTATACATGAAATTGAAGGAAAACTAACCTAGTTTTCATTCTAAGTGCTCAATGTGTGCGCCTGTAGTGTTATGGCACACATCAAAACGAAAACGCGATTCCTTCCATACTGACTGCAGCAAGTCTGAAGTAATGGAATAGATGACACTGCACCTTTGAAAACAATGTAGCAGTACAAGCGCATGCACTTATCTTAAACTGTTGTAGTTATTCTTTATTCCTCACCTTCACCACAACTGTCGAATGATTACAGCTGATACTATTAGAATTTGAAACTCAGACATTCTTTTAACGGACACCTTGTATAATAATACTGTAACCAATTCTAATTTACAGCTCTAATTTTGTTTCCGAGTAATATGTGTAAGAATATCATTATCGAATCCTAAGTTGTACGGCCGTTTGGGAGGTTTTAGTTTTAGAAGTGAAAGGATTAGGAATATTAATGTTTCTTCTAAAGTAAAAGTATCAAAGGAAAATTATTTTTAAGATTCTTTATTCAGGCAATTGCAAACTTTTCTACATTACGCAGCGTTAATTTGTTATGTAATGGGGCTGGAAACATTTTTTATTTGTATTTAAGTTGTATTATTCATACAGTAATAGCTTGAGTCTTGTATGTAAATTTGCAGTGAAGAATTTAAAAGTAATTAACAGTATTTATGAAATTACTAAAATCGATGACTATTCTACATTTTTTATCAATTCCAATCGAGATTATATAAGGACAAAACATCATAATGGGCCAAAAGTTGTAAATTTGTGTTACTATAATTTTTTTTTTTCAAATACGAGAAAGAATATCAAGAGTTGTGTTAACATTCTTCTGCATAGACTTGCATTTTCCCTTTTTAAAACAAAAGTTCCTAAACCATATTAGAACCTCTGACACATTCCCCATGGAATTTCAACTCTAAAAATGCTTTAGAGAATACTTTTCATGTAAACAGTTTAAAGTCCGTCGGAAAATCCTTGATCAATTCTTTTATTCCTAAATGGCACAGTGATCTAAACGGTTTCAGTAGATGTTCCAACACTTTTTTCTTGTTTTTCCAATGCTGTAACAGTGGCGACATTTTCGGAAATAGTATAGTTTTCTGTCACACCTTTGCTATGTTCCACGGTTATGAATTGTGTGGTTTGTTCAGGCGACGAAGTTTCAAATGCTACCGACTCAGTCGTTGTGTCCGTGACTGCATCATTCGAATTTTTTTGACTAGTTGAAATTTCTTCCAAAATGACTGCTCCCTCTCGACTCTCATTTGAATCTGCTAAATCGTTGAGAGCTTTGACTAAACCTTCTTGAGCCTCATTGGAGGTGGCCGAACTTGGAGTTGACTGTTCCTTCAATGCGAATGTTACTTCTTTAATTTCAGTCGTGGTTTCCTCAGAACTGGTTTCACCTGGTTTGTTATCGGTAATAGTTACCAACGTAACAGAATCTCTGCTTGTTTCATCAGTAGTTGGAGTTTGTGTTGATGTTTTTTTAAGTGATATTAAATATTCAGCAATTTTGTCCTCTGGAATCTTGGATAGGAGCATCTCGGTGATTAAGGGCTTTTCACTTTCATTTTGTTCTGACACAACTTCCGGCCCTGGGGTTTCTTTTACATCTTCTGCATCAGCAGTTACCGATTCTCCTGAACTGTCTTGATTGAGAGGGACAGTTTCAGTTGTTGAGTGTTTTGTTTCATCATCAGTTGTCAAATTGTCTTCCGTGCCATTGTTATACAAAGATCGGAATCTTTTAATCTCGTTTATTTCTTTAGCGATTTCTGCGATCTTTACTGGAATTTCGCCGACATTCAGGAAGTCCTTTTGAAGATTTGGTTCCGTTGTTGGCTGATTGGTTTGAATATCTCCATTAGTTGATTGAAAACCCGTTGTTGATGTTGGTTCTGGATCGATTTCTGGACTATTATCAGAAGTTGAAACAAAAATAACTTCTTCTGGGGTAGCTTCTTTTACTTCTTCAAAAGCATTTCCATCTAACTCGGTGTTCAACAATTTTACTTCGTTTTCAGCCTGCTTGTCTGAACTGACTTCTTCATCAGAATCTTCTTCAGAAGGTGGGCTGGATGTTTCTTCTGCGATCGATTCTTCAGTTGGCTGTGGAGTCGTCGGCGGAACGTCACTCTTTGTATGTGAATCTTTATCTGGCGTCTCGTTTTCAATTGGGGCTTCGGTTGTCTGATATCCAGGTGTTGTCTCACTTTCCAGTTCGTCTTCTACAGTTATGGCGATCCTGTGAATCACATCGGCCAATGACTCAGTTTCAGGCGGCAGAACTTGTTCTTTGATTTCGACAGTTTCTTCTAAACTTTCACCGCTTCTGCCATCTTCAGGCTCAACATATTCAACGCTGGACTCTTCAAGTCTTCTTGGAGGCTCAGTAAATATGTCATAGACGGCTTCTATGTTATCTGTTGTATGAGTTTCAGATATGTTTCTGCTATCTGCAAAAAGAAAATATAGGTTATAATTAGTATTTTTAAAAAATCATTATGATGTATCTAAATATATTATTTAAACATTTGATTAACTAGTAGTGATCTTTATTACGAAGTTAAAATAAACCCACAGCCATTCCGATATATATATTTTTTTAATTTCACCAATATAAAATTTATTTAAAAAAAAAGCATTAAATTGTATATCAAGACGAAATTATCAATTTACATTTTGAAGGAAATCTGTTGCTGATTTAAGGGTGTTATTGTATTAAATGGGTTAAAGTCACGGACAATCGCCCTGAGTGTATTCAAGAGCTTAGGCCCAGTTAGGCCTGGGAATAGAGCCCCAAGTTTTAGGCAGCCCTAGATTTTAGTTCTATTATGCAAATGCTGTAGACCCTTTAAAAATACAGTAAAGGTTAACATCTTTTGGGAGCCCACTTGGTTTTATCTTGATTCAGACATTGACATAATGGATTGGTTTGCCGAATTTTTCGAAAATAGGATACATTGGCCAAATGACATGATTTTCGTAAGGACAAATAAGGGAATGTGCCCAGGGCTAATACAAAAAGCACCCAAAATTTGCTTAAAAAAAGAATAATATTGAGGAAAAATTTGCCGAAATTAGTTGACACCAAAAATCCACTCGACAGTAAACAGCTTTACTAGCCTGGTCTTTAGGATCTTACTTGAGAAATTGAGCCTGTAGTGAAAGTGTAATTGTATTCAATGTTTAAAGTCACGGACTACCTCCCTGAGTGTGTTTCCCTTACCTAGGGTGGTCGCACAGTGGTTGTACTCGGGGCAGCACTTATCCTGCACGTACTCCGGGGCGCAGTCGACGCGGAAGAAGCAGTCGACAAAGGCGCACGCGATGGAGCTGCCCTGGCAGTGGCACGTGTAGCATGGGTTCTTAGTTTATCGGAAAGTGTTAAAGGCATTTTTAAATTGGTATTTAAGCCCTTCACTACCAGGACTTAAACTGCGTACGACGACCATTCTACAGTAAACAGCTACTAGCCTGATCTTTAGGATCTTACTTAATAAAATTGAGCCTGGAGATGAAAGAGTTATTGGAATAAATGTTTTAAGTCTCGGACTACCTCCCTGAGTATGTTCCCTTACCTAGGGTGGTCGCACAGTGGTTGTACTCGGGGCAGCACTTATCCTGCACGTACTCCGGGGCGTAGTCGACGCGGAAGAAGCAGTCGACAAAGGCGCCCGCGATGGAGCTGCCCTGGCAGTGGCACGTGTAGCACGGGTTCTTAGTTAATCGGAAAGTGTTAAAAGCATTTATAAATTGGTATTCAAGCACTTCACTACCAGGATGTACACTCTGTACGTCGTCTACTCTACAGTAAACAGCTGCAGCAACAGCCATACTAGCCCCGGCCTATCGACTCTTACTTGAGAAATTGAGCCTGGAGTGAAAGTGTTATTGTATTCAATGTTTAAAGTCACGGACTACCTCCCTGGGTAGGTTCCCTTACCTAGGGTGGTCGCACAGTGGTTGTACTCGGGGCAGCACTTATCCTGCACGTACTCCGGGGCGTAGTCGACGCGGAAGAAGCAGTCGACAAAGGCGCCCGCGATGGAGCTGCCCTGGCAGTGGCACGTGTAGCACGGGTTCTTAGTTAATCGGAAAGTGTTAAAGGCATTTTTTAATTGGTCTTTAAGTCCTTCACTACCAGAACGTACACTCTGTACGTCGTCCACTCTACAGTAAACAGCCTTACTAACTTGGCCTATAGACTCTTACTTGAGAAATTGAGCCTGGAGTGAAAGTGTTATTGGATTAAATGTTTAAAGTCTCGGACTACCTCCCTGAGTGTGTTCCCTTACCTAGGGTGGTCGCACAGTGGTTGTACTCGGGGCAGCACTTATCCTGCACGTACTCCGGGGCGCAGTCGACGCGGAAGAAGCAGTCGACAAAGGCGCACGCGATGGAGCTGCCCTGGCAGTGGCACGTGTAGCACGGGTTCTTAGCGTCCCGGATCTCGTCCCCGTCACGGTACATGCGGCCGTTGTGCTCGCACCCTAGGGATTACAGGGAATCATCAGGGTATAGAATTTGAAGCGGAAGTTTTGGATTGCACATTTTCAAATCAAAATGAGAAGTTCAGATAAAAAAAGTTAATGAAAGATCATTTTCTAATAACTTTTGATGTACTCTAATAAAATCTATAATTACCCTGTACGTATTCTCGCGATACAGGAATAAATTCCGTATTAAACTGCCACACTGTGCCTGATCTAAGATAACTTGGACTATGAACAGAAAAATTTGCCCCATGAGGAAATTTTTGTGTGTGATTGCTCGCATTTTAAATAATTTCAATGGACGTGTCTAATTTAATGTTTCATTTCCTAGCCTCAAAGATAATGCGGTGCCACAAAGTGACACAATTTACTGAAGTTTCGGTGGGCAACTCAATTTAGCATGCAAATCAGTAAAATTTGGGGGTCCTAGACACGCGGCCTAAGCGGCGTTGTGGAAAATCAAGCCATGGGTCCATACAAGAGAAACCGAGTTAAAATACTCGCTACCGGCTAGTACCTCTTCATTGAAGGCAGCAGACGTGGCACCATCTAATGGTCCATGGCGTACCTGTGACAATCTACCCTCAATATCACTTAGCATTCGCATCACTTCGCAATCAATCAACAGAGTCCTGAGACTCGTATCAGACAACATTGAATCCTCAATTCCACATCAGTCATTATCTCAACTGTGTGGTAGCAATTAAAAATGCTTAATACGTACAATGTGTGTCGATAGGGTAGTTACTTAAGCGAGTGTGGTTCCGTATTGGATTATCAATGCAAAGAGGACCCGAAATCAAAACCCTGATTCCTTTTTTAATTTTCAACAAAATTCTGCCAGCAATTTGATGGCACAGATTGTGTAAGTAGGCAGGGCCCGACTTGCAACTTTAGGGGCCCATGGCGCGAGGAAATTTGTGGGCCCCTAAACATACCTCGATAAAGTATTTGCGTGTATTTTCCTATCTTACAGTGTTTACCAAGAAAAATAGCTGAAGTAATTAGCATGGAAAGCATGGTGAATCCCCCCAAAATAACTTTTTGTGATTTATTCAGAGTTTGATTATCAATGCATTGATGTTTTTTTGTTTAATTCAGAGTTAAAACACAATTTCAAAGTAAACTTTTGTTCATTAATTTTTTTTGTTTACTTCAGATTAAAAAGTTTGGGGCAGTTGTATTGAGCATAAATGTTCATGAATAAAATTTGGGGCCCCCTTAAAGCTGGGGGCCTTGGGCACGTGTCCAGTTTGCCCTGCCGGAAATCAGGCCCTGTAAGTAGGAGAAACTAAATCTAATCATCTTGACAATTAGATATTTTTAAGGACTTCAAAAAATAAACTCACCACAGACATACTCTGGACAACATTCTCCGGCTCTCCTGAGGGCCCTGCAACCAGGTTTCCTTGGGCAATCCTTCAAGACGCAGGCGAATCCTGGGGGCCTGCATTTACACGCTTCGCAAGGGTCGTCGGTTGGAATGGGATCGCCATTCGAATAGACCAAATTGTCTACCACGCATGCTGTTATGTATGGGACGAAATGAACAATTAATATTTCGGTAAAAAAAAAGAGTTAACTAAATGTATACACTCCGTGCCAACCTAACTTGGGTAAGAGCAAAGAGGCAGAGGGAAAAGCGAGATTGGTCCGTTAGTTGGAAAATCTTGTAAGGTGATATTTACATACAAAATGATCTGAATACAATTTTACCAAAATTCACTTTTCATTCTGATAAAATTACCAAATTTTCTCAAATATCTAAATCTGTTCGACCTTAAATAAAATTAATGTTTTAAACATGTTTTCTGGGATGGATTCACAAATAATTTATGGAAGTCTTTACATCCGCGGAAGGATTCTCTCCATAGCATATTTCTATTTACCCAACTTATGTTGGCAAGGAGTGTAGATGCATTCTGATCTCATTACCGAAAAGGCCTGTTAATAAGTTGGGGTTTGCTATACCCATTTTTAAGTTGCTCCCAAATCTGATCTTTAGAATCAATTTTTAGGTATGGCGATTTTGTTATCAAGATAATTTGATTTCATTTGTTTGTTTATATTATTGTCATTACAGTTATGTTCTACAGTTATTAATTCAACAGGAAATAATTATATTAATTCTTGTTATTAAAACTGTTGTTCTTTTCATCACCAAAGTTTTGTTATTAAATTTTAAGGTTATGGTGTTGTATTTCATAGACAATGCACTATTACAAGGTTCCGTTCATTCAAACTCTTACGAATTAGTTTATTCTTATTAGTTCAAATTTTTCCTTACTTTTTTTTATCACATGATTTTTTTTTAATAAATGAACCATTTCAAATATATGTGTGACAATAATATACATACCGGTTTCGTTAGCGATGTAGAAAGCTGCTCTCTTCTGTAGTCGCAGGGGAACTAAAAGTAAAACAAAAAAAAATATTTAGAATTAAGTATCAAAAGACAAAAAGTTTTGAATTAATTACTATCAAGAGTTAAGAGGCATAGAGTTAAGGCCTCTCGACTTAGAATTGTAACTCACAGTGAGTATAATTAAAATTAGTGTGCTATTATAATACAACATTTGAAGGATATATGACTAAGATTATAGAGGCCAGCCCCCTTCATTGGCTGTATCATCAAATTCAATTCATAAGTAAGAAAATTCGCCAATGAAGAAACCCTGCTCCTATAACTTAGTAGACTTTGAAGAACGCGAGTTTTGTGCAACTACACCTTTCATTTGGAAGCTCTTGTGATTTGAGCTCTTAAGCTAATAATACATTCATTAGAATGATAAAGGAGTGGTTAAAAAAATTGATCATAAGCAATTGTATGCCAGATTAATGCCAATTTTTCACCGAATTCTGTCAATTTTTATTTGTCATAAATTATAATTAGTTGCCGACAAATTAAGTTATATTTGAAAAGCCCATCAGGGGGACGATGTGGGATTTGGGATTCAAATTGCATTTTAATTGCATTCTTTTTAATATTAAGGTGTTGTAAACATCTTAAATAGGGAGGTATCCGATTGTTTGTGTCATATCCGAAAATTGTTTGATACGCGTTTCATGTCTTATATCTATTTCTAGTCTTATAAAATTGTTATAAAAGACTTAAAAAATTCTAGAGATGTTGTCATGTTATAGATTAATCTGTAGGTTGTTTTAATCAGTGTATTTAAAAAGTATCCTAAAACATTCAAATTATTTAGACAATTTTTCACTCACAAAAGATTTTGTTTATTATTTTTAACTCTTAGTGTGTTTACGATAAGGTAAACACTAATGAAAAAACAACTATTCTCTATATTATGTTCTCTCAAAGCTTTTTTATACTTCCATCACCAGCTTACCTTTTCAGATAAGTATACTATAATATAAACACATGACATCATCATTTCGTTGAAAAAACATTTTTGTGAATTGTAAACATTCGAAATAAGTTTCCCATGTCCTATCTTCAGATCGAGTTTTCTTGTATGAGTTCATATGCAAAACCGCCAATAAAAAAGTCTTACGATATGACATCATCCATTGTCTTTAAAAACCCAATATTTGGACAAAGAGAAAATTGCTTTCCCACCCTATAACTATGGTCAGATCGAGAAAATTCGAAAGAAATGGCAAAAATATAATTATAATTTTATTCTTTCGAACCCCCTAAAAGCTGGAATTGCAGGCGGGTTCAATCTCCTCCTTGTATAATTATTTTCTCTTTACGAAACAGACAAATTCTGAAGTGACCCTGCTTGTTTCTTCAAGGGCACACGTTCGGTTAGGATGACGACCTTTTTCTTAGCCCATGGCTTTAACCTGTTGGGAGACAACAACTTGGGCTTTCGATTTCGTTTGAATGCTCTTGCGGACGCTGGCACTTTAGATTGGCAAAGCTGTAACCAGGCCTGTCTGAGTTAAGGTAGGCGAATACCCAAAATTCCCCAAAATTCTAAAATTTTTACTGTGACTTAAATATTTTCCAAATTTGGCATAGTGATTTCAAATATAATGAATAATACTATATTTAGGCATTTGTTTTATTTAAATATAATTTATTTATTTTAAGCGGTGTTTTTCTACTAAAAAAAGAGGTTTACGCTAACAAGTCTACCACATTGAATTTTCATCCTATAAACATTAATTATGCGTTAAATTCTTCGTTTTGAACTGATGCATGCAATGACCCTCTAGAGTTACATACAAATTACAAGAAAAGAAGTTATTAAGAAAAATGTTATAAATTAACCACACAAAAAAAAGAGATTTTTTTTTTCCGATTTACTTACACTTGGACATTAAAAAAAAAAAACTTGTATATTTGCACCAGATGTTAGAGGTTCATGGCACAGATATATATTGAAATAGCATCTGTAAAAAATTTCAGGTAAATTAATGTAAAACTTTTTATGCTAGAAGTGTTAGTGTAAACCCCCTTTTTTAGTTGAAAAAAACCGTTTAAAATAAATCAATTATATTTAAATAAAAAAAATTGCACAAAAAGCATTATTCATTATATTTGAAATCACTATGCCAAATTTGGAAAAGATTAAAGTAATAGTAAAAATTTTAGAATTTTTGGGTACTCGCCTACCTTAAACCTCTCGCAAAGAAGTCCTCTGAACTCTGCATGAATACATTTTGTAAACAGGGTATACTGTTAAAATTTTGGCGCAAGATTGCACCGGAATTCCGGAATTTTTTAGTTGCCACCACTATTTGGAGCATGAATTTACCAGTTTTGTGGTAAAAACATGCATTTGATGAACCACAACAACAGTGCACTCTCAGAAAGAACAGTTTCATTTTTGACGATTCATGAGTCCTCAAGCCTCATTTCGTTAATTTTGAGGATTGTTTCGTCAAACTATCGCGTGACTTTTGAGTAAACGCGAATCCTCTCTTTTACGATCGTGATTTGACGATTCTGTATCTTGATTTTGAGGAAACTGAATCTCATTGTTGTAGTTACATGCTCAAAAATGACGATATATTTCTTTAGATTAGACGACATTCAAATCCTCATAAAAATGACTATTCAAATTTCATCACTTTGAGGAAACGAAAACTCGGAGCATTTGCCAGTAACGGAATCGTCAAAATTAAGGAAAATTTCGTCGTTTATGAGCATTCATTTTTTTAGAGTGTGGTGAATCTACGCTCAAATAGTGGTGGCCGCTAGAAAATTCCGGGATTCTCCGGTGCAATCATGGGCTACAATTTTTAACAGTGTGGCCACTCCGACGAAACTCGTAAAAGTTGGCAAAAAATACATTGACAAAAAGAATTTTCACTTTTGTCTAGTCATATTAATTCAACAACCTTATTATTTGAGTGAGAAACGTGCTGTAATGGAAGTATAACCAAAATACGGTTACCGATTAGTTAAGTCTGGGTTAACTTTACAAATTTTCAAGGGTTTTCCAAACTGCCTGGAATCGGGATTAATTTGATGGCTGTCTACGGTATGTTGGCTTCCGATTTTTTTGGAAGCAACTTTTCTTAATTAAAAAATTTGATTAATTTCAAAGGGATGATTCTTTTACTAAAGATATGCATTTTCCAAGACAAAATGATATATCCCTTTAAAAAAAATCCAGTTATTACCGCACTTAATTTTCGTGTCGCAGACATTTCGGAAACCTCACCAAGGGTCACTGAGTGCCAAGCCAAAATCCAAGTACAACGCAACCCTATCCTAAGAATGAGGTTTTTAAAAAATATTGCAAGTTAAATTTTAAAGTTATGAAAATTAAGTTAGTTAGGAATGCTATGATATTGCAATGGAGTAATTGTATGGGTTATAACCCAACGTAAATCTTATTTTATCAAAAATGAATGCTCAAAAACGACGAAATTTTCCTTAATTTTGACGATTCCGTTTACTGGCAAATGCTCCGAGTTTTCCTTTCCTCAAAGTGAGGAAATTTGAATCGTCATTTTTATGAGGATTTGAATGTCGTCTAATATAAAGAAGTATTTAGTCATTTTTGAGCATGTGAGTACAATGATATTCAGTTTCCTCAAAATCAAGATACAGAATCGTCAATTCACGATCGTAAAATTGAGGATTCGCGTTTACTCAAAAGTCACGTGATAGTTTGACGAAACAAAAAAACAAACAAAATTAACGAAATGAGGCATGAGGATTCATGAATCGTCAAAAATGAAAGTGTTATTTCTGAGAGAGGAGTGAAAATATCAATTGCAGCTTTTTCAACCCAGCTCACTCGGCTGTTGGGGTGTAGACGAGACTTGCATTTGATTAACTTAATTACCTAATATTTTGTAAGCCTCAAACTTCCTGTGAAAGGGAATTCGAAATTAAAAACCTTAATTTTTTATTCTTGGGTGTACCTCGAGCGGCGTTTTTCTTAGTGACTAATGGTAATAAATATTTTCGTGAAGAGGTTTTTAAGATAAGGGTGCGGAGCAAACTCGTGAAGAGTAATTTATATGATGAAATGAGCTATTTTAAGGGTTTTTTTTTATTGTTAATTCGTTTTTAAAAGGAATGAGAGCAGTAGTAGGGTCTCCGAACCGAATCTTTGGTTAATGTAAAGTAAAAAAAAGTTCTAAGCCACGTTACCCCGGCGTTATTGAATATTTTTACAGACTATATTTTTATACGAAAAATGCAGCTGCTTCAAAAGTCCCTATAATACTACTTTATTGAAATTGGTTTGAATATGTTTTAATTTTTCACTATATAGTTTTACAACAGAATATTCGAACTTCTAAAAATGCTATTATTGAGATTCTTAAGTCAGATATATTTATCATATGAAAAAAAAAACAGCCTGTACAAATATTCTATACAGAGAGAGATTTGTTTGAGGAAATTATTATTTTTCATTGGATTTTAACATAGAGAAAAAACTTTGGAGTTTGGAGCTACTGCTTTCCCCAAAAGTTTTTTTAAAAGAATTGTTTTTAAATTATTTCCCTGTTTGTTTAATCCTTAAGACTTAAATTAGTAAAGGTATTAGATAGGTTTCGAAAAGTATCGGAACTTTGACATTAAAGTTGATTTTCACAAAAAATTAAGAGATTCAATTATTGAGTTATCGTAACACAAGAATAAATCAAATGTTACACTCATAATTTATAGTTTATTTGGGGTTTAACATAATGCCCAGAACTTTTTTTCCCTATCACTCATAAATAAATAATTTTAACATTACGAAAATATAAATACACCAACAGGAGATGCATTTTCAATATGGTATCATATTTGTTAGAATGTTATTATTCATCTACCTCTATATTTTGGTACTGTTTCTATTCAACGACGCCAATCTTACAAATTCATTTAAAAAAATTAAATGTTCAAAAATCATACAATACAACACCTAACAAAAATCTAAAAATAAGTTATGTAATTCTAAAAAAATATCAAATTATGAATTAAACACTTATGTAAATTTTAGAATTACCTCGAACTTAGGAAAACTAACGTTACTCCGTGAAAGCTACACCTACTTTTAAGCAAAAATGTTAAAACATAAAGGTGTGTAAACTTACACCAAATATGAGTACGCTTTGTGTTAAACACAAAATATGGAAAAAAAGTGGCACCAAAGCTACCAATTTATGGTGGAAAAAAAAAACTACCAATCTACCAAATTACGGTGAAATTTTACTGCTTTTGCGATAGTATAAAAAATGATATATTTGTAGCGATATTTTGTAGTATTTTTTGTATTTTTACACCCAAGTCAAAGGTATTCCTAAAGCCATTATCGTTCTTGCATTCCTTCGAAAAGAATTTCGCTATATCTTATACAGTTTTTACACGAAATATTTAGAAGTGGGAAATATTTTTACTACTCTTCACTTTAAAAATGAATAATGAAACATAGATTAGAGTTTTTATTAATATTCTTGAACTAAAAACAAATTAATTTTCATTTCAATTAAACTTTCGCCATTATTTCTATTTTTAGAATGAATGAAATCTACATAATTTTATCCCTTTAAGACCGGCGCTGATTTAAAATTATGACACTAAATTTGGAGTTTTATTGAAAAAAAAATGCGTTAAACAGCATCAATGCCAGAAACTCCTAAAAATATATATATTTTTAATGCAAATAACGAATGGTACATTCTTAAAACAAAAGAGTGAAATCCACTCCAGTAGGAGAAGTGCATTTTCGACACCCTAAAGGCATGCATATTTTCTCAGACTGAGTTAAAATCACTCATTTGGAGTGATCCTGTCAGAGGTTTAAGACACAAAGGATCCACTCCAAAAGGAGAAGTGCATTTTCCAGTCTGGAGGAGTGAAATCCACTCAGACTGAGTTAAATTGGGAGTGTTTGTTTTAAGAGTGTAGGGAAGCGTATTTTCGATACCGAAAGGAGTGAAATTTAACTCAGACTGGGTTAAAATCGCTCGTTTGTTTTAAGAATGTGAGTGAGTCATTGATGCGACGTATCTAAATTAATAGACCAATTATTAAATATACGAAAAATACAATTATAAATTTAAAGTTATTGATGCATATTTTTTAAAAACCAAAAAAAAAAAAAAAAAACCTATTATTTTATTATAATTTCTAAGAAGAGAAATTTTGTACGCACGACTGCAGTTTGAAGGAAAAAGATTTAATAATTATTCATTAACCGCAAGTAATCGACCGATGTCCTTCAACATGAGATTATAGCTTTACTACCATATTATATAATTTATAAATGTTTCGGTGTTTTTAAAAAAAATGCAAAAAATGGATTTGTAAAAAGGTGCACTTATTTCTCTGAAGGATTTTGCATTGAAGGTTTGTTTAGTTAATTTTAAGGATTGCAAAAAACAGGTGGTTTGTTCGATAGCTATTATTTTGTCATGGACGAATTTCTTAGCCATCTCGGAGATAATGAAATGGGCAGAAGTTTCAGCTTATTTTAGTGCACAAGATTTACATTTTTAACAAGATTTACATTACTTAAATTGTTTTTTAAAAAATTAGAAATGTTTAGTAAAGGGTTTTAATAAACTCTAAAACTATAAAATTCAAAAGTTATATTATTGTTTATTACTTACTAGCTGATTTATAAATTTATACGAATTTTTCAAACTATATATTTATAAATTTTTTAAACGTTTTGGATCGTTGAAAAAATCGCCAGTCCTTAAAAGGGGTCATAAATAAAGTTCACACTTCTTTACATTGTCAAGTGGTTAAATAAATGAAGATTTTTTAAAATGTCTATAAGTATTTTTAATAGGTAAAAAAGTAAATTTTGGTAATATTTTATAAGTTAATGTTTGATACTTTAAATCTTCATTAGGTATATCAATGATTTAATGCAGTTTCGGATAAAAGATGTTGTTAGAATAGTAAAGGAAAGGGAGAAAATAAAAACAGAAATTGGCAAGTTTATTACTCTTTTTGATTTAAAAAAAATGAGAGTAATGTGGCATTTTCTTAAAATGGGGGGGGGGGGGGGGGGGAACAATAAATCAATGTATAAACATAAGATGCTGTTGGCATATTGAACTGTAAACATTGTATATTGTTTCCTGTATCCCCTACCACCTTATTTCTCTTATAAGCCCAGTCGGTTAGGCACTCGCCTAGCATGCGAAAGGTCCCAGGTTCGGGTCCGGGCATCGCCAAAATAACTGCCGACCTTTAAACGGCCCGTGCAGCCAAAAATGTCCGACGAATGATACCCCGTGTAAGGGAGTGCACGTTAAATATCCTTCAAAGTCCTAATGCTGCGTACGATGTCGCCCTTAACGGTTACGTTGGGTGCCTATTCAGGTGCCGGCTCGTCACTTGACTGTGGTTCTAAAATACGACGCCCGTTGCCAATAGCCCTCGTGTAGCTCTAGTGCGACGATAATTCAAACCTAACCTAGAAAGTTATTTCTCTTATATTTTCTAATACTACTCCTTATAGATGTTATATATTAAATCATACTAATCATACCATCATAATCATACTACATTAAAATCTACGATTTTAAAGGAGCCTATGGCTTTTGTCCTATGCATTTCCACGACATCTTGAACAGAAAACATGGAATGTATCATATGGCGCATGGATGAGTTACATTAAGAAAAAGCTAACTTATGATTGATTGAAATCCAAAATAAATTTCTCTGTTACTCATTTTTTCTAATCATGTAAATTCCTCTACCTTTATGATAAGTTAGACTAACCACTTTACATAAGTTAGACTAACCACTATGCATAAGTTAGACTAACCACTATATACATTAGTTAGACAAACCCCTATACATAAGTTAGACTTACCACTATACATAAGTTAGACTAACCACTATACATAAGTTAGACTAATCACTATACATTAGTTAGACCACTAACTGTACGTATTCCTGCTTAAGATACGACGGAAGCCATTTTGGTTCTTAAAATAGCGGAAGGTCGTACATAATTAAAACTTATAATACGTATGGAATATAAGATAATGTGAGAAATAAGATGATAAGGATATAAGGAACAATATTAAATGCTTACTCCACACTATTTTAATAACACGATGCGTTTACACATTGATTATTGTCATTTTAGGGTACTCTCACTTTTTCAAAAATCTTAAAAGATGTAAACTTACCGATTTCTATTCTTATTTAATAAATACTGATCATTTGGACTTTTGACATGCAGCCCTCTATTCCTAAGGTTATAATGACGATTAAAAAAAAATCATATTTCTAAAATATCTATCCATTGATTTTTACAACTAAAATTCAACCTGAGTTTCTACATTTGTACCCCCTCTTCAGCTACTTGAGTGCAATTGAAAATCGTATGAAAAGTTATATATAGATGTTTTTATGACAAATTATTACAATGTGCTAGAATTAAAAAATTGCATTCAATGTAAAAGTAGTTTTTAGTAGTTTATACACAGTTTCATAACGTTTTATTTAGTAAAAGATTGCTTGAAATCAGTTCTTTCTTATCATTAAATAACTTTTATTCCCTTTTATTTGTTTTTCTTTTATGTTTTTATATTTTGTAAAACTAAACTTACCTGCATGGCTAACTTGGAATAAAGCAATTAGAATGAAAGAAGCAAAAACAGCAAATGATGTCATCTTCATGGATCTAAAAATTAAAAACACTATACTAAGCATTAAATAAACAAACATAGAAGAGATTTATATTTATACAATTAATCAATATGAATTTATTCATTGTAAAAATACCATTAAAAGAATATATTAAATTGAACATTTACATTTAAAGCAAGAAATTTATGTTTTTCACTTTTTTAAAACTTTAAATTTTGCTTATTTGACTTTGATAGGCCGTCGGCCCATTATTGGTGATAATTTGTTTCATTTGTATTTAAGTGTAATATATTTTGTTTTTGGTGAACGTTTATATAAATTACCATTAAAATGAATTGGAAATTTAAAAATAAATTAGTTAAGAAATAAGTTTTATTTTGTTATTAAAAAGAGCTTTTGAAAATAAATTTACTTCAAAAAATATATAAATTCAATCTATTATACATATTCAATTATACCTAATTGAATATCAACACTTTTTGATAATAAGTAAGTACTAATAATTAAAAGTAATGTTATAAAGCTCACAATCTTTAACTTACAACTATTAAAAAAAATCCTTCAATTCGAAGCTCAGTATTCTAAACTGGTACACAAAATCAATTAAAAATCACACACCAATTAAAAATTATTAATGAAGTAATATTGTAATTAATTAATAATTGATTTGACGGCACACAACATTTAATAGATCCTTAAAAACAGCTTGATTTTTAAAAATTTTTTTGATAAAAGCAATGTGGGTGAGCAACTAATTTCTCTGAAGCAATTATTTAATAATTTTACCTTTAAGAAACCTAAAGTAGCTTTAAATAAAGCCGACCAATCAATATAGTGTTGGGCAGATATTTAGTGTGTTGAGGTTAGGTTATTAAAATGGAATATATTTAAGGGCAGCTACTAGATGCAGTTAAGGTTAGGGGCAGATATTTAAGTGGTTAACATTATCAAAAAAGTTATTAGTACTTAGCGTTGTGAAAACAATAATTTCAATAAATGCAATATCCATGGAATAATGCAGAATGAGACTTGTTATTCGCTAAATTAACCATTTATCGTGGCACTAAAGATACAAATGTTTAAATGCAGTTAGGCTTATTAATTGATTCCGGACAGGACATTGAGACATGATAGCCAACAATAGATACCCCCACTGCCCTAAACTTTTAAACAATCAAAATCAATTAAACAAGCCTTTATACTTCAAAAGACTAACGCCCTAGAGCACTTAATCGACCATCGTCATGCTTGACCATGAACAAATTTTGATGAAGAGCAAAATAAAAAATTTCTATCGAACAACTATTATTTTTTAATACCTAAATTCTATATACTCTTAATTCTGCAAACTAATAAAACAATTAAACTATTCTGTACTTCGAATGATAAATGACATACAGCACTCAAGCGATCATCGCCACTGTTTGACCATGAATGAACTTTGATGTAAATCAAAATCACTTTCTCTTGTTAATTTTTTATTACCTAATTTCTATTATCTTACTTCTGAAAAAGAATAAACTAATCAAACTGTTTAATACTTCGAATGATCCGCAACCTTCAACACTTAATCGACCATCGCCACTGCTTGAGCATGAATAAATTTTGATGTAAAGCTGAATCACAAATTTCTCCCGAGTAACTCTTATTATTTTTTTCATTACCCTTTTTAGTTATCCTTATTTCGATAAAGAGATTATCTCACTTTTCCAAACTGATAAACCCAATTCAAAGCAAAATCAATACTTTTTTTTCGTACGACTTTTTTCCTAACTTCCTAATTTCGAGGTACTCTCACTTCTCCAAACTAATAAACAAACTATTTTGAACTCGAAGTATCACCGACCTCTCTCTACAGCATTTAATCATTATAACCATATCTTGACTATAAATAATTTTGATGAAGAGCAAAATCACTCATTGCCCTCGAGCAAATATAATTTATTTCATTACCAAATTTTCATTGATAAATCAACTCCACTCATTTCTCTCGAGCAAATACAATTTATTTAACCATCTAATGCATACTGTTACCGTTTGGTAACAAGTTACATAATCCACTTTATTCTTTTAAAGTAGACCTCCCTCTCGACAAATTTGTGTTTTTTCATCTATTACATTCCATTTTGAAGTTTTAGTTAATAATAACCCTCATAGATGACAGTAATAAAAGTGTATTCAAAATTAAAGAGCGAGGTTATCAACTGTTGCGAAATTACGTTTTTGGCAGTATTCAAAGTATAATAATATTAATGCTAAATACAAATAAATTGTTTTGAAAAATTAATTGTAGTTAAAGAGGGTTATTTTGAAATATATTTAGTAGTTTTCTAGTCAATATTATCAAAATTGGAATTTTGTAGTTGGTTTTTGTAATATGGAAAAAAATTTAAAAATTGAAATTATTTAAATTCTAATGCAGTTACCAAATTTCCATTGATAAATCAACTCTCCAACTGATAAACCAATTAAATTATTTAACTCTTCGAATGATCAACGCCCTACAGCACTTAATCGATCACCGCCGCTGCTTGACCATGAATAAATTTCGGACCTACCTCTATAAATAAGCTGATGAAGGAACGAAGAGTAGACCACCATTCAGTGTCGAGGCCAGACAACTCTGATGAAGCCTCCCTCTGTAGCTTTTATACAGGTTCCAGTTCAGCGAAGAACCAGTCTAGCCCTCGAACCGGGTTCATTCTATGATTACTATTACCATTGCTATTTTTCTTCACTTTTTCTTTATTCTTATTGCGTTTTTTATGCATCCCCATCCCCCCAAGGTTGATGTTCACTTTCACTAGCAACCTAGAGACGGCTCTTTTCCGCTGAAAATTTCTGATGGTTTTTCTTGAAATTCCACGGTTTGGAGGGTTGAATAAATTATTTCATGCTCAGTGAAAAGTCGGTAAAGTGTAATTGAATTTTATTTTTTAAGAAAAATGTCTTGGTATATTTCATTCTATTTGTGAGATATTCAGTGAAGATTAATATTGTTAAATATGTGAGCTATATCTTTATTGAATAGACCATTTGGATTTTGTTTGCTAAATTTGGTCATCCCATTTTTTTTTTACAAATATATGTTACGTATTTGTTGAGTAGAAATTTTGCCAAATAACAAAATGTTCAAAATCAACTTTAAATTAACAAGAGTCAAGTATTGTTATTATAAATGATGATTATAAACTTTTACAGTTCATTCCATAGTTTGTCGAACCAACTTTGATGTTAATTTAATGGACGTAAAATATCATGTAATGTCCATTGCTTTGATCATGTTTTTAGACATTCATCATTTTAGTCATTCATTCAATCATCATTTTTCATCATTTGATTAGAAAACATCATTTAATTACATAAAAAAATCACCATTTAATTGAATAAATCGTCAAACATATCATTAATTCGAAAAAGCCTTGTTTCACATCGTTTTCTTCCTCAAGCAAAATCGTCTTTGGATCTAATGAGAATTTACAGGAAAAACTTTTTTTTTTTAATTTACTAGGTTTCTTTTGTGATGTATAGATATAGGAGGCACTGTATGTATAACAGTTAATTAAACTTTAAAAAAAAAACGAAAATTCATTTAAATAATTTAATTTCAAATTACAACGACAAGCTTTCTTTCTTAAAGTTCAACGAACTGAATGCGAAAGAATTTAATTGAATTCTTTATTGTTAATCTCAAATGAAATGAAGCTCTTTTAAATGCTAGAAATAAATTCGTATATTTTTTTGGCGATTGTCTGAATTCCAATTTATATATAAATGCAGTTCAAATATACAGTTTGATAGACAATTATTTAAAAAATACTTTCCATTTTTTTTCGAAAACTAGAACCACAATAATCCAATTCTAAGGAGAATATTCAAAATTCATTTTTGTAAGGTCTAAAGTGCTCGATAACCGATACCTCTACTCTATTTTAATTAATATTTTAATAAATAGCTTGAGAAAAGAGTGCATTAAATCTCTCTCTGAAAAATCGAAAAATTATTTTCAAACGTCAGAGAATAATGTCTAGAATAAAGAATAAATAATGCTTTTTGTCATCAGTCATTCTAAAGTTTTTGCGAGCTAAACGGTTACAAAAATTTTATTATTCTTGAGACTGATATTTCGTATTTGGTGCATTAGTTTACGTGAGAAACGTGTGTTTTACGTGAAAAGTATATCTTCGTGTTTGGTTGAGTAAAATTATATTGTTTATAAGTTTTATTTGTTTGCTAGTCTTCTACAAAAGTTCATTCAAATTTTGTATAGGTAGAAAACTATTGTTTGACAGTTTCCAAAAAAAGAACTTTGCACATGTATATACAGATGATTCCTCTGAAAAAACTATCACCAATTGGGGGTCCTGAGTTTTTTTTATCTACTTTAAGTAATACCTCTCTACAAATTAAATTCGAAGCAAACGGGAAATTTTAGAGGCTCTTTATATGTATAAGGCCCTTCCTTAATCTGAGCAAGCAAAAACCTTGTTATCTCTTGTGACTCTAATAAGGTTAAAAGGCGACTCTTCTATCACCCAAGAAATCCTCTTAAGCTTCATGATCTTCAGGCTTTTACTGAAATCTGTGCTCTTCAGTGGATGCGATGCTACTGCAGACAACGAAAATGCAGAAAAACTCGCCAAGGAAGCCACAAATCTCAACCTTAACGACCACGTTTTCCTCCAAGATGCAAAAGCAATAGCAAAATATAAACTAACGCCAGCCTAAGAACCAACAATCACGCAGAGGTGAGAGGAGTTTACAGGAACTTTGATAACTGCCCAGACAGCTGACACCATGTTAGTCCAGTTCTACACTCTTAAAACAAAAGAGTGAAATCCACTCCAGTCGGAGAAGTGCATTTGCGGCACTGGAAAGGAGTAGATATTAACTCAGACTGAGTAAAAATCACTCGTTTGGAGTGATCCTGTCTGAGGTTTAACACACAAAGGATCCACGCCAGTAGGAGAAGTGCATTTTCAACACTGGAGGAGTGAAAATTTACTCGTACTGAGTTAAAATTGCTAATTTGTTTTAAGAGTGTAGCTGAAACCAGGAACCATCCTGACATCGCTCTTCAGAACGAGCAATAAGGCTATTTAAAAAAATGTACGGAAATCCAGTTGGAAAGAAAGGGATGTAAAAGTAGAAACTTAATGGCACAATTGAGGCAATTATATTTTAACATTATGAGCACCCTATTCACGATGATTTTGAAGATGTCCTTTGGGACTTCCTCGAAGCACAACTGATACAATTGAAGAGCTTAGTGGAAGAACGTGCTAAGTAAAAAAACTCAGATCCGTTGAAAACGGAACTTATAAAGCGCAAAAAATGTACTAAACTTAAAGTTTATGTAAAAGGGGGAACTTGTTATCGCTAAAGAAGTTAGTAATATGTTCGTTGAAACAAAAATCTCAATTTTTTCAAAAATGTTACTTAGCACATTCTTCCACTAAGCTCTTAAATTATCCTTCTAACATGTCAATAACTTCCCAAAGTGTAAGGGAGTCAAACATCTGATCTTCTGGTGACTAGAGCACTTTTGCCACCTAACGGGTACCAAAGATAGATTGCCCTCTTCGTGGAGTACCAGGATAACGGTCTATAACCAGAACCGACTTACTAGACTTATCATAAAAACATACCTTGAATTATGGTAAAAAATGGCCTGACCTTGTATACATTGCAATACATGCAAAGGAGTCCCAGATATTCCAACAATGTTTTTTTTTTTTAATGAACGTAGCATAAGAACTACAGGAGGGCTGTTGGTGACGAGCCTTTGGAACCTCGGTCAACTGACGAGGTCATCACATTAGTTGAAACCAATGTACATTTATAGCGACATCGTACGTGGCGTCAGGTCTTCGGATCGTCACGTATGAGACGCTCGTCGCCAATAGCCCTCGTGTAGCTCTAGTGCGACGATAATTCAAACCTAACCTAACCTAACCACTATTTCTTGCTCCCTCGATATTTCCAGAATAAAGTGTTCAGTAGTAACGTGTCAATAAGATTAAAACTAACTTAAATCCACCAATTAAAATGCCAATGGGTAGAATGTTTAGTAGTAACGCGAAAGGAGTGAGCGTCTGCGATTCATTGGCTCAATCGTAGACGCCTGTATGTTATTTTTGTTCATAAAGTGTTCCCTAACTGTGAAAATAGTTGTACAGAACTCGATCATCGCAAAAAATGCTTCGAAACAGGCGTTTTTTTTTTTAAATGTCGGATACTGAAAGCTTGTGAACATATGTCTTGCTATATAAAGAGGTAAATATAAGAACGGAAAAGTCCACAATGCGATTTCCAGATAAGATTCTTCATTTACTAAAGCATTAAAAGAAAATACCTTAAGGGGATATCCTCATATGGACTTGACTCCTTGATACATTTTGGATTTAACGATTCGGTGTCCGGATGGCCAAGTGGTTCGGACCATTACGCCAGCAGTCTGCGTGCTGTAATGGGGACGGGTTCGATTCCCGCCTTCACCATGGGTGTATTTTCCTTTCTCTGTGACAGTAAAAATTCTTTCTGTGTCTGTCTTAATTAACGAAGGCTTTTAAGAGGGTCTCTGATCAAGCACACAAGCCGGGATATATATGTACCTACCCCTACCCTACACTCTCAGAAATAACACTTTCATTTTTGACGATTCATGAGTCCTCAAGCCTCATTTCGCTAATTTCGAGGATTGTTTCGTCAAACTATCACGTGACTTTTAAGTAAACGCAAATCCTCACTTTTACGATCTTGATTTGACGATTCTGTATCTTGATTTTGAGGAAACTGAATCTCATTGTTGTACTCACATTCTCAAAATTGACGAAATATTTCTTTAGATTAGACGTCATTCAAATCCTCATAAAAATTACGATTCAAATTTCCTCACTTTGAGGAAACGAAAACTCGGAGCATTTGCCAGTAAAGGGGTTGTCAAAATTAAGGAAAATTTCGTCGCTTTTGAGCATTCATTTTTTAGAGTGTATTACAAAAACAAACGGACAAACAAAATGCATATAGGTCTCAGACGTCGTAACTCTTAAAAAAATTATTATTAGAACGGAAGAAAGATGAGTGCGGTCAGAGAAGTGTACACACACACAAAGTATAAAACATATAATTTTAAATATGCATTTTTTTATACCAGTGTATGTTTGTTGAATCTTTCAAACAAACAAAACATGGTGTAAAAAAATCTGTTATTTATCTATATACATAAATGGCGACTTCTGTTTGTGTGTTTGTCTGTATAGGACGCAAAAACTTTTGAACCACGCAACAGATCGTCACGAAATTTGGCACAAAAATTCATCTCATCTCCAGAACAAGCATAGGCTAAGAATTTTTCGAATCGAACCATACCTTCTATCGTTTTCGAACGTTTTAAGGGGAAAAATACACCACTTTCGCTCAAATCCGATAATTTTTTCTCTTTCGTGATGCCATCAGGCAGAAATATTTAAATAAAACTTTTTAGAAAACAATTGAAATTGAAAATGTTTAATTTATTTAATATTTGTTCATTGCCTTCAGAAACTAGATTAATAATTTTAAAAAATAATTGATATGTTTTAAAAGTGATGTAATCCTACCAGTCTCCATTCTATTATTTTATTGTGCCTATGATTTTAATAATGAATTTTTTAAAAGCATAGTTAAGATTATACTGAACTATGTTGTTTTTTGAAAGTCATTGCACTACAGATGCATATTATGGTTTTATGTCTTATTTTTTTCGCCAAATACTTCGCCAAACTCGCCAAGTTATTACAAAAAACGTACTACCAGTAATGAGCAATTTTTTTAAAATGCTGGTTGTGCGAAGTTCATTGCACGAGAACTGAATGGGTGTGTTGTTAGCCATATCTTTTCCTCGCCAAATTCGCAAAAAAGTGCCAAATGAGCTAAAAAAATGTTTATTCGGGAAAATACGATGACTTCATCGGTGAATTTTCTAGCGTTTTTTAAATTTTGATTTTTTAATGTAACTTATTGTTAATTCTTGCTGATTATTTTTTACATAAATATGTATTCTCTTTAATTTGAGCTTCTCATCAAAGGTATTTTTGAAATTAATAATGATCTTTTCTATATCCAAGATGGGTAATTAAATTGAAAAAATTACTGGGTTATCTTCATATCTCATGTAACTCAATTGAAAGAATAAATAGTTAAATTGACTATTAAATTATTTTTTCACCTCTACCCGTGCAACGTCGGGTATAACAGCTAGTAAAGTTATAAAAGAGTCTGAAATAGATATACCGGCGGAAATCTCTCTCCAAGGTATCAATGCCCTAATATATCTCCAAGAACCTTTACCACCTTAGAATCATTTCCACACCCGATATTTACCTGAACCTTAGAAGCAAAACCCACAAACCCAGCATTTTGTTCTAATTTTAACTTTTGGACGCTCCTATTGTCAATTTTCATAACTTTTTTTCGAAAAAATCCTATTAATATACTTTATCGCTTTCTAAATTAATTTGTAGTTCATAGAATACAAATTTAGCAAAATTAATTGCTCTAAAAATCGAAGTGAAATTTATCATAACGTCAGTCTTCATATTTATTCGAACAAGAATATAAAAATTATGCATAGTCTATACTTTACTAAATTCTGACATCTTTGTAAAATTTTACATTAATAAAATTTTAATTTTCTAATATACTAAAATGTTATTAGATCAAATTAACCGTTTTGTATATAAATGAAATATGTACCCAATCAAAATTTATAAAAGATTTATTCAACATACGTATTAAAACGAATACAGAAAATTTCTATATACAACACATAAAAATAATGCTTCAACAATCACAAATACAAACCTGATGATTTAAGGTGATTTTTCAAATTTGACCTGCATTTTTGAAAAATATTTACAATTTATTATAAATACATTTACACATAATTAAATTTGAATTACACGTAACTTTTCAAAACATATTTTTTGTATAATTTAGGATTTTTTATATAATATTTCAGAAGTAGTTATGTATGAACAGATACATGATTATCAACCATTTGAAAAAGCAAATTCCCTCAGCCCAACCCACAGAAATGGATGATGTCAGTCCAAAAAAACATGATTATTAGAAATAAATTAGTACAACAGTTTATGTCAAAGGCAACTCAAAATATTAGAATAATCATAAAGTCATTGCTTTTTCCTATGTATAGTGCATACATACGATTTCTTGTTGATGCATATTAGCTTATCTGAAGTCCATAAATTACTAAAAAAAAGTTACTGTGATAAGTGTCTGTTACACTAACGCGAAACAGTTTCGTCAATGTTAAATTACTAGAATAAGTGTCACCTTTTGAATACATTGATATATAATTAAAGGGGTCAGACTATCATTATTAACTTTGTTTATATACGCCATTGAGTTTCTGTAGAAAATACATTTAATCTTTTCACTACTGAAACGGCCTACGATGGTCGTACGACTAAGGATTCGATAATGATATTCCTATCAACACATTACGCGGAAACAAAAATCCTGCTTAGCCAAAGAGTTAAAAAGCAATGATTTAAGAATTCATTATTATTCAAATATTTTGAATTGGGATACTAACGATTCCATACCGACATAACAAAGATTATTCGAGGCTTTGGTGTTTAATACTGTCATGTACCAATACTGTTCTTTGAATGCCTATCAACACAGTTCTTCAGATGAATGCCGGTTGTATCATCAGCATGTTGGGCTGCATGAAATACCCTCTTCTGTACAGATACACTCACTGCACGATTTTCCAAGTGATGGGACCTTGTCGTTTATTCTGTAGTATTTGCCGTAGACGTTACAACCTATACAAAAAGAAATAAATTGATTATTTGTTGTATTCAAACATTTTGAAATGCAGTTAGTTGTATTCGCATATTTTGCATTGGTATTAGTTCCATTTGCACATTTTGAAATGCTTTGCGATAATATTTCGATGGATATTTTGCACTGGTATTAGTTCCATTTGCAGATTTTGAAATGCTTTGCGATAAACCTTTGATGGATATATGATAAGCTGAACAATATACTAAAAGCCTCTCTTTTCCCACCGTATTTCTTTGTTAAATTTTATCAGAACTTTAAACCCCCTTAGAAACTCCACGCCGTTAGGGATTGTTATAATAAAAACCTGCATTATCACAAATAGTGCTTTATGACAAAAACTTTGAACATTTAAATTTAATTTTAACTTTTATATTCTGAAACTCGTCTTGATAAGACGTAAATCTAGGAAATGTGTATAAGAAAAGTTTTTTTTTAAATTTAGATGGTATGCGAACACGCATTAAGTTTTACAATGCGTTACATTAAGCGTTTATCAATTTATCCTGGGAAAACGGATGCAACTTATCGTTATTACAATTTTTTTTTTAGAGAAATAAAAGGGGTAAGCAAGTACTTTTTTTTTAAGAAGCTCATGTCAAAAAAATTATTATTAAGCAATCATTCAAAAATGTTTTAAATCATTATAACCAAAATGAGAGTAAGTAAATATGCACGATAAATGCCTTTAATGTGAATATTCACAGATTAATAAGAGCATAACGAAACATTTACCTGAAATTTTAAGATTCCCCAGATCGGTTGACAGGCCAGCCATATCAACACTTCCAAATGTGGCAGACTCTATTCCAAATACTTCATCAGCAGAAATGGTTGTGGGTGGGGCTTTTGTACCTATGACTGGAAGCACAGTATGGATTTCAGAATCGGCCATGGAATCCGAAAGGGCCACCTTGTTTGGCGGAAGAGTTATCACTTCGTCCAGAACTTTCCGAACGCCGCTAGAATTGTCGTGGATTAGTGACTTGTTTTGGTGTCCTTTGTTTGCTGATTCAATTTCGTTTTCTGGAGCGGTTCCAGATGACACCCAAGTTGTTGTTCTTGTTGGGATTTCGGTGGTCGTATATTCTTCTTTTGCTGTTGTTATAGCATAGTCTTCTGTAGTTGTGGAAATAGTTTCTGTGGTTGTTGATGGTAAAAGTGTTGTTGGTTCTTGTGTCACAGGTGATATAGTGGTCGTCGTTTCTTCGTAGGAAGGTTGGGTTGTGATGAGAGGAGTGGTGGCAATTGGGGTGGTGGGGGGGGATGTAGATGTAGTTGTGGTTGGAGGTACTGTGACAGAATCTATAAAAATACATTTCCATAAATATTAGTGAGAAAACCAAAAGGAAAATATACATTGAAATGCTATTTAAACAAAAAATTTGTATAAACAATCATATATTCTAAACTTATTTGTAAACTTCTAATTGAAGATAATGATATAAAAAAGTTAGGCAGCTTAAACAAATTTATAAAACTATGTATATTTGTACTCCATTATATTTAATAAACTCATACTATAAAAATACCTTCTTTATTTTAACTTACACGAAATAATTAAAGCATCAGACGGCTCAAATTTACTTTCCGCTGCAGAAACTTCTAGATGGTTCTTAAAGTAAGGTATCTCCTCAGGTACAAATTCAGAAATTTCTTCTGGTTTTTCTTCAATTATTGGCTTTTCAGTTAAGGATCCGACCTGGAAACTGCTTTCAGTTGTAGTTCTTGTGATAGGACCGTTCAAGGGTTTCCACTGATTTTCGTCCTGCACGGATGGTGCCAGAAATTCTTGGCTAGTAGGTTCTGGTATGCTGGCGCTCACGATGCCCGGGGGTTGTTCTGGGTCTGTTTCTACACCTGCAAATGTTAAATTAATATTTACTTATAAATGTTTAATTATAACCTAATTATAACTTACTTGGAATTTCACAAAATGACCATAATAAAATTACCCTGAATACTTTTTAAAAGAGATATTTGGGTAAAACTATCCATTTTAGCAAAAAATCAATCACAAAATATTGCCTTATTGGAGAGATACTTTTAATTTAATTAAGAATGGATCGTTTGTATTTATGGCTGATCTTAAGACCGTCATCTTTTATCATCTCTCGGAAGAATAAAAGTACATGTATCCAAGTAAAGTAATCGTAAGAAGTTCTTATAATTTGTTTAGGAATATAAAATTTAAAAACAGTTTAAAAAAAAACGTTTCTTCCTAAATTATGATTGATATATTATGACTAAGTAGTACCACAGGTAACTCGAGGACAGCAATAGCCTGGGAGGTAGTCCAGGGCACACGACGGATCGGGTGGTGGAGGACACTGCTGCACCTGGCACAAGGGGTGTCCGTAAAAGCAACTGCACATTTCGCAAGGGTTGGCCTTGATGATTGTCTCGCCACTTGTGTAGTAGCGACCATCGACGAAGCATACGTCTAAAAAAAAGTAGGATATTATTCAAGGCTTGCAGGGATACTATAACTATTAATGGATTTAAACTTAATTTAAAATTTGTCTCTTCTGTATATTTTTATATATGTTATTAAGGATATTTTATTTGGTCTGGGTCATGATAGTAAAGAACGATTTTATATCTTTTTCATCTGAAAGAAACTCTGAGGAATATTTAATGATTAGTGAATTATTAGTGCAATGATATTGGCTCCTAGAATTTATTTAGCAAGCCTTAACACACACAAGTCGTTAGACCTTCATTTAAAGTAATATTCTGTATTGTTATATTATGCAGTTTCTCTATTTATGCTTTCCCCCCCCCCACAAACTACAAATAGTAATAAAATAAATAATACTAGTTAATTATAGCATATTGTTTGAAATTTTCATAGAGCATTTACAACTTATAATAATTTAATTCTTACCTGTGATTTCCTTAGAATCTTCTTCTACTTTTGGTGAAGGTATCGGTGCTTCCGTCGATGATGCTAATGTTTTGTCAGAAAACTGTTCTGTGTAACCGTTGGAAGGTTCTGGTTGTTTTTTGGTAAACTCAATTAGTTTATGGTCCGAGTCCCATCTCTTAATTTCTTCCTCAGCTCTGAAGAATTTCCCATCTGTGTTCACGACGTGGCTGCTTATTCCTTTATATTTATTTCTCACGTAACCAGAAAACGATTTTGTAGTGTCGTATGGAGTAGCTGTCGTGGTAGTTACTGTTGGAAGATAATAAGTCGATTTAGAAAACGGCAATGTGGTGATTTTTCCAGTCGTTGTATCGATTGAGGGCTTTACAGTTTCGTTGTCAGATTGAAGGCTAACTTTATCGTCATCCTTTTCCGATGGTGTAGTTTTCAACTCATCAGTTGTCGAACTGTCGTTTTCTGGTGACGTCTTTGAGATAGTTGGTTTCGATTCGGTGTAATCTGTGTTGGTAGTTTCGGTCTCAGTCGGTTGGTTGTGAATATTGCTGTTGGTCTTGGTAGTGGAAGACATGTCGTGATCTGTGCTGTAGAAGTATTCTTCGTAATCGTCCGACCAAGGAGCTTCGCCCTCAAAACGATGCAGTTTCGGATGCGAGTCTCTGAAGTGAGGGTCTCTGTTGTATCCATAATGCCCAGCGTGAGGATAGGGTGGAAATTGACTAGGTGGCCGTCGTTGTGGGTAAGTGGGCCGATGATTTGATATTTCAACAAAAGAATCTTCTGCAGAAGTAGTAGTTGATGGAGGTCTGAATCTAATGGGAGGACGTATCCTTGTCGATGTCTTTTTATGGTTGTTGATGATTAGGGGTACTTGAGGATCTCTGTTAGGAGGTTTTTGGTTGCGGTTTGGTCCGTGATTTGAGAATATGATCTCTGGTTCAAAATTAAATACTGGTGAACCGGGACTTGGAGGAGTATTTGTCGATTCCGTTTGAGTAGTCTCGTAAGCACTTTTTGAGGTAGACTCTTCCAGTATAAGTTTTGGTGCCGCCAAAGCAATGGGTGGAAGAGTTTCTGAAACAAAACCTTGGCCGTAGCTACCTTTTATTGTTGTTTCTGCCCCATCTTTTGTCGTTGGTACCGTTTGTGTGTTCTGGGATTGTGTTATTGACCATAAGAAGTCTGCTATGTCTTGTGGAATAGGTTTCGTTGATTGACGCGAACTTGTTGTTTGTGGTGCGGTTTCTGGTCTACGCCTGCGGTTGGAAATCTTTTTCTTATTTGTAAAATCTGGAGCATATGTTTGTGTAAATGATTCTGCTGTATAGGTATTTCTGTCTGCTGTTGGATCATATGGAATCGTTTGAGCTGTGCGTACATCCTCAGAAATAATGGAAGAACTGGTGTATGGTTTTGTACTTTGTGGTTTCAGGTATGTAGTTTGGTATCGCGTTACTATACCAGGTCTACGATGTTTTTGTTTAAAGTTTTGTCCTGTTGATGAATAGTCAGAATAATCTTCTGAAGCAGGTTTTGTGTAATCAGTACTATAAATGGTATATCTGCCTGGAATATCTGAAAAGGTATGTTCATTATCATTCTTAAAAATGGTGGAATGCACCGATTGGTCACTTTTAGTTGATGTTTTTGTATTTCGATAATCAGGATTTTCTTCTGGAACACCAGTTTCAAAAGAATCGCTGAGGGGTTTATTAAATATATCATTTATTAGGGGCTTTTTATCCTTTATCTTATACTGTATATCCGTAATCGATAAACCATCCTTATTTCGTTCAATTGAAACTGTTTCATCATGTGGTTGCTCACTATATTCTGAGAAGGGATCAAATGTTTGCAGAGTGTTTGAAGATTCATCATCCACATACTCAACATAGTCATAAGCATAATTGTTTTTCTCTTCATCATTATTAGATGTTTCAAGGGTTGTTTCACGGTTATCCAAAGCACTTGTTATTGTGTCTGTGACTGCACCAATGGTACTTAAATGAGAAGTATTTCTATTAGGGATTTTAGCATTTGGCTTCGTTGGTTTAGATTTACGTTTTGAATTCGCAGAAGAAATCGTTTCTGTTATTTTACTTTCTTCCTCATACGTGCCTGAGTCACTTGCACTTTTAGTTGAAGTACTTGGTGAACTATCGGAATCTTCTCTGGACGTTGTTAGAACCAGAACAGCAATGTTTTCTTCAGGTATAACAGAAATGCTCTCCAAATCTGATTCTTCCGAGAGCTCTACAGTGATCTTTTGCTTGTCATGGCCTTCTGTGGTTGCATCAGATTCTCCAGTGTCTGTGGTGGAAGTTTCTTGGTCACTGTTGGTGAAAATGTCCGGGTTTTCCGTCCTAGATGTTTGCGTGGGTGCTTCATCGTTTGATTCCGATGATGAAATAACTGTAACATCATAGTTATCTGTACTATGAGATACAGGAACATGAGTGCTATTGACTACTTTCTGATCTGAAAAGAATCAAAAATCAATTTATATATTGTTTTTTTTATATAATGTTAGCACTAAGTAGTTTAAAAAGTTATTATTTTTTTAAAAATATCTTCATATTTTCCACATGCGCAGTCGTTAAACTCAATTCAATTTCAATTAAAGTTACTTGAGAATAAATTCATTTTTGGCAATTAACATGGTTTGCAGAACACACAACTTTAATAACACAAATTTAAAAATAATCGCCTTAAAATTGTTTCTAACAGCAATTTAGAATTTGTATTTCAAATTAATTAAAAAAAACGATATGGGAGCATTGGAAATGAAGAAATATTTGCATTTTAAAAATGTCTTTTATAATTGAATGCTTTTAGACCATTTCGTTTGTAATTTATATTTAGAAAGTATTTTTATTTATACACTATATTAGTAGTGTAAAATATATTTACAATCCATGAGAAATACAGATATTCTCTTGTTAAAAGTATGCTCACAAAAGCTTTTATTGATTGAAAAGTTAATTTTTTTAAGAATTAATTTGAAAAATCATCAGATTAAGCAATCTATTAAATGAGTATACTGTGGCCAAAGCATTTTCATTCAATTCTTACCGCATTTATACTGTGTTGGACAGCAGTGACCTTCTGGGACTACAGGCGTGCATCCTGGTACTGTAGGGGCACACTCAAGCCTCCTGCAAATCACGCCTCGCTTGGTGCAGTAGCAGGTCTGACAGTGGCCACTGCTCGGAACTGCAACGCCTATGTTGTAGTCGTAGCCTTCGACGTGACATGAAGTCACTGTGTATAAAGAAATGCATTGATAATAAATTTAAATATAAAAGGTATAATACGAGGGTTTGCTTCAACCTCCGATGGGCTGTAACAAAAAGACGGGTCAAGATAAAAAAAAAGATTTTTTTTACCCAAAGTAATGTTCAATACTACTGCTTATTTCTCAGTATAATCACCTTGACTGTTAAGGCATTTGTCATATCTGTAAACACGCTTTGAAATACCCTCTTCATAAAATGTAGCCGCCAATGATTTGAAGGGAGTTTTGATGGTTTCTTTGAGCTCCACGTCAACTTGGAAGCGCTACAATCCAAGCCACTATGCTTATCAATAATTCACTTATGTTAAACTTTCGAGTTTACCTAAACATTTGGTCAACTCGCTGAACAATACTGATGTTCATGAAGAAGGGGAACAAGGAAGCAAGTCTGTCGCTACAGAAGGTATTATTCAGAGAGTTGACCAAGTGTTTAGGGAAACTCAAAGGTTCACCATAAGTGAATTATGGACTAGCAGTGGCACAGAGGCCAGAAAAAATTGACGTGAAGCTTCCAAATTTACTTTTTTTTAAACGAAAAACCGTCATAACTCCCTCTCAATCATTGGTGGCTACATTTTATGAGAGGGCATTTCAAAGCTTGTTTACACGTATGACACATTTCTTAATCGTCAAGGTGATTATGTAGAGAAATAAGCAGTATTGTACATTACTTTTGGTAAAAAAAAATTTTTTTTTTTGTATTCTGACCCGTCTAAAATGTCTTTAAATTAAAAAAATAAGTTAATAAAACATATTACATTATTTAGTTGCAGTTAGTGAACTATTTCTCTTAATTTTTTTAGCGTTAAAAATTGTCGCGATAATCATTTTGTTATACGAGGGACTTCTACTATAGAAAGTGTAATTCTGCAGGGAATTAATTAGCATGATATTAATTTAAAACTGTATAAAATTTATGCAAATACATAAACGTTGTAAAGCATAGCAGGACCGGGTTTCATTTCAGTTAATATAGCAAAGAATCATATTTTGTTCTAATTCGATTTTTAAACTCACCAGTAGTGAATTAATCAAATTTGATAATAATTGTTCCATCAAGTTGACCACTTATTTTATGTAAATTAATTTATACGTTAAAAAAAGGTAATACAATTTAATCAGAATTATTTTTAACATGATCTCAATCCATTTAATCGAAATCTAATTACACTAAATAACTAATGAAAGCTTTTTTCTGTATAATATATTTAAAAATTGCGAAATATATTCCTTATATTTTTTATTAAATTACGAAATATTATGTCTTTTATAATTTAAATTAAATCTAACAAGTAATCTTTCTTCAATGTCTTTTATAATTAAAATTAAATCTGATAAGCATAAATTTTGAGATGCATAAAAAATGTATGCTTACAAGATTTAATTTAAATTATAAAAGACATTGAAGAAATATTACTTGTATGCATAATAGATTTTGATATTTTTCACCTCATTGCCATTTAAACTTACTATTCATTTGGAAAAATATTTTAAATATAAATATTGCACATTATTCATTAAAGGTTTTTAAAATAAATTAAGATCAAGTTAGTATTATAGATAAGTTTACTATTATTTACGGGAGAATTTTAATTCATTTGGACAATTAAAGATTATGAGCATTATTTGATATTTTAATAAGGTGTTCCTTTGTTTTTTGTTGATATTTTTGTTATTAATTTAAATTATAAATAATTTTAAATTGGAATAAATGTTAAGTTAGATGCAAGTCTTATCGCACATTTCCCACATAATCCTACATACCTTTGGTTTTATATTGCGTATCATTGGTGGGTATTAAATGATAGTTTTCATCAATATTATCACTTGAAGAACCACCAGCCGGAATATCTTAAAAAAGAGGAATATTATTAATATATTTCCAATGAAAGCAAAAGCAAAAAAAAAAAAATAGTATTTAAAGAAAATGATTAACGAAAAAAGTA
Organism: Hylyphantes graminicola; assembly: GCA_023701765.1. Taxonomy (NCBI): domain Eukaryota; kingdom Metazoa; phylum Arthropoda; class Arachnida; order Araneae; family Linyphiidae; genus Hylyphantes; species Hylyphantes graminicola. The sequence continues at coordinate 19,200,923 of CM043119.1, forward strand.
TTTTTAAAATGTTAAAATGAAAGAGTGTTTCTAAAATAAATATTAACGTAGTGGTAGTTTTACTTATATGTGTAAAAAAACAGCAATACAAATTTATCCGAAATAAGAACGAGACACGTAGAATCAGTTTTTTAGACTTACAAAAGCTTGTTGTTAAAATGTATATCTTCTAACATTCCATCAATGAATTTATGTAAATTATCTTTCAAAAGTTTTACGATAAAAAAAATAGATGAGCTAAAACAACAATATAAGCGGAGCAAACATGTTCTTTAAAAAAAAAAGACTTTAAGAATATTTAGGATAATTAATATGTATTTTGAATAACAGTAAGAAACTTAGTAGTTTTATATGCAATCAAAATAATAACTTAGCACTGTCAACTGGGAAACTTTAGTTCTTAAACTTAACTTTAACCAAAGTTTCTCTCTAGCAGTTTTCTCACTAAATGCAATTTTAAAACTTGTTTCTTTAACCAGTGGAAACACTATTGTCTGGAATTGATACAATATATAAATTGAGAGAACCAAAATTTACTTTTTTTTTAGTAACGAAGGTTATTTTAGCGTGTACAATCGAAGGGGTTACTTTGGCCTAGGCTTTTCAAGCAAATAACTTCTAATTATGACTTATGACTTTCTTGGTGCGGGGCAAGTTCGCCGAACACTGCGACCTTAAGTCTATTGTATAACTTCTAATTAATAATGAGAACTTTAAAAATGCGCTTGACTTTTCCAATTCGTGGCAACTCTGTCTTGACTTATAAGTTAAAATTTCAAGCAAAAATCGAGAATAGTACTGGAGTATTATGCTCTTGCAAAAGTAACCCACCAGGACCAGAGTTACTCATTCGACGGTATGCTTTTGCACACTCAGAAAATCCCCGGAACAGATAGCCATTTTTTTTGTGGCACCACTAGGTGGCTCTCCTCACCAATTTTGAAGCTCAAAATGCAATTATTCTGTGGAGCTTTCGGTATATGTTAAAATACAATATACTATACAGTTTTAAATATTTTTTTTATTTAGCATGACAATAAAACATTTTGAAATAATTTGCAACAAAGGATTTCTAGAATTTTATGGCTATCACCCTTATTTGGAGCGCATTTGCTCCAGCGAGCCCCCATTGGAGGAATCACAGCTTAGGCGGCGCATCCAAGTTTCGATTTTACCGTAAAAATGATAAATCTATTCTCCAGATAGAGGTGATAGCTGGAAAAGTCTAGAATTCCAGATTAATCGAATATTTTAGTGGAAGAACGTGCTAAGTGACATTAAAAAAAACTGAGATTTTTATGTCAATGAACATGATATTACTATTTCAACGATAACAAATTTACCTTTTTTTATAAACTTTAAGTATAGTAAATTTTTTAACCTTTACAAGTACCGTTGTCAACAGATCAAGCGAAAAACTTTAAAGCTCATTTACTCGCTTTCACCATTTTGTCACTTATCAAGTTTTTTTTCACTAAATTCTTCAATCATGAGACAAAACTTTCAACAATGTAAAAGCTACTGCTCCTCACCGCAGTTGTAGTGCGACGGACAACACGTGTACCCGCTCTGGTACCTTGGTACACATCCCTCTATACTGAGGTGGCACTTGGGTCGCACACACATCTGCTGGCCCCCAATACAGTAGCAGTATTCGCACTTGGTTGGGGACAGCATCGCCATGCCCTCCAAGTACTTGTACCCGCGAGAGATGCAGTCTGTAGGGAAAAATTAAAGTAGTTAGTGGGTTTGTGATAGTGCAGTAAAGGAGGAGCTTGGAGGTAGTTAGTGTTGTGATTGTGAGTGCCCCAATGCAGTAGCATTAGTGGAGTAAAGGAGGGACTTGGAGGTAGTTAGTGTTTGTGATGGTGCCCCAATGCAGTAGCAGTATTCGCACTTGGTTGGAGACAACATCGCTATGCCCTCCAAGTACTTGTATCCACGATGCAGTCTGTAAAGAAGTGTTTGTGATAGTTGGTACAGGATTTTCTGCCGAGGTCTTTGAGATTAATTTTTAAATCCTAACATGAAAATTAACTATAAAATTATTTATTTATGTGAGAGCTGAAGTGTTTGTGTAAAGAGAATGCTTTATATATAAATTTAAACCAAAAGTATTTTAATCTAAAATAATTCATGTACTTCTTATGAACAACTGATATATAATGGTAATTTGAGATGTATTGCTTTTGAAGGATGGTAAAAGAATATTTCCCCCATGCCTCTAAAACAACTTTGGCTTCCACTGTTCATCATATTGAATTTTTAAGGTTTTCAAACCTTCGGCTGTTCATACACTCTTAAAACAAAAGAGTGAAATCCACTCCTATTGGAGAAGTGCATTTTCGACACTGGAAGAGATTGAAAATTGACTCTGACTGAGTTAAAATCACTCTTTTGAAGATCCTGCCTTTGGTTTAACTAAATAAAAGAGTGAAATCCACTCCGATAGGAGAAAGTGCATTTTCGACACTGGAAAGAGTGAAAATTAACTCAGACTGAGTTAAAATCGCTCCTTTGTTTTAAGAGTGTAGACTTTTTGTGCTGTTTTGGACTTATTCATCTGTTCTATAGTTTTTACTAGACCTTATTGAGGATTAACCCCAACCACCACCATCTACCCATCAATATATGTATCTAATTTTTCTTGGTTGTGATAATTTTAATATTGACGGACGATTGAAAAATGCAGAATGCAAAAAAAAAAACTTTATATGATCAATTATTTTTTCTGCATTTTAATATAAACGAATTGGCTTTACTATATAAAATGAGTTACTTCAACTCAACTGCGTTTTGAGGTTCAATTAAAACCTTTTAAAATCATACATCGAAACTAAATAACACTTCCAACCTCAACCAACAATGAATTTCCCTCAACACATACATCCAGTCTAGTTTTTAAGTTTCAATTAAAACCTTTCAAAACAATACATCAAAACTAAATAACGCGTCCAAACTCAACCCAATGAATTTCCCTCAACACATACATCCAGTCGAGTTACTCCTATCCAACACATCCTCTGCATAGTCCTCTTGTTGCTCATCATACTGTGAGTCCTGTGGGTCTTGCGACCTCCTCTGCTGTCCTTTGCTGGACCCCTTTACAAAAGCAGAAGGACCCCTTGTTGTTGGGGGCACCAGGATGGACCTGTCCGTCCTAGGGTCCATGGGCAGAAGACCGAAGAAGCTGTCCTCGTCTTGGCGGAGCCGGTACTTGAGGCTGAGCTCGTTGAGAAAGTTGGGACGGAGGTCGTTGGATTGGGCGGGGAAATCTGGAATTAGGTATGGATTCGATGTATAAGTTATTAGAATTATAGAAATATAAGTTTTTTGGAATTATAGAAATATAAGTTATTGGAATTATAGAAATATAAGTTATTGCAAGTATAAATTATTGGAATTATAGAAATATAAGTCATTGGAATTATAGAAAATATGGAATTATAGAAATACAAATTGTTGGAATTATAGTAATATATGGAATTATAGAAATACAAATTGTTGGAATTATAGTAATATATGGAATCATAGAAATATAAGTTCTTGGAATTATATAAATATAAGTTATTGGAATTATAGAAATATATGGAATTATAGAGATATAAGTTGTTGGAATTATAGAAATATATGAAATTACAAAAAATATAAGTTATTGGAATTATAGAAATATAAGTTATTTGTGTTTGATATGCAAACTACTCTTATTTGAGTTCGGTGTTATTTCAATTTGATATCTAAGCTATTCTAATTTGAGTTATAGATTATATCTTATGGAACATTTCAAAGTGTTTTGCTAATAATTAAATGATTGGTTAAGTAGTATAGGAGTTTAAAATGCAATAAATATATAAATTATTCCAATTTAAGACAGAAACTTTTTGAATTAAAAATATAAGTTACAATTTATCAAACGTTTTTTAAATGTTTTGCTGCGTACATAAATGATTGGACAAATAATAGGAAAGTTGAGGCACATTTGGAGCAGATTTTTCTTAGAACTTGCTTAGGGTGTAACGGAAGCATACATTTCTAGTTATTTTTCCATGCAATGTTAGAAAGATTAAAGTTCTTTATTGTAAATCTGTGAAATTGTAATTTCACATCACGTTTTCTCATGTACTTAAAATAATAGCTATTCGCATCAATGTGACCCGTCCAGGATGAAATAGTACACTTCATGGAGCACTTCAATACACTTAGGGAAGGTGAGTAAAAACAATATGCACTGTATGGTTTTGATAAAAAATTAAGTAGACAAAATTTTTATTATTAGGGGAAGGTGTTGTTCCTTTGACCACTTCACACATTTTCAATTTTCTAACTTAAATGTTAAGGCTAACTTTAATTCTCTTATTTTATTCCAATCTATATCAAGTGGTTTATCAAATACTTTTTTAATGTTTCTGGTTTTATTTTATTATATTTTTATTCTATTAAAAAAATAATGAAACTAGTCAAAGGTACAACACATGGTTGTACCTTTGACCAGTTTGAAAATCAGGGAATATTTGCAAAAAAGGGTAAGATAATTAGGAACATGATATTTTAGGTTAACAAAATTATAACTATTTAATTTTATTCACCTTATTTTTTTATATTTTAAGTACATTAGTTCATGAAAATATTAAAATTTTATGGATGGAAATGGATTGTCATATTTCACACGAATCCTCTTTGTCTTGAATAAACCACATTAGGCTTCAGAAGCATGCCAGTGAAGTAACCTAAATTTTACAGAATATTGCTGCAGGACTCCACAGGCTAAGTGGTTAAAGGAACAATATGGCCAGAGAGGTACAACACCTTCCCCTAAGTGCTACATTTAACAAGCATTAAAAACTCATTTACCGCCGCATTCCAGTTGAGGACAACACGTCCCTGGTTTTTTGACAATTTGACAACCCTGAACGGGTGCAACAGAATTGCACGTGTGGAGGTAGCACAGAAGAATACCCTTGCTACACGTGCAGTTGAGGCAAGGTTCGGGGCTGGACACAGACTTTCCATCTTCGATTGGTTTTCCATTAAAAGTACAACCTGAAATACATATATATGCGTTAAGAAAGTGAAGTGAGAAAGTTGTACCTAATAATTATCTCTCAAAAAACAATCAATAACTAATAATATTTACTACAAAAAATAAAAGTTGACTGTATTATTTAAAATAAAGTTAGCAGATATATGCGTGAAGTGAGAAAGTTGTACCTAATAATTATTACTCAAAAACCAACCCATAACTAATAATATTTACTACAAGAAATAAAAGTTGACTGTATTATTTAAAATAAAGTTAACAGATATATGCGTTAAGAAGGATAAGTGAGAAAGTTGTTCGTAATAATTATTACTCAAAAAAACCAACAAATAAATAGTACTATTTGCTACAAAAAAAATTAAAAGTTGACTGTATTATTTAAAATAAAGTTTAAAATTGTCATGGTTTCTAATGAAATATTTTAATTAATGGTGAATTAACTGTTATACACCTTTTACCCTCAAATATTTTTTAAAGCTTTCATTAACTACTTTTTTCCCTTTAGTACTTAATTGAAATATTTATTATGAGGGAAATTACTATACACAGCACTTAAAAGACACGTTTGAGAGTCTAGGATGTGTTTAAATTTACTATTTTGTGATTTTTCTAAATCAAACAACATTAACAAGTCATAAAGTTAAAAATTTAGTTATTGGTTGCACCATCATAATTTGGCCCGGATGGCCGAATGGTCTGATTTGCAGACCATTACGTTAGCAGTCTGCGCGCTGTAACCGGTGCGGGTTCGATTCCCGCCATCTTCCTGGGTGTATTTCCTTTCTTTAGGACACTAAAAAATTCTTTCTGTATCTGTCTTACTTGATGAAGGCTTATAAGCGGGTCTCTGATCAAGCACACAAGTCGGAATATATATGTTGCTGCCCTACCCCTACCCTACCATCATAATGGTGTTGTAAGCTGCAATGGTTGTGGAGTAAAATGTTTCAGGATTTTTTTGGTAATTGGTTCAGCCATTTCTCATGTTTTGGAAACAAAAACATGCGATCGGTTTCGACCGAATATTATAATATGGTGAAGCATTTAACCACACATAGCCTTTAAAAATATGGCTTCAAGTAGTGGAGCCATATTTTTGGTAAAACCAAGTGCCACATTTTTAACAGTGTACACTCTTAAAATAAAAGAGTAAAATCCACTCCTATAGAAGAAGTGCATTTTCGATACTGGAAAGGAGTGAAAAAAATTCACTTCTAAATCGCTCATAATCGCCTTAAAATCGCTCGTTTGTTGTTAAGATTGTTGGAGTTTCACAAAACAAAAGAGTGAAATCCACTCCTATAGGAGAAGTGCATTTTCGACACCAAAAGGAGTGAAAATTAACTCAGACTGAGTTAAAGTCCCTCGCGTTTGTTTCAAGATTGTAGTTATAAGACAACCTTTTGGCCCCATAAAATCATCTTAAAAAACGTCTTATTTTTTAGCACTGAAATGTCGTAAAATAAGTTCCCACTCATCCATTCAATTTAAAAATGCTTGTAAAGTTTGATTTGTAGTAGAAAAAACGTTGACATCACATCTAAAATAAAAACCTTTCACGGTTGCTTGTAGAATGATTTATCACGACAAAACACAGCGATGCTTGACAAATTCACTCTCGCTGCTTCATTCCTGCGATTATTTGATAGGTGTGACAGGACAGAAAACGACTCAAGTGCAGTCTGACTTGGCCCATTTTTGAACTAAATTCCACTATTTCGCGAATAATTTCTACATTCCAATGTAGCAGAGCTAAAATGGGTTAGGCTGGAAATGACTTGGGTTTATTGTTGTTCGGAAATATCTAATGTACCTCAGATATTCACTTTAGCACCAGTGAATACATTGTTCGCTTGAGAGAAATTAGGCGGAGATCCGCGTTTATGCAGAATTTTTCTCTCTAAATATTTATATTTTATATGAAAGAGATATACATATACCATGGCATACCACATTTGTGACCTAAATAACAACGTTCTTCAAAATCTAAATTTCCGTTCTGTTTGTGAAACGAAATATATGAATATGGCAGATACAGATATTCGAATTTTGTTCGATTAGTTATTAACTACGTTTGTACACTGCTTTTAGAAAGATGTTTTTAGGAGCTGATTTGTATTTGTTTTAAGACAGCATTCTAAAAGAATGACTAGCTAAAGCACTAGGCCGCTTATATATCTCAGATACATTGGTATACCAATATATATAAAATAGTATATATAAAAGTAACTTAAAATTGAGTGCTTAAGTTATAATCTTTAATTAAATGTTAAAGTACACAATTAATATGCAGAATCGTAACCTTTTTTAAAGATATCGATAAATGAAAAAGTTGACGTGATGTTGGAACCATGAAACTTTTCTTACAAATATATGCTAAGAAGTATGTTTTGCAAAGAGATTTAAATTTTTTTAATAGTTACTGAGAGACACGCCTTGGAGCTCTAAAAATACACATTTTTGTGCTATAAATTCAAACAAAAAGGCCGTATCACTTATTAGTTATCAACAGTTTATTTAAATACTGTTTAGAATGCAAAATGCCTTTAAAATTAACTACCAAAAGAACCTTTTGAAAAGTTTGAAAGTTGTGGGGAGGTTTTAAAAAATGTCTCAAAATGGGGACGCCAGTTAATGGGGCGCCAAATCTGAACGCCAGAGGTTATATACCATAATAGTTTTACCCTTTTAATATTGATGTAACTAGTACACTTTAGAAGTGGCGTAATATACTTAGATTGTTTAATGCTTACTTCAAACTATGTTCACAATCACACTTCAACTTAATCTTTTTAAAACATCTCTGAAACTCTTATACGCTTATGGTCACAAACAAAAGTGATATTAGAAACGCTTTAAAGTTGCGTATTTATGGAATCTTCTTCTGAGATAGTGAACCAAATTCACTTTTACTGCATTTCTCAGATACACGAGGTTTTCATTAATGAAATAAAAATTTAGATTAGCCTTTTTTATTGACATTTTCAGGCAAAATGTCTTCTACATTTGAGATTATGTAATCAAATACACCTTGGCCGATCTAAGACACAAAATTTTTCCGCTGTTACTTCCACGATTGATTACATACAACAACCACACACTATAATTGACAAAATAATTCTCTCGTCAAACTGGGTTCCGGTTCAATAAATCGTTTAAAATGATGCTTCTGGTCAAATCCATCTCTTCACGATAACGTTCTTTTGTGGAATAAATCTACAGTTTTGAGTGGTTACGACCGTGAATGTGTATCGGTGCTTAATGAGCGTTATTGGGAAATTTAATGGTTAGTGTTACGTTCTGGACTAAAGAACGATTCGGAATAAAGAGGGTCGTTTGAAGTAACGCTCCAACACTTTGCCGAGTTCTTGGTGTTCGATGATACCTGCTTATAATTAAGATGAACTTTGAATGTGTATTACTAGAGTGGTATGAAGTATGCCATTCGTCATGGAACGTAAATTTGTTAGCGTTTAGAATACGTGCGAATATTGTTAGAGTGAACGTTAAGTTTCGAAGTTTCTATTGACGCGAGAAGTATCTAAACAGAGAATTCCTCATTCATTGTATTTTTGTAGTGAAATAGTGTAATCATTTCCGGCTGCCTATTTCTAGCCTCCTTGTAGGAGCTTTAAGACAGCCAATAACGCCTCGTAATTTAGAATCCTGGTCAAGTGACGAGGTCGACACCTGAGCGGGCACCCAACGGAACTTCGAGCGACATCATCATTGTATTTTATGACTGCATATTTTACATAATATGGATTAGTTTTATGAGGGAATTGAAAAATATTCAATTAATATTACCGCACTTATAAAAAATCTTTATTTGTTATAGATTATTTTTCGCTTGTATTAATTGGTTTCAAGACTTATCAAAATCTTCTCCATTTTGAGAATGTATGTACTAGAGAAATTTTATGAGAAGTTTGAAAGTGATATTGCATTTAGTTACTTATTTTTCTTTCATCATGTTTAGCAGACCTACTTGTTTTAAAAAATCTGGTCACTGTTATTAGAAAGGGATAACAATATTCAAAATAACATTTTTATAAAATAATAGAACACAAGTAAGTAAATCTTTGTAACTAAATGCAAACTTACTATCCAAGTTGTCGTGAAATTCTTTACTACTACTATTATTTAAAAGTTTTATTCCTTTTAGTTATTTCAAGACAATATTGTAAAGAGTAGCGACGTCTATTTTAATTTTGAGTATTAGAACACGAAAACCAATGCGCAATCCCATTATTTCCAGACAGTAAGTAGTTCTTTAGATATTTTACTTTAGAAAAACGTACTTTAACCATGATAACTTAAATGTATGTTGTTCATTAGCATACACTTTCACAAAAACAGGCATATTTTAAACTTTTGATTTCTCTGATGGGGCTGCAAACACATTTTAAACTTGATAAACATAATTCAGTTTCAGGAACACACATGATCTCAAATTTTCGTTATCAACTTATTATCTTTAGAGAATGTTGTTTTTGCAACAAACTACCACCATCCTATTACTCATTTTTAATAATGTAATGATAGTTAGAAATTCTCCAAAAAGAAAGTATACATTGAGAGTTTCGTCATTGCAGCATTTAATTAGAAAAGGGCTATAAACAGCTTGACTTCACTTACGTGGCGAATTAGCCATCGCTATAATTGGCCTTCCGTATCCAGCATCTTTACGGAGATTTCGACCGGAAACGCTGCTTCTGTATCCTGCAAACGGTAAAGAAATAAATGAGAATCACTACATTTAACATGAATTTCAAAAAGTATTTAATCAAAATTTTCAGCTTAAATTTTTTTCAAAAATGGTTTTCAGATACAGTAAAGTTTGATAATGATGATGTAAAATGGACTCGAAGTTGGAAAATCTTTTTGGTTATTTTCATCAATTTTCTTACTCAACTTGAATTCATGTATCGTTCATTGTTACGAATTATCCTTTACTAAATTTATTTTCATTTCAAGAAGTAATTGTTTGAAGTTAAATCCTAATATTCGTTTTGGCGACATTTGGAGCGTTGGAAAATGCTGCCAAATCTTCAAATAAGGCAAATTTCTAATTCATAAGTAGCAACTTAAAAATTTATAATAGTCTATATTTTCTGAATATTTAGTACTGCAATAATAAATATTGAAATCTAAATTAAAACTTAAAAGTTTTTTAAGAACAAAATAGAACATTTTGACGCTTTCTTAGTAGAAGAATAATTTACAATCAAAGAATCATACTATGCTACATTTTATGACGATTTCCTTGAAATATTAATTATTAATAATTTAAGTTTCTCATGCTATTGTTGATGTAGAAATAGCGATTTATTTGACTAAAAATTAAATTTCAATGTTTACTAAATGAGCAGTTTGTCGACGAAGAGTTATAGAGATATTTGTCTGGACGTACAGACGGATGGACAAAAAGCATAAGAGATATGGTCTCTGATGTCATACCCTTCTTAAAATAGATACTATCGGCCGGATCTTAATTTTTTAATGTTAGAAAGAACGAGTATCAGATACATACCTTTCATATATTTGTCTACCTGGCTGTCGACAAACTACCCTTTTAATTTGCATTGAAATTAAGTTATTTATTTAAATCGTAGTAGCTCCATCAACAATACCATGAGAAATTTTTAAATTTAAAATTGATATGCGAAGGAAAAATTATGTCATATGAAACAGTTTGGAAGGACGTCATAAACTGTAGCGTATATGCATTGCAATAAATCTGATTTATGGTAGCGTTTGTTTACTAAGAAAGCGGCAAGGCTTTTTAATTTTTTGTATGAAAAGTTGATTAGCTTTAATTTACATTTCGCCTTTTACTTTTGAGATTTAAGTTTTCTTATGCTTTGTTATTGTACTTTTATAGTTTTAGTAAAGGTAATGGTAAGGCAGATATAGATAATAGTAAATTGAACTGTTCGAAGTTGCCAATGGATGAGCAAAAGTCATATCTTAGTAATACTTTGAAGAACGTGAAATTTGCAACTACACCCTTCATTTAAGGGTGGAAAGAGACACACTTGTATGCATCTGAGGCGAAGTGTTAGCTCCTGTTTTTGTGGTGTTATGGCTCGAACGTGAGATTTCTCTTAAAGATAATAAACATCAAACTTGAGTGTTCTATGCACGTTATGCATATATGTACGTGCGAGCATGATAGTGTCTTAGATGCTGCTAAAAGAATCCAGAAATAAGTATCCGGAAACGCTACAGACTACCGTAAAAACCTTCTGGTACAATATCTTCAAACTCTATAATTCTATGAACCATTCATTGAAAACGGTCTTAAATAACTTCAAAACAAACTTCGTGATAACCGATTATCAAAACCGCTTCGAACCGTTTCCAAAACTACATGTTTGTGGACTTAGTAATCTGATTAGGTCCCTGTCAGAAGAATTTCCATCCACAAACCAACAATGGCGTCCCGGAGTTTAAATTAAGAATTCCATTCATGGAAAAGGTAACTAACATTCACGGTCCAACTAATTCACTTTCTAGAATCCTCCTTCTACTTCCTTTATTTGTTCTAACTGTTCTTTCTTCTTCCTTTTTGGAATGGGCTTTTAAAGGGGCAAGTGAGTCGTGGAGGAGCGTTCGATTTTGCCCTTCGGAAGCAAGGTGCAAGAGACTTTCATTCATTCGTGAACGACTGTGGCAGACAATGGAATATTCTTTTTTTTTAATCACGTGCGTGTGGAATCAAGTCTTGCGTAAAATTTCAATAAATCAGTAAAAATAGTGAATTTTTCAAGAAATGTTTATTGATTTTAAGATTGACGGGGTAGATTTTTGGTGAAATGAGTTTTTCATGAAACTGAGTTTGTTGTACCCTTTTGCAACTTAAGAAATGTTACTGATTTTGAAGTTATTCTGTGAAAAGCAGTCGAAGTGGTACAAAAGAGTTTGTTGTATCTTTTTAAAGTTTGAGAACTGTTATCGATTGTAAAGTTGACGCATGTGAAACTATTGAAGACGATTTTTGACAAAATGAGTAGTTAGTATAACTTAATGCAGAAAAAAAACCTTAACAAAAATATTTAACAACTAAATTTCATTAAAGATGAGAAGAGTAAGACTACTCTTAAGGGACTTTTAAGGGAAACAAAATAGTTAAAAATTTAAAATTTAACGATTTATAGATATTTTGGACAGAGGCGTTTGCTCTTTATCTGTGTGCTTTTAAATTTAAAAAATATTTTAAAATTTTGAGATGCCTATTTATGCGTATATTATATGTGTATTTTCAAATTAGTTTTAATGGAAATTTTCAGATGCACGTTATTTGCACGAGAAGCAAATTGTTGTTGCATTTGTAATTAAATTTTTATTGTAATGGTAACAAAAAATTACATTAATTTTAAAAACCTGTCTGTATTATAAGTGTTATACATTTTAATTTTTAATAACTCTCTCGCATTCAAATGAATCACGTAAAACTCACACTTAATTTATGATGTTATAAAAATGAAACAGTGAGAAGTTGTAATGATTAAAAAGAATAGCATAAACTAAATTTGGTTAATATCCTAAATTTTGTATTGAGTCCCAATTTATTGACCCTTGTTTTTATTAGTAACTGTATAAGTAGCCATTAATTTAAAATAATGGAATCTTTTATAGGTATATAAAATATTTTACTATCTAATAACTATCTTACTATCAAAATAACTAACAATATAACTATTTTCCAAACTATATAACTAGTTTCCAAACTAATATAACTAGTTTCCGAACGAACTTAAAAAAACGTCTTATTATTTTAAATTACAAACGCAGGTAATAATAATGAATATAATGCAATATGATTGGTGTTATAAAAGTAATTTATAAATCAGGAAGTGGTCTGACTGACTTCTCTTATTTCATAAACAGTTTTCCACCTACGATTTTTTAATTTCATTGACCGTCAAAAATTGTCTCCCGCCAACCCGTTCGTAACCAATAATTTACTTATTTGAATGGCCCTGAACCTCATTATTTGTCGGCGCTAACAATACTAATAAGTCAAACTTTTGAACTCAACATTTCGTGCTTTCTTTTATCAACTGTCCGTAACCCAGCTTTGCTGAAAAACAATAGATATGCTTTAAGGGTCCTTATATAGTAAAATTAAATCTTTGAAAGGGTAGTTAAAGTAGTATTCTGTTGTTAGTTATTCGTTCTGGAGATAGTTTAAGTGGTTCGGTTGTAAGTTACTATTCATTAAATCTGATTTTGACAGCATGTTAAGTTAGTGTGTTCGAATAATGTTTCTTGGTTTCTTTTTTCGGGGGGCTAAAACCAGCTTAACTTTGACAAAAAGGATTTATCAAAATTATTCTTTAACCCGATTTTAACAAATATGTTTTAATAATATGACATTTGTTTTTAATAATATGACAATTTCTAAGAATCTACTGGTAATATTCATACATTGTTTATTTCTAATAGTAGCCTTAACCAACAGACATCATCATAATAAAATTTAACACTAGCATCCTTGAATGGATGAATTGGTGACAAAAAATAATATTTCATTACCCCAAAGTAAATATTTTTCTCATTCTAATATAATTTTCTACCTTAGTACTCTTACAAAAAGTCAACTGCATTTTATTTTCTTCATAAAAGAGAAGATTTTAAAATATTTTGGTTATGAGAAAATAATGATAATGAATTTAGATTGGCCACTATCTTGCTTTTATTTAAAACATGTAGTGTATTGCACCTCGGGACAGGTCCCAAGGTACAACATATTCATGATTCTTAATAATTTGGATAAATAAAAATATGTTTATTATTTATTTTAAGAGCAATTCCACAAAGCATGTAAAATACAACTCGGCTTTGTTTTGGATATATTTTATAATGATTGAAGTTTGAAAATATACTTCTGGCAACATCTGATAAATCTTTTTCCTTCCATGTGATGAAATGCTCTAAAGAGCACATATTCTGATGTATTTTGAAATAAATTTTGTTTCCTGACACAAATTAGTTCAAGTGCATGACTATCGACTTAATTTCAAGCTGCCAGAATTTCAAAAAATATATTATTGATTAATATATTGGTGTGTTTAAATGCTGCTCTTAAATTTTTATTTTGACTATAATTATCAAAGAAAAAAATTGTCCCAAGGTACAACACTCTCCCCTACATTAGAAACTTTAAACTTTTCTTTTCTTTCAAACAGTTAATTACCACGCTGTAAAAAAAACCCTGTTGTTTTTTGCAGCTAAAAACTGTCAACTTTGACGCCAGTTAACAACTGTGCTTTTAAAATTTCAAACCATTATTTTTTTTGCAGGAAAACTGTAGTTTTAACAGAGAGAAACTGTTAATTTGGCAGGAAAAAAACTGTTAATTTAACAGTTTCTCCTGCTAAAGTAAAATATCCAATACTAGTCCTCGCGACCGAGTAATTACTTTGTCGCAGAAGGTTCAGTATTGGGCTCGCACGCAAGAGGTTCCTGGAAGAGTTATGGATCGGGCCCGGTTTTGATCCAGGTACCTCTTGTGTGCGAGCCCAATACTGAATCGTCTGTGAGAAAATATTTACCCTGTCGCGAGGGATAGTATTGGATATTTCTGCTTAACGATGATCTCAATCAAGTGACTCTTTGAACGTCTAATTTAACAGTTTTCCCCTGCTAAAATAACAGTTTCTCCCTGTTAAAATTACAGTTTTCCTATAAAAAATTTACAGTTTTAAACTGTAAAAAAAGTTATTAACTGGCGTCGAAGTTGACAGTTTTTAACTGTAAAAACAGCCGCTTTTTACAGTTCATTTGTTCCTGATGCTATTGTTAGATATTAGTTATTAAAAAAAATGTGGTTTCAATTTTAACCAAATGTAATTTAATCTAGCAAAAATATTCTGTTTCAATTGTGGTTTAAATCAATGTTTTCTTTGTTTCGGCAGTTCTCTATACATATAAATGAGGACACAAAGGTTGAATTTATGATAAATGCGAATTTCATGTTTTTTGCTAGTTTTTTATACTAGCAAAATATGTGAAAGTTAGCTTAAAGTATTGGTATTAAAATAAAAAGTAAGTATATTTTTAATTAATATAATGTTAAAGCAAACTGTTGAAGACATGTTAAATTAAAAAATATATAAAAAAGTAATTTTATTATTGACAATTGTCATATTTTTCTCACGTCCTCTAATTTAAAAAACTGCGAGAAGCAAAGAAAATATTTATTTCAAAATAATCCTTTTCAACCAAAAAATAAGCATACATTAAGTTAGTTGTTTTGAACTATATTATGTCAAGTTTAACACGAAACTTGTTTCACACTGTTTGCAAATTTTCTTAGTCGTAAGAAAAATAAAATTCGATTTTTTTTGAAAACGTGAATACTTATCTAGTAAGACAAAAATAATTTGACAACAAAAATCATATATCGCATGGAATCATTCTTCTTTTTGTTATTTTCGAAAATATATTCCTACTACTTAAAAAAATACTTTACTAAATGATGTTAGAAAATATAGTAGTACAGACTTGTTGGGGATTTCAAGTTATCAAAATCAAATAAATCCAATTTGCCATTATATTCTTGAATTTCAGTAATTTTACAAAAAACTAGTTTTTTCAATAAAGTTTTTAATATATAGTATGTATTTTTAAGTTTTTTTTAATTATAAATGGATAAAGAAGTAACACTCGAATTCTTAAGAACTCAGAACGATCATTACACATACATTTTTCATGTAAAATATTTTTTAAAAAATCAGTAGACACCCCCCTCAACCAGTTTAAACGAGACATAGGGCTAGATGGTTAAACGGAAATTCGCTTAAACAGAGAAGTGAAATCAATTACGATTTGAATTTACTTTTGATAGCACTTTTATACATTGATGATATTGGACTGATAAATAATCAGACAATTAAAAAAATGCCTCATTTTAATCTATATATTCAAGGAACACAAGTTACGTACCATCGAAAAAGTCCATACATTTATTTTAGGTTGAAGTACAGAAAATCGAAAAATTGCCTTATAGTTTCACCAATTTTTTAAGGATCATAAAAAAGGGGATATATAACAAAACAAGTAATTGTTCAGCTAATTAACATTTTAAGTATAAACAAATTCGGCCGGCTAAATGGGATATCCGGTTAAATGGAGTCCGTTTAAGAGGGAGACTACTGTATATTGAAAAGTATGTTTTGGAAGAATTCTGTAAAAATTAACGTTTAATATTTGCTGATAGTCCAAGAGCCCAGGGCTCCAGACCTAAGTTATTTTATCCCAAATGAAGTGTATCGAATTAGGCTTTTTTCATATACTTTTAGTGTATACCCGTTAGAGTGGGCCAACGGCTAATTTACAGGTACAAGATGCAAAAGGTAGGTAAGTTTTATGTTAATTACGTCATTTTCTCAAGAATGATTTTTTTTTTGCACTTGGTACCTGTATAAATTGGTCGTCGTTCCACTTTAGTTGGTAAGCATACTCTAAAAAAAAATAACTAATCCTATACATTTCATTCATGGGAAAATGACTTACGTCTGGGGTCCCTGGGCTCTTGCTCTATAAGGAGCCTGTCAATTTTACGAAATTTAAGATGCAAAGCCTTAAATTTTTTTGCTGCTATGATTTCAAAAACAAGCCGTATCAGTTTTGTTTGTAGCTATTAGTTAATTATAACATTGTTTTTAATGCAAAATGCCTTTAAAATTTCATTTAATGATTTAAGTCAAAAATAAATTGTGTAGTTATAGGAGTCATATATAAAACAAAAAATCTACTTAAACAGGCATCAGGCCTTAAGAGGATATCTAGATTGTCAACTATTGGAATTGTAGATACAATAATTAACAATGTTCTTCGAACCATATAAAAACAAAAAACAATAATTCTACTTTTTTTTTCTCCTTTTGACCACTTTATGGCTTCCCTACTAGGGTGGGCCGAAAAAAACTTTTTATTTTATTCCGGATCGCTATAGTGCGGAAAAGTTGCCATTGGTAAAGACATGAAAAATGCACTAATTATTATTTTATTATAACCATATCTTCCGTTCTCGCAATGCCATCAAAGTTGGCAAAAAATTGTTAAAAACCGTAATTTTTTTCATAATTTTTTTAAAACACGGTAGATGTTTTTAATTACATTCCTATATCATGAATTAACTACTAAAAGTATGTAAAATCCATATATTATAGAACTTATTAATAATAAATACTATATTATGTATAATAATAAGTAATTATACATTTGTGTCAGATCTTCAGGCCACTCAACGTTGTATAAAATTAAGAAAATTCGCATTTTTCGCTAAATTTCAAAGTTTTAACTTTTTGCAAATTTTAATCATGCAACATGATATAGAAAAGCAATTAAAATCATATATCGTGTTTAAAAAAAGTATGAAAAATTACGATTTTTGACAATTTTTACCAACTTTGATGGCATTGCGCGAACGGAAGATATAGTAATAAAAAAATAATAAATAGTGCATTTTCCATGTCTTTACCAATGGCAACTTTTCCGCACTATAGCGATCCGAAATAAAATAAAAATATTTTTTCGGCCCACCCTATTCCCTGCTTCACAATTTGACTAATTTATTGTTAGATTACTTGTTTGCGTGGCCAATTTAGGGCTAAGATTGCTTTACTTCTCTGTTTAAACAATTTTGGATTTGACTACATAACTTCACCATTAAAACTAATCTCTAGTTAGACGACTTCATTTAACGATTTGGGTACTTCAGGGTTGAACTGCTTTCAGTTCTCTTCTAATAAACTATTTTCATCGCTTAATTAAAAAAAGGACCAAAAATGATTTACTTTGAGATAGGAGACCTTTTTTTATGAATAATTCTATTATGTCTATGACTTTTCTAAATTATTGATATATAAACTGAAAATATTTGTAACTTGAAAATATGCGAACTATTTCCTTTGAGCATACACTGTTAAAAATTTCAGTGCAAATTGGCACAGGAATTCTAGAATTTTCTAGCTGTCACTACTATTTGGAGCGTGAATTTTCCAATGTTATTAATTATTTATTAATATTTTTTAAATTAAACAATAGTAAATAAATGCGGTTCTTTTACTAGAATATAAATGAAAATTCAATTTAAGACATATCTAATACATGGATAGATAAAAAACGCATCTTAGTTAGCTAATTTCTTCACTTTTTTCAAAGAAATGTTATGCTCAAGTCATGTAATTTATAACGTGCAATGAAAAACTCATTTCATAAATTATATTAATTAGAACGTTACAAAATTATTTTCTGGAGAATACAATAAAATATTATTAATAGCATTCATTACTTTGGAAAAGGCAGAAAAATATCCTTTATGATAGTTAAATAGTTATTTAGGCAACTAGTGACGAAAAGAACACTTTATTAAACGAGTGGATTTTATTTCACGAGCGAGTGAAATAATGACAAGAGCTTAATAAAGTATATTTCGGCACGTGCTTGCTTACAATATTTTTTATAATAAAGTGCAAAGGCATGAAATTTGTGTTCTTAATTTTGTCTTATTTAATTTCCTTTAATAATTTTTTAGTACTTGTAGTTTCCATGGAGATATTAGAAAATGCAAAAGTAATGAACTAATAGAAATAAGTGACTTAAATGACCATTTAGTTTCCATAGAGATATTCATGACATCATTTTGTTTTTCTACCAATCAGATACTTTTATTTACTTTACGGCACTAGTGTCGAAAGTCCCATTTTCGGTATCTGTCTGTGACGTAAGCACGTAAAGTGTCCTTTTCGCAACGATTTATGAATGAATATGATATAAAAAAATAGAACTTTTTTGCACGTTGTTATAAAAAAAAGATATTTTATTGTTTGGACAATAAAGCAATTTTATGGATTTAAGTTGATATGAAAATTGGCTTTTTTAAATAAAATTTTTTTCTGAGAATATGCATTAAATATTATTTAAAGTTTATTATTGGGGTACAGTTCCATCCCTAGTTCCATCCGAGTAGCGGATATCTAATTAGTACACTTAACCTATGAAGATGTAATATTACAATTCTTTAGAGAATTGAATAACTATTTTTAATGCATGCTTAACAACAGCATTATAAACATAAGTTTGGAATCTATGATTTCATGAACGCTTAATGGAGCAAAATTAAAATAAAAAGAATGAATGTATGATCGTCGTTGGTTAAGAGAAGAGCCATCATTAGGTGCTATTAAATTCTGTAGGATTGTGCTATTTAAAACTATAATTATTATCTAAGGTTCCTGAAATAAATTGAAATACTTTACGATACAATAAGTGCTATCAGTTTTTTATACTAAATGAAACTGTATCAACAAGTATAGTCTCTGATGTTTAAAGATGTTTCCGCACTGTATAAATACTTCCGCTTCTAAATTATTTCTCTGCAATTTTATGATCGAAGCGAAAATAAAAAGAACTTGCTAAAAAACGAGTGATTTTTGCGTCTAGGCTCGAATTTTCTTAATTAATAAACATAAAACACAAACATATAACATACGTAAGAATTTGTATTCGATATATATTAATCTTAATCAACAACATTAATAACTACACAATTGAAGACCAGCACAAATCTAATATAGATTTTAATTTTTTTTAAAAACTAAATGATAATTTCACTAAGACAATGAATAATTTTTTTAAAAAAAATATTATTTTTATTTTGAGCTATACTGTTTTTATGCAAAGAAATTGATTCTTTTTTTCTGCATGTTTATGCACATCATCAAAAGGGTGTGGAAAGCTCAAGAAATATTTATGCTCACAATTTATATTATTCTTAATATGCATAACTTAAAAATAATTTCGCAAAATCATTTGAACTTACACTCAGAAAGAACTTGTATGTTGACTTTCAATGCAATTTTTTCTCCAGTTACTAAAAGTTGTGTTAAACAATACAAAAATTGTATATCCAACAAATAAGAATATTGGTTCGCTAAGAATATTATTATTCTAAACGAATATTCGCCGCCCCGGTGGCACAATTTCGTTAGGATTCTAGCCTTTGGAGCTGCTGGGGTCGGGTTCGAATCCTGGTCAGGATGTTTGTGATCGTCAATAAATGTTGTTATTTGTCTATGTGTTTGTGTCGTCTCTTTCTTTGTGTGTCTCTTGTGCTAGTGTCATTTCTGGGGCTTAGTACAATAGACTTAAAGTCGCAGTGCTTGGCGATCTTGCCCCCCACCAAGAAAGTCATAAGTCATAAACGAATATTCAAGGATAACAGATATTCGTTAAGAATATTTGTTTGTTCGCATGCACAAATCCAATGTTTGTGCATGGTTAGCACAAATGTTGTGTTGAAAGCGCAGCACGCATGTATTCTTCAGAAATAGTTCAGTATCTGCTGTTTAAAGTTTCGGATTAATATCTATATTAAATCGTTAAAAACAAATATTACATTAATTTAAAATGAATGTTGTAATACTGCTATGCGTGTTTTAGAAAACTATATAATTAATATTTTTTTTTGTTAATAGCGTATGAAAATTATAATCATCTCTTCGTGGCCAACATCAGTTCAGTTAATCAACACAAATGTCTGTACGTCATCAATGCAATTCTTTTAAAGTAACATCACAATTTCATAATTTGTTATTTTTACACAATACTTGGGTTCCACTTGTGAAGCTCGTTCTGAGTATATACAAAAAAAAATTCCAAACCTCTTTTTTTTCACGTATTTAATTTTTCGTGGCGCATTCCTGCATATAAATTTTAATAATTACGTGACCAACGGAGATACAATTAAAAGATAAAAACGGAAATGCCACTCACCGTTGGCAAGGAAGAAGAGGCAGCAGCTAAAGATGCTGCTCAACCAGATGAAGTGTGCCATCCAATAATTTTAAATTAAATATAATTTTTTTTAAATAATTTAGATTAATATTATATATTAAAAAGATTTATGTTATAATTTTATTATAAGCATTTTATAAAAAGCAATATATAGAACAACACAAATTTATGCTCGTCTGCCATCAATACAATTCTTGCATTCAACCAACACAATAATTGTAATGTTGCCCTTTTTACACAATACTATTCTTGCATTGAAACAACACAATATTGTAATGTTGCCATTTTTGCACAATATTAATGTTTTGAATAAATGATTATACTAAAGATTAAAAGTGAAAATTATTGTACCTACGAATGAATGTTATAATTTTGTTATAAATATTTTAGAAAACAATATAGCTTACAGCTTTTAGTTACTCGAGCAATAGATATAATAACCGAATGTGTTGGAAAAACACAAATTTTGTTTTCGTATGTCATCAATAGAAATCTTTAATTGATTCAACACAATATTTTAATTTTGCCATTTTTATACCATACTTGATTTTTACTTGTAATATTTGAAAAATAGTTTGTTCTAAGTTATAGAATATGTAAGACAATATTGAATATGTAAGCCACTATCAAATAAGAACGCCCATATTGAAGGTACGGCATTGAAAGAAGGGCCAAAGAATTTTATTAGGGGCTAAAATATTACATTGCATACGTAGTTACAGTTCCCAGTAAATATTAGTCACAGTAAGTATTAGAGGTGGGTAATAAATAGCTGTACAAATACTACAGAGTGAATGCCAATTTTTTTCCAATCCTTATTTTTTCGCTATAATTTTCGTGGCGCATTCCTGCATATACATTTCAATACATACGTGACCAACGGAGATACAATTAAAAACGGAAATGCCACTCACCGTTGGCAAGGAAGAAGAGGCAGAAGCATAAGATGCTGCTCAACCAGATGAAGTGTGCCATCCAATAATTTAAATTTTTTAGAAAACTATATAGCTTACAGCTTTTTGTTACTCGCGCAATAGGAGAGTATATAGAATAATAGATATAATAACCGAATGTGTTGGAAAAACACAGACAAATAGACAAATTTGTGTTCACATGTCATCAATACAAATCTTATATTTATCTCTTATTGCCATATACTTGTTTTCACTTGCAATATTTTAACACAAGTTTGTACTGAGTAAATGCCAAAAAAAAAAAAATCTGAACCTTGCATTTCGTTATAATTTCTGTGCGATGCATTCCTGCACATAAATTTTAATAATCACGTAACCAAACGGAGATACAATTAAAAACGGAAATGCCACTCACCGTTGGCAAGGAAGAAGAGGCAGCAGCTAAAGATGCTGCTCAACCAGATGAAGTGTGCCATCCAATAATTTAAATTTTTTAGAAAACTATATAGCTTACAGCTTTTTGTTACTCGCGCAATAGGGGAGTATATAGAATAATAGATATAATAACCGAATGTGTTGGAAAAACACAGACAAATAGACAAATTTGTGTTCACATGTTATCAATACAAATCTTATATTTATCCCTTATTGCCATATACTTGTTTTCACTTGCAATATTTTAACACAAGTTTGTACTGAGTAAATGCAAAAAAAAAAAAAAAAAATCTGAACCTTGCATTTCGTTATAATTTCTGTGCAATGCATTCCTGCATATAAATTTTAATAATTACGTAACCAAACGGAGATGCAATTAAAAACGGAAATGCCACTCACCGTTGGCAAGGAAGAAGAGGCAGCAGCATAAGATGCTGCTCAACCAGATGAAGTGTGCCATCCAGAACGGTCGTTGTACCCCGACTAAACCGATCCCATGCAAGCACCGCTCTCCTCAACAGATGCGGGAACCAAAGGCGGTTTCGCGACACACTTGCCGCTTATATACGCATCGCATGGATGAGATGCTCCGGGAATGCGAGGGAAGGGCTGGGAGTGAAATTGGGAAAGGATGGAGTGACCTTGACATGGACAGACATTTCGCGGACAGACATTTATGATGCATTTAGTATTTTTCATTAACCCTCTAATGCCTACTGTTACCGTTTGGTAACAAATAACATAACCCACTTTATTCTATTAAATTAGAGCTCCTCCTAGACAAATCTGTGTTTTTTTCATCTATTACATTTCATTTTTAAGTTTAAGTTACTAATAATCCTCATAGATGACAGTAGTAAAAGTGTATTCAAAATTAAAGAGTGAGGTTATTAACTATTGTGAAATTACGTCTTTGGCAGTATTCAAAGAATAATAATATTAGTACTAAATACTAATAAATTGTTTTGAAAAATTAATCATAGTTAAAATGGGTTATTTTGAAATAGTTTTAGTAGTTTTCTGGTCATTATTATCAAAATTGGAATTTTGCAGTTGGTTTTTGTCATATGGAAAAAAAATTTAAAATTGAAATTATTTAAATTCTAATGCAGTTAAATTTTTTTTAAGTATTTTTCCCATAATGTGTGAGTATTAAAGATACATATATATTTTTTTTGGGATGAAAATAAAAATTCATGCATTAGCGGGTTAATTTTGTTAAAAAAATGTTGCTTAGATTGTTGTGGGGGTTTAGGAAAAATAACGGATTAGCTTATCGTATGAACGTATGTAGTCAGTTAGAGAGATTAACCCTCTAATGCATGAATTTTTATTTTCATCCCAAAAAATATATATGAATCTTTAATACTCATACATTACAGGATAAATACTGAAAAAATTTTAACTGTGTTAGAATTTAAATAATTTCAATTTTTAATTTTTTTCCATATGACAAAAACACAACTACAAAATTCCAATTTTGGTAATAATGACTAGAAAACTACTAAATATATTTTAAAATAACCCTTTTTAACTATAATTTATTACACTTTTACTACTGTCATCTATGAGAATTAGTAGTAAATAAGACTTCAAAATATGATGTAATAGATGAAAAAACCCCGCAAATTTGTCTTGAGGGAGCTCTAATTTAATAGAATAAAGTCAATTAAATTACTTGTTGCCAAACGGCAACAGTATGCATTAGAGGGTTAACCTTGATATTGGAATTTTAAGTAATTGAAGTGTATCTATTTTCTAACCTTTAGTTTCAAAAACACGATATAAATATTTTGTACTTAAAATTTAAACTAATTACAAAAACACATTTAAAGTGGAGATGGATAGAAAGAATAATATAGAATAGCTTATCATATTACCGTTTGTAGCAGTGAAACCGAGTTCGGAAGATTCAGCTTGATATGAACTTTTTGGGGAATCGAAGTGTTTTAATTTTCGGGAAGTTAGTGATAAAAACACGATATCAATATTTTCTTTTCAAGTCGTCTTTTAAATAAACAATCATTTTACGTTGTAATGGATAAGAAAAATTATAGAATCGCTTATCATATTACCGTTTGTAACAGCGGAATCTAGTTTGTAAGGTTAACCTTGATATTTACATACGAAATTATCTGAATACAATTTAACCAAAATACACTTTTCATTCCGATAAAATTGCCAAATTTTCTCAAATAATATTCAAATCTGTTAGATCTTAAGGTAGGCGAGTACCCAAAATTATAAAATTTTTACTACACTGCTCAAAACAATTAGGGGAGCACATGTTTTAAACCCTTTCGCTCCCAATGATTCCATTGGGAATCATCAGCTTGTGATTTTTTTCTGATTAAGTTAAATTCGCAACTTAAGTTTCGTTAGATACATCATTATATGGAAGAATAACGTATTTTGAAGAATTTAATATATTTTTTTTAATTTTAATGAAAATATGAAAAATATGGTTAAATAAATTTCACTTCAAAACAGTTTTAGAAAATAAATTGACCCTAAATTTTTCATGCTTGCATTTTTTAGATGTTTAAAAATATATTTCAACTATTTTTAACAAAAAAAGTTTTGAAAAAAATATTGTTATAATTTATTAAAAAGTTATTATTCCATTTCCTCCCTTTAAATTTATGTATTAAAAACTTAAGATTTTTTCTCCTGTTTTTTACTATTTCATTTTGAATGCATAGTGAACCTATTTAACAAATTTCAGATTTATAGGATAAAAATTAAAAAGTTGGGAAAGAAGTTAAAGTTGGAATTAAAAAGTGCTCCCCTAATTGTTTTGAGCAGTGTATTACTAAAGTAATCTTTTTTTACTATTACTAAGTATCTTTTTCTAATTTGGCATAGTGATTTCAAATATAATGAACAATGCTTTGTGGGCAATTTTTTAAATTTAAATTTAATTAATTTATTTTAAACGGTTTTTTTCAACTAAAAAAAGGGGTTTACGCTAACACTTCTTGCATAAAAGTTTGGCATTAATTTACCTGAATTTTTTTACAGATGCTATTTCAATATACATCTGTGCCATAAACCTCTAACAAGTTTTTTTTCAAAATGTCCAAGTGTAAGTTAATCGAAATTTTTTCGGGTTAATTTATAACATTTTTCTTAACAACTTCTTTTCTTGTAATTTGTATGTAACTCTAGAGGGTCATTGCATGTATCAGTTCAAAACGAAGAATTTAACACATAATTGATGTTCATAGGAGGAAAATTCAATGTGGTAGACTTGTTAGCGTAAACCTCTTTCTTTTAGTAGAAAAACACCGTTTAAAATAAATAAATAATATTTAAATAAAAAAATGCCTAAATAGTATTATTCATTATATTTGAAATCACTATGCCAAATTAAAGTAATAGTAAAAATTTTTGAATTTGGGGGAATTTTTGGGTATTCGCCTACCTTAAACGAAATTAATGTTTTAAACATGTTTTCTGGGTGGATTCACAATAATTTATAGAACTTTTTACATCTTCGGAAGGATCTTCTCCGTTGCATATTTCTATTTACCCTACTTAATTTGGTAAGGAGTGTAGAAATTTTACGGAATCGAAGTGTCATTAGCTATAAAAACACGATACATAAATATTTTGACTTAAATTCTTCAATTAATTTCAATTTTTTTAATGGAATTGCTTATCATATCATGTATGAAGCAGTGAAACTAATTTTCTAGGATGTTAGAGTGACTTTGATACAGACATGCATATGCATTTTAATAACCTTACTCTTCATATCTTATTCTGCTTTGTTAATCTATGACGCAAACCAGCAATCATATTTGTTGATCTATGCTTAATTTTTTTTAACGAAATCTTAGTGACCAAACAGCATATTTCACATGTGAATCTACCAAAACCTCAAACACAAAAATTAACAATTAAGATCAACAGAGGTTGGGAGTTACAGAACGCTTTTGTCTTCTAAAAATATAAACAAAAAATTAATAATGAGTTGCATCTGTCAGCTACAAAATTGTTCTACTTTTTGTGACAGAAAATCTGTGAATTGTGATCTTTTTTTGTCTCTTTTGTCGATGTCATTGTGAAAATGACATCATTAATGAATTGAATCTAGTTCACGAATATTAATTGCATTTTTCTCCTCTCGATTTTGTTATGAAAATGAAATTATTTTAAGCAGTAAAACTGGTATTAATTTTATTTAAATTAAGGTTAAGGAATTGAATGTAAATAACCAATTGTTCAACATTATAACAAGGGCTTGAAAAAACTCAGAAATTTTCCCTGTGGACGGCTTGTCCAACAATGTACCGCCCTCCTCTGAAACTAGCCCTTCAAACTCGAATTATATAAATAACTAGCAGTATGGTCCCGCCTTACTGGGAACCCGTTAACTTCGCATTGCTTCAGTTTAGAGGCATGCTTACTCGTGAAAATACACTTAATATCTAAACTAAATTCAATTCGTGTTGGCGCATGCGCAAGAAAAAAGCAAATAATAACAGAGAATGGCGTCAAGCCCCTGTTACGGACCGGTCGTTGTGTTTTGAAGCCCCTGTTATGGTCTGCTTACTAAATATAATGCACTCAAAATCAAAGCAAAATAAATTCGTGTGGCGCATGCGCACTTAAAAAACAAACACCAATAGAGGATGGCGTCAAGCCCACGTTTCGGCCTGGTCCATGTATTTTCAAGCCCTGTTATGGTCCCGCACTCCCATGTGGATGACGTTTTTGAAACTAATTACATTAATTAAAGATCACAATCAAATATGAAAAAAACTAAGCCTCAGGTGCACACGTAGGTGTTAAAAGTAATCGGCATTAAAAATTTCGAATTTTTTTAGAGCAGTCTAAGTAGGTCTTTTGCGATCCACAGGCATACACACAGACATACTCTTTCTTTTATTGTTATAGATTTAAGTTAGTAGTTACTTGGATTACATTATACAGAATAAAAGAAAGACTATGTTAATTATAGTTATAGCAATTCATTTATAAAATAATTTTATTGACGAAGGTCAAATTATCTGGAATGTCAATTTATCCGGGGGTACTACGTTTTTTTAAATGAATATAATATGACGTTTGCCAGTTCCATAATGAAGCCAATGATTTAAAGCTTTCTGCACAAAAATCTGAAATTTTTTAAATGTATCCCGAACATTAACTGGGAAATTGCCGTTCACGATGACGTCGGAATCGAGAAATTCTTTGTCCTCAAAGAATTTTTGACCGCCGAGTACCGGAGGACGAGATAGGTATTTCGAGCCCTGATTTTTCCCAAAAACGGGTTTTAGAATATCGACAACTTACAGATTTTACTTAAATAAAAAATACCGAGTTTAATGAACCAATTTTAATGAATCAATTAATTTATTTGATTTCCCAAAATCATTATATAATATTCGTATTTATCGAAAATATCATAAAGAAATTCAATGAATTGAGATTTTGAGCGAGGAGTGGGAAAATTGAAATTATGGGATCAGCAACAAAACCGTAATGATCAGCTTAAGTTGTAATTTAAGTCAAAATAAGATAACACTTTTTTTATTAATAATTTTGTATATAAGTTTTTCTAATTATTTCCAAATTTGTAGTATTTAGTTTTAGTTTAAATTTATTATTCATTTGTCTATACCATCAACCACTTCGATATGTTACTTAATTTTCACCTTTTTAATTTCCAAATGCTTGATTTAATTACATAAAAAAGTTCAAATTTTTCTTTTGCAGCCCGATGTGATAAATTCTAAACCTGCCATGTTTTGTTTTTAACCTTTTTATATCAATCACATTTCATACACACTCATATAATATCAGTTCCTTAAAAATATGAACTTGAAAACCATATCTTTGATATGACCTATTCCAGGACACGCCAATATAGAACCGAAATGTGTCATTGTTCAAATAGTAATTGATGAACTTCCTGAATCATTGGTATTCAAAAGACAGCTAGCCAAAAAGTGTTATTACTGTAACACCTAATAACAGGATATTGTTCGTCATTCATTGTTCAATATTTCCAACAGTTTTTTATTGAGTCTTTTAACTATTGACCCAACTAAATAATAAGATTGAAATTTGTTTGTGTATTTTTGAGGAAGAAATTTGGAAATATTAGTCATTACCAAATCTAATCTATACAAGAGTCATTTCGAAAGTTTATAAAAAAAGAAATTTATTTTATATTCGGCTCAAAAATTTCTTTTGCGTACAGAAATTTTGGGTCTGATAAAAGTAATATTGATAATTGATTATTAATTCTTTTAATATAATGTGCCCCCATCAAAAGGAAAAAATTTCGTATCATCATATCATAAGGAAATCTCTATGTTATTTTTTAAAATTGATTCTGCGTATATACAGATAGAGTACGATCTTAAAGGTTTAAGGGGAAACGGGAGTGGTTGGGTCACTTAACCGAAGTATTCTCTCGGTGTTAAACTAAGGAAAAAATGCTTTTTGAAACCAGATTACTCCATTTGTATTAAACAGTTTTACAAGCGGTTTTTCACATAAAAATACAGCTAGCTTACGGCACTATGATACCACTTTTCGAAATTTGTTCGAATATTTTGCTGTAAATCAATTCATTGAAAATTTAAAAGGTATTTGAACAATTTTTCAAAAAGTGGTATTGTAGAGCCATGTAAGCCCTTCAGCTACATTTTTGATAAAAAATCTTTAAAAATTTTAATACAGCCAGAATTTTTTATTTAAGAATTTTTTCCCCCTGACTTAGGTTGGAAACCGCCGATACTATTCAACCTTAAACTTTTAACTGATCAATTTATCAAAAATTAAAAAATATTCAAGCCAATTTTCAAAAAGTGGTATTGTAGAGCCATGTAAGCACTTCAGCTACATTTTTGATTTAAGAAAAAACCTGTAAAAAATTCAATACAGCCAGAGAATGCTTAGAATGGCCCCCCCCTCCCCCCCCCCTCCTCGATTTCGGTTTTAAACCCGGCTACCGTTACCATTCAACCTGAAACTTTTAAGATCCGACTCGAATCCGGATCTATACATAAGGAATTTTAAACAATAACACAATTAAATATTCTAATACCCAATTGAATGTTATTCAAATGAAGATAACGTGCGTATTGTGATTTCAGATGTAGAGTTTTGATGGTAAGCTGATTTATAATTATTTTTCGTTAGAGTGTGGTTAAAAGAAACAACAATGTAATATTTTTTGATAAGGTTCGAATATATATCTTTAGCCATAAATTAAAATTAAAAGATATAAGGATTCCTCACATAATAGTAACAAGGGTACGTCATTAATTGATAATGCATTTCAAAATGATAGCACTGCGTTTATCATAATCGTTTTTGTATTTCGCCGTTTTAGTAATGGTTGATGATTTTTTTGTTAAAGTTATTAACAAAGTATATTTACGGTTTTTTAAAAGGTTTTCTGAATGTTTCCATACCTAGAAATTTTGTCAAATACTTTCAAGTATTGGCTAACAAGTATTTTACGGTGCGTTTCGGATGATTGGCGTAGGGACGTCATAGATTTACTCAAACGGCAGCGGAAAATTGTCTAAAGTAGTAGTCTTTCTCGCCAAAATTCAAGATCATATGAATAGTCTAGTTGCAAAAACTCACTTTATCCAAAGTATCAGTTAGATAAGGAGCCAGGTACGTTCCTCGGCGACTTCGCCCAATTGAATTTACGATTATTAGAACTAGACAATGGCAGACCCTGTATTTTAGTTATTCTTTGTGTGGAGACCGTGAGTTTTTCAACCTGTCTCTTCATATAAGTAAGTAAAAACGATTGAGAGAAAAAGAAAGTAGAGCGGGTGGAGCGAAGCTTTGATTGTAATCTTTTTATTGCACTAAAAAAAAACACCCTTTAGTAGAAGACTTGTTTTATATACCCGGCGCTTCACGGTTGTACCATTATAATGCACCGAACAGACATAATTTAGCCGGTCTTAATTTGATGATTTGTGTTAAGCTGCATGAAAGTGGACAAATCATATAAACATTCCATGCACTAAAACAAAATCTGATACGTACAGCAAGCTTAATTTAATTTTTGTGATCGGTAAAAGTCACCTGATTCATATATATCATGATTGTATCCAGAATAACTGCCAACTATCAAACTCGCACCAAACGAAAATCTCTACATAATAATATAGCTAAGTTTATGAAATTAAAAAACCATAACTTTCGAACGAAAGATAGAAAGAAGTAGATTATAAACTTTCTAGTTCTATTATAAACATTTTGACTTTTTTTCCATATCTAGGTACGTTTCGTAGCATACACGGAGGTAGTTTTTAGACAGGCGAACAGACAATACATAGGCACTCATTAATAGTATAGATTTAAAAAAACTATTAGAAAATAAATAGAAAAACGAAATGCTGATTACTAAGATCTGAGATCGTTTAATATTCTGAGCAATTTGCAAACAAACTTTCAAAATACTCCCGATTTATTTGCAAATAAAAAATACTTCAGGGAATTCAAAACGTCTTCATACGGACTATAAAACACCAAACCCTTAAAGCTCCTTTGAAATGAAAAACGTACTTCTACCAAAACACTTTCACACACCACGAAGCCATAGAAAGTTGTGCTCGTAAAATTTTAATTTACGACGATCCACTCCAATGCAAATGAATTCCTAAACAAAAGCACGTAAGTCTCATCACCATAACCGGTCGTCGAATGAAATAAAGTGTCCACAAAACATATTTTTATTTCAGAATCCATCGCTGGCACAGGTCAGTGCTCCTTCTGACTGTTCAACCGTCTCCGAATTTCGGGAGAAGATATTATTCTGCCGGTCGAATTCGATCTTCATCTGTAGAATGTCTCTTGTCGAGATTGTCAATCGAAGCACGCGTCATATTTGATCTTGTCTTCTGGGTGCATATATGACGAGCCCACCATTCAATACAAGTATATGTTTTTTATTATTATTTTGCCTAGATAAAGGTAATTCGTCAGATTAAGTTCAAAGTACTGTTCGTCCGCAGAAACTTTTTTAACCGCCAGCGCAAAATAGAAAAAAAAAACACCTTAGGGAAGATCATAGTTAGCGACAGCAAAGATGAGCAAATCTTAGTATAGATTTCGAAAGGCTCTAAATAATTTTAAAATTATGTTACAAAAAAGAATTGTTGAAGTTATTATATTTATCCCTAGGAATCTTAATTTTAAAAATTATTTTTGTAGAAATAATACATATTTTGAAAAATACAATTACGAATTTTCAAAAATACAAGTATCATCGAGATTTTTATAAAGAGAATGTTAGGGTGCTAGCCTTCACAGCTTCAGGGTCCGGGTTCGAATCCCGATAAGGCAGGGATATTTGTGTTTGTCGAGTATATGTGGAGTACGTGCTCGTTAAATCTGTTGGGTCCGAAAGTCCTGTTTGTGGTCATTGCGCAGTTTCAGACGTGTACAGGTCCCTGGAGACTATCTCCCTCCCCTTCAGGGACATGTCTAAATTAAGGAAGTGGAGCGCGATAGATGGCAATATCTGTCGCGTATGTACGTGTGGTCTGTCTTACTTGATGAAGGTTTATAAGCGGGCCTCTGACCAAGCACACAAGCCAGAAAATATATGTCTACCAACCAACCGAAATACGTGAATTTATAGCTGAATTATTCATAGTTCCTCATTTAGCTTTAGTATCAAATAGTAGAACCGGTATTTACGATCTTGGATGTCATGTTAAATTCCGAAAACGCGTGGTCGGCAAACTGTCCTCAAGATTCTCAGCTTCGATTTCAAGCTCGAGGTTGAAACCTTATGAATACTTTACACTAACTTCTTCACTTCTTCTTTCCGGACATTCTGGTTCTTGGAATTAATTAAGTTATCATTAATAACGCTTGTTACAGTGTCTCCATGATAAGAAAGGGGGAAACTGTATTTGGGATGAACCGTCATGCACGATGGCACTCCATTGATGGAGAATTAATGTATTCTGATTTTGTTTCGTATGTTATGACTGAGGTTCTCAAACTAGACACGGGAACCGTGGGTTTCGATAGCTATTTGTTATCACTTCTTGCAAAAAAGAATATTTGTAATATAGAAGCGAGCTTTTATTAGGCTGTTTCGAAGATCTTTTTTAACCGATGCTGAGTTTTTAATATCCTTTTAGATAATAATTAGAATAATAGCGACGAAGTTGTTATTTTCCCAAATAATATGCGGGACAAAATATTTTTTTGGGCCGTGGGTAGCCTAGTGGTTAAGGCCTCGTTCTCGGAATCGGAGGGTCACGCGATCGAATCCCGTTACCATTGAAGATTCACCGCTCATATGCGAAGTACGTGCTCGCTAAATCTGTGGGTCCGAAAGTCCTGTGGGTGGTCATGGCGTAGTTTCCCACGGATACAGGTGCCTGGAGACTATTTCCCACTCTTTCAGGGACATGTTTAAATTGCGGAGCAGCAAAGCATAGATAGCAGCATCTGTCACTTATGTGTGTGTTGTATCTGTCTTACTCGACGAAGATTTATTAGCGGGTCTCTGACCAAGCACACACACCTGAATTTATACACTCTTAAAACAAATGAGCGATTTTAACTCAGTCTGAGTTAATTTTCACTCCTCTAGTATAGAAAATGCACTTCTCCTAGAGGAGTGGATCCTTTGTGTGTTAAACCTCCGACAGGACCACTGCAAACGAGTGATTTTAGCTCAGTTTGAGCTAATATTTACTCCTTTCTAGTGTCGAAAATGCGCTTCTCCTACTAGAGTGGATTTCACTATTTTGTTTTAAGAGTGTATGCCTACAAACCAACCAACAAAATATTTGAATTGGCCATTACCTAGATCATACCACCAAAACATAGGATGTGTACTTGCTATACTAGTTATTATACGTTGGAATAGCTGCGTGTAGACTTACTTCACCAAAGACATTA
This sequence comes from Hylyphantes graminicola, assembly GCA_023701765.1. NCBI lineage: Eukaryota > Metazoa > Arthropoda > Arachnida > Araneae > Linyphiidae > Hylyphantes > Hylyphantes graminicola. Next base: position 19,234,028 of record CM043119.1, read on the forward strand.
CAAAATAGCAAGTCTGAAAAATAATTACAAATTTATTATTGCCTTGAAAAGCACTCTATAGTGCTCCGTCATGACATTCTTGCTATGGAGACGCTAGCTATAGTTGGGTTGTAAAGATTACTTTTTGATTCAATGCAAGTTTTAAATCAATATCAGCTTATATAGATTAATGGCAACGAAGTTTTTTTCTAAATTAATATGACTCGTTGAAATAGTTGCATTTAGAGGGAGAGAGGGAGAGAAAGAGTTTTTTCATAACAAAAAACACTGTGTTTTTGATTTTTCAGCAAGTTTTTAACTCTGAAATATAGTTACAAATTTATTCCTGCATTAAAAAAGAGTTGGCAGCTATTTCAAGTGCAAATTTATATCTGTATTTTTAGTCAAAGTTTCTTGCCGGGTTTCCTTGCAACAAATCTGTGAGCGCTTTAACCGAAAGCCTACTTGCATACATTTAGAAACATTTTAAATTTCTAAATTTTTTTTAACAGTAGCTGCTCTAATAGCACCAAAAAATTAACTATAGTAGTAGCTACTTAACTAACATATAAAAATCATTTTACAATAGTAGTCACTAAAATAATAGAAGATATTTATTCATTTTATAATAAAAGCTGCATAGCTTATAATGGATTAAAACTCTTTTGTTCCGATACAATTTTACTATAAAAACGATCGATGATTTTGTTTTTAGGGCATGATTTTCCCGCGATGGGTCACTTATGTAAGTTTCTTGTGCATTTTGTTCAAAACAGAGAGTTACGGATGGATTGGCAATGCGTAAACAAAGCATTATAATGCTATAAGATAAGGAATTTGTGTTACAACTTCATCTTTTATGCTTAAAAGGGTTTGATTGTATAATTAAAGGATCATACATAACTTAATTGAGCTTGCTTTTTCTGTAAAAGCTTTTTTTAATAGCATTTGTTACTTGCAACACTTCCGGTTGCTTATTTATAACAAAGGTTCAAATCATCTAATAAATAATAGATATTTTTAATATCCAAACGCAAAACATAAATAGCACTCATAGGATCAAAAAGAGATTTTACGTGCGACTTCGCCAGTTAGGTTAGGTTTTGAATTGTCGTCGCACTAGAGCTACACGAGGGCTATTTCGACTTCACCAGTACTATATAAGTATGTGATTTGATTTGATTTGGTTTGAATTATCGTCGCACTAGAGCTACACGAGGGCTATTGGCGACGGGCGTCGTATTTTAGAACCACAGTCAGGTGACGAGCCAACACCTGAATAGGCACCCAACGCAACCGTTAAGGGCGACATCGTACGCAGCGTTAGGACTTTGAAGGATATTTAACGTGCACTCCCTTACACGGGGTATTATTCGTCGGACATTTTTGGCTGCACGGGCCGTTTATAGGTCGGCAGCTATTTTGGCGATGCCCGGACCCGAACCTGGGACCTTCCGCATGCTAAGCGAGCGCTTAACCGACTGGGCTCCCCAGCCCACATATAAGTATGTGCAAAAGACCATGTTTTAGTAGGACACAATTCTTAATGAAATGTAGATGGACAAGAAATTCAAAATATTTTTATTGAAATATATTGAAATCATTTTTCACAATGGTACTCAGTATTCTTCTTAGACTTAAAATGTTTTAATAAATGGTTGAGTTATTAAAAACGAAAATGGGTTTGATGGTTTTGAATAACTAAAGTCCAAACATTTTTGAAATTAGGCAATTAGTTTTGATTAGCATGTACGAATTTTAACATCATTTACTTACTTATAGCATAAAGTGCCATTTCTTACAAGATTAGTGTTACTGTATTTTTAACACAATGTAGATTTTTGCTAACATGAATGGTGTAGTAGGCAAAATTCACATTTTCCAAAGTATAACTAATAGGGACCGGTCCGTTCATTGGTTACTACAACCAAACGAATTATCAATCGTCGAAAGTCGCCAAGGATAGCACCGGACCATATATCTTAGTTATACTTTGGAGATCTGAGTTTTGCAACTACATCCTTCCCATGATTCATTTAAATGTCTCAAAATCCACACTCAATTTAAAATTATCAAATAAAATTAAGTATCACATTGCAAGTTTTATAGATATTAAATGTATCATGGTATTGGAGTTAAGGATTTGGTTTTATGGCATTTAATAAATAAGATTTCGTTTATAATCAAAATAAATGGTTGAAATATATTAAAGCAGGTTATATTGTTATCTAATTTTACTATTTTGTAAATTATTTGACAATGTTATTTTAATCTTTAAATACGTAATTATTGTATAAAATGTTTACAATATTATTCAGAAAAAGACGGAATTCGATCCAATATATTCAAAATCCTCATGGCACGGAAGAAGGTACCTAGCTCATTTGAAAGGTATTTTATTATTACTTCATTTTTTTTAAAGTGCACATTCACAATTACCCATTTAAAGTACAAACACTACTACCAATTGCAAAATAAATGGCTGATAACGTGAAAAAATATGTGTACACGCGTTGTGTACTTATAGGAACGACTAAAATAATAAAACAAAAGCTTTACATTTCTTTTTTAATTAACTAATTTTAATCAATGCCAATGAAGTCCCAATAAAAGCTAGTTAGGTTCTATTGATAAATGTTATTTATATTTCTGAATAATTATTATATCCAATACTACTCTAAAACGAATAGCTTCTAACAAACACACCAACCAGGAAGCCTCCATCTTTCAAATATTTCGTTGAAACAACAGCAAATAAATAGCACGCCAAATGTCGCCTGTGCCATTTGCCTCTAAAAAAGAGTGGTATTTACATAAAGGGAGCAAGGTTTCCATTTTGGACATGCATGGATTCCACAGTTTATGCCTTCTTTATAGAAGTCAGTTCTGCCCAAAAAATATGACACTAGTGAATTCTTTCTTGACTGAAGAGCTTAGTGGAAGAACGTGCTAAGTGATATTTTTGAAAAACTGGAGATTTTTGTGTCAATGTACATATTAATAACTTCTACGATAACAAGTTTTCCTTTTTTCATAAACTTTAAGTTTAGTACATACTGCTCACAACAATTAGGGGAGCGCTTGGTTTAAACTATTTCAACCCCCATGTTTCCATTTGGAATCATAAGCTTGCGATTTTTTCTCACTAAGTTCAGCTTGCACTAATTAATCGTTAGATGGAAGAATCATGTCTTTTGAGGGTGTAAATAATGTTTGTTTTAATCAAATAAAAATATAAAACATGGTAAAATAAAATTCACTCCCAATATTTATGAAATAAATTGACCCTTAATTCTTCACGCTTGCATTCTCAGATGTTTAAAAATTGATTTCACCTCTTTTTTGCAAATAAAAATTTGAAGAAATTAGTGTTATAATTTATTCTTAATTTTTTTATTCCAATTTCCCCGCCTTAAATTTTATTTAAAAAAAAGTCATATTTTCCGCCTGTTTTTTACCATTTCATTCTGTATTGTGTATGTATAATGAATATATTTCACAAATTTTAGATTTTTAGAATGAAAAACAAAACTTTGAAAGTGAAAGGGTTATCAAAAGTACGCAAAGTGCTCCCCTAATTATTTTGAGCAGTGTATTTTGCGCTTTACAAGTTACGTTTTCAACAGATCCGAGTGCAAACTAAAAACTTTGAAACTTATTTTCCAGTTTTCAAGTTTTTGTCACTTAGCACGTTCTTCCACTAAGCTCTTCGAATAGGAAAGCGGCATCTATTTTTTATTTATTTATTTTTAAGTTGATTCTTTTTTTATATAGTCTTACTGCGCATTCATTGCACTATGAGTCGGATAGAAACGTTGGAAAACGTCCGAGTGTAAACTAAAAACTTTAACGCTCATTTTCAACTTTTCAAGTTTTTGTCACTTAGCACGTTCTTCCACTAAGCTCTTCGAATAGGAAAGCGGCATCTATTTTTTATTTATTTATTTTTAAGTTGATTCTTTTTTTATATAGTCTTTCTGCGCATTCATTGCACTATGAGTCGGATAGAAACGTTGGAAAACGTCCGAGTGTAAACTAAAAACTTTAACGCTCATTTTCAACTTTTCAAGTTTTTGTCACTTAGCACGTTCTTCCACTAAGCTCTTCGAATAGGAAAGCGGCATCTATTTTATTATTTATTTTTAAGTTGATTTTTTTTATATAGTCTTACTGCGCATTCATTGCACTATGAGTCGGGTAGAAAGCTGGAAAACAAAATTTTTTAAGGAATTTAATGCTAATATTTTTTTTACTAATTTTTTTACGTTGTTATTAATTTTGTTTATTTTCCCTTTTCTACTAGCATTTCAAAGTTTTGGATTCGACCCACTGAGTCATTACCGTGTGGTAGACTGTATCTCCACCCTTTAACTTTTTATTAAATATAAGCGGAACCCAAAATAACTTTAATTTTTGGGGTTGAGTTGCAATAAAGTTTCACTAGAGATAATAACTTTTTTTGCAGGTACCTCAATGTGGTTCGAATGACATTGCTAATGGGCATGTTTCACGTCGTGAGTGGCAACAGTTCCAGCGGTCTTGTTTTCATTATTTTTTATATATTTGGAGTACGTCCGCGTTTTGGTAGCCGAAAAGAGTTTTTTTTTTAGAATATTTTACTTATTAAATTATTAGAATGCCAACTTCTTGTAGTGCTGATGGTTGTTCAAATCATTTGTTAACGACAGCTTGCATAGAAAAAAGTTATTTTTTTTTCCAGTTTAAGAGTGAAACTTAAACAAAACCAATAAAATCGCATGACACGGAAAAATGAAAACAAGAGCTTTTCACCATCCGAAAGATTCCCATTATGATTTTTTATGAATTAGTGTTTTAGGTGTCATTTTTAGTTCCCTCCAATTTTAACACATTATTTAATTAGCTTTTAGGGGCAAATTTTGTTTTCAGCATAATTTTTTTGCAGCTATTTGATGCCCTTTGAAGCTTTTGAATTAATGAAGAATATGGCTATGACATTTAAATTAATTAAAAAAGTAAAAAAAAACTTGATTTTAAACAGAATTCTTAAGTTCCATAGTCATAGTTAGGACTGATCTGAACAAGCACACAAGCCGGAATATATATGTACCATACCATACCAAAGGGGAGAGTGTTGTACCTTGGGACAATTTTTACATTTTAATTTTTTTCTTCGGTAATTATTGTCAAAATAAAAATTTCAAAGCAGCATTTCAACACACCAATATATTCCTCTATAATATATATTTTTTTAATTCTGGCAGCTTGAAATTAAAAAATTGCCACTCATTTAAAGTAGGGAGGATAAAGTGTCCCAAGGTACAATATGATGTTGTACCTTGGGACATGCTTTATTATTCAGCCAATAGTCATACACTTGAACTAATTTGTGTCAGGAAACAAACTTTATTTCAAAATACATCAGAAAATGTGCTCTTTAGAACATTTCATCACATGGAAGGAAAAAGATTTATCAGGTGTTGCCAGAATTATATTTTCAAACTTCAATCATTATAAAATTATATCCAAAACAAAGCTGAGTTGTATTTTGCATGTTTTGTGGAATTGCTCTTAAAATAAATAACAAAGATATTTTTATTTATCCAAATCATTAAGAATTTAATCAAATTATTAATACTGACCCAAGGTACAATACACTACATGGTTTAAATAAAAACAAGATAGTGGCCAATCTAAATGCATTATCATTATTTTCTCATAACCAAAATATTTTAAAATCTTCTCTTTTATGAAGAAAATAAAATTAAGTTGACTTTTTGTAAGAGTACAAAGGTAAAAAATTATATTAGAATGAGAAAAATATTACTTTGGGGTAATGAAAACTTATTTTTTGTCACCAATTCATCAATTCTATGATGCTAGTGTTAAATTTTATTATGATGATGTCTGTTGGTTAAGGCTACTATTAGAAATAAACAATGTATGAATATTGCCAATAGATTCATAGAAATTGTCAGTGTCCCAAGGTACAAGCGTCCCCATACACTCTCCCCTACCATATGGGACTGATACTCTTTCTTAACTATTACGTTCCACCGTTCGTTCGATTAATTAATATGAAATAGAGGGTAATGTAAGTATTTCCTTTGGGTCAGAAATTCGAAATGGATTGAGTTTTCTATGAACGTATTGGAGGTTTCTTATTCCGAAATAGTGTATTTAAGTATTGGTCCATCTGTTCTTCTCCCTATCTATCTGAAATAAATCTGCAGCTCGAATTAAAAGAGCTATATTTTAAATTTGGTACGCGAGTTCTTAGCACCTGTTGGACGCCACAATAAGGCTTTCTAGAAAATCACGCATGCACAAAGGTTTGTTTTGTTTTTTGTTTAGAACATTGTTGGTTTAAAGTTATTGCTGAAAAAGAAAAAACACTTGCACAAATCGTTAAACGAATTTCTAGTGGATCAAATATATATAGAGAATTTTTGCATGGTAACCGAGAGTCCTCTGAGGTGTTTTACACTCATAATTTATATTCCAGCAATAATATCTTCGCAATCTATATTAATGTTCTAATTCATATTGTTCCATTTTAGTGTATGTGAATGAATATAGTAAAACAAAATTATTAATTCTTAAAAGTAGTCTTTAAATTAAAAAAAAATACTACATTTTTACCTGTACAAATACTTTTTACATTTTTCCTGCCTACATTTGACTATTTACTTTTCAAAAGCCGCTAAATAATGACAAAAAGAATATTTATAGTGAAATGGATGTGTTAAGTAGAATTGGGGTAACTGTTTGGCAGTGATATATCAGTAGTATTATGAAAGCTATATACTGCTGCCATCTATGAACTTTTACAACAATCACAAAGTTACCATTAGAGATTATTAACCTATCCACAACTGAAATTCACCAAATATTGTTATTGCAACTATTTAAGAAATTTCTAATAAAAGTCATTCAAACATGCAAATGAAATTATGTTGTTAGTTTAAATTCAAAGTAATTCCGCTGTGTATGTCCTGTCCTTGCAAAGATCCTTTCTAAGTCCTGACAAAACTTACTGACGTGTCTTGATAAAGTTCCTTGTGTACCAACTTAATTGTTGACTAACAAGATAAATTATTTTCTGTTTAGATGAAACTTAGGTTATTTTAACCTTATAATACAACTAAAGTACTAATAGTACAAAAGCCAGAAACGATACGCATACTTGTTAGCAAATATACTGCGTCCTAATTACGCGGTTCCCCGAGTACCGAGTACACTGACAGATTGTCTCGTTAAATCTGTAAAGTCCGTTGTCCCGATTACGTTAGCATACGATGACCCAGGAAGTCCATTTGGCTGTCTGCTAAGCTGTCAAACTCGTCACTTGATTGCTGTGTTGAAATACGAAACATATTTGACTGTGTTAAAGCTCCTAAAAGAGGATAGATACAGACAACCAAAAACGATTAAATTAACAAACAATCAAGTATTTTGGATCATATTCATCCATTACTGCTTTTTATGTTTTAAAATAATCATGTCAATTTCAAAAAATCTGTTTGACGCAATAATTTCAAGATTCCCGAAACACTTTTCTTTAGCCTTTGCTTATGGCTCATCTGTTTTTCCTCAGAGTACCAAATTGGCTGATAACGTAAGGCATATTTCAAATCATAATGAGCTAGAACTGAATAAATTGTGTAAAATTCATCAGAGTAATGCTAAATTACTAAATTTATTACATCTTAGGCTTTTGAATTAATTTTTTGTTTCAAATATAATAAAAAGTAGGAGAAAAACAAAATTTCTAGTTATCGAGATTTTTTTCCCCTTTCAACTCTGATATTTATGACCTTATAATGACTTGGTTATGTGAACAAAATTGAATAGCTTTAGAAATATTTGTAAAGTTAAAAAATTGGTCATCATGCAAAAAGAGGTGCGGATCAGATTTTGTACTGTCCCCCTTGGCGCGATTTTTTAGGATTTGGTGATGAATGATTTTTTCTTGCAAGCTGTCTGACTTCGACCGATGTTTTGAATTTTATGACTTCGCACCGATGACGGTAATCGTGGTTTTTTTTTTAAAGTCGCCAAAATATGGACTTTTGGCGCGATTTTGGAAGGTTCGCCAAGGGGGACCGGCATTTGTGACGGCTTAACTGCAGAGAGGGAGTAACACATCGCTTGTAACAGTTAATTGTTTTTGGTAACATGAGCAACATTATTACATTTTCAGAAAGTAACTGTAATTTAAACTGTAATTAAAAAACTTCATTACTTTTCGAAAGCTATCAGATGTCAATTTTTAAATACAACTCCTTTAAAAGTATATAAAATTTCGTTAATTCAAATTGCCGTGTTTTGTATGTGCTTATGTTTCCTTAATTTTAGTTATCTTTGAAAACTGGTAAGATTGTTAAATTGCTATTTTTCTTATAACTTGAAATTTCTAAAAGTAACTGTAACTAGTTATTTTTCAAATTTAGTAACTATAACTGAATTACACTTTTAATTAATAAACTATTGCAGAGTTACTTTATAAAAGTAACTTTACAATCCATTGTTTCAATTTAGTTAAAAAAAAAAGTGTGGCGACAGATGATGAGACTATACTGTATTATTATTATTATCTTTTTTTTTGCAGACAGCTATGGTAGATTTCATTTTTGCTGTGGATGATCCGTCGTCCTGGCACAAATCTAATATGGAAATGAATCACAACCACTATTCTCTTGTAAAATATGCTGGATCCGAGTTTATCAAGAATTTGCAGGAGCATTTTGGTGCCAAAGTTTATTTTAATACCCTTGTCAACGTAGAAAACAGAGTTAGTTGTTTATATTTTGTATTAACAATTACATAATGCTTAGCTAATACTTAACAATAACATATTTTGTCTTTCGCCATCTTATATTCTTTTAAATTACTTCAAGGTTAACCATGGCAATAATTTAAAATCAATCAAAATTAAAAAGTTTAGTGGAAGAACATGCTAAGTGACAAAAAGGTGAAAACGAGAAAATGATCTTTAAAGTTTTTAGTGAGCACTTGAACTGGTTGAAAGTAGAACTCGCAAACGGTAAAAAATTTACTCAACTTTAAGTTTAGGAAATAGGGGAAACTTGTTTTGTTTAAAGGGTCATATAATATGTTGATGGACACCAAAATCTAAATTTTTAAAAAAATGTCTCCTATAATCGGTTGTTTCTAATCTCTCATTTGTCAATATCAGTGAATCCTTTGACATGAATGAAGTCTGACGCTAGAAGTTGACAGTTGCAAATGTCTTCTTAGTCCAGTTCAAGGCAGTCCAAAATGTGCGGAGGCCTGTTCTTTTTGGCATTTAAGGCAAAGAGGAAAACTTTTGCTACTCCCAGGCGGCTTTGTTAATGTCCGGTGGCTAGTCAGGGCAGACGGGTATTGTTTACCGGTCGCAAGGAGGACAAAGGGAGAGTCCTGGTTTTTTGGCTTTATACCAGTCGTGAGATTGGCCATTTCTCTTTATTCTGAGCTGTTTTCATTGAGTTTAACTCCTGATATGCGAGTTCTTGGGTAGAAGGGACTGGGTGTTCTAGTCCCTGCCTAGCAAGAGTGTCGCACACATCATTTTTGTGGATATCAACATGAGATTGGACCCATTTAAAGTGTACTTTGTGCTGCTGGGAAGTGCTCTTAATTTTTCGTAGGACAGATTGGCTGGTTTTGTTGCCCATGCTTGCTTGGTTTTTGAGATGCTGAATTGAACTGCGGCTGTCAGATAGTATCCTACTATCCTATACAATAGTACTTATAACCTTCTCCCACTAAGCTCTTCAATTAGTTTTTGCCTGGTGTCCAGCAACAGGACATAAGTATTTTTGACCTCTCAATTGAAGAGCTTAGTGGAAGAACATGCTTTTTGAAAAAAATTGAGATTTTTGCTTCAATGAACATATTACTATCTTCTTTAATGAACAAGTGTCCCCCTTTTTAATAAATTTTAAGTTTAGTATATTTTTTACGGTTTTCAGGTATCAATTTTAACAGAATTAAATGAAAACGAAAAGCTTTAAAGCTCATTTTTGCGTTTCCATCTTTTTGGTCACTTAGCACATTCTTCCATTAAGCTCTTCAATTATGTGCCATAAAAAAATAATTGTAATGATAACATGGAAACTATCAGTGCTCTTATTCTAGGAAATATAAAAAAAAACAGTTTCCTAAGTACCCTGTTCTTTGTATAGTACACAAGTTAGCTACACAGCCAGTTGTGCTCTTGCAACTATCTTAACCTTAATTCAATATTTTTTTTAGAGATAAATGCGTAGATCATAGCATTGATCAACTCAAGCCTTATTGTCAACTGGCAGTGTTAAACTTATTTTAATTATTTATAAGCTGGTTTGAATAATATGGACGTACACATGTGCACGAAAAATATTTTACTGCTGTGAAAAGAATATTAATTCTTTGACTATCTTTTTAACTCCCCAGTTTATCTAACTCTGTTTATAAGACTCTAAAGATTTCTTGAATATTTTTTTAGGTGAAAAATAACAAAAAAGTGTTACAATTGTTCAGGTGATCAAGAATATTTGAATTTTACAGCTTATTAAGTATGGGGTCATAAGTACAAGCAATTTGATAGAAGATTTATTAGATTGGCAAACTTTGTATATTAGTGGAAGACTTCATAAACCTGTAAGTAAAGTGAGATAAATTATAATCTTTATCTATATGTATATATGGCCATAGCACGTAGGCTAGAGCTGGCCTTTTACACTTTCACTGTTACACACTGTTAAAGAGTACAGGGGGAAAACTCCTTCATTGCCTGGGAATCTGTCAGTGTTGAGTCTTATTGATCAATGCTTAAACTGGTGTAAATAAACCAGTTTTGCCTTGGTTCTTATCACATAGTCCACAGCTTTACTATCTATATGATCCTGACTCCTGCCAGACAGTAGTCTGATGCTTGAACCGCAGAAGAAAAACCAAGAGAGAAAACAGTTTCTGATCGCCTTTTACTCACCAATCAGACCTAAATAAGAACAGATCCCCGTTGATAAAAGGATTTTTCTCCTGTATTCTTCAATTATCACACAGCACTAAATTTGTTACTTTCATAAAAAAAATCGCAATTCGTTGAAATATTCTAGCTAAACTGCTCTACTATGGCCATTTGCAATCCCTAAAAATTGTGCTATTGCTTGCCTATACCCCAGTAACTGCTTACAAAATTTAACTTAAATTTGATCCAGGCTTGCTATCATGGTGCAATTTAAAATTTAACCAATAAAAAAATAAAGTGTGGACATATTTTCATTGAAATAGTAAGTAGAAACATTGACAAGATTATTCATTCTTTTTGTATTTTGTGTTATTAAGTAAGTAATACTTCAAAAATTTAAATTTTTACAGACTGAGTGTTCACAAAATTTATGAAACATAACCACTTCAAAGTTTGGTTCAAGTGTATAAATTTTTAAATTCAAATTTTAGAATAATTTCTGATCAAGAACCTATGAAGTAATGTGAATAGTAGTACAAAAAATTATGAATATTAAAAAAAAAGTTATTAACGAACAGGGTCTGGGATTAATCTGGGATTATTATTAAAAAAGGGACTGGGTAGCCCAGTTGGTTAGGCACTTGCCTAGCATGCATAAGATTCCAGGTTCGGGTACGAGCATCGGCAAAATAACTACTGACCTATAAACTGCCCTATTGCAGCCTGTTTGCTGTAGCTTGAGGTCTGAATTTACACAAGATGGTAGAAAATCCCTTCACAGGTTAGGAAAAAAGTTGTAATTATAGTTTTATTAGATAATCAAAAAGTCCCCATGTCGATTCAGTAATGCTATACGAACTTTGTACTCCACCTTAAAATTGGGTCAAATAGATAGCCTAGAGCAGAGGTTCCCAGCTGGTAGTACGCGGGAAAATTTCTATTCGTACGTGTGAGTAATGTGAGCAACATCATGCTATAAATAGCTTCTGTAGGCATGATCAGTGAGCCAGCAAATATATTACTCATTATGTTAAACATTAACTTTATTTGAAAGAGAAATCTTTGATTAACTTTTGGCTCGAATGTAAAACCTATAGTTCCCTTTGATCTCCTGGCAAGCTCCGCTATGTTTGATGATAAGTTCCATTTCACCTAATGTTGATATTTTAATCACAGGCAAATTACAACAAGTTTCACACTACAGATTATATAATATATTTTGTATGATAATTAATTTTTTGATGAGTTTGTACTATTTTTGTTATTGGTATGTTTTTAGACCTATAGGTAATAAATAAAACTGTAAATTAATGCCATTTTAATTTTTTTATTTCTCCTTTATTATAAGCATGTTATAAATAAACAAATATCTAGCCATTAAATATGAAGTTTTCTCAGGAATTTAATTCAAAAGGCCTTTGAACACTTTTGAATAGTAAATATTCTACCTTTATTAAAATATTTAAGTCTGGTGGTATGCCAAAATTTCTTAAAAAGTCAAGTGGTATGCAGGTCCAAAATTGTTGGGAACTCTGGCCTAGAGCGTTTGGTCTTGCTACAAGGCAATCAATGACTTCTTGGAAAACTGGTTTTGGTTTTTGCCTGCCAGCATCTCAATTTTCTTCTTAACTCTTTAGGAAAACTTTAATTTAAAGTTTAAAAGTCTGATTAAGAAATATTGACAAATTCAGGAAGAGAATTATGCATATGGATTTGATTTAGTTAGTATTGTATCTAAGCACTTCATATAGAATTTTTTTTTAAAAATCACATTATATTTTGCATTTATTTTCAGGTACAAATACTGAACAAAATAGAAAATTTAGAATTACAAAGTGCTTTGAAAACCAACCAACAAAGTGCATTACACAGCGCATTACTATGCCTACCAGAGACATTTACCGAGGAGGAATTATATATAAAAATTGCAGAGTTATCCTATTGTGGTAAATGTTAAATTTAGAACAATTGTTAATTAACTAGTATTTAAAAGGGAAATTAACTTAAAAATTATTGTTTGTCTCAATTATTTATTTCTTATTTTTTTTATACGTTCATGTATTCAAAAAACATATCAAGATTAAAATTTTGGACTTAGGTGTGATTAAATAAAATTCTATTTGATCTGTGTGTGGAAATATAATTTCTGATAGTAAAAGTAAAGTAGTAAAAAAAGTTTCAAAAATAGTTTAAAAGAATATTCTTTCATGATACTGACATTTTTTCATGTTAAACTCTAATGTGTTTTAAATTAATTAAAAAAACACCTAGAGAATAAGTGCGGAAAACAAATACAGTAGACGCCGCTTAATGTGATCACAGATAATGTTATCAATCGTTTAATGTTATCAAAATCGCTTAGTCCCGTCCACTTACATCAAAATACATTGAAAAATAATCGTTTATTGTAATCAAATGTTCGCTTATTGTTATCAGTTTATACGTAAATTTTAAAGAATTAGTGAATGCTGAGGATTTTGAAGCATGGATGGAGATAGACGAGAAGGTTGCGACTTCTATGTCGTTACTTGATGAGGAAATTTGCGAAGCTGTATGTGTCAAAGATCAAGCTTCGCCACAAGATTCTGATGCCGATGATGAACTCAAAAGTGCTATCGAGGACAAAATTCCGACGCCTGCTCAGATGAGGGAGGCACTTCGAATCTTACCTCTAGGTGTGCAAAACAAAGCCGACGCGGGAACACTATCATAAACATCATGATTATGAGCGATTCGTAAATGACTTGCTTCGAAAGAATGCTAAACAATCGACAATTGATGATTTCTTCTTCTCTTAATAATTAACTTTTTGTATTTTGTATATTGTTTTCTGCAGTTCATCAATTAACATGTAAATATACTAACCAGTCATTATTTTTCTTTTAGTGTGCATTAATCTCTATTAAATATACTATAGAGTTTTACAGCAACTCCTTAATTTAAAATCAATTTTCATTTTAATATGAATGTAAAAAATATCATTTTTTATTTTAAACTTTTTTTTCGTGTATTGTTATCAATCGGTTATTGTTATCAAATCACGTTCGTCCCAATGTGATCACATTAAACGGCGACTACTGTAGCACCAAACTCTTTGTTTCATCTAGTTTTAAAGGAAAGAAATGCATACTATAACAAAAATATATAATTGAAATTGAAAGTTCTTTAATTACATTGATTTCATTAATACATTAATAATATTTTTAGGGGACTTTAGAATGTATTTTGGAGAAGACAAGCAAAAGGTACAAAAGATAGTGAAAAATCAAATGCCACATTTTAAGAAATTATATGCCGAGGAATTGCAGCTCATGCCTCTTCTTTATTGGAGTCAAAATAAATCAATTATTGAAGTAATAACCTTATTTAAATACATAAAGGAATTTAAATTTTAACTTTGACATAAAATATATTCTGCTTAAAAATTTTTCATTGGAAGTACGAATAGTTTTTAAGTGACGTATAACTACCTTTATTAGTAAAATAAGAGTAGGTAATTGATTTTTTAAGTAAGAAATTATTTTCACTTATTTATTTTATTAACAACTCATCAGTTTGAAAAGAATTGAAATTAGTATCTGCTTTTACTTTTTAAAAATATTTTAATAAAAATACTAATCAAAGTAGTATTAGAATAAAGAGTACTGTCTCAACTGGTTAGGTAAGCTACCATATCTGCAAAAAGTAAGATAGACCAGTTTTGTCCTGAAATAATCAGTTCTTCACTATTACTTTTTTTTCAAGGATTTTAGTAATACATTACTTTTAAGAGTTACCTTTTTAGATAATTCCATTAACTTTTTCATAAGGTAACTGTAGCATAACTTAGGTTGTTTTAGTATGGCAAGGAAGTATTTTGTTACTTTTCTGTTACTTCACAAAGCTCATTTGTTGCAAACTGCATTCATACGAGTTTAGTTTATATCGATTTATTATGTGCGCTATTGACATGTTGCTCATCTACAATTTTTGGTAAGAACTCTAAAAAACTGTTAGATGGTTCTGTAAAAATCAGTAAAATGTTTAAATTGCATTTTTTTCTTATAACTTGAAATTTTAAAAAGAAACTGTAATTAGTTAATTTTCATGTTAACTAACTGTAACTATTTTTCATATTTAGTAACTGCAGACGAGTTACTCTCTAAGAGTAACTTGGAGAGTTTCTTTTTTAAAGTAACTTGGAGAATTTACTTTTTAAAAGAATTTTTCAGTCCTTGCTTTTTTTTTACTGGTTTTAGTTTTTGAGTGTATAAAACGATGATCTAAAACCATTTTACCTGCCATCAGATTAATTAATTCTTATTATTTTTTATAGCAAGACAACAGTTCTGCAACAACATTGCATCATCTTTTTCTTCTACCAAAAAGAGTCCAGCACAACTTACTAGTCACATGGAACAGAGATGGTCGATTTAGAGACATGGAAGAAGTCCTTCAATCGGTAGCACATGACCCAGACTGCAGTGAAATGGTGAAAAAAGCCATACAAAACATAACTTTATTGCCTAGTATTACTCAAAGTGCAAAAGGAATTTTAACTGCTGGTAGGTATTTATATATGTTTATTACTTTTAGTTTGATTAAACCTAATACTCTATGGTGTAGGTGGAGTTATAACAATTGACGAACGTAGTGGAAGAACGTGCTAAGCGGGAAAAAAACAGTTGAAAACCAGAAAATGGGCTTTTAAAGTTTTTTGTTTACACTTAAATCCATTAAAAATGGTATTTGCAAACAGTAAAAACTATGCTTAACTTTAAATTTATGAAAAAAGGGATACTTGTTATCTTTATAGGATGAAATAATATGTTTATTGACACAAAAATCTCAATTTTTTTCAAAAATGTCACTTAGCATATTCTTCTAGAGAATTTATTACCTCATAAATTATTCAACTTTGACTTAAGTCTCCTAACGCTCAAGTGGCACATGAATCCACTAGCATAGCATTTCATCCCCTCTGGTTAAGTGCTGCATCCCTTGCGATCCCCCAGCTTGGCCATTCAAAACTGTTCCTTCCCGTTATCGCCTTCTGATGCCAGGTTAGTTAGGGTCGACCTCTTTCCATCAGGCGCCCAAGTGAGGGCAATGCGAGTTGAGTCCGATGGGGGCATTCGAAGTACATGTCCGATTCACTTTTCATCATCTTTTCGCCATCTTTTCTTTATTATTGTGGATGTAGGTTTACTATTTGATTTATCGTATGTTCATAGTTTGTTATTTTGTTTGGCCAGTATATTTTAAATATTTTCCCTACGCATTTTGTTTGAAAGGTATCAAGTTTGTTCTCTTGTTGTCTGGTGAGTTTCCAGGTCTCACTACCATAAAGTAGAACTGCTCTTACTGTTGTATTAAAGATTTTGATCTTAAGTTTTATTTATGACCTCCTAAATTCATTCATACTTATGGTTGTTAAAAAACGAGTCATATATAACCAAGTGCTGTCAAAGCTTTTATTTGTACATTGGTAAAACATTCCACAAAGTAGAATGTATGTTCAGATCTCACCTATGTCATTAACCGGAACAGACCACCAAGTTAACTTAAACTTAAAGGGGATATTGGAGGTTGGATTGGTAAGGCTTTGCATGCGAAAGGTCCAAGGTTCAGTCTGTCAAAATAACTGCTGGTATAAACGGCCTGTGCAGCCAACAATGTCCAGCGAATAATACCCTGTGTACACTGTACAGGGAGTGCCCGTTTCATATGCTCCAAAGTCCCAATGCCTGCGTATGATTTTGCACTTAACACTTGTGTTGGGTGCTCAGGTATTGGCTCATCACCTGACTGTGGTTCAAAATTACGATGGCCGCTGCTAATAGCCTTTGTGTAGCTGTAGTGCGACGGTAATAAAAACTAAACTAAACTTAAAGCAATATAAATCTTCATTTTTTACTTTAACACTTTCAATGTGAATCAGTTCCTATTTGACTTTTTGATTCATTGTTTATTATTTATTCAAGAAGGCAAAGTATGTGATTTTGATGGTATTTTAAATAACTAAAAGATTATTTTATAACACATATTTAAGTTCATTTGAAAGTTAGAGAGCTCTTATTTGTTTAATAAATGAATTTTAAAAACAATCGTGAAATTTAGATGCTGCATGTTCGAATATACTGTCCAAGAAAATGGAAATGTATCCTTGAAAAGTCCTTAAATAGTCCTTGAAATTTTTTTACTAAAAAGTGTGGCAACCCTGTGAATGATTTCTTTGATTTTGTAGGACATGTTCTTTATTTAGAACTATCATACCAGTTCTGTCATCTTTTTGAACATTTGAATGCTTATTTGTGTGTTACTTACCTTTTAACTTAACATTTACACTCAGCTAACGCAAAGTAACTAAAAAATGTTTTCTAAATCTTATTTTTGTTATTTTTTATAGGTGTCTTGAAATCCATAAAATATAGCTCTAGAAAACTGAAGAAGATGGTTCAATCAATGACATAATGTATTACTGAAAGTAATTTTTGGTAGTGACAACTTGTACAAAATGTAGACAATTTATTATAAATTATAATTTTTTTCTAGTGAATTGAATTTCAATCTATGAAGAACTTTCATGAAAATTGTGAACAACTATTGGTCTTTTTAAATTAAACAATCTATGAAGAACCACAACAAATATTATACTTTATTTCCTGGAAAACAGATGACATTAAGAAACAACAACTTTTGATTGAAATACTTAGAGAATGTAGGAGTAAACCCAAAAACTTAAACATTTATGTTTCCATTCATTCGCAAGCTCTTTTCCTTAACTGCTTTTTTGTTTCCTCTTAATTTTATAAAACCTTTATTTATGTGGTACAATGTGTATTAGAGCACATACATATGACAAAATTAATAAAAATATTTTAGATATTACAGTAGAACCTCGATACAACGACCGCTCTTGGGACCAACAACTTACGGTCGTTATATTGAAGGGACGTTATAAAGAATTTTAATAAAAAAAACTTACAAACTGAGAAAAAACTTATACATACCTATAGAAATGGTTAATTTGCACTTACACTTATTGTGCAGATAAAATTGAAGCAATTGAAGATTGTTTCAAAGTTATAACAGAGTTCTTAATTATGGCAGAGTTCTTAAATATTTGTTAATAAATATTTCACTTGAAAGATCCAATTATTTGTCATAAAATCCTGTTTTAAAATAAAATGTTTAACTACTACTATTACATATATATTCCGGCTTGTATGCTTGATCAGAGACCCGCTTATGAAGCCTTCGTCAAGTAAGACATACACAGAAGGAATTTTTACTGTCACAGAGAAAAGAATATAGGCCCTGTTATTCTTTGTAGAAAATGCGAGGCATTGCTCTCTTTAACAGTAGCGACAACACACAACATTTCACATTGATAGAAATTTAGCTCCGTTTTTTATAAGAGCCATATTGTAGACATGCAAATTATACGAGGTCAGTTAGTTCAATGGTCAAATGTGGTGCCGTATTTTCTACAGCTATGTTCAACAACCAATTATCACAGAATGCGTGAAAAATTAAGCTGACCTTGGCTTGTTTTGCAACACTGGTCCCCTGCGAATTCCCGGAATCGTCTCTGCCCTATTCACCTATTCATCCATTGTTCGACCCCTTTCCTTGCTTGAGGAGGGGTTTCTTCATTGTGCTCAAACAAAAGCAAATACACACACAGATTCTACTCATTCATACATTTCCACAAGTTGAAATTTTGAAGCAAATACGAAAATGGCTTCTGGTAGCAATGTGTTTTCTTAAAAGTCTAACAAATATTCGGTCGCAATATCGAGGATTTGCTAGTTTTTCGGTCGCAAAAAAGAGGGTTTTTTAACACTATTCCTATGGTAAAATGATTGGGACTTTCCGAAGCGGTCTTTATAACGAAGGGGTCGCTAAATCGTGGGGTCGCAAAATCGAGGTTCTACTGTATATTTAAGTCTTTACAGATTTTAAAAGTAAATTTTTTGAATCTTTCTCATTTTCTTTCATAAAAAGTTTTTCATAATCTTTTCCATTTTCTTTCATTGCATAAAAAATTGTCTTTAATTTCCAAATATCCTAGATTAGGATTAACCTTAGTCCATAAGGATAACCAAGCATTGGAAAATATCTGTTCTGTTATTTCTCTTCATAAAATTTATTCCTATTTTAACTTGTTTTACATTTTTTGAAAGGTGACAATACTGTCTTTCATTTTACACAAGGAAGTTTGTTTCATTTTTGCAATAGTATCACAATTAAAGTTTTTATTTCTATAATAATCGTTGACAAAAAGTTATATCTTTGAACTTTTGTCCAGAACATCTGAAAAATATTGAAATTACCTTTAAAAAAAAACAATTTACTTTTTTATTGGGGTGAATATCAATTTTTTTATATTAACCTATGATTAATAGTTTGTGTGCTATGTGTAATTATTGGTCACCAACTTACTTTTAACCCTTTCGGTCCCAATGACAATTTAGTATCATTTTGGATTTTTTTTCTGATTGTTTATAGCTATTTATGATATCAAAAACCACATCATTCGATTCTTCAAACTCTTTTCTATTCGAAAATATTTTTTAATAATCTCAATAGATGTCAGCCCTATTAATATTAAAAAATTATGATCAGAAAAATGCCAAAATGGTATAATTGGGACTGACTGGGTTAACTTTGACTCAGGGTAACTTTAGTGTGATATTTATTGATTTCCTTATGTAACTTAACTATTTCAATAAAATATAATATAGAACAAATGGATATTCTGTTTAACTATTTTTGAATAAATTTTCCTTTATTTTATTTTATTCATATTTGAGATGATTATAAAGAATTAAACTAGGATTTAAAACGAAATATAAAAACTGTATACAACATACAAAGTCGCTAATGTTGATTGCAAAGATATTTCAATACATAATTGCTAATTCGTTGTTTTCCTCAAAAATTAAATGGTTAAAAAAAGTATGAAGATATTTATTATGCATTAACTCTTGTTTTCAAAATTAGATAATTATTCCTTTTGAAAATTTTTATTTAAAAAAGGATCTGTAGTTTTACGTAGCATTGTGGCGATGTTTTTCTATGATGTGTTATAAAACGCATAATAAGTAAGTTATTAAATTAATAGCTTTTATGTTTAGACATTTTAATATTATACTGAAATTCTGTTACATTGCCCCGAAGGTGGTAAAAGATACGTTTCTTAGCCCTTTAACGACAGTTGCAAGAAAATTTGCCATGTAAAAATGAGCTTTTTTACTTAAATTTAACTAAATAAATAAAGTATGAGTCTAATGAAGACCCTAGTCCTGAACAATTAAGTGTGACAAATTAAGTTACAAGAATTCCGAATTTTGAAAAGTTAAAATTAAAGTTTTTATTCAGAAATAAATGTTCGAATGGTAGTCACTAAGTCGTAAATAATGGGTTAAGTATTTCCTGTTTGAACTTAAGCGGGAATGTGCGTGCTCCAAACTCAAATGCAAACTCAAATAAACTTGGTCTCCAAACTCAAATGCCTCAATGTTAATCTAACGGGAAAAAACTTTTCTTTACCACATTTCTCCGGCTGTATTGAATATTTTTGCAAACGGTTTTTGTTAAATAATAAATGCAGATAACTTGCAGGTCTTATAATCCCACTTTTTAAATTGCTTGGAATACTTTTTGTTAAATTATTTATTAAAATGTAACAAAAATATTTGAACCAATTTCAAAAGGTGGGATAGTGGGGCCTGTAAGTCGGCTACATTTATTATTTAAAAAATGTTCAATACAACCGGAGAAATGTAGTAGAGAAAATATTTTTGTTTCCATTGGATTAACACTGATGCACTTTGTTTTGGAGACCCGCTGTGCAGAACGCCCATTCCCCCTTAAGTTGCCCCAATAGGACCAAACCCTTGTCTATGTGTTTAAACTAACACTATTTTTTTTAATTTACATAATTTAACAAACACATTTCAGAACTATTCTTAAAAGTGCAGAACCAAAATTGCATAGTGATTTAAATCATTTTCGTAGTTAGTTTTGTTTTGTTGAAAAGACCCTGTTTTTTTTTTTAAATCAAAATTGTCCCTATTGACAGTTTAAAAAAACCCAGTTTTTCGATAAAAATTGTCCCTATTGACAGTAATAAATAGATTTTGATATAATTATCTCAGAATTTGAGATAAGTGTTTTTTTAATGGTATCATAGAATAATAAAAGGTTTTGATTAAACTAAAAAAAAAACCTTTTATTTTAGATGTTAGAAATAGTATTAATAAGGTAATGCATTATTGTAAAAATAAAAGTATGCATTGGTTTAATTGTTGGATAAGCACATGGATCATCGAAAATATATGTAAAATTTCAGGATTTTCTTTTGTTAAATGTACATTATACAAGCTCTTGTATTATTTATTAATTTATATCAAAACATTTGTGTTCTTAATGTACTGAAACATTACAGATTGTAACATTATGTATTGAAACATTACAGATTGTAACATTAGGCGGATTCCTGAAAAAGGAATTTGCTACGCAATAAAATTTTAAATGCAAACCATTGCGCCCGGAAAAATAGTATGTAAATTTTTGAAAAATAGTACAGAGCTATAAATTTAAATTGATTTTTTTAATATTTAAACGTTTAGTATTATAATATATATCCAGAGAAAGCCCACATGGAGCAAAGATATAACCCCTTAATTTACAAGCAAAAGACATAAATTTTATAGGGTTTCATTTCATCAATGGGATTGATCCGATGGACAATTTCACGGTGTCAGAAATAAAAAGTTGATCACAGTTTTACACTGAAAAGCTAAAAATACTCAAGAGCAAAAATATTTTTTAACTTTTCAAACTTAATACTTTAATACTTATTCATGTCTGTGGGGTTATGAGATTGAAGAATTTCTGAAAAATGTTTCAGCTTGGAAAAAACTTGTGTTAGCCATGAATTTATATAGGGTCACATGGGGGAATTATGGGTCACTCTCTTTCCGGGGTAAATAATGGTCACTAAGTTTTAAGAATTAAAAATGGTTTTTAGAAAAAAAAATTTATGCCAAGTCATCCTTATACATTCTATTTTCTTATATCAAGTTCAAAAACAATGTAACTCTGCAGCAAATAATAGAAAAAAAAATACTTTTTACACTGCTATAAAAACATCTTCAAAAAAGATTGTCTTTGAAAAACATGATTTTTTTTTTTTAAGATCCATACTGGAGAAACATATTTGAACTAACTATTTTGTGTGTTGGTGCTATTTTTCAATAGGAAAGGGTCTGAAATTTTCATTCCTATACAAATTTTTTCATTATTATTTTTTAAAATAGTTTTAAAGGTATAGTGATTTTCCCCCCAGGGGGTTTACTGGGGTAATTCTTGGTCACTGGGGTAATTCTGGGTCAGTGATATTTTTTGATTTTTTAGGTAAGTGGTATACGTCATTTTGAGGCAAAAAATCAGATTAGGCAGCATTCCAAATTTCATTAAAAAATTCAAATTAGAAGTTTATTTAAAATTTAAATAACAAAAAATTTAATCTACATTGAAATAGCATGAAAATTCTCTTTTTATTCAATATTTTCACTGTTGCCATTGCGTTAAACTTACGAGAAACTATATTTAAAATAAAAACTTTTGAAAGAATATTTATTTGTGCGATATAATTCAGTTTGGATTGCTGTAATAGCGTCCATTGATTTTTTTTTTGTCAAAATAGAATTCTTTTGATGGTTCATTATACATGTATGAGGAAAGATGCATAGAGAATTCTAACTTGGCATAAAAATATATGCCGAGTTTCGCTTTCATTACTTTTATGTGCTAAAACAATCTTTTTATGTGCTAAAAATAATATAATTTGGAATATTAATTTACTTTTGACATACATTACTATAAAAAATGAGTGACCCATAATTACCCCATGTGTGACCCATAATTGCCCAAACCCGGGGTAATTCCTGGTCATTAAAATAAAAGTAATAATAATTAAATTTCAGGTAAAGTGATTATTTAACGAAATTCTAAATTATTTAAGCTTACTCCATGCAAAATTAATTTTTTTTATCTTTCATACTTAAAAAAATTGGATGTTATGATTTTTTGACCCATATGACCCTACTTATTTCTTAAAAAGTATAAAAAAAATTCAGATTTAATTTTATTTGTCCAAAAGTGAAGAAAGTGGGAGTGCTTGTAGTTCATAAATTTCTGTTCCATAATTTTCATTCATATCTCCATATTTTAAGGGGGCATAGGACACAAAATCTTCAAAAAAATTATTATCATAAAAAATAACACTAATATTTTAGAATAATTTAAAACAAAAAATTTATTTATATCTGCAGTAGAACGTGAGATGTGTAGTATTTTGCGTCATGACATCTGTGTTGGCCAAACACGCTTATAATCTTTGCTTCCTAGTAATATTAGATAGGAATAACGTTATCGAATCCTTAGTTGTTCGGTCGGTTTGGAGCGAAGTTTATCCCTTTCCTTACTTTCAGTAAGGAAAGGGATAAACTTCAAAGCTGTTTTTCTCCTTGATCGTGTTTTGGATGATATTTAGACTTTAAATTGATATAACTCAAAATCTACTGCCCATAGAGTGTAAAAATTTTCCACTCATATTTTTAAAACACATATCTTTAATTTGTCTTTAGGGATTAGTTGTAAATAGTTAGTTTTTTTTTTAATTATTGAAGTTTTTTTTTTTAATTTCACAGGTTCACTTTTTTATAAAAATTAATAAATAAAAAAAATTATTTCAAATAAGAAAAATCGGTAAAGACAGTTTGTTAAATACGTTTTTCTGTTTATAAAAATGCTAAATATTTGTTTGCCAATAAATAAGTTTTTGACTTATAACAAAATTAAGAGACATCTCTTTTTGACACATTTTATTTTTTAAAAAAATAAATAATGATAATTTAAAACCTTTGACTATCTAAAAGTGTAAATATATTTAGTATACATTTATGGAAACAAATTGTATTGATATCTGCATCTGCAATATTAAAAAAAAAAGTTAAAAGTGTCCCATACCCCCTTAAGTTAAATAAGTGGATGTCATATAGAAATATTAAAAAATTGGTCGATTTTTAGCCCATTTTTGAATATTTAGTACTTATTATTTCAAAAGTCTTTAAATAATATCAATTGAAAAATTAGTGAGTTGGTAAAGAAGAGCAGTGTTTTTTTTTTTTTTTTTGATAGAGTAACCTTATGACTGTTTTTAATATATATAGATAGCAGCACTATAAAATTCCATTCACTGTGAGAAGATTTATGCTGCTGCCATCTATCAGCAATTACAACAATCATATAATTACCCGTAAATATTAATTTTTCTGCAATTTCTACTCACTAAATATTCCCATTGTTATCATTTGAAACAAATTTATTCAAATAAACAAATGAAATCATCTTTATAATTTGAATTCAAATAAATTAGCAAGCATTTTTCAGTTTTAATTTTTATAGTATACTTGTCTTTTTTTTTTTTAATTTGAAGAATTAAAAAAATTTAAAAAAGTAGGTATTGACATGCTGTCTGTCCATCTGTCTGTCTGTCTGTCCGTACCCCCTTCCAAAATCGGTTCTATCAATCCGATCTTAATTTTTTTTTATTAAAAACGTATAACTTCAGACACTCGACTTTCATACTTTTTGTCCGTCTGTCTGTACGATCGGACAGACATAAATCTACTATTTGTCAACGAATTTCAAATTGAATTAGCATTGAAATTCAATTTCGAGTCATTTAAATCGCTGAATTTAACTACAATGGCTACGGACAAGTGATATACGTCAAAAAATTCAGCGTATCGAAATGAGAATACATTGAAAATTTCAGAAAATAATTCGAATTCTAAGTATTTCAATTATTTAAAAAAAAACTTCAAAATTTAATGCTCGTTTAAAAAGCATAGGAAGCCATTTTTATTAGAATTAAATCATCATTGCCATCGCAACAATCGCTCGAGAAACTTTAATTCTTTTAGACAATAAATTAAAATAAATTTATTTTTGCGACATCGATAAGTTTGAAAGGACGTCAAATATATTTCACTTCGAGTGTCTTAGTACGCTGGTATGCAAGGTTTTTATTCTATTTAAAAGCGAGAAATATTACATACCGTCAAAGCGGGTATCTTTGGCCACGGAGGGTAACTTTGGCCACGCGTCGGACAAAGATTTGTTTCTTAATTTCCTTCATAAAATGATCTCATCTTAAATTGTTTTACATTTTTGGAAAGGTGGAAATATCGCCTTTCATTTCATGTAAAAAAAAATCTCATTCTAAATCTGGCAATACTACAAATGCTGTTTTCATTCTTACGAGCATAAAATGACAAAAATCTATCGCTTCCAACTTTTGTCTGGAACACTTAAAAAATATTGAAAATATTTAAATAAAACACTCTATATTCGATTCTTTTATTAATGAGGAAGAATATTACACCCTTTGTTTTATTCTAAGTTGACTACTTTTTATGCTGTATTTAAATATTTGTAATTGGGAAGCTTTTGCCGATGAATGCGGGTAACTTTGGCCATAGATGTAAATATTTCTTTATGGAACTTTGCACTTTAAAAAATGTATGTAAAAGTGTATTAAGTTTAACTATTTTTGAAAAAATTCTTACTTTTATGATTACTCATTTTTTAGATATTTTTTTTTAAAAATCCCATGATTTTAAACATTAAAAAGATAAAGATAGAATGCAAGATACGTATTCCACTCAAAATCGCAAATGTCGAAAGGTAAACATTTTCAAATTCCTAATTATAAATATATTATTTTTCACCTTTTATAATAAAATCGTTTGCTTTTTACAAATATATTTGTTATTAAATCTTGCTTCAAAAAAGTTCTTTTTTCCTTATTAAAATATAAGTTTATTTTTCTTTCTTTTAAGCGACAAACAATACTAGTAGTATTCAATGTGTAATGCCATTCCACGATGCACTGCAATGTAAATGTTAAGTTATATACCATTTTAAATAAATATATTTCTTATAACTTTGTTATTTTTAGGTTTAAAGTTTTAATATTGCTATTTAAATCGTTAACACAGCTTTTAAGGATGCCAAAAAGTATGTTTCTTATGTATTTCTTGGGTGGCCAAAGTTACCCGCCCGGCTCCTAACAGTGTCTTATTTTTTAAAATTAATACCAATTTTTTATTAATTCATAAAATGTAACAAAAATGCCTGAAAATTATTCCTAAATGTACAATACTTAGAATGCATAAGGATTTTTAAGTGTTTAAATCGTTTTTGACGTTAAATTTTTCTTCTTTAGTGAAAAAAACTATGATTTTGGCCAAAGTTACCCGCACTGACGGTATTTATTCTTTGAGAAGGGGCTCGGATGGCCGAGTGGTAAGCATCGCAGGCCAGCAGTCTGCGTGCTGTAACGGGCGCGGGTTCGATTCCCGCCTTCGCCCTGGGTGTATTTTCCTTTCTTTGTGACAGTAAAAAATCTTTCTGTGTCTGTCTTACTTGACGAAGACTTATAAGCGGCTCACTGAGCAAGCACACAAGTCGGAATATATATGTAAAATACCCTACCCTCTTTGAGATATAAATTTTTGCAAACGATTTTAGAAATTAATATTTAATTTTCGAAATAAAATAAATGAAAGTAGCCGAATTTAGCGGATAAATTTTTTCATAGAATTAATGCTGTGTTTGTCGCCTTTTTACCTGTTAAGCACAACTGTTGTGTGGAAGCTGGTTAAGTGACAGATTCTGTTACAAACCTACTTGTTAATTTACATTTCCTATTTTAAGTGCATTTTGGAGTAGTTTTATGGTTTTTGTTCCTACGAATAATTAAATATTTATTTATAACTGCAAATAAATCATGCGGACGATAAGTAATATTTATTTTATTGGTAATAGAAAATTAATAATTGATTTGGCTTTAAGAAGTTGAAATTAAAGCTCGATGCTGTGTTTAGTGAAATTTATTCTAATGTATATAAATTTAATGTAGAAACGGTTGTTGATGTCACTTACTGTTACGAACCTTGTTTTTTCAAGATAAGAATTTTAGTAAGTATTCAAGTAACAGGAAAGTAGGCTATTTTAGTTCTTTTAGAACTTCTTGTTTTCATTTATATCGTATTTTTGCATAGTCATTTTTGATTTTATGTAGTTTTTTTTAAATTATCTGTGCTGGTATTTCGTCATTTTATGTAATTATTAATTTTATACATAATTTTTCTTTTGTTGCTGCAGTGCCTCCGAGGATTCTTTTAAACAGTGAAAAAAAATGCATATAATTTTTCTATGAAAATAAAAATATTTTTGCATGTTCATTAATGTTTTTTAATTCTTATTCCATATAAATCCATATCAATCATCATGTTTTGAGCAAGGTTTAAAATAGTTATAAATCAAATTAGTTAAATTGAGAAACTTTAATAACTTTCGATTAACGTTAAAAAAAACCCTAAATACAATACGTCGTTTGCATTAAAGTTTAAATATTATTCAAAATTACTTTTCAGCATTTTAAATTACAACAATAAGTTTACTTTTAGAACTTTTAAAAGAAAATTTTAATTCATTACTCAATAACGTTACTAACTATGTGGCAGGTAGTTCTACAATCTGTAAGAAAAACACAAAGTATATGAAGAGTACAGGGGAAGAACCGTTTGATTTATTAGGAGTCGTCCCGTAATTGTGTCTGCTTGGCGGACATTGGTGACAAGAAACCGGTTTCTCCCTTTCTTCCAAGCGTCGGAATCGTGCAGCGCGTGAATCTCGGTAAAAAAATTGTTAAAACTGGTTTCCTTACACCAGTTTAGGCGATTACTCGCTATCATCGTCAAAGAGACCTGAAGAGGAAAGTTCTCTACGAAATTAATTGGTTTTTCCCCTGTACTCTTCATATATAATGAAAAAAAAAAGAATTGACACATGACTCTTAAATTACTTATTTTATTTCAATAAGCATTTCCTATGCAATTAAATTAATAACATTAAACGCAAACGCATATTCACATATAAATAGTAATGTCGACGCACACATGAAATATTCATTAGAAAATTTATCACACTTTCGTCAATCGGGATGTGAAACAACTGTGGAAATGTCAAATAGATAGAAAAACCGTGCGCTATGGCACACTATATAGAGGGGAAACGGAGGGTCAAATCTGTTTCTTTTGAACACTTAAACATGGCTGCCAGTTCCGTAGAAAATGACAGTACTAAAATTGCTCTTTTATAGAACCTGTTATCTTGGAGCTGGTGGCTCTTTGAAATTTTTTGTAGACATGTATTGTACTTTTATGATTTATTAATCAGGATAATTTTTTGGGCAGTTCTATTTATATTCAGAGGAATAATTTTAATGTCACTCAAGTTTGAATGACATTTTATACTTGGTTAGGATTAGCGATGAATATAAAATAAATAATTCTAAATTATCAATAAACAACTATGCAAAATTTCGGTTACTTAATATTATTTTTGACACTTACAAAAGGAAATTCGAAATATTTGCAGTTATCAACTAGAATCAACTCAACAATCATGATTCTAAAAATAAAAAAAAAAAATAAAAAAACCACCGCAATTTCGGTACTGAATTTTTCTACGCAACTGGCAGCCATGTTTAGGTGATGCTTCGGCACAAAATTCACTCTTCTTTCACCATTAAGTTTCTCCTCCAGATAGTGGGCGATAGCGCACGGTTTTTCTATCTCTATGGGAAATGTACAGTAAAATGCACTCCAGTTGTCAAACATAGCGATTAACGTGATAGAAAATGTCCCCAACACGCAACAGTACATGCATACAAAAGTATTAAACAATAACAAAAATAGTACAAAGACTGAATGAGGAAAAAAGCAATCTGTAAACATTAGTATCAAAGCGTTTTTTCACCATCCACCCAAGCAGCACCAGTTACTTAAAAATAAATCGTTTCTTTCAATACAATTTCGAAACTAAATCAAGTGGTAACTGGTCATTTGTTTAACTCTAAATTAGTCTAAAACGCAAAACAATGTCTTTTCTGACGTCTTGAAAATACTTCGTTTGGATAAACTATGCTGAGACTCTATAGAAGTACAGATTTTAATGTCAACTATACATGTGATATCATATACACTGCTCAAAACAATTAAAAGAGCAAGCACTTTGTGTACTTTTGTTACCTTTCAGTCTCAATTTTTTTTTCATTCTGAAAATCTAAAATTTGTGAAATAACTTGTGCATGCATGCAGAATGAAATGGTAAAAAACAAGGGAAAAAACTAAATTTTTAAAATTAAAACTTAAGGGGGGGGGGGGGGATTTGAATTATAACCTTTGAATAAATTATAACAATACTTTTTTCAAAATTTTATTTGTAAAAAATAGTTAAAATCATTTTTTAATCATCTAGAAAATGCATGCATTAAGAATTCAGAGTCAATAGTAAATTTACTTGCTAAAATTTTACAAACATTATTTAATTCTTCAAAAGAGATGATTCTTCCATCGAACAATACATAAGGCCGATCTTAACTTTGTCAGAAAAAAAATTGCAAGCTGATGATTCCAAATGGAATCATTGGGGGTGAAAGGATTTACACCATGCGCTTCCCTAATTGTTGTCAGCAGTATACATTTGAATAATGTGTTTAAATATAATAAATATCACCTAAATATCGATGTAAAAATTAGTATTTATTATTTATTGATATCAACTCTTATCTGTGTAGTGTGAAGTTTTAGTACAGTGAAAGCTGGTATTTCGATAATAAAATAAAGATTTGAATTTTATTTCTAATAGAAAGCATCATTTTAGGAGTCTTTTTAAATTTTTAAATTATAAAGTGTGAGCTAAGACATTGTAAAACGTATTTTTACTTCATAAACGTCAACGAAAAGACATTATTTCGGCGTATAAATTATTAACTTCACAAAGTTTCGACGTTCATTGCTTTTTTAAGTCGCCTGAAACACTTCTCGAGCTGCTTGGGTGAGTCACAATTAAATAAGTGTGACTTGAAGGAAGACTTATTAAGGCACGCAATATATTAAATATTATATAACATTTACGATTGAAAATGGAAGCCTCTTAACGAGAAAAAAATGGCGCAAAACATTAATATAAGCAAGGATAAAAGAATTAATACTTATAATAATCTTTGAGTAAACCTCTTTCACATTGGATTACTTTTATTGATTACAACTTCAATCAAGTTCGATCTTTCCAGGTTTTAAAAATTTAAATATAATTTATTTGTGAAATTTCGTCAATCTGAACTTGAAAACATTAATGCCCTACATGACTATAAATAATTATAAGGTACTTAGTCACTTATTCAATGCATGGTTGCTAGGTAACAAATATCTAGAAATATTATGTAAATTAATCGATCGAGTATTAATATTGATTCCTTTGAGTTAAATAAAGTTTTAAACCGTTTTCATTTAATGTACACAACTCGTGAAAACGCTAAAAAAAACGTTGAAATAAATAATTATTTTATACCAAACTACACTAAAACTAGCGTTGTTTTGTTCAATTTAACAATTAATAAATAAGACAGCATTGAGGTATGGCACCATTTCGATTTGCCTAATAAAACCACAACCAAACTTTTTACCAAGATTGAGAAACCCAGTAAATGCTTCAGCAAAACTGGACTCAAAGACCCCGAATAAGACATTTTACTTTGAGGAGATTCGTTTCAAGTAATTTGTTTGTAAAATATTTCTCTCATACATAAGTTTCAGCTAATCTTGTAAATATCTAAAGAATTTTGAAGTCTGTTTGTGAAATTATTCTTGATAATTCCATTCAGAACTGCTTAATTCAAGAAACTATCAAATCTCCAGCAAAGTAAAGAAATCTTATTATTTTCTATAACTAAATAAAAAGTATAAATAAACATAAATTACGCTTGACTACTTTGAATGGCTTAGCTTGAGTAAATCTGCTACTAAACCAAAGTGCCCATTCATGAAGTCCTTTTCTTTCAACACATTGTTGACCAAGACTCTCACACTTTCAATTCTTAAAATTAAATACTTAGAATTGAAGCAGCATTGACCAAGTTGCTATACTTTCAATTCGTAATGCCAGTTACTTTGAATTTAAGCAACAAAATAAGCAAACATATAAGTCCTAATGCAATTAAAAATATATTATAGGAGTGCTAAAAAGTCTTTCAATTGGTGAGCTTCTATTTGATTTATTTCTTGAAATACCGATCGCTTCCCATCAGGATTCCCGATTGCTGAAGAAATAAAAGTTTATATCCCTCTACTCAGTACACCCATCGGTAAGCAATCGATATCATTTGATCGGAGTTAGATCGGAATGACGACGAAGTTCGAGATGAAATACTGATGAAGCACCAAAAAACGGCGCAGGAACTAAAGAAGAAAGAAACCATCGGATTTCTTCCATGAAATGGGAAACATCTCTAGCTCGACATCGTTCGAATTGTCCACAGAAGGCTCAAGATTGTTCTTTTGATCGTTCTTTTTTTCCGATAAGTAGGAGGTGGACGATTCTATTTTCTTTATCACGTTTCTCTGCTTTTGAAGAAATGCTGGTTCATCTTCAGCATGAGCGGTGCTTCTGGTTTGCACTTTTTAGGATCGCAACGCATGTTGCCTCCTTTCATGCACTGGCAGTGGAGGCAAGGTCCGCTCGCCTTGGTCACTGTAGATCCCACTGAGTAGAACTTCCCGTCAATTTGGCAACCTAAATAAAAATATTGAAAAAATTATCTTTAAGGTAGGCGAATACCCAAAATTTCCCTGAATTCTAAAATTTTTACTGTTACTTTAATCTTTGCCAAATTTGGCATAGTGATTTCAAATAAGATGAACAATGCTATTTAGGCATTTTTTTAAATTTAAATATAAATTTGGCATTTCAAATGGTGTTTTTTAACTAAAAAAGGGGGGTTACGCTAACAAGTCTAACACATTGAATTTTCCTCCTATAAACATTAATTATGTGCTAAATTCTTCGTTTTGAACTGATACATGCAATGACCCTCTAGAGTTACAAACAAATCACAAGAATATGTTTTAAGACAAATTTTATGAATTAACTTGAAACAAATACGATGTACTGGGAATAATTCCCGAGTAGGGCTTAGTTGTGATTGTTTGATTCTAATTTTAAATACGGTATAGAACTGTGTGAAAAAAATATTTTTAAAATTTTACCTTCGACTTCTACTGTAGTTCTCACTGCTCGTTTTTCGATTCTCTTTTGAATATAAATAGGCTGAACGCCTTTTCTTCTTGTCAGGTTAGTCATGTTCAGGGAAGTCACAAGGACCGCTGTAAAAAGAATAATGTAGTCAGAATGAAGAAATACTAATAATTGATAAGATTAGCGATCTTTCGGCACTTAATACGCGCCTGGATGCATGTCACAGAAATAACAGTTAACTTTCTAGTTTCAAAAAATAAATAGATGGGCCAATAAAAAAAATAATAATTAAAAAAAAAGAGAAATGCCGGGGAAGTCTCTCCCGATAATGCAATGGCAATTATCAACTAGTGGTATCATGTATCGAATTTAACCTCTGGTAAAATTCTAGCGAATGATTGACGTAGGAAGTCTACAGAAAGACCACCAGCAAATGACGCTTTAAGTTTCTTCCAGTAATCTAGTTAAGAGTTAATATAGTAGGGTCAGGTGGGGTAAAATGAGTCACGGGGTAAAATAGGTCAATTTTAAAACAAATGATAATTATTCCGTTTTTTCTCCTGATGCCAGTTTTATATTTTACTAATGCTGTTCATCATTTTATATGCAAAGTAAATTCTACCGTGTAGTTATATTTCTTTTGCTTTTATATGTTTTCAAGTAAAGTTAGAACTACTTGTATATTAAATTTTTATCTTATTGTGTACAGATGCTGTTCTTTTTAGTAGACAATGGGTTGCATAAGGTTACTAATAAATATTTAACTTACGGCAGTCGTTACGACAGCAAGTTTCCACCAGTAATCTAGATCACAACTAATACAGTAACATTAACATACAGAATTTACCTATTTTTTTTTAAATCTTGGGGGTGCTTTTGGTAGACAGTGTGTTACATAAGGCTACTAATAAGTATTTAGGGTAGACTGATCAGTGAATGAACAGGCCCCAGTGAATGAACGGTTGGTAAATACATTAAAAAAGCAAAGACTAAAAATCATTCCACTGGATGGATTGGCAACGCTGACTTCCTCTAATATAGTAGGAAGCAATCTGACATCTGATTGGTTGTCTTGGTCATTAATTAAAATCCAACATGTTTATTGACTGGACATTTTTGTGTTCATTCACTGGTAAAAGTGTTTGAACACAAAAGTGTTTGTGTTAATTTTCACTGTTCATTCACCTGGCTTTTGTACCACTTTTTATTTGGACCCCCAAAAGACCCAAAGCAATGCAATATAAAGTCACCTCCTTTTTTTTTGTAGAATTTACAAATAGTGACAAATGTGTTCACATTGTCATAAACCCACAAGCTATATTTTCTTTAAATAAGGAATTTTCTTAAAACAAATTGTGCTTAAGCGTTCATTCACTGGTTAGTCTACCCTAACTTACGGTAGTTTTTATGACCAGAAAGTTTCCACCAGTAATCAAGTTAACAACTAGTTCAGTTGAAAAAAAAGTCGAAGTAACTCATTCCTAATTTGGGGATGCTTTTGGTAGAAAATGCGGTGCATAAGGCTACGAATAATTATTTAACTTACGACAGTCAAATCTCGGACAACAGTATCCCGGGATCATGGTTTTCCTGCAATTCTCAGCAGGCGGAGGACACGTCTGTTGCAGACAGATAATGTCCCCTCGGAAACAGAAGCAGAACTCGCACGGGTCCGATCGCACGATCTGCTCGGCAGACTGGTACGTCACCCCTTCGAAGTAGCACGCTGAAACACAATAAACACGTCTATAAGCATTGCCGATTTAGGATAACTTAAACTATAGGCTACACCAAATTTTGGGGGAACCTTTTGGGAAAAAGGCTGTGTATGATTGCCCTTAATGATGATGCTAGTTCAACGATGTCGTCAAAGTCAATCACAAACCAAAGTGGGTTAATGAATTTTTAAAAAAAAAAAAAGTTACAGAAATTCTGGTGATCCGCAGCATTGAAGCATAACAGAAATTAATATTTAGGGGATCCTAAAATGTAAGGCTCAAGGTCCCGGCCTAACAGGCCCTGTCCTAAAGCGTGCCCCTATATGGCCCTGGTGTTTTGCATTGGATTATTATCCATTAAGGTTACAATAAAATATTAATGCTTAACGCGAAAAGTAGGGAAGCGGTCTTGAAAGTCGCCAAATTATTGTAATGAGCTCAACAAAAGTACATCGAGCACTTGCCAATGAGATTTCTATACGAAAGTTATCTTTTTATAATTTAAGAATCATTTATTATGATTCGTAAAAAAAATTGCAAAAACATACAGTTGTAGATTGCAGACAAGGTCTTAATTACTACTGGGGGCTGGGGGCCCAGTCTGTTAGGCACTCGCCTATCATGCGAAAAGTCCCTGGTTCGGGTCCGGGCATCACCAAAATAACTGCATAGCTACGTAGGGTGAAATCCACTCCTATAATTTTTGACACCGAAAGGAGCGAAAATTAACTCAGACTGAGTTAAAATCGCTCGTTTGTTTTAAGAGTGAAGTTTTTTTTTTTAAATATCGAATAGCACAGAAATTTTCAACATACCTCCTTCATCAGGTAAAAAGTCAGCCCCTGCATCAGCTAGAAACAATAAATTTTTTTATACAATTAGACTGATAATTAGAATGTTTGTTTGTTATGTATTTTCCATTATGTATTAAGCAAGATAAATACAGCACACTCAAAGTACCGCAACCTAAGCATTAAAAGCGGAATCAATATATGTGTATCTACCTAAAAACCAAAATTTATAAATGCACTAGTTCAATAAATTATTTTAATAAGCTACTCTTTTTAGGGAATCATACATTAAAAAAATCTAATTGCTTAATATTGAGAGTATTACAATAATTTGTAAAAAACAGAAAACTGGAAAACTCCAATGTGATATTTGCACAAAACTTTTTTTGCTCGATTCAATACGTTTTTTATACATACAAGAATGGTGTCAAAAGTAAATAATATGAAATTTAGGTAAATTATTTTTAGAAATACTTGAATAGAACTTTAAAATATGTTTAAAAGTTAAAATTTGTTAAACAAGAAATGGAAATGCAGTATGCTGTGTTAAAATACTTACTTGCTGTTGCGTTTT
Organism: Hylyphantes graminicola; assembly: GCA_023701765.1. Classification (NCBI taxonomy): domain Eukaryota; kingdom Metazoa; phylum Arthropoda; class Arachnida; order Araneae; family Linyphiidae; genus Hylyphantes; species Hylyphantes graminicola. The sequence continues at coordinate 19,269,191 of CM043119.1, forward strand.
CAGTGGTGGCTGATTCGGTTGCTGAAGGTGTCGTTGCTTCTTCTGTTAACGATGTAGGAGTAGTTTCTATGGCTTTGTAGGCCTTAGTTGGCATTTCAGTAGAAATCTTCGAAGATAACTCAGTTTGTGTAACTGTTTTTTCTGTAGTGCTTTCAGTTGTGATTGCTTCCTCTTTTGCGGTTATTATTCCAGTAACATTTACCGTTGTGATGTCGGAAGCTGTATTAGTTGAAGTTTCGGTTGATGTCTCAGTTGGTTTTTGAGTTGTTTCCGCTGATGATATTTCAGTTGGTACCTTATCTGACATTTCAGTTGCTGCCGCAGTTGATATTTCAAATGAGCCCGAACTTTGTGTTGTAGTGGGTTTATCAGATGGTACTGCAGTTGAAATTTCGGTAGGCGATGAAGATGATATTTCTGTTGCTGCTTCAGTTAATAATTTAGTCGGCAATTCAGATGATGTTTGAGTTATTGCTGCAGGTGATACATCAGTTGGCACTTCGGTTGAAATTCTGGATCGTGCTGCAATGGATATTTCAGTGGGTGTATTAGTAGAAATGTCTGTAATTGCATCAGTAGATACTTCTTTGGGTGCTGCAGTTAATACTTTGTCTGTTGCAAGTGTCTCTATTTCAGCTGGGGCTACAGTTGATATATCAGTTGAAGCTGTAGTTGACAGTTCGGTTGGTGTTACACTTGATATTTCAGTTGTGAGTTTCGTAGGTTCTTTCGACACTTTTTCTGTTGTTTCAGACTCATTTGTTTTTTCTGTTGATATTTTTAGATCTTTTTCTATTGGTAATTCGGTAACTTTTACAGTGGATGGTTCAGAAGTGGTCGATTCTGATGTCGTAGTAACCTCAGAAGTCTTATCTTCAGCTGTAACTTCTGTTTTTGTAGGTCCAAGAGGTAGGATCAGCAAAGGTTTTTCTGTTGGTAAAGTTGTTTCAGCTTCTATTTCTGTAGCTTTAGTGACTGTAGAAGTAGTTGAAATTTCATCTTTGACTGTAGTAGGTACCGTAAATTCAGCTCGAGGAATTTTAGCATCGGTAGTTGTTCTGCCAGAAAATTTAGTAGTTTCTGCTTCAGAAGTAGTTGGTTCAGTCATCTCTATTTTTGTTGTTGGCGAAAGAGTTTGTGACGATGTAGACGTTTTCAAATCGTCTTCAGTTGTTTGTATGCTTTCTGAAGAATCAATGGATTTAACTGAATCTTCACCAATATCAGCAGGTACCGATGGAGTGAATTCTGGTTGAACTGCATCTTTTTCAACTAACTTGTCGTCTAAAGTCGTTAAATCCGTTTCTTCTTTGACCTCAGAAGTAGTTGTTTCTGCACCGAATGCTTTGGAAGTTGTCTCAATAGGAGAGAAAGTACTGGCAATTTCAGCAGTCACCAAATTCTTATCTGTTTGGGTTGTTTCTGGATGAACAGACGGCTTTTGAGTAGATGATAAATCTACTTCAATAGATGTAAGCATTTTTACTGTAGAAGACATTTGTTCTTCATCTTCTTTAGTTATTTCATGTTCAGTTGTTTTAACTGAGACTTCTTCAGTAGAAGACTTTTGAAGGGTAGTACTCTCTGGTGTTGTGGGGGGTTTAGTCGTCGGAAGAATTTGTTCATCAGTTGTTCCAGTAATTTCCGTTGATTCCCGTGTGGATAGTCCGACAGTTCTAGCCGTTTGTGAAATGTCTTGGGAATGATCAAATTGCGTTGTGTCTGTTTCATTTAGACCTACCTTTGCTTCCTCCGTGGTTAATTGTTTTTCCGCTATTGTCACTGGTTTTGGAGTAGTTACTGCTTTCGAAGATGATACTTCTTCTCTTGTTGTTTCTTTATCAATAGCAACCAACGGTGCTTCGGTATCTAAAGCTTTAATAGATGGTCCTTTGGTTGTCATAATTTGTTTGATAACAAATGTTGAAGTCTCCTCTGGTATGGTAGTTGTAGTTTTTGTAAAGTCTAGGGTAGTTTCTTTTTCTTTGTCAGTGAACCTAGTAGATACGAATTTGAAAATAGCATCTGTAACTGTTTCTGCTTTCAATGTAGTTGGAGGTTTTGTCTGAACAGTTTGAGATTCCTCGGTTATAGGTGTTAGTTTAGCTTCAGTTGTTGCAGAAGTTTCCGGTACTATATCTTTTACTGAGATTGTCGTTCCTTCTTTAGATAAACTAGGAATGATTCCTTTGCTTGGAATCGTTTCAGTAACAAATTCCAAATTCGTTGTAGATTCCGAATCTAGAGTGGAAATGTGGGCATCTTCCTCACTGCTTGGAGAAGTCTCTAGGGAATCAGATAATGTAGTTTTAAGAGTTACGAATTCCGTTTGTTCTTTTTCTTTTTTAATTTCACTATCTACAGTTGTTGAAGAGTCTTCTGTTTCTTTTTGATCCTTAGTTATTTCAGTTACTGCTGGTGTTGATAAATGTTCTATGTCCTTAGATGTAGGTAAGTCTACTTCTCTTGATGTAGATTTCGCAAGAGTAGTTTTCTTTTCAAATTCTGATGTAGTAGATTTATCAAAAGTAGACAAAGTTTGAGTTGTTATATCTGCTTCCGTAACGGTTTTGTCTGATTTTTCTTTTTCTTTCAAGGTAAAGGCTTCTAAAGTTGTAGTTTTCGAAGGCGTTTCTGTGACTAGTTTACTTGTTTGCCCCGATTCAGTTTCTGTAGTTTGAACTTCTTCAGTTTCTGAGTCTATTGCTTTTACAGTTGTTGATTCAAATGGTGCCTTTGTGGTCTTCATATCTTCCTTAAATTCTTCAATAGTGCTTACGGAAGGAGATAAATCTTCCTCCTGATCTTGTGTTTTCATTTCAGGGCTCATAATTTCTGTAACGGTGCTTGATTCTGATGATATTTGTACTGTTGTAGAACTGGAATCAGGTATACTTGCTGATTTTGTAACCAATTCAGGTCTTGTAGCTGGGCGTGAGCTTGTTTCCACACTTTCGTCAAAATCAGTTTCCAATCTTACCGTCTCAGTTTCATTTTTAGTAGTACTGGCTGTTGTACTTATTACTAAAGTAGTCTGCTCAGATTCTTTTTCTGTAGTTAACTCAGACGATTTAGTAGTAGAAACGATAAGTTCTTGATCTTTTGTTGTGAATTCTGTAGTCGAAAGTCTCATTGTAGTTGCAACAGTGTCTTCCAGTTTAGGTTGCTTAGCAGGAGTGAATATGTCAATTGTAGTTAATGGAGATTTCGATGAGTCCTCACCAACCACTTCATCCGTGGTCTTTTCAGTAACAGTTGTTTCTGCTGCTTGAGTTGTGACTGTTGATGTATTTATGTCACCAAAGTCAGTTGTCATGAAGCTTGTTTCTTTTGATTCAGCTGCTTTTGTAGAAAATTGTTCTTTAATAGTAGTTTTTAGTTCTGCAGGAGCACTGGTAGGTTGACTAGTAGTAGCAGCTTCAAATTCAGAAATTGATTCCGACGTGTCTACTGTTTGTTTGGCTGATTCTGCAGTCTCAGGAACTGTAGTGGGACTTACTTTTTCAGGAAGTGATTCAGTTGTAACCATATCAGTCGATTTACTAGTTGTTATTTTATCTGTAATTGGCGAAATAGTCGACGTCAATATTTCTGTAGTTACACTAGATGCATCTGTGATATTTTCATCTTTGCCTGTAGTTATTTCCGCTGAAGAAGTAACTTCATGTACATCAATGTGAGCTTTCATTGATTCGAATGTTATGCCAGTTACACTTTCCGAAGACGTTGTCGAAGTTAATTTTCCATCAGTTGAGCTTTCATCAACTGATTCTTCTTCAGTCGAAGACATGATTGTGGGTTTGCTTTCAGTTTCAAATGTTATTTCTGTCGAGATAGATTTTGTTTCTGTCACGTCAGTGGCGGTTTCTGGTTTAGATTTCATTGTAGTAACTGTAAATTCAAAAACAGATGTTGGAGGTTCTGTAGCTTCTGTGGACTCTACTTTTACCCTCGAATCTACACCCTTTTCTAAAGTTGTGGGTATTTCCTCTGAGAATGTAGTACCTTCTTTCTCAGTAGAAATCTTGTCATCAGATTTTGTAACTAATGTCGTAGAATGAATAGCACTTGGAGTTGTTGAAAACATAAAACTTATGGGTATAGGTGTTGTAGTTAATTGTTTTTCAGTTGTACTTTGTGTTTCAGCAAATGATAAGGTTGATAGAGATCCGTCATCTGCAGCTGAAATTAAAAAAAATGCATATTTTTAATTTTTTTTCTTTAAAAATGTACATGAATATTTTTTTATGCTGAGTCATCAACAACAGTAAAAACTAAACGCTGAGTGTTTGCTAAACTAAACCGTATGGGTCGCAACTTAGTAGAAATTCTGAGTTCATAGTCAAGTTACGAGTTTTTTTTCTTTTTTATTGCCGTAAGCTTAGGAAGTTAAATTAAACGCTTAAAAAATTACTAAAAACGCTAACGTTATTTCATTCCGTTATCATCACCTTCAGAAATTAAATTCATTAGTTGAAAAATAATTGGCATATTTCAAGGGATTTATTTTCATCCAGCATTCATTACAGGGTTTTATTGATGGTTTTAGGTGAAGGACACTGACACATTTAAGACACTTGGAGATTTTGTGAGATTGTTTTAAAGCGAATATGACGAAGCCATACGACGATGCTAGTGGCATATTTCAAGGGATTTATTTTCATCCAGCATTCATTATAGGGTTTTATTGATGGTTTTAGGTGAAAGACACTGACACCATTAAGACGCTTAGAGATTTTGCAAGTTTGTTTTAAGGTGAATATGACGAAGCTGTACGACGATGCTAGTGGCATATTTTAGTTGATTTATTTTCATCCTGCATTCATTACAGGGTTTTATTGATGGTTTTAGGTGAAAGACACTGACACATTTAAGACGCTTGAAGATTTTGTGAGATTGTTTTAAAGTGAATGTGAAGATGCTATATGAGTTTTAAAACTATGGTGGCTGCTAAATGAGTGCAGTAAAACCAACTATTTTGAAAAATTTCACGTTGAATTCAAAAACTTTAAAAAAAAATACCGTACAGACCAATGAAGTGCCAGTAAAACTGGTAATTCAATACAACAGTATACTGACAATAAATTGCACGTCACCTGATTATTTTAATTAATATTTCTTATTTTCATTTTTCACTGAAAAACGAAAACTTAAAGATGTTCACAAATCGTGATAGCAACCCCTCGTTATATCGCGCTTCCCGGGAAACAAGCAAAAAACCGAGATATAACAGAATGCGCGATATAACGAGCAATTTGATAAATATTATACTAATTATATTGAAACAATTGGGATAAATGATACAAGGCGCAATTTATCTGAATGCGTGTTATAATGAGGCGCGATATAGCGAGGGGTTGCGTACCATTAATAATTTAACAGAACATTATTAGATTTTTAACTTTCACAATCATAGATATTCTCAATATTATTTATTGGTTTCAGGTATACTTACGACATCTATATTTACTAGGACAACATTCATCTGGAAGGAGAATCTCTGCAACACAACCTTTCATGGGCAATTTGCAGAATATTCTGAAACAAGTAACTTCGCCTGTTGCGCAATGGCATTTTTCACATGGTTCAACGGTTTTGATCATTTGACCGCTACTATATAGCGTTCCATTGACTAAGCAATCATCTGAAATTAGAATAAAATCAGATTAAAATAAAAAAATATTCACAATTTTTAAAACTTATATTTAATTTATTTGAAAAATAAATGCATAGCTTTTTTCCTAAGCTTATTGTGAAGTAATTTTTTTTCTGTATTGATCTGTGCCTTAAACGATTTCATTACGAGCTTTCAATTATGATGTGTGCAAAAACAAAATACAAATATTTTAGTAAATGTTTTAATAACGAAAAAATAGTGTCTTAACACTCAATTGAACATTCCAATGTTAAATCTAATTTTATGAACAGTATTTATTACTAAATATTATAGTTAATTTTAGCAAACCATTTTTAATGTATTTATTGAAGAATTATGTTTTTATAAAAACATTATTACATATAATTTCATAGTAAGAAATTACTGCTAAAATATACAAGCGTACAGTGGGAGAAGGTAAAGAAGTAAATGCAAAATGGAAATTGCAGAGAAAAAGAACTTTTTCTTAAATATCAAAAATTGATTTGTATTTGAACCGCTGCATTTTTTATGAAAACCTTACAACATTGTTTAAGTTTCCTCACCTTTCTTCACAGTCGGCGTCATAATAGTAGTTAATTCTTCCGCTGTCTCAGTTGTTGTCGTTCCAATGCTATCTTGGAGAGTAGAAAGTTCTGCTTCAAGAATTTCCGCAGTTGTTTCTGTAACAGAATCTGTCGTAGTAGTTGCCGTTGAAGATGTTGATTCAGTAACCACCGAAACTGGTTCTGTGGTAATGTCCAATTTTGTGGTCTTTGTAACTGAAGCTTTAACTTCTAAAGTTTCAGTTGATTCTTTATGCTCGATTGTTATATTTTCAGACTCTTTAGTTTTGATCGTAGACAGTTCTTCCTCTTTAGGACGTTCAGTTTGTTCCGTTTTCTTAATTATTACACTAGTGACTGAAGTGTTGATTGGTGCTTCAGGAGTTGTAGTGAAAGGTGCCGCTGATGTTTCAGCTGGAGACTTGGCATCTGTGGTAACGTCTTTATCAGCATCAGTTGATAGGTCTGAAACTAGTGGGATAGTTGAAGATTTTATAGTGTGGATAGTAGTTTCGGACTCCATTGTTGACGAACTAGACTTTTCATCAAGAGAGACTGTAGTCGGAGATTTTTCAGGAGATGTCGAAGCTTCAGGTAATTTTTTTCCAAAAATAAAAGGAATACCATCTTCATCGTCTCTTTCTTCTTCGTCATTTTTCTCGGAAATAGTACTTAGAGTAGAAGCTTCTTGAGTATCTTCAGTCGTTGAGGCAACCTTTGCTGAAGATTCTTGCTCTTCATTTGTAGGTGATGGTGTAATCGAATCACCTTCTACCTCAGATTTCAGTGTAGTTAGATCTAATTCTTCTTTCACAGTTATTTGCGTTGTTGATAATGTGGGTATTTCAGTTATCACCTTCTGCGTTGTAGAGACAGCAGCTTTTTCTGTCTTAGTTTCTTCCGTTGTTTGTTGTTCAGTTACCTTTGTTTCAGGAAGTATTATCGAAGTTTTAGACGTAAGTTCTTCAGTTTTTGCAGTTACAGAAAATTCTGATCCAACCTCGTCAACTATTGCTGTTGTTGATAATCGTGGTTCTTCTGTTTCAGCTTCTTGTGTCGTTACCTCATCAGGTTCTTTTGTTTGTGGTGCTTGAGTTGTTTTATCTGGAATATCTGGTTTAGCCTTTGTTGTTGTAGGCAGTTTAGCCTCTTCAGTCACAGATGTTTGTGCGGATGACAAACTGAATTCTTCAATTTCAGTTTCGAGAGTAGTAGACTTTTCAGATTCCTTAAATCCTGTGCTGGGTGAGACGGTTGGTGCTTCAGTTACTATTTCTGAAGTAACTGGCTCCTTAGTTTCCTTTGGTAACTCTTGTTCAGTTGATTGTTTTGTTTCAGATTCTTGTGTAAATGTTTTATCAATACTTACAGAAACCGTTCCAAAAATATGTGTTGTCGTTTCAGATTCTAAAGACACTTCCTCTGTTGTACCCTTTGAAGAAGTTTCAGCCCCTGTTGTTTTTAATTCAACTCCTTCAGTTGGAGGCCTTACAGTTTCATCTAAGAAATCAAACTTTTGCGTTGATGAATCAGTACTTAAAGTCTTTGTTGATGTTGAAACTTCATCTGTTGTGACCGATTGGGATGGTTTTTCTGTAACTATTGATGTTGTCTTTTCGATTGGAGAAGTTACATCTTCCATTTTTGCCGCTGTTGAAGCCCCAGTGAATTTTGGCAAATCAGTAGAAATTGTTTTAAATGTTTCTACTGGGATAGAAACGGTTGTAAATGTAACACCTGAGGTTGGTTCTTGAGTGATTGTGGTAATTTCCGGAGACGTTTTCTCAGAAACTGTTGTGAATGCCGTTTTGTCTTCAATGCCATCACGTACCTCTTCTATTGTACTTATTTTGACAGTAGTTGAAGATTTAGCGTCCGTGATGTCTTTCACTGGTGAAAGAGTAGTATCGGCAGTTGTTCTTAATGCTTCATCAATGGTTATTTCCTTGATTGTGGTAGATTCCTCTTTTAAACCTTTTCTATCAACGTCAAATTTATCGGGTTCCTCAGTAGTCTTTACAACCGTAGTTTTTTGATCTGTAAATGTTTCTTCTTGAGTTGCTGTAATAGGAGCTGTTGTTGTGGAAAGTGAAAGAACCATGGAGTCTATTTCAGGGGTGATATTACTTTTCATTACTCCTTCTGACACTTCCGTGGCTTCCGTGGTTAGAATATCAGTAGTTACAGCCAGTGTTGAATGTTTTTCTGTATCCTCGATATCTGTTGTGGCGTGAGAAGTTGTTTGTACATCTTGTTCTGAAGTAGTTTTTTCTGATGCCGATGTTTCAACGAGAGTTTCTCCTTTTGAAGTTGAAGTTTCTGCCTCAATACTGACAGGAGTAGATATTTCATCTTTTTTACTCGTTATTTCTTCACTCAATGTTGTTGTACCAATAGGAACTTCACTAATGACTTTCGTACTAACGGATAATGTTTCTTTTGAGCTATCAACCGAAGAACTTGTAGAAATACTTGATGGTAGTTTTTCTTCAACAGTTGCCATTGCTTCTAAAATAGTTGTAGTTTCGGGTGCAACAAGCTCCTTTATAGCATCTGTCTGAATTTCTTTGACGGTATCAGCTGTGAATGGTGACTCAATTTTTATTGTTGTTGAAGGTGTTCCTTCTGTCACAGTTGTTTCAGATGAGGCTGATTCAGTGGATTTTTCTGCTTCTATTACCGTACTCTCTGTTCGAACTTTTGTTGTTGGTGGCTGACTAGTTGTTTTGACTTTTTCATCAGAGATCGATTCTTTTTCTGTAAAAGTAGTTGCTCTTTCATGTGATGTCGTTTCAATATCAAAAGAGGACTTAGTTTCAAGAGAAACAGATTTCGACGTGGTAAGTTCATCATCACCTTCAAGTACTTCGGTAGAATGGTCTTCTGAAGTTTCTTCTTGATCCTGTTTGAAATCGGTGGTTGAACTTAGTGAGATTTCAGTTGTTAATTTTGTCGAAGTTTTTGTTGCATCCGATTCAGTCTCTTGTAGTGTTGTTGGTTTTGCTGAAGTTGTTTCAATTGTATGGATAACACTTGTTTCAGCAGATTCCATATGAGTAATTTCACTTGGACTGGTGAAAGATGCTTTTGTTGTTTCCGCTGATGTTATATCATCAGTCTTGGCAGTCGAAGTTTCTTTGAATTCTGTTTCAGTTAGTCCAAAAGAAGTTGATTCGCTCGGACTAGAAGTAATTTCTGTTTTTTCTTTGAAAGATGTTGAACCTTCAGTAGACACATCTGGGATTTCTGATGATTTTATATCTGTTAGAGTAGTTAATTCAAGTTTAGGTTCAAATATCTTTGTCGTGCTATCAGTGGAAGTGACAGTACTAACGTCAAGCAATGTAGTACTTATATCAAGAGAGATGATTTCAGTAGGAGATGTATCGGCTGTTTTCACTGCTGAGACATCTTCTGAACTTGTAACTGCTGCCTTATCGTGTTCTGTTGTTTCAATCGCTTTATCTTCTGACTCGATGGTAGTAGTTTTGAGTGTACTGGAAACTATATCTTCTGATACCGAGCCTTCTGTTTCATCTGAGAATTTGGTAACAGGTTTAAGAGTCGAAATTAGCTCTTCAGGAGTGAAAGTTCCTTCTTTTGACGTTGATTTTACTTCAGTTGATAATTTAGATGTTTGAGAGCTATCAAAAGAAGAGGGTTCAGAAGTTAACTCAGTTCCTGATGATTCCAACTTGTCTGTAGTGACAGTGCCAAATGTTTCCTTGTGTGACATAACCTCGGATATTTCTTCTGGTGTTGGTGAAGTGACTGCAAATTGTGTTGTTTTGATGAAAGGCGTCTCCGTGCTTTCTGCTTCTGATATTTCAATGCTACTTGTACTGTCTTTCTTTATTATTTCTTCTCCAACCTCCGAAACATGAGCTGTGGAACTTTCATCTCCAAATTTAGGGGTTGTTTTGGCAATTAACGAGTCGTCTGTTATGTTTTCTTCCAGTTTTGTTTTTTCCGAAATAGTAACTGGCGTGTGTTCTGTAGGCATAGTTTCGGAAACTTTATCTGTAACTGGTTTCACGCTTGATGTTTCTATTGTCGTTTTTGTGTCAGGTACACTGTCTGTCGCAACGTCGATTACAACCGTTTCTTTAGATATTACTGTAGACTCTATTTCTGGAGTATGCGGCTGTCCATCGTCTGATTTAGTGACGAATGTAGTGGTTGTTTCTACAGGTAATTTAAATGTATCAGTTGGAGTCGTTTCTTTGAGTGTGTCAGTAATTGCTTTTGATGTTCCTGTAGGTAAGTCAGGTGAAGTTGTGGTTCGAGCTTTTAAAGTTTCAGGTATTTTGCTCTCGTCTGTTGAAGGTAAATCAACTTTAGTTTCATTGAATTCATCATCAGATAATTCTTCAGATACAGTAGTTGTAGATGCTTTTTCTGTAACAGTCGTTGATTTTTCATGAGTAGTGCTTATTTCTTCTACCTTGTCTGGAACAATAGTAGTGAATAAAGAAATTTCTGTTCCTGTTGTTTTTTCAAAGGTACTTCCCAACGGAAGAGAAGCTTCTGTAATTAATTCCGGTTTTGTAGTAATTTCAGAGTCCTGGATTTCAGTTATTATGTCTTTAGTTGTTAAATCCTTTTCTACTTCGGGACCAGATGTCGAAAATGGAATTTTAGGAAGAATAGAATCAATATCGGATGCATCTTTAACATCTTCAGTATGTTCTTTGTCTTCGATAGGAAGGCTTGTTTTATCCAAAGGAGTCAGTGTAGTTTCTTTTTCGCTACTAGATTGAGTTGTAAGTGGTATGTCTTCTGTAGTAGATGAAACATCAGCTAGTTCTTTATGCTCCGTGATTACAGTTTCTGAAGTGCTAGTAGTAGTCTTCTCAACTATTGTGCTTTCATCGGGGATGGTAGTTTTTAAAATGGTTGCTGGTGTTTCTTCTGTCTTAGTTGTTGTTTTTGAACTAGAGAAATCTGTTGTCTTTTCATCTGCAAGATCTTTTTCAGTTGACACGGGCTTTTCAGTAGTTGTACGTAAAATTATTGGCGTAACATGTTCTACAGGAAGGTCTGTCTCAATTGCTTTAGAAGATGTAATTATTTCAGTTTGTTCCGGCTCAGTTGATGAAATTTCTGCCCCACTTGCTTCTGTAACCTTAGTTTCTGGTATCGTATCAGTTTGACTTACTTCTGTTCTATTCAAAGATGCTATTTCGAATTCTCGTTTAGGTGATGTATCTGTAACAATGACAACTGTAAAATCTTCTTCCGGTGTCGTTAGCTTTACATCAGGCTTAACAGTTTTTACTGTATCGGTAGTTATTTCACCTGAAGATACAGTTGCAGTCGACTTTTGAGAATCAACCTTTGCGTCCAATACTGTTTCAGACTTAGTTGTGAATTTTTCTTTTTCTTCCGTAAAATTAATTTCAGATGTAGCTGCATGAACAATCACCGTGGGTGTAGTTAAGTCAACTGAATGTGAAGTAGATTTTTCTGTTACATGAATTATAGGTTCTGTTGAAGTAACAGGTTTTTGAGTCGTTGTTAATTCTGCAAGAGATGCTGTAGTTTTTTCTATGCGAGATGGATGTGTTGAAAAATCAGTTGTTGTTTCGGAAGCTAAAGTAGATGAAGAGGAAGAAGTCTCCGATTCGTGCTCTGTTTTTAATGTTGGTTGGGATCCATCTGTAATACTTGGTGTAGTTGTTTCTTGAATTTCAACACTAGTAGCAACAGCTTCTGTTATACTATCTGAAATTCCTTCAACTTCTTCGTCACTTGGCATTTTAGTACTTGTTACTATGATAGATTGAGTACTGGTAAATGTTTCTTCAGGTAACTTAACTTTTTCTGTTGTAATAGAACTATCAGATACCCGCATAGTTTCCAAGTCTAATGAGTGTTCAGTTGTTTTTGTTGATTCAGTAGACAATAAATGAGTTGATGATTCAAAAGTTATATCTGCTGTTTCTGCATCAGATGTTTTACTTAAAGTACTTAATGTAGGAGTTGTTATTTCTGAAACACCGACCTTTGGCACTGATGATATTTCCTCAGTTTTATCTTCAACCATTGTAGATGGCGTTGTCTCTCCTTTTTCGGGTGTAGAAAGTTTTGTTGTCATTACAGTTGTTTCGGAATCGAATGTTGATATTTTTTCAGTATCTATACCAATACTTGATTTCGAAATTTTAAGTGTGACATCTGTTTCCGTCGTTTCAAAAGAGATTGATTCTCTTTCGGTTGTAGCTGCTATTTTTTCTTCCGGTATTTGAGTAGTGACAGTTTCGTTTGTTAACTGCATAGTTGACGTTTCAGAAATCGGTTTCAGTGTTGTGGAAGATGCTTCTGTCTCAAATTCTTTCATCGTAATGGTCACTGAAGGAGAAACAAATTCAGAAGTCTTAACCAAGTCCACTTCTGCAGTAGTAGACTGAGGTGAGAGTTTCAATTCCGTACTTTCATCTTGTAAGGTAGCTAAACTTTCTTCTTTGACGTCAGCATCTACGGAGGTCTTCGGTGTCACAGTAGTATCAGTTTCTTCTATGCTAATAGATGGTCTGCTTGTAGTAGTTTCCAACTCAAGTTTTGTGGCTGTCAAAGATTCATCATCAGTAAATTTAGTTTCATCTATTGGCGAAATTGTTTTATCCGTGTCAATTTTTTCAGTTACTTTATCTATTGATTCACTTTCTGTGATTTCTGAAGGTTCTGATTCTGTCGTTAGCTTAAAATCCGTTACTTTGGAAGTAGAAGTTACTTCAGGCAAAACTGTAATTTCTTCTGTGAATATCGATGACACCGATTCTGTCGTTAATTTAATATCTGTAGCAGATGGTGTTGAAGTAGCTTCATGGGAAGTAGCTACTTCTTCAGTGGATATTGGTGGTACTGACTCTGTCGTTATTTTTAGTTCTGTAGAAGCTGACGTAGTAACTTCTTCAGTTGATACTGAGATCGCCGCTTCTGTGACTAATTTGACTTCGGTAACAGATGCCGTTGAAGGTTCTTCAGTTGAAATAGTTGACTCTTTTGTTGACATTGAGTGCTCCAATGCTTCAGTGGTTTCTTTCTTCACAAATGTTGTCTCACTAGTAGGTAATGTAGATTTTTCGGTAACAAATTCTGTGCTAGTTTCCGTAACTGCTTTTTTGTCTGTTTCATTATCGGAAATTTTAACTTCAAGGTCTGCGCTTGTTTCTTCTTGGGAAGTTGTTTCTGGCTGTATTTTTTCAGCTTCTTCTGTTGAAGGAGCTTCGGTAGTTGAAGCGGAGGAAGAAACTGTCTCTTCCACTAATTTTTCAGTACTAGTACTAATTTCTTGTTCTTCATCCGAAGTTATTTTAGAAGCTTGAGTTGTAAGTAAGTCTCCTGTTGTAACTTCTGTTTTTTCGCCAATTTCAGTGAAAGCTGCTTTTTCAGAAGTAATTGGTTCCTGGCTAGATTCTGCTGTAGATTTAGTGAAATCTTCTTCGCCTAAAGATACTTCTTCTTGTACTCCAATTGTAGTGAATCCAGCATCACTAACCCTTTCGTCTGTTGCCTTAAATTCTTCAGTAAAAACTTCTTCTTTAACTGTTGTTGTAGCGCTTGTAGTTCTTTCTTCTAAAAGTAAAATAAAAGCACTCAGCAAAAATAATATAAAACTGAAATTATAGTTATTTAAGCAACTAGTGGCGAAAATGACACTTTATAAGACGAGTGGCTTTTATTTCACGAGCGAGGTACGAGCGAGTGAAATAATGACAAGAAGAGCTTAATAAACATTTTTTACAATATTTTGCTTACAATATTTTTTATAATAACGTGCAGAAAAGTATTTCTACCAATGAGTGATGTTCATGACATCATTTAGTTTCCATGGAGATATTCGAAAATGCAAAGTAGCGAAAGGAAATGTGTAATAGTTATTTAAGCAAGTAGTTCCGAAAATGATACTTTATAAGACGAGTGGCTTTTATTTCACGAGCGAGGTACGAGCGAGTGAAATAATGACAAGAGCTTAATAAAGTATTATTTGGAACGTGCTTGCTTACAATATTTTTTATAATGACGTGCAAAAAAGTATTTCTACCAATGAGTGATTTTCATGACATCCTTTAGTTTCCATGGAGATATTCGAAAATGCAAAGTAGTGAAAGAAAAGTTGTAAAATACTTTTCTATTTTGAATAAAAATAGTATTTAGATTAATTAGTGCTACCGAACATAGGTGAAAATTAATTTGAAATGATGTTCGACCAACTTCCAGATTAAATTAACAAAGCAGCTAAGGAAGTTTGGTCGAATCTTTTTCCAGAAAAGTATTGTTTGGAGTGAAATTTGTGTTCTTACTTTTATCTTATTTCATTTCCTTTAATAATTTTTGTAATACTTTTAGTTTCCATGGAGATTAGAAAATGCAAAAGTAATGAACCAATGGAATTAACTGAGTTTCGTGACCATTTAGTTTCCATGGAGATATTCATGACATCATTTTGCTTTTCTACCAATCAGATACTCTTATTTACTTTACCACACTAGTGCCGAAAACCAAATTTTCGCACACTGTCTGTGACGCAACCACGTAAAGTGTCATTTTCGCAACGATTTATGAATGAATATGATATAAAAAAGTAAACTTTTTTCACGTTGTTATAAAAAAATTAACTCTTAAATAACAGTTGTATTCAGTTAGTAAAAAAAAACTATCCACATTTTCCAGTTTTCTCAGTTGTGTAAGAGGTTTTAAATGATATGTACACACATTTACCAAATGATTTCTCAGTAGGTAATTGTGTGTTTGTCTTTAGAAATATAACTTTGATTGGTATTGCTTCTTGCATTATGAAAGTGCGAATATCGCAGAAGTAAGCTGGCCCCTATTTCTCCCAATATAAGTTTTGTTGCTGTACTAGACGGGATTTTTTTTGGTATTGTTTCGAAGTGATCAAAGAAGCATTAATCTAAAAATCGACGAAATGTTGAAAAACAGAATGGTCGCGATCAGCAATTTTATGTTGGTTGGTTGATATACATATATTTTCAGGCTTGTGTGCTTGCTCAGAGAGCCGCTTATAAACCTTCATCAAGTAAGACAGTCACAACACACACACACACACTCGCGCTCACATGCACACATATACGTGACAGATGCTGCCATCCATCACGTGCCACCTCCACAATTTAGACATGTCCCTGAAGGGGAAGGAAATAGTCTCCAGGAACCTGTACCCGTGAGAAACTGCGCAATGAGCACCCACAGGACTTTCAGACCCAACAGATTTAACGAGCACGTACTCCGCATATCCTCGGTGAGTTTTCAGCGACCAGGTTTCGATCGCGGGACCTTCCGATCCGTAGATCGCTACTCTGACCACAGGGTGCCCCACAGCAACATTTTTAATGTATTTTTCTCAATACTTACCACAGACATAAGTCGGGCAGCACTCTCCTTCTGCGGGCGGCACTCTCTTGCAGTTCTTCCTGGGAGCCACGACGCATTCTAAGAAATGTTCGCATTGCCACACACTGTTCACGCACATACAGTTGTGTCTGCAAGGATCCAGAGAGGTGACTTTTTCCATCGGTTTGTAGGTTTTGTTTTCGTGACGACAAGTTCCTAGAAATTAAAATTTAAAAAGGTTAATTGTTTTGCTGACAACTTCAAAATATGCTTTACAACATAGGTTATTACAAAAAAAGTATACCATGAGTGGTTGATTTTTTAAAAAAAAAATGAATTATTACTTTGCATTGTACACTTTTTGATGATCCGAATTACGATAATTGTTACTTTTTTAAAGATAATTCCATAAAGTAACAAATAGAGAACTAAATGTTAAAATAAATTCGATATAATAAGTTTCAAACTAAATTTTAATTGCATTATCGCAGGTAAAAGTTAAAAACTTTGTGCTAGTAGCAGACAAACACTTATCGAACTACTACGATACTTATAAAATATTGGAGAATAGCATATAAAGTGAAGTGAATGCTTCTAATAATTGTTTCATTTGAAAAGATTTACTACTACTGGGTTACGAGAAAGATTTTCGACTATTCTTGTGTCATTTGTTCCAGATAAAACATTCCTGAAAAAGTAGACACTCACTAGATTATGCATAGATACAGCTTAGAATTTTTCGACATCAACTGTCCACATATTATCCCATGCTTTATTAAAAATAATTTATAAAAGATGATTAATTCATAAATTGAATGCATGAGTATAATGGAGATGCACCTACCTTCTCCTGGAATGGGTTGGCTTGGGAAAAACACAGGTCTTGTAGTGGATAGAGTGAAAAAACTATCTGGGACTTCAGTAATTTTAGGTTCTCGAGAACGTGATGCTATATCTGCAGTTGTTATTGTAACATTTCTGTCCGCTGTTGTAGATTCAGTAATCGGGCTTACAGTACTTGATACTTCAGACTCTTCTGTAAACTTCGAAGTTTCTTTATCTTCTACAGTAACTGTTGATTCTTCTGTGACTTCTGATGTTGCTGAGGTTTTTGTGGTTTTGATGACTTCCGTAGCATCCGTTGCCTTCGGTGATTCTGTAACGATTGGTGTTTGACTGACTTCCGATTTCGCTGTTGATTCTGTAAATATCGATGTTTCGCTGATTCCCGATGCTCCGGTTTGCTCTTTCGTGACTTCCGAGGCTTCTGCGGTTTCTGATATTTTGCTGGTTTCTGTAGCATCTGTTATCTTTGGTGACTCTGTGAAGATCGACGTTTGGCTGACTTCCTGTACACTTGTAATTTTAGTGCGACTTTCTTCGTCCAATGTATCATCTGGTGTCAACGTTGATGAGACCACAGTTGAGGTTTCTGCATCTGGTTGCGAGACTCTCTTTCGTGAAAAGATACCCAAAGCGTCTTCTTCTTCGAAATCCGTTGTCAAGGAAACGTTACTTGTCGAATCTTCTAAAACGGGAGCCAATGTTGAATGCCAAACCGGCACTTCAGTTGTCGAAGCTGTATAAAATAAAAATTATAAAATATTGAAAACATTGAATTAGCTGAAAAAAATATCAATGGCTTATTATATAAAGTAGATATTTCGTTAAACCATTTAAGATAAAAAAAAAGCATTTGGCTGGCAAATATAAAATGCGTATTAACTAATTAACGATCTTTATGGTTTATAAAAGTAGGTATCTAAACGGAAAAAAAATTATTATATACATTAAAATAAAGCTTTTTAAGATAAATAATGTTTATGAATTACGAATTTACTGGTAATATAAATAAGCTAATCCTAAGAATGAATAAATATTAATACTTCTTATCTACATAGTGAAAAAGAATCTATTACATCATTTTAGATCAGTGGTTTCCAACCTTTTCTGTAACATCGCCCCCTTCTTTAAGTTGACTTACACATATCGCCCCCCTTTAATTTTTATAATTTGTCCAAATATAGTTTGAGTTAAAGTGTAACTAATAAGGCAATTTTATAATTTCAAACACTTACTACCATATATAAAAATAACCAAAGCAGCTTTATCCGGTTACTCTTAAATAAAATCGAAAAAATATATAATGTTTATTTTTTTCTATTTTTATTTAGATTTTTTCAAAGAATGAACGTGAAATAATTAACTAAGATCCTTAAACTCAATTCTGGAAAATTTGAGAGAGCTGACAATAAAAATTAAAGAAAAAAATGATTGTTGAAAACTTTTTTATTCTATCTTATTTCAAGTTCATGCGCAAGTCCTTGAGGCAAATGTTCAATTGATATCTTTGTTTAGTGAGGAGCTGGATAACAGAACTAACCCTTTTTTAACTAAATATATTGACGGAACGAGATGAGAGGTAGTTCAACTTTTTACCACAGTTTAGATTCAGTGTAAATAAGTTTCACGCAGGCTAACTCATAACCTCTCTATTTGAAATGTGTTTCAAATAACAATCATACTTCAGATCCACAAACTCCGTCTACAAAGAGTTATTAAGGTTATCCACAACCCACAGATTCGAAAGGGGATCAACAATAGAATCAGAAATTTTTAATTTGGTGAAATCCTCAAAGCTTGTAAGAATGTCAGTTTGAAATTGTCATGGTGATAAAAAAAATTGGAATGTGGTTTTACTGTACTAATAGTACAGTATATTTTAATTTTCCCCCTTTGAATACTCATCGCCCCCTATCGCCCCCAAGCTATTTATTGCCCCCTTGATAACACAAATCGCCCACTTGGGGGCGATCGCCCCCAGGTTGGGAACCACTGTTTTAGATTATAAACTCGATAATCCAACACTTACGGCATTCGTATTTGGTGGGACAGCATTGTCCAGGCTCAGCTTCTCCGACGCAACCCTCAGCTGGTACCGGACATTTCTGTACAGCGCAGGCTACGGAATGTTTCATACAGAAGCAAGTTTCACATTTATTCTCTGATGGTACCGGATCTCCGTCGTGGTACATCTTATCTCCAACTCTGCAACCTAAATAATAAGTATGTTTACATTTCAATATTTTTTGTACACTCTTAAAACGCACGAGTGATTTTAACTCAGTCTGAGTTAATTTGCACTCCTCCAGTATAGAAAATGCACTTCTCCTCCTGGAGTGGATCCTTTGTGTGTTAAACCTCCGACAGGATCACTCCAAACGAGTGATTTTAACTTAGTTTGAGTTAATATTTACTCCTTCCCAGTGTCGAAAATGCACTTCTCCTACTGGAGTGGATTTCACTCTCTTGTTTTAAGATTGTAAGAAATGTATTTGATATTATATACAATTTTTTTCCATTGAATTTTTTTTTAAAAAAGTGGTGTTTTGCAGTCATTGAAAGTCCCGAGGTTAAATAATTACTTCTACATTAAATTATAATCAAACTTTACTTTTTTAACTATATCCAACTCTCATTCTTGGCCTCTGACATTTGGCGTCGAGACTCCAAATAACGACTGACGATGAATTACAATTAAATTTAAAATTGATTCACCTTAGATTGTAACGTTCTGACATCATTAGATATATTTTCTGGATAGTATTGTTAAATTTGGGAAACTATTTTATTTAAACATTAAGAGAATTTCTATAATATATTTTATATAACATAATTATATTTTAATAAATTAAACAGTTTAAAGCGTATCCAGAAGTTACCTAAATAATACTTTAAAACATAACACTGATTTAAAGACACAATAATTTCGAACTGATCGAGAATTTTGCAAAACAATAATTTCAAAGACATAGAGAAATTACTATTTCATTACTTAAATGAATATTAATTTTTTTTTAAATTCATAAATAATAAATTTAGACTAATTTTTTTAAACAATTTTGTCACCTTCATAGTCTTCCGGTTCCATGATGCCAGGTGGGATTGTTGTAGCAGCTTCATCCGCTGTAATTTTTTAAAAAAAGTTAATGTAAGGAAACATAAAACAAATTAATTTAAATGCAAGATCCATTCATAGGTAAATATATTGAAAAATCTATGATGAATGCAAAAATATATATTTTTTTCTTAGGGAAGAACAAAAATAGGTGGTTTGATACCAATGTCGTTATTTAATGAAAGAAGCTTAATACAAATCAATCTTCAAGATATTTGTAATGTTTTCATAATATCATTTTATTTAAAAATTTGCAATATTTATTTCAGTTTAATGTTCAGCTAAGGAATAGTTCAGCTAAAAGGAATGCTTAAAATAAACTGTACTTTTGAAAATATTCCTAAGAGGTTTTATTGTATTAAAAAAAGAAACTATAAAACGTTAATAAAATTACTTTTAGTATCGAAATTTTTTTTATTATGTCTAATTTCTAAAAAAAAAAGAAAAGAAAAGAACAGTAAAATAAGCCGAAACCTGCCGAAATATTGTTTCTAACACTTTATGTATTTACTACATAATTTACGCGTATAATTTATAAACATATTATACTAAAAGCGATTTCCAGATCTTTTGAAGTGAAAAGCGTAAAAAAAAGCGCAAGTATAAATCCTTCCAAATCGTTTTGTTTTCAAGTTGTTATACTTTGGTTAAGTGACAAGCCGGAAAAAAAACTCTCTTTCAATATCATATCGAGAATTGCGGAAGTTATGATACTTAATTGAAGTCAATGAAATGTCCGAAGGCTGTAGGTATAAAAAAGGTAAATAGGAAGCGATTAAGATCTCTTTTGGCGACTTTTCAAGATCACTTTTTTTTGTTGCTCTGGAGGTCGACTATCTTTAATGATGTGGATCTATGATGCATCAGCCGGTGTTCGGTAAAATAACTATTTGATAGAGGGAAAAAGTGATTTAGATTCCTTTTGTTTTTATGGTTGTTGAAAAAGTATTTTCCGTTTACAACTTTTCTTAATACTAACTTTTGTATTTTAAAATAGAGAGTTCAAGCTTATCAAAAATACTTATAACTAAGCTGTTTACTTATTAATTGTTTAAAAAAAATTACGTACTAAGTTCAAACGTTCATCAAAAATTAAAGGATATTTTATAATACTTTTTGGGTTCAACATAAGTTGTAATGGACTATTAATTTTAAAAAAATGTTGGAGCTTGATTGTTAATTCATAGCGTACAGAAAGTATTTTTTTTACCGCTTTAAACCTTAAATTTCACTATATTGACGTGACCCCATAGCAAATGTTAAAAATCTTCAAAATTACTTGCAAGACATACTTCTAAATACATAATTGAAGAGCTTAGTGGAAGAACGTGCTAAGTGACATTTTTGAAAAAATGGAGATTTCTGTGTCAATGAACACTAACTTCTTTAACTATTACAAGTTTCCAATTTTTCATCAAAATTAAGTTTATTACACTTTTTACGCTTTGCAAGTTCAGTTTTCAATAGATCTGAGTACAAACGAAAAACTTTGAAGTCAATTTTCTCATTTTCACTTTTTGTCACTTAGAACAATCTTCCACTAAGCTCTTCAATTGTTTGAAACATATGTTTATATAAAGAATAAAAATATAAGCGAAGGAGTCTTTTTCTTTTTTGGGGGGAGGGGGAGGGAGGGGGGCTGGGTGAAGAGGGTATTCCCAATTTATTTGACTTAGTCTAACACATTTTTGGGCACAATCTTTCACACTTTATATAGGTTTCTACATATTCACCAGTACTTACTGCAGTTGTATCTCGCAGGACAGCAGCTTCCAGCCTTGTACTGGGGAAAACAGCCATCCACCTTGAGTTCGCATTCCTGCATGGTGCATACGGACGTGTTTCTAATGCAATAACAAACCTCGCACGGTTTCACTGGGTCCATGGGAATTCGGGCACCCTCGTCGTAGTAACGGCCGTCCAGATAGCATCCTAGGGAAGATGCTTTATTGTTAATTTGAAATTGACTAACACACGCATTCTTCGTAGTAACGGCGTACAACATAACAACCTACGAAACAGTTATTTCTAACTTAATTTCCACTCTACGAACTAAATGAAATGGTATATTTTGTTCATTTCATCTTGACGCATTTGTCTTAGTAACGTTCAACGAGATAATAACCAATGGAACATTATTTTTAATTTAATTTTAAATGAAATGGTATATATTTTGTTAATTTTAAAAAGATAAAAAAAATCCGGCCATCCAGATAGCTACCTGTGAAATAGCTATGAGCTAACTATGAAATAGCTCTTACTTGATTTTCACCACACGAATTACATGAAATGGTATATCTTGTAAATTGCTAACAGGCATTACGTTCGTCGGAGTAACAGACTATGATACAACAACCTACGAAGCAGTTATCTCGTATTTAATTTAAACGATACGAATTAAATATTATATTTTGTAACACGTCTTAGTAACGTTCAACGAGATAGCAACGTATGAAACAGTTTATCTTTAATTTAACTTCTTGAGATACAAGTTAAATAAAGTGATATATTTTGTTAGTTTTGAACTGTGGCACTTTTGTTGTCTCGTTTACTACTACGAGATAGCAACTTATGAAAAATCATTCTAAATTTCTACGATATAAATCAACGAAATTATATCTTTCGTTATTTTTATAAACACTTAGAGAATTGATGTTCAGATTTGGAAATAACTCAATACAAAGCCTTTAACCATAAACTTATGTTACATTGTTTGTTTTTATTTATAAGTTATTCTAAAGGATATTGTAGTTCGTAATGGAAAGTTAAAAACGCATTGAGAGTTAAGAAAGTAAGTCAGCCAGTAAGAAAAAAAGTGTTTGATAATTCAAATTTTTTTTTGCTGTCTAATGTTACTTTTTATATTGAAAACCGGGTTAATTTTGATAGAAACCTCAATTTGAAATGTCCCTGAAACTTTTATTAATTCTTCCTAATTTTAAGTCCTGATATTTATTCTTCCTCGACAAATTTATCTGCACATAAAATGATTTTATTACTTTTATAAAGTTTAACACCACAGGTTTTATGTTTTTCTCAGCATCTAATCTGAAGTATAAAGCATAACTTAAAACAGCAAAGCATAAAAATTATACTTTTTCCCACAGAAAAACCTATTACGACAAAAGAAATTATGCAGCGTCGTCGCTCAGCATTCTTCATTCTCATCAAAGATTACACGTTTGACAAGATCCACGATGCGTCTTCTATGCAAAACAAAACCTTCCCAATGTCAACAACGAATGTTAGACCACAGTTCGGCGGATTTTACGATGTGAGCACTGATTCTATAATATCATTGCGGAGGTAAGAAGGAGTGGCGATGCTTGGCACCAAAAAATAGTGAAGGTGCCTGAAAGTTGCCGAGAAGATGAAGCAGGCCAATACCACCTAGATTGGAAGGCAGAAGAACTAAGCAACACAACGTCACACTAGTGGACCAATTTCGATTTGTTGACCAATAACGTCGTATCTTAAGATGACGACGCATCTTGATTCATCTTATCCTAAAAGTTTATTCAAATACAAGATCTAGTCACGAATGATCATTGGTCAAAACCCCAGAATCGGTCCACTAATATGACGTCAAGCATTTAGTTCGCCGGCCTTCTAATCTAGGTGGTATTGACAGACCCAAAGAAACCACAGTGTCAATGAAGCAGATATGAAAAGGAAACGTGTCATTTTGTTCTGCAAAAATTGGTTATTTAAGCTACAAAATTTACAATTTACGGAATTGTGGACTCTGGCAAGAGAGTGATAAAAATGCTCTAGGGCAGGGGTTCCCAACCGGTGGTACGCGTACCGCTGGCGATACGCGGGAATATTTCAGGTGGTACGCGTGAGTGATGTGAGCAACATGATGCTATAAATAGCTTCTGTACGCATGTGCAGTGAGCACACAAACATATTACTCATTATTTTAAACATTACAATTATTTTAAAGAGGAAATCTTTTTTTAACTTGTGGATTGGATTTCCCGAGTTTGTATTTTTTTTATTTGCATGTTTTTAGACCTATGGTTAACAAACAAAACTGTAAATTAATACCATTTTAATCTCATTTTATTTCTCCATTATCATAAGCATGTTATAAACAAACAAATATCTATCCATTAAATACGAAGTTTTCACAGGAATTTTACTCAAAAACCCTTGAACACTTTCAGAAGAGTAAATATTATACGTGTTTATTGAAATATTTAGGTCTGGTGGTACGCCAAAATTTGTCAAAAAGCCAAGTGGTAAGCAGGTGTAAAAAAGTTGGGAACCCCTGTTCTAGGGTAAAGACTCAGATGGTGTTCTCCTTGATAGATGTATGAATTAGTCTCCCTCTTACATATACACTGTGAGGTTGTAAAACGAGTGATGGATGCTGTAAGATGACATCTCTTTGATTTCGAGAGCATGGTCATGGTGTGAAATCTCTCCAGCAAAGAAAGGAAGGCAAATAATTCATTAAATGAGTTGTTGGGCCTACTTCTAAAGCTATAAATAGCTTCACTTGGGAAACTATATCTTGCAATTGTTTATGACTAAACATCACCTCCACTTTTCCTCTTACCTCTATTAAAAACGATTGCTTACCTCTTGGTTCCGAGTCTGGCTTCTCTGTCGTAATGCGAGGGTACACTGCAAATAAATAAATAACTATTAGAGAGTGAATTATCTAACTAGCCTTGGATATATTTGTTATTATTCAGCCCGATTGCTGTGTATTTTCTTTTCCATATGCATGCTGTCTATTTTTAAATGCATGAACGGTGGCAGGTTTTATTCTTGGGGAAAGACCAAAAACCCGCATGTTTTGTTGAATCTTTTAGTGTGAATCACTCGTCTTTAAGAAAATTGTTGGAAACGGTATAGATATGATCCTCGGATACGGTTTTTTGAGTCAAAAAATAGTTAAATGTATTTTCAAAATTTATATTCTGAATGTATGTTGAGCCATTATGCAATCGCAATAACTTGTACGTATACAATCATAAGGTATACTTCGAGCATAAGTTCTATGAAATCGACTTGTTTTGTTTATTGTATGTAGTTTACTATATTTTATACTTATGATAATCTTATGCATTTCATGCTACATTTTAGTTTAACAAATTTTAAACAAAAGCTATACACTTTATACTCAAATTGTAGTTTGACAAATTTAGAACCAAATGCAATACATTTTTTACTACATTGCAATTGATCCAATTTTATTTGTTAAAATACCCTCTGGACCCTAGAACTTTAGACAGCAGTCTTCGACATGCAAGACATGAATAACTAAAACATGAATCTCGTTAAACCCTGCTTTTGTGTGCAGTAAAATCTTTGATATTGTTTTTGGAAAATATTGTAAATCATTGTTCTATTTGTCAGCTTATAAGAAACGTTCTTGGACACATTTTAACATAAAACTTGAAGACATTTCAAAGAAGCACGAACTTTAAGCTTATAAAAACCTATAAGCCTACCAACAAGTTCACACTGTTAAAAATAATAGTTCAAGGTAGAACCAAATTGCGGTTCAAAGTTGCTGCAACCATGATTTGGAGGACTGTTAAACCATAAAATTGTATTTTTAAATTGCGTGAGAGGTTGAACCATATGCGGGATTTTCCCAAAGAGTAACTATAGTGAAGGGTTGAACCATAAAAAGGTTCTCCAAATGCATAACAAAAGATATATAGGTTGATCTATACTCTGGCCCATCAGTGATGAATTGAGAATTTCTTCTACTATTTCCCGTATAGAGATCCTATTTATAGGATGACTTGCAGCAGGTGGGATTCGAAGCTAGGGAGGTTGAATCTCTAAACTGAAGCCATAAACACTCGGCCACGGACGGGACAATACTCAAGCAGAAGCAGTACTACTAATGGTTTGAGTAAACACTTAAATTATCGGTTGCATAGTTGTAGAGGTTGAACCGAATTTTCGTGAAAGCAGGTCTATTTCCAGAAAGTGATATTTGGTTTAACCATTTTATGGTGTATCTACCATAAGTTCTTGATTTTTCACCAATATTTGGTTCAACGTTAAACTGAAATTTTTAACAGTGCAGAAATAATAATTAAAAAATTTTAAATGCTAGTTATGAAAAATCTCTTTCCAAAAATTCATGTCTTTTTAAGGAGCTAATGAGTCAATACCTTCAGGACACCAGAACTTTGGACAGCAGTCTCCGACATGCATTTCAGACACGCAGTTCTCCCCTACCGGCTTCACGAAAGGGCAGACGCGTAGGTAGCACATGAGAGTGCTTTCCACACAAGTACAGTTCAGACAAGGCTCCCTGGTTTCTATCTTCTCTCCACTGGAGTATAGCTCGTTCATGTAGTAGCATCCTGAAATGACATGAAATCATCAATTAGTCCATTGAAAATATCTGATACACTCTCAGAAATAACACTTTCATTTTTGACGATTCGTTATCCTGAAGCCTCATTTCGTTAATTTTGAGGATTATTTCGTCAAACTATCACTTGACTCTTGAGTAAACGCGAATCCTCACTTTAACGATCTTGATTTGACGATTGAATCTTGATTTTGAGGAAACTGAATCTCATTACTGTACTCAAATGCTCAAAAATGGCGAAATATTTCTTTACATTAGACGAAATTCGAATCCTCATAAAAAGGACGAATCAATTTTCCTCACTTTGAGGAACGAAAAACTCGGAGCATTTGCCAGTAAACGGCATCGTCAAAATTAAGGAAAATTTCGTCATTATTGAGTATTCATTTATGAGAGTGTAAATGTAATTATTTGGGTATCTTATAGTGAATAAATCCAGTTGGGTCAAAAGAAAAAATAATAATTATAAAATTTATGAGAAGAAAGGGGTTTTTTTTGAAGAATAAATATTGTCCAATGTATGAAAGGAAATGTTTATGTTTTTTGAAGAATTATCATTGCCTAGTGGAAATGTTACGGGAAATTTAGTTAATTAGGGCCATATTCATAATACCTGGGCAATTAAAAAATATGTACTCGATAAAATATGGCAATTTAATGATTTTGTATATATGTGTGATAATTTATCCCATTGCCTGGTTATTATAACTTCTGCTATTAATTCTCTGGGCGTTTTGATGAATTTACGTGTATTTGTATAGCATATAATTATGCGCATTTGTACGTTCCTTAGATATTTCTTTTTTACTTAGTAATTTGTTTGAATGCTATATATCCTCTTATTTTTGCTAATAGAGAAAATATGAATAAAAATATTTTCAATTTGCCAACTCAACTTTCGACAAGTTGTGATACTCTTTTTATAATTTATCACTTTGTCTCATCTCTTTAGGAATTTTTTTTTAATTTCCGGAGCTTTAAAGAATAATAACCAATTATTCAGATTGCCGTTATTGTTCTCGTAGTTAACACAGTAAATCACCACTCAGTTCCATCAAGTAAGTTAAGTAAACAACACTAAATCTATTTATGGGAAATAATCATTGTAAAAATTGAAATTGAATTACGTGGAATTTTATTTGTTTCCTGTGTATTCCCAGGAAATATAAGTATGCATTGTAAAATGCGTAATCCAATGATTAAAAAAACACAAGTATACTTCGTACTTGTTTTGAAACTTACCTTTCTGATTTGTGAATCGATTTAATGATGTCTCTTGAACCGGTGCTGCAAAGAAAATAATTTGCATTTAGACAAGATGAATTATAAACAAGTAGCGCTATTCAAATTATCTTCAACAATTGTTAGTTTTAGGACCCGATTTACCTACAACAAAGCTAATGCTCTATCATTTCAACTTAATCAAAATATTTAGAGGATTGCTTTAAGAAAATTCCAAAACATCTTGTGTTTTGCTCTCTGACTGAAGAGACGAACCTTGAAATTGTTTGTGTAGAACGGAGTTTACAAGGTTTGTTTGGCACTTGTTGTACATCTCCAAAACACTTGTTTTACAAATTATTCATATTTTATGCATCAATCATTCTAACATTTAAAACGGTAAACCTTAACAAAAGCGAAAATACTATATACAAGGAGTATTTTACACTTGTTGTAAACTTCTCAAGCAAACTTTTCATATTCATCATCGTTTTTCCCCGAATAAGAACAATTATTTATTTAAATCGAATCTCTGTACTGGGAAAGAGTAGAAAAATCCAACTCGTGGCGGATGGGCCAAAGTACACTGGGACAGACGTGCTCGTTAAATCTGTGGAGTCCAAAGTCCCGACGGCGTCAGCGTACGAAGTCGCTCGAAGTTCCTTTGGGTGCCCGCTCAGGTGTCGACATCGTCACTTGACCAGGGTTCTAAATTACGAGGCGTATTGGCTGTGTCATAGCTCCTAAAGGAGGCTAGAAATAGGCAGCGGGAATCTCGATTACATAACCAATTATTTATTCTAGCCGATACGGCGACCTAGTGGTCAAGACATTGGCCTTTGGAGCTGCTGAGTCCGGGTTCGAATCCCGTTGAGGCATGGATGTTTGTGTTTGTCGAGTATATGCGGAGTACGTGCTTGTTAAAACTGTTGGGTCCGAAAGTCCTGTGGGCGGTCATTGCGCAGTTTCCCATGGGTACAGGTCCCTGGAGAAAATTTCCCTCCCCTTCAGGGACATGTCTAAATTGTGGAGGTGGCGACAGATGGCAGCATCTGTCATTTGTGTATGTGCGTGCCTTGTGTTGTCCTACTTGACGATGGTTTATAAGCGGGTCCTTGCGACCAAGCACACAAGCCTGTAAATATGTGTCTACCAACCAACCAATCCCAACTAATTATTTATTCCTGTTCTGAAATCTTGTGAATTTATTCAGTACATTGAAGTGTACATAGAACTGTTATCGAACTGTCCATAAACTACTTACACAATGGCCAAGTAACCCTAACAATAGCGAATTCTTCTCCATCAAACTGGCCAAGTAAAACTTTTTTCGTGTTATTGAACCTTCCCTTTAGAAAGTTCGTTTTCGATAGTCATTAGACTTTTATGAAGTTTACAAAACCATCAAAGTCGTGGCTACTGACCCCATGCCCTGGGAATACTGAGAATTTAAGTGTCCATTTGCCTCGTAAAATTATTTTTTACGGTCCGTGGGGCTTTTAGAATGTATCCTTTTCGACATTGTCATGTTTAATTTTTATTTGCCGTTCCAAACATTAGGTCGTTTGAGAACTAAGTGGAATTCCGTCTAAAGTATTAGAGTCTGTCCATGAAGACATAAGTTTCATGTTATCGGACTGTGGAATTCCGACAATAACACTTCTTTGAAGAATTCGATGCTGAAAAGTTATAGTAGGTTATATTATCATTATTGAATTTGCTATGTATCTCAAGATGAAAAATCCATGTATCAAGGAATTAATAAGGCATATGTATTCGTAAAGGATTTCTATATTACATAAACAATGTATTTTATTAAGATAGAGTATTATTTCTTATTATGTACTGCCTGCTGGTTCTTTTCACCACTGGGGCTAAATACTATCGATCTATCGGCCAAGTAAACAAAAATGTTATTCCTTGAAAAACCAAATGTTTGGTTCATGTATCCGCCACCTGACAATGTACAGCAGAAATTTTAACTGAATGGCAACATATTATCAATCTGACACAAAATCTTACTATTTTTATAGGTTTAATACAATAACAGAACTTAATAATATTTGATGGTTAGATCCCAGAAGCTGTAATTTGGTCATAATTCACACATTTTTAGCGTGATTGTTAGTCACAAAACCACTAAAAGCAAAACCCACTGACGAATGACGTTTTAGTTTTTATGGACGATATATATAGAATTGTTGATTTAACTTTTAATACAATGGTTGGTCACTGTTATTATGGCAAGAAAAAAATACTCTAATTTACACTATATAACTATAATTTTACGAAAATTTCTTCAAATATTGTTCATTTTTAATATTATTTTACTAATAAAGGATTATTTCACTGAAATATTGAGCTTCAAAAGTAGTATTTTTCTATTTATGTTATGAAATGGTTAGAAAAAAAAACAATGTAAACAAAATATGCCCATTTAAATTATAAATAATTTTTTAGAACAATTATTTAATTTTAGTCTCAAAGTAATTGGACATTTTACCACTTAAAATAAACTTCACATAAGTTAAATTAGCGATTTGTGCTGAGCAAGCGAATTAGCACATTTATAAATTATCATGGACAAAATAAAGTGCTGACGATTTATGTAGGCGATAAAATGCAAAATTTTGGCAAAATTTTAAATGGTTCACCGACAAATATTTTTTACGAATTATTTGCATAATTTTAGATTATTTTCCCTAGAACTTTTGATTTCTGAGCATGTATTTTGATACTTAGGTTTCTTTCATACGATGTTCTTTCGTATATTGCAATTTTTATATTCCTTTGATATAAATAACTGACGATGATAGTTTAAAGCATTCAAATATGAATTATAAAACTACGAGTTTGAAAATATTGCATTTTTTTTTACTAAAAAAATTATAGTATTTATAATACTTTCTGCATAAAAGACTACTACAAATTACACTTGAAAAACGCCTTTTTCTCAAAATGCATATTTTAGGACAAATGTACTTTTTTCTCAGTAACTACTGAATATTTCGCAAAGATTTTTTTTCACATACACATTAGGTGTTTTTACACTTTCTATCATATGCTTTAAAAGAAATATTTGTTACTTTTTTAAAAAATAATTCTGTTGCTTTTTTATGATAATATGACAACAAATTTTCGAAAATTCATAAATTAAAAATTATTATGTTTGTTTACAAAAGCATATGACACAATGTGTAAAAGTGTTTGGATTGTAACTGTGTAAATTTTAAAATTAATCCAACAAGTAGTTCCTGAGAAAAAGTTACATAAAAATAACCATTTTAACATGGGCGTCAATGGGGGCTCCGGTCCCCCAGAGCGATTTACACTTCAAAAAATGCTTTTAATGTACAGAGTCGTCAATTTTCTACCCTCGTCCCTCTCAATAAAAACACCCAGGAAGGTGAATTCTATCTCCGCAAAGTAGTAATCGAAAACCATTAGCACTATTTTTATTAAAAGCTGGTCCCATTAAAGCCCCCCCCCCAAAAAAAAAAAAATAATAACAGTTAAATAAAACCATATTAACAATAATTTTATTAAATACAGGCTTCCCCAACTTATCTCTCTCTTTTCATAATAACAGTTCACACAATATAGGTTCGATAAAGTCGTAACTAATGCTCGGTTTATTTTTAAAATTGGTTGAATATATAAAAATTAGAATGAATATATATATACATATTGACGTAGAAAATTTCATTTAAAATTGTCAAAAGTAGCCAAGGGGGAACAGACAATATTCCAAAATCTTAGTTATACTTTGGAGAATACGAGTTTTGCAAATAGGCCCTTTATTTGCCCGACACAAAAATGCCAGTTAAATCATTGTGAAACCAGCGGCTCGAGTTACAGAAAACCATTAACAATAATTTTATTAAAAGTGGTACACATTCTCCCTGACTTTCCCCGTCAATTAACGCGGAGATGCCAGCCATTTTTCTTCCTATGGAGAAAGTGGTGCACGGAATTCGGCTTCAGGTTAAAAAAAATGGAGAAATAATAGCCTGCTAGTAGCCGCATACCGCAAGCGTGAAAATGAAAAAGCATGCCTCACGTGGTAATAGTTTGCCCGGTGTGCCGATCCCTGTAATCATTCCGTTTCCTCATCTCACCCAGACCCCTCTAATAACCCGGGTTCAAGATATGCTATCATCGATCTTCCTATTCCTCCTCAATAGGAACGCACCTCCAAGCCACATTAGCCTAAGTCCAGTAATGAAATCTCCTCAGCTGCATTAGGTTAAAACCAGTAATGAAAACTTCCTGGGCCACATTAGTCTAAGTCCAGTAATGGCAATTACAGTTCTGCAGGTGCAATTGACTTTTGCGTCGAGTTCCAAAAGCGATTTGTAGTATGTTTAAAAGATGATTTTTGGGGCTGTTTCGAGGATGGGCGAAAGCCAGACAAGGCTATGGGAAGGTTTGTAACTTTGAAGTTGCTATTTGAAGTAGGCAAATTGGACTTACGCTGCTGTTTCTCTAAAGAAATGGGAAGGGCAACCCATCAGAAGTTGAAGATCGCCCTAATATGAGCTGTTCGGTTGACATTGAACTAGGAAAGGGAATCAAATTGTTTTTTTTATTGTTGTTTTTATTGACCTCTTTTTTTCTTATTCTGAAGATGGTTTTTGGTTTCTTTTGGCCACTGTCTCGGAGGCCATTGAACTCGACAGAGGTCGTCCTACGTCTTGAGGCTCGTTCGAGGATAGTAGACGACTCGATGCGATTGTGGTTTGTAAACGGCGCAACTGATATACCACTTCAGCTACACTCTCAGAAATAACACTTTCATTTTTGACGATTCATGAATCCTCAAGCCTCATTTCGTCAATTTTGAGGATCGTTTCGTCAAACTATCACTTGACTTTTGAGTAAACGCGAATCCTTCCTTTTACAATCGTGATTTTGAGGAAACTGAAACTCATTGTTGTACTCGCATGCTCAAAAATGACGAAATATTTCTTTAGATTAGACGGTATTCAAATCCTCATAAAAATGACGATTCAAGTTTCCTCACTTTGAGAAAACGATAACTCGGAGCATTTGCCAGTAAACGAATCGTCAAAATTAAGGAAAATTTCGTCGTTTTTGAGCATTAATTTTTTAGAGTGTAGGCATACACAGAGTGACGAGACCAGGGATAATTAATTCATGTAAACCTTTGAGAAATTTCATCACTTCCTCCATGACTTTACTGAAAACATTTTCACTCGTTAGTGACTGGTTTGGAATGTCACGTGGGCATTCAAAACCAATCTCTGAGAAGTGAAAATGCTTTCGGTATCGTCTTGGAGGAAGAGTGGCGATATTTTTGCAAATATTCACATGTCCTTTCTTTGGCCACGTTTTTCCGTGTATGTCTAGCTTTAACTGATAACAACCAGAGCAACACTTAGGCAGAGATAATTTTTCAAAGAGCTTCGCACTTTTAGGTATCAAAATAAATTTAATTCAAAATTTATAAACTACCAAGTAATTTTTTTTTAATATTTCAGATTTTATAAAAAAAATTTGCACTGAATAATACAGAAATAAATAAAAGAGTTGATGTCGAAAAAATATAGCCTTTAAAATCATAGTCTTGAATTTTCGAAGGCCAATCCAAAATAAAATATCTACAAAGATAAAAATCTTAAGTAACTTCAAAAACTTTCCTTTTTTTTGCATGTCGCCACCAACATTTCCTTAAAGAACACATTTGATTGCTTTATGGTGTCTGTCCATTGTTTACGAATTGAATTCAATTTTGATGAAATTCGGTTACAATTTTGTCAAAGAAACGTAGAGGACTTTCTCTAAATAGATTGATCCAGAAATATTTCTACAGTCATATTCTTGCCCTCGAGGTTGGATATGAAGTTGAGGGTTGAGGTTAAGTATTATAAAGTCCAGGTTATCTATACTTGGCGCCTTATCTTTACAGATATATGTCACTATTTCATCTGGGAGCTTAAATTTATCGAAATGACGGAAAACTATCAAAAGGTGTTAACTATTATAAGTCATTGAGATTTGATTGGACCTAGTCAGAAGAAAAATCTAGCATGGTAGCAGTAATGTGCATTACGTATTCGTCAGAGGGACTTCTATAAATACTAACCGAACTCTTTCAATGAATTAATTTGAAAAATTAAATTTTTTCAATTAAGATAACAATTTTGTAAAAGGAATAGCAAAATATCTTATTTTTAACGAATTTATTCGTAGTAGGAATATACAAACTATCTTTTTTTGAACTGATAGTTAATTATTTGAAATTTTTAAATCTTGTTTACAAGTTAGTGTGCTTGTTTATAAAATTAGATGTTATCCTACAACTACGGACATCTGAGACACAAATGGTTAAAAATTGCCCTTAGGAATATTTGTTTTGGTATTTCTTGAAGTCACGGTAGAAAGGGAGTGCCGATGTTATTAACTTGTACACGTGCTGAGACCACTGGCCATTATACTTTTTTTCTTTACTTAAGAAAAAATTACTTTGTATAAACAATACTTTTCTTTTTTACTTAAGAAAAATTTACTTTGTATAAACAATACTTTTCTTTTTTACTTAAGAAAAATTTTCTTTGTATAAACAATACTTTTCTTTTTTACTTAAGGTAGGCGAATACCCAAAATTCTAAAATTTTTACTATTACTTTCATCTTTTCCAAATTTGGCATAGTGATCTCAAATATAATGAGCAATGCTCTTTTAGGTAATTTGTTTTAATTAAAAATTATTGATTTATTTTAAACAGTGTTTTTCACCTAAAAAAAAAAGGGGGGGGGTTACGCCAACACTTCTAGTATAAAAAGTTTTACATTAATTTACCTGAATTTTTTTTACAGACGCTATTTCAATATATATCTGCGCTATAAGCTTCTAACATCTGGTGCAAATATAGTAGGTTTTTTTTTTAAATAAATGTCCAAGTGTAAGTTAATCGAAAAAAAACCCCTTTTTTAGTTAATTCATAACATTTTTCTTAATAACTTCTTTTCTTGTAATTTGTATGTAACTCTAGAGGGTCATTGCATGTATCAGTTCAAAACGGAGAATTTAACACATAATTAATGTTTATAAGAGGAAAATTTAATGTGGTAGACTTGTTAGCGTAAACCTCTTTTTTTAGTAAAAAAACACCGTTTGAAACAAATTAATTATATTTAAATTTTAAAAAATGCCTAAATAGCATTGCTCATTATATTTGAAATCACTATGCCAAATTTGGAAAAGATAAAAGTAATAGTAAAAATTTTAGAATTTGTGGGAATTTTGGGTATTTGCCTACCTTAAGAAAAATTTGCAATGTATAAACAAATGAGTTCAGAAATTGCAAAACTTCTATTCTTAAATGAATGATTTATTTGAATTCGATTAATTTCTTGTATAAAAGAAAAGTCCACTAAAAAAAAGATTTTCGAGAAAGATGAACCCTTGATTTTAGAATGACTATGTCCACACTGCGACAATAAAAATGACAATACATTGCGCGCGCACGGAAATGTATATTATAGTATGCAATTTGGTCCATTCGAGGTAGGTGAGCGCGCATGCCCGACCAATTCGTATAGGCATTTCCTTGCGCGCGCAATGTCTTGTCATTTTTATTGTCGCAGTGTGGACATAGCAAATAAAAAATCTTTAAATTAAGCAAGCAAACTAACTTTTGAAGCTCACTATAATATATATAAAAAATGACACCAATGTGCTGCTTCATAGAATAAGATTACAAACATTGAGTAATTGAATAAATATTATATTTTTATTTCTATCCAAAGTATTTATACGAACAATTTATTGTATTAAAAAATAAAATGTATCGTATACTATAACACTCAAAGTTAATCAATAACAGCAATTCTTCTAAAAAAATATATGAATTGGTCTGTCCTTTTTTTTTCTCCTTTTAATAGCTTCAATTCGCTTTTAGAAAAGCTCAACTGTATAAATAAACTTATTTTTATTTCACCTGTGACCACTAAACTTTAAAACTTAAAAAAATATACTTTCACTTGTGGAGTTTATTTTTTTGCATGTGGAATGGTATGGGTGTAATTACGCAATCTCGTACGATGTCACACCTGAGCGATAGCGTGACAAGCCAGCAGGCATCGTACCATTGCCTGCGTCCAACAAAGCTTGAACATTCAAACGGTTTCCATTTCAAGTAAATACTTTTTATTCTTCAAAGGCAATGAGTCATTTTAAATGATTTGCGTTACAGATTGTCTTTTTTTGGGGGGGATAAAGTAAAAAAAAAGAAATCTCTTTTTATGTACATTGTTTCACCATGTTTCATCGATGACGCATACACTCTTAAAACAAAAGAGTGAAATCCACTCATACAGGATAAGTGCATTTTCGACACTGGAAAGGAGTGAAAATTAACTCAGATTGAGTTAAAATCACTCGTTTGGAGTGATCCTGTCGGAGTTTGAACAAAACAAAAGAGTGAAATCCACTCCAATAGGATAAGTGCATTTTCGACACTGAAAAGAGTGAAAATTATTTTAGACTGAGCTAAATTCACTCGTTTGTTTTAAGAGTGTAGTCGTGTATTTAACTGGTTTAATTTTACTGTTAAAAACCATATATTTTCGAATGTTGTTGATCCTGCAAAGTTAATTTGAGATTCAAGTTAATCAAGTTTAATATCCTACTGTTAATGTGTATCGTATACACACATTAAAATATTCTATAATATTTACAATTTTTCGAACTATTGGTATCATCTTATTAAAATTATTCACTATAACAAGAACTTTATTAACTCTCTCTCATTCATTTTTTTTATTTATACATAAATTGACTCTGCTGAAAGAAAATACACTACAACTAATACCATTTCAAAATAATTATCTAATATTACCCTTTAAGTAGCTATGTCAAAGATCCTTAGATTAAAAGACAATTCGACAAGCAAATGATTAAACTACTTATCATTTAATGCTACATTTTTGATTATATCAGCGGTCAAAAGAAAAACACAGGAAAGCCCTTAACTCCAGCTGATATTTGACGAACTTGAAACAAACCTTTTGAACTTTTCCATTGTATCTAGAAAAATAAAAGCAGACATTGCTTAAGCTTCAAAAGTCACTCGTTGTTTTAACAATCATATAACTTTGAAGACGCTTTGAAAGCCGTCAACAATCATTTACACCCTTTTCTTTTTACCTTGGCATTCTTTTTGGAATGGAATTTTTTGACCTCTCGCACTATGAATCTATCAAGGGTATAATGATTCGACAGGTGACGGGGTTCTTCCGGCTGGTTCTTTTTATTAAAGATGGTGGATATTCTTTACTTTAAATAGTGATGCGATCTTATATTTAAATCGAGAATTAGTTATTCGCCTACAGGAAGAATGGGAAAAGTACAATGCAGAAATACTTATTTTTACAGTTAAATCCTATCTACTGGGACGCCAGTTAAAACCAGTTTTTTTTTGCAGTTTAAAACTGTAACCTTTTACAGTTTAAAACTGCAATTTATTTTGGAGAAAAGCTGCAATGTTAACAAAGAGAAACTGTTAATGGAGCAAGGAAAAACCGTTAATTTAGCAAATTTTCCATCCGAAAATTCCAGCTTTCCCCTGTTTTTTACACTGTTAAAAATCGTGATTTTACACTGTTAAATTTACACTGTTGATTTTACACTGAAAATTTACACTGTTAAAAATCGTGTGCTTGCTTTCACTATCATAATGGTTCCTAGTAGCTGCAACGGCTGTGTGGTGAAATGTTTCACCATATTTCCGGTATTCAGTCGAAATATTTTTCAAGTTTTGGAAACAAAAACCTGAGAAACGGTTCAACCCAATACCGAAAATATAGTGAAACACTTCACCACACAGCCGTTGCAGCTACTAGGAACCATTATTATGGTGAAAGCAAGCATACAATTTTTAACAGTGTAGCATTAATTCCCTGTTGAAGCTGCAGATTTAACGAACACGTCTGTTTTAGTGTACTCGGGGACCCCGGTGATGTTCGAATTTTTTTTCATAGAACAAAACTTTTAAACTATGGCTTATATAATTTTACTAAAATCTTATCACTTATATTGTTACAATTTACTATTATCTTGTTAACAACTGCTCTTAAGTAATCTAAACTCAATTAAATATGTTCAAATAAATCCAAACACTCGAAAACCACCAAAAAAACCAACAAATTCTCTAAACAAAACCTCTATTCTTTCTAAATAGCATCTTTCAGCAACCACAAACCCTAATGAAATCGATTACACGACCAATTAGCAATTCAGCGCAAACTTCACCACCAAAACTGAAGAAGCATCCATTCTTATCCTCATGAATGCCAATTTGGGCTCTCATAAGCAAACAATAAATGCGGAGAAAGTGAACAAGTAACCTTCGCTTCATCGCCTGCCTCCAACCAGTTAATTTGCTTAAGATAAAGGGGGAAAATTACGTGCATTAGCCCTTGAAAGATTGACTTCCACAACCTTTGCAGAACTTCTGCTTTCAGTGAATAGCATCATTAGTGATTGTAATCAAAGTTCCATCGTAGTTGTTTTTATTGTGCTGTGTTGATCACATTTTTGTGTTGCCGATAAGTGAATTCAATTTTCACTTTTGCTGTTGCTATTATTTTTTAAAGTTTTTATTTTCTTGGTAAAATAATTGATGTAAAATTAAACTAGACCCAGTTCTTTAATTGTTCTTCACAACAGAGATTCGGATTTAGATTTTTTTTTACGTTTAGAAAAGAAATCCTAGTATTCTACCATCTAGCTTGTTAATAAAAATGAATGAGAAAATAAACGATTATATCACTCAAATTGACGAATTCATTCATTTCATGTATTAGCATCATTATTGATTATAGTAAAAAAGGGTTATTTTGAAATATATTTAGTAGTTTTCTAGTCATTATTATTAAAATTTGAATTTTGTAGTAGGTTTTTGTCAATGGAAAATTTTTTAAAGATTAAAATTATTTAAATTCTAATGCAATTTTAATTTTTGTCAGCATTTTTCCCATAATGTATGATAATTAAAGATACATACATATATTCTTTGAAATTAAAGTTAAAATTCATGCATTAGAGGGTTAATTCAACTATGACACACCCCGTTCGATTCTTTCAATAGAATCATCCAACAAGTCAACAACATTTTTTATTTTCATCAAAAGCTTTCGATTAAAAAAAGGAAAGTTTCTGACTTGGAATTCATTCAATCCGCTCTTTTTTTTTCAAATTGATTCTTACGCAAAGTACAAATTAACATTCTTCTATCACACCATGGAATATCTCCACACAGAAAACAATCTCTAAGAATTATATCGGTTATCTGAATACAAAATAATGAATTACCTTACAATTGTTCATTATGTGCTGATTCCTTATATCGTCATACATTGATAAGTATTTATTAATGTTAGGGTTGTTCCATTTAATTCAACTATGACACACCCCATTCGATTCTATCAATAGAATCCTCCAACAAGTCAACAACGTTCTTTTCTTTTTATCAAAAGATTACGATTAAAAAAAAAGGAAAGTTGCTGACTTGGAGACAACTCTATCTCCGCCCTTTTCTTCAAATTGATTCTTAGGGACGCAAAGTACAAATTAACATTCTTATATCACACCATGGAATATCTCCACAGAGAAAACAATTCTCGAGAGTTTCCGCTTTTTAACCACGTCTCTCGGAAAAAGATAGGTCGCGCGTGCAAGAATACAAATGGATGACTACCATTTAGTTTTTTTCCACGCTCTTATTTTTTCCGACACCAACATTCATACATTTAGAAAGTAGCAGATATGCCCATTGATCGCGCAATCCCGTACAACGCAATACAAGCCGCGCGATTGTGTGATGAATCCACATTTTGCCGCTTTTGCAATGCATCACGGGATACTAGTTCACAAAAAATGCTTTTGCCGTAGAGTTACATGCAATAAAAACTGCATTTTTAATATGCTTCTTTTATGAATATATACCTCATGTCTGTCAGAAATTATCAATACATATCCAGCTATAAACTTATGCTAGCAAAACTGGTAAAAAGTTTTAATTAGTAAATATTAAATATATATTTTTTATTAGTCGAATTATCTCATGGTGTCATCTGGTGGCGTATGGCATTACATGTGCTAGAGCTTGCGAAATGCCTTATGGGATACTGGTTCACAAGTGGCTTCACCTTTTTCCCTAGTAGAGGCAGATCTGCTACTTTCTAAATCTATGGTTTTTTTTCCCCGCTCTTTTTTTCTGACACCAACATTGAAAGAGAGCGCCATTATTCCAAGGAAATCAGCAAATTATGCCGTTATGACGTGAATATACAGGAGATGTTATAGAGGGATAATATTTATGTTCCATAGTAGAAAAAAGTACAATTTCGAACGCTTGTTCTTCCGGACGTAAGTTCTTTGTCTATTAGAGAAAACATTATTTTTTTTTCATTTAGCATATCGTTACACACACTTTCATATGCGGAAATCTATAAGATCTAAATTGTATGCTTCGCCTATTTATGAAGTGAGCGGCATTGAAAATGTTATTTAGGTAGTAGAAAGAAGTTCTCGCAATTACATGCATTAGGATAATAATAATTTGTTGCTTCGGGCTATTTTTTTCATAGTTTCGTGAAATTTTCATGATTGTAAATTCAATACGAAGCATTAGGTTTTAAAAACCGTGCAGCCACATAATGTAGACAAATGATTAATTAAAAAAGTAATTGGATAATATTTACAATTAATTAAAAACAGACGTTTCTGTATAGCATTAAAGGATGGCGTTTATGAAATTGAAAACTTTGAAATACTTTGTATACATTACACCTAACTTTTTCAAATGAAATTACTTGAAATAATAATTATTTCTGGATTCATCACACAACATGCAAGGGATACGATATCTAAATATATTCCTATAAAAAATGAAATTATTCAAAAAGTACTTAGAATGAATTTTCTCAATGGAGCCCATTGATTTGAAAGACAGCAATTATATTTTGAAATTATGTTTTTACATTATCCAAAAAGGTAACCTTGCAATTCTGGTGAACTAAGAGTTGAATAATGTTTACTTTAAAAAAATTAAAATTTAGTAGCTTGTTTTTCAAAATCTTTTATTTTTTATTTCATATTTAACTGTTTAATTGTAACACTAGGCATAAATAACTAAAAAATCATCGCTTACATTTTATATATTTGTGTATTTAGAGTCTTATAACTGTTGCGATTGCTCTTAAAAACATCGTTTTAAATTCCTGATGCCGATCCTCAATTATCAAAACAGCACTTGTTAAAGCTTGTCGACTTTAACACGAAACACAGATTGTTTAAATCGATGTACTTTCAGTCAAAAACCATTTTGATGGTAACAGATAGATGTAACCAACACTTTTCGAATTTTTATTCAACAGAATATTATAATAAGAATTGAACTGGAGATCTATGTAAACATTAAATTACAAAAATACGCATCTAGATTAAGAATTTCCTTGAAACGTTTATCAGTGTAGATACATTATTAGTGTAGATACAAATAAAAAAACATGTTTTTAAAAGTAATTCCACTTGCAATTTTACCGAAATGAAAGTGGTGAAGGAGATGGGAGGAGAAACAGTCATGTCTTGTCATAAGAATAACATGCTTAACAACAGCTTAGCGCGAGAAAAAAAGGCAGTAGATTTTTATCTCAAAAACTGATGCATTTTTCTTCCTTCGAGCCGTAAACGATTTGTTTACTGTGATGTTCCTATTCAATGCGATTTTGTCTGCAATTGGGTTGCCGATGCACATGAATTCATTTATAAAAAAAACAACGTATTTTTTCGAATAAAGTAGTTATTTGATCTGACTCACTAGAATGTTTTATCTGCAAAAATGTTAATAGGTAATTTTTCATTAATTACTTTTCAAGATATGTTTATTAATTTAATTATTTTAAATAATCTTTCTTTACTTAATACTAAATAACTTGCTGGTTTAGATATGTTGTGCGAAGAACGGTTTCATGCCAACAAAGGTTTTCCTGATTCCATTTATGGAAACTCCGAAGCACTATATTTGAAATTCTTACCAACTTAGATTTTTATGAAGTTTAAATCTCATCAATTATAAGGTAAAGCTTATACCGCGGTTACACTACCTTGAGAGCTAACTTGGGCAGAGATTTGAGTGATTTGAGCATGACCTTGGTTTTGCCAAGGAAAAAAAACCAACCTAGAAGGGTTCGTGTCCTTGAGCGCCAACTTTAGTTCCAGCTTGGTTTTCGCGGTTACATCGCCTTGATCGCTTACTTGGTACTTGACTTGGTTCTGACTTGGTCGCCGACTTGGTTAGCATCCAAGGTAGTGTAACCGTGGTATAAACTTATTTTATTTATTTCCAGATAAATTTGTATAAATTTGCTTTTAACCACACTTAAGCGGCCATCACATCAAACTTTTCCGTCTTTCTCAGAAGTGAACGAGTCAAAGGCCTTGGGTTGTTGATCAGTGAACAAAATAAAAACATCGACTTGTTTTTGTTTAATTACTTTTTAAATACAATCAAACTTCCTCCTTACAGCAGTTTTTCGCGGCTGAAAAAGCTAAACAAAAATTCTCTATTTATAGCTCGACTAAAATTAAACCATTACAAAAGTTTTCGTAGCAGAAAGAGCTAACAAGTACTACCTAAACTAAATACTATATTTTTGCAACAGGAAGGTTTACAAAATTGCTCATGTGTAACGCAAGGGAAAAAATCAGCTACTGTAAAGTATTTAAAAGTTGGTCTCTTAGTACATTGTACTAAAAATCGTAGTCTTACTCTTATAATTAGCATGCGGCTGGCTCTTTCATGTTTACATCTCGTGTTTAGGATTTTACTTTTTTTCCAGAGACATGAGTCAAAATCATTTGATATACATCCCGTTGAAAATTATATACTAGGGTCAAGTGGGGTAAGTGTGATTGGGGGTAAGTGTGATAAACAGCTCTTGTAACTTTGAAAATCATTCTAAAAATCTGAAAGTTTGCAATATATAACATTAGACCACTTATAATTAAACTAAAAAGAAATATTGACCTTATTTTTTGTTTAAAGAAAGTTTTGAGCTTTTGAATTTAAGTGCAACTGTCTTCTTTTTTTTTTCAAATTCGAAAGATTGATTCGATTTGATTTCCACATCAAAATCACACTTACCCTTATGTGGGGTAAGTGTGATAAAACAGCAATGGATTTTGAAATGCAAATTTTGTACACTTAAAATTGGAATTCAAACATATAATTTTTTTTCTACATATGTATGTTTCTTATGATAATTCACTACCAATTTCAGGATTTGGAATTTACTTGAAGCAGAGAACGAATTTTCTTAATGAAAAATGCAGAAACCCTATCACACTTACCCCACTTGACCCTACCTTGATCAAAAAGTTCCCGGAAAAACCACCGTGAAGCTGCGATTTGAGTTTTTTTTTTGTTGGTACATCTATTGTTGATATTCCCTCCAAATCTTAGCGTCATAGCTTGACATTTGCAAAAGTTGCGTAGCCAAGAGTGCATCTATCTCTGTGTGTGTTGGCGATTTTTTTTACTGTTTTAGAAATGGATTTAAATTTGCAACTACGAACTTGTATAAAATTTTGCGTAAAAATAGTATTTAATGGCGCGGGAAGGTTGAAAATTTTAGAAAAGTGTTTCCGCTACGATTCTCTGAAGAAAATGTTCGTTTACCAGTGGCCCGAACGAATCAAAAGTAGTAGTGAGTCAATCGAGGATGAAGAAAGCAGTGGCACACCATCTACATCGAAAACCGATAAACACATTGATTAGGGTAGGCGAATACCCAAAATTCTAAAATTTTTACTATTACTTTAATCTTTTCCAAATTTGGCATAGGGATTTCAAATATAATGAGCAATGCTTTTTAGGCAATTTTTTTTTATTTAAATATAATTGATTTATTTTAAACGGTGTTTTTCACTAAAAAAAGGGGTTTGCGCCAACACTTCTAGTATAAAAAGTTTTACATTAATTTACCTGAATTTTTTTACAGATGCTATTTCAAAATATATCAGTGCCATGAACCTCTAACATCCGGTGTAATATATAAGTTTTTTTTAAAAATGTCCAAGTGTAAGTTAATCGAAAAAAATCCTTTTTTTGCGGTTAATTTACAACATTTTTCTTAATAACTTCTTTTCTTGTAATTTGTATGCAACTCTCGAGGGTCGTTGCATGCATCAGTTCAAAACGAAGAATTTAAGGTATCCGACTACGTTTGACACTTATTTCTTTAATTAAATTTTAATACATATATTTTATGTATTTTTTTGTTCACCAACACAACTAGTAATAATAACAATTCACAATTTTTATTTTAAATAAATATATTCTGTGTAATTTAAGATTTTGTAAGCAAATTGTGATGTTTTTTGCCATTACCATAGACTT
This sequence comes from Hylyphantes graminicola, assembly GCA_023701765.1. Classification (NCBI taxonomy): domain Eukaryota; kingdom Metazoa; phylum Arthropoda; class Arachnida; order Araneae; family Linyphiidae; genus Hylyphantes; species Hylyphantes graminicola. The sequence goes on from CM043119.1 coordinate 19,312,703, forward strand.
TATAACTGAAAAAATATTTAAGATTTTTTAAAAATAATAATAAATTAATAAATCTTAGTTTGATACCTAGGGAAGAGACTACAATCATAGATATTCATTGTACCAATAAAAAGTAATAAGTGGTCGAAGCTAAGTTAAAGATTTTTATGTACTTTTTTTCTACCATTTATGATAGTAAGTGTTATAGTTTTTATAATATTGCTTGAAATTACTAGTCTGTAGTCTATTCCCTAGATAATAGTGTAACAAATATGCACACAAAATTTGAAAACATTCAGTTAAGTACTTTTTGAGAAATATGGTTTGTCAAGAAGAAAATGTTCAAAATTTTCATTTTGCAGAAAATCAATTTAAAGTTTGAGGTAACATTAAAATAGCAGGAAAGCCTTCTTTTTGGTACATAAGACATTATTCATCTTCAAGTTTCATATTGTTAATTTCTCTTGTAGATCGCAATTTTCTACTAGTGGTCTTTTCTAAGGGATTTGAATGCCGTTTTCGTATAATGGAGTATTAATGGAGTACCAATGGAGTTATAAAATATTTGCCGCACAAACAAAATAAAGAGAGTTTTAGAATCTTAAAGAGTGGCGCTTTATTTTAAGATTATAAAAAAAATTCTGTTTTTTGCCGAAAAATACGATTTCAACGTAGTCGGATACCTTAACACATAATTAATGTTTATAGGATGAAAATTCAATGTGGTAGAGTTGTTAGCGTAAACCTCCTTTTTTAGTAGAAAAATACCATTTAAAATAAATAAATTATATTAAAATTTTAAAAAATGCCTAAATAGCATTATTCATTATATTTGAAATCAGTATGCCAAATTTATAAAAGATTAAAGCAATAGTAAAAATTTTAGAATTTTGGGTATTCGCCTACCTTAAATAACCGAAATGTTGGTCAATAACCTCAATTAACCATCAGAAGCCAGAGAGTTTAAGTCGCGTTTTGCGTTTAAGTCGTGTAGCAGAAAAGTGGGTGTCAAAAGACCTCACTTTCATCACCGCTCGAGCCACTGGTAAACGAACGTTTTCTTCAGAGAATCGTTGCGGAAACGCTTTTCTTACATCTCCACTTTCGCGCGCCATTAAATCCATTTTTTACACACAATTTGATACAAGTTTTTGTTGCAAATTTAAAACCATTTCTAAAATTGTAAAAAATCGCCAACACGCACAGAGATAGATGCACTCTTGATGAGTATAATGAATCGTTGTCAACAAGCAAACATGGCTGCGACGCTTGTCGCGCTGTTATGAAGTGGTTCAGCGAATGGACTCAATGTCTGGTGGATTGAATCTGGCTATATACAAATCCAAGTATCACTCAGTTTAGAAGAAGTTAAAAGGATTAGTCCAGTTTTTTGCATCTAAATGGATACATATTTTTTAAATTTCGAGAAAGATTACTGTGCGATAGTTTCTAAAGTTTTAATGAGCGTTAATGATATACTTGCGTACATTACACTCTTAAAACAAACGAGTGAATTTAACTCAGTCTGGAGTTAATTTTCACTCTTTTCAGTGTCGAAAATGCACGTATCCTATTAGAGTGGATTTCACTCTTTTGTTTAGTTAAAACTCCGACAGGATCACTCCAAACGAGTGATTTTAACACAGTGTGGAGTTAATTTTCACTCCTTTCCAGTGTCGAAAATGCATTTCTCCTGGATGAGTGGATTTCGCTCCTTTGTTTTAAGAGTGTACTAATACAAATTACACTCTTAAAACAAAAGAGTGAAATCCACTCCAGTTGGAGAAGTGCATTTTCGACACTGGACAGGAGTGAATATTATCTCAGACTGAGTTAAAATCACTCGTTTGGAGTGATCCTGTCGGAGGTTTAACACACAAAGGATCCACTCCAAAAGAAGATGTGCGTTTTCCAGACTGAGGAGTGAAAATCAATCAGACTGAGTTAAAATCGCTTGTTCGTTTTAAGAGTGTAGGACGCTTAGCCGCCCCAAATTATCTCAATTTTTTACAGTGCAAGCATACAGTAATGCTAAAGATAAAATCCTCACCAGCATCTACTTGTGTTGTTTTTGCTGCCAGCAGCAAAAGCAGTGCAGTGAAGACGCCCGCTCGAAGCGGCGACGGGCGGCCCATAACGGCCGGTAGCAACGGAATCTGAAACACAAAAGAAATATAAGCATTTTTTTTTCATAACACAAGATTTAATTATGAAATACAAAAGAAATATAAGCATTTTTTCCAGGAAATCCTGGGCGTGCATGTCATATGATTATGTGGCATGTAAAAGATCCCTGGAGTATACATTTGGCTTGGATTCTCTCGGCAAAATTAAATCTTGGCATACTTTAATATCAACAGAGAGCTCAGATTCATTGTAATCTGGGCGTCAAAATTGGTAGCGAGTGTCGCCTAGATGGTGCCACAAAGAAATGGCTCTCAATTCTGGGGAATATGCCGAGTCTTCAAAGGCTTGACCGCCAATATTGCAGTCCCATTAGACAAAAAGAAAAAAAATCAGGTAATACAAGTTAAAATTATGAAACGCAAAAAAGTTTTAGCAATCTAATCTAAGTCTGTCTAAAGAAGAGCATGTTCTAAAAATACAATTGTTTTTAGAAGTGGATATTAATTATAATTTTTTTAATAATTTTTAGATATAAGTGGATACTAATGCTTTAGTGGGCATAATTAAAAATATATATTTCATTCGTTCGAAAGTCGAGTCTCCTAAGTATAATGAAAGCATGCGGCTAAAGTTAGAGTTTATCGTTACATAAATATGTAAAGGGATAATAAACGTTATTGTAGTTACATTTTTTGTTAATGCATTGTACTTAAATTTTACTGAACAATATCAACTTCAACATGTATTATTTCAAATTTCTTAATTTTTTTTTAATGAAAACAACCCTAAAACCTATAAAAATTTTACGTTTCTGCAATTCTTTGTATTTCACAAAAATATAACGTATCATAAAATAAGATAAGAACGTTCTGATAGCAGGTAATAAAATAAACTATCTTTAGCACCATTATACATATCAATACAATCGAAAGCCTAATGTTAGTTACAACATTTTTAAAGAATGGAATCAAACAAGACAAACAAATAAAATCGAACTTAACCAATGCCAGAACACAACAACCTTAAGTAAATATCATTATCAGCCCGAAATCTTTCCCGAAAGAATGCAGAAAAACCCCATCATCAAATTTTATAGCTTTTGCTTTTCGCCAGCCCAAAGTAGAGACGTAAAAAACGCCTAGCATTAAGCTAACAATCCAGAGTTCCCTGAGGAACTTACAGAAAAAAATATATAACTATTTTTTTATTAGTTGCACCCACTCTCCCCTATGGCTATGCGATGCCCTTTTCACTTTTTGCCAAAACCATTCTAGGGTCGAGCTGGAATTGTGAAAGAAAGAACATCTTGGTCTATTAACTTACTATTTAGATTTATTAATTTCTTTTTGACTAGATATTTAACTAGTCCTTTTAGTGCATTTTCGTCCAATTCCGGTTATATTAAGGAAGAAAATGAACTTTTTTTAAAAAGAAGTATTAATATAGTTTGTTAAAAAAATAAATGAAAAAATTCATGTTACGATAGCTGTACAAGCATCAATTATTATCTGACTGAGTTTTAGAATTGTGGCTCTCAGTTCTGGGGACAAAGGATTGACGGCCAATATTGCAGCCCCATTAGAGAAGAAGTTTCAGAATTGCACTAGTAAATCAAATTTAACGCAATAAATCAATGAAAAATAAAATGCTAAAAAGGATGCAATCTGACTAGATGATATACGATATTTTGGTATCACGTAAGGTTGGTATATTTATAAAACAAGTCGAATATTAGAAAAAAAATTACTTCTAAAAATAGAATAATGAAAATAGCTAAAAAGTAATTTGTAAAAAAATAATAAAAACTCATGGCTTGGTTTTCTTTAAGTATTAAATTTTTCTCGTTGGTTTTTAGACATATTTTCAGGCTTGTGTGCTTTGTCGCAAGGATCCGCTTATAAACCATCGTCAAGTAGGACAACACAAGACACACACATACACAAATTGATGCTGCCATTTATCGCCACCTCCACAATTTAGACTTGTCCCTGAAGGGGAGGGAAATTTTCTCCAGGGACCTGTACCCGTAGGAAACTGCGCAATGACCGCCCACAGGACTTTCGGACCCAACAGATTTAACGAGCACGTACTCCGCATATACTCGACAAACCTATACATCAATGCCTCAACGGGATTCGAGCCCGGACCCAGCAGCTCCAAAGGCTAACATCTTAACCACCGCGCTGCCGGATCGGCATTGCTCGTATGAAATACTTTCATTTTACCCTTACCCTTCAAGTGTTTCACCATATTTTACCTATGACTGATGTCGAGTTTTACTTGTGGATAACAGGAATCAACAGCAGCTGTTTTCAACTAAGCTCTCTTTTTTTCTCACGAAAGGACCAAGCCCATTTTTTTCGTACATATCTGACCGCTGCCGAAAGAAGTTTCGGAAAATATTGCCCATGTGTCTTTTTATTGAAAGATGCGCTGACCCCTTCGCCTCAAATAGGAATTCTATGGAATGCCTGTTGGTGCGATAAATGCCATGGGTTTGTAAAACAAGGGATACTATTTCAAGTTATCAATCACAATTTAGGGATGATGACCAATTTAAGGTTGCTTCAATTTTTTCGGTCTTACTATGTTGCTTAAGTGAGAAATGGGATTTGAAAATATGAATTTTGAGGCAATTTTTAATCGTTATTTTTAATTTGTTAATATTACAAAACAAACAATGTTGAATAAATATTTTGCAATGTCAAGTCCGAATTAGTATTAGACAGATTTATATAAAAATATTATATTTGATAAAAATATCTATAGATATAAAAAAATTCAATTAAAACTAAATTGTTAATTGACTTAATTGTTTGCTACATCTGAACACAAGTAATAACCAGATTCATTTATATACTACTTAAAAAATCTTCTCCAAACGTCAGTATGGAAAAATATCCTTAAATAACCTTTTTCTCCCAATAAAGAGATACGATGAAATAAGAGAGAAGAAATTTTTTATCTGATTTTATGTGAATTAGAAATAAAAAAAGAAGGTAAACAAAAGAACATTAATTTTAATCCTGTATCTTGAATTGCTTAGCTATGAAAATTTAAAAATACTTTTCCTTAATTGATATTTAACACTACATAAACTATATACTACTAAACGTACTAACAATTTTATAATGCCACCAAAAATATACCTAACAATGGAAAGGATCAGTTGCAAATTGAGTAAAAGTCAGGTTTTTAGGCAAATTAAAAACCACAACAGTGGCTTTCTAAAAGCCACAATTTAACATATCTTCATAGCGATTTCGCTTCCTGGCAGCCTTATTATAGCAAGCGCATCCCGAACCAGTTCTGCTAAAATTGTATTGAAAGTTCTGCAAATTGCCCTGTCAGCCATGCCTAGACCTTTTCGCGCCGCAACCTTTGCCCCCCTTACCAAAGGGGGTCAGCTTAGGTTAACGATCGCAGGGTCCCTTTCTTGAAAATAAATAAATAAATTCACTGAGCTTCCTGGACTGGGATATTTTGAGAGAAAGTGACCTATGTCCCATTGAGTTAACATGGCAGACGATGGACTCTGACCAAACCCTCTGGGGTAGAGTCTTGAGGAGTGGCTAGGGTAGGTGAATGGACTCGTAATACCTGAAAAAGATGTCCGTGCTGCTTGTTTAACCCCACCTGCACCAAAACTATTAAAAATCCGTACGAGGTGTTTGTTTAAAAAATTAAAAAAGGGAGAGCCTTCAGGAGTTTGTAGCAAATGGATTTTGTTTGCTTTGGACCCTGTTAAGGTTTAAAAAAAAAAATAAAGTTTTGTATCAAATTTTTGAAACTTTGTCATTTCTTACCAACATAAATATTTTTTTGTGTTAAATTCAAAAAATAACTTTTTCTATTAAATTAAATATTTCTTTTAATGATTAGTTCTGTCGAAAGTTTAATTCTTAAAATGTCATATTTTAGTTCTTATTAAATAAATTTGATGTACTTTTCTATGAATTTATGGAACTATATGACATTATTTTTTCTACTTGTTAATTAAAATTAGCAAGATAATTATCATCAAGATGTAGTTACTTCACTTTTATATGAGCTCTTCTTACATAACAAATTTAAAGAAATCTGTAAATGTTATAAGTTTATCATGAACATTAAATATGTTCACCACATAAATGTTCTGCATTTTATGTAAATTGTTTTGTTGCGTGCAAATTACACCAAACGTTTTTGTTGAAGGCAGTCTTGAAGGATCCACAGGAAGAAAAGGAATATTTGACCATCCATCTAATTAAGAAGGAAACAATCAGAAACATTACATACTGTTGTCTGCTTTCATATTCCAAAACTCGATTCACAAATTAATTAGCTTTGTTCTGTCTTCCCCAACCACCCAGTTGCAGCAAAAGATTTTGATATTTTTGTCACGAAGGTTTAAAATGGTGCGACGGCGGTGTTTCTGCAATCATGATATTCTACTAAATCAATCATTCAAATAACAAGAAAGCTGCCATCTTTTCTTCATGAAATTAATCGAAAAGAGAAAGTTGCGTGCAGAAGCAAGGTCTAATCGAATGTTTGAAAACAATTCCATTCTTGATCAAGGTCATTCGAGGTCATTAAGATCATACGCACCACTGAAACATATGTTCTGGTCAACCTTTGTCATCTAAATGATCGCCAGATGGAATCACGTAAATATAATGAATACTAATGCGTTCACGATATAGGGCTGTCTTATTGTATAGTATGCATTGTCATTGTATGAATATAAATATCATTTTGCTATGAATTTAGGTAACTCATCTTTAAAGTCACTGTAACGGTAGGTTACTGCTCAGATGTATAGTTTTGTCCATATGGAGGATATTCAGTAAATTGTAGAGCATGTTGAAAATTAAATTTATTGGTAACTTTAATTTATAAACCAAGTTGTTAATTGCCCATGTTTATCTCTCGTGAGAAAATGTTTTAGAAAAACCAAATGAAAGTTATGAATTTACTTAAACGTGCATTTAAAGTTTAAATTATGAATTTCATCCTTTAATTTCTCACAGGGGAAGTATTTCCTTCCAACCTTCATTTCCAGAATTTCTTTCGATCGATGTTCTGTTTTCACGTAACATTGATTCCCCAATATAGGCTCGAGGAACAATTTATTATCATTCAATATTTCTGTTTTTACACAAAATCTGAAACATATCGATTCCTCAAGATTTGACAAGTAATTGTAATCCCACATTTTAACTTATTTGACAACTGTGCACGGAAAATTCTCCGATGTTAATTCACATGTCTTCTTTCGATCGATGTTCCATTTGCGCCTAACATTGATTCGCCAATCGAGGCTAGAGGAACAATTTATTATCATTCAGTAATTCTGTTTTTACACAAAATCTGAAACATGTCGATTCCTCTAGATTTGGTAAGCTCTGCGATGTTAATTCACATGCCTTCTTTCGATCGGTGTTCCGTTTGCCCTAGCATTGATTCCCCAATCGAGGCCCGAGGAACAATTTATTATCATTCAGTTATTCCGTTTTTACACAAAATCTGAAACATGTCAATTCTTCTAGATTTGGTAAGTTCTGAGATGTTAATTCACGTGTGGAAGCGCCATTTGCCCGCGTTAGAAGGTGCACACTCCAGAGAGTGACGAACAATTAATCAGGGGCCCAGGTTATCGAACCCCTTTCCTCAAAAAACAACAAGCGTTTTTCACGAAGATTATAGGATGGACCTCGTCCAGAGCTCACACCCACAGACATTAAAAAAAACCAGAAAGAAAATGGCTACCGTATGGCGACAGAAGCAAACGAATGAGTAGAAGAACATTCCAAAGAAAAAGGGAAATGGACACTTTTACTTTTATTCTGGCAAAGAAATTGCGATCCTTGCATAATTACATAGTTTCACTGTCACTTGGAAGTGGATCTGTTATAAAATGGGTTTCTTTGGAGATGGAGGATGATGAAAAAATGGGTGGCCCATTGTCTCTTTCATCATCCGGGTATATTTTTTTGCCATTTGTTGCGGGGTCTTTCACCCCTTGGCATGGGACTTGTGGCCATCATTTTTTGGACAGTCAACAGCCTTCTCTGGGTAAGTTGGATGGTAGGGTTGAAGGTTTGTAAGCAGACTATGAAATATTGGATCAATTGTTTAAAAATCTAAACATGAATATTGAGGGGGAGGACTATTGTCGAAAATGAGTTTACAGAACAATTTTGCACATAAATACAAGCAAATTTAATAAAATATCATTCGATTTACCATTTACAATTATTTGAGATGATAATGAATGTTGCCAATAAAAAATTGTAAATTTATATGTGATTATGGGAGTTAGTAATAAGATAATTTTTAACAATTTAAAAAAGGGATCTTTGTTGAGAACGATGTTTCATATTGTATTTAAAAATAGGGTTCACTGGATAACGTTTGATGTTACAGTGAAAAAGAAAAGACAATCAAAGACATTTCAATGACTATGACATTTAAAAGCTTTTGAAATGAAGCCATATTTAATAGCATGCTGTGTCATATCTATAATAATAAAAGAAAGAATCTATCTGTATGTTTGTGTATTGTAAAAGACCTACTTATACTACCCAGAATATTTTTTAAAAATTTTTATATAGATCATTTTCAATACCCACGTGTGCACCTGAGGCTTATTTTTTCATATTTGATAATTATTTTTTTAAACTAATATTAAGATTTTAAAGCTTACGTCTTCCATTTAAGAGAGAGGGACCATAACAGGACCTGAAAACACATGAGTCGGGCCAAAACAGGGGCTTGCTTGACGTCATCAGTCAATAAGCGTGAAAATCCAGTAAGACAGCAGTTAAATAGTTACTAAATAAATTTATCGAATTTAAAAACAAAAAAATATTTTGTTTTTCTTATCTCTATTATTAGTAAATTCATTAGGAACTCTTTTGAAAGTTTTCATTTGCTATTGTTTATCCTATGATTTCTTCACCAACATGTATTCGATTTTGTTTTGATTTTGATTATTTTAAAACTGCTTTGCATTTTCGAAGCAATATACGCACTGCACTTACAATTCTTGCTTTCAAATGACTTCGTAGTACGGGATCCTGAGCAGTTAAAAGTTTATAAATTTTTAAAATAAAGTTTGCAATTTTTCTACAAGTTAGTTGGACTATCACACTTTTTTACTGAATACAAAATAAAAAAATTGCTTTCTTTAAACAACATCTATTAATTTTTCAATTTACAAAAAAACTACCAAAAAATACCTTTTCTGATAATTATCTTTAAACTGTCCCCAAATGAATACAAATAATGACGATCCGTCCCCAAAAGCGTGAAAATTACATGTTGGAGGTTTGGCACTAATAAGCGATCAACCACAGCATAGTTGGTCCAATGAACCGCCCAGCACATAAATTCATCTTTCTTGATTGCAAGACACCTTCACTTGGGGCTGAATTGAGGGATTTTTAGGGGTTATCCTCCTCTGAGGCACCTTGACTGACACGTCTGAACAGTTGCTTGGAAGTATAGTTTATAACCTTAAAAAAATAATAATGCATCGGAATTCCCCCCATTTCACGACGCAAAGAAGGTATAAGCTATCATTTGAAGGTTTCTCAACGAGCGTTTTGAAAGGTAGTTTTTTTTTCGTATGTAATGATGGGAAAGTGATTTTTTAAAATTCTACGGAAATCGAAAAGTACAGTTTCGTACGGAGTTTTGAAATGTGTTAGACTGCAATTTATTATCTTAGCCTAATTTTTTAATTATATATTTCGTCGGGGTTGTTAGAATTTTGGTTTAGGAAATACGTTAATTGCATGAAAAATATTGACGTAGATTTTAAAAAAAAAAGTCAAAATATCTCTCAACTTGAAAAAAAATTGGAATCTCTGTAGATTAAATGCACAAGTACGATATCTTGCTATAGCGTAGTGCAATGTTATTATATTTGTGTTGAAAATGTAACTATAGTTGGACATAGTACACTTTTGAACATAGGCAAATTTTGTTGTCTTCTATATGTATAAAATTTTTGAATGAAGGTCAACTAAGGCCAATCGTCACAGCCTCAGCATTCATTAATCTAAAGGCAGTTGTCAGAATAAAGATCCTCGAAGGGAGAGTCACTAATCTGCTGAATGCTCACCATTCATTTAACATAGGTATAGGAATGGTATAATTTTTCTTTCATGAAGAGCAATTCCCAACACTGCATTGATAAGGAATGTTTAGATTCCCAAAAATAATGATATCGTTTATTCATTAAATATAATAACATACACACAGTTTGTCCAAAGCGCAATTACTTCCTGAGTTTCTAAGAAGCAGATGAAAAAAAGGCGAATCAAAGTATGAACGCGAATGCGTATCGAATGATTCCTTTGATTAAAAATGGAAGCCACATTTTTGCAATCCAGTGTAATTAAAGGTCTCGTGGCCACGAACTGCTCAACCTTCTGATTAATTTCTTCAGGGGATTGGCTGAACTGAGTAAAAAGAGTTGTAACTGAGTTTTTTGTCAAAAAGAAGTTAAACAGATTAAAAATTACAGGACTATGCCTTTATAAAATGCACTGTCGTAAATAGTACTGGAAATTATTTGATGGAAAGGCAGTTTCTATTTCAACAACTAAATTTCCATTTTAATTCCCCTGAATTAAAAATCGATTTAATCAAAATCATTTTGTTAACAGGCTGAAATATTTGTTACTCGTCATTTTGAAAAATAAGCGTTCTAAACTTATGAGACCTATAGATACCACTATTATAACCTGCTCGGTACATCTGGTAGCGGCAACGTTAACAACAATTTAAAAATATGATGTTCATAACACAAATAACGTAAAATATAAACAAGAAAACGCAATGTATTGAGATGTTGACTTAGAATATTCTACAAAAATATTTCCTTCATTTACAACTATGTTTTACCAACTCCAGTGATTGGTCAAGAAAGTAACGGAGTCGCATAACCAGCGAGGAAGCAATAAGAAAAGGAGATCACTTAACTTCAGGCCTACGGGTGCCATAACATTCTTCCCAAAGTGGTGTGTTGTAATAATCTTAGTAAGTCATCAACCCGGGGAATTTTTTTTTATTCCATTTCAGCCATCTTTGTTATTTTTTCCCTTACCTTACATGATGCATGGGCATCCTCACCTGTCACATTGTCCAAAGAAAGTATCGGCAAACATGTTTTTTTATGACTGTGTCTCAGTCATAAAAAAAGGCCAAAATGTTTTGGGGGTCTTCTTGTTTTGCAATTATTAAGAAGGATCGTGCCTATTCGGCTTTTAGGTTTAAAAGGCTATCAGTGTCGGTTTCATGTTGAAAACAACCCGTGTGCAATGGTCTGGCTAATTGTCTGGAAGGCTGTAACGAAATATATTGTCAATTGATGAGCGAGTATGAGCATGTCTTCAGAATGGCCCAATACCGTCACAGGTAATTTATTATACGGCCCTAGAGAATTGTTAATTAAATCGTTTTTAAGAAGCTCGTTTAAAAATGGTTACTAATGAAATTTTCAGAAGAGAAATCTTAAATTACTTTAAAGATGACTGTTTAAACTAGATAGTATTGCAATGTATTTTAATTTAAATGTGTAAATATTTGTTTTTCTCTCAATAAAAATTTATGAGGAAATAATTTTAAAAACGATATAAGTACAATCAATGAAAATGTTCCCTGTAAACAATGCACCAGTATAAATATCGCAATGATTTAATTTAAATCTAAAAATACAACTCCATTGTACGATGCTGATCAAATAGCTGCTGAGTAATAATGGTCAAAGAACTTTGACCTCCATAATCGTCTCGACAAATTTATAGCTCTAGACAAAATGGGCATTTATAAGCTATACTTAAGTAATGGAAAAGTTTAAGATCAATAATCATGATTCAAAATCAGCATGTGTGTCCATCCCACTCAATAAATAAAACATCTACAACTGTGACAGTCACACAAACAAATCTGCGTCAAATCTTTGATTTGTGTGGCAAAGCATCTTATCACATTTTAAATACCCATAAAAATATCCTACGTGATGTCTGACGATGGAAAAAAAAACTCGCCAATGCAGAGTTTATCGCCTACTGAGCCACTGACATTGGACAATAAGTGTTGTGGCTTACAACAACAATTTCGGCAGCTTTTTTTTAATGCTTTTCACTTTCACACAGTAAAGGGTGGTAAAAAATGGGTCTGGGTCTAACCTATAATTACTCTTCTGGCGGATTTGGAGATAAATTTAAAAGAAGTCGAAGTCGTATTTACCTTATCTTTTGATAAATATCAACAGTTTGATTTAGTATTTGTTTGTGACACGGGTAGGGCCCTTAGGGTGCTATAAAGGTGCCTTCGACGCCAATGGTTGTTTGGCGAAGACTTCTGTATAAGAGTTGAAAGAGGCGTCCATAGATTTAGAAAGTAGCAGATCTGCCCCTAGAAAAGTGAAGCCATTTGTGAACCAGTATCCCATAAGGCAGTTCGCAAGGCCTAGCACATGGCAGGCCATACGCCACCAGATGGCACCATGAGATAATTCGATTAATAAAACTAATTAAAAAATTTTACCAGTTTTGCTAGCATAAGTTTATAGCTGGATATGTATTGATAATTTGAGGCTGACATGAGGTATATATTCATAAAAGAAGCATATTAATTTTTGTGAACCAGTATCCCGTGATGCATTGCAAAAACGGTGAAATGTTGATTCAGAGCACACAATCGCGCGGTATATATTGCGTTGTACGGGATTGCGCAATCGATGGGCATATATGCTACTTTCTAAATCTATGGAGGCGTCATTAGAAAAAATATCTCAAATCACTTCAAAACATCCCACTTTTCATAAAAAAAAAATGCAGCAATGTCGATTCTCAATCCTTTTATTTAGTTTAAGTGACTCTTCTAATACCTCATTATGTATATAGACCTTATCACTTCAAAAGTAATCCTAATAGGGGTTCCCATGATTATTGTTTGTTAATATATGCTTGATCAATCTACTTTATATTCAAAATAAAATACTTACCAGAAGATTGGAGCAGGTTATTTTTGATTACTTATTTCTTCAGTAAAGATTGTTGATAGATTATACAGTAAATACTAAGAACGCATATAAATTCATAAATTATTTGTTTTCGATATTTATTTTGAGAGATTGCAGTGATTTTTTCAGACAGTTTATAAGTACGAATATGAAAAGCTTCATAAATATTTATTTATTTTTGTAAGCTAAAATAACGTAAAATAAAATTAAAGGTAAAACCTCTTTTTAAATGTTTAATAAAATACTCCAAGCAAGTTTAGCAAAAGTGATTTAGACTAAGATACTATTAGTGGTTTTAAAATGTAAGTTATTTTTTTATGTGGTTTGTCCTTATTTGTGTAAAAAGATGTCCAAAGTCTTCGGGAGCTCTGGCAACCATCTGGGATATCCACGAAATCTGACAACAGCAACAAAAAATAAAGTTCGATAAAATACTAAACAAAATTAGTTTGATTTTGAACACTTTTACACTATGTCTAAAAAGATTCATAAAAATTCCAATGAAAAAATATTCTAAGTTAATATACAATCGCTCAAAAAAAATTTCGTAACATAAAAGTTAAGATTTTATGTATTCTAAATACCAGTGGTAAACAAACCCCTCAAATAACAGTTGTTTATGAGAGTTCCCACAACAGGAATTGAAGGTTGGTAAGAAAAACTTCACATATGTAATAAATTAAGTTTATCAAAAGTGATTTATCCTTCAAAACAAGAAGTTGTCTGATTTTGAACACTTATGTTTATAATCTAAAACAAGTTCATGAAAAATTCAATGAAATAAAATCTTATGCTAATATTAAATCGTCAAAACTTTTTTCCTGATATAAAAGTTATAGATTGTTTGTATGCATTCTAAATACCACTGGTAAATAAACCCTAAACAGCGGAAATAGAGGGTGGTAAGAAAACTTTCTAATATATAATAAAATACAAGTATTAAGTTTTAAAAAATTAATTTATACTTAAAAAAGATATATTTTGAACCTTTATGTTCCAAGTTTAAAACGACTTCAGGCACAATTCAATGAACTCAAATAATGTCAAAATACAAAACTATTTTTCTCATATAAAAAGTAAAGATTATTTGCATATCTAAATACCAGTGGTAAACAAACCCCTGAAATAACAGTTGTTTACGAGAGTTCCCGCAGCGGAAATAGAGGGTGGTAAAAGAAAACATTTCGCCGAAATGGTGCGTTCTGAAAACGTTCCATGGAAGATTTCCCAGAGGTCGAATTACTTACACCTTGAAGTTCCGAAAAGGACGGGAAGGGAACCGAACCAGGGACCTCTTGACCCCTTGCCAGGGCATCTAAGGTATGTTTATTGGCGGGCACTGAATGGCATTTGGAAGTGTTTTCGTCTTCGGTACCACCAAGTACCTACAATTTTTACGGCCATATTCTTCTTTGTAGGTTTCTTTGACTTGGCTTACTTTGTAAGGTCGGGATTGTTCGGTTGGGTATATGTTTTTACGGGTGTCGTAAAATGGTTAGGATTTTATGTGATGCTGCCGAGAGGAATAATATCCCCATTATGTGTAATGCTACACTCGTTGTTGTAAATAAAATGATCGAGTTCGAAATTTCGGTAAATATGTACACTCTTAAAACAACCGAGTGACTTTAACTCAGTCTGAGTTAATTTTCACTCTTTTCTGTGTCGAAAATGCACTTATCCTATTGGAGTGGATTTCACTCAGTCTTCTGTTTAGTTAAAACTCCGACAGGATCACTCCAAATGAGTGATTTTAACTAAGTCTGAGTTAATTTTCACTCCTTTGCAGTGTCAAAAATGCACTTCTTCTATATGAGTGGATTTCACTCTTTTGTTTTAAGAGTGTATGATCCTAAATATGTTATATTATGTAAGCAAAGAAACTTGCAGACTATAATCATACATTGATAAGAAGTAAGAACGTTATGTAAAAGCAAAGATTGTGTCTTTAGGTTTTGTGTTAATAGCTATAAAAATACAACATAGATATTTCAGTAATAGCATAGAAATGCCAATTATGATCTTAGTTATAAATGCCTGATATTCATTGAATTCACTGGCATCGAAGAGTTAAATTTATTACGAATTAGTTGAGAAAAAAGGTCTGATTTTTAGAATTCGTATTGATGAGGGGTAACAAAATAAGTTTAACTGTTTTATTTTACGCTTTGGTGGTGTAATTGCAGTTTCAAAATAAAAAATAAATATGGTTTAAATATATTTTATGTTAAATATCTTGTGCACATTCATATCGTTTAGAATACAGGGCCGGATTGCTAAATAGGCTAAGTAGGCTGTAGCATAGAGCGGCGAATTTTCGGGGTGGCAAATTTTAAGACCAATCAAAGCGGCATTTGGCATAAAAAATTATTGTAAAGATACGAATATTTTCAAGAACGCAAACAAATAATGTACATTAATGCGTAAACCGCAATGAACCGTAAATTATTGATGAATTCAAGAAAAGAAAAGTCACTAGTTAGAGACATCTATTCAAATAATCTAGATTCCGATTTAATTGAGGAATGCATTCATTTTAAAAATCACTGCCTCACAGGAATAGAAAAACCCTTAGTTAAAGGGGGAGAATATTACGACACATGTGTTACTCGCGTAGAAGACCTCCATAGCCAAATTATTCGGTACCCATAATGGTATAAGAGGTTCATGAGATTTTATACGGAACATATTCAGTAGGAGCAATACCCTTTTCTTATCTCCTTGTATTATAATACTAGTCTTTAAGTAAATGGTCCTTCACGCAAACGCAAAATTGAATACTGCGAAATGGCGTTAAGTACTGGAGGAAAGTTAAATTGAATTTTCCAAATTATAAGCATATTATTTCCCATTCGCAATGTTAAGAACCTCCAAACGACCTAGCAACGACTTGTCAATGGAGTTCAAGTAGACGGGCGTGTGTTTTTCCGAGACATTGTAACTAACTTGGTCGGGGTAAATAGATATAATCATACGGGCATGATCTCCGGAAAGGCCTTTCTAGAGATGATAGACATCACCTCTTGTGACCTCTTGAAGAACTAACTTCCTTTAGGTGGATTGGATAGGTGTTTATTTTAAGAGGTGATGCTCGGTTTTATTATATCGTCAAATAAGATTTTTTCCCCCTCTCAAGAATTTAACCTTTTCAGTCCCAAAAATTTACTACACTACAGAAACATCTGATAATCGCAAAATAAGCTTATTTTAGGTCAAAAATAAGAGTTCCATAAGAGAAAAAAATTCATTTTAATTTTTTAGATGGTTTTTGATGTAATGCCAAATTTTTTTAACCGTGGAAAACAACAAAACAAAACGATATACATTACTTAAAAACACTTCGAGTTATATATAGTTTAAGGTATCTGACCATATTATTAAAAAAATTGTAGTACTTACTTTAACCGAAATAGTTTAAATTGTGTTTTAAATATGGGGAACTGAAGTGAACTTTTCAAAAATCGGTTGATACGCTTGTTAGCTATTTTCTAAATAAAATAGCAGTTCTGACTTCTATTGAGATTAATGTAAAATATTGCTAATCGAACAAAGTGTGAATAATCGAATGATATGTGTTTGGATGTCATAGCGGTCATAAACATTTGGAAAAAAAAATATTGAAAGGGGTGATACCAAATGGCTTCACTGGGACTGAAAGGGTTAAAGACTATACTTCACGCCACCCTTATTTGAAACACTTTAGGGATGGAAAACCGAAAAAGTTTTTTACTTTCGGTTTTGACCAAAAAAACTGGTTTTTCAAAAGCCGGTCTTAAGGTCCAGTAAAACCGAAAAACCGGTTTCTGAAACACCGTTTTTTTTTTCTGAAAAACCGACATCCCTACCGTTTCTATTTGCTTGGCGGCGAGTATAGAGACTATCAGACGCTTTTATTGATTATGGTAATGAATAGTTATGAATTAATGGACATCAGAAATAGTAAAATTTAAGAAACAATAAATGAAATAGACATCAGAAATAATAAAAAAACAGGTATTTATAATTTCCGCAGCATTATATGAACAGTAGTCTAGTCTAGTTTAGTTACTCATTAATGTTGATAAAAGTATAATTAACATTCATGTATGCAAAACATATCATTGCCATCTTGATTTAAAACAACCCCTTAAACACTCGTTAAATTTAATGTATTTTGATTGCATACAGTTGCATGCGAATTACCAAAATAATATAATTGGTAGGAAACGAAATTCTAAACCAGAAAAATTATTTTCAGTTGAAATTTATGTAAATAGATTTTTAATTATAATTAAGCAAAAAAAAAATGTTATGCAAGAAAGGTGGTCCCGTCAATGAAAGTTAATTTATTTAATAATATTATGATATATATAGGATTTTCCTGTTCAAAAATACAATTTCAAAAAGTAATTCTTAGAATGATGCAATGTGGAACGAGTGATTCTACAATATTATGATAAGTAATTGCAGATTTGATTTTACATCAAATTAAAATCTAATAAAGTTATTTAAGTTGCATTACTGAAGATTAAACTCCATCTCCATTTACACTGTACGCAGAAAAGTAACGTAACTGCCAAAATTGACTTTTTAAATTCAAATCAAATCCTCTTTTATCACGGCCTATTCAACTACTTCTATTTTAAACGGTGGTTTTCAACTAAAAATAGAGGTTTACGCTAACGAGTCTACCACATTGAATTTTCCTGAGAGTTACATACAAATTACAAGAATAGAAGTTATTAAGAAAAATTTTATGAATTAACTAAAAAAAAAAGATTTTTTTCGATTAACTTACATTTGAACATTTAAAAAAAAGGCTTACTATATTTATACCAGCTGTTAGAGGCTTATAGCACAGATATATATTGAAATAGCATCTGTAAAAAATTTCAGATAAATTAATGTAAACCTTTTTATACTAAAAGTGTCAGCGTAAATCCCTTTTTTTTAGTTAAAAAAACACTGTTTAAAATAAATCAATTACATTTAAATAAAAAAAATTGCCTAAATAGCATTGTTCATTACATTTGAAATCACTATGCCAAATTTGGAAAAGATTAAAGTAATAGTGAAAAATTTCGAATTTTGGGTATTCGCCTACCTTAAAAGACTCCGTTTATCTGCATTTCTGATTTTATTTAATAAATTAAAACAAAATTGAAGCGTGTAATCCATCAGGAGGATCATTAGCTAACTTCCTGCAAACAGCAGGCCTGGCCTTACCCATCTCACGCGCAGCACGAAAGGTGATCGATGCCTGGCCTAAGTTCTGAAGCCACATGTCCCTGCTTCAGAGCCGAAACGGCCCAACTAATAAAATGCACTTTTAGTTTTAACTATTGCAATTTCGGCTATACAGTTTAACAGTATTTTTTTTAAAAAATGCATCCTTTCTAACGCAATTGTCCTATCGTAACCATTGTTATTGTAAAATAAAATAATTCAAAGGCATAAAATCGGCTCTTAGTTGTAAAATAATGATTATTTAGCCACTGTTTTAAAATAATTCGAATAAGTTATGCTCCACCAATATAAATATGTTTACTTGGATTTGAAACAAGTTTTACGTACATTCATTTTATATTTTTTGTACAAATAGTACCGATAAAGTACTTGTATTCTTGAAAATTCGTAATTGAATGTTTTAAAAGATGTCTTTTTTCTAAAATTTTTTAATAAGATTCTTAGGTATAAATAATAATAGAAGTACAATATATAACTTGGTACAATTTTTTTTTGTAACATAATTTTTAAATTATTTAGTGCCTTTCGAAGTCAATACTAAGAATTGCTCATTTTTGCTGTCGCTAACTGTGTTTCCCCCTTAAGAGATATATTATTAGACTAAGATTTTTTTTATTTAACTTTCATTAAAATAGTACATTTAAATATTTACTACGAAATAACAAATGGCTTTTAAATTACAAATTGACACACACTGATGTGATACCCCAAAGAGAATTAATATCCGTATTGCTAACTGCGAAGCAATAGTTTGAGGCATGCTTCGGCAGCATCATTTAATATTGTGTGAATGAAAATAAGCAGTAAAGCTTCTCTACAGATTTCTGTACTCCAGAGTACCAAAAAGAATTTTTCTCATACTTATAAAAATATACATAAAGGCATAAAGACATGTCAGAAGACAGGATATTTGTTTATCCCTTTCAGTCCCAAAAATTTACTACACTGCAGAGACATCTGATATTCACAAAATAAGCTTATTTTAGGTCAAAAATAAGAGTTCCAAAAGAAAAAAATTCATTAAAATTTTTTTATATGGTTTTTGAAATAATGCCAAAGTTTTTTAACTGTGAAAAACAACAAAATAAAAATATATATATTTCCTAAAAACACTTCGAGGTATATATTTTATGGTATCTGACAATATTATTAAAAAAATTTTAGTAATTATTTTAACCGAAATAGTTTAAAATGTGTTTTAAATATGTGGAACTGAAGTGAACTTTTCAAAAATCAGGTGAAAATTGTTAGCAATTTTATAAATAAAAAAATAGTAGTCCTGACTTCTATTGAGATTAATGTAAAACATTGTCTTTTTGAACAAAGTGTGAAGAATCGAATGATGTGTGTTTGGATGTCATAACGGGACATAAACATTTTGAAAAAAATATTGAAAGTGATGATTCCAAATGGCATCACTTGGACTGAAAGGGTTATTTTCCTTCAAACTGAACTTCCTTTTATTCTACAATAGGATGATTTGGTATGGATAGATGAAAAATACAATTCTATTAACTTTAAACCACTCTAACTCGTAAGTACACACTTAAGATTGAATTCAACCTACAGACTGTTAAGGAGACGTTATGAAATAGAAAAAGAAAAAAAAACGATTCACGCAAAGAAGAACCCACTGAATGTACGTTTGTCTGTGAATCGGGAATGGATTTAATTAAATACAGTAAACTGCGTAATTTGGCTTGTCGGGTTAGTCAATTTTCATCTGGTGAAGTGTCTCGGATGATGAAGTTGTTTTTGTTGTTTCGGTAAATGGCCATTTTTGGGTTAGGTATGCAAGAGGTTTAGTTTTTGACACGATTAAATAAAAGGTTATGAATAAAAAGATGATTAAATAAAAGCTTGTGTTCTCCAATTATGTGTAATAACATAAAAATGAAAAAAAATCAGGGATATTAAATTGAGAGATGTCATTTTGGCACCATATATTTTTGCTAGTTTTTTTCTGCAGTGAATAAGAATAATAATTTGTTCAATTTCTACTTATATAACGATAAATATTACAAATATAAGGTTTAACTTCTATAATAATTGTATGTATCTAATCTACCTATGACATCTATTAATCCATCAATTTGTAAATTTATTATTTCGCTGTATTGAGGTCCCAGAAACAAATTAAAAACTTACATGAACAGATGTCTTTATATTACAAAAGAATGTATAAAAATTTTCACTAATAAGAATAATTTTGATTGTGTTCCATCCATTCTATACAAATCACGGGAAAATTTATTCTTACATCATCACCTATTAATAACATCCCATATTTCTTATAACCATGAAGTAAGCCTCTTTGTTGCAGCTTCACTTAGAAATCCTTCATCAAAGAGGTCAAACTTTTCTTTGCCAAAATCTTTTTATTATCTTATTTTTTCAATTTAGAAATGACGATTCCTGCCAGAAAAACTTTTCACTGTTGCAATTTTCCCCAAATATCCCTTAAGGCAGATCGGGTAGGGATCAAGGTCTATCTACGGAAGATGAGTCAGGGTGGATGGTAGATTGCATCGGATAGATAGATTTATGTGAAGTGTATCTAGTGACCTTCGTTTATTAAATCACTTTGGTTGTGTTAAAGCTCCACTTGGGGGAGAGAAATAGGCAGCTGGAAACTTTCAAAAAAAAAAAAAAAAAAACTGCGTTTTATCAGAAGTTTATAAAGTTTGAAAAATAATACTAAATTAAATTAGTTGACTAAAAATTTTATTAAGAATTTTTTCAACCACATATAAGCTAAATGTATTATTTCTGAAATCAAAATATTTGTTACAGTATTTCTAACAAAAGTTTAGCCTTTATTCACTAGGTATGACTTTGACTTTCTTGTTGGGGGGCAAGTTAGCCGAACACTGCGACCTTAGGTCTATTTCACTAGGTATAAAAATATGAATTACAAAAACCAAACGAATTTGAAGGAAAACATCATCTGGTTATTAAACGAATAATTTTTAAATTTTCTAACTGAACTGTCATCTATTAATTAACGTTGCCTATTTTAAAACTTAAAAAAAACATGTTTTGTTGCATATCTATATACTTGACGGATTTTCATTCTGGGAGCAAAAATACTTAAATTGCAATGTAATTCCTTAAATGATATTCTTAATCCAAAAATTAATGCATTTGTTCTATAGAACTTAACGTCTCTATAAAAGGTTTAAATAAGTAAGAGTGAAATTCGACAATGCGTAAAATTACTTACATTCAGAATTTATTTAATTCTAAATGTTTTTTCTAAACCTAAATTATTTAGTATTTGTCCATCACTTTAAGAATACAAATAATTATGCTGCTTTAAAGAGAAATCCATTTGAATCCTTTCGAAGCATACCCGTTCTTTTGTTAGTGGAATGGTTATAAAATAGTAAATCCATAGTGTTAATTTTTTTTTCTGATACAATGGTTTTGCACTTATCATCATAAACTACCCTCAAACTTTTTAAAACTTACGCTTTTAAAATACTTAATGATATTCTTCAACTATAATATATTTGCAGAAGAAAGAATCATGTCTTTGGCCCCATATAGCTTCAAATCATGGACGCGAGTACAACAACAGAAGAAAGCACCGTAGATTGCAATCACATAAATACTACTGTCTTCTTACACAAACAGCGAAACTGTTATTGCAGTTTCATGACGCGATTTGAAAATTTAATTATACACGGAAAGCTAAAGTCATTTACCGAAGATAGAATCTGACGAAGTAACTGTTATTCCAAAGCAGGATATTAGTGAAGAAAAATCCTTATTCAACTCATTCAATTATTTTGATTCTGTGAAAACATTTGCCGTTCTAGTTTTCTGTGGTGTTTTTATAAGCAAATTTTTTTTGAACAAACCAATTATAGAACAAGTATAAATTCTTATCACTGAATTGAATTGCTGAATATTTTAAAGATAATCAATGATTATTCTTATTATTATCATTTGTATGGCCATATAAGAAAATTTAGTTCCCATGAACTCAATTTTGGGTTTTAGTACAATTATAGGTTCTTATCATTAAAGTGAATCTCTAAATATTTTTATGATAATGATGTTACAAATAAAACGTAATTCGAATTCGGTAGTTTTTTAAAGTAGATAAATGAGTTGGCGTCTGTATATAATTAGTACTCAATTACAGAAGAATGACTGAAATGTAGGGTTCAGCCAATTCATTGGCGACTTCTGATAATGATAATTTTTATTGGACGAAGTCTCTATCACTCTACAGGATCACTCCAAACGAGTGATTTTAACTCAGTCTAAGTTAATTTTCACTACCTTCCAGTGTCGAAAATGCACTTCTCCTAGGAGTGGATTTCACTCTTTTGTTTTAAGAGTGAAGGTAGTATATCTTAGCCATAAATTTGATAAAGTTTGCTTTGAAAGTACACCCTTCATTTGTTCTGTGTTCCGTCACATTCTTTTCCAAATTTTGGTTCTAAGTTCAAAAACGTGGCATACACTCTTAAAACAAACACTCCCAATTTACCTCAATCTGAGTGGATTTCACTCCTCCAGACTGGAAAATGCACTTCTCCTTTTGGAGCGGATCCTTTGTGTGTTAAACCTCCGACAGGATCACTCCAAACGAGTGATTTTAACTCAGTCTGAGAAAATATGCATGCCTTTAGGGTGTCGAAAATGCACTTCTCCAACTGGAGTGGATTTCACTCTTTTGTTTTAAGAGTGTATACTTTAACAAATCAATGCCTTTTCTAAAAAAAAATTACACTCTTAAAACGAACGAGCGATTTTAACTCAGTCTAAGTTATTTTCACTCCTCCAATCTAGAAAATGCACTACTCCTAGAAAAGTGGATCCCTTGTGTGTTAAACTTCCGACAGGATCACTCCAAACGAGAGATTTTAACTCAGTCTGAGTTAATATTCACTCCTTTCCAGTGTTGAAAATTCACTTCTCCTACTGGAGTGGATTTCACTCTTTTGTTTTAAGAGTGTACTCAAAAAGTACTGAAAAGATTACTACTAACTGAAAAGTTTGTTTCTTAAACATCTTAAAAATTCATTTAATGAGTAAGATTTGTAATATTTGATTCGAGGACATTTCCTTTGATAGCGTCGTTTTGTCGTTTCGAACAAAACATTCCGTCCTTCAGTCGAATGAATAATATCTACTCAAACAAAGATTGTGTATTTTTTCACAAAAAAATTCCTTTACTTAAGACTTTATGTATTAACTAAATTTTAATTAATCCTGAATATTTATAAATAAAAAAACATTTAAGCCCTTCTTTGGCGATAATCTTTAGAACTAACACACATAACTCTGCCTATAAAACAACAGTATCATAAAATATCGCTAATCCCCTGTAAGCTATATTCATTAATATTTTCTCCTGTATAAATTAACCCTTCTTTTATACTATAAGACCCTGATGTGATTGTTTTCAGGAGCTCCCCTTCCCTGCAAACAATAAAAAACAAGTAGCTCTTTAGGTTTTAAGTAATTGCCAGTGGCATTTTTCTCAACAAATGATTTAATCAAACGGTTACTAAAATATATTTCAAAAAAGGATTGCTTATTTACAACCATGGAGAGATCTTATATAACGAATAATATAACAATGCTATTTTGGCAATTTTTTTATTTAAATATATTCGATTTATTATAAACGGTGTTTTTCAAATAAGAAAAGGGGTTTACGCTGACACTTCTAGTATAAAAAGTTTTACATTAATTTATCTGAAATTTTTTACATATGCTATTTCAATATATATCTGTGCAATAAGCCTCTAACATAGGCATAGGTATAAATATAGTAGTTTTTTTTATAAAAATGTCCAAGTGTAAGTTAATCGGAAAAAAAATCTTTTGTTGGTTAATTCATAACATTTATCTTAATAACTTCTTTTCTTATAATTTGTATGTAACTCTAGAGGGTCATTGCATGTATCAGTTCAAAACGAAGAATTTAACACATAATTAATGATTGTAGAAGGAAAATTCAATGTGGTAGACTTGTTAGTGTAAACCTCTTTGTTTAGTTGAAAAACAACGTTTAAAATAAACCAATTATATTTAAATAAAAAAAATGCCTAAAAAGCATTGTTCATTATATTGGAAATCACTATGCCAAATTTGGAAATGATTAAACTAATAGTAAAAATTTTAGAATTTTGGGTACTCGCCTTCCTTAAGATACAATTTTGTCAAACCAATAATTTCCTATGCTAATCGAGTTTGAGGAACGACTGAGGCCTTGGCAGAGAGACCAAGTAAAAGTTGTATTCAAGGCTTGCCGTGCAGGAAGGAGATTTTGGTTGGTTGGTTGGTTGGTTGATATACATATATTTTCAGGCTTGTGTGCTTGCTCAGAGAGCCGTTTATAAACCTTCGCCAAGTAAGACAGTCACAACACACACACACACTCACATGCACACATATACGTGACAGATGCCGCCATCTATCACGCGCCACCTCCACAATTTTGAGTTGTCCCTGAAAGGGGAGGGAAATTGTACCCGTGGGAAACTGCGCAATGATTGCCCACAGGACTTTCGGACCCAACATATTTAACGAGCACGTACTCCGAATATACTCGGTGAGTTTTCAGAGACCAGGACTCGATCGCGGGACCTTCCGATCCGTAGATCGAGACACTGACCACAGGGCGCCTCAAGGCCGTGGAAGGAGATGAGGGAGATCATCCTTTTTCGGAGGATGTCTGCTGATATGAGGCTATTTGTTAAGAACTAGTGCCACTTGTTTATGTTTTTTTGAGAACTTACGTTTTATTTTCATGCAATTTTTCTTTTAAGGCAAATTGAATTTTCATGCAGAATTGTGTTGCAATTAATGTAAATTGTAATATGCATAGCATACTACAGTTCATAACCTATCTCGGGGTGGTTTTTTAAAATTTAAATTAATAGAAACTGAATAAAATTGTTTTTCTAAAAGCTTGCACAGTGGCGGGATTACCACGGTACCTGGGGTAATGCCGCCACATAAATAAACAAAGCAAATAATCTATAAATAAGAGGAAATAAGCAATAGAGGAATAAAGCAATACATATAGAACTAAAATAGGTTCAATTAACTTTGGAATGGTAAACTGTACAGGGTACAGCTCTTTTATTATCTTTCCATTTGCAACTAAATTAGATGAAAGTCACTAAAACCTGTATGTTTTAAATAACTTTACACCAACTCACTGCACGGCCATTAGCGTCTGTACTACAAATTACTTTGTTTCCTGCTACAGGTCAGCGCTCTCAGCCCCCCTCTCACACACACCGTTGGCGAGTTACAAGGGGTGGCGGCATTGCCCGAGGTGGTGGGATTCCCCTGCCCTCCCCTAAATACTCCACCCTTCTAGAGGACGCAGTCACTGTCATTTGAAGAGTACACGGGAAGAACCGATTGATTTTGTAGAGAAGTTTCCTTAGCAGGCCACTTTGGCGATGGTAGCGAGTGATCGCCTAAACTTATGTAAGGAAACCAGTTAATACCACAGAGATCATAGTTAAAGTAATAGAGTGGCAGATCACGTGACCCCCAATGCTGACGACGGGACGCGCAAGGAGCTCTCAGAAGAGCCCCAATGAAGCCAGTGAAGTAGGTCACGTGATATTCCACTCTATTACTTTAACTACTATCTATGTGGTTTCTAGCTACCAAGATCCAGGCGATTGACGATCCCGGCGCTTGGACCAAGCGAAGAAGAAAGAGAGAAACCGGTTTTCTGCCGCCAATGTCCGCGAAGTAGGCAAATGCGGGAGTCGCCTAATAAATCAATTAGGTTAGGTTTGAATTATCGTCGCACTAGAGCTACACGAGAGCTATTGGCGAAGGGCGTCGTATTTTAGAATCACAGTCAGGTGACGAGCCAACACCTGAATAGGCACCCAACGAAACCGTTAAGGGCGACATCGTACGCAGCGTTAGGACTTTGAAGGATATTTAAAGTGCACTCTCTTACACGGGGTATTATTCGTCGGACATTTTGGGCTGCACTGGCCGTTTATAAGTCGGCAGGTTTTTTTTGGCCATGCCCGGACCCGAACCTGGGACCTTTCGCATGTTAGGCGAGTGCCTAACCGACTGGGCTCCCCAGCCCTTCCTAATAAATCAATCGGTTCTTCCCGTGTACTCTTCATTTGTCATTTGTCAAGCGGAACAGTTAAGCACAAAACCAAGCCCACTTCCTCAAGATCCATCAATGGTTAACTCCTCTTCGCCGTTGACCCGAGATCTGCAGCTCTCGGTAGCGAGAGAAGCTATGAGGAAGAAAGTTCAGACAAGCGGCCTTTTGCAAAAAGCGAGCCACAAACAAGCGACTGCCTCACCTAGAGGTGATCGTGTCAGCAGCGAGATAGGAATTCGAGAGCAACGGGTGAGACGAGGCGCCATTTGACGAGGACGTCAATTAGTTCTGCTAAATGACATGAGCTAATGGATTGATGACAGCATTTATCGGATATAGAAGCTTTCCTTAAGCTTGGAATAACCATAACCTCTTTCTAATGAGTTATCGGAAATTGATAAGTTTGAGGTAAAAGTAATCGCAAAGAGTTTTCTTTGGTGTATAGACCTCAGCTGCTTTTCGTTTTGGAGGATTTTTTGATTTTCGTTAATATTTTGAAGGTTTAGTTTATCTTCCTTTTCTCAGAAAAAAATTAAATGTCAGATTTTACAGACGTAGATGGTTAATTTTTTATATTCTATTAAGAAACGACCAAGGTTAAGACAAAATTTTCAAATACTTTGTTAAGAAGTTTATTGCAGGATCGCACCGGAAACCTACACTCTTAAAACAAAAGAGTGAATTCCACTCCAGTTGGAGAAGTGCATTTTCGACACTGGAAAGGAGTGAATATTATCTCAGACTGAGTTAAAATCACTCGTTTGGAGTGATCGTGTCGGAGGTTTAACACACAAAGGATCCACTCCAAAAGGAGAAGTGCATTTTCCAGACTGGAGGAGTGAAAATCAATCAGACTGAGTTAAAATCGCTCGTTCATTTTAAGAGTGTAGAACTTTCGAACTTTCACCACTATTTAAGGAGCAGGATTTACCTCTATAGAGTTAAAAACTCAGCTTTGATGCACCGCAAAAGTGGTAAATTAACGTTCGAAATAGCGTTGGAGGCTAGAAAGTTCCAAGATTTAGGTGCAATCTTGCACCAAAGTGTTTAACTGCATAAAAAAATAGAAGAAGAAAATAGATGTTTGCTCTGTTAAAAAGTTTCTTCTACCAAGAATAAAATTAAGTGCTCTGGTTTATATCTCAGAACTCCTGCGTCGCAGATTTACCCCTTCATTATGTTCCCGACTTCAAAGAACAAATATTAAACTAGACTTCTGTCCACTACATTTCCCAGCAGGAAAAAAAAGAATAAGTTCCCAGCGTAGTATCGCTAATTATGCATTAATTCCTCAGGCTATTCTGTGTTCTGAAGTAGCCTCCTGACGTCATCCGCATTTGCATCGAGACGACCTTCGGGTGTCCTCCACCCACGCAATAAGTGCTCAAAGGGGTGAGGGGGCGATTGAGGAAGCGTGACGGGGTGTCGATTCATTCGGAGATGCGTTCGAATAATGTAAACAGAATGTGATCATCGGTGGCCAAGGTTGTGGAGTAAAGTTTCGATCGTATATAGGTAAACAGGGTTGCGATTAATTCAAATGATATTTTTTATGTCTTAAAAAACAACGATGCTTTATTATTGAATGTTTTATTATCTATGGTTGAATGGTTGTTGTACACTCTTAAAACAAAAGAGTCAAATTCACTCAAATAGAAGAAGTGCATTTTCGACACTGGAAAGGAATAAATATTAACTCCGACTGATTTAAAAACACTCGTTTGGAGTGATCCTGTCCTAGTTTCAACTAAACAAAAGAGTGAAATCCACTCGAATAGGATAAGTGCATTTTCGACACTGAAAACAGTGAAAATTAACTCAGACTGAGTTAAATTCATTCGTTTGTTTTAAGAGTGTATTTGGCAGGAAATCAGTTGGATCTTATTTTAGAGGCTGGCATGGGGTGTAATGTAGTAGGCCTCCTCGTGGTGCACCCTGGGTTACGCTAAATCTACTACACGGGGGGGAGGTATTTGATTCCCTGATGATCTTTGGGTCCGAGTGGTTGGGTCTTGGTGGAGACTTTCGGTAGAGGATACAGGAGAAAAGCTGAGTTTTGCGTCTCAGGCCGCCGGATAGTACAGGAGCCCGGGGTAGCCTAACCAGCATATCCTGGCTGCTCTATCAGCCGGTGTATAATCTCGCCTGTCTTGTAGCTCCAGGTGGTGCCTGGATGGGGTCCTGCTAGGCAGAGCGGGGGGCTCTTCCGAGGTCACTGCTGATTGTTGACACCGGGGCTAGCCCGGCTTTCTGGGACCCTCTGCTATTCGGGGAGGATTTTCCTTCACCCCACCCACACAAAAAACAATGAACAAAAAACAAGGTCTTTCTTCAGATAAAAACGCAAATAAGACAAAAACCCCCATTTCAGGATCTAGTGCTTCCTCGGAAGGTACTAAATCAAGGGACCCCTCTCCAATGGATGAGGGTCTATCAAAGGAGGCAGCCGGTAACCAGCCCGCCGTTGGAGTTGCAAGCGTAAGTGAGCAACACACGGAGGGTGGGTTTAAGGTTGTCCTCAGCAAAAGCCAGAGACGCAACTTGCGGAGGGCGCGCCAAAAATCTGAGGCGGCGGCTGGCTCTGGTGGTAGTGGTGAAAGTACCAAAAGGCTTTTGTCTGCTGGTTCGACACCCTCCCCTGGCCATACTGCCACTCGGAAAAGGCCGCGCACTGACACTGGTCCACAATCTTTTGCCAGTGCAGTGAAAGGGGTTAAGCTTGCCATTGTTAAGGAAGCTTTTCCCACAGACAAAATCGTGAAGGATGAGGCGGATAAGATCCAGGTTTATATTCTAAACCAAATTGACCTCATCAAGGAAGGGGAGCATCTGCCTATCATTCAGGGGTCTGTCATCAACTCGGGGGCTTTTGTCACCCAGTGTGACGACACTGAGACAGTGTCTTGGATCAACAATACCTTCCATGACAACAAGCTCCTCTTCCCGGGCACGACTCTAAAAGTCATGAGTGCCAATGACCTTCCTAAGCCAGTCAAGGTCGCCTTCAAGACGAAGGATGTGTTTTCTGCTGAGGCGCAGGTGCTGCTGAAGCGGATGAACAGATTCAACCCTGAGTTGAAAGCGACGGAGTGGCGTGTTCTGCAAAAGTTTGTGGAACCGCTCTCCATTCGCTGGATCTTTGAGGTTGATCTGGAGTCCGCTGAGGCTATCGAGAAGGCAGGCCACTCTGCATATACTGGGTTGGACAAAGGATCTTTCAAGATCCTTAACAACCCCAATCCTTCCACTAAGGGGCCTTCCACCGAGGAGCGCACATCTACTCCTCAGGAACCAGAGAGTCGCTCTCCCAAGGGGCCTTCCACCGAGGGTCAGACATCTAGTCGTCAAGATATAGAGAGTCTGCCCGAGGACCAAACTCCTCCTTCTCAGGTAAGTTCGCTTTCCATTATTAAGGAGGGAGATAATGATTCTGTAAGCGGTGAGCTTGCAAAATTAAGCGAAATTGATATTGACACGGGTTCAGAGGGTACATTGGTGCCTTCCTCTCCTGGGTCGGAGGTTGACGATTCTATCCTCATGGAAGAATCTGATGGAGCCACCTGATAGGTACTCCTCAACTTATTTTCTTCATGGACAAAGCCTACAGTATTTGTCAAATCAATCTGCACCATAGCCGCTCTGCCTCTGCTCTTCTCAGTAAAAGGCTCGCTAATGGTGCTTTCGATATTGCACTTGTGCAAGAACCATGGACTCGTAATGGTATCATTAAGGGCCTAGGAGTTAAAGGGTACAACTTATTTTATGATAGGAATTGTGCAAGGCCTAGAGCTTGCATTCTCACCAACTCTAGGCTCAATGTAATCAACTTGGTCGATTACCTCAGTGGAGATTGTGTAACCGTCAAGGTACTCTTCACCACCCAACAGGGCCTCAGGGAAGAGATAGTACTTTTGTCTGCGTATCTTCCTTACGAGGAAACTGATCCATTCTCCAACTACATTATCAATACCTTGGAGTTCTGTGCTGCAAAGCATCTCAAGCTTATCCTGGGCTTTGACGCTAATGCTCACCATATCCTTTGGGGCAGTAGCAACTGTAACAAACGTGGTGAGGATATCATTGAATATATACTTAAATATAGTTTATCTATTTTAAATATTGGCAATGAGCCGACTTTCGTGACTGTTAACCGCAGGGAAGTTATTGATATTACCCTGTGCAACAGCCAGTGCTTCGATCTTATCCATAACTGGAAAGTATCGGATGATATCACTTTATCCGATCATAGACTAATCATGTTTTCAGTTCTAGGTCCCTCGTGGATCTACACTGAGGGTAGGAACCCAAGGAAAACAAATTGGGAGTCCTACCGTAGCACCTTGGAAGCAGAAACCTCTGGCCAACCTGGTAAGTTGTGTTCTCATGCTGACGTTGAGGTGGCTGTTGCCAACTTGCAGCAATCCATCCTCAACTCTTTCTCGCTTAACTGTGCTTCCACCAGCAACTCTACACGCAGAGTGGTCCCTTGGTGGAGCAAGGAACTGACCTCCCTTCGGGGCAGGTGCAGGAAGCTCTTTAACAGAGCTAAAAAGAAAGGTGACTGGTCTGCCTATCGTTCTGCTCTCACAGAATACAATAAGGCAATCAGGTCTGCCAAACGTAAGTCTTGGCAATCTTACTGTGACAGCATTGATGACATGTCCGCAACATCCAAGCTAGTCAAAATCATGTCGAAAGATAAGTACTGCGACCTTAACACTGTCAAGCTCGCAAATGGCAATTTCGCCTCCTCTGGCAAGGAGATTCTGAATGAAATGTTCAGAGTTCACTTCCCCGGATCTAGGGAGGCTGTTACTATCCCAACCCTACATTCAAATACACCTACGGGTAGTAGGAATCACTGGGCTACGGCAAAACAGGTTGTCACTCCTGACAAAATTGTGTGGGCACTCAACACATTCAAACCCTTCAAATCCCCTGGCGTGGATGAAGTGTTTCCGGCCCTTCTTATTGAAGGGTCCTCTATTCTGGTTCCCATTCTCTGTAAAATCTACAGGGCATGCATTGCATATGAATATGTTCCCTCTGCGTGGAAACAAACTAGGGTAATCTTCATCCCGAAAATAGGGAAGGAGAATTATTATGAGGCCAAGTCCTTTAGGCCTATCAGCCTCACCTCTTTCCTTCTTAAAACCTTGGAAAAGCTCATTGATATTCATATTAGAGAGAATGCTCTGACAGATCTCCCCCTGTCAGCTTCACAACATGCCTATCAGCCAGGAAAATCCACTGATACGGCTCTATATAACCTTTCCTTCGTACTGGAAAAGAATATTAAGGCTAAAGAGATTGCACTCGCTGTGTTTCTTGACATAGAAGGAGCTTTTGATAGAGTCCCTATCGAATCCATAGCTCGTGCTCTTGAGCATAGAGGTGTCAACAAGGTTATTGTCAACTGGATCAATAACCTTCTGTCTACCAGGCTTGTTAGCTCTTCGCTTTTGGGTGACAGTCTGACAGCGCATGCTGTCGCAGGATGTCCTCAGGGCGGAGTTCTCTCTCCCATTCTTTGGTGTTTGGTTGTGGATTCTCTTCTTGGAATCTTTTCCCACTCTGGCGTCTCCTGCATTGGTTATGCTGATGATGTGGTTATCGTTGCAAAGGGCAAATTCTTTGACACTATCTGTGATATTATGAATAAAGCCCTTCGAGACATTGAACAATGGTGCAACAGAGAGGGTCTTTCTGCTAACCCTCAAAAAACAACCCTGGTTGCCTTCACACGCAAGACAACAAGGCTTGATAGTAATATTAAGTTTTTCGGTCAGACACTCACTCTCTCTGATGAGGTGAAGTTCTTGGGCGTTTATTTTGATAAAAAGCTCAATTGGTCTAAGCATTCCGAGTATAGCATCTGCAAAGCCAAAAGAGTATTTTGGAGCTGTAGAAATGCTATTGGACGTACATGGGGTCTCAGACCCAAAATTCTTCATTGGATCTATTCAATGATTATTTGTCCTATACTCACCTATGGTTCCATAGTATGGTGGTCAAGGACCAAGCTGTCTACTTGTCAGCAAAATCTTGCAAAAATCCAAAGGATGGTCATTGTAGCTATTTCTGGCTGCATCAGAACAACTCCATCTGCCTCTTTAGAGCTACTCCTTGGGTTGCATCCACTGCACATGCGTGTTGAAGCTGAAGCCATTATTTGCGCAAAAAGACTTAAAATATTGGGTCAATGGAAAGATTACTCCAACTATCTTTCCTGGGGTTCCTTCAACTCTAACATCTCGGAGCATCATCTCCTCATTATGCCCAGCGACTCCATGCTTGGGAGGATTGGTTTTCACAAACCCTTCAAGGTCCTCTTTCCCTCACGGAGTGATTGGAACAATGACCCCATCGGTGCCAGTAACTGTGTTGTCTGGTACACGGACGGCTCCAAGATGGGCAGTTCCACAGGCGCAGGTGTTTTCTGTTCATCAGACGGGACAAAATTGTCATACCCCCTTGGTAGCTACTCAACTGTCTTCCAAGCTGAGATCTTTGCTATACTCATGTGTTGCCACATTTGTCTGCATAGGGGCTATCACAATAGACCTATTTCAATTTGCTCTGATAGCCAAGCAGCTCTTTTAGCTCTGCTTAAACCCAAATTCACCTCACCTTTGGTTTGGGAATGCTACACTCTTCTCTGTAGCCTTGCAACCGCTAACAAGGTCACACTGTTCTGGGTTCCGGGTCATTCAGGAATTCCAGGCAACGAGATGGCTGACGAACTGGCCAAGTCGGGTTCCAGTACCTTATTTGTCGGTCCAGAGCCAGTTCTGGGTGTTTCCAATGACATTATCAGAGGTACTGTCCTATCCATTTTCAGGGATCAACAGTACACCGATTGGCGTAGACTAACCAATCAAAGACAAGCCAGGGAACTTAACTCGGGTTGCCCCAGCTCCCGTCATAATGAGCTTCTCGGGCTTAACCGTAACGGTATACGTAGGGCAGTAGGTTTACTCACTGGTCACTGCACCCTTAAAAGGCATCTTACCCTCATGAGGGTCCTCGATGACCCCACCTGCAGGGGCTGTAGAGACAAGGACGAAACGGTCACTCACATTCTCTGTGATTGCGAAAACTATGCAGCGCACAGATTTGAGCATCTAGGGCAACATTTGCTTGAGCCCTGGGAACTCCAGGATATTCCAATCAGATCCTTGCTGAATTTTGCTTCGGCAACGGGGCTCTTCCTATAGGAGTGAGGGATTTATTTCTTGGGGACAGTACAATAGACCCCTGGTCGCAGTGCTTGGCTCTAACAGAGCCCCCCTCCAATGTCATAAGTCATAAGTCATAGAGGCTGGCATTAAAAATACATACTTTTGGCAGTTAATTTTAAAGACATTTTGCATTAAAAACAATGTTTAAATAATCTGTTAACTACACATAAGTGAATAGTGATACGGAATATTTTGTTGTATTTATAGCACAAAAAATGTATATTTTTAGAGTTTAAGGCTTGTTCCTAAGTAGCTATTAAACATAATTAAAAAAATATATCTTTACAAAACATACTTTTTAGCATATATTTGTATTAAAAGTATGTTTAGATTAAGAATATACGTGTATGATTTTGCTTGGGCCTTAAGGGGACGCATTACCCAAATATTGGGCAAAATGTCAATTTTTCAGTTTTTACATTTTATTATTTACAATATTCTTCTAAGCATTTACTGAAAGTTTCATAATGATATCTTGTGTAAGAAAAAAGTTATTAAATATTTTCTGGAGTCATTCCTATACGTTTGAATACGTATTTCGTCTGCTGGGTCGCAGTACCCAAAAATTGGTCAAAATATTAATTTTTTAGTTTTTAGTTCTTATTATTAACAATATCTTTCTGAACATTTACTGAAAGTTTCATAATGATATCTTTTGTAGAAAAAAAGTCATTAAATATTTTCTGGAGTCATTCCTATAAGTTTGAATACTTATTTCGTCTGCTTTCAACCTTTTTTTTTCTCTGTTTCACGTTTTTCAATTACTGTGTTTAATAAATCCCTAAGGCATTTTTGCTAATTAAGTTAGAATTTTGAAATTTTTTACCTGTGTTCTTACATATATTATGCACAAAATTGTGCATGGAATAAGGTCTTCTAATGTATAGTTATTT
Organism: Hylyphantes graminicola; assembly: GCA_023701765.1. Taxonomy (NCBI): domain Eukaryota; kingdom Metazoa; phylum Arthropoda; class Arachnida; order Araneae; family Linyphiidae; genus Hylyphantes; species Hylyphantes graminicola. The sequence continues at coordinate 19,347,308 of CM043119.1, forward strand.
TTTTAAACAATGATGAATTCAATAATTTGTATTTTTTGTGTATTTTTTTTGTCAAAATTTTGACTTTTTTTTGAAAAAATTAAAAATTACTTGTAAATATTCATTTTTATTGCAAGATTTTTTTTATTTAGAGTGAACATTATATAAAGCCAATATAATTTACAAGTTTATGTTATTATTTCTAGAAATAATATTTTGGGTAATGCGTCCCCTTAAGAAGTTAAATTCCACTTTCTAGTATTTTTCACGAAAAAAGCCAACAGTGTAAATGATCTTAGCGGATGGTCAAGCTCAAGGCATTTTGTTATGTCCGTCGCGCTTAGACTCCACAGGAGCGTGGAAATATAATTAAGTGAAGCACAACCGAGGTAAAGTAGTGTAACGCTTTTTTGTTTGTTCCAACTTTACAGGATCTACTGTTTTTATATATTTTGTATGGAAAGCTTATTTTACTATTATTATTACTACGATTATTATTTTAAAGCATGTTTGCTTGCTTGTTTAATTTGGCAGGGGCATGTTTTAGTTTTGAGTGAATGATCGCATCGCAGGCAGAGCGGCTTAAAAACAATTTTAATGAAATGTTTATTGTGAAAGGCTGTGAGGTGAGACTTAAGGATTGTAGTAAAGATACTAATCCCGGGGACAAATATTTTTATTTACATAAACTTACACAGCCCAACATCACAAATAAAACATACAAAAAGACAACATTTAGGCTAAATGCCGAATTGGATAACATAGAATAAGGTAACAACATGTTTACCGTGCAAATGTCTCTTCCTCTTTAAAGTCAGTTTTTACCTAACGAAATGAAGCTTGAACTGCAAGCTTGGCATTGTAGGACTACCATAACAGGATACTCTAAGGTTCTGAAGGGGAATGTCTGGGTTACATTATGCAAAATAAATTGTGTATTTTTTGTGTCTTTGAAAATTCAATCACATGCATGTTTTTTTTTAAGCTATATTTACATATTTGTCAAATAAATGAGTATTTAAAAAGCATGTTTTTGTGAAAACTAGTGAAGAAAATAACTGTTTCACATTTGCTGAGGGGCAAGTAAAAATAAAGGTGCTATGATATAGGGGCCGGGTCTGTTGATTGGTAAATTTTGACGATCTTGATAAACATTTAAGTTAAAGTTTTAAAATTCTAAAAGTTATCTGAAATTTCTAACTTAAAGTTGTTTTGAAGTTGAACTGTACTGTCCATGCATCAAATCCAGAATGGGCTTTCGTTGATCGACAATGAAAAGAATTAAGACCGAGGACTTTTCATAGATATTTCCAAAACTGGACTGTTACTAGGTGCTGTGGGGAGCCCTGTGGTCAGAGTCTCGATCTCCGGAACGAAAAGTCCCGCGGTCGAGTCCTGGTCGCTGAAGACCCACCGAGTACGTATGCGGAGTACGTCCTCGTTAAATCTGTTGGGTCCGAAAGTCCTGTGGGCGGTCCTTGCGCAGTTTCCCACGGGTACAGGTTCCTGGAGATTATTTCCCTCCTCTTCAGGGACATGTCTAAATTGTGGAGGTGGCGTGCGATAGATGGCAGAATCTGTCACGTATATGTGTGTGCGTGTGAGTTTGTATTGTGTCTGTCTTACTTGACGAAGGTTTATAAGCGGGTCTCTGACCAAGCACACAAGCTTGAAAATATATGTATACCGACCAACCAACCTGGACTGTTACTTTTGAAGTCCTCAAATATCAGTGGCATTTTTGTCAAAGCAATGCAACGAGGGACGAACCGTGAAGGACATTGCTTCTTGTCCAGGGGTTCCAGACCACATGATGGTCTTGCATTCTTATCTACCGCCCTATTGGTGAGCATCTCTTTTTCTCGGGTCTTTCTTTCAAGAACAGGCGTTGTGACAATGCGCTCTCTCTTCGTCATCCCTTTGTGACAATAGATGTCAATGCTGGGTTTAGGCGTAAAAAGCAGTTGATGAGATTTTAATAAGTGGGGCATGGGCACTGATTGTTACTAAACAATGCACTGTTTTGAGAAAGTTAGTATTTAAGGGGGACCAGACCGACCCTCCAAAATTTTCAAAAAGGACATTTCAATGTTTTTAGTGTTTCTTAAGATATAAATCTTGGCTTTACAAAGATATCTTACATTAAAAGTTTCGAGTATTGGAAGTATTTAAAAAAAAATATTAAAGAAATGTGTTAATGACAAGGAACCACTACTGTTTACTCAAAACGCTACTATCTCAAAACTTACTTTTTCAATATTCATGTACCTTTTTTTCAGAATCCACTATACGTATCAGCCTCAATTTTTTTTATATGTATGTAAGACGTTGGTTTCTATAAAGCGCTGGGGGGATTTGAGTGTAACTATCTTCTGTTTTTTTTCTTTTTTAATATTATTGATGTTTTCTAGGTAAAAAAAAATCTGTAGTATCACTTAAAAATTAACAGTTTAAAAAACCCCTCAAAACAAAGTTCCAAACCGAGAGGGGTCCAATCTCAAACGGGACTCCAAAGTTCTCCTCTGCAAGACTCGACGCTTCTTCGAGCGGGGAATTTCTTTCCAGCAGGGTTCTCAAAGTTCGAGTCCTAGTACTTCGAGACTCTAGTACTTAGCGGGACGGTCCTAGGTTTACGTGTTCGCTTTAGAACCGCCGGCTGTTCTGAACATCGAACGAGTGACTAGAAGGGGATAGGGGGGGGGGGGGGGGCAGCGCATCTTCCGCGCATGCGCTGTGGGCCCATGTGGGAACTTAAGTGACGATTTATAAGGTTACTGCTTTCGAAATCATCAAGAATGTTATAAGAAATGTTTAATTGTGCGAACTTAGTTTACGGTTAACAACCTTTTATTTAAAAGTTGTAAAATTACATTTTATACATTGTGATATTAATTTATAAAGTGCTTACATTTGTTTTCACATAACAGTCTTTCACACACTCAAACCTGACAAGTTCAATCGATAAGTTTATTTTATAATTTATTTAAAATTTACTTGAAATAATATAATTCTTATTTTATGATAACCCCATTAGCAAAAAGATTTAAATTTGATAAATTTATGTAACTTACCCAAAATTTTTAACATAACATTCATATCTACCAATTTGTTAGAAAAGCTTATTTCAGTGTTATTTATTTGACCGTGACTCCATTCAAAGAAGGAAATCCCGCCTGAGAAAAATAAAAGGATGTTTCAATAAAAATGTTTCTCACATTTTTATTTTCACTCAATTTGTATCTCGAAAAACATGCTTTAAAATATTTTACTTTTCTGGTATTATACACTGCTCAAAACAATTAGGGGAGCACTTTGCGTACTTTTGTTAGCCCTTTCAGTTTCAGCGCTTTGTTTTTCATTCTAAAGATCTAAAATTTGTGAAATAGATTCCTTATGCATCGAGAATGAAATGGTAAAAAGCAGGTGGAAAAATATTAATTTTTTAAACTAAAATTTAAGGGGAGAAAATTGGAATCAAAAATTAAGAATAAATTATAACAATAATTTTTTCAAATTTTTATTTGCAAAAAAGAAGTAAAATCAATTTTTAAACATCTGAGGATGCAAGAGTGAAGAATTTAGGGTCAAAATATTTCATAAAATTTTTTTGGGAGTGAATTTTATTATACCATGTTTTCATATTTTCATTTGATTAAAACAAACATTTTTTACATTCTCAAAAGACACGATTCTTCCATCCAACGATAAATTAGTGCAAGCTCAACTTAGTGAGAAAAAATTGCAAGCTCGTGATTAAAAATGGAAACTTTGGGGTTGAAAGAGTTTAAGTTTAAACCATGCGCTCCCCTAATTGTTGTGAGCACTGTACTTATTGTTCTTATAAGTTAGGGTAGACACATCTAATATTCCGGCTTGTGTGTTTGATCAGACACCCGCTTATATAAGCCTTCGTCAATTAAGAGAAATGATTTTTTACTGTCACAGAGAAAGGAAATAACACCCAGGGGGAAGGCGGGAATCGAACTTGCACCAGTTACAGCGCGCAGAGTGCTGTCGTAATGGTCCAAACCACTCGGTCACATACGCGCCCCTAGTTCTTATATAGTATCAACTAATAGAAATGAGAACAACATAGTGAATTCATATTGAGCTAAGGTTACACTTTCATGTCTTGAGTTATTTATTCTGCAGATCTACCTTTGGTTTTTGAGGCTTTTGATAAAAAAATATTTTTTTAAAAATTAATATAAACTTCATATCAGTTTTAACAAAAAGAAAGAAATCAGCAATTCTCCAAAAATTACCTACTCATAACATAATAAATTCAGTAATGCTAAAGTGACAAAAAACTAAATATTTTACTTGCATTTTAATTGAATTGTTTTCTGGGGGGAAATTGCAGTTTTTATGTTAAGGTAGGCGAATACCCAAAATTTCCCAAAATTCTAAAATTTTTACTGTTGCTTTAATCTTTTCCAAATTTGGCATAGTGATTTCAAATATAATGAATAATACTATTTAGGTTTTTGTTTTTATTTAAATATAATTTCTTTATTTTAAACGGTGTTTTTCTACTAATAAAAGAGGTTTACGCCAACAAGTCTACCACATTGAATTTTCATCCTATGAACATTTAGTATGTGTTAAATTCTTCGTTTTGAACTGATACATTCAATGACCCTCTAGACTTACATACAAATTACAAGAAAAAAAGTCATTAAGAAAAATGTTATAAATTAACCACAAAAAAAGGATTTTTTTGATGAATTTACACTTGGACATTAAAAAAAAAACTTGTATACTTACACCAGATGTTTGAGGTTCATGGCACAGATATATATTGAAATAGCATCTGTGAAAAATTTCAGGTAAATTGATGTAAAACTTTTTATGCTAGAAGTGTTGGCGTAAACTCCTTTTTTTAGTTGAAAAACACCGTTTAAAATAAATCAATTATATTTAAATAAAAAATATTGCCCAAAAAGCATTGTTCATTATATTTAGAATCACTATGCAAAATTTGGAAAAGATTGAAGTAATAGTAAAATTTTTAGAATTTTGGTTATTCGCCTACCTTAAATTGCTTTAGGAATATCGTATTTTTATTAAAAAATATATATATTCAATTGATTTCTGATTTCCATTGATATGGTTTACAGTCGGACTTTCATCCTATGATTTTAAGTCATTTTATTAAGCCTGCGAGAATATTTTATCTTTCGTATGATTTAAATTATGCGCAAGGAAAAAAGAAATTTTTTCTACATAAAGCGAGAATATTTTATTTTTCGTATGATTTAAATTATACACAAGGAAAAAATATTTTTTTTCTACATAAATAATACAAATTACACCACCAAAATTATCGAAATGTTTTTCTCCTACTTAGATAATCTATTTGCTGTAATCTACTATTATCCCTCACACCACATTCTTCAGAAGTGGAATACGATAATAATAAAAAAGTTCCAGCAAAATCGAATTATCGATTCAACAGTTTTAAGAAGGCAACAAGCACAGCCTCCTTCCCTATAGAAAATTTTACTTTCTTCAAACTGCCGATTCGAAATAGCCTTGACCACCCAGCTTCCTCCTCGGTAAAACCCACCCAGATCCAATTAGCAACCATTGAAGAAAGTGCAGAAATGTAGAAAGCACGCGAATGCATCGCCAAACTCAAACTTTAACCTTCCGAGGAATGTGCATCACGCTACCTGACTTTCACTACTTCCCAATCAAATGCAGAAGTAAAAAGCGCAAAACAAACCCGAAAAATTACCCGTGTCCAGAAATTAATGGATGATAAGCAGCCTCGAACCCATGAACCCTCGCGTGCATCGTTATTAGAAAACGAGAGTCCATCGTTCTGTGTGTTCTTTTATTGCTGTCTAGAATGAGCTGATTGGTATTGAAATAGAATTTTTAAATGCGTATAATAATATTTATTCTTGTGGAACGTAATTTTATTGAGGTCCAAGGTAATCTGATTAGTATATAAAAAAAATTGAGTTTATAAATATGTATAATCATGCTTATTTTTATCAGTACCCATGAGAGCCAAAATACCCAATCGGTCAAGGCTGTGGGGCGCCCTGTGGTCAGAGTCACGATCACGGGATCGGAAGGTCCCGTGATCGGGTCCTGGTCGCTGAAGACCCACCGAGTATCTGTGGAGTACGTGCTCGTTAAATCTGTTGGGTCCGAAAGTCCTGTGGGCGGTCATTGCGCAGTTTCCCAAGGGTACAGGTCCCTGGGGACTATTTCCCTCCTCTTCAGCGACATATTGTGGAGGTGGCTAAACTATGGAGGTGCCGCGCGATAGATGGCAGCATCTGTCACATATATGTGTGTGCGTGTTGTGTCTGTCTTACTTGACAAAGGGTTATAAGCGGGTCTCTGACCAAGCACACAAGTCTGAAAATATATGTATACCAACCAACCAATCCAATTGGTCACTTAATACGAACTATATGAGAAAATATTTCTTTGCTTTAGTGTCATAACCATGTATAAATTTAATATTTGATACAAAAAAGTATGATGCAGCTTTTTCAACCAAAAGAAAAGCGAACAGTTTAAACCCACGATCCATTCATAAAAGCGAATCTTTCCACTTATAGTTAAACTCATCGACCAGCCGGCGGCTATTTATAAAAAAACATCAGAAAAACCAACAACTAGACCGCCCTACGCCAAAAGTAGGTATTTACGAGATCAGCTCAACTCGTCTGGGAAATCTTTTCTGAATTTCTAAAACTCACTTTCTAAAATCTCCGCCACATTTTTTATTCTTTCAAAATCAAGAACTGCTGGTCCAGTTCAACTGACCGCTCACCCACATCCCTTTAACATAACAAGGCTGTATAGGTCAGTACACCCAGTTTTTGTGTTGTTATTTTTAAAAAGGATTTCACTTTCTCTTTTCTCAGGCCAAAACCCGTAAAAGAGTTTCCTGTCGAGTATCCTCCTGACCGTGACTTGGTTCTGGAAGATATCTTTTTTTTTATATTATTTATCCAGACTCAAATTTTTGTGGTTTTTATTTCTATTCTTCGAATCTTTTTGGCCTGGCTGATTGACGGATTGGCTTATTTGGAGTGTTCAATTCTTTCGACCCCCTGTGAATTTAATGATGAGTTTGAGTTTCGGTGAAGTGAAAGTGTTACAAATGTTTGGCGTGCTCCAATAGCCGAATTTCATTGTCTTAGATGTGTTATATTCTGGTGCTTTGTTTACGTATAAATTAATGTGTCAAATAAACTGCTTTTTGATTTTTGAAATTAGGCCAGTAGATTTCTAGACCTATGAGTTATTACATTTTTACTGCCTACTCTTAAAAATGCATATTAGTTGTGTGTTTTATACAAATATTCAGCGATGAAAGGCATATTTCAGATCTTGAGTATCAACAGAAATACTAAGTGAAAATAAATTCCTTTTCGAGCCTCGATTGGTGGATAAATATCAAGTTCTCCCCTTCAGGGACATGTCTAAATTGTGGATAATGCACGCGATAGATGGCAGCATCTGTCACGTATGTGTGTGTTGTGTCTTTCTTACTTGAAGAAGGTTTATAAGCGGGTCTCTTAATTACACAAGCCTATAAATATATGTCTATCAACCAACCATATCAAGTGAGAACAAGGCACCTATCGCAGCCAATATCAAATGTAGTTCAGGTATAAAAGCTGGAAAGAACACGTCATCTTAAAAAAAGTCAATAATAATAAACTTTTAAAATGACTGTTAATGTAGATCTTTGTAAAATACAACGGTTAGAATACAAATACGATAAAAGACCGTCTCTTGTGCATTGCATCTCTTTTATATACGCAGATAAACATCCATGATGCTTTATGTAAAGTTCATTCCACTAAAATAAAACATCGTGAATAGAAAATGGGAGTTAGTCACGTCATTTTTACAGGTTTTACGGTTTTCCAATTTTCTTTAAAACAAATTATATATCTCTTTACTACAAAATAAGTAACAGTGTATCAAACCATAAGGAAGTATTGGGGTAAATGATTTTTAACGTTTCGATAAGTCTGATTTCTATAGAGTTTAATAAATCAATAAAGTTATGTTGCCCACTAAGCGTAAAAAATAGTATATTGTGAAAAATTGTACAAAGCTACTAAAACGTTTTTACTAAAAAAGTTTTTCAGCTTTAACCCTTTTCAGTTCCAGTGATGTCATTTGCAATCATAATTTTTAATCATTTAATTTTTAAATCATGATTAAAAAATAATAAGCCTGGCATCTATTGAGATCAATAAAAAGTATTTTCTAATAAGAAAAAGTTTGAATCATCGAATTATGTTCTTTTTGATATCCTAAACGACTGCAGACGATCAGAATTAAATTTCCAAAATAATGTCAAATTGTCATTGGGGCTGAAAGGGTTAAGTTCGGTTGTATTTAGTTACAATAAAAAATATATAGATTCTCTATAGTCCAAAGACTTACTAATATATACTTAAGAATTACACCAACTTGGGATCTTGAAACTTTATAAAATGCGTATGTCATTCTATTCAAATAAAAAAGGTTAATTTGGATTATTACGTCACCTATTCGTCTACAAAAGACAATAAAATTTTATTTTCAAACAAATTACATAAAAAGTGGGGAAGCCTTGGCTTTTTGCAAAGTCTTCGACGAAAGGGACATTTTAAGATGTCAGGTTTTTTTTCTCTCTTTAAATCGCGTGCTTCGGTTTCCGCAAAGAATTCACATGAAATCGTTAACCTTGACTCTATATTTTTCCTAAGAAATTCAGAACAAAAGAGAACAGTTTTTTAAGGAAAATATAAACTTCTGTCTTCCGACATTTTGATGATATTACCTCTTGCTATGAATTTATGATCGAACTGAACAAAAAATTATGCTTCATACATTGCTTCACCCGGAAAAAAATATATTGGAAGTTTAGTTATTGATTTGCTTATCTTACTTATTTTATGAGAATAGTAAAGCAAATATATGTCTGTGTATTTTTATCAATATAAAGTGCATTTTTTATTTATAATAGTTTATAATTAAATGCGTATTTCATTTAATAAAATTAGGTTAGAACCTTAAAATTAATTATTACTCTAGACTACGAATGAAGCAATGCGATATTAATTGCTTCTAGATTTTAAAGATTAAATTGTGATTGAATGTAGTTAAATTAATCAAACTTTATCACTTAAATCGGGATATTGTTGAAAATATTCGAATAATACAGTTCGATAGATGAAAATCAGATAGGTTCGATAAATAAACTGCATAACAAAATGAAGAATAAGTCGTTGTTTCGCTTTTTATCATGATTAATACAATATTATTTAAAAATGTACCCGTTCACTAAAACTTTTGCAAAATTTTATCAATTGATTAATTTATGGATGTCAGATATTTTATGCTCAACAACTAAAATTCTTTCGATGTAATTTTTTCTTTCAACACTTCGTCCCTATTACGTTATTGTTCACCGTCGTATAATTTTAACGAGCATTCCTTCATTCCCTTCGACAACAATTTCCCCCCACTCCTTGCCATTGTAATCAGAAAATTAGCCATTAATATTTATTGGATTTTAACCATAAGTTGTTTCATCAAAGAAAGGTGCAAAATGCTGAACCGGTCAAGAACCCCGGATTTTTTAAACCTCTTCCAGTGAAGATTTCGTAGCGATAGAGATAAAAGTTGTTACTTCACTCTCAGAAATAACACTTTCATTTTTGACGATTCATGAATCCCCAAGCCTCATTTCGTTAATTTTGAGGATTGTTTCGTCAAACTATCACGTCACTTTTGAGTAAACGCGAGTCCTCACTTTTACGATCTTGAATTGACGATTCTGTGTCTTGATTTTGAGGAAACTGAATATCATTGTTGTACTCACATGCTCAAAAATGACGAAAAATTTCTTTACATTAGACGACATTCAAATCCTCATAAAAATGACGATTCAAATTTCCTCACTTTGAGGAAAGGAAAACTCGGAACATTTGCCAGTAAACGGAATCGTCAAAATTAAGGAAAATTTCGTCGTTTTTGAGTATTCATTTTTGAGAGTGTTTATAACTATCAATTTTTTTTTCTAATGAATCTTTTTGTAGTTTAACATCATGGATATCTGCAACAGATTCATTAAAAAGATTATTGCTTTGCTTAACTCTGTAATGCAGGATTTTTTTTCATCCCGAAGAAATATATTTGTATCTTAAATACTCATACATTAAGGAAAAAATACTGAAAAAAAATGAACTGCATTGGAATTTAAATAATTTTAAGTTAAAAAAATTTTGCCTAATGGCAAAAACCAAATACTAAATTTCAATTTTGATAAGAATGATTAGAAAACTACTAAAGATATTTTAAAATAACCTATTATCTATAATTATTTTTTTCAAAACAATTTATTTGTAATTTAGTACTAATATTATTATACTTTGAATACTGCCAAAAACGTCATTTCACAACAGTTAATAACTTCACTCTTTAATTTTGAATACACTTTTACTACTGTCATCAATGAGTGTTATTAGTAAATAAAACTTCAAAATGGAATGTAATAGAATGAAAAATACACAGATTTATCGAGAGGGAGATCTACTTTAACAAAATAAAGCTGATTATGTTACTTATTGCCATATGGCATTAGTAAGCATTAGAGGGTTAATGTTTGCGGCAAATTGTAGGTTCTATGTAGGTATTTCTATGACTTGTTTCAGATTTTGTTTTTACAGAAGCATCAAATCCTAACTTTTCAATGATAAGCACACTAAAAAATGAATGCTCAAAAACGACGACATTTTCCTTAATTTTGACGATTCCGTTAACTGGCAAATACTCCGAGTTTTCGTTTCCTTAAAGTGAGGAAATTTGAATCGTCATTTTTTTGAGGATTTGAATGTCGTCTAACCTAAAGAAATATTTCATCATTTTTGAGCATGTGAGTACAACAATGAGATTCAGTTTCCTCAAAATCAAGATACAGAATCGTCAAACCAAGATCGTAAAAGTGAGGATTCTCGTTTACTCAAAAGTCACGTGATATTCTGACGAAACAATCCTCAAAATTAACGAAATGAGCTTGAGTATTCATGAATCGTTAAAAATGAAAGTGTTATTTCTGAGAGCTCAGTAAACAAGAATTTTCTTTCGGACTGCCTTTCAGTGTTTAAAATGCATTTGTAATACGATACGAAATTTTAATGTTTTTTTACTTTTGTAAACTTCGTGTCTTACTTTCTTCTGGGGAGTTTTCAATTACATTTATTTAAAAAAAATTATCACATGCATATATTTTCTTGAACCTCAAGTAACAAATTCATTTAACTACCATTAACCAACTAAACCATATCATTTATTAGAGCATTTTAGAGTTAACAAAGCTTCTGAAAACAAAAACGTTGAGCTAAAGAAAGTGAAATGAGCCAATTAAGACGAAATTGAAACAAAGTGAACGGGTCAAACATTAATTTTTTTAGCTAATTCGAAGATTGTTCCACACCAGAGATTAACAATTTCGGCAAGTTGTGTGGGCGTAGTTTTTTGTAGGTGCTTGAGTGACCACCAAAGAGGTGTGCGCGTAACAGCAGAGGAAGACATCGAGTAAAGGATTATGCAAAAGGTAGAGGAACGGCCTTTATCAGCGGAAAGATCGCAATTTTTTGACGGGAGGGTGCACTTTTTACGGTGGTCTCAAAAAAGTTACAGGAGATATGGCTCAACCACGAGAAATGATGAACTAACAAATTATTTGCATCCTAAGGGTTTCATCTTTCTTGTTTCGAAACAGGGATGTCTCAAATAGTTTTATTTTTTATTTATTTGTTAAGTTTAATGATATCTATTTTTTTGAAATTCTAGTTATATTTTTTCAAATTTACACACTCAGAAACGAATACTCAAAAACGACGAAATTTTCCATAATTTTGACGATACCTTTTACTGGCAAATGCTCCGAGTTTTCGTTTCCTAAAAGAGAGGATATTTGAATCGTCATTTTTATGAGGATTTGAATGTCGTCTAATCTAAAGAAATATTTCGTCATTTTTGAGCATGTGAGTACAACAATGATATTCAGTTTCCTCAAAATCAAGATACGGAATCGTCAAATCACGATCGTAAAAGTGAGGATTCGCGTTTACTCAAAAGTCACGTGATAGTTTGACGAAACATTCCTCAAAATTAACGAAATGAGGCTTGAAGATTCATGAATCGTTTACAGTTTTTGAGGTGGTGTACGTAAAATGGTAGCTGAAGGACATGATCTGTGTCAATGCAAGTGAACTACGCTATGTCAATAACTGGACTAATCGAAACAAGACATTTGAAGAAGTAACTGTAAAAGTATATGCGAAAACCTTTATTTAATTAAATGTTTTTTTACTTAGTAAATGTGGTTTAAGATAATTCTAGTATCTGTAAGATACTTTTTCAGTTAAAACATGCCTAAAATGTCATTTATTAAAGAAGCGTCTAACCGAGCCTTCTTCCTTTGACGCACCCCTTTCGCAATTTCCTGATAGTTAGTGCCATATTATAAGAAAATTATGTAAGATATAATGAAAATTATTTTCAACATAAGAGAGCTTAACGATAACGAAGAATAGTCAAGGATTTACCACTGTCTGTAACTTAAAAACACTGCCCCGATTGAAATATTCTTAAACGGTCATTTATCTATTAACGAAGCGTCTCGCTGCGCACATGGCCTTCCTATGACATAAGGAAAATCCCCTCCCTTTTTTTAACAACTTCCTCAAATTTGCATCTTCCTAGAGAGTGCCTTCGTTCATTCAACGTCGCCCTTATCAGATAGATACATCATTTATTTCAGTAAGACACACACAAAAATGCACAAATATGCTGACGTTTCTATCGTTGTCCAAGAACAGTTCACAATTCGCCACTGTTTGTCATATCATGGACCTTCTTAAACTATCCAGATCGAAATATTTTAAAAGGGTAATTTATTAAGAAAGCGTCTTGAAGCTTATATTACCTTGCATAGAAATAAAAAATATATATAACGTCCTTTAAACTTCCTTGGATTCGCCTCTACCCAAGTTCCTATACTTTTGCTATCGTTACGAATTCTAACGTTTCCTGTGGCACATAATATCGTTTACAAACGAAGAATTTGGAAAATTGATAAATATCAACTATTTAAGAAGAAAAGGGTACTTAAATACATGACCAAGAATAGTTCATAGAGCTACAGCTTTTAAGGTTATAGTTAATAATAGTTCACGCTTCGCCCCTGTCTGTAGCTTCCTAAACTGACCCGATCGTTTAATTTTTAAGTGGTCATTTATTAAAGAAGCGTCTCTCAGCTTGCATTACCTTATTTTGATTTGACATAAACAATTACCCCCCCCCCTTTATTACGCACAGTCGGATTTGCGTCTTTCAACACTCTTAAAACCAAAGAGTGAAATCCACTCTAGTAGGAGAAGTGCATTTTCGACACTGGAAAGGAGTGAATATTAACTCAGACTGAGTTAAAATCACTCGTTTGGAGTGATCCTGTCGGAGGTTTAATACACAAAGGATCCACTCCAAAAGGAGAAGTGCATTTTCCAGTCTGGAGGAGAGAAATCCACTCAGACTGAGTTAAATTAGGAGTGTTTGTTTTAAGAGTGTGAGGATTCGCGTTTACTCAAAAGTCACGGGCTAGTTTGACGAAACAATCCTCAAGATTAACAAAATGAGGCTTGAGGATTCATGAATCGTCAAAAATGAAAGTGTTATTTCTGAGAGTGAAGGTTCCTGCATACGCGTATACCATCGTTACGAATTTAAACTTTACCCCTTACACAAGTAACTTTGTAAAGTAAAATGAATATCAATAATTTTAGAGAAAGCAACAATTTTAATTGATATTTGACCAAGAATAATTAACAGTTCACCACTGTCTATAACTTTCCAAACTGCCCCTTCTGAAGCATTCCTAAACGGTCACTTATTAAGGAAGCGCCATTTCCTTCCTTTGACATCAGCAAACATCCCCCCCCCCCCCTTCTACAACTTCCTCGGGATTTGCGTCTTCCTAGACTTGCCATGTCGCCCGATCGGTCGCGACCTGATCTCCGAAACACGCTTTCGAACATAAATGAAAAGAAAGAGTTCAGTCATTAAAACATCCAAGTAACGGTGAATCATTGCACTTGACCTTATTTAGTCGCTCTGGGCGTCGGACTTGACTGCAATTTCGAAGAGGTCACAGGCATGAAGGGAATGCCACTTTCTACCACATAAAAAAAAGTGGTCGAGTTTTCTTCTTCTCCTCTAATTTCAATAAAGATGAGATGAAGGGCATAATCGAATCGCGTCGAACGACATCATCCATCAAATGAAAAGAATAGGTTTAGAAGATGTGTGGTTTTGTTTTATACGAGGAAGCATTGTCACATGATTGATTCCATTGATACTTCATTAAGCTTTATGAATAAATTAAAAGGTTGACTTCTTAAAATACTTGCTTTACTCTCTATGTCTACACTTGCATTATTCATAGAAATATCAAAACTAACTAACTCCCCGGCACTACAGTCCATGCTGGAAAAGGGCCTCTCTTACAACACGACTCCAAAGCCGTCTGTCTTTGGTCTTCGCTTTCCAGTTCTTAATTTTCATGTCTTTTAGATCTCTTTCCACATCATCTATCCATCTTTTTCTCGGCTCTATTATAAAAACTATAACGGCAAATTAAATCATAATGTTTTTTCAACAATTACTAAAAAAAATTGTGCATCAATGCAATTTACAATTTGAAACAAATCACCATTTGAAGTAATGGTGATTAGCTTAAAAGTGGAAATCAAGCTGACCCTTTAAATGTTTAAATACAAAGTATTCTTATTAACTTATTCATTTTTCCATGTCATATGTGCCCTTAAAGTAAGTCTAAATGGGATATTCTTTTTTGTCTAAATGAATTAAAAATCTAAATGTCTAGTCTTGAATGTCTAAAAGGTTTTGAGGCAAAAATATGCAAGTTCCTGATCCACAGAAACTGAAAACAGTTTATAAAAAAAATCTCACGATTTCGGCATGGAAAACACGAAAATGCATGAAAATACACGAATGGGAAACAGGAAAAGGGTTTACAAATCTACAAACGTGCTTAAGATTTACCATCTATTAATGTATGTAAATATAAAATTCTTGTTATTGTGTCTTCATACTTCTTAATGATTGAGAAGAAGCAAAAGAATATGAATGATAATTTTTTTATGTATGTAAAATATTAGAATAAACTAATGTTTCCTACAAATTGAGTTCAACTAACCTTTAAAGGTGGTCATACACGGAGGCACTGAGTCCACGGGACTAATCTTTTATCACCTCCTTGATTGGTGCTTAGAAGTCACGTGATCACAAGAAGAAAGGGTACCAATCACAAGGGGATAAAAGAGGTAAGTCCCGTGGACTTAGTCTCCTACCCCCACCCATGTACTTATCTCTAAGGTTTCATCATTTTTTAATGTGAAACAAATATTAGAACTTGAAAATGAGGCTTATTTTTTCCTTTTTGCAAATTGTTGTTGATTGTGGGAACTGGAAAGTTTTTACTATTTTAATAAGATTATATCTGAATATTTTTACATAAATTGGCTATCTTACAATTCCGATTAAAGTTGATGATCAACTGCTTGGTAACATGAATATGAATTAAGAGAAATTATTAGATATTTATCGACAATTTTCATAATCTCACTGTTCTTGGAATTAATATTGTTTAAAGTCTACTCAAAATACCTTTCCCATAGTAGTTGTTCATGTGTGGCATAATATCAATTCAAACTCATGCGAATGAAAAACACTTATAATATAATACCTTTATGAAAACACAAACTCGTCTCATAAAAGTGAATTCCTATCAACTTCTCCTATAAAAAACCTTAAACAATAAACTTTCTAAGACGCCTTATTGAAAAGTGAGAAATTTGCTTTTGATACCATATTTTCTTAAAATAAATTGTTATATTTCTTAACATAAGATGGTTTTGAGTTCAAATCTAAGTGCAATACTTTTGTTTAAGAGAAACTTGACTTACAAGAAACTTCGGTTATTGCTCTCGATAGCATATTGCTGTGTACTGAAACGTACGGTTGCCCACGAACGCCATTGTTATCAATAAAATATAAGTTATGTTTATTAAATTTCTCAGAAGTTGTTTGTATTTTCGTGCATTTTTAAAAAAGCAATTCACTAAAACTTTAAGTTTTCCCTTTTTAAATATTAAAATTCGGTTTGGGCGGCTTTTTTGATCTCGTAACTTCATGAGATGCACATGGGAGAGCAGTGCTTGGTGCTTTGTTATTGAATTTCACCAAGACTTTAAACGTTTATGCTACACCAAAGCAATGATATGCTTACAATATAAAGCAGTCATGCTTAAGCAATTTTAAGAGGCATTACTATTTTCGTGAAAAATTAGAATACAGAAAAAAAATTTAAGTAGAAAATTAGTTTGAATAATAGTGGTGTCACTTAGTTATGTTAGTTATGCCGATTAATTAAAAGAACTGCATAATAGGACAAGGAAAAAATATAAAAAATTACTTTCAGTTTTTGGTAAAAAAAATAACGTTAGTATTTTTTCTTATTACATAAATGTTAAATTTTAAGAATCGATTGAAAAATTTATCTTGAAGTTATAACATAAATCAAGTAAAGTTTGTATAAAACATTATCTGTAAAACAGGCTTTGGAATTCTTGCGGGTAATACAAGACCTTCTTTGTACTGAAGTTTCTCTAATGAATGTAAAAAAGAAAGATATAACGCAAGTACGCAAAGAAAGTTCAAGTGAATTCCTATATTCGTAAAACTATACGTATTTACAAATCCGAACTATATCTTCAAAAAAGCTAAGGGGGGACAGATTGTTACTAACAAAATGACTTGAAATTTATGCATATCCATTGTTTTTTCTTCTCATTAGTTCATTTTCGACGAAACTATTTCAGAAACCTGTCACGTGCAATTGATAAGCAAGGCATGCCGGCGCTTTTCTGAAATAGAAGCTCTCATTTGTATGTCCCCATACCAAAACATGAGCCTTTCTCCTCAATGAGGGTCAGCTGGCATTCCTTCTGAGAAGAAAGCGCTCATCGCTGAGGAACTCGACCAAGGTGTAATTTGGTAAAAGTTGATATAAGACTTAGATCACAAGGAAAACAAAGAACAGCGAGTTCCTTTTTTATTCGTTTTTTTTATCACTAGAACATTATATTCTTTACTTAATGCTGAAATTCTACTTCTTGATATTGAATTCGCTACTTTCTTACTTGGCGTCTTCTAAAATAAAATGCTTGATCTCATTTTTTTTTCTGGTAAGTGTGAAAACTTCCTTCATTATCCTGCTCAGTAAGGCCATTTAAGGAGCGGGGTTAATTTTAAATAATAAAATTAAAGAAAAAATATTTAAAAAATCAGCATGCAGAAGTATTCACTTCGTATATAACTAGGACGATATTAACTATCCTCACACAACTAATGTAGTAAATAGGGCTAGTGCAAGATAAATCTGCTCGAGGTTCAAACTAAAATATCCAATGCCCACTGCCTACATACATTTTTTGTCGGCCATGAAACAAGGTTTAAAAAAATTGCAGAGGAATACTGGAACTTTTAGACTGCCACCGCTATTTGGGAGTTGTTATAAAACTTTGTTGTGTAACCAAATTACGGTTTAACCACAAAACTGGTAAATTCACGCTCCAAACTGTGGTGGCAGCAAGAAAGTTCCAGGATTGTGCTATCATTCTGAACTGTGCAAGAATGTTTTTAATTTTTTTTTTACACGATCAAATAACTGCAACACAGACCAACTAGTTTCCATCAAAGATACACCCCAATTTGCATCCCCAATGTCCCCAAACAAAAACAAAGAGGATTAAAAAAAAACGAAACTGTCTCGTTCCGCAACGGTTTCTCTGATCTCGACCCTTCACTCGGTTCAAGTTCAAACCGAAGAGATTAAGCGGGGACAATGTCGGCCTTGTTTGGAACAGATGCCCCGTGTGTTCCAAACCTCGGATGATGTTTTCGGGATTTTGTGGCAGAGGATGTCCCTTGCCAGACATCTCGTGACATCAGGGGCAAGGGAGCAAAAGTGGGAGACAATGAACCGTTAATTCTCGGGATTATCTCCCCTTGTCTGGGCTTGTGCTGCTGCTAGCCTTCCGGGACGGTGGAATTTCTTCTACGAAAAAAGTGGAATTTTTTAAAATCTAATACCATGTATCGAGTTTCTTTTTTAGATTAATAATGGCTATAGTAAGATGAAGATGTCTTAATAATCTAAAAAGTAAATTCCATACATTCCACATTACATCAACCAAAAAGAAGAGGTAATTCAACGCTTTTCATAGAATTCCACCTAACCACAGACAATTTAGTTTGAAATTTACCAAGAGGAAATTTTTATTCTCTTTGCCAACCAAAGTTGGGTAAATAGAAATATGCTATGCACTCTCAGAAATAACACTTTCATTTTTGACGATTCATGAATCCTCAAGACTCATTTCGTTAATTTCGTGGATTGTTTCGTCAAACTATCACGTGACTTTTGAGTAAAGGCGAATCCTCACTTTTGCGATCTTGATTTGACGATTCTGTACCTTGATTTTGAGGAAACTGTATCTCATTGTTGTACTCACATGCTCAAAAATGGCGAAATATTTCTTTAGGTTAGACGACGTTCAAATCCTCATAATAATGGCGATTCAAAGTTCCTCACTTTGAGGAAACGAAAACTCGGAGCATTGGCCAGTAACGGAATCGTCAAAATTGAAAAAAATTTCGTCGTTTTTGAGCATTCATTTTTTAGAGTGTATGCAAGATGAAGATGTCTTAATAATCTAGAAAGTAAATTAAATACATTCCACATTACATCACCCAAAGTAGATGTAATTCCAAGTTTTTCATAGAATTCCAACTAACCACAGACAATTTAGTTTGAAATTTACAAGAGGAAATTTTTATTATCCTTGCCAACCTAAGTTGGGTAAATAGAAATATGCCATGGAGAAGATCCTTCCGCGCATGTTAAAGAGTTCCATAAATTATTTGTGAATCCATCCAGAAAACTGGTTTAAAACATCAATTTCGTTTAAGGTCTAAAAGATTTGAATATTATTTGAGAAAATTTGGCAATTTTATCAAAATGAAAAGTGTATTTTGATTAAATTGCATTCAGATCATTTTGTATGTAAATATTACCTTACAAGAGTTTCCAACTAACGGACCAACCACGCTTTCCCTCTGCCTTTTTACTCGTTGTTTTTGCCCAAGTTATGTTGGCAAGGAGTGTAGTCGCAATAATTTTAATAAAACAACGATGTCGAATTTACACACATACATTGTTTTAAACTAAATTCGCATTATATAAAAAGAAATATCAACAACTGTACTTCAGCCAGCACTATTCTTTCAGCACTCCCTATTTTTTTCACTTTGTTAAATTTCCACATTTTACTTTTTAAACTGAAGATTTTGAACTAAAAATTCTGTTAATTAATAATGAATGTATTCAGTATGAAAAATAAAACTTAACACGAGTTATGAAATATTTATAGAATGAGAATGAGTTATAATACTAGTAATTGTTGAAAAACATTTTGATTAACGATCAATATAACTTAACTATGAAGTATTGTAGACTTTATTGTTAAATGTATGCATACAAATTAAACTGTCATGGTAGTTTGAATAGACTGGTTATATGAATTACGATGAATATACATGAATCATGATCAATTAGAAAAATTAAAACATGTCATGCGCGTTTGTTTGCACACGCAATTTTCTTTTCAACAAATGTCAAAACAGAAGTCCAGCTAATTACAACTGATATGTTTTAACATCTCATTTATCGTTTGGTTAAACGACCTTCTAGCTTTAGTTTACATTTATTTAATTTTAATTGCCATATCGAGAATTCCCCGCTAAACGTGTAGTAAAAACGATCGAGCTGATTACTAGGATGATTCTGGCAAGATTTTGAAATATATATTTTTTATTTGCTTTCCCAAATGACGTTCTAAGTGAAAGAGCATAACAAAACTCTTTTGAGTACGTGTCTATCGCTCGTCACAACAATATGTTTAAATAATAATACTAAATATCTATGGATGAATATTTAAATATTATTTATCGAACTTGTTTTGTTTTTTTACAAAAACTTACCCATAAACACAACATAACCCATAAGCACAACACATTACACAGCAGGAGTACTCATCTAACGAGTAGTTATAAACTAAATTTAACTCATTTGAAGAACACCTTAAAACCCCGCAACTTCATAAAGTACAGTTTTGATACAGTTGAAAGGAGATAAAGGAGATAATAGTAGTACACATCGATGGATAATAATTAACCGCGCCAATCTTAATAGCAACCAAGTCAAGGAGCCGCTCTTCAAATTCTTGACACCGGCCTGAAATTTCCGCATAAGAAAAACAATCTCCGAAACAGGTAGCAAAATAAGAAATGAATACCGTTGTCATCAAAAATTTAGCGAAAAACTATCAAGCTGATTAAAAAGATGTAAATGTCAAGTGTTGAACATTAAATACATATGAGTTTGGTTTATTAATAAGTAACATAAGAATAATAATTAGTAATTGTATCTTTCAAAGATTTGAAAAACTAACGAAAGTAACAGTTCTTTGCGGGCTTGAAGGTTATCAAAAGTCCAGAAATCTTAATTAACCGCGATAGTCCTGATAGCAGCCAAAAGACAAGGTGCCGCTCTTCAAATTCTTGACACCGGCCTGAAATTTCCGCATAAGAAAAACAATCTCCGAAGCAGGTAGAAAAGTAAGAAATGAATACCGTTGTCATCAAAAATCTAGCGAAAAACTATCAAGTTGATTAAAAGATGTAGATGTGTTTGGTTTATTAATAAGTAACAGAGGAACAATGAATAGCAATTGTATCTTTTAATGTTCAACACTTGACATGTATATTTTAAATTTTGAAAACTAAAAAAAGTAACAGTTCTTTGCGGGCTTGCAGGTTATCAAAAGTCCAGAAATCTTAATTAACCGCGATAGTCCTGATAGCAACCAAAAGACAAGGTGCCGCTCTTCAAATTCTTGACACCGGCCTGAAATTTCCGCATAAGAAAAACAATCTCCGAAGCAGGTAGAAAAAGTAAGAGCTAAATGTCGGGGTCAGCAAAAATTTAGCGAAAAACTATCAAGCTGGTTAAAAAGATGTAAACGTCAAGTGTTGAACATTAAATACATACATGTGTTTGGTTTATTAATAAGTAACATAAGAATAATAATTAGTAATTGTATCTTTCAAAGTTTTGAAAAACTAATAAAAGTAACAGTTCTTTGCGGGCTTGAAGGTTATCAAAAGTCCAGAAATCTTAATTAACCGCGATAGAGTCCTGATAGCATCCAAAAGACAAGGTGCCGCTCTTCAAATTCTTGACACCGGCCTGAAATTTCCGCATAAGAAAAACAATCTCCGAAGCAGGTAGAAAATATAAGAAATGAATACCGTTGTCATCAAAAATCTAGCGAAAAACTATCAAGCTGATTAAAAAGATGTAAATGTCAAGTTTTGAAGATTAAATACATACAGGTGTTTGGTTTATTAATAAGTAACATAAGAATAATAATTAGTAATTGTATCTTTCGAAGTTCTGAGAAACCAATAAAAGTAACAGTTCTTTGCGGGCTTGAAGGTTATCAAAAGTCCAGAAATCTTAATTAACCGCGATAGTCCTGATAGCAACCAAAAGACAAGGTGCCGCTCTTCAAATTCTTGACACCGGCCTGAAATTTCCGCATAAGAAAAACAATCTCCGAAGTAGGTATAAAAGTAAGAAATGAATACCGTTGTCATCAAAAATTTAGCGAAAAACTATCAAGCTGATTAAAAAGATGTAAATGTCAAGTGTTGAACATTTAATGCATACATGTGTTTGGTTTATTAATAAGTAACATAAGAATAATAATTAGTAATTGTATCTTTCAAAGTTCTGAAAAACTAATAAAAGTAACAGTTCTTTGCGGGCTTGAAGGTTATCAAAAGTCCAGAAATCTTAATTAACCGCGATAGTCCTGATAGCAACCAAAAGACAAGGTGCCGCTCTTCAAATTCTTGACACCGGCCTGAAATTTCCGCATAAGAAAAACAATCTCCGAAGTAGGTATAAAAGTAAGAAATGAATACCGTTGTCATAAAAAGTTTAGCGAAAAACTATCAAGCTGATTAAAAAGATGTAAATGTCAAGTGTTGAACATTAAATACATACATGTGTTTGGTTTATTAATAAGTAACATAAGAATAAAAATTAGTAATTGTATCTTTCAAAATTTTGAAAAACTAATAAAAGTAACAGTTCTTTGCGGGCTTTAAGGTTATCAAAAGTCCAGAAATCTTAATTAACCGCGATAGCAATTAAAAGACAAGGTGCCGCTCTTCAAATTCTTGACACCGGCCTGAAATTTCCGCATAAGAAAAACAATCTCCGAAGCAGGTAGAAAAAGTAAGAGCTAAATGTCGGGGTCAGCTCGGATGGCGCAGGTGAATGTGGTCACGTTAAGATCGCTTGCTTGCCCGTGATTCTCGTGGGCGTTAGCAGCCGTGACCCCTTGGATTCTCTCTTTTTATTTCCCCTTCTCTCTTTTCATGACATTTCTCCTTATTATTCTCGAGTTGCGAAGATATTAAAGACGGAACCGTCAGGTTTAAAATCCTACCTGTTTAGAGTTATGCACTCTCAGAAATAACACTTTCATTTTTGACGATTCATGAATCCTCAAGCCTCATTTCGTTAATTTTGAGGATAGTTTCATCAAACTATCACGTGACTTTTGAGTAAACGCGAATCCTCACTTTAATGATTTGACGATTCTGTACCTTGATTTTGAGGGAACTGAATCTCAATGTTGTACTCACATGCTCAAAAATGACGAAATATTTCTTTAGATTTGACGAAATTCGAATCCTCATAAAAATGACGATTTAAATTTCCTCACTCTGAGGAAAGGAAAACTCGGAGCATTTGCCAGTAAACGGCATCGTCAGTCAAAAATTAAGGAACATTTCGTCGTTTTTGAGTATTCGTTTCTGAGAGTGCAATACCAAAATGAAACGAATGAGGTATCAAGGGAGGATGGGTAGGTTTTGATATAAGACATTCTTATTTTGCTTGTTTCGGAAATTTTTGTATCAAGTTAAACTAAAGGTGGAGTTGTGCAAAACTTACATTCTCCAAAGTATAACTAAGATTTAAATTCCGATCATCGGAGACTTTTGACAGTGGTAAATTCAATTGGACAACGTCACCAATGAAAGGGTAGAACCCTATTCAGTTAAAAAAATTATAATGAGTTCTGCAACTGAATCCTTGACATGTTAGGATAGACTGACCAGTGAATGAACAGGCTCCAGTGAATGAACAGTTGGTAAATACATTTAAAAAGTAAGGTTAAAAATTATTTCACTGGATGGATTGGCAACACTGACTTCCTCTCATCCAGTAGGAAGCTATCTGACATCTGATTGGTTGTCCTGGTCACTAATTAAAATTCAACATGTTCATTTCCTATACATTTTTGAGTACATTCACAGGTAAAAGTACTGTTTATTCACTTGGCTTTTGTACCACTTTTTATTTGGACCCCCAAAAGTCCCAAAGTAGTGCAATATAAAGTCACCCTTTTTTTTGTAGAATTTACATATAATGACAGATGTGTTCACATAGTCATAAACCTACAAGCTATATTTTCTTGAAATGTATGAATTTTCTTTTAACTAATTGTGCTTAAGCGTTCATTCGCTGGTAAGTCTACCCTATAATCAAAGTGTGTTTTTGATTTACGGTATCGAAAACTTCCGTTTAACAAAATGTCAATACAATTATATTCGAATAATAATTACGTTCAACTCAAAAAATTTAAAACTATTTTTTTTTCCTGTCAAACTATTTTTTTACTCTTCCTATAACATCAGAGAAATTAAAAATATTTATTTCAAAACGATTCCTTCGAGCCAAAATAATTTTTTTATGACATTATGATTATTTATATAATTTATTAAACATTACGATAAAGTATTCTACAATCATAAATGTATAAGGATTTTTTAAAAAAAAATTCTATTAAAATCATTATTTTTTTTAATTTAACTTAATCAAGTACCACAAGCTATTATACATTTATTTACGAATCCATCCTTATATATCCTAATCCTATCCTTATATATCCTTATCCCCTCCTTATATATCCTATATCCTATCTCTGCGACAAAAAAAAAAAAAAAAACATTCCCACCAACTAACAACTCCTTTCAAAAGAATCCGCACATTCCCAACTGCCGTTCCATTGTTTGTGATTTGTTTGCATAGCTGTAATAGTGGCCGGCGAAGAGTCCCCCTCTGAGAATATCAACCTTATTTTTCTATTTCTTCGCAACAGGATAGGGGTAGGCCCTTCTTCTGTCCAAAGTCTGGTCAGGGTGTAGTGCCCGTGAGAAAACCTTGACTCGGCTGAGGTCAGACTTGCATTGGGTACGAGCGGTGTGCCTTGTTGGATTGGGGGTGGGTAGGGTACAGCAAGACATTTTCGACTGACTTAATATGTGTTTTCTTTTTAGAGTGGAGATAGCCATGGGTTAAGAAAATAGAGTTAATGAGGGTTCATTAAAATTATTTTTTTTTATGGACATGTGAAATAATGTATTACAGTGGTGGTTTTTGTTGTCGTCATTCATAAACTACACTCTTAAAAAGAACGAGCGATTTTAACTCAGTCTGAGTTAATTTTCACTCCTCCAGTCTAGAAAATGCACTTCCCCGAAAGGACTGGATCCTTTGTGTGTTAAACTTCCTACAGGATCACTCCAAACGAGTGATTTTAACATTTAATATTCACTCCTTTCCAGTGTCGAAAATGCACTTCTCCTACTGGAGTGGATTTCACTCGTTTGTTTTAAGAGTGTACTTGCATTGGAGTGTGGAGATAGCCGTGGGTTAAAAAAATAGAGTTAATGAGGGTTCATTAAAAAGTATTTTTTTGTGGCTATGGGGTTGTGAAATAATGTATTACAAATGGTGGGTTTTGTTGTCGTAATTCATAAATTACTACACTCTTAAAAAGAACGAGCGATTTTAACTCAGTCTGATTAATTTTCACTCCTCCAGCCTGGCAAATGCACTTCTCCTCTTGGAGTATATCCTTTGTGTGTTAAACCTCCGACAGGATCAAACGAGTGATTTTAACTCAGTCTGATTTAATATTCACTCCTTTCCAGTAGTGTCGAAAATGCACTTCTCCTACTGGAGTGGATTTCACTCGTTTGTTTTAAGAGTGTACTTGCATTGGGTAAGAACAGTGTGCCTTGTTGGATTGGGGGTGGGTAGGGTACAGCAAGACATTTTCGACTGGTAATATGTGTTTTCTTTTTAGAGTGGAGATAGTCATGGGTTAAGAAAATGGAGTTAATGAGGGTTCATTAAAAAGTATTTTTTTGTGGCGATGGGGTTGTGAAATAATGTATTACAATGGTGGGTTTTGTTGTCGTAATTCATAAACTACTACACTCTTAAAACAAACGAGCGATTTTAACTCAGTCTGAGTTAATTTTCGCTCCTCCAGTCTAGAAAATGCACCTCCCCGAAAGGAGTGGATCCTTTGTGTGTTAAACCTCCGACAGGATCACTCCAAACGAGTGATTTTAACTCAGTCTGAGTTTATATCCACTCCTTTCCAGTGTCGAAAATGCACTTCTCCAACTGGAGTGGATTTCAATCTTTTGTTTTAAGAGTGTACTTAACCCCCCGGTGCAACAGCCCATTATTGGGCCATGGCCTGCCATGCCCATTTCAACCTTTGTGACTCAGGACTATGGGATGCTAGGTATATGCCCCGGTAAGGTGGTCAGCCTCACGCGGAACCCCCCGTGTTTAGTTCCCAAGCATTCTTGGCACCAATTTTATCGACACACTCAAGAGATGAAAGTATGAGTCAACCTCTCCCAATCCGGGATTCGATCCCGGACCTGTGACGTGGCAATGCGAAGCACTACCACTAAGCAACAGGGCCTCAATTCATAAACTAGTTTCGTAAACAATATACTATATAAAAGCCAATATTAACGAAAATAATACTTTCAATAAAGAATTTTGAAGTTGATAAAAGAAATACTTTTTTCAAAATTGATGCAAGATTAACACATTAAAACTAGTTCGATCGAAAATGCCGGTATTAACAGCTAAAATAAATTCAATACATTATTTATTAATTTAAATACCACGAACCCTTATATAGCTTTATTACACCGTCATTGATGATTTTAAAATGAAAACATGTTTGAAATTAACACTATTATAAAGTAGCTGTCATATTTTGTTCCGACTAGTTTCGTTAAACCCTTTTTTTTTTTAAAGTGTACAACTGTGCAAACGAATTTTAATCTTAAAGAATCTCCATTTTAAAACTGCGTCTTAATATCCCCACTGCCTTTTGTCCTATCCCATTTATTAAAACGCACTTTGTCCTTCTTTACTCCTATCTCGATTTACAATCCTTTGGCTCAAAAAATAATTCTTTTTTTAAAAAAACTTCCACGGTGGATTAAAGGTTGATCAGATGCGATCTCTATATGCACGGAGGACTTTCAATGAGAAGCATCGGGACTCTTTCAAAAGCTGGGTTTGAAAAGGATTGAAGTCTTCCTTCGTGATGTTTTGATTAAGAAAATTTCATTCGATTTCTCGTTCTTTTGTTCTGATTTTTTAACTGCGTCTTGTGAATAAAGGACATTGGAAGAGGTGTGTTTGACTCGCACGCGATCTCTGTACCCGTCTCTTAAGGGGGGATGGGCGTGCAGGACCGGGGGTCTCCAAACTCAACTGCCTCAATGTTAATCCAATGGGGTAAAAATTATTTTCTTTGCCACATTTCTCCGGCTGTATCGAATATTTTTACAAGCGGATTATTTTATGTGATAAATGCAGCTGACTTACAGGTCTCTATTTTCCCACTTTTTGAAATTGCTTCGAATATTTTGTGTAAAATAATTTATTGAATATTAAAAAAAAATATTCGTACTAATTTCAAAAAGTGGGATTGTCGGGACCTGTAAGTCAGCTACATTTATCACATAAAAAAATCCGCTTGTAAAAATATTCAATACAGCCGGAGAAATGTGGCAAAGAAAATAATTTGTTCCCATTGGATTAACATTGAGGCACTTGAGTTTAGAGACCCCCGGTCCTGCACGCCCATTCCCCCTTAAGAGTTTGTTGCTGTTCTTTTTGTTCACGATTGAGGTGATAAAAAATTACATACTTCGGGACGGTAAGAGAATTAAATCTGCGGTAAGTGGTTTTTGAGAAAATAAGTTAATGTGTTAGGTAGTCGGACTGAACAAGGATTTAAAATAAAAATAGATATGCATCTTTATGAAAAACATAATAATATTTATAAATCATTCTGAGAACAAGTTAAACAAATATGATAATTTTGATTCGATAAGAAGAATATATTCCTAAATACCTAAAGACGGTTTAAAGTGTTACGAAAACTACTGAAACTTTTCATTTCCACACAGTTACTTGTTTAACTTCTCGTTAGGATTCTGGCCTTTGGAGCTGCTGGGGTCGGGTTCGAATCCCGGTCAGGCATGGATGTTTGTGACCGTCAATAAATGTTTTTATTTGTCAATGTGTTTGTGTCGTCTCTTTCTTTGTGTGTCTCTTGTGCTTGTGTCATTTCTGGGGCTTAGTACAATAGACTTAAAGTCGCAGTGCTTGGCGATCTTGCCTCCCACCAGGAAAGTCATAAGTCATACTTGTTTAACTTTGTAAAAAAGTATTTAATTTTGAACATGTAAAAAATTTTAAAAGAGGATTAACACAAATATATTTCTCTCATTGAAAAGCTTATAACTTAGTTAACTACAATTTGTTGTAAGATAGCAATATGAACAGAATGAATTCCTAATTTGCGACGTCTAACCATCCACTATTGCACTTTGTGCAAGCGCTCAAAAAATGACATTTAAAATTCACTATTTGCCCGTAACTATCTTTCAAATAAAAAGAAACGGTAAAATCAGCAAACACAATGAAAGAAAGCTAAAGGTAAGCGAATACCCAAAATTTCCCAAAATTCTAAAATTTTTACTATTGCTTTAATCTTTTCCAAATTTGGCATAGTGATTTCAAATATAATGAATAATACTATTTAGGCTTTTGTTTTTATTTAAATATAATTTATTTATTTTAAACGGTAGTTTTTCTACTACAAAAGGAGGTTTACGCTAACAAGTCTACCACATTGAATTTTCATCCTATAAACATTAATTATGTGTTAAATTCTTCGTTTTGAACTGATGCATGCAATGACCCTCTAGAGTTGCATACAAATTAATGGAAAAGAAGTTATTAAGAAAAATTTTATAAATTAACCACAAAAAAAGGATTTTTTTTCGATTAACTTACAATTGGACATTTTAAAAAAAAACTTATATATTTACACTGGATGTTAGAGGTTCATGGCACAGATATATATTGAAATAGCATCTGTGAAAAATTTCAGGTAAATTAATGTAAAACTTTTTATGCTAGAAGTGTTGGCGTAAATCCCATTTTTTAGTTGAAAAACACCGTTTAAAATAAATCAATTATATTTAAATAAAAAAAAATTGCCTAAATAGTATTTCTCATTATATTTGAAATTACTATGCCAAATTTGGAAAAGATTAAAGCAATAGTAAAAATTTTAGAATTTTGGGTATTCGCCTACCTTAATCATATTTAATCATATGTTTCCAAAGTAGCCAGCGTAAACAGTTAAAATAGCTCATCCACAAATTCATTACGAAGAAACCACCAACACCATTAAGTGAAACACAATACAATGAAAAATGAATTCCGCCCTTTAAAATAATTACCTTCATTTCAATGTGTTCAGTTGACAAAAATGTAACTGCCATTTAAGTCTAAAAATAAAATTCATTCTGGGTGTTTTCTTCTAATTTCCCATTTAACCTTCTAGGCGTGTCAAGGGTGAAATTCTTTAGTCGAACCTTTTCTCGTATTATAAACTCCCGATATCTATTCAATATGGGAAAGAAATCGGAAGGATGTTGAATGATATATATGCTGATACGATAGTTTCATGCTTTTATCTGCTATCTTCGTAGAAATACACTTTATTTCCAAATTGTTTTAAAAAAATCAAAACTTGTGTTATTGTTAGCAGTCGATTTACATTATTTAAAAAATTGACAAGTTATGTATAAAAACAGTTGTAATGATTTTTTGCTAAAGTTGTAAAAATAAATTCCAAAGAAACAGCTTTACTCAGTGAGTGGCCAAGGAGATAAAAAAAAAAAAGTGCAATTCGGGAACTGATGATGATAGGCATTTGAAATTTGACGGGGCACTCAATGAGAAATGGAATATCTTGTAGGAAAGACAACGAAAAAAGGAAGGAAACTATGAACAGATCGAATAATACTGAAATTTCGCTGAAAGATTTATTTAGTTCACGGGAAAAAATCTGTATGTTTCAATAAGAGGCATAATGGGTTGGTCAGATGTCTATCTATTATTATGGGTTTTATTTTATTCTTTGCTCCTTTAGTCCATAATTCCATTGATTCATTCATTTGAAATTTGACGGAGCACTCGACGAAAAAATTGAATATCTTTTAGGAAAGACGACGAAAAAAGGAAGGAAACTATGAACCGATCGAATAATACTGAAATTACGCTGAAAAATTAAAAAAGTTTACGGAAAAAAAATCTGTATGTTTCAATAAGAGACATAATGGGTTGGTCAGATGTCTATCTATTATTATGTTGTTTACTTTATTGTTTGCTCCATTAGTCCATAATTCCATTGATTCACCAAACAAAATTACTTTAATCCGCAATTACACCTATCATATTTCCCATTCGCTTGATCTAAGTTCTCCTTTAAGACCTCTTATTATAGATATCATAACTTTAAATAAAATCTGCTGTATTTATGTCAACACTCAATTCATCAATGCTGGTATGTATGCTAAACATGATCTATAATGCATCCTATTTTATAATGATTAATTTAAAGCTTTTTTTTTATAAAAAATATGTCGGATAATTGAATCAGTTGCATCTTCGTGCAAAAGGAGGATCGAGGATTTTAATTTAAAGTTTGAGAGCCTCAATTTTATGACTTCATTATGAATGTTGAATCTAATGAGGAATAATTATATATTTAAAAAACAATCTGTAAAACAAACATCGTTTCTCCCTTGCAATCATACTTCGTGAATCACACTACGTGAGAATTATAAGTGTGATTCCGTATCACCATTCCAAGCGATTATGCAAATTTTGCAAAAACATGTGACTGCCATAATCTTTAAAAAAAAAAATTACTGCCCGGTTAAGACAGTTTTTCCTAAAAGAACATATTGATACTATTTGTGAACTAAAGAAAACATCGTGGAAATTTTTAGTCAACAATTATGAAAACTTACTTATCGAAAAAAAGATTTAAATTCTCTTTAATATAAAAATATATTTGAACTCTACTATTATGTATAGCTACTATCATTACGCACTGTTCTTAGTAGCAGTTTGGCGATATTTTTGCAATTAAAACAATTTTCCATGGTAGATTCGATTTTTCAATAGAAAAATATTTAAAAAAAATATACACATACTTAAAAAAAAATGGTCGGAGTAGGATTTTTTTTTAAAAATCCATATACAAGTAAACTAAAGTTAAAAATCTAAACAAAGATGGAGGAAGCAAATTTAAATCTTTAACAAAATAAAATGCAAAAAAAAAAATCACGAAGTTAGTATTGTTTTCTTCTTTTGAACAGTCTAGTTACTTTATCGTACGTTCTCTTCTTAATACGTTGTTCCAATATCGCAACGCCAAATATATTTATACATTACGACACTGATACTGTGTTATGGTATCACCCAGACTTTCACATTTAGAACAGGTACCCCAACACTCAAATGCTACGTCCTCAACATCCAGTCAACTGAGAAAGAGAAAAAGATCTTCGTGCTCTGGTTTCGGCATTTTCACTGCCACCTTTCGCGGTCAAGTTCAAACTTTCCATATTAACCGGCAGAAAGGAAGTTGACTCTTTCTCTCTCTCTTTCCTCCACTGAACGAGGGAGTGGACGAAAAAGTTCATGCGTCTTCTTTCTCTGACAGATTAGTTGATTTTTTTTCTTGAAGTCGTGGTTGGTGATGGGGTATTAAGTTGGTTAATGGTGATATTATAGGTTGAGGATATTGAAAAAATGGAGCCTTATACCGACTTGTTGATAACTAAGTGATTGACACTCGTAAATTGTGATTTCTTTTAAAAGTTCATGCGTCTTTTTTTTTTGACAGATTAGTTAGTTGATTTTTTTTCTTGAAGTCGTGGTTGGTGATGGGGTATTAAGTTGGTTAATGGTGATATTATAGGTTGAGGATATTGAAAAAATGGAGTCCTTATACCGACTTGTTGATAACTAAGTGATTGACACTCGTAAATTGTAATTTTTTTTTTAAAGTTCGAGCGTCTTTTTTTTGACGGATTAGTTGATTTTTTTTCTTGAAGTCGTGGTTGGTGATGGGGTATTAAGTTGGTTAATGGTGATATTATAGGTTGAGGATATTGAAAAAATGGAGTCCTTATACCGACTTGTTGATAACTAAGTGATTGACACTCGTAAATTGTGATTTTTTAAAGTTCATGCGTCTTTTTCTTTGACAGATTAGTTAGTTAATTTTTTTTCTTGAAGTCGCGGTTGGTGATGGGGTATTAAGTTGGTTAATGGTGATATTATAGGCTGAGGATATTGAAAAAATGGAGTCCTTATACCGACTTGTTGATAACAAAGTGATTGACACTCGTAAATTGTGATTTTTTTTTAAAGTTCATGCTTCGTTTAAAAGATAGAATGTTTTTTTTTTCTTTCTTTTGGTGAAGTCACGGTTATGGTGATGGGGTATTAAGATGGTTATTGGTGTTGTTATAGGTTGAGGATATTTAAAAATGGGATTTTTATGCCGATTAGTAGAAAACTATGTGATTGACACTCGTAATTGATATTTTTAAAATTCATCGATTCTTTGACAGATCGAATGTGCTTTTTTTCTTTCTTTTGAAAAAGTCGCGGTTGGTTATGGTGTATTGGTTAATTAGATTAGTTAATGGTGATATTAAAGATTGAGGTTATTGAAAAAATGGAATCATATACCAATTTTTTGATAACTAAATGCACTCGTAGACTCGTTAATTGATAATTTTAAAGTTTGGTAAATAGTAAATGATACACTCATAAATCAATATCTTAAAATTTGATGCACCTTCTTCTCTTTTTTTTCTCTTCGGATTTTTTTTCTCTTCGGAAATTTCACGGTGAGCGATGCGGTATTAAGCTTTTTACCAGGTGTGGTATTAAGTAGTCTAAAGAGGCCTATTAAGGGGTTAAATTTTGTAAATTTATATTTTTTCTCTTTTAAGTTTCATTTCATAGTTTTATCATTTGTATTCGAGTAAAGATATTGAGTTTTTTAAATTGGATAAAGAAATATCATTTATCTGTGTTTATGCAAAAACGTGATGGCTTAAATTGATGGGGCAATCATTCATGACGAATAAGTCTGTTTTTACGCAAAGACGTGATGGCTTAAATTGATGCGGCTATCATTTATGACGAATAAGGTATTAGAATAATTATGTACATTACCTGATTTTTTTTTCACTTCCCCTTCACTAAAAAAGTTTTATTAAAATATGTGATTTATTCGGATTAGTTTTTTTTTATTTGTAGGAACGAACGATGGAGAGTAAAGTAATGCATAATCATTTGTTGATGGTTGTAATACCAGAATTCGTATATTATATATTATTTTATTGATTAAAATAATTGAGCTAAATATTAGTTATAACAGTGAAGTTTTTTTTTAAACCTGCTGTTTTAGTGATTTCATTGAATCATATAAATTAATTCCGTACTTATGTAAGTAAGATATTTAATTGGACGAAAAATACAATGAAAATTTTATGTAACTAGGTGCTTTATGTTACTGGTTAAAGTTGACGACTTAGCTATTGTAGTTATTAAGAAGATTTCACAATTATTTCATTACATCCACATCACACATTTGCTTTTTAAGGTTAGTCATCATTAAATTATTATATATTAAAAATTTTATTTGTAAATTTTTGCAAATTACTATATTAAATTATTGTATTAAAATTTTTCTCGTCGTAAAATTTCTATCATCTTATATTATAATTAAACTGCACATAAAATGTATTACTCAACGGTTTAGGGGCATTTTGAAACCGATCACAATATTTATAGTTTTATCATATATGCATGAGAGGTAGGGTGACGGACCGATAGACGGACGGACATTACCTTTATAAAAAATACCCCCCTTTTTGCGCTATAAACGTGGTTTTGAATTAAAACAAGGGAATACTAAATGAGAGTAGCTTTTCATCCTACATCAGGAATCACTAAAAAGTTATACAGTGCTGTAACAGCTGCGCGGTGCTGCGATAGTCGGTTCAATAACGCAGAAAAAAAATAGTCAAAAATTATGACTCATTAAAATATTACTCAATTGTTCTCTTAGAAATTTATTATGTGCAAAATTTTGTTGTAAAATTACAATAATGTGGCTATTCCTAAAACATTTGTTATGTTTAAAAATACATTTTTCGTCATTTAATTTTTCTTAAAAATAAGTGACTATTTTTGTATACGCATTAATATGCCAATGTTAATAAGACAAATTGCACGAATGTCACTTAAAAATTTTAATCATAGAGCAGCAAAATCAGTATGAACTAAATTGCTTGAAATCGAATTAATACGAACTGAAATATCTTAATAAATATAAAATATTGAAAAAGGTAACGCACATATTTTTTAATCAATATTATCTAATATTTATTTAATTTTATTTTATTTATAACTGTAACATTTGTGGAGTAATTTTATTAATAATGTTTAAATATTCAAGTAACAATATTGTGCAATTCCTTAAACCTAGCAGTTGAATGTCTTGACAAATGTAACAAAGTCCGTAATAATTAATTTTTCGGCGAAATGTTCTGCTTGTAGTGCTTGAATTGTTAACAATAAAAACGGTTTAAAAGTAAATAATGTAAATTTTTCAATTTGCTTTTTGAATTTAATTATTTGTTAATTATTTTGATACAAAATGCAAATTGTAATGACAAGTACATTAAGTGATTTTAAATACTTCGATAATTGTTTTGATTTAAATAAACTACTTTTCGCAACATAAATTAACTTATAATTAAACAAATTAGTATGCTAATTTATACACATATATCAATAAGAAATAGTTGAAAATAGCAACACACCTCAAAACTAAAAAAATCCCCAATTATTTCTAGAAATTCATCGCAATATATAACAAATTTCTTTTAAATAAAATTTTACATTTTTGTCAAAGAAATCAATATCAAAACAGAACACATGTAAAAATAAAACTTGAATACCTACACAAATAGAGTAACCAATCCATCTGCATTTCGCAGTAGAGTTTAGTTTGTTCGGTACAAAAATTGAGCAAATAACCCCCCAATTAATTTTTTATAGTTTTTTCATACAAAAACAACACAAATAACCTTTGATTTATGAAAATTTAATGTAAATTTCATAATAAAAAATTTAACCACAGAAACAAATCTAACCAAGCACATACCAACACCACTCGAAATTTAAAAAAGGACACTCCACCTACCTTACGAAAATCCCTCGACGATCCCAATATCAAAATTCAACACCCCGCCTTCACACAAAAGAGTCAGTCCTTCACTAAAAAAAAATCTCCACTGCTACACTAAAATCAGTCACTAAGTCCACAGTCAAATCACTTATGATATCTTCAGAAGATGCTGTGATGAAGATGACACAGAGGAAGATGGGGCGAGCAGTTTTGTCCGTCTGTCTTGGGGTTAGGATGAGGAAGAGAGTGAAGAGCCCTTGTCGGGCTCGGATTCAGGTTTAAATAGGAGGCCGAACCCGCCTTCAGGTGAGGAGACACCTTATTGGATGGGCTGCTCGCGATGGGGGGATGTTGAGGAAAGGAATTGTTGGTTTTTCGGTGTGGTGTGTGGGATTTTACGTCAAACCTATGTCGGTTTTTGCTCTTATGTCTTAAGAGGACTCCCTTGAAATTCCACATCTTGAAAATCGTAATGTTATTCCTATGGAAAACATTCGCAAGTCAATTACCGCCACAAATTCATTAAAAGGTGACTAGTTTCTTGTATCATTGTAAAGAACGAAATGAACTAAAAGGCTAAAATTAATTTGTTTTGTGAAAATCACATATTTAGTATTTTTAATAATTTTTTGAAGTTAGTAAAAAAGGGAGTAAGCATTAAGTTCTAATTTTAAAAAAATATTAAAAATACTAAATACGTGATTTTCACAAAACAAATTAATTTTAGCCTTTTAGTTCCTTTCGTTCTTTACAATGATACAAGAAACTAGTCACCTTTTATTAAAATTGTGGCGGTAATTGACTTGCGAATGTTTTCCATAGGAATAACATTACGATTTTCAAGATGTGAAATTCCCAAGGGAGTCCTCTTAAAAGGTGTTCAATACCCGTCTCGTCTTGTACATCTAGGACCTAGTGTGATATTAATTTGACCGAATGAAATCCAAAACTATCTTTGACACATTTACACCACTTTTTATGACTCATGACTTTCTTGGTGGGGGGCAAGATCGCAAAGCACAGCGACTTAACTATTTTTACATTGGTTGGAATATTTTTTTTTCGATTTCCACATAATTTTGCCAAACAATTAAGTTGTTCAATCTGAGCATATAAACTAGCTACATTTACGGTATAGGGGAAAAAACGTTTGTAAACATATTCAATACAGCCAAAGCAATTTAGCCTCTAAAATTATTTATTGTCTCTAAAATTATTTATTTTACAGTTCAAAGGTTTTGGAGACCAATGACATCCACTTACATTTCCTTTTAAATAAGAATTTTTTGTTGGGGAAGAAAAAAAGTTACATAAAAAATGTTAACTTTTTTATGCGTGATTTCTCAAAGTACAGATTTCCAAACCTAAAGAAAATTGTCAATAATATTGTTTCAACTACTTTTCTCACACCTTACTCAATGGGCTCGAGCCAACTTCAGATCTTCAGGTTAGGTGAGGTTTTTGAATTATCATCGCACTAGAGCTACACGGGGGCTATTGGCGACTGACGTCGTATTTTAGAACCACAGTCAAGTGACGCTTCAGATCTTCAGTAAAGGATTCGCAAGTTCTGGTATGTAGCTTTCTGTGAGATTTACGGAAAATTCAAATCTTTTCTTATACATAACAAGGGGGATGGAGAACCCAGTCGGTTAGGCACTCGCCTAGCATTCTAAAGATCCCATGTTCGGGTCCGGGCATCGCCAAAATAGCTGCCGACCTATAAACGGCCCGTGCAGCCAAAATGTCCTATGTCCCGTATAAGGAGTGCACTTTAAATATTCTTCAAAGTCCTAACGCTGCGTACGATGTCACCCTTAACGGTTGCGTCGAGTGCCTATTCAGGCGTCGACTCGTCATTTGGCTGTGGTTTTTAAATACGACGCCCGTCGCCAATAGCCCTCGTGTAGCTCTAGTGCGGCAATAATTCAAAACCTAACCTTATACACAACCATAGATGTCTTCAAAGTATTTGTACAAAAATATAAATATTTTGTTTGTATAAATCACTATTTTAATACTTTGAATCTTATAAATATTTATTCATCGTAAGAAATGATTCAGTTGAATTTTTTTTACTCAAACACCCAGTCATCTCTTTGATTGTATAGTCCACAAACCGAATAGGGGATTCTTTTATTGTTTACTCTAGGCGCGTTTACATGAGCCATCGAATCTATGGAATGCCGAAATCCCTATCAGGAGAAAAAGAAGTCGAGCAGGATTTCTAACCCAATTGATTGTCTGTGGCCGAATCCCTGGTATGAAACATCGGGCCCTCCTTCATTGGAGGGTTTGCGAAACCCCCCAATGAACACTGCAATTCCGATTCTGTCTGGGAGAAAATTTTTGGATTTTCTCCAAAGGGAAAAATTGCTGAGTTTGCTCTTCAATCCATGGATTCGATGGC
Organism: Hylyphantes graminicola; assembly: GCA_023701765.1. NCBI lineage: Eukaryota > Metazoa > Arthropoda > Arachnida > Araneae > Linyphiidae > Hylyphantes > Hylyphantes graminicola. Next base: position 19,384,421 of record CM043119.1, read on the forward strand.
TCATTTAAACGCACCTTTTTTTTTTAAACACGAAGCGATGAACTTGTTTAAGGCATTTGCCTTTTTAGTGGGAAAATAAAGATTTCATGATAGGACTGAAGCAAATAACATCTGTTATTATAAAAGAGCATTTACTATTTGAGAAATTCATCTGTGGCAGGGGCTAGACAGACGAGGGAAGGGAAAGGAATTCTCTCTCTCTCTCTCTCTTTTCTTTTTACACTTTTTAGCTTTTTTTAAGCGCATGGTTGATTGAGAGTTTTATTTATTTGTATTAACGATGCAGCGTAAATATTTATATCACTTGGTAATCGATGTTTAATAAATGGTGGACAGAGGGTTTTTTTTTATGGTAAAAACACGTTTCAAAGAAAGACTCCTTGTAAAAAGAAAATACCACGGAAGGTAACGTTTATCTATTGTATTAAATGAATCTAATCAATTTTAAGTTAGCAGATGGTATCAAATGTGACCAGATATTTAAAAAGATCTCAACAACAGTAAAGTTTCAAAATATGTGTGTTTTGTCGAGTTATAATGGTATATTCGGCAACAGAAACTTTTAAGAAAATTATAACACGCAAAGTTTCTTTTTTTTTTAAATTGCACTGGAGATATTGGCGCTTACAGGCTAGTGTTCAAGTAGTTTAATGATTATAAAAAAATATATAATTATAAGAAAAAAATTGTAAGTAAAAAAACCAATAAAATTTCTCCAATATTCATATTTCAACAATGTGTTTTGTATAAAGAAAAAATATGGATTCAAAAAGTAAATATCCATTCAAATAAACAATTTGAGTCAGTTGATTGGGATCACTGAAATATAATTTGTATTTTATAATTCGTATAATTTTCCAAAAACTATGTTAACAAGACATAATAAAAAAAATCCACAGACATAATAAATTTGATTTGAGATAATCTATTAGACGCGAAAAAAGAAATAAGATATCCAAATAGAATTTCCTTAGCAAGCAATTTCCGATGGCGATTAGTTTTAATTGATAAATGGACGAAGTAACTCGTTTCACATCTCAAGCAACAAACTACTTTCAGAAAACTAGGAAAAATACAACACAAATTGAAGTCAATGTCACCAGCACCATGTTTACAGACAGAAAAAGAAAAGCGTGAATGGAGGAAGCAAGTTTTTTCCTTACTGCTTACACACACTCCTTAGTAGCGCAAAAGATAGAATAGTTTTAAAAGTAAGGTCAAAAAAGGAAATTTGATGAACGGGTTTGGAAAAAAAATCCTTATTATTATTATCATCATCATCATTGTCATCATTATTGTCTTATCATTATTATCTTATTATCTCATCATTATTATCTTACCATTATTATCTTACCATTATTATCTTATCATTATCATTATTATCATTTCATTATTATCATTTCATTATTAACATTATCAGTATTAGTATTATTAACATTATCATTATCATCATTATCATTACTATTATCATTATCATTACTATTATCATTGTCATTACTATTATCATTATCATTACTATTATCATTATTATCATATCATATCATTATCATTATCATCATTATTAGCATTATTAACATCATTATCATCCTCATCCTCATCCTCATCCTCATCATCCTCATCATCAGCATCGTCATCAGCATCAGCATCAGCATCATCATCATCATCATCATCATCATCATCATCATCATCATTATTATTATTATTATTATTATTATTATTATTATTATTATTATTATTATTACTTGTGTATCAGTGTACAACTTTAACAGTATTTAAACGGTCATGCAGTTTTTTCAAAAACCTTACAGTACTTTTTTAAAAAAAACTATTCTTGCAATCTCTCAACAAAATTATTTTACCGAAAAATTTTTATGGTTGAACTTCAAAAAAATTAAGAAGTTACATTTCAAGCAAACGGACAATTAGATTACGAAATAGCTTAAAGTATACAAATAGATACGAAATTATAAAACTTGGTTTATTTGGCTATTAAATAATGCGTAAAAATACACCAAAGAAGCTTTTTTTTTATTTCACTAATCTAATAACATTCTGGTGGATTGATCCATGAAATGATTTGTTTTAAATCTATTTAGACTTAAAAACAAATCATTTTCATGGATCAATAGAAGAGGACTATGTTTTGAAACTTTGATACTATAGCCGAAAACAAAACACGATAGTTGTGTGACCTGCCAGTATAAAACAGCGCATTTCCGGCCTAACCAATAAAAAATTGTATACAAGTTTGCTCAAATAAGCAACAAACATCATAAACAAAGCGGATATACTTGAGGGCCGACATTCCTACAAAGCATTCAAATCATGATATGGTTTATTTATACTTTTATATTATCATTATCATTATTACATATCATTATCATTATTACCATATCATTATCATTATTATCATCATTTCATTATTATCATCATTTCATTATTATCATCATTTCATTATTATCATCATTTCATTATTATCATTATTATTATTACCATATCATTATCATTATTATCATCATTTCATTATCCTCCTCCTCCTCATCATCATCATTATCAGGTTTGAATTATCGTTGCACTAGAGCTACACTAGGACTATTGGCGAAGGGCCACAGTATTTTAGAACCACAGTCAAGTGACGAGCCGATACCTGAATAGGCACCCAACTTTCCCGTTAGGACGAAATCTTACGCAGCGTTAGGACTTTGAATTATATTTAATGTGCACTCCCTTACACGGGGTATTATTTTTGGCTGCATGAGCTGCTTATAGGTCGGCAGTTGTTTTGGCGATGCCCGGACCCGAACCTGGGACCTTCCGCATGCCAGGCGAGTGCCTAACCGACTGGCCCCCCAGCCCCTGTTCATTTAAATGCAAATAAGTTCCGCTACATTTACGATTAAAACCACTGATGAAATTATGTCCCAATACTAAAATATGTATTTGTATTAAATATGGATTTTTTTTTGTAAATATGTATTTGTGAAAATAATTGGTGGGTCCGTTGTATTATGTTTTTGTAAACTTTTTTAAATTCATGACTTTAAGCTTACCATATCATATTTAACTTAATTAAACTACTACTTTTTCATTTTACATTACTTTGTATGTTTAATGATACCATGAAAACAATCTTCAATGCAACATACATGAATTAAAATCTAATATTAATCATTGATATAAATAATTATGTATTACTATTAGTTTGAAAGAACCTAACATATTTGGCGAGTTCAAATTTAAATAAGTATTTATAGAAATTCACTAGTTAACCATGAAGAGAAATAGGAAAATAATTAAGGTAAGCTTTATGCTTACTATGCTAAATACACTAAGAATACATAGAATAGATGTGTAAGGCGTAAAAAAATGTATTACAGTGAAAACTCCACGACCGACCACCTCCATTAAACGACCACCTTTACTTACGACCAATTTTTCAAGGCACCGATTTTCCTCAAATGTTAAAAACAGCTCTGGAGAAACCAGGTTTCAGTCCTCAAACGGCCGGTTGCAATTCCCATTTCATGAAAAAACATCTTTTTCTAACACGAATTTTTTTAGATTTAAAAAAAATAAATTGGAAAAGAGGTAATTGGGAAAAATAAAAAAAAAGCTCGAAATTTCTTCTTATTTTTTTACGTTTAATTAGTTCACACTAGTTTGTTAAAATAGGTGAGTACAGTATTTTTTTTTTGCATACTACAGCTTGTTCAAAAGTAAGTTAGTATGCTTTTGTGTACATTATGGGTGAATTAATAAATAAACGTAATGATAAATAGATTTTAATGGTTAATAATACGTAATTTTGTAATGGTTAATAATACGTTGTGAACTGACATTTCAACTTTCTAGCTAATTCGCTTTTTGTACTCTAGGAGCGACCAACCTCCTTTTACGACCGATTTTTAAGGGAACGGGCGAATGGTTGCTCTTAAAGGTTTCACTGTATTAGATTTTTTTTTTATAACGCTTACTTCGTTGCACATAACTTCAGGTAAATATATCTATTAGATAATTAAAGTAATAATGTTTAATCGTGACTAAAATTTTGCAGATACTCCAACTTTTTAAAAGAAAACCTTATTGTTAAAAAAAAAGTATATGCAAAGCATATCATTCTTTGAACGAAATATTTGGTTTACATCAACTAACGACAATATTCTTCTGAAAAATCCTACAAAACAACGAATTCTTTAAATGGAGAACATAAAAAGAGAATGATCGGTGCTGTCTTAATCCTAAAAGACATACAGAATACATGACAGGTAACAAGAACATTTTTGTTACTTACATAATCGTCACCGATGTTCTACGACTGCTAACTTGACGAAAAAGTGACAAATACACTTGAAACCTTGCATGAAACATCGACAAAGATCCCGAAACCTTCAAAACACCAATATGAAATGACATCATTTATGGAAAATTTCCTGCTGGCTTCTGTCATTGTTCTTTTTTTTTAAAAAAATTCACGCAGATCTTAACGGTTACTGAGCCAGGTATTTCCCGGTTCAATCTGTAGATATAGTTACTGAGTGGTGTTTTCCTTTCGGAGATGATAATTTTTTAGTATTGTGCTGTCAGGAGTCTGTTTACGCTGTTTTGTTAAGTTCCAATTATGGTTAGTAAGTCGATTTTAATCAATTTTCCGGGAATTCGATTTAACCTTCGTGTCGTAACGAATTATAAGTGGAAGGGTGGTGGGCGATGGTATGGTATGGTAGGTACATATATATTCCAGCTTGTGTGCTTGTTCAGAGAGCCGCTTATAAGCTTTCGTCAAGTGGGACAGACACAGAAAGAGTTCTTAAAAGCACAAGATACGCACAATGAAAGGACAACACAAACACATAGAAAAATAACAACATTTATTGACGGTCACAAGCATCCATGCCTGACCGGGATTCGAACCCGACCCCAGCAGCTCAAAATTCTAGGCATCCTAACGATTGCACTACCGGGGTGGTAAGCGATTTTTCAAAAGAAGCATCTATGGATTTGACATTCTGTTTAATTTGTTCGTCGGAACAAAAATAGACCAGCAAATGTCATATTTCGGATTTTGAGTGGCAACAGTAATCTTGAATGAAAATAAATTCTCTTTCCAGCCTCTATTGATAAGTCAATGTCACGAGGAAGCAGAGCACCAGTCGGAACACTGATCGAAGAAAATACCAGAATGAAAGCTGAAAGGAACTACATTATCTAAAATAAGTCAATTATAGTCTAACTGTTGTATTGATCGTCTCAAAAATGACATCAAAAGATAGATCGAGGGGCCGTCCGTGGCCGAGTGGTTAAGGCATCCGCCTCTGGATTCAGCCTTCTCAGGAGTGAGGGGTTTTGAATCCCACCTACTGCCAGTCATCCTATAAATCGGATATCTGTACTGGGAAATAATAGAAAATCCAACTCATGACGGATGGGCCCAAGTACACTGGTACAGACGTGCTCGTTAAATCTGTGGAGTCCAGAGTCCCGACGGCGTCAGCGTACGATGTCGTTTGAAGTTCCGTTGGGTGCCAGCTCAAGTGTCGACCTCATCAATTGACCAGGGTTCTAAATTACGAGGCGTTATTGGCAATATTAAAGTTTTTACTGGAGGCTAGAAATAGGCAGCCGGAAACGATAACACTACAACACTAAGATCGCTATATTTGTGCACATTTTAGCAATTTTACCTGAAAGGGTCAAACTAGTAAGTCAGGTCTCTTTTCAAGGCCCTAAGTCTGAGGTCATGATATTTAGCGAAAACATCAATGATTACTAACTAATTACATCGCTGTTTGGTTTGTGGTTTTGATAAATCATCCCTCAAATATTTATTTACCATTTGTGGTGACAACTCTAATGAACAGCGACAGAAACATTGATATACCTACACTCTAAAAAATGAATGCTCAAAAACGACGAAATTTTCCTTAATTTTGAAGAGTCCGTTACTGGCAAATGCTAAGAGTCTTCGTTTTCTCAAAGTGAGGAAATTTGAATCATCATATTTATGAGGATTTGAATGTAGTCTAATCTAAAGAAATATTTCGTCATTTTTGAGCATGTGAGTACAAGAATGAGATTCAGTTTCCTCAAAATCAAGATACAGAATCGTAAAATCACGATCGTAAAAGTAAGGATTCGCGTTTACTCAAAAGTCACGTGATAGTTTGACGAAACAATCCTCAGAATTAACGAAATGAGGCTTGAGGATTCACGAATCGTCAAAAATGAAAGTGTTATTTCTGAGAGTGTAAAACTACTCGATGTTTAAAATAACTTACATTATTCTAAATTATAGTACTCTAAAAAAAATCCTTAAAATGAAGTATTTTGTAATTATTTTACGCTAAATCTAAAATCTTGCAATTACAATCGCCTAATCAACATCATAAAAAAATTTTAAGCTAAATAGTTGATTGATTCTACGAAACAATAAAAACAGCGTAATTTAATAGAAAACGAAATTGAAACTCATTTCCGTCGGCGAACGTGAAACCAAAAGGTAAGTAATAACTGATAGATAGCTCCCGCCTAACGAATTTGGAAATTCTTTAAACACACAAACGTGACTTTAATCTATCTATACCATAAGAAAAGCTATTATTTTCGTCCAAATATTCAATATCCTTATTCGAAACCTTCAAAACAAAGTTTAATTAGTTTAAAAACAGAACTCTAAACCGACCTACAGCAAAGTAAAATTCTTCTAAAATCAAAGAATCTCCGAAAAAATGCCTTCCAGTATATTAATAACAAAAAGACCACCCGGAAATGAGTCTTAGAAAAATGCTTGGACCGTCAGTAAAGAAATCCTCTTTAATTAAATCCCGATAAAAGAGCTATTTACGAAAGGTGATCTTTTACTCGTTGGACGCATGCCTTTTTTTTTTTTAAAGTTTTTTTGTGAATAATTTTTTGTGTGAGTTATTTTAGTTGCGGGGTACCACTTACATCGAGGATGAACCTTGTTTTCTATAAACAGTTATCGTTCACTTCGAGGTATGGTCCTACTCTTCTTTTTAAACTTACTCATGCGGCCAAAGTTGTTTAAACGCGTTTTAAGCGTGTCCACATATTTGCGTGACCAACTGTTTGTATACAAACGTTTAAAATGATAGCCCGGAAAAACACTCAACATAGTTTAAACGTTTCTTTCCTGTCTCTAAGTGGTTTAAACATAGGTCAGGAGAAAGTTATATGACATTATCTTGTCCGATGAGACGTCTTAATGCGTCTTTTGGTGAGTTTTTACTTACTTGTAGATGGCTAATTCCATTCGTGACAGACATGACATAAGACAACTTTCTTGTCTCTTGAAAAGTACTAAATGTTAACTGACTGTTAAAAAATTACCATGGGCCATGGGGTGATGCAAATAAAGGTCTTGATTATAAAAAACTCTGACATTTTCCTTCAAGAGAAAATACTTAACATTAATTGGGTTAAAACATGCCGTGACTGACATGACAAAATTGAGACACAGATTTTGTGTGACCTTATTTCTCTTAACTGGTATGCATTTCAAATCTAGAATTTTTTTGGAATCAATGTAAGATTCTGATGTGCCAACCAGAAAGAAAAAATTAAGTAATTTATAAATAGTAAAATATTATAAATATTTATTAACGTGACTGGCATGACAAATGTGACAGACATGACAAAGTTTTGATGTTATATATTTAACTCAAATTTAAAATTTAATGTTCGAATTTTTTACGAACTGTTTATTTTGAGGTAAAAAAAGATAAAATAAAGTGTCCAGAATTTTTGCCTAGTAGATTTTGTTTAAAATAAAAAAGTTGAATTTAAAAAATGATGTCCATGGCGCATCAACTCTAAACTCGAAGCGGAACCAAGTGTAGGTAGGTAGGTTGGTATACATATATATTTTCATGCTTGTGTGCTTGGTCAGAGACCCGCTTATCCCCTTCCGAGTTTGAGTAGAAAGGGTGGTCCGGGTAAAAGGATGTCCGAGTTTCAATTTTAATGGTATCGGTTGTAGTCTTTCGACAGGTTGTGGTTAAAGGTGACTAATAAAAAATAACTCTAACAGTTTCAGATAAGCGCATGCGTTAATACCGCTGCATCGTTTTCACAGTTGCAGTGCCATCTATTTCATTACTTTGGACTTACTGCAGACAGTATAGGAAGAATTGCATTGTCGTTTGGATGTGTGCCGTATCACTAAAGGCGCGCACATTGAGCCCTTATAGGAAAAACTAGGTTAATTTTACTTCAATTTTATGCATAATTTTCTATATTTAGTATTAAATAAACTCTTGTAATATACCATTAAATTTTGAACATTCTTTTAACTGACACCCTGAATTAGTACGTAACTATTAAATAAATAATAAATTTTTTGACAATAAAAATTTAGTATGTCATATCTCAAATTTTTATCAAATCATACAAAACAAGCCCACTAGGTATGACCCATGAGCAAAATTTACAAACTCTTTCTTTAAACAAACAAGTACTCCGAATCATCTATTATGGTATTTTTTTTTAACCAAATATAGTTTTGTTGGTTTTAAACTCCAAAATACAATTCCGCGTTATTTCGAATTATTAGTTTGCAATTTTATTAAAATATTGACTTCTCCAATAACTGAAAAAATTAAAACTTAATTTTAAAGTAAATGGTAGCTGATTATAAGCATTTTAGCCATCTGAGCAATTAAAAAATTCGAATTATCTGAAGCATAGTTATTGTAATCAAAAATTGATTTCAAATTTCCTTTTCCACGTTTGTGACACCCAAAATATTTTATACACTAAGTTAGCTAACTAAATAAAGAAAAAGTATTTATTTTAAATTATCTTTATTACAAACATAAAATTAATTTAAACGAAACTCGAGTTTAATTTCCTAAACTATTTATTAAACAAAATGTAAAAAAAACTATTATAAAAGAGGTAAAATTTTCTCTTTGTGAATTTTATTTTAAATTTATAGTTAAACTGGGTTTGTTTTTCAAAGAGAGAGTAATTTTGGAGCACGAAACTGACTAGATACAAAAGGATAGGTGCAATAATGGCAGAATAACTAAAGTATTCTTTTAAATATTATGAAAAACAAATAAACCAACAAAAAATAAAATAGAAATCTTTTGTATAAATTCATTTAGTTTGTATATTTTTAAAGAAAGGGATAATTTATTTTGGAAAATTTAATAACCTTTCTGAGACAGAACAATTAATATTGTTTCAAAAGGTTAAAACAACTTTTGCGGAAATGATATTGGAAATTTTAGTACCTTGGACACGTTATAACTTGAACATAAAGACATTATGGGTCTTTAGGCGAAACTTTGCTTGAAATTTATTACTATCATTTAAATATGCCTGGCAACGATTAATAATTGTGTGATGTTTTATATATTAATGTTTAAAATTAACTTAGTGTACAGTTGCAATGAAAATTGAGGCTTATTTCATGCAGTTAAGGTAGGCGAATACCCAAAATTCTAACATTTTTACTACAACTTTAATCTTTTCCAAATTTGGCATAGTGATTTCAAATATAATGAATAATACTATTTATGCATTTTTTTTATTTAAATATAATTTATTTATTTTAAACGGTGTTTCTACTAAAAAAAGAGGTTCACGCTAACAAGTCTACCACATTGAATTTTCATCCTATAATCATTAATTATGTGTTAAATTCTTCGTTTAGAACTGATGCATGTAATGACCCTCTAGAGTTACATACAAATTACAAGAAAAGAAGTTATTAAGAAAAATGTTATAAATTAACCACAAAAAAGATTTTTCAATTAACTTGCATTTGGAAAATTTTTTTTAAAAAAATTGTATGTTAGAGGTTCATGGCACAGATATATATTGAAATAGCACCTGTAAAAAAATTCAGGTAAATTAATGTAAAACTTTTTGTGCTAGAAGTGTTAGCGTAAACCCCTTTTTTTAGTTGAAAAACACCATTTAAAATAAATCAATTATATTTGAATAAAAAAAATTGCCCAAAAAGCATTGCTCATTATATTTGAAATCCCTATGCCAAATTTGGAAAAGATTAAAGTAATAGTAAACATTTTAGAATTTTGGGTACTCGCCAACCTTAATTTTAAAAATAATTTTTTGTAAAAAAATACACATTGAATTCTTCCAAATAACCGGCGTTGGTACTATGCGTTGTACCTTGAGCGTAGGAAAGCATATTTTAGGAATACAAAAATATTGAATAACAAAGTTTGGAAATTTAAAAATAAGTTGTCAAACGTATAGAAACTTATCATATTTTTAATACTAGTTCTTAATGAAAGACGGTGTTTTTTTTTTCAAATATATATTTCATTATTTCGTAACAAATGTCTCTAGAAGAGTGGTATTGTTAGTTAATTGGATACATAATACTCTAGTAAGTTATACTATTAGTAAACTTAGAATTAGTTATACTATTGGTAAATTTAAATGTTATCATACCATGCGAAATAACGTATTATTTTATTGTGTGTGTTCAAAAAAAATATGCCACAGACAGTTTAAGTTAATGTGACCGATAAAAAATAAATAAATAAAATAAGTTGGTACTGGTATTAACTTTTACCATCATATATTGAATTTTGAAGATGTTTTAAGTCAATATTTCTTCTAAAAAAAGATGTCATGCGTCTGAGGTGAATGCCTTTTTTGCCAAATTTACGACATTACATCTTCAAGCTAAAGATAATCAAGAAAAATTAGGGGGGAGGGGTAGCATTGTAGTTATTTTTTTAAGTGACATGTTTTAGATGACGGTATTCGTAAACTTCCTTCGACAGGTGTTTTGATTGGTGCTTTGTTTCCACGTGACATTGCCACGTAACATTGATTCACCAATTGAGGTTCAAGAAATTATATATTTGCTTTCACACAAATTTAATTCATTTACTTCCATTTCTGTTTTCAATCAAATAATAAGACATGCCCATTGATCGATTTTCTTCATCAATGATAATAATATCAACATAAGTTCAAATCTTAACAGGCCGGAAAAGAGGATTCCAGTTCATTTTAAGCCAGTTCATATTAAATATCCTGACTGTATAACACGCTACACTCCCTGCCAACCTAAGTTGAGTAAATAGAAATATGCTATGGGGAAGAACCTTCCGCGCATGTAAAGAGTTCCATAAATTATTTGTGAATCCATTCAGAAAACATTAATTTCGTTTAAGGTGTAACAGATTTGAAAATTATTTGAGAAAATTTGGCAGTTTTATCAGAATGAAAAGTGTATTTTAGTTAAATAATATTCAGATCATTTTGCATGTAAATATTACCTTACAAGAGTTTCAACTAGCAGACCAACCGCGCTTTTCAAACTGCATCTCTACTCTTTGTTTTTACCCAAGTTAGGATGGCACGGAGTGTATTTATAAACTCTTTTGCATACTGCTCCAAGGCTACCCGCAGTCTGCTCAGTAGACCTAAGGAAGATGAATACCAAGGTCTTAACCAGACTCAGGAACAGAGAATATGTCTGTCTTGAGGAAAAGCAATTCCTAAGGATGATATCCAGAAAGAAAAATAATAATCAGTTACTGATATCACCGCTGTTTTCTATGTGTGATGGGTTTTCCTCTTTTTTTTTATGATTATTATTATTCGTGGGAAGAAGCGTGTGGAAGTAGCTTGTCGGGTGTAATTGCTCATGTGCGATAACTGACTTAGAATATATATGAGAAACATTATTTGTTTGCTAGAGAAATGCAATTTAAAAAAAAACAGTATTTGTTGTTTGATAGAGAGGTTACGAATCTTAGGTCTATATACCTCTAGAACGAAATGTGTCTAACTTATAACGAATAAAAAAATTAAGGGGACGCATTACCCAAAATATTATTTCTAGAAATAATAACATAAACTTGTAAATTATATTGGTTTTGTATAATGTTCACTCTAAATAAAAAATTTCTAGCAATAAAAATGAATATTTACAAGCAGTTTTTCATTTATTTAAAAATAAAGTCAAACTTTTGAACTTTTTTAAACCCTAATCCTCCTTCAATTTTAAGAATAACTTCACCAAACTTATATGGTTTCTTTTTAGTACTATTTGTTCATGAACTGTGCATGGATTTTAAAATGTGAGCGACAGTTAAAAAGTAATATGCATTTACAGTGAAAATCACAAAAAAATACACAAAAAATACCAATTATTGAATTCAACATTTTTTTTTTGCAATAACTATACATAGAAGACCTTATTCCATGCACAATTTTCTGCATAATATATGTAAGAACACAGGTAAAAAAATTTCAAAATTCTAACTTAATTAGCAAAAAAGCCTTAGGGATTTATTAAAGACAAGAATTGAAAAACGTGAAACAGAGAAAAAAAAGTTGAACGCAGACGAAATAAGTATTCAATTTTATAGGAATGACTCCAGAAAATATTTAATAACTTTTTTTCTACAAAAGATATTATTATGAAAATTTCAGTAAATGTTCAGAAAGATATTGTAAAAAATAAGAAGTAAAAACTGAAAAATTAATATTTTGACCAATTTTTGGGTACTGTGTCCCAGCAGACGAAATACGTATTCAAACGTATAGGAATGACTCCAGAAAATATTTAAAAACTTTTTTTCTACAAAGGATATCATTATGAAAATTTCAGTAAATGTTTAGAAGAATATTGTAAATAATAAAAAGTAAAAACTGAAAAACCTACATTTTGACCAATTTTTTGGTAATGCGTCCCCTTAATAAACCATTAATTAAATGGCTAATAAGTAATAAATTTTGAAAGGAAGTATTTCTAAAAAAATTGAGGGGAGACATTAAATGTTGCCGAAAATAAGTTGCGTTAAAAACATATAAAGGACAACCGACGAAAATATTGTGTTAAAAGGGAGATCATCCTTACCGGCTTAAATGTAGCCAATTACGCTTCGTAATTTAGAAACATAGTCAACTGACGAGTTAGAGGTTTACTAAAAGAGCAATATAATAATGAATGGGAGGGTCAATAAAACGTTTTGAAAATCTGTCGATATGTAGTGTTGTTTATGTTATCTTCTCATAATTTACATAATTTTCTTTGTAAACAAAATTATAGTCACAACTGACACATAGTAAAAGTTTGCATCTTTCTTACGAAAGTTATAACTATAAATACTATTTTACATTTATATTTCCTGCTTCAAAAATGTATCTTAATAACTTTTAGGGGAGATAAGGGGAATGCCGCCACCTTAAGGGAAATTGAATTTTCATGCAGAATTGTGTTGCAATTAATGTAAATTGTAATGAGCATAGCATAACTTATGACTTTCTTGGTGGGGGGGCAAGATCGCCAAGCACTGCGACTTTAAGTCTATTGTACTAAGCCCCAGAAATGACACAAGCGCAAGAGACACACAAACACATAGACCAATAACAATATTTATTGACAGTCACAAACATCCATGCCTGACCGGGATTCGAACCCGACCCAAGCAGCTCCAAAGGCTAGAATCCCAACGAGTGTGCCACCGGGGCGGCAATGAGCATAGCATATTACAGTTCATAATCTATCGTGTAGTGATTTCTTAAAATTTAAATCTTTAATAGAAACTCAATAAAATTGTTTTTCTAAAAGCTTGCACAGTGGCAGAGAATTACCCCGCTTTCGCTACCTGGGGTAATGCCGCCACTTCAATAAACAAAGCAAATAATCTATAAATAATGGAAAATGATATAATAAAGCAATACGTATAATACTAAAATAGGTTTAATTAACCTTGGAATGTCAAATTGTACAGGTTGCAGCTTTACTTTTATTAACTTTCCATTTGCAACTAACTGGGCAGTATTTTTTTTTTTTAAAGTTTCGTTGGTCTATTCGGCCATTTCAGTTATTCTTTTCCTAATACGTAGCATCTTAAACGAAAACTAATAGATTGTAGGGCTAATATATGAAATTTCTATTTTACGGGTTATGCCATCATCCTTTTGTGGTTGGCGGCATAACCCCGGAGTGATGTGGCGGCAATACCCCCAGTAAGTCAAAATGGAATAGACGGCTTGTTTAGGGGAAGGTAGATAGATTGGTGTCCAAACTAACAACTTGGTAACAAAGCCAAAAAATTACTCTTTTCAATGATATGTAACTGATTTATCTAACTTAGAGATAACAGTCACTTATCCCTTGATTTCAGAAGGCTCAAAATTAGATGAAAATCATTAAAAAACGTTTCTTTTTTAATTACTTTACACCAACTCACCGCACAGCCATTAAAGTCTCCACTGCAAATAACTTTGCTTCCTGCAACAGGTCAGCGCTCACAGACCCCATCCCACACTCACCACTGGCGAGATACAAGGGGTGGCGGCATAGTCCGAGGTGGCGGGATTTCCCCGCCCTCCCCTACAGAAAAGTCTGTACTTTAAGCGTTAAAAGCAATAAAAATTATAATATTATTATTATAAATAAAATAAAGCAATAAAATTATTAAAATAATTAAAGCAATCTAAATTAAATAAAATCCAAGACTATGATTAAAGTTTTTCGCAATAGAATCGAAATTTTTTCATCAATAAGAAGTGCAATTGTTTTTGAGGCAAACATAAACATGTTTAAATATCATCTATAATATTCTGGTATTATATTTTCCCCAGATTTTTTTTTTAATTTCTATTGTTCATGTAACCGTTGTACTTATATAGGGATACGTTATAATAAGGATTTGTGCTCAATTAATGAAGAAGCTTCACTTAAACCGTTAAGTAACGTTACGAAGATTTTTAAAGAATTCGTTAACTCATTATTTCGGTTTCTGATTTTTATTTATTTTAATAGAAAATTTGACCCCGTGAATATACCCCCCCCCCCCACACCAAAAAAAAAACCTTTTCAAGTGTTTTTAATAATCCGGTCACGCATGAAATGCCCTTCTACTCTATCCAACTTTAAAATTCTCAACAATTATTTCTCTTCAAGTTCAACATTTCTGAGGAAGACACCAAAACAATAATAGGAAACTCTAGTCAAACTTGATTTATTTGCTTTCGTTTTTTCATCCAAACACTGTGTGCAATTCTCGTAGACTAACTTTGCCGAAACAAATTGTGCCACTACACTCCATGCTAACTTGGGTAAAAAAACAGAGAATAAAAAGGAAGAAGGAAAGGCACGATTGGTCCGTTAGTTGGAAACTCTTGTAAGGTAATATTTACTTACAAAATTATCTTAATACAATTTAACTAAAATACACTTTTCATTCTGACAAAATTGCCAAATTTTCTCAAATAATATTCAAATCTGTCAGACCTTAAATGAAATTAAAGTTTTAAACATGTTTTCTGGATGGATTCACAAATAATTTATGGAACTCTTTACATCCGCGGAAGGATCTTCTCCATGGCATATTTCTATTTACCCAACTTAGGCTGGCAAGGAGTGTACAAGAAAATAATGGATTTGTTTATAAATAAAAAAAATCACAGTTATATTCAATGCTTAAAGGTAAAGTTTTGTGTAACGTTCAGTGAACTTTGACATGCTAAACATTAAAGTATTTTGTTTTAAACTTTAACTTATGTAAAACATTGTTATACGATGTATTTGTTTATTAAAAATAAACATTTTACCATTTTATCGCAAAATTTTAAAAGTTAATTCCCTGAAACGTGTTCATCTTAAGTTTAAAAGGTTATTGAAGGTTATCCTAGCGAAACAATAACCTTTTGAACATTTCAATGAAATAGCATAATTATCAAATAGTTTAAGTATTTTTGCTTTAAGACTGGAATTTGGGTTAAACGTTTTTTTAATATGACTTCCATGGGTATTCGGTGTCTTTAAACTTAAAATTAAGTTTTTCTAATTTCTGGTAAAAAATACAAAGTCTTACTCGTCTACATTTAAAGTACAAAATAATTATTTTCTTCTGCTTCTGCTTCAAGTAATTGTGCTTAGCTCATAAGTTTCAGTATTCAATAAAACTTATTGAGATTAAAGCACTGTGAAAAAAAAAAGTTAGCAAAGTCAGAAATACTGTTTGAATATTTTTTATTTTTAGAAAATTTTAAAATATGTTGGAAAATGTATATATTATGGAATTTATTATCTTACTACAACTGACACTTTACTGGATTCAAATAAACAAATTTTTAGTTCATGTTAAAAATAAAAAATCAGTAAAAGAGTATTTCTTTCTGAGTTTGTTAGCTAATTACTGTGTTCCTTCAGATTTGTTGGAAAATGTAAATGATTTGTTAAGGTGTTGCTAACCTTACCAAAAAACCTATTTATATAAATGTCATTATTAGTTAATTAATTTATGATACCGTACAAAAGTATAGGCATCCTTATACAAGAGCAAAAATAAGGTAGGAGTTGATTCGAAATATCTTTTTTATTTTATTTTTAGCTAGTTTTAATTTATACTTTCTGCGAAACTGAATCATAAGTTAACAAACTTAGCATGTATTCCCTAAAAAATATAATATTTAAGAGTGAATTTATATTAATGGCAACAATGTTTTCAAACATAATAATTTTGATTCGTGAAAACATTTAAATTACAAATACGACGACAAAATTTACTAAGAAACCAAAGCAAATTCAACAGCAGAAGTCTTAAAATTAAACACCAATATTGTAACTTCGACCACCCTAACTAGATTAAGGACAAGCCATTTCAAACTGTGGTCAGTGTCTCGATCTACGGATCGGAAAGTCCCGCGATCGAGTCCTGGTCGCTGAAAACTCACCGAGTATATGCGGAGTACGTGCTCGTTAAATCTGTTGGGTCCGAAAGTCCTGTGGGCGGTCATTGCGCAGTTTCCCACGGGTACAGGTTCCTGGAGACTATTTCCACCCCCTTCAGGGACATGTCTAAATTGTGGAGGTGGCGCGTGATAGATGGCCGCATCTGTCACGTATATGTGTGCAGGTGTGTGTGAGTGTGTGTGTGTTGTGACTGTCTTACTTGACGAAGGTTTATAAGCGGCTCTCTGAGCAAGCACACAAGCCTGAAAATATATGTATACCAACCAACCAACCAACCAACCAGCCATTTCAAATTGATGGAAATCCAAGAAGATGGAACTAGAAATACTCCAGCTGCAGAAACTGCCCCGACTCGGAACTGGATCCAAAACATATTTTCTCTTGTCCAGCTATCCTGGCAAAATTGCAGCAAATCACCAACTCGCCCCACGAAGACCTCTATGAGAAATTAAAGACCTGGGTGTAACTTTTTGCAATAATTTTGATTTCTCTGAAGATGTTAATAGTATCACTTCTAAATCTTACAAAATTATTGGTTTCCGCAAACGAAAAACTAATAAATTCACTTTCTAACAAACTTTGATAAGTCTTTATTTCAGTATGGTTCGTTCTAATTTAGAATACTCTAGCCTCATATGGGACCCTTATTATGACAACAGCATAAAATTAATCGAACGAGTCCAAAATTGCCTCCTTCGTTTTCTATACAAGATCTTTAATACTAGTTCTTTTGATGTATCCTCATTTGCTCTGCGTAACATTTTTAATTTCTCGAACCTTAAATCTTGTCGTGAAGTTTCTTGTCTAAAAATTTTCCATAAAGTTCTTACCAATTGAATTAATTCCAACTACCTAACTAGTACAGTATATCTATTTATCCCAAATAGATTTACACGCTATCGTCGTATATTTTCTCATAGCTCTTCCCATTACATCTAAATTCAAAATTTCTGTTTGTATAAGTTTTATAAAATTTACAATAACTATTCTCATGACCTAAATATTTTTGCTATGTCTTTTAATGATTTTAATGCTAACTGTTTCCAAACTTTATCTGAGTAATGTGTCTGTGCAATAAGATTTGACTTAATTATTTCGTGTTTGTTTTATTTCCTAATTGTTTTTTGTTTAATGTACAGTGCAATAAGATTTTTTATCCGTAATATGCATATAAAACTGAAAAAATAAACTTAAAATTTGCTGTGAACTGAAACTGCTGTGTGTGTGCAACTGAAAATTTACAATTATGTTCTAAAAAGAAATTGAAATAAATGGCACCCGGTGCTTTAAATTTTAAAATTATTATTATATTTTTTACAAATTATGTGCTGGAAAACCTGATAGTCAGGTGACTGGTTTATACGTCTGTATGACAAGAATCTGTCAACAAGAATAGTTAACTCAGATGGTTAATTTATATTTTATTGTTGTTATTTATGCTAAAATCCGGAATTTCCGCGATGCGTAAAAATACGACCCAAAAAAAAAGAAAGAAAGGTCAAGATCCCAGTAACAATAACACTGGCTTCAAACGGTCATCTGATGTTAATCTCAAAGATAACAAAAGAACGAATGCAAAGCTATAAAACCGCTAACCCACGCTTGTTTGTGCGAAAACATAATCACTGCAATATAGCATCAAATACACACTAATCCCATAATGTCGAAAACTGTTTTTATAGCGAGGATTGTATGGAATTTTATGTCACTTTCAATGGCGCGACTGGTTGATGAAAAGGTAGCAAGTTTGTTCTGTCGTGGCTCGGGGATGCTATTTCTATTTCCTGGAAAGGTTTATTATCGTTTTTAATCTGAAAATTCATGACATAAAACAGAAAATGTTGCCACTGAATGTGTTTTCTTTCAATCACAATATGTGGTTGAATAATAACTTAAGAGCTAGTTTGCTATTTCAATGTCAAAACTAAATACGAAGAGTGTAGAAATTAACATTATATCGTAACAAAATTTTGTTATAACATTGTTTTTTAAATAATAACATGCATCTTACTAAACATTGCAATGTATATTTGATAGCATCCTACAAACAATTTCTCACAACTTATATTTGAAGCTAGGCTATGTGTGTTTAAATACTACTATATACTATAAATACTCAGATTGTTTAAAAAGAGCCAGTGTGGTACATTTCTCATTCTACAGTAGACGCCGCTTAATGTGATCACATCGGGACCAACGTGATTTGATAACAATAACCGATTGATTACAATACACGAAAAAAAAAGTTTTAACTAAAAAATTATTTTTTTACTTACGCATTAAAATAAAAATTAATTTTTAATTAGTAGTTGTTGCTGTAAAACTCTATAGTATTTAATAGAAATACTGACATAATGGCCCTACCTTGTTAATGTAGGTAAGTGGCCCTCATTGTGTTCCGTATGTGTCGTATTAGCACAATGCTATGGAATTTTGCAATGCTTGACCAAAAATGGCAAAATCTCCCCGTCCCTCTAACACGTGTTTAATAGATAATACAACGATACAAGATAATACGATTTTAGCTTCTTGTTTTATTGATTTCAGGAAAATAACATTTACACATACACTGATAACAATAAACGAGCATTTGATTACAATAAGCGATGATTTTTCAATGTATTTTGATATAAGCGGACGGGACTAAGCGATTGTGATAACATAAAACGATTGATAACATTAACCGTGATCACATTAAGCGGCGTCTACTGTATTAGACAATTAGACATTTTCCAAAATATTTTGGAGAGTTAATCACATTTATATGCATGTTGTGTTGCAGGTGGACTGACTTTCTGACAAAAGGACTAATTTTCAAAAAAGCTACTTTTTCGGAAACCTCCAAAGCGAAAAGAAAATAAAAAATCTTTATTTTGGATTTTCCACCCTTTGTAATACTTTCATTTCCGTATATCTTATATTAAGCAATTGAACGTAAAAAATTGTAAAATAAAGTTTAAATGACGTCATAGGTTACAAATCTTTAAATCATAATTTTCCAAACACCGTAGAACTACAAATAACTTTTTCAAGCAAAATCCGAAAACCACAATTGCCTATTTATTTACGAACAGGAAAACTTTAACTTAATTTATAATGATGACTAACTATGACAATGTATTTAACCGACTGATAGTTTGTGCAATTTTTGTTATCTTGTCTTCCAGCATTCGTAGGGAAAATCAAAAGACTTTTAATACTAAAGTAACAATAGTTTTTTTTTAAAGCCTGCCACTTATTTAATTATAGAATTGATTTGAATCCTAGTGAAAACTGTATTAAGGTAGGCGAATACCCAAAATTCTAAAAATTTTACTATTAGTTTAATCTTTTCCAAATTTGGCATAGTGATATCAAATATAATGAACAATTGCTTTTTAGGTAATTCTTTTATTTAAATATAATTGATTTATTTTAAGCGGTGTTTTTCAACTAAAAAAAGGGGGTTATGCTAACACTTCTAGTATAAAAAGTTTTACATTCATTTACCTGAATTTTTTTACAGATGCTATTTAAATATATATCTGTGCTTATATGAACCTCTAAAATCTAGTGTAAGTATAATAGTTTTTTTGAAATGTCCAAGTGTAAGTTAATCGAAAAAAATCTTTTTTTTTCGTTAATTCGTAAAATTTTTCTTGATAACTTCTTTTCTTGTAATTTGTATGTAATTCTAGAGGGTCATTGCATGTATCAGTTCAAAACGAAGAATCTAACACATAATTGATCATTGCAGGAGGAAAATTCATTGTGGTAAACTTGTTAGCGCAAACCTCTTTTTTAGTTGAAAAACACCGTTTAAAATAAATAAATTATATTTAAATAAAAAAATATGCCTAAATAGTATTGTTCATTACATTTGAAATCACTTTGCCAAATTTGGAAAAGATTAAACTAATAGAAAAAATTATGGAATTTTTGGTATTCGCCTACCTTAATATATAATTATAGTTTATAATATAATTTTAGTTTTTATTAGGGTCAGAAAGTCATCCAGTCGATGCAGTTATCTTATACAACATCCACTTTAAAATGGCGTCGAACAATTCGCCAAGATGGTTTGTTTACACTCCTTGTCAACCTAAGTTGGGTAAATAGAAGTATGTTATAGAGAACATCATTCCGCGTATGTAAAGAGTTCCACAAATAATTTGTGAATCCATCCAGAAAACATGTTTCAAACATTAATTTCATTTGTTTTACATGTCTAAGTTCACTGAACGTTACACAGAAATTTACATTTAAGCATTGAATAAAACTGTGATTTTTTTTATTTATAAACAAATCCATTGTTTTCTTGTACACTCCTTGCCAACCTAAGTTGGTTAAATAGAAATATGCTATGGAGAAGATCCTTCCGCGGATGTAAAGAGTTCCATAAATTATTTGTGAATCCATCCAGAAAACATGTTCAAAACATTAATTTCATTTAAGGTCTAACAGATTTGAATATTGTTTGAGAAAATTTGGCTATTTCATCGGAATGAAAAGTGAATTTTGGATAAATTGTATCAGATCATTTTGTATGTAAATATTACCTAACAAGAGTTTCCAACTAATGGACCAATCGCGCCCTCCCTCTGCCTCTTTACTCTTTGTTTTTACCCAAGTTAGGTTGGCGTGGAGTGTAGGCTTCCTGCAAATTGATCGATAGCTTCATTTGGCAAATCAGATTTTATAATGGTTTTTGGCCCGACTGCAAATGAATCGATGAGTGCAGAAACAACGTCAGTCACAAATTTCAAATTTTTCAGGAGGGAGAAATAACGTAATAACTCCTCTATTTCTACGCTCAACCAATACCACCTAGATTAGAAGGCCGGCGAACTAAATGCTTGACGTCATATTAGTGGACCGATTCTGTGGTTTTGACCAATGATCATTCGTGACTAGATCTTGTATTTGAAAACAGTTTTCAGATAAGATGAATGAAGATGCGACGTCATCTTAAGATACTACGTTATTGGTCAACAAATCGAAATTGGTCTACTAGTGTGACGTTGTGTTGCTTAGTTCTTCGGCCTTCTAATCTAGGTGGTATTGACTCAACACTCGAAACAAACGTCATGTATTTACGGAACTACTCAACAGACTAAGGTAGTTTTTGCATCTAGAGTTTCTACGCTTATTTTCATTGGAAACGAGTTTCCGGATTTTTTTTTACTGAAGTGGTTTCTGCACTCACCGATTCATATGCATCTTCATTTTACAATATGGTAATCACACATCATTTCCCTTATTAAATTTAAATACAATACTCTAAACGACATCATCAATTACTCACAATTTTCGAAATCACTAGAAGCAACCTGGGCTTTCCCCTAAGCCCCCCGATAACATCGCGTAACTTTTCAATCGTAAAAACCGCAAATTCTACTCATTTAAAGACGGTCTCCGGCAACTCTGACTTTCTTTATAGAGATGATGTGCCTCCCCCTCTAATTGCTGATATCATTCCTTTCGCCCATGAACCCTTCCGGCATTTGTGGAGGAAATCACAAGACTTTCAATACAAAAGCGACGCCTGCTAGACGGCAGCTATTTGTTTCCACAGATCGCGGGTTAGTGTGGCAGAACTGTATCTCGTCACTTAAGTTCCCACAGGTGCTATCTCACGTTGCACGACGGATCAGATTTACTGTGCGGTAACCCTTGGTGAACTTTCCGCAATCGCGCCAAAAGTCCGTATTCTGGCGTCTTTTGACGCCGCGCTCTCTATACTGCGTTAATAAATAATGATCAGATAGAGTAGCCGGAAAACGACATCAGTGCAAGTCAAAAAATTCGAATCATCATTCGAATTAGACAGGTTGCCACAAAACACTATTTATCGCCGAATCAGAAAAAATCGCGCCAAGGGTTACCGTACAGTAAATCTGTTCCGTTGTGCAAAGTAAGATAGCACACGTGTGAACTGAAGTGACCGATCTGAAACAAAGTTCATTAAGAGTACATTGGGTTTTAAATGAAGAAATATGATGTCAGTCCAATGTAGGAAAAACATTTATTGCTTCGTTGCTTACACTTTTTACCTGCAACTGACTTGCAAAATTCGTTAAATTGAAACGATGTTCCAACGAAATTAAACAACTCACTTTTCACGATAAGGCCAGTTACAGTTTTGTCAAATAGATGTTGACAGATATCATAATTAATATATGTTTATTATTCATTAGATTTTGACGTTCGCAAACTTCCCTCTGCTTCGATGTGATCATCAGACGTTACCTTTCGCCAATAAGTTTGAAATAATTTTAACTGTCAAGCTATTACTTTTCGTGAAATGCGTTTAAAAATAATATTTATAATGGCTAAGAATTAAAAAAATAAAGTGTCATTCTCTTAGCTCTAGGTGTTTTCAACAAATTTCTACATAACTTAAATATATCATCTTTATTATTCATATATCTAAAATTAGAAATTCATTTTTAGTAAAATGTAACTTACATTTTTCGTAAACCACCGCAGCATTTTGGCAAATTTTACTACGGCCACATTCAATGTAAACAACCTCACCAGGGTCGTTATAAAATAATAAAATGTTCCTATCGCTAAAAAATGAATGTCCGAGGTTTTCCCCATTCACCTTTTGCCACTTCACTTGTCCACCTACGCGAGGTGCACCTGTTACGTAATAGGCTGGCGGTTCTCGATTTGACAAAGCACATCGGCAAACATAGAGCCAAGTCATAAGATCGCATCTCTTCTTTTTGTGAATGTGAGATGATGGGCTTGTAAAAATTTACATCATCGTCCACTTCATAGATCAGTCAACTTAAAAATCTTCCATAGACTCGGAAAGGTATGGTGTGGTATGATACATATATATTCCAGCTTGTGTGCTTGTTCAGAGAACCGCTTATAAGCTTTCGTCCAGTGGGACAGACACAGAAAGAAATCTTACAGTCACAAAGAAATGAATAACACATATACAAATAACAACATTTATTGACTGTCACAAACATCCATGCCTGACCGAGATTCGAATTCGACCGCAGCAGCTCCAAAGGCTAGTACACTAACCATTCAGCCACCGAGGCGGCTCTCGGAAAGGTACAAGTCGTTAACTAAAGACTCTTGTAAAATAGGATCTAGTGGTCAAAACGAGATTATATTTTACACTAGCCGATTATAGACCGAAGATAACAGATAGTTTTTTTTTAAATTTTAGATAAAAAAAATTTTTTTTGAAAGACAGTTTGATATGGATATGGCGCCGACCTCTCGGCCCGGGTTCGAATCCCGATAAGCATCGATGTTTGTGTTTGTCGAGTATATGCGGAGTACGTGCTCGTTAAATATGTTGGGTCCGAAATTCCTGTGGGCGGTCATTGCGCAGTTTCCCACGGGTACAGGTCCCTGAAGACTATTTCCCTCCCCTTCAGGGACATGTCTAAATTGTGGAGGTGGCGCGCAATAGATGGCAGCATCTGTTGCGTATTGTGCCTGTCTTACTTGACGAAGGTTTATAGGTGGGTCTCTGACCAAGCACACAATTCTGGAAATATATGTCTACTAAGCAAACAATATAGATAGAGCAGTTTAGCTCTGAGAGAAATCTTCCGGAGAATTTTCAGCCGCATTTTATTGCTCCATGATTCATCAATTCCATTGCTCTTTGCAAATCCAATTTTCCCATAAGTCAATTTTTAAGTTTTAGTGTAAATACCTGTATAGGCTTCCAACATAACCATTAAAGAGGGTAGAGACAAATTTCATTTTTTATGTTGCAGATATATTCGAATTATTTTCACAAATGTTTGATTGTTAAGTATACAAACTATCTTTATAAACCCTGGGTCGCACGGTAGTTCCCTTAATAACGGTAACACAATTCAAATTAAACTTTTATTCTCATTTATTGGTCATTGATTCCCCTTCTCACTGGTCAGCAAACCATCACAATATTATTATCCACTCATATTGATGTTAACATTACTTTTATAAAAATTTGATGGCCGACTTTACCCCCAGCTGTTCTAGGAGTTTAAGGGCTTCTTTGTTGACCACTGTGGAAATAGATACATTTTTTTTTGTTATTTCACTGTGAAGATATATTTTTTAAAACTCTTAAAACGAACGAGCGATTTTAACTCAGTCTGATTGATTTTCACTCCTCCAGTCTGGAAAATGCACTTCTCCTTTTGGAGTGGATCCTTTGTGTGTTAAACCTCCGATAGGAACACTCCAAACGTGTGATTTTAAATCAGTCTGAGATAATATTCACTCCTTTCCAGTGTCGAAAATACACTTCTCCAACTGGAGTGGATTTCACTCTTTTGTTTTAAAATTGTACCTTTGCCACAAACTCTAAACCATTACAAATAAAAAATATACTTTAAAATTTCCTTTTTTTTTTCAAAAGAATATTTAAACTTGAAAATATATATATTCTTGCTAAAATTCGTTCCTCTTCATAGAACTCCATTCCATATCAACTCCAATGACACCACAATTCATTCAACATCCCCACACCATGTCTTTACAACGGACGCACGCCTTTACAATCTTTTTGCTGTTGAAACCCTCATTGACTGATCATTATTTCCTAATGCTAGTCTGATAAGGAGGGAGTGTCTCACAAGCGTCTGCCCAGATCTTCTCCAGTTCAACACTTTCTCCAAATACCAGATCTATGTCATTGTGCTTTCTAAATAATGGGACAGCAACTGACTTGATAATGCACAACCTCATATATCGTCGGAACCCACGCTACCTTTTTGTGAAACAAGGTACCGGGTTATTCATCGACATCTCAAATGAATCGTTAAATGAAAAGAAAGAGTCAAATCCTCGGGGGAGTTTTCCTCTACGCTTCTTCTATTCAAAGTTTTAGAGAAAAAAGAAGTGTACATGGATATTTGCCTGACGACTTGACATTTTTAAAAGTTTAGCTATTTAAATATAGTGTGCGCAGGCGGACTTTTCTTACCAATGCCCCTATTTATTTAATTTGAAGTGTGTGGTTGCAAAACTTCTCCAAACTTTGATATAGTGTTCCGCATCTTCATTGGCGATTTGATCCCACTGAATTTAGCATAATCAGAAAAAAATCGCCAATGACGGCGGACCCTATATATATATATTAGTTATACTTGGGGGAATGTATAAGTTTTACACAATTAGTCCCTTCATTTCTAGTGTTATTATCTTATGTTGGTGTCACAAAGTTGTTACTTGCAGGATTTGAGGAAATTTTATATTAAAAAAAATTACTTTATATTAATATTAAAAATTATTTTATATTAATATATTTAAAAAGAATTTCAAAGGCGACCGTTGATGAATCGTTAATTTCAGATAATAAACTTTTTACATCAGATAATTAACTTTTCTATCAAAGGGTATTTATTTTACACAGTATGTGCAAATTTTTTTTTTCAAATTTAAATAAGCTTACATGCATGCAACAACACAACGTGAACTGCTTTTTAAAAAAAAATATCAACTTTGTTACCATGATGCCATGACCCAACATGATAACAATGATAATACTTAAAATTTTGGACCATCTGCATCCAAACTCGTTGACTACTAACATGCTTCATCATAGTGACAGAAAAAATTTCAAATTCGGAATAACTTATTAGATATAAATTGTATTGGTGCATAACTATATCAACTAAATCTACTTTCCAGATTAAACTCAGGCTTTGGGTCATAAAAATAAATAACCAAGAAGAAAGCATTGATTTTGTGGGCAGTGGTTGATCTCCGATCCATTACCTGAATCCCATGAATATTGCCGCTCCGGTGGCGCAATCATTAGGATGCTAGCCTTTGGAGCTGCTGGGGTCTGGTTCGAATCCCGGTCAGGTATGAATGTTTGTAACCGTCAATAAATGTTGTTATTTGTCTATGTATTTGTGTTGTCCTTTCTTTGTGTGTCTCTTGTGCTTGTAAAATTCTTTCTGTGTCTGTCCCACTTGACGAAAGCTTATAAGCTGTTCTCTAAACAAGCCCACAAGCTGGAATATATATGTACCTACCATAACATATCATACCCATAAATACTGAAAACTTATAACAAAAACATTTAAACTATCACTAGCTATTAAATCAGTTAAATAAATCAGTGTTAAATTGCGAAGAAAATATCCGTTCCAGCTGTATAACACAACAACATCGATGGTGTACATGATGTAAAAAAAAAACCTCTTTGGAGACAAAACTTATGCTGGGATAGTATTTATCTTATTTCAATGTAAAGTTCAGTTGTAGCACAAGGAGTTTCTGGTAGGCGTTTGTTTTTTCTGTAAAACCATATTCCACCTTTTTTCTCCCGCCAGAGAAGTCCAGTCAGTTGCTTGATGAAGGTGAAAGTTCTTTTATCGACATTTTACGTGACACGAATGCTGAAGGGGTGTTTCGGAAATATTTATCAACTTTGATGAGGATTATTGTCACATCTTAATGAGTTGTTTATTGTCCATAAAGTCAGAGTTGTCTCATTCGAAAGGCATATTTACGTTTCTAAGGAAACTAAAATGTAGGATTGTAATTTCTTCTTGCTTAATTTTGCTTGTTATTTAATTTTTAAAAAATAACAAAACGAATTTGTTCTAAAAAAAATTTACAAAAAAAAAGAAAAGAAAAAAGAAAATTGCCACAGTTTCTTTCAACGTCTTTGTAAAAGGTAAAGGGTGTGTGGAAATACTTGTCTGAAGATAGCCCCATTCTAAATTCAGCTATTTGGATAATACAACACGCTTATAACAAAGGAGTGTATTCCACTTCTGTAGGAGAAGTGCATTTTCGACACTGGAAAGGAGTGAATATTAACTCAGACTGGGTTAAAATCACTCGTTTTGTGTGATCTTGTCGCAGATTCAACATACAAAGGATCCACTCCTGTAGGAGAAGGCCATTTTCGACACTGGAGAAGGGAAAATTTACTCAGACTGAGTTGAAATCGCTCGGGTTTTTTTAAGAGTGTAGGAAAATTCCATGTTTATGTGTGAGAAAGTGAAAAATCTTTTTTATTGTGGCGACATCGGGTTCACTATGGGTCATCTAAGGTTGCCGCAATGTCCGGAATCCGGATATTGATGGGACATGTCCTACTCTGTGGTTAATGCACTTTTAATAACGAATTCTTCAATGTTACTGTTATAAAAAAAAGGGTTTATGCAAAACTAACTTCAATGCTTCATTAATAAATGTAACTGCTAAGCTGTTAAATTGTGTGTTCAGATATCATTTATACAAACAGAAAAACTTATGACTGTGTTAAATGTGATTCTAACCTTAACAGGTGTTTTTTTTTTGTATCTGTAATGTAGCGTAACTGTAATCGGTAATAAAGTAAGCTTCTAGCATGTTAACACTTCATAATCAAGTTTGGAAAAAACAGAAACATAAATCGTCGAAATGTGTGATGCCGATTACTTATTATGGAAAAATCAACACATACCACGTGTTAAGTGGGTAATGCGCCTGTCTATAAAACGGAACTTAAAGCCAGTTAGAAAAATATTTGTTTACGCGAACGGATCGATTCGAAAATTTAGATCATCATGGATACCATTCCTTTTACAAAAACATACCAGCCATAAAATCGGTTTGACTTTGCAAACGTTAGTTATTAACCGATTAACCACAATGGAAGAATCATTACAAAAGGTATCGCTCAGTGAGCCTGAGCAAATTGAAAACTAAAACAGAAAGGGAACAAATTGACTGTGTGATTCTGCTGCAAGGGCGACCAAGCGGAATCGATACAGACTGCCTTGAAATTAAAACAAGATGAAGGTATGAAGAAGTAGTTATTAGTATTAATAATCTTTAAAAAAATCTTTAAATCCCTTTTGTAGGGAAACGTAACAGCATTTATGAAAGAGTAAGTTCATACTCACAGTTGAAGGAAAGGGGACCAGGGAAGAAGAATTTATGTGAACCTTCCATAATGAGTTGAAGTATTCCGAATATGGCAAAATATTTGCTCTTTTGGAAATTTAACTGATAAACTAATTACATGGAAAATTCTCTGAGAAAATCTAGCTCGACAGTGACCTTCAACCTTGAGAAGCCCACAGCATTGGCAAGTCAATCAAAAAGCTACAACAGTTTTCACCAAATCTAAAGCGTGTGAAAATTAATTTGATAGAGCTTTAGATTTTGACAAGAATCATAAAAATAAACCCACCCTACAGACAAAGAGTAGAAACATTTGAGCCAACATAAACCAGCTACAAATTTTGTTCTCTGGTCCATGTGTGAAAGAATATCGACATTTCAGCAGCATTCAAACTCCACATTCCCCTCAGCTAATAAAATCCTGAGGAATTTTCTTCAAGGTAATAGAGAGGAACTAGATTGTTCACTTGCTTCAGTAATAAAACTTATCTTTAATGAATAATAAAACTCCCTGGACCGACACTTCGTAAACTGAAAATTGAAAAAGCAGAGAGAGTTCTACGACCAGTGGGCGGCTCCCATTGGCATTTTCGGCTTGTGAATCTGAGGACAAACTCCGATAAGATCTAGGTGACGTATCTCGATTCTGGTATAACAAAGTTTTAACTTGTAATTTTTTTTATTGTGAATAAAAACACTGTCAGAAATAATACGCTCACTTTTGACGATTCATCAATTCCCAAGCCTCATTTCGTTAATTTTGAGGATTATTTCGTCAAACTATCACGTGACTTTTGAGTAAACGCGAATCCTCACTTTAACGATCTTGATTTGACGATTCTGTATCTTGATTTTGAGGAAACTGAATCTCATTGTTGTTCTCACATGCTCAAAAATGATGAAATATTTCTTTAGATTCGACGAAATTCGACTCCTCATAAAAACGACGAATCAAATTTCCTCACTTTGAGGAAATGAAAACTCGGAGCATTTGCCAGTAAACGACATCGTCAAAATTAAGGGAAATTTCGTCGTTTTTGAGTATTCGTTTTTGAGAGTGAATGATTGAAAATAGGAAGTACAATGGAAACAAAGGAATATTTTTTAGAAACTATTATTATTTAATTTTATTTTGTCAGACAAATAATTACCTAAATTTGTGTACGATTTGAAGCACTTACTCTTATAAAATGGGTAAGATGGTGAGAGGGATTTCGACTTGAGTTTCGAATAATAGCCCCGAACTCTTTGTGCGTTTTCAACTTGTATTTTCTTTTGTTTTCAGTCAAAAGGATAAGAAAATGCATCTAACTATTTCACAACTTCAAACTACCTCGATTTAAAAAAAAAAACTACCTACCATGAAAATAATTTTAAATTTAGATATTGAACTGTTTTTAAATTTTCGGTAAATGTTATCCTCCCTTCCCCCCCCCCCCCCCAAAGCCAATTATCCTTTTTTTTTAAAAAAATTACAATCTTAAGCTATCAAAATCTGAAAATCTATCATTATTGATCAAAATCTGAAAATCTAAAAATGGTCCTTTTTTAATATAGTAGGCAGATCTTTTGCCTAGGTGTTACTACTCTCTCCCAGGGGGCCCTCTGGCACCAATGTCGTACAAGGCGTGTTTACATAAGCCATCGAATCCATGGATTGAAGGGCAAATTCAGCAATTTTTCCCTCTTCGGGATTTTCTACCAGACAGAACTTTAATTGCAGGGTTCATTGGGGGGTTTCGCAAACTCTACAATGAAGGAGGGTTTGATGTTTCATACCACGGATTCGGCCAAAGACTATCATTTGGGTTAGAAATCCTGCTCGATCTCTTTTTCCCCAAATGGGGATTTTTCATTCCATGGATTCGATGGCTCATGTAAATGCGCCTAATAATATTCGACTCAAATTATCTGTTACATCTTTGTCAGATCACCATGGCTTTCTCTCTAGGACCCATACAGAAAGAACAAATGGTGCATTCGATCTTGCGAGCAAGAATATCCCACTTTAGTGGCGACATCCTCGGCATAGGTTCAGCCGGGGTCATCAAAGGCATGCCCGTAGTGTCCGAAGATGGATGGGACATGTATCCCTCGTGCCCACGGAATATCTTCTTCGCCATTGATCCGAATCGGCACGTGATCGCAACTTTAACTGCTGGGGATTAAAAATAAAAGTTTTGGTTTCGGTTTTGTTTTGCGTTCTGAGGTGGGCGGGCGTTTTTTTTCTTTTCCAATTCGAAAAGTCGCGCTTGTAGGGATGGTTGGGTAAGTTAGGAGTAAACTGTGAAAGAAATAAGATGGTGCTGATGTAACGATTTTCTGTGCTTTATTAGTTGGTTCGTCGATCTCGGGAGGAGATAGCTCTAGCTTTTGAGGCAATTTTTAAGTTCTCATCAAATTTGGTGCCATAAACTCAAAGTTGCAAAAAAATTCACCAAATTATCAAAAAGAATATTTTTTGCATCTTAATTAATATTTTAGACTGGAAATAAAAAAAATTGCCATTATAATTCAAATAGCTTGAATGTATTAGAAAAATAAAAGAAGCGACCAGACTAAATGGTAAATTACATACCTTTACTTTTTAATCCTGAGATACTTACATACAATTATACAGGATAAAATAAAAGATCTGTGATAATCAAGATTTATTTTTAATTTCACTCACTGAGCTAGAGATTGAAATGAGAAAAAAAAAGATTATTTTGTTTATATTTGAAAATAAATTTGTATTAAAGTAACTGTTACCCTGATGCTTTTTAATAATGGATTAATACATTTCCTTATTAAAGGTCTTCATTGGCAGTTAATTATTATCCTTGTCCAATAATTAAAAAATAATAATATTTAAAGAAATACAAACTAAATTTTAGTATTATAGCTTAGGTTATTCATCAAAAATGTAGACTGTATAGTGTATAAGTATCAAAAATAAAAGCTCAAAGTGTCAAAAATGTAGTCATCAAAAATTTATTAGTAAAGTGCATCGTGTACAATCGGTTGATGCTACGAATTAATTTACTATTTTCTAAAACAAATACTTAAAATTACCTAACTTTATTTCTAGTACATTATTTTGCATATCTAATTTTTTATTTTTTTATTCGTTAACAAAATGAAAACCGTTTTATCATTTTACGACAATTCTGAGAACGTTGCCCCTTTTTATGACAATATTTCAAGACGCTATCCTAATTAAATAAAAGAAATTGCACATTGCATTTCAACAATCGAAAAATCGTGATAAACACCTAGACCAACGCTATACAAAACGAATTCAGAACCCTCAAACACCTTTATGGCATAAATCAACTTCCATCACCAAAAACTGGTTCCATTTAAATATATATATCTGCATGAATTACAATGAAAAGAAGGCATCACGCCTAAATCACCGCAAAATAGTATTCAAATGTTATTGACCATAAACGTCATGTCTCTTGGTAATTTCTGTAATTCTCCAGCCCTTTTAGTGTCTGTTATCTTTAAGTTATTTATTGCAGTACCCTTGAAAATTTGGGTGGTTCTATGCGACATTTCCAACATAATTAACCATTTTTTTCTACAAAGAAATTGATACTGTCTTCTCAATTTATACGTAACAGTTGTTGGTCCTGTTCCTTATATGTAATTTGTTGAATTATATATTCATTTCTTTTTCAATAAGCATCAAATATATTGGTAAATCCTAAAAAATTGTTGTAAAAAAAGACAACAAATTATCGCCGAACAAATGCAAAAGTTAAATGCATTCTCGAATATTTAGTACTAGCAAATAAATACCCGTTCTTCGCACGGACTAAAAAAAGTTCTAATTGATCTAAGTATACGAACAATTTAATCCGTTGTTAAATAATATTTATGTTATTATTCCCACTCGTTATAAAGTCTAAAATACTGTTACTTGTATTACCTTAAAAATAGAAAAAAAAACTCTTTCTAATGAAAGCATAAAAGTTATCGAATTTCAATCATAAACATATAAAACCTTTTAGCTCATTTTGTCCGTTTTTTGGTAAGAATTTGGCGAGAAAAGATATACAACTACAGACACTTTTATTATACTGCTCTAGCACAATAGCCTTCGAACAACAAACCAGCTTATATAAATTTTTTTTAAATATAATCTGACGCGTTTAGGTAAGAATTCCTTTAATGGAGACTGGACGGAATTACGTCAATTGAAACTTGTCAATTATTTTTCAAATAATGAACTTAGTTTCTGACAAAGAGTTCCGGCAGAGACTGAAACTGGCAACAGCACCATGGACCAACACGGAGACATTATAGAGTGGCATGTGCCGATGGCCGACCTGGTACCTACTCAGGTGTCGGCTCGTCACTTGACTGTGGTTCTAAAATACGATGCCCGTCGCCAATAGCCGTCGTGTAGTTCTAGTGCGACGATAGTTATTCTAAACTAAACACTTCGGAGACGCGACTTGTAAAGTAGCCATAGCTGACGCAGTTTTGAAAGTAAAACCATCCACGAAGTTAAACATTAAATAATTTAATTATTAGCCGCCCCGGTGGCACAATCGTTAGGATGCTAGCCTTTGGAGCTGCTGAGGTCAGGTTCGAATCCCGGTCAGACATGGATGTTTGAGACCGTCAATAAATGTTATTTGTCTATGTGTTTGTGTTGTCCTTTCTGTGTGTGTCTCTTGTTTTTGTAAAAACGCTTTCTGTGTCTGTCCCACTTGATAAAAGCTTAAAGGCAGGACCTGCTCTTCCGTAAGGCCTGTTAGGCCCGGACCTAGGCCCCCAAATTTTAGGGGCCCCTAAATTTAAGTTTCTATTAAGCTAAATGCTGAAAATCCCCAAAATATCAGTAAACTAAAAAAAATTTTGGATGCTCCACTCCATTTGTGCTCAATTTTATGTTAGAAATTGACCTAACGAATTGTTTTCATCGATGTTTTTTAAGGAAGCCTTTAAAATTGTATCAAAAATTTTATACATGGGTCATATAGCACCATCATTATTAGAAATCATACATAAAATTTTCCGTAAAGGGGCCCCCAAAATAGGTTGTGCCAGTAGTCTGAGATTTCCTAGAGCAGGCCCTGCTTATAGGCGGTTCTCTGAATAAGCACACAAGCTGGTATATATATGTACCTACCGTACATACCAAATTCATAATGAAATCGAATCAAAATGCTCTTTTAGGAGTAGGCACTGTCTCTATCCTCATGACCCGGTACCCTTGTAATACGAAGGTTTACGACCTGCACTAAATGTCATTAACAGTCATCGAGACGTCGAGGAATTTCCGTAAAAAAAGCACAAATATCCGGAAATCGGAGCTGACTCTGCTTTAATTAATTCAAGAATATGTTGGGTAAAGTTGAAGAGTTTCCGAAAAAAAATAGAAATTCATTTTGAAAAGAACCAATGGATTTATATTATGGCCAACATCTGAAATTACAATTATTTTAGGGTGACCAGAAGCATTACAGTTCACAGTACAAATGAATAGCTTAGTGGAAGAACGTGCTAAGTGACAAAAAGGTGGAAACGAGAAAATAAGCTTTAAAGTTTTTGTTTGCACTCAGATCTATTGAAAATGGAACTTGTAAATCGTAAAAAGTGTATTAAATTTAATTTTGATGAAAAGGGGGAAACTTGCCATTGTTAAAGAAATTAGTAATATGTTCATTGACACAGAAATCTACATTTTTTTTTTTTCAAAAATGTCACTTAGCGCGTTCTTCCACTAAGCTCTTCATTTTTGTTCATTATTCAACTAGCTATAGATAAAAATTATACAAATGGGTTGCGTTTTATTTTTTTATAGATTCTTCAAATAAAAAGAAGAGTACAAAAAATATGATTTATGAAAATTTAATGGTGATTTCATAGTCGAAAAGTTAATGACTGAAACAAATCTAGTCAGGCTACATTAATTTAAATGTTGAAATTATAATAATTTTGGGAGAAATTGATACTTATGCTGGGGGTGGTGCCAGACCTCTATTAGGCTTTACCTCTTAATTAAGCTAGCTATTTTTCTTAGATTAAGTGAATAATATAATGACAAATAGTAGTTCAAGGGTTTACCTTTAGAAAGACCTTCTCGTGAATATTCAACTTAACAACGCATCCATTGTGGGTTTTTTTTATCAAATGAAAGTGGCTAAGAATAAAAATGTTTGGGCTATTTATTATATTTTTGTAATTTTACTGATTATGTTCACACATTGATGCTAATCAAAATTACTTTATTATTATTGTTATTAAGTTATTTGCCGGTCCACTGACGCAATGGTTAGTGTAACAGCCTTTGGAGATGCTGGGCTCGGGTTCAAATCCCGGTTAAGGCATGGATGTTTGTGTTTGTCAATAAATGTTGTTATTTGTCTATGTGTTTGTGGCGTCCTTCTTTGTGTGTCTCTTGTAACTGTCTCTTCTAGCTAGCGGGGTAATGGGCTATATAGCCTACGCCCTTCCCTTCTAGAGGGCGCAATCACTGTCATTTGTCATTTTATCAATTAAGTTATTTAGTTTATTGATGAAACAACAGCTTCAACAATCACAAGAAATAGCAAAACAACTTTTAATTAATGCGAAGTAAAATTAATCGACAATATTTATTTTAATATAATGAAATTCAAAGTAAACTAACTAGCTAAATTTAAATTAAGTACCAAATAATATTATTTTATACACACTAATAGCACCACTCTAAACTAATTTCGAAAAGGTCCGCGGCCGGTTAAAAGTAAAGACTATACTCAAACTTCTCTTGTATATTGTTTCTAAGAAGCATGACTTGCTTACGAGGACCTTGACACCAAAAGAAAGAAAAGTTGTTTTTATTTTAACTATTCACACATGTTTGAGCGAAAATTTAATTAAAAGTTAATCTCGCATAATGTATATACCATTTACTTAATACTATTGTTGTGCTTCGTTAGAATTAATTAGTTAGTTTTAAATTTTATTATGAATTTCTTAGTTATGAAATTATTATAAAATTAAAAAGTTGCAGGGTTAAGGGCACCGAAAAATTAACTATTTCAAAAAGGATTACAAAACAAATTGGGAAAGTTTCTTCTTCCTATTTTTGGAAATAAAGTATATTATAAAAGTTTAAGCTATAGTATTTGATGCGCTGATGTAGATGAACTTAATTATAAATTAATTTGGATTTCGATAAGGGGAATGCATTTCTTTGAAAAATTAAAATTGTAGCTATTTTTACATTAAATAAAATGTGAAGAAATTGTAGCATATTATTCCTACTATTATTAATGATTGAGTTATTAATTTTTAAATACTTAATATTACATAAACTACGAAACCAGTACTTTTGAAACGTTCAGAGGACTTTTTGTTATTTAGGTTTCATAATTTTACGCTTATTGATTTAAACTAATTAACCTACCATATAATTTTAAATCTGGGAGTTAAGAAACTCGCTCATTTCTGTAGTGTAGACACCAAGGTAAAGCAAAAATGTTAAATATTTATCAATCGTTTCCTTACGTTAACTATTTTTCAAATACTGTTATAACCCGAAGTATCTCTTCAACTGAATCCATCTTTAATTTGTGTGCTGAACTCAAAAACATAATTCGGATATAATCATTCACAATTATTTTTCTGTCAAATAAAAAGATGAACTACACTCCTTCCCAACCTATCTTGGGAAAAAAAAGAGTAAAAAGGCAGATGGAAAAGCGCGATTGGTCTGTTAGTTGGAAACTCTTGTAAGGTAATATTTACATAGAAAGTTATCTGAATACAATTTAACCAATATACAATTTTCATTCTGATAAAATTGCCAAATTTTCTCAAATAATATTCAAATCTGTCAGACCTTAAACGAAATTAATGTTTTAAACATGTTTTATGGATGGATTCATTAATAATTTATGGAACTCTTTACATCCGCGGAAGGATCTTTTTCATAGCATATTGCCATTTACCCAACTTATGTTGGCAATGAGTGTAGATAACTATTACAGCACAATGAGTCGAAATTACGATAGAGCGTATCATTTAAATATGTACAACTACAGGGTGGTTATAAAATAACGCTCGCTATTCGGAGTGTTCTGTAGCTTGAATAAATAATCCAAATGCATCAAAAATTGAGACACTTCCTAATCAATAAGGGGGGGAAAAGAATGGAATCATAAAAAAGATAGAATTCTAAAAAATAATCATATAAAACAAACTCGTCTCTTGACCAGGGTTAAATTACGAGGCGTCGTCAATTATGGCCAACTACGGCCAACACAGCTAATTACGCCTCGCAATTTAGAACCCTGGCCAAGAGACAAGTCTCTTTTTCTTCGAAAAAGAATGGAATCATAAAAAAGAAACTCGTCTCTTGACTAAGGTTTTAAATTACGAGGCATAGCCAATTATGGCTAATTACGGCCAACACATCCAATTACGCCTCGTAATTTAGAACCCAGGTCAAAGTGACGAGTTTGTTTTTTATGATTGTTTTCTTCCCCCCCCCCCCCCCCCCCTTCTTGATTAGTAAGTGTCTCAAAAGTTTTTTTGAATTTGGATTATTCATTAAAGCTACAGACCACTCCGAATAGCGAGCGTTATTTTATAACCACCCTGTACTTTTACATTCCTCTGCATCCACAGCCATTTTCTGTCGTCCCTCTTCACAATCCCGCGATAATTGTGGAATCAAATGTTTCAGACACAGACCATTATTTAAATACACACAGAATCTAATCACTGGTAATAACATTATGCACGCCAATTTGGCTACACCTGTCGAAATAAATATTCACTTTCCTCGCCTCGAGCCGTAATTCCTACCGATTCCGACGCCGAAATTTAAATGTGACACCTATCGACCTATGTAAATGATTTCAGTGCTCTGTCTGAGGCCAACTTCACCACAGGATGCTTAGGAGTGAACGGTCAAGCTTGTTGTCCTTGTTTGCCTCTTATTAAAGGGATATTCATTTGAAATGAGAAGGATATAAATGTTCACTCATCACATCCCTGGTAATTAAAACTGAATGTTCTTTGATTTTAAAAAAAAATGAAAAACAAACACAATTTTCTACAATTAAAAGAGGTAGGGGTAGATACTTATATATTCCTGCTTGTGTCATATTCCTGCTTGATCAGAGACCCGCTTTACAAGCCTTCTTCAAGTAAAACCGACACAGATAGAATTTTTACTGTCACAGAGAAAGGAAGTACACAAATGGCGATGGCGGAATCGAACCCGCACTCGGACTGCTGGCCTAATGGACCAAACCCCTCGGCCATCTACACTCTTAAAACAAAAGAGTGAAATCCACTCGAGTATGAGAAGTGCATTTTCGACACTGGAAATGAGTGAATATTAACTCAGACTGAGTTAAAATTACTCGTTTGGAGTGATCTTGTAGGAGGTTTACACAAAAAGGATCCACTCCAAAAGGAGAAGTGCATTTTCCAGACCGGAGGAGTGAAAATTAATCAGACTGAGTTAAAATCGCTCGTTGGTTTTAAGAGTGTAGGCCCCCCAATCAAAAGGAACAATTTTAAGCTAATAATAATCTTGTTCTCTCATATTATAAGGAAAAAGTTTAGGCGATTTAAATGTGACACCCATCGACCTATGTAAATGATTTCAGTGTTCTGTCTGAGGCCGACTTCACCACAGGATCCTTAGGAGTGAACGGTCAAGCTTGCTGTCCTCGTTTGCCTCTTATTAAAGGGATATTCATTTGAAATGAGAAGGATATAAATGTTGCATTTCACTCATCACATCCCTGGTAATTAAAACTGAATGTTCTTTGATTTAAAAAAAAATGAAAAACAAACACAATTTTCTACAATTAAAAGAGGTAGGGGTAGATACTTATATATTCCTGCTTGTGTCATATTCCTGCTTGATCAGAGACCCGCTTTACAAGCCTTCTTCAAGTAAAACCGACACAGATAGAATTTTTACTGTCACAGAGAAAGGAAGTACACAAATGGCGATGGCGGAATCGAACCCGCACTCGGACTGCTGGCCTAATGGACCAAACCCCTCGGCCATCTACACTCTTAAAACAAAAGAGTGAAATCCACTCGAGTATGAGAAGTGTATTTTCGACACTGGAAATGAGTGAATATTAACTCAGACTGAGTTAAAATTACTCGTTTGGAGTGATCTTGTCGGAGGTTTACACAAAAAGGATCCACTCCAAAAGGAGAAGTGCATTTTCCAGACCGGAGGAGTGAAAATTAATCAGACTGAGTTAAAATCGCTCGTTCGTTTTAAGAGTGTAGGCCCCCCAATCAAAAGGAACAATTTTAAGCTAATAATAATCTTGTTCTCTAATATTATACGGTAATAGTTTAGGCGATTTAAATGTGACACCTATCCACCTATGTAAATGATTTTAGTGTTCTGTCTGAGGCCAACTTCACCGCAGGATGCTTAGGAGTGAACGGTCAAGCTTGCTGTCCTTGATTGCCTCTTATTAAAGGGATATTCATTTGAAATGAGAAAGATATAAATGTTACATTCCATTCCTCACCTCTCTGGTAAATGAAACTGAATGTTCTTTATTTAAAAAAAAAATGAAAAGCAAACGCAATTTTCAACAATCAAAAGAGGTAGGGGTAGAGTAACGAGTAGGTAAACGAGTGAAATCCACTCCAGTAGGAGAAGTGCATTTTCGACACTGGAAAGGAGTGAATATTAAATCAGACTGAGTTAAAATCACTCGCGCGTTTGGAGTGATCCTGTCGGAGGTTTAACACACAAAGGATCCACTCCAAGAGGAGAAGTACATTTTCCAGACTGGAGGAGTGAAAATTACTCAGACTGAATTAAAATCGCTCGTTTGTTTTAAGAGTGTAGTTATAGAATGTCATAGAAGGCCTTAGTTATACCAATATTTGAATCAGCATTTTAAAGGAAGATGTAAAAATCATTAAAAAAATAATTTACGCACATTTGGTGACCTTGACAAAATATTTGACGACAAAATTAATATCGTTACGTGTTCGTTATCGTTACAGTTACATATCGTTACAGTTGAAATCTTATTTGGCGTAAAAATTTAGAAAACCATTTCAAAAACCCATAATAGAGCTGCATAAAGTGCAATGGATTCTGGAACATCTTGATTATGAAGCGGAAGATACAATAAACCCCAAAAATTGAATTCTTAAGGTAGGCGAGTACCCAAAATTCTAAAATCATTACAATTACTTTAATCTTTTCCAAATTTGGCATAGTGATTTCAAATATAATAAATAATGCTTTTTTAAGGCATTTTTTTATTTAAATATAATAGATTTATTTTAAACTGTGTTTTTCAACTAAAAAAAGGGGTTTACGCTAACACTTCTAGCGTAAAAAGTTTTACATTAATTTACCTGACATTTTTTACAGATGCTATTACAATATATATCTGTACTATAAGCCATCTGGTGTAAATATCGTAGTTTTTTTTTTTAAATGTCTAAGTGTAAGTTAATCGGAAAAAAAATCTTTTTTTTTTAGTTAATTCATAACATTTTTCTTAATAACTCATTTTCTTGAAATTCGTATGTAACTCTTGAGGGTCATTGCATGTATCAGTTCAAAGCGAAAAATTTAACACATAATTAATGTTTATTCGAAGAAAATTCAATGTTGTAGACTTGTTAGCGTAAACCTCTTTTTTTAGTAGAAAAACACCGTTTAAAATAAATAAATTATATTTAAATTTAAAAAAATGCACTAAATAGCATTGTTCATTATATTTGAAATCACTATGCCAAAATTGGAAAAGATTAAAGTAATAGTAAAATTTTTTTTAGAATTTTGTGGAATTTCGGGTACTCGCCTACCTTGACGGTAAAAGTACAATAAACCAAATAAATCCCAACTACTTTTGAGAAACAACCAAAACACCCCCCAAATCGAACACAATATGTCCCCGCAAGTGTCATTAAAAACCCCAAAAAAGAACTTGAGCAGAGGCCGTCTGCATGGAAATGATGCGTTGGGCAAGTTTTCCGATACTGGTTATTGTGCAGCAAACGATACGTCAATAAAGTGGTATTTAGTGACGTCAGACAGTGAAATCACATCGTTGAAATACGGAGATGATGAGCTCACGCACTGAAATCCGTCGGCAGTGCTTTACCGTAGCGTGGCAGAGGGCTACGGGGTCACGGCGGCCTGTGAGATCATGTAGCATTGAAATAGAAGTGAAAGTCCTAAATTGGGTATTTTCCTTTGTCAATATTAATTCGAGAAATGTTGTGATGGATGGGAAAATGTATTTAAATTCTGACGTGATCCTTGTGCGGAAATAAGCTTTTTTTTATAATGGATATGATTAAGAAAAGTAACTATTTACAATGGAGCTACAAGATAATTTTGTAGTTTAAGGTAGGCGAATACCCGAAATTCCCCAAAATTCTAAAATTTTTACTATTACTGTAATCTTTTCCAAATTTGGCATAGTGATTTCAAATATAATGAACAATGTTTTTTAGGCATTTATTTTTTATTTAAATATAATTTATTTATTTTAAACGGTGTTTTTCAACTAAAAAAAGAGGTTTACGCTAACAAGTCTACCACATTGAATTTTCCTCCTTTTAACATGAATTATGTGTTAAATTCTCCGTTTTTAACTGATACATGCAATGGCGCTCTAGAGTTACATACAAATTACAAGAAAGGAAGTTATTAAGAAAAATGTCATTAATTTAACTACAAAAAATATTTTTTTTTTCGATTTACTTACACTTGAACATTTAAAAAAAAAACTACTATATTTGCACCAGATTTTAGAGGCTTATAGCACAGATATATATAGAAATAGCATCTGTAAAAAATTTCTGGTAAATTAATGTAAAACTTTTTATACTAGAAGTGTTGGCGTAAACCCCTTTTTTTAGGTGAAAAACACCGTTGAAAATAAATCAATTATATTTAAATAAAAAAAATTGCCTAAAACGCATTGCTCATTATATTTGAAATCACTATGCCAAATTTGGAAAAGATTAAAGTTATAGTAAAAATTTTAGAATTTTGGGTATTCGCCTACCTTAATTACTTGCAATTGAATTACTTCCTTATCTATTTAATGTCATGAAGCATGATTTTCAAAAAAAATATATGGTTAAAATGCCGTGTAATACTTTCAGTAAACCAATCTAGTACCGAGTCATGGTGGTCCATAAGATCATGTAGCATTGAAATAGAAGTGAAAGTCCTAGATTGGGTATTTTATTTTGTCAATATTAATTCAAGAAAACTGGTGATGGGTGGGTGACAAAGTTATCTATGAATTTAAATATCACGTCAGATATTTAAATTCAGACGTTATCCTTGCGGAAAATTCTAAACAAATAATATCATTTAAAAAAAGTAACTATTTATAATGAAGATATCAGATAGTGAAAGTCCTAATTTGGGTATTTTATTTTGTCGATATTAATTCAAGAAAACTGGTGATTGATGGGAAAATGAATTTAAATTCTGGCGTGATCCTTGTAGAAAATTCTAAGCAAATAAGCTCATTTTAATTGTATATGATAAAGAAAAGTAACTATTTATAATGTAGGTATAAGATAATTTATGGTTTAACTACGGAACTCACTTAACTTCTTTCAATTTAACTACTTCCTTACATTTATAGCGTCATGAAGCAAGATTTTCCGGAGGAATGTATGGTAAAAATGACGTGTAATATTTAAATTTAATCAATCTACTGCAATAAAAATGACTAAATAAGAAACTAAAAAATTTATGAGTTAGTATACTCTATCAAATTAGACATGATAGAGAGATGACTAAGTGATTATTTGACTTTGACATAAAATTAAAAATCTAAAAACTACAATTTTACTGTAACATTCGAATAAAAAAACGAGGTACCAATTAGTTGTGGAAAACTATATTCAAAATGACAATAGTTATTTATGCAACAAGTGTGAAACGAGCGAGTGAAATAATGACACGTGTTTTAAAAAGTTTACTTTTCACACGTGTTTCATACACTATTTTTTATAATTGTGCGAAAAAAAATATCATTGGTCCAAAAATGTTTCACGCGCATTTACATCTTTAAATATCGATAAATATCTGAATTTTATTAATTGAAATAGAAAATTTAACTTGAAATGTTGGCATCCTATGAAAAGAGTGAAAAAAATCTTTTTTTCACTGCTTTTGGGTAAAAAAAGTACTTGTTTTCACTGTTTCAAAAAGTCTAACTTTTTGCACGCGTATGATATTGAAATTATAATGTTGAAGTCGGATTTTTTTCACGCAATTATAAAAAATCTATTTTTAATTCTGATAACATCATTGGGGAATTTTCATTAATTATTATTTAAATTGGAACTTTGAAGACGAATATAAGTTTAATATTCAATTCATTCCCTTCATCCTTGATAATCGTGTTTCAATCTTCGAATTTGCGTGTCAACTTGTGTTGGTGCAAAATATTTAACAATTAATAAGTAATTCCTCACACTTTTGTTTGACTGGTAGATCAATCCATAATCAAGTTAATAAAAATAACTTTGGACACAACTTTTAAATTTTAGTATACACTCTCAGAAATAACACTTTCATTTTTGACGATTCATGAATCCTCAAGCCTCATTCCATTAATTTTGAGGATTGTTTCGTCAAACTATCACGTGAATTCTGAGTAAACGCGAATCCTCACTTTAACGATCGTGATTTGACGATTCTGTATCTTGATTTTGAGGAAACTGAATCTCATTGTTGTACGCACATGCTCAAAAATGACGAAATATTTCTTTAGATTAGACGACATTCAAATCCTCATAAGAATGACGATTCAAATTTCCTCCCTTTGAGGAAACGAAAACTCGGAGCATTTGCCAGTAACGGAATCGTCAAAATTAAGGAAAATTTCGTAGTTTTTGAGCATTCATTTGAGTGTATGAAAAATGTCTTTCGAAATTATAAGCAGTGACAAGAAAAATTGAAGAATTTAGTGGAAGAACGTGCTAAGTGACAAAAAAGTGAAAACCAGAAAATGAGATTGAAAGTTTTTAGTTTCAGCATTCAGATCTGTTGAAAATTGTACTTGCAACTCGTAAAAAGTAAACTAAATTTTAAGTTTAGGAAAAATTAGGAAGTTGTTATCTTTCAAGGATGAAATATGTTCATTGACACAAAAATCAAAATGTTTTCGAAAATGTCACTTGGCACGTTCTTCCACTAAGCTTTCAATTATTGTTCTGCTATACTGATTTTTTTGTCAAAAGAATGGACTACATAATTTTTTTCTTCTTTTTTTCTTATAAAGTTAACTTATGATTAGATTTTTTCTGATTTCAATAGCAAATATTAAGCACATTTCTCAAATATATCAAACTTAAAAAAAAAAAAAACACTATGAAATAAAGCGCACATTTTTTAAGATTTAAAGTGTTTCCACAATTTTTATCAATATAAAAAAGTGAAACTAGATAAAATACAAACAAATATGAAACAAAAATATAATAACGGGAAATAGTTCTCTTCAAGTAGTTTTTGTTCAAATTCTTAAAAGTCTTCACAGGTCAAACTTTATATATTCAAGTTAGAAAATGCTAATAATAACTTCGTTGTTTTAAAAATATTACTCGAAATACGCTAACCGTTATTTAAATGAAAGTTCGAAGTAAATATATTGTTTAATTTACCTAAGACTGGAACAAACAAACTTTAAATGATTCAAAACTTTGTTTTTTTTTTCGACAGCAAATTTGATGACTTTCATTGTTAAAACATATTTTTCACTGAAAGTTAAATAAACTTTTTATTGACGAAACAATTCGTAAAGTATTAGCGTTTCATTGAAAGGTAAATGTCCTCTTAGATTATCATTCATTTATGAGTTTGAAACTACAGTAGAGTCCTGCTTATCCAAAAGGTACGGGACCAAAATTGAACAGCAAAAATAAAAAATAAATTGAAAAATATTGCATATTTTGAGATATAATTCCAACTTTTTAAGTACGTATTTATTTTTTGTGCATTTATTTATGCGCATACATTTCTTATTTTAACCGAAAGGCTCGGGAATTTTTTTTGACAGACAGACGGACATCGAGCTCATGTCAATACCTACTTTTTCATTTTTTTAAATTCTTTCGAATTAAAAAAAA
Organism: Hylyphantes graminicola; assembly: GCA_023701765.1. Lineage (NCBI taxonomy): Eukaryota > Metazoa > Arthropoda > Arachnida > Araneae > Linyphiidae > Hylyphantes > Hylyphantes graminicola. The sequence continues at coordinate 19,429,095 of CM043119.1, forward strand.
GTAGGCTAAAAAAACATTGTACCGTATTGACATTGTACCGTATTAATAACATAAATATTTCTGAATATTTGCCTAAAATAATTTACAACTTTAAATTTTTTTAAAGGAAACAAAATATTCCAAATTTTGAAAAGGCTATATTATTCTTTTATTGCGAGACATTCAGTAAATAGTTACATTCAACTAATGCTGCGTTTAAAGTAAAGTTATTATTATCATGATCAAAATATTGGAGACTGACAATCCTTAATAATCGTATTTTAAAAATATTTATTATTCAAATGACAGGTGAAAAAATATTTAAATTTAAAATTTATAGGAGTAAATCAACGAAGGTGTGGAATACATCAATAATATTTAAAATATTCTGCTAGAAAATATTTTAATGTTTATTTGTATGCCTGCAAAATAAATGAACTGTGGACTGTTCTAACAAACGAACAAAACAAACACTTTATTAATCCGGAACAAACATTACAGAAAAAAATTTCGTCACAAGGGGGTAAAACATGAACCCCGTATATGTGACTAAAATAATCATAAAATATAATTAATTAGGCACGTAAGTTAATAACAAAAAAACAAAAACAAATTTAATTTTAATACATAAATATACACAAAAGAAAAAAACAAAAATGTGGCAATGCTATATGATCAAAACAAATGTCCAAGAATTCTGGTCGGCCCGGGAAATTTATAAACAAAAAACCTTTCGCTTCTATAAATTAAAAAATACATCAATATCGTCTATTGACAAAATAAAATTGATATAAAGAATTTTTAAACCTGTTTAAAGAAAATGGATACATTGAATTTCAGTAGGTAGATTGTTGAATACTTTTGGGGCTAAATATGAAAAATGTTTTCGAAAAATTTCTTTACAAGAAAAAGGATATGATGAATTTCATTTAAACGTCTAGCTGATCTATTTACTTGTATATTACAAAAAGAATTATTACGATATGAATATAAAATCATTCGAAAAATAACGTTATGTCTAATCGGTAGTAAATTTAAAAAAAATTTAAAGTTCTGACAACTGTTTCAAAATACACTCTCTCAAGAAATGTTGACACAAAGACAGCAAAGGGGAAAAAACTACACTTACAGCATTTTATATTTAGAAAACACTTTCCTGAAATACTTTATATTTTAAAGCAGAATTAAGTCTTGAATTCCTAGATAGTTTTTCCGTAAACATAGACATGCCCTTGAAAGGTAAGGAAGAAGCCAGTTTTGTCTAGCTAGCTACTGAGGAAATTTGTAAGTGCACTTAACCCTTTCAGTCCCAGTGATGCCATTTGGAATCTTCTCTTTCAATATTTTTTCCCAAATGTTTATGTCGCGTTATGACATCCAAACACACATCATACGATTCTTCACACTTTGTTCTATTAGACAATATTTTTTATTAATCGCAATAGAAGTCAGAACTACTATTTTTCTTATTTAGAAAATAGCTAACAAGCGTTTCACCTGATTTTTGACAAGTTCACTTCAGTTTCACATATTTAAAACACAATTTAAACTATTTCGGTTAAAATAATTACTTAATTTTTTTAATAATATGGTCAGATACCTTGAAATATATTAACTCGAAGTGTTTTCAGGTAATATAAACATTTTAATTTTGGTGTTTTCCACAGTTAAATAATTTTGGCATTATTGCAAAAACCAGATAAAAAATTAAAATTAATTTTCTTTTCTAATGGAACTTTTATTTTTGGCCTAAAATAAGCTTATTTTGTGAATATCATATGTTTCTGTAGTGTAGAAAATTTTTGGGACTGAAAGGGTTAAACTCGAGAAAAACACGAAAGTTATCATGAAATTTGATCTAAGTCCAAATAATGCTTATTATTTAAGGTTTGTATTAAAGTTATTATTATTTAAAGTTCAGTTATTATTAAATTGTATTTTTTTAATTTCGAATCAATGAATTAATTGTTCAACGAATTAATGAATCAATGAATTAATTCAAGGTTTAATTTTTATATGTTATGTATAATACAGTATTGTCCTTCCAGAAATTTTATTTTATTTCGTAATAAAAATATTTTTTTATAGTTATAGACTACGCTTTAGACAAATAAAGAACATTTTTAGAGGTATTTTCGAAAACTACTTTGTAGAGATTTAGCATTTGAGAGCTATTTCTAAAAATGATGCCTTTTCAAACAATTCCATTATTTTTTTGCTGCAAAAATCAATCAGTCAACCTTACATCAAAAAAAGTAAAAACTCCGAAAGCGTTAGTGGAGGTAATTATTTATTGGCGTAAGAATCCTCCAATAATATAAATATTTCGAGTAAATGTTATGGTTTTATGCTTTTGTTACGGTACACAAGTGTAGCAAGGAACTTTGCAATGAACTTGTTGAAGACTACTTTTTTTAATAACATTTTCAAACCTCGTATTACTATTCTTAATTATTCTCTCCTAATGAGATTTCGAAAAATAAATTAATTTATTTATAAATTGTTTATTGTTATATATATTTATTATTTATTGTTATTATTAATTGTTATATTGAAATTGTTTAAATGCTTTAACAGTTATTAAAGCTCAAAAAATAATTACTTCCTGTATTGATAGTTCCTATATCATTTCTTCAACTGGTTTGACAATTCTAAACGGAAGAAACGATTGAAACCCATTTTCTACAACAAAACTGATTTTCGGAATTCATTTGTTTTGATGATCAGAAAATAATTAATTTCTTTTATTTAGTTTCTTTTATGATAAACCTCTCTTTTAGGAGTTTCTCTTTACCCGTACTGTCGTGTCCCGTTTTCTCTTTCCCATGTCTGAAAGCTAATTAAAATTTATCTACACTCCGTGCCAACCAAACTTGGGCAAAAACAAAGAGTAAAAAGGCATAGGAAAAAGCGCGATTGGTCTGTTAGTTGAAAACTCTTGTAAGGTAATATTTACATACAAAATGATCTTAACACGATGTAACCCAAATACACTTTTCATTCCGATAAAATTGCCAAATTTTCTCAAGTAATATTCAAATCTGTTAGACCTTAAATGAAATTAATGTTTTAAACATGTTTTCTGGATGGATTCACAAATAATTTATGGAACTCTTTACATCCGCGGAAGGATCTTCTCCATGGCATATTTCTATTTACTCAACTTAGACTGGCAAGGAGTATATACTATTAAATTATGGTTTTCTACTTCAGCTGCTCATCTTCAAAATGCGTTTGATCTATTGTATCCCAGACGCATTTTTGGAGGATATACAGCAGTTTATCTGTCCACAATCTTGCCACGACAGTGAGAAAAGGAAAGGCAATTTAACACAACATTTTCTCTACGTGCACTTGAAAAAATAATAGTAAAACCAACTGCCCATAAGACATGTGATAATCACGTTCTTAAAACCACATTACTTCCAATTTCAGTGTTTTACTGGAGCTCGTGGGAAATCATAAAAGTGTTTTATCAAATACTAGCTGACCCGGCGAACTTTGTTCCGCCAGGTTCAGGTCCGGGCATCGCCAAAATAACTACCGACCTTTAAACTGCTCTTACAGCCAAAAAATGTCCGACTAATAACACCCCGTGCAGAGGAAGGGTACTTTAAATATCCTCCATATTCCCGACGCTGCCTATGATGTCGCCCTAAAAAGTTACATTACGTACAGACTCATGTGTCGTCTCGTAACTTGACTGTGGTTCTAAATTACAACTCCCTTTTCCAATAGCCCTCGTGTGTACCTTTAGTGCGACGATAATTCAAACCAATTTTCAGCCGAATCAGTTCAGCTGTTCTTGAATAGTCGAACTAACACGACTTTCTTTTAGCACATTTTTGGCAGTTACTGAAGTTTACCTGCTCACGGAAGAATTCAGTCATGTTTTGAAGGGTATCTTCGTTTTATGGTATGCTTCGCAATGGGACTAAAACACAAAGTATGTGACTTTTGCAAGCGTAAACATCTAAGGCTAATTTTGGAAGTCATCTGTACTAGATTGTGGCTGATATCTAAATTGGCGTTTTGTTCCTTATTGGACTTAACTTTTAAGTTATAATTTTTTTTTTTAAACCAAGAGGTTATACCTATTTTTGATACCTTGTAATTTATGGTAGTAAGTACAATTGGAATTCGTCGTACATATCCAAAAAGTGTTTTTTTTTAGTTTATTCTGTTGGATAAAGTTTGCATTAATTTGCATTATTAAACCCAGGCAAGTCAAAGCTTTTTTTCATTTCCTTTTTCTTCCTATACCTGTCTGGAATCTCTTCTTACTTATACAATGTTACCTTTAAATAAATTTGATTTATCCACTGGTTCTACACATGACACATTACATAATTCAAAATCCGGTATATTCTTTATGAATCAACCCCATGGAATGTAAGAAAAACAAGAAGTTGCATCTCTTCTCGTGAAGTTATTCTCAGAAGGATGACGTCACGAACCATTAGCATCTCCATTAGTAGCAGTTTCCTACCAGAACGACAAGTGGCCAAAGGGCTTCGGGTTTTCCCCCAAGCAAATATCAGCCACTGGTCGCGTCATCGGTCGTCGCTGGAGTCACTCCATATCAACTTGTACCAATGAGTCAAGACAACTGGCGAGATGGCGAGCACTTTATTTTAACGTCCGTGCCAATTTTTGGCTAGTTTACACTCTAAAAAATGAATGCTCAAAAACGACGAAATTTTCCTTAATTTTGACGATGCCATTACTGGCAAATGCTCCGAGTTTTCGTTTCCTCAAAGTAAGGAAATTTGAATCGTCATTTTTATGAGGATTTGAATGTCGTCTAAGCTAAAGAAATGTTTCGTCATTTTTGAGCATGTGAGTACAAAAATGAGATTCAGATTCCTCAAAATCAAGATACAGAATCGTCAACTCACGATCGTAAAAGTGAGGAATCGCATTTACTCAAAAGTCATGTGATAGTTTGACGAAACAATCCTCAAAATCAACGAAATGAGGCTTGAGGATTTATGAATCGTCAAAAATGAAAGTGTTATTTCTGAGAGTGTAGGGCCAGAGAACAGCAATCCACTTTGGCTTCGCCAAGCTATTGATCTTTTTGAACACGGTTTCAAACGCCACCAAGGGTGTCATGTCTCTGTGTAAAGGATGTCCTTAGTTGATTCAATATCTACTGAGTCCGCAATTAATTACTAAGCTGTAAAAAATATAATTCCCAGAAAATAATGTTAAATATTGCGAAAGCATATTTTTTAAAGTAAAAAGTTTTTTCCTGTCTTTAAATGGGGGAGGTGAAAAGTATTAGACTGAAACCGAAGAGGCATTTTAAGTGGTTGGCAATACTCAGTAGGGTAGAACAGACTAAGATAAAAGATCCGTGGATCTGAAGATCCGTGGTTCGAGCCTAGTTTTGACAGTTTATAATCCCTTCGATGTTCTATGCTCAGCATCCCCGCCTCACACGTAGAGTGTTCGATTTCCCGGGGCGGATGTAGAATGTGGTTTTTTCTTTACAATAGGTGTGTTAGAAAACAGCATTTGCATTAAAACTGCAAATTGTCAATAAAATTTAAACAGATCTTCTCTGCAAATTATACGGTATTTTTCTGGCACACCAACTTACATCTTTTGTAAAAACAACACACTTTTTCGGGCTGTGAGGCGCCCTGTGGTCAGTGTCTCGATCTACGGATCGGAAGGTCCCGCGATCGAGTCCTGGTCGCTGAAAACTCACCGAGTGTATGCGGAGTACGTGCTCGTTGAATCTGTTGGGTCCGAAAGTCCTGTGGGCGGTCATTGCGCATTTTCCCACGGGTTCAGGTTCCTGGAGACTATTTCCCTCCCTTTCAGGGACATGTCTAAATTGTGGAGGAGGCGCGTGATAGATGGCAGCATCTGTCACGTATGTGTGTGCATGTGAGTGCGAGTGTGTGTGTGTGTTGTGACTGTCTTACACTCTTAAAACAAAAGAGTGAAATAAACTCCAGTTGGAGAAGTGCATTTTCGACACTGGAAAGGATTGAATATTAACTCAGACTGAGTTAAAATCACTCGTTTGGAGTGATCCTGTCGGAGGCTTAACTCACAAAGAATCCACTCCTTCCGGGTAAGTGCATTTTCCAGACTGGAGGAGTGAAATTAACTCAGACTGAGTTAAAATCGCTCGTTCGTTTTAAGAGTGTACTTGACGAAGGTTTATAAGCTGCTCTCAGAGCAAGCACACAAGCCTGAAAATATATGTATAGCAACCAACTAACACACTTTTTCACAGTGTAAAACTGAAAAGCGGAAAACGCATAGACGGATAATGGACAAAACGGATAATTCGCCAAAACAAATCAAAAGGTGAATCATCGTGGTCATCAGGATCAGTACACCTGATTGCCAACGTCCTTGTGGAGAGACGTCCTTGTCAATGATGGTTACATGAGAATTACGCAGCTTTTCACTTCAACCGTCCTTGACCCAGTCGACTCTTACCTGCTTATTAGACTGTCAGATCTTCCTCCTGGAGATGAGAAGGAACAGAACAATCGCGTATCTACATTCCTGTTCTTTGGAATAAGGATAAATTAAAGGACATACTCAGGTAGCACGGTAATCCGTACGGGCAATGGTAGAAAAAACAAGTAGGTTTGTAACAGAATCTGTCACTTAACCAGCTTCCACACAAGCAGTTGTGTTTAACAGGTAAAAATTCGCTGAGTCTAGATTATCGTTACTATTATTATTACTTATCGTTTGTAAAAATGTGTTTATATTTCATATTTTAGTCATTTAGGACTATGTTAGTAATTATTTGAAAAGAGTGATTGGGATTCAATTAACAAATTTTGTTTTATTATTATTTTAAACTAATTGTTGCTTTAAAAAATTACTCTAACTTATTATCAATATTTTCTTGCAGATAATTGAAAGAACAAAACTACACAAGAAAATACGAGGGACAGCCCAATTCTTTGTTGAAAACCATCTAAGGACGTAAAAATTTCAAAGTAAAAAAAATTGATGCCGCAAAATGTGAGATAAATCCGAAGTTAAAGTTATTGTATCTAAATTAAACCCTTTTTTTCGTCTTAATAAAGAGCAGCAAGAGAGCAAATAAGTGCGTCACGTACTATATTCTACTAAAAAGACCATGTAGAACCAAGTCAACATCAACAAATTGCGAGGTTCGTAATTTGTAGATCATCTAGATTTGGTTTCGAGTGGTCAATTAGTTTGTTTCGTCAATCAAAATAGTCCATGTTATTTTCATAGATGATAATGCATAGGCAAATTCTGTTACTGGCAATTTCACCCTTCATCTTGTAGTGATATTTCAACACATTAACGAGCTATTTGTGAATAACATCAACATCTTCATTTTGGAATGGAAACGATAAATTTGTTTTTTTATTTGTTTTTCATGTAATTTAAAGTATCATTTTTAAATTTTTCGGACATATAGACTTCATTTATCTTGTGTTTTGTTTATATAGATAAACTTAAGAAAAAAATAACTTTCACGTATCAAATCTGCTTGCCAACCATCGTAATAATGGGGTTTGTCTTCACCTCGTCGGAAATGGCAACAGCTCCAATCGTTTGTTTTCATTGGTTGTCTACTTTTGTTTTGGGAAACGAAAATGAGTTTTCTAAGAATATTTTACTTATAATATTCTTTAAATGTCAAAGTCTTTCTGTGCTGATGGCTGTTCAAAACATTTATCAAAGAAAGTTTGAATTAAAAGAAAAGTTTCTTTTCATATATGTAGGTCATTTTGAGAGTGCAACCAATTATACCAATATGAGTTTTCTAAGAATATTTTACTTATTAATATTCTTTAAATGTCAACGTCTTTCTGTGCTGATGGTTGTTCAAAACATTTATTAAAGAAAGTTTGAATACTATGTAGGTCATTTTGAGAGTGAAACCAAAGCAACCAATGATATCGCAGTGTGAAGAAAAAATAAAAACATAACATCGCCTGATACATTCCTATTGGTTAAACATGAACAGAACCACATAACAACTGCTTTTCTCAAAACACGCTTACATATTTCACTCTCCCTTTCATCTGTTGTTGAGCAATGTTTCCACCTTCCCCTGTTCATAGAACCCTATGGTTTTCATTCTTGCAGGTTTTTTTCCTCAAAGAAGCATTGTTATTGTGTTTTATAACGCCTTAAATGTTCTTTTGTGGAAATGATAGTTTTTGGAATAAAAATTGGCCAACGCCCAGGGGTTTATAAGAGAGAAATGAGACCGAACGCGTCTCATAATGTCGTAGATTCTGGGAGCAAATTCGTATAAACATCAATTCACTTTGACTGAAATTTCAATTTAATATTTTAATATCAAGATTGATTGATGTAACTACTTTTGGGTAAATAAGTGGTTAACTCTCTGAATCTAAAAAGTTATTACTCATGGTTCGCAATTGCAACAAGTTACTGAAAATATTCTTCAAATTACTGAAAATTTGATTACTTATGAACTACAGATTTCGTACTTTTCCATATCGCGACAGCAAGCAATAAGTCCCCAAAATACAACAGGCACCCAATAGAGTATTTCCAATGATAACATTTAGCTGTTCAGTAGTTGTTTAATCTCGTAAGGCCAGAGCAAAATCCTACACGTACATTATTAATCTAAACATACTTTTTATACAAATATATGCTAAAAAGTATGTTTTTCAAAGATTTTTTTTTTTTTAAATTAAGTTCATAGTTACTTATAGGGACACGTCTTAAACCCTCAAAATACAAATTTTTTGCGCTATAAATGCAACAAAAAATTCCTTATCACTTATTTGTAGTAAACATATTATTATAACAATATTTTTAATGCGAAATGTCTTTAAAATTAACTACTAAAAGAACTTTTTGAAAAGTTTGGGAAAAAAATAATAATTTTTTTTTTACGAACCGTAATATCGTATTGGCCCTCGTTCAACTTCATTTTTTATGGAAATGAATGATTGATACCTGTAATCAAAGGCAGAAAACTGATATTCGGATCTTCTTCTATCGGACCAGGTCGATTTCTGAACTAATTAACGTGTTAATTGTTTGTGGGGAGGTTTTAAAAATGTCCCCCAATGGGGACGCCAGGTCGCTATAGGATAAAGATGTTTACTTTGTTTTTTCGCCAGAAAATTCCGTTTGTCGCCAATGATTTCACTTAATTAATTAAATTTTGTTCCACGAAGAATAAAAAAATTAAGTTATTAAATAAATAATTCTAGTAACGAAGTTATTAATAAATGGTGTTTTTGTTCAAAAGTCTGGCAGATTACAAATTAATTATATATAATTCAACTTTAGTATCATAAAAGAAAATTTCAAATAATATGTATACTTTTTTAACAGAAAAGCACAAGGAAAAGGTCGAACTCTTTTGAGAATAGTTTATCGTGATTAGAGAAAGGTATCAATGACCTTTCAACTATCTTTTACCAAAAAGGTTTTCTAATCAGCCTGTTACATAACAATCGTAATTTAACTATGAAAACATAGGTCTCAGGAAAGTTGAAAATTGACCTGACGAAATAACAATAAATACCAATTAAAATTTAACAAGCTTTCTGGTGGCACTCCTAAAAAAAACACGCAGCCTATAATTAGGGTGATGGTAATTACAGTAGAGAACTTTCCGATCTGCGCATCTCAATAAACATTATAAAAGAAATTAAGTTCAGTTTCTTAGCAATTTGATTGATTACATTTGTTTTGATATGGTATGGTATGGTTCACTCCAAACGAGTGAATTTAACTCAGTCTGAGTTAATATTCACTCTTTTCCAGTGTCGAAAATGCACTTCTCCTACTGGAGTGGATTTCACTCTTTTGTTTTAAGAGTGTACCCTGCTAGCCTCCGCGGTTTGCTCGCAACGCCTCAATCCACGCCGTCCCCTAAAATACCATGACATTTGATGAGCTTATCTCATATACCTTTCAAGTACGATGACCTCATGCGTAAAACGTATTTTTCGAATTGCTCAATAATTGTAAGATTGAGCGTCTGAAAAACTCAAAGCTATTTTAACTTTTGGCACACCCTTGTCTGATTATGATCAAAACCGTGAAAGGAAGGCTGGGACTTCTAATTACGATGCTAATTTTGTTTATTGAAACCTTAAACTTAATGATAGTATTTTGTTGTTAACTCAATTATGTCAATTTCGTTAATGTGGGATATTCAATTTTCTCCCAACAATGCAGTAGTGCGTTCGGGTTATCCTTTTTTGAATCACACTAACGACTTTTTCTGTGACTGCTCACAATAAACAATCTTTTAATTCGAGATTTCAAATTGTATATTCTAAAAATCCTTGACCGCTGTACTGATACTTACATTTTCTTTTCGATTAGTAAATTGCAGTTTTAATTGTTTTTAAGAAACACTTAATTTATATTAGTTTTCTTAGCATCATTCTAATTTTAAAAATAATTATTTTTTAAAAATAATTATTTAAATGCAAATGTATATGAAAAATCAGATGCCTTTCTACGAAGTTAGATAATTATTATTGTTTCAAACAAGCACGTACAATAAAAATAAAATTAATATAACATGAAATAACATGCTATAATAGTAATGGAATGTATTAAAAAATACTTTCACTTTGATCAATTAGCATTGATAAATTATTTGCTTCGTCAAAAAATCAATTCACTACAATCAGAAAAAGACAATTTAATTAACTGCTTTTAGATTACGTATATACTTAAGTTTATTGTATCTTTGTTAATGATTATTTTGGATACTCTAGCATTGTTCCGTTACGAGCCTATTAAAACTTATTGCAATATACTGTTACTTTAAGATAGGAAATGCAATATATTTTTTGCTTTATCGGTTATCTAAACTGCGGGATCCTCCTTTCATCAATGACATTTTAACTTGGAAAGGTACAGTAAAAGTCAGGTAAAAAAATCTTATAAGGATGGCCCTAAATGAAACTCGCAAATCCAAAAAGCTTAGAAGCTTTTAGTATGGTTTAAAATACTTTTCAACCTTACTCAACCAAGGTACCCCCAAGGTTCTCTCTTTTATAGGTCAATCTATTGTAACTAAGTTGAAATACTACAACACCATAAAAGCAAAAATATAACGATGTCGGGCATAACGGCAGTAACTTCTGCATGTAACGCGCTCCTAGCACCATGAAGAGGGCGCCACCATTTGGATTGGTGTTTGCGTGCGTCACCAGAGAGGGCTTTCAGACTGTAAACATCAAACTTTTGTCCGTCCAGCTTATTATTTAAATTTCGATTAAATTTTACTTATATTTAATTGTTTTAATTTAATTTTCTAAAGTTTCCCCGAGATTTTCTTTTGGTACGCAACCTAGGCATTACATGCATGCATATTTCTTACCGCACTTCTAAAACAACCTTATAAACTGCCTCTATAGGGCCTCTCATAGTTTTAAAGTCCAATACCTTAGATAGGTGAGTCCTCGATGCACCTTTATGCCTGTAGGGCAGCCCTACAGGCATAAAGGGGCTAAAACAGGCTACTAGGGCTTACTTATACATTTACTTATACACTTTTATAGGTACCGTTCTTAAGTGTTCAGAAACGTTTTGAATATTACATCTGTAATTTGATACATTTTTTTTCACCAGGATTGTATAGCGAATACAAACCAAGCCTCCCTATATCTAATGACACTCACAAGTATAAGCCATCAATTTAAAGAACATTTAGCCAGTGAGCATTGTAAGCTTCATGAACGAAAGTACTTTGAAACCTGTGTGAACAAGAGGTGAAAAGTTCTTCTTAGAAAGTTTATGTTAACCACATACATCAACATTATTTATACCAAACAATATAAATGGTTTCGTTCCTGTTAAAGTAGCGTAATAATGACCCAATAGTTGCCCCTAACGTGCAACTAGCTTTTAGAAACTTGTAACAACTATTAAATCTAACTATTTTGAACCGTTAGGTCTTTGTTGAAAATGTTCTGCACAAGCACACTCAATTATTTCAACAGTTAAATATTTTAACTGATAAATGATGCCAAGAATTTATAACATATCCCGTAAGGTAACATTGGTTTGATTGTTTACAACGAAAATTACATTTAACTATCAGCAATTTGCAGGGGGGGGGGGGGGGAATAAAAAACAAAATCTGACTAATAATATTCTCCACTTATTTACAGCTACCGATGTTGTTTTAGAAAATAATAAAATACAACAAATGGATCGAGTGCAAAATAGTCTGATTTAAAGTCTAAACGCGTATTCATTCCACTGTGTAATTATTATTTTTACCAGAAGAATGAAGTTTTAACATTCCGTCTTCCAGCAGTAAACATCCCTTGGCCAGTGTCCGCAGTTTTTCCCTTTGCTTTTTTGTGGATTTATTAAAAGACGAAAATTATTATTTTTGTTCCAATAATTAATTCAACGCGAGTAATAAAGGCGCATAACCGAGTTTGTTGTCAATATATCATCCTTAATTGTTAAGGTAAAACGAGGTAATATTTTTAGTCCATCGTTAAAAACCGAAATTTTTAATCGCATAAGCTGTTATTACCACCAAGAAAGGACAGCTTAAAGGGGTCATTAACTAATAAACCGTGGCATTTGTAGCGCCTTAGCTGCAATACTCCATTCAGAGAAGGTGTTTTTTGCTTGACGTGTGGGCTGTTATTACAGCACTTTTTTGAAGTGAGGACAAACATAATTTTAATTATTTTTATTAAAAAATTTAGAAATAAATTGTTATTATTCTTGTTTTTTCTATTAATTTAAAGTGCATTGCAGATCTTGAGTTTGCGCACTTAATATCTTAATCTGCATACAATAAGAAATTTCAAAGACAGTTTAGAGTAATAGTCTAGTTTTCGTCGCGTGTGCGTTGGTTCTAAAGTTATAAAATTGAAAAAATTAAAATAATTGAATAATAACGAAAAATTATTGAAATAGCAAAAGAAGATAAACTTGATTTGTTTCATATCGGCATCATGTATTCATAGCAAAGACAGATTTACAAAATACAAAAGAACAAAAAAAAAGGATATCGAAGTAAAGAAATTAAAGTTATGGTAAAATTTAAGATTTCAAATGTTTCGAAGAATTTGTTTTTGGTATAATTAGCTATTCAGATTAGGCGTTTTAGGTAGCATAAGTAATTTCTGCTTTACAATAGTTTAACAGTTATTTACATTATAGGCTCAGAAACAAGTTTTAATAAACCATTCTTTTTATTCAAAAAGTTTTAAAGAAGATCGTCTAATGGTATCCAGCCATTATGCCTTTTTTAGCAATGACTTTCGGTGGTTTGCTTAAAAGAGATAGTAATTGCATAAAGGCTCATATATTTTCCCTGCATATAAACACTAATACACTGCTCAAAACAATTAGGGGAGCACTTTGCATACTTTTGTTTACCCGTCCAGTTCCAACTTATTATTTTTTCGTATGAAAATATAAAATTTGTGAAATAGATTCCTTATGCATCCAGATTGAAATGGTAAAAAAACAGGAAAACAAATCTTAATTTTTTAGCTAAAATTTAAGGGGCAAAAAATTGGAATCATAACTTTTGAATAAATTATAACAATAATTTTTTCAAAATTTTGATTGTAAAAAAAAAGGTAAACACAAATTTTAGACTTCTAAGAACGCAAGCGTGAAGAATTTAGGGTCAACTTATTTATAAAAGTTTTTGGTAGTGAATTTTATTTTATAATTTTTTTCATATTTTCATTCAATTAAAACAAACATTATGTAATTCTTCAAAAGACATGATTCTTCCATCTAACAATAAATAAGTACGATTTCAACTTGGTGAGCAAAAAAATCGGAAGCTGATGATACCAAATGGAATGATTTGGGGCGAAATGGTTTAAACCATGCTTCCCCTATTTGTTTTGAGCAGTGTATATAGCAGTGTTTGTTGTAGCAGAAAAAAAAAATTCTAAGAACACTAACAGAGCAAAAGGGCATATTAAAAAAATAATCTCGCTGAGAATAAGTGTAAAGACAAATATGAATTGCACATTTAAATGAAGCCATTGATTTAAAAACTATTATTATCTCCTCTACCCTCTAAAAAATGAATGCTCAAAAACGACGAAATTTTCCTTAATTTTACGATTCCGTTACTGGCAAATGCGTCGAGTTTTCGTTTCCTCACAGTGTGGAAATTTAAATCGTCATTTTTATGAGGATTTGAATGTCGTCTAATCTAAAGAAATATTTCGTCATTTTTGAGCATGTGAGTACAACAATGAGATTCAGTTTCCTCAAAATCAAGATACAGAATCGTCAAATCACGATCGTAAAAGTGAGGATTCGCGTTTACTCAAAGGTCACGTGATAGTTTGACGAAACAATCCTCAAAATTAACGAAATGAGGCTTGCGGATTCATGAATCGTCAAAAATGAAAGTGTTATTTCTGAGAGTGTATTGTGGACAATCTAGATGTAGAAATTTAGGTTTAATGGTTATATTCGAGTCGGTTTTTTTTAGAATTTTAAAAAGCGATCAACTGAAAAAATAAATCACGATTACAACTTTATTTGCAGCATAAAACGATAAACTTATTCTTGTTTAAAATTCATGAAATGAACAAATTGAAATGTATTTATACCCATTACAAAACGCGGTTCGAAACAAAAAAAAAATATAATAACATTTCAAGTATGAATTAGTATTATGTCGCCTTGAACTCGAAAAAGAAATTCACTGAAAACTTGGACTTTTGAATTAAAAATACTAATATCTTCAAAACTTTGAGATCTTATAATCGATACTATGTTGAGCAATACGAGCGGCGAGCTACAATTATTAGCATATTTGGTTTTTCTTTTCGGGGGGGGGGGGGGGGGATGAAATGCATTGGGAGAACAAAACTTGGCAAAGAGTGACTAAATGAAAAAAATGAGAATTTATCTATCACAATATCTCTAAATGACATCATCAAAAACAAATTCATTGTACTAGTATTGTTCAATAGAAACTTGTATTCTTGTATAGAAACTATTATGTTGTATAAAACTGGTATTGTTGCATAAAACTAGTATTGTTGCGTATAAACTAGTATTGTTGCATAAAATTTTTTATTGTTATATAGAAACTATTATGTTGCAAAAAAATTAGTATTGTTGCATGTAAACTATTATTGTTGCATAAAAATTTGTATTGTTGTATAAAAACTATTACGTTGTATAAAACTGGCATTGTTTTATAAAAACTAGTATTGTTACATATAAACTAGTATTGATGCATATAAAGAAGTATTGTTGCTTAAAATCTTATATTATTGCATAGAATTTTCAAAACATTAGAACCAGGCTTAAAACGAGACATTAACCTTCCAATTTACCCATTCTGACACCCAACTGACATTCTTCTCCAACTGTCACGTATAATTTCTAAATTTGTATTCCATATTTGTGTCAACTAATGTCATATTCCCTGACAAAATACTAATCCAGAAACAAGTTCATAAAGGATAAAATACCTTATATCCGTTGGCTCCTAAAACACTTTCGCTTACATAAAAAAAAGACTCATAAAAGTGATAGTGAACTTAGATGATACCAAATTTGTCTACAAGAGAAAGTAAAGTGGACGAAACTAAATTCATGGTTGGTTTGACAAAACTTTAACTAAAAATAGATTCGAATATACTTCTTTCTTTCTTATGGGGTCAACTTTGGCGGTAAAGTTTTTGCAGACTCGGTACATTCCCTAGAACTGAGAGCCATTTTTGTGGCACCATCTAGGCGGACTCTCGCTACCAATTTTGACGCACAGATTACAATGAATCTCCTCTGTGGATGTTAAAGTATGCCGAGATTTTAATTTTGCCGAGAGAACCCAAGCCAAATGGGGCCCGCTAAGGATCTTTATACGCCACATAATCATATGACATGCGTGCCCAGAATTTTCCCATCCAGAAAACCCGACGACTCAGCCGGGGCTCGAACCCGCGATCTTGGGCTTACGAGGTGGACACGTTTAACCTCTCAGCCACTGAGCCGCTAGATTCGAATAAAAGAATTGTATATTCGAATAAACGTCACACACATAAAGAAATAGGAAATCTATCTATCTCATTACTAAACTTACTATAAACTAACTTGTATTTTTAATATCATTTTTATTTGTGTCTGTGTCTAAAGAACAGACATGCCAGCTAACATTGTGGAATACAAACACTTTGAGGTATAAAAATAGAACATGTTGTTAGTTTTCCAAAATTGACAAAACCTCTACATGGTTTTGTCAAGACGATAGCAACGTATCGCACTTTTAGAGCTATTTCGATTATTGCATAAAGATCTTGCAATAATTATTTATATATTTTAATTAGTTCGTGTCAAACTGCATTAATTTTCAAATGCTTATGATTGATAAAAAAATTCCATTAGTATACACTGGAAAGTTTTGATCACTTTAGTTGTTTTATTAAACATATATCATATTTCGCATAGTAATATATTTTAATTGCTAGTTGAAAGGCTGTTTGCTTTGATACATTAGTATTATATAAACATGCGTTTTGATGTTTTTTGAAAAGGAATTTATATTAATGGATATTTAAGAAACATACTTGTCACAATGCATTTTTGTCTACAATTCGTTGCGTTGCTAAATGCTCATTTTCTCAAATTCATCTTTGTGTCAATTAAGTTTTTGTCAATCGATAATTGTTGAGCATAGCAAATGTTTGGTTTTGGTTAAATTAACGTCGCGCTGAAGCTATGCGAAGTCTCTCTCTCTCTCTCTCTCTCTCTCTCTCTCTCTCTCTCTCTCTCTCTCTCTCTCTCTCTCTCTCTCTCTCTCTCTCTCTATTGTAATTCCAAAACAGATGTTACTTTAAAAGCCGTTGGGATCAGATTTGACACTTGCAACACTGTCTAACGAATGCAGCGAAATACGCATCACGTACAGCATAACTCACAGCCGTGTTCTTTTAATGGAATCTTCTCTTTTAGAAAGAAACTCTTCTACTCTATCGGCTGGATCACGTTTTTCTCGGTACGATTCCAGCATGCCAGCAGAGAACGAATCCTAAATTTATCAATGTTTTTGCAAAAAAAGGTTTAATTCCGATCTTATTTAAAGAGTCCCGGCACGTTTCTACCTACGGAAGAAGGGACTTCGGTTAATGAGATGGGTAGCTTTTGATAAATTACCTCCTTTTTTCTGTCTTATCCGGACATGGGGCGAAAATAATGGCTCACGATCTCGTATTCAACTTTTTGAAGACGAGTCACAGTTCAGTAAACAACAGCGAGGGAGCCAACCCGCGTTAATATATCATTTAAGGCTTCACACTGTGCCAACATATCCGCCAAAGAATGGCTTGTCCGAGGGGTCAGTAAATCGAAGATGAATATGAAAGCTAAAACTGAAGTAGAGAAAATTACTAAAGCTAGACATACTCGGAATTAATTGGTTCCGCGGGACACTTTTTTAAAGACTTTTATTAGTGCCCATATGACCTAATCCGGACTACACTCTAAAAAATGAATTCTCAAAAACGACGAAATTTTCCTTAATTTTGACTATTCCGTTTACTGGCAAATGCTCCGAGTTTTCGTTTCCTCGTTGTCGATTTGTAAATTTGAATCGTCATTTTTATGAGGATTTAAATGTCGGCTAATCTGAAGAAATATTTCGTCACTTTTGAGCATGTGAGTACAACAATGAGATTCAGTTTCCTCAAAATCAAGATACAGAATCGTCAAATCACGATCGTAAAAGTGAGGATTCGCGTTTACTCAAAAGTCACGTGATAGTTTGACGAAACAATCCTCAAAATTAGCGAAATGATGTTTGAGGATTCGTTAATCGTCAAAAATGAAAGTGTTATTTCTGAGAGTGTAGACATTTAACCAAGCATATGACTCTCTGCATATGCCCATCTTTAATGTTTTAAACTATTAAAACTCAAATTAACTCGTATTATTAAGAGCAGTCATCATGACGATATTTTTAATAATCGTGTAAGAGTATTTAATTGAATAGGGAATTTCAGACCTAAAACGCGAGTAATATATCATTTAAGGCATCTCACTGTGCCAACATATCCGCTAAAGAATGGCTTGCCCGAGAGCAGTCAGTAAATCGAAAATGAATATGAAAGCTAAAACTGAAGCAGAAAAATTACTAAAGCTAGACATACTCGAAGGGACTGGTTATGCGGGACACCTCTTTCCTCTTTAATTAGTGCCCATATAACCTAGTCTGGACTAGACAAGTACGTATGACTCTCTGTGTATGTCCACCTTTAACCCTTTAAGACCGGCGGTCAGATGGCGCTGATTTAAAATTATGAGCCTAAATTTGGAGATTTTTCGAAAAAAAATGCGTTAAACAGCATCAATGCCAGTAACTCCTTAAAAACAAAGTCATTTTTATACAAACAACTAACGATACATAACGAATGGTAAATTTGTCGAGAGCTAACTATACTTTAATAGAATAAAGTGGATTATGTTTCTTGTTGCAATATGGCAACAGCATGCACTAGAGGGTTAATGTTTTAAACTATTTTAACTCAAATTAACTCGTATTATAAGTAGTCATCGTAAGGATTTTTTTTTATAAATCGTGCAAGAGTATTTAATTGAATATGGAGTTTCAAAGCTAACCCGCGTTAATATATCATAGAAGGCACCACACTGTGCCATCATATCCGCCAAAGAATGGCTTGTACGAGTAGTCAGGTCGCCAAGGGGGGGAACCCTGCACCGAGAGGTTAAGTTTTTTTTATTGATGATTCTTATAGATTCGAGGGTGTAGATTACGAATCTGGAAGGTACTTTTTTGGTACCCTTGAGCATTTTTAGTTATTCAAGATGGCGTCTCCGCCATCTTGAATTTTGTAATCTTAATATTTGACGATGTATTCGACAAAAGTGAATAGTTTTTGTCTTTATAGATGCATTTAGTAATAAAGATTCACAATTATCAAGAAAATTTCAAAAATAAAAATTCAAAATGGCGGAATCCGCCATATTGGATTTTTTCACTTTTAATATTTTTGTTTTATATTTAACCCAACAAAATATTTATATTTTAACTCTATTTTTTATATATAGTTACTATAGAACATTAATTTGAAGAAAATATAAAAAATCAAGATGGCGGCATCCGCCATATTGGATTTTTTCACTGTTTATATAAAGCGATCCATAGGTCCTAAATTAAAAATTCTTTTTATTTTAGTTATATCTTAATTTTAGTTTCTATTTCAGTTTTAATGTGTAGATTATGAATCTGGAAGATATTTTTTCGCTAGATTTGAGTATTTCTTTATATTTAAAATGGCGTCTTCCGCCATATTGGATTTTTCTTCTTAATTCAATTTTTCGGGTTTTTTAGGCCAAAATTAATTATTTTTTCTTTTATAGGTGTATTTTGTCGTAAATAATTACTTAAAAACTCAAAAAATCCAAAATCAAGATGGCGGCTTCCGCCATCTTGGATTTTTCACCTAATATTTCGTGATCCACTGGCTCGAAGTTAAAAATTCTTTCAGTTTTTCTTGTATATTTTATAATAAAATGCATGAAAATCATCATAAAGTTTTAGTTAAACACCTAAGAAACCAAATCCAAGATGGCGGAAGCCGCCATCTTGTATTTTTCATCTTCGAATATTTCGTGATCCACTGGCTCGAAGTTAAAAATTCTTTCTTCTTTAGCTCTATTTTTTAGTAACAAATGGTTTAAACTACATAAATGGGGAACACAACTGCTAAATATATGAATTTATGGCCATTCAAAATGGAATCTTTCTCATTATTAGTTTTTTTAACGTTAGTATTAGGCGATCTATTAGCTCGAAATTAAAAATTCTTTCTATGTTAGGTATATTTTTACTACAACAGAATTATCGCCATGCTTCTAACTGAGTACAAATATGTAAACTCAAGGACCAAGTTGCTTAGAGTTGCCAAGTCCCTTAGAGTTAGTGACTTTAAAGTTATTCTGACAATCCTTTTTGGACAATGGCCTATGCTTTTCAATCCATTATTAATTCTTTCCCAACTCCGGCATGTGTCGCATAACGTGATCCGAGTTTTAAACAGTTCTTTTACACAATTTCGGGTATTTTTTTTCCATTTCTCTTAAATAAAATAATGCATATCGTTCATAGTTTTGATGACCAGATGCAAAAAAAAATAGGGTAGAATTGGCGAGCAACTTCAATATGAAGGGACCAATATCCTGCCCTTCCGGCTCCCACATCGTGAAGAAAACTGGTTTTAATAAACAGTTCACCGATATTCTACTAGTGTTGCAATTCGCACCCTTTATTTTTAAAACTGACCGAAGATCTCCGCTGCAGTTTGGCTGGGATTCCTCATATAAATCCCGCATGACTTATTTTGCAAGCATTCTTGAAGTCCTGAAGTTTTGGAAACTTCTTCCCTTTCAGCATCTGTGGGACTCCTACAAGCACACTAGGCATTACTTTGGATAGACCACTGTCACTACCCAGTATTAACTCCACACAACCTATAAAACTTATCAACATGATTATTTGCAAAGCCACCCTACAAAACTGATGATCCCAAGTAAATGGCAAACTCTTGACCAGCTCATTTAGTGAGTACCTGGGCTTCTGCTAAAGATGTCAAGGTTGTATCTGTATTCTGGATAAGAATCAGGTATCGTGTCTAACAGTGGTTGATACTTTACAGTAGTTCCTGGTTGAATCTGAAATTCATATTTTCGGCAAATTTAAGTATTTATTCAACTCTGGATAACGTTCTGAGAATGTCTTTGAAGAATTTGAAATCTTTATCTCTATAGCATTGTTAAGAGAAACTTTTCCATCACATAATAGTATAGGCGGTAACTGTTATATTAAAGAACTTCAAGAGTCAGGCTGTTTATTTCCAAGATTACATGAACGATCTTTAGGTTGACATTTCTTTTTTTTTTATTCTTGAAATTGTATCCCTCTAGTTTTCTAATAAATAGATTACCACTTCTTCTGGTTGAATACAGTATTTCTTGCAGATTCTTCTGAATGTTTATTAACTCTTGATCCCATATTCTTACACCGCTCCACGAGATCTCAGCAAGCCCAAAGCCATTACTCCTATTTATGAACTCCTCCTGCCATTACTTAAGAGTAATTCTGTTTGAAAAGAGGAAGCATTTTATACGAGTAGGGCTCTTAAAAAAATTTAGTAGTAGTAATTTTGCCTGATGAATAACAAAATATTTAAAATACACTTACTTTAATATGGTGGAAAACTTCTTTAATATTTTTCCTTCAACATTCATAGTTTTAAACTATTTTAAACACAATATACAAAAAAAATACTGAAAGAATTTTTAATTTCGCACCAATGGATCACGTAATATTAGAAGGTAAAAAAATCCAAGATGGCGGAAGCCGCCATCTTGAATTTGGTTTTTTAAGTATTAACTAAAACTTTATGATGATTTTCATGCATTTTATAATAAAATATACAAGTAAAACTCGTAAGAATTTTTAACTTCGAGCCAGTGGATCACGAAATATTAGAAGGGAAAAATTCAAGATGGCGGAAGCCGCCATCTTGATTTTGGATTTTTTGAGTTTTTAAGTAATTATTTACGACAAAATGCACCTATAAAAGAAAAATTATTAATTTTGGCCTAAAAGAACCCGAACGATTGAATTAAGAAGAAAAATCCAATATGGCGGAAGACGCCATTTTAAATATAAAAAAATACTCAAATCTAGCAAAAAACTATCTTCTAGATTCATAATCTACACATTAAAACTGAAATAGAAACTAAAATTAAGATATAACTAAAATAAAAAGAATTTTTAATTTAGGACCTATGGATCGCTTTATATAAACGGCGAAAAAATCCAATATGGCGGATGCCGCCATCTTGATTTTTTATATTTTCTTCAAAGTAATGTTCTATAGTAACTAGATATAAAAAATAGAGTTAAAATATAAATATTTTGTTGGGTTAAATATAAAACAAAAATATTAAAAGTGAAAAAATCCAATATGGCGGATTCCGCCATTTTGAATTTTTTATTTTTGAAATTTTCTTGATAATTGTGAATCTTTATTGCTAAATGCATCTATAAAGACAAAAACTATTCACTTTTGTCGAATACATCGTCAAATATTAAGATTACAAAATTCAAGATGGCGGAGACGCCATCTTGAATAACTAAAAATGCTCAAGGGTACCAAAAAAGTACCTTCCAGATTCGTAATCTACACCCTCGAATCTATAAGAATCATCAATAAAAAAAACTTAACCTCTCAGTGCAGGGTTCGGCCAAAAATCGGGGTTTGGCGACCTGACTAGAGGGGTCAGTAAATCAAAGATGAATGTGAAAGTTGAAACTGAAGCAAAGAAAATTAATAATGCTTGGTTGGTTGGCAGACATATATTTTTCAGGCTTGTGAGCTTGGTCGCAAGGACCCGCTTATAAACCATCGTCGTCCAGTAGGACTAAAGCCCTCGATTCTCTCTGACTTAAGTAGCGACAAGCTCAATCTTCCGCCATCTTGGTGCCGAACGTTACTTTCTCCCAGTGCGGGGAACGGACTTCGTTTCGTTTTTCTCCTAGTACTTCGCTCTCTTTCTTTTCTTTACAAATTGTTTAAAGACAAAAAACATATCTGTAATGAATTAAATTAATGAAAACTTCATTCTTTCAAAGCAAAAAATGACTTTGACTGATTTTTTATTTATTATTAGGAAGTTAAAATTTTAAACCTTCGATTCTTAAATGGGTCCGCGTTTAGCAGCCAAAATGATAGATTTGCTTGTAAATTTAGCATTAGCTGTATTTCTTTAATCCGGAGTAATAAATTTTTAACATGTATAATGAATTTTTTAAACTAAAAAAAACTATTTTAACCTTGGAAAATTAATATTATATACTTATATAAAAACGACTAGTATTTGGGGGGTTGTGGGAGGTCCCCTAAAATCCTGTTTAGAATACATAAATTTTTACTTGTATGTTTCTTTAAAACTAAATTCAAATTAAAGCCACTGTCTTCTAACATTAATTTTAAATTTCTAAACAGACATTCTCCTGTAACAAATATTTAGGGCGCATGCAATATTAAATTATCTCAATAAAGCCACAGAAATTACGAAAAATGTCATATTTTGTTTAATGACAGTAATTAAAGTGTACATTTTATAAATAATAATAAAGTATTAGCAAGCAAAATATATCAATCACATTATCTCTGATGCGGCCACTCTCATGCCAATGCTCTTGCTATAACATTTTTTTTAAAAAAAATTGTGTTGCAAAGCTTTATTTTTCTTTTTGATTAAAAAGTGCACTCTATGATTTACAAAAACATTTGCAATTTTAGTGATAAACTCGCAACATTGAGGGAAATCTTTAAAATGCTCCATTACAGATATTATTAGAAGATTTTGTAAAGTTTTCAAATTCAATTTTGCATGTAGGATTTGCTCTTGATTGGATCTGAAAAGATTTTCTAAATGAAGTAAAATGCTGTATACTTCTTCAGAAACATAAACTAAGTGATAAAAAATCTTTTTTTAAAATTCTTTATGTTTTGAAAATGATCGTTTTGATGTTACACAGTTATTATTAGATAAATTATTTGTGCAAATAGAACAAAGTTTACTTCTACTTAAGATAATATTTGCAATAATCCACATAAATAATAGAGGGCATTTTCTTCACTTTTTGGAAGTTGCCATGTACATTTACAGTTTCAAAAAATAAATTTAATCTTTATTAAAATCAATATCAAAGCATATTTTTTTAAATAGCGATATCATTTAAATCCTTTTTTTTTAACTGTTTGCACGTCCAAAAGCACAAAAAGTCGGCATATTCGTGTGAAATAATTTTTCATCTGTCTAAAACTAGCTTGGTAAAAAATTATCTAAACATATTTTTCGCTAAAACAAAAATGATGACACTCACAAGATCGCAATTCCGAAATAAATCTCCATTCAAAACATCCCGCCGACTGAATCCTCATTCCCCGAAGCACCAAAATGTGGCATCTTTCTCACGTGACTCTGAACGTCCAATCGAAATACGAAGCGGCAAAAAGCGCCGGGGAAAACAGTGTCGCTACTTAAGTCAGAGAGAATCGAGGGCTTTAAGTAGGACAACACAAGACACACCACACATACACAAGTGACAGATTCTGCCATCTGTCGCCACCTCCACAATTTAGTCATGTCCCTGAAGGGGAGGGAAATTTTCTCCAAGGACCTGTACCCGTGGGAAACTGCGCAATGACCGCCCACAGGACATTCGGACCCAACAGATTTAACGAGCACGTACTCCGCATATACTCGACAAACCCAAACATCCATTCCTCAACGGGATTCGAGCCCGGATCCAGCAGCTCCAAAGGCTAACGTCTTAACCACTGCGCCGCTGGATACGACTGGCGTCGTATTTTAGAACCACAGTCAAGTGACGAGATGACATCTGAATAGGCACCCAACGCAACCGTTAAGAGCGACATCGTACTCAGCGTTAGGACTTTGAAGGATATTTAACGTGCACTCCCTTACACAGGGTATTATGTGTCGGGCTTTTTTGGCTGCACGGGCCGTTTATAAGTCGGCAGTTAATTTGGCGATGCCCGGACCCGAACCTGTTTTTGTTTTACCCTGTTTTTCATATTTTCATACAATTAAAACAAGCATTATCTATTTTTTCAAAAAGACATGATTCTTCCATCTAACGATAGATAAGTATGAGTAAAACTTAGTGAGAAAAAAAATAGAAAGCTGATTGGATTGGATTGGATTGGTTGACATATATTTTCAGGCTTGTGTGCTTGGTCGCAAAGACCCGCTTATAAACCATCGTCAAGTAGGACAACACAAGACACACACAAACACATATGACAGATGTTGCCATCTGTCGCCACCTCCACAATTTAGACATGTCCCTGAAGGGGACGAAAGCTGATGATTGCCAAATGGAATAATTGGCGGTGAAATGGTTCCCACCATGCATTCCCTTAATTGTTTTGAGCACTGTAGTATTCATTCTTCAACCATTGTCTAAACGACGGCACATTAAAACAAAAAAAGCCAAAGATTAAAATAACCTTATCAAAATCGAATAACTTGTTTAATTCGTAAAAGTCTAAGTTTGTTTCGTTAAATAAATTCGAATTCCAATTGCCAAATATGTCAATAAACTTCCACTGTGAAATTTTTTAATTCATATATAGTTGCATAAGTTCAAAAATAAGAATGGACCACCATTACAGTAACGAGCTATATTATTAAAATTGTAACAAATACCAATTAGAAGGCTAATTGATATACTTTGCGGTGATTAATTTGTCATTAGATTTTCAAGAAGGTATAATTAGTTTTACTAATATGGCTTATATTAGTAAAACTAATTATAGCCTTACATATACAGTCGTAATATAACTTTTTATTATTATTTCTTAATTTTTGTTTTGATATTTATTAATTAATCTGTCGGTAAGGTAAACGAAGCATCTTGTTTTCTCGTAAACCTAGTTTATATACATAAAGAAATTATTCCTTACCTTCGCAGGCAAAGGTCAGTTGCTTTGAAATTCTTGTGCGTGTTATTACATTGGAAAGTTGTCCGTTTTCAAACATACGCAGGGCATTCTTTATTAAAAATTCTTTAGCAGGTCTATTAAAAACTATTCTTTACTCTTGTAGATAAAGGGTAGTAGTCCGCGTTATTAAATTAGAATATGGTAATTTTTCTATTAAGGTACAGTATTATGTATGACGCTTTTAAAAATATTTCGTATTCAAAAACCCTTATTTATTCTTGAAGATAAAGGCCAGTTTTCGATGTTTTTACATTGGAAAAATACAATTTTTGTGTGCGTTAAGTATTACAGTATTATGCATGATTTTAAAAATATTTATTTGCTTAAATATACGGGTAATTTCACGCCAGAAGGGCCAAAAAGGCAAACAAAAAATTCTACAGTTGGGTAACGTTTATATTTGCTTTAGAAAGGTTTAAATTTTATTTATTTTTTTGTATCAATAACTATTACTGTTTCATCTTTGGCAACACAGCAGCTTCAAAATGGCTGCTTTGTTTTAAAAGCAAGGTCTCGTGTTTTTTCATCATTTTGAACAAATGGATTTTATGGCAAGAAACACATTTTATCAAATTTTTTGGTAAAATTATTAAAATACACTATCAGAACTAACTTTAAAACACGTTATTAATTGGTATTTATAACTAAACGATATTTAATTAAGAAGTTAAAAATCTTCTTTTTGACTGCAGTGTCAGTCACGTAAAGATATAAAAGTTTTTATAACTTTTTAAAATGAGGCTTTACTTCAAATTTTTTACGATATTTTCTTACTATAGTAAACTCTGTGTAATTCCACACCTTTTTAATTTTAAAATAAAAAGCATTTTTTTCTATTTTTAACAAATTTTAGCTTTGTAGTGTCAGTCACAATGTAGGGTCAGTCACAACTTCTTTTTGATCTAGATGTTTTAGATTATCTAAAATATTTGTAGATTTCTTATATTTTGATAATTTTGATTTAAGATGGCTATATATCATCAGCTAAAAGAAAAAAGAAAGCAAAGGGGAAGTTTTTAGGATAAGTTTTAAAAATTTAAATAAAATGAAAGCGAAAACCACTTTACGGACAACACTTCAATTAAAAGTAACCACCTCTATTGTAATCCTCCAACCGTTTGACTTGGGTGGTAATTTTCTTTCGAAAGTCATGGTCCTCTTTGCCTTCAGTCATGGTAAAGAACCAATGGATGGACTTCGTGATACAGTGAGGAGGGGATAAAAAAAGTCACACTTTCTATGAAATTTAACCCACATTTTGCAAAAGATATTTTCACTTTGCATAAGAAATCTGCCCAAACACATCACAATTATACCTTTCTGTCAACTGTGTAAAGGTCAAAAGAGGTAGATTAAATGATATATGCTCATCAAAGGAAGATAAACTTTCCGATTCCAGTCACTCAAAAATTGCTATGTTTTTTTTTAATTAAACAAATGCCAATTTAAAACAAATAAATCTCAACAAAATTCTGAAAATGAACTTGATGCTGGAAAAAGAGCTTTATTTCCTTTTGTAGTTAAATTATCGTCAAATATTTTGTGGACAAATGTAAAGTAAAGATGCTTTATTCAATAAAACTGAAACATCTGCAATGATCCGAAAGTCTTTTTGGGGGGCATGAGAAAGAAGGTTTTTCAGAAAAGGCTATTGAAGAAAGTAGTAAGGAAACTACCAGAAACCAACTTTAGGGGACGTTGTGTAACTTTTTCAAACTATATTTTTACCATGTACGCAATTTTTATCTTACCATATTCAAAACTATTTACATATGTTCTGTAATTATTGCCTAAATTTCCATTTCTGTTATACAATTCACATGATGTAGTGTGTCACAAGTTGAATGTAGTGTAAGTCACGCACAAAAGTGCTAATAAATTATTTCCTATGATATTTCAATACTTTAGCTTTAAACCTTATACATAAGATAAGCACTGGTAGAATGTTGATTTACTGCATTTTGAAGAAGAAATTAAAGTTTAAGAAATTACCAGAGACCTACTTTAGGGGACACTGTGTAACTTTTTCTAACCATAATTTTTACCATTTTTGCAATTTTTAACTTACCATGTTCAAAATTATTTACATATGTTGTGTTACTGTTGCTTAAAATTCCATATCGGTGATACAATTAACAATGTAGTGTCAGTCACGAATTGAATGTAGTGTCAGTCACGCACAGAAATGTTAATAAATTATTTCCTATGGTATTTCAGTACTTTTTTGCAATTCATATATTTAGCCTTAATCCTTATTCTTCAAATAAGCAGTAGTAGAATGCTGATTTACTGAACAATCAGAAGAAATTAGAATTTTTATGATAGCCAAAAATCTACGAATTTTCATGTAGTGTCAGTCACATAAGGAGATTTTTATTGTTTTTTAGTTAAATACTAAATTTTTTTTAAAAAATTACTGATTGCTTAAAAAAACTATATGCTCAGGGGTATATTGACAAACAATATTTTTTTAATAAATAAAAATAATTACGAACTATGCAAAGGAAATTGGTTAGATCGTTCTGATGTAGTGTCAGTCACGCGCGGAAATGCCCATACATATTTATTTCCACTTGGCAAAATAAATGACAGTGATTGCGCCCTCTAGAAGGGAGAGTGTAAGCTTTATAGCCCATTTCATATTTCCACTTACATATATTTATAAAAAGAAAAGTATATAAAAATTATATTCGAATACCCTTGGGTGACAGACCTAATAGCAACTTGCCCGAACAAAAATAACGCAGATCCCTTATTTTATCCCAAATTAAAGAAAACTAAGAGGCTTTTTATGGCGGTGTGTGTTAAAGGAGGCCAAGGTCCTTCATGGAATGTAGCGCCAAGAAGTAAATAAGAGGCTTTTATTTTTAGATCAGGCAAATCTAACTTGACTTACTCCAAAAAAATACTCCAATGAGCTAATTGTCTTATTCCGCAATCATCAAAATTCGATCACAACCTACTAATAACAGTGGTCGTAGTAAAAGCAAGCTCTGCGCCCCACTGACAAAGACGTATGAGGCAAATTTTTGAAATCAGGGTTTGTCATTGCCTTAAAAAACATCTCATCACGGCAAGATACGAAGTTACCCTCAATTGGAGAACATAATTTCCCCTTGATTGTTTACACGGGGCTGTGTTTTTTTTTCGATTTGTATAGTTGTTCTTTGATTTATCTCTCCTTGTAGCCCTTACATTATATGAATACAAAACAACAACAGGCCAAAGGCCCAGTAAGTTTGGTCCAAAATATTTCTAATTTTTTACTACTTTCCACACTGTAAAAAAAACTGTTGTTTTTACAGTTGAAAACTGTCAACTTTGACGCAAGTTAATAAATGTTTTTTATGGTTATTTTTTCACTGGGAAACTGTAATTTCTCTTACAGGAAAACTGTAATTTTAACAGGGAGAAACTGTTATTTTAGCACGGAGAAACTGTTAAATTAGGCGTGCAAAGAGTAACGTGATTGAGAACATAGGGAAGCACAAATACCCGATACTAGCCCCAGCGACCGAGTAATTACTTTGTCGCAGACGGTTCAGTATTGAGCTCGTACACAAGAGGTTCCTGGATCAAAACTGGGCCCAGTACGTCCCTCTTCCAGGATCCTCTTGGATGCGAGCCCAATACTGAACCGTCTGCGACAAAGTAATTACTCGGTCGCGAGGCTAATACTATGGGTATTTGACATGACCGAAGTGCACATTAATTCACACTTTAAATGCTCATTAAACCTTAAATAGTGCTTTAAAAGGTTGAAGTTTGCTTGAAAATGGTCCAAGAGCCAACAAACCTGCCTATGTCAACTGTTGGCTTATTTCGGAAGACGTAAGTTAGTTTCAGTTATTCAAGTACATAAAACAGAAAGACATGGAGGGCTTAGGTTTTACCTTAAATAGCGGGACCAGAGGACATGGTCAGAAATTGAATAAAGCTTGCTTTAGAAAAGATGTTTAGAAAAGAAATCATTATTTTTACGATCGAATCGTCAATGAGTGGAATGAAGAAGAATCTCGATAACTATTGGAAACAGGTAAGGAATTAGATATATTTTGGACTTTGTATTTGTAATACCTTCCAGAGTCATTTCCTGCACTTCCTTCGAACAGAGTACCATACGGTGCTATGTTTTCACGTCAAATTTATTCAACATTTGAAGCTCGAGAAAGAAATTATTTGCATTCTAGTTGCTCATCATTTTGGTGAAAATATTTCACCTTCAATTATTCGTAATTTTTTACGACTTAAAAAAATACAAGCAAGAAAAGATCTTCATTAATGAAATTTGTATGGTGCTATACTATTTAAAATACTTTTATCACACTATTAGATCCTAATTAAGAAGAGAGATTCTGTCTGTCTACAACAGCCTAAAGAAAAAAATTATCTTAATAAAACAGAGAGATCTTATTGGATCCAATTTTAGGTGAGATTTTAGATATCAGATCGTTTGAGTACACTATATCATGGTAGCCTTACAAAAAAGACGCATGTTTCGTTTTTTGCAGTATTCGTTATTTGTACACTCTTAAAACAAACGACTGAATTTAAATCATTCTGAGTTAATTTTCACTCTCTTCAGTGTCGAAAATGCACTTATCCTATTGGAGTGGATTTCACTCTTTTGTTTAGTTAAAACTCCGACAGGATCACTCCAAACGAGTGATTTTAACTCAGGCCTAGTTAATTTTCACTCCTTTCCAGTGTCGAAAATGCACTTATCCTATATGAGTGGATTTCACTCGTTTGTTTTAAGAGTGTAATTGTTTGCATTTTGCTAGATATTCATTGCAGATGAAAAGTAAATCTTATTTATTATTCCTACGTCCTCAGCAATCTCAGAAAAATATCGTAAACTTAGTTCACTTGTACAAAACACCACAACACCATTTCCGCACTCGGGGGGTTGGGCTGGGGGTTAAACCCAGTAAAGTCAGCACTAAATCCGTCTTTTCGAATTTCAACCTCAATCGGTCATCATCCGCATGAGGGGAAATTTACCTTCTTTGCCAGAAGTTGCTGCTCTTTTTTCTTTTTGCCAACAAGTAACTTTCTAGAATTTCATCGCAAATGAGAGAGTGTTTTAGAGGGGCGGAAAGGAATGGCGCCACAGACCGCGGAAGAAACGAAAGAAATAACGAAATTTTAGATGACACCTGTTGTTCACCAGGTTAAATGAACACAAGGTGAACTCTGTTAAGGTTAAGTTAGGTTTGAATTATCGTCGCTCTAGAGCTACACGACACGAGGGCTATTGGCGACGGGCGTCGTATTTTAGAACCGCAGTCAAGTGACGAGCCAACACCTGAATAGGCACCCTACTCAACCGTTAAGGACAACAAAGACTTACACCAAATTTCTAAACACAATTTTAATTAGAAAATATATTTTTTAAAAAATTTCAAATCAAAATTTTA
This sequence comes from Hylyphantes graminicola, assembly GCA_023701765.1. Lineage (NCBI taxonomy): Eukaryota > Metazoa > Arthropoda > Arachnida > Araneae > Linyphiidae > Hylyphantes > Hylyphantes graminicola. The sequence continues at coordinate 19,460,038 of CM043119.1, forward strand.
AATTAAAAAAAAAATTCTAATTAAAATTGAGTTTAGAAATTAGGTATAAGTCTTTGTTTGCACATATATGTACAATACAAAGTCATTTCCTTGGTCATTTCTTCAATTTTGACTTCATAATGTGGCGCGCAAGCCTAATCCCAATACTTTCAAATTTTGTAAATAGTTTCTTGTTTGTTATCATTTATTTTAGTTTTGGCTTAAGTTTCATAAATTTTAAAATTTGTTTTATAATAAATAAACCTTACAGAATTACATATAAAAAATTATACTTATATATTGAGTAGTTAAAAAATAATATGAAATTGAAAACTATGCTTTGTAGTACCTTCTTTGCACATTTTTAAGACTCCTATGACCCCTTAAAAGGAAGAAAATAACAGGTTAACATTCGGTTTTCGACAAAGAACCCAAACATCTACCTCCAACCGCAGACCGATTCTGACCTTGCAAGGTCGTAAACGAAATGAACGAAAACAAAAGCTACCTGTTGCCCCCTCCCCCCCTCTTTCCCAATGATTTCACCCCCCGGGGATGAGAAGGAGGGTCGTGAGAAGATGGGGGGAGGGGGGAATTTTCTTCACTTCTCCCCCCTCCCCCTCTTACAACACCTGCCCAGACACTTGCGCTATTCTTTTATTTATCGGCATTCCGCCGGTTTGATTTGTTAAAGGTGTAAGGGAACACCAAACGTATTTTTACCCTCTAATGCATGAATTTTTATTTTCATCCCAAAAAAAAATATAAATGTATCTTTAATACTCACACATAATGGAAAAAATACTAAAAAAAATTTAACTGCATTAGAATTTAAATAATCTCAATTTTTTTTTAAAAAAATTCTATATGACAAAAACCAACTGCAAAATTCCAATTTTGATAATAATGACTAGAAAACTACTAAAAATATTTCAAAATAACCCTTTATAACTTTTATTGATTTTTCAAAACAATTTATTAGTATTTAGTACTAATACTATTATTCTTTGAATACTGCCAAAAACGTAATTTCACAAAAGTTAATAACCTCACTCTTTAATTTTTGAATACACTTTTACTACTGTCATCTATGAGGATTATTAGTAACTAAAACTTTAAAAATGAAATGTAATAGATAAAAAAAACACAGATTTGTCTTGGAGGAGTTCTAATTTAATCGAATAAAGTGGATTATGTTACTTGTTACCAAACGGTAACAGTATGCATTAGACGGTTAATTAGACTTGTTTGATTGATTTGAGTAATTTAGTTTAGTTTAAATAAAAATACTGTAATTGAAACCTAAGGCGAAGTTATTCATGCATATAACTATGTAAATCTTATATTTTCCAGAGGGGGAAATGTTCGGAATTGATTTCGATGAGGTGCGTTTTGATTGATGACATAGTATACGGATTGATTGAATTAATTTGAATTGGAAAAAATTATATATGCGTTTTGATTGATGACATAGTATACGGATTGATTGAATAAATTTGAATTGGAAAAAAATGATATAAAATAGTAAAGAAAAATTATGAAATCCATAATTGAGGAGAAATTTTTCATGCATACGACGAAGCTGTGTTGGTTGGAAAGAAAATATTTAATAGGTAATATGCTGTATAAATATAATGGAAATTCCTACACTCTTAAAACAAAAGAGTGAAATCCACTCCAGTAGGAGAAGTGCATTTTCGACACTGGAAAGGAGTGAATATTAACTCAGGCTGAGTTAAAATCACTCGTTTGGATTGATCCTTTCTGAGGTTTAACACACAAAGGATCCACTTCAAAAGGGGAAGTGCATTTTCTAGGCTGGAGGAGGGAAAATCAATCAGACAGAGTTAAAATCGCACGTTCGTTTTAAGAGTGTATTCGAGGTTTCTGTAACAAGAGACATTGAGGCCTATGACGGACCCTTGAGCAAGATGCAATTTCGTTCTTTGAATGTTAGTGGAGGAATATATTATATAAGAACATAATTCCATTTAAAAAAAACTTTATGAATAATATAATAAACATTTATACTTTTTTTAATTAAGTTTTCAGCGAAGTACAGTTTATAATTTGTTCGGTAATTTATAATTTTGTTTGTAGCGGCGTACATGCCAGAGCGGACCCTGTTGAGTTTATCATAACTTCATTACTCCATCATATTTCCGTCAATTTTCGCCCAAAAAAAAATCTCTTAGACCCAAACATTCTTGTTAACATTAAAAAAAATCCTTTCGACCAATATTTTATTTAACAGCTACACTAGATCCCAACACTCTAAAAAATGAATGCTCAAAAACGACGAAATTTTCCTTAATTTTGACGATTCCGTTACTGGCACATGCTCCGAGTTTTCGTTTCCTCAAAATGATCACATTTGAATTGTCATTTTTATGAGGATTTGAATCGTCATTTTTATGAGGATTTGAATGTCGTCTAATCTAAAGAAATATTTCGTCATTTTTGAGCATGTAAGTACAACAATGAGATATAGTTTCCTCAAAATCAAAATACGGAATCGTCAAATCATGATCGTAAAAGTGAGGATTCGCGTTTACTCAAAATTCAAATGATAGTTTGACGAACAATCCTCAAAATTAACGAAATGAATCTTGAGGATTCATGAATCATCAAAAATAAAAGTGTTATTCCTGAGAGTGCAGCTTATAATTTCGTCCGGTAATTTATAATTTTGTTTGTAGCGGCGTACATGCCAGAGCGGACCCTATTGAGTTTATCATGACTCCATTACTCCATATTTCCATCAATTTTCACCAAAAAAAAATCTCTTAGACCCAAACATTCTTGTAACATTTAAAAAAAATCCTTTCGACCAATATTTTATTTAACAGCTACTCTAGATCCCAACCAGTATAAAACTTATTTTAGTGAAATTGAAACAATGTTCCCAAACCAAACATGTCACAACATTTAGAACTTTGGTCTACCGTCTGGTAGGTTAATTATTTATTCAATCACCTTTGGTTCAAATCGTAAAATGTGCTTTTACTGATTTTTTTTTGTCTAAAAGACAGTCGATACTTTAAAAGGCAATACGATTTGAATATGCTGAAGGCCGTAGTTAATGACGTCTATTATTTTGTGTTATGATAACAAAGCGCTAAGTATCGGGTATTTTTTCTGTAAAAACATTGAATTATTATTGTTATTTAAATTTGACAATAAACTTTAAATTTAAAGTTGAAACGTTTTCTTTGAGTAGATAATGTCTTGTCCGACCATAAATTCCGGATTGGCTAGTGATGAATAATCCATAAGAAACTTAAATTTGTGACATTTCAAAACACATAATTTTAATTTTTGCAAAGGCTTTGAATGGAACATTGAATTATTGTTACATTTCAAAACATTGAAACATTTTTTGTAATTTAAATTTGCTAATTTACTTTAAATTTAAATTTGAAACGTTTTCTTTGAGTAGATAATGTTCTTCCGACCATGAATTCCGGATTAGCTAATGAATATAAGGAACTGAAATTTGTTGCTCCTCAAAAAATAAAATTTTAATATTTGCAAAGGCTTTGGGAAAGTATCGGGTATTTTATTCCGAGAAAATATTTTATTAGTACTATAATTAAACTGTCCATTTAAATTAAATTTTTAAATAAAAGTTTTCGGTGTGTGTCTGGCACCTTGGACGACAATAAATGATTGATTACCTAATTAAAAATGAAAGTGACTTAAACTAATTTTAAAAGCTTTTTCGAAATTTGTTCTCGGTCAGTCAACCGTGGTAAATTACGAAGTAGTAATAGAAAACCGAAAAAATAGCGACAATGGTCATTTTGAATCATCAAATTGGGTCTGAGACATAAGCCCGACAGCCGAAGTCTCGACAAGGCAGAATATCGCCACACTCTCAGAAATGAATGCTCAAAAAAGACGAAATTTTCCTTAATTTTGATGATCCGTTTACTGGCAAATGCTCCGAGTTTTTCTTTCCTCAAAGTGAGAAAATTTGATTCGTCATTTTTATGAGGATTCGAATTTCGTCTAATCTAAAGAAATATTTCGTCATTTTTGAGCTACAGTAATGAGATTTAGTTTCCTCAAAATCAAGATACAGAATCGTCAAATCAAGATCGTTAAAGTGAGGATTCGCGTTTACTCAAAAGTCACGTGATAGTTTGACGAAATAATCCTCAAAATTAACGAAATGAGGCTTGAGTATTAATGAATCGTCAAAAATGAAAGTGTTAGTTCTGAGAGTGTAGCAAAAACCCGACAGGGCAAATCTCGATAGGGACGAAATCCCAACAGGTTCGAAAATGCCTACAAATCAATAAATTATTGACGTTATGCTTTAATGAAGGACGCGGTACTTAAATTTTAACGCTGCCCAAAAAGTAATTAAACATGATCGTATGCTGTGGAAATTGCATAAAAAAAGAAATATTCCTTTATAATTGGTAGAGTTTATGGAATATGATATAGTGGTTTGATAAAATGTTTTTGTAAATATTATGTGGAATTTTTCAACATAACGACATAAATAAGAAAAATGCTAATTATTTAATTAAAATGGTACTGGTGTAAATAAAGAATCACAAGAGCAACATAAAACTGAACATTAATGAATAAATTGTATATGAATATACATAATATTGTCGGATATATTTGCCCTCAATATTTCAAGTTTTGTTATTTTCATCATTGAGATTCGCTGTTGGATCAACTAAAGATTGAATTTAACAAAAATAGCTGGAACTAACAAAAAATTACAATTTTCACAACAGATATAAAAAAATAAATTCCTCCCCAACTGTAACTTTGAAAAAACCCTAAACGAAAAACCAATCACCAAATAATGACAACAAATCGAGAGTACCATATTTGGAAATTTCAAAACCTTACCTTGGTATTCAATATTAAATTTCCCCAAGATCTTTCGAAATATTTCTCTAAGAAGATGGCATCACTTGTAGACAATGTATCTTCTCCCACTATTAAACCGATTAATAAAAACGCCAAAGCTAAAACAATTCCATTTTTGCTGCATCAGGAAAACGTTTATGTCGAACTTTATACCGAGAATTAAAGAACGAAATTTTGGTTGCATTCCAATAGGTTGTGATAGACAATTCTTCGTAAAAAGTGAGGGTAGGGTGTCCAGCTGACTGTTAGACAGGAACGAAATTTTATACATTCGTTTTGATTTCATTGTTTTGAAAATAAAGTTACTGTACAATGTGCAATCGATGTTAAGTGTATCATTCTGGAAAATATTATATAAAAGTCCTCCTAATTCAAATACAGTGCGATTAATTTCCAACTTAATAAATCAAAAGCAATATTTTTATTTTAGTTTCAAGAATAGAAAATAAAAATGGCAAACCTAATCTTTGGCATATTTTTTAAAGTTTTAATACATTTTTGTATATAAAATGGTTTGAAATAGTAGCAGATTATTCAATACATAAAAATTTAGGAATTGATTTGCTTTTTATTATCCGCCTGCATGGTCAATTTCATCTATATAAAATAAATAATAACTAGTTTTTTTAACAGAATTTTCTTTAAGAAGTTCTCGAAATTCCAATTTTTAATCCATCCATGTTTAACATTTCATTAGTTCAAAGTTTTAAATAAAAATCGCTACTATCTGAAATTCCAAATAGTTTGGCCATCAAATCAATTAGTGAAATTTCATTAGTTCATAGATAAAACAGTGCCGCTGTGATCGGTTCAAGTAGTATACGGTTAAAAATGTAAACCGTACACCGAGTTACGAGTTCAAACTGCCAATTGTATGGAAATTTTTTGTGGAAGTAATTAACTTTTTTTAGAGTGCATCAAGAAAATAGAAATCATTGTTAAAACATATCTAAAATATTATTTGTGCAGCTACACTAAAATGAAATTTTATGAAAAAGAAAGCATTTAAAAATATACAGCCTCAAGTACATTAAAATAACGTGAAATAAATAAAATTCAAATTAATTGGTTTAGATTCACTGGTTAGACAAATGCAGAATGCGTAGAAACTCTAAAGCTCAATAGTTTTGAACAAAACAAAATATCCCCAAACGAAGCAAAAATACTTTTGTAAAAACATTTTCTTATTTTTTAATCCACAATTTTTTTTAAAAGAAATATTTTTTGAATGTAGTATGATAAGTTCAACGAGCAAATGCAAAATAGAGCACGCAAAATACCAAATAAACAACTGTAGTTTGCTAATACGAAACTTATTCCCAAAAAGAAATGCCAATATATTCTTATTCATTGAAATTTCGGAAGTGATTGCAGATAAATATCATTATACGATTTTTTTTTATTAAAAACTAGATTTCTTAGCCTATATTTGAAAAAACGAAAATGTTAGTGTTGTCTGCCTTCTTGTTACTTTAAAATATAATTTTTAAAAGCTATTTTCATGTATTGGTGTAGAATTTATGGAAAATGTAGAAACACAATTATGCTTATAAAGACGTAGGAGAAGAAAACAAAGAACCTTCTTATACACAATTTCAATTCTTATTATTGATGGGATTTAGTAGCAGATAGCAACGTGTAGATTGAGAAAGACTTTTATTTAACATCATTAGAACAATCAATTTAAGTTATGGAATTAATAATGAAGTTTAGGGCGATTTACTGGACCAACGGTCCCGCCATTAGGGATAGGTTACTAGCGTGGCTCTTCTTAGAGAGCAGGATTCAAAAGAGTAAGTAAGACTGTTCGCTTCGAACGAAGCACAGTTCAGTTTGGCGGAGGGATACTTAGGAGAGTTCACTTCACAGTCAGGGGACAGGCAAGTTATTGGTGATACTCCATCAAACCCCCGCTCAACGATGAGTTGCCTGTCTGTTTATGTAAGTCCCATGAGTTGACAACAATACTTATGCTTGGGTGCACACAATGATTTGGTCAAAACATCAGCTGGCATGTCGTTGGTACTTAAGTAAACAACATTTATTTCACCCTTTTCGTAAATTTCGCGCACAAAGTGATGACGGACGTCAATATGCTTTGTTCGTGCATGAAACACTGGGTTCCGCACTAGCTTTTGTGCAGACTGATTATCACTGAACACTATTGTCGGATCACAAACACATGAAGGGGATAATTCACTAAAAAATCTTCTTAGATGGACCACTTCTTTCGATGTTTCTGACAGTGCCATGTATTCAGCTTCAGTTGTTGACAAGGCCACTGTTCGCTGCTTTCTTGCTTCCCATGTAATGGCACCACCAGCGTATTTGCAGATGAATCCGGTGAAACTTCTTCTATCGGAAGTGCAGGAAGCAAAATTTGCGTCAGCATATGCAGTGAGGGGTTCACCCGTCTTCTTGAATTCGATGCCTTGATCCCTGGTGAGTTTCAGATATCTGAGGATTCTCTTCGCTGCTTGCCAATGGAGCTTTCCAGGATTGTTGTTGAATTGGCTGAGGAAGTTGACACTGTGGGTGATGTCGGGTCTGGTAGCTACTGAGAGGTACATCAGTGATCCGATCAGGGACTGGTAAGGGATGTCTTTCATCTCAGATCTTTCAGCGTCGGTCTTTGGGCTCATGTCAGCTGTCAATCTTTGATTTGGGTCCAATGGTGTTGACACTGTCTTCGCATCTTCCATGTTGAACTTTCTAAGCAGGTCATCAATGTATTTTGTCTGTGTCATCTTCAATTTTCCTTGGTCTTGTGAAAACTCAATTCCTAGGCAATAATGTAGACGTCCCAAATCTTTCATTTTAAATGATGATGCTAGTTTGTCGCGAATGGAAAAGTAGCTTTTTTCTGAATCGGTGAAGCACAATAAATCATCTACGAAAACACACACAATGATTTCTTGAGTGGCAGTATTTAATTTATAAATGCAAGGGTCTGATTGAAGAGCACCAAAACCAAGCGAGTTAAGCTTTTCATGTAATTTCTTGTACCACTGTCGACCTGATTGCTTTAGCCCATAAAGCGATCTATTCAACAGGCAAACTTTATTTGGTTCTTCAAAACCTTCAGGTAGCTCCATGTAGACGGTTTCTTCAATGTCGCCGTTGATATATGCTGTTACAAAATCCAGTTGATATGCTTTCAGATTGTTTTCGACTGCATAAGAGATCACAGCGCGAATTGAAGATAGCCGAGAGACCGGGGAATAGCTGTCTTGATAATCACCTGGCTTTTGGAAACAGCCCTTGGCGACAAGTCGGGCCTTCAACTTGTCCACCGTGCCATCTTGTTTAAACTTTGTCTTCAATACCCATTTGGATGGGATTATTTTTTCATTCTTTGGTCTTTCTACGAGCTTCCAAGCTTCTTGTTGTTGAAGTGAGTGATATTCTTCCTCCATGGCTGCGATCCAGTCATCCTTTTGTTTACTTTGTACGGCTTCGGCGAAGCTGGGGGATGTCAACACAACTTCTCCGCTCCTGCTCGCCGGCGATGTAAACATGGCGCTATTGGCGGTCGCCAACTTGGCGTAGTGATACAGCTTCCTTGGTCGCCCTGGATTCATCGTCCTCTCTTTCCGTGGGCGCCCGGCAACCCTTCGGAGCTTGTCTGCGCCATCCGGTTCTGGTTTCTCCTCCTCTCCTGAAGTGACGTCGTCGTCGCCAAGGGACTGCTCATCTCTCATTGGTTGATGGTCGTCTGGCGGCGGGGACATGGTCTCAGGATCGGGTTCTCCGTGAGTGTCGGCTGCTGGATCTGGATCTTCGATGGGGAAATCGTACCATTGCTCATCTTCTTCTAAAGTTGGATTCATTTCTTCTATGAACTTAGCATCTCGACTTACGATGACAGTTCTTGTTTTGGGATCGAAAAAACGATAGGCTTTCGCTTCGTCGGAGTATCCAATAAAGATTACTTCATGTGATCTTGGTTCAAATTTGGATTTTTTGGGTTTGTTTAGCACAAATGCTTTTTGTCCGAAAATTTTGAAGTAAGATGCTGATGGCTTTCTGTCGAAGAATAGTTCGTATGGGGTCTTGTTTTCGGCTACGCCCTTGGTTGGACATCGATTTCTGATGTGAGCGCTGGTTCGAACGGCTTCGGCCCAAAAACTTGAATCAAGGTTTGCTTGGGAGAGTAGACATCTCGCTGTGGAGCAAAAAATCTTGTTCTTGACCTCTGCAACTCCGTTTTGTTGTGGACTGTAGGGAGCAGATTTTTCTCGGCGTATACCTTCTTGGCTTAAGAATTTGTCGAATTCTTTACCCACGTATTCCAGGCCGTTGTCTGTTCGTAAAACCTTGATCTTCTTACCCGTACGATTTTCATTGCAGGCTTTATACTTCAGAAATGCATCTTTTGCTTCATCTTTATTCTTTAGGAAGAATATTTCGGTGTACCTTGATTTGTCATCGATGAATGTCACAAAATATCGCGATCCGCCAAGTGAGGGAATCTTCATAGGACCACACAAGTCCGAATGTACAAGTTCGAGGATATCCTTTGCAACAAATTTAGACTTTTTCGGATAAGGGGTGGCACATTGCTTACTTTGAATGCAGATTTTGCAGTCCTTAATAGAGTCATTGTTGTTTTTGAAAGATAGTCCTTTGATCATATTTTGTGATCGTAACTTCTTCAGATCGTTCATGTTTAGGTGACCGAATTTTTGATGCCAGATTTCTAATTCGGTGACGACAGCTGCCCTTTCTTCGATTGGTTCGACAAAATAAAGATTTCCTTTTCTTTCAGCTCGGAGCAATGTAGAACCATCTTCTGAAAGTACTTTAGCTTCGTGAGCGTCGAATACTACTATTCGGTTGTCACGGGTACACTTGGAAGTTGACAGCAGGTTTGTTTTGAGTTCAGGAACGCATAGGACATTTTCTAGCTTCAATGTCCTTGTACCATATTCTTCATCTGGAACAGTTATTCTGACGGATCCTTTACCCGTTATTTTAGCTGGTTTGTCGTCTGCTAACGTTATATAAGAGTCCACTTGTGATGAAAATTCGGAAAACATGGAGTTATCGAAAATCATGTGACTCGACGCCCCGCTGTCTAGGATAAATTTGTTACTTCGCCCGGAGCATACAGCGGCGACTGCCTCTTCTGGCGGGGAATTCCCTTTTTCTTGCTCCTTCGTTGCCATGGCGACGGCAGGTGTTGAGCTTTCCTTTTGATTGGGATAGTTCTTTTTATTCATTTCTCGCTGGCGTTTATAGCAGACGTCATATTTATGACCCTTTTTCGAGCAATAAGAACACACGATGTTTTTATTTTGCTGTTTTTTATCATTCTGTTTTTGATTCCAAGTGGATTTCGAATGCGAGTTGAATCTTTTTGAAGATAAATAGGCGTTCGGGATATCTTGTTGACTTTCCCCGCCACGTCGGGATTCCGATTCTTCTAAGATTTTGATTTTTAGTGCGTCGGGAGCTGGGAGAGTGTCTCTGGACTCGATCGCGCACCGGAAGTTTTCGAAACTGTCTGGAATGCTGTACAGCAAAAGTATAGAAAGTAGGTCGTCGACGATTGATATATCCATTTCTTGTAGTTTATCGACCGTCACGAAGAAGCTGTTTATGTGGTCGGACATATTTTCTGACGAGGACATCTTCTTAAACAGAAGTTGTTTCAAGAGCGTCGCTTTCTTCGCAGGACCTTTCGATGAGTAAACATCTTTAAGTTTATCCCAGACTTCTTTAGAAGTGGAGCACTGCTTTATATGACACAATTCGCTCGGGCACATGGACAGGATAATGTCGGCTCTGGCCTTTTGGTCGTCGGAAATCCATTTGGCGATCTTCTCGGCATCGGTTTCCGGTTTTGGTTCCGCTCCAGTAACAAAGTTCCAATGATCGTTTTTAACCAGGATGGCTTCGATTTGTAGTTTCCAAGTATCGTAATTGTCCTTTCCAAGTTTTTGGATGTTTGACTGATTCGATGACATTCTTCTATTCGTTGAAGACAGGAAACGGGGGAAAAGTTCGAGAAGCCGGCCTTTCGTTATACAAAGTCTCTAAGCCTCGTGTTAGGCCTCGTACGTCACCGCGCAGTGGTTAGACTTGCTGGGAGACATAACCTTTGATGGGATTTAGTAGCAGATAGCAACGTGTAGATTGAGAAAGACTTTTATTTAACATCATTAGAACAATCAATTTAAGTTATGGAATTAATAATGAAGTTTAGGGCGATTTACTGGACCAACGGTCCCGCCATTAGGGATAGGTTACTAGCGTGGCTCTTCTTAGAGAGCAGGATTCAAAAGAGTAAGTAAGACTGTTCGCTTCGAACGAAGCACAGTTCAGTTTGGCGGAGGGATACTTAGGAGAGTTCACTTCACAGTCAGGGGACAGGCAAGTTATTGGTGATACTCCATCAATTATGAATAGACAAAGGTATTTTGCTTTTCGAATACTAAATAGCTACGTCATATTATGAAGTTAAGAATTTTTGATGTTGAACAAAGTAAATGATTAATATTATTGAAAGTATGGAGGTAACCATAGTTTTATTTAATTGCAATTCAATTTAAAATTTATATTAAGGTTTATCATTTACACTTTCCAAAAAAATGGTCGTTGTGGCATTAACGTACTTAATGCCACAACGACCATTATATATGGAAAGTGTAAATGATAAACCTTATTATAAATTTTTAATAATAATAAAACCTTAATATAATCCATTAATATCTTTTGAAAAGCCGCCCCGGTGGCTCAATTGTTAGAATACTGGCCTTTGGAGCTGCTGGGGTCGGGTTCGAATCCCGGCAGGCCTGGATGCTTGTGACCGTCAATAAATGTTGTTATTTGTCTATGTGTTATTCCTTTCTTTGTGACTGTAAACATTCTTTCTGTGTCTGTCCCACTTGACGAAAGCTTATAAGCGGTTCACTGAGCAAGCACACAAGCTGGAATACATATGTATCATACCCAGGGCCTGCTCTTCCATAAGGCCTGTTAGGCCCGGGCCTAGGGCCCCCAAATTTTAGGGGCCCCTAAATTTCAGGTTCTAGTGTAGTAAATGCCGTAAATCCCTTAAATATCAGAAAACTAGAATAAATTCTCATACTTCACTTTGTTTTTTTTCTTGGTTATAAATGAGAAATTGGCCTATAGGGATATTTTTGATCGATATTTATAAGGCAGCCAATAAAACCGTAGCAAAATTTGATACACACTTCAATATTGCACCATCATTTTGGAAATCATACAAAACATTTTCCGTCAAGGGGCCCCCAAAATAGGTTAGTGCCTATAGTCCGGGTTTTCCTAGAGCAGGCCCTGATCATACCATACCATCTTTTGAAAAACAGTACAACAGTAGTTGAAGTAATAATGTACTAAGTAAACACATTTACACTAACAGCATTCGCTAACTGAAAATGTAAAGCTATTCGAAATATAAATAAAAACTTGTCTTGTTATGATGCATATAGTTATTAGAAAATGTTTGAAACTAATAAAATTTCTGAGAAAGAGTTTGTTAAGTTGATGCTATTATAAGATGTTGTTATGCGGCCAAAAGCTTAAGTGGTTGTGAAAAATGTGTTGCATAATAAACCATTTAAATTAAAATTCAAAGCTTTTAAATTCGTTTGCTTAGAAGTTTGTTTCCTGTTATTAAATTTGAAGTATATATCTTTGAATTTATTTTATAATTGGCCTCTTCTATTTATCTTAGGAAACAGATTTGATTGTGACCTCTTCAATTGTTTAATGATCTGACAAATATGTTTGGGAAAAAAGAGCATTGGTAATTTATTTTGTAATTTTAAGAAAATTTTTCGTTTGCTTCAACATTTTTACTAATCGCACAAGATGTATTAGGACAAATTCCAAGCGTGTGTCAACGAGATACAATGGGGTTGTTTCACGGCGAATCTGGCAACACCTCTCTTCCTCAATTAGAATTTCAAAGATGGAGGCCTCCATGCTCGTTTAATTCGAGATAGCCACTCATTCATCAATTCAGGATCAGCATGGGGAAATACGTGTAATGAAACTCTTTTTTCTGCACAATTTTGCGTTAATGAATTATTCGTACAGCCAACAACACAGCAAAAACTTGGCATTTAAAAAAATTAACTTCAATATTCTCAACGAAAACTCACTGCCGAATAACAAAAACAAAACATAAACAGTAATTCTAATGGGGTCGGTCCGAAATGAACGGGTCCGATTCTAAAGTTGGTTGGTTGGTAGACATACATTTTCAGGTTTGTGTGCTTGCTCAGGGATCCGCTTAAAACCTTCGTCAAGTAAGACAGACACAACACACTCACCCACAAATACACATACGTGACAGATGCTGCCATCTATTGCGCGCTAGTTTCCTAACCGTTGTGCTGCCGGGTCAACACGGTAATTCTAAAGCAGAAACATTAAATTCTAATTGAGGATGACAAGTGTTGCCAGATTCGTCGTGAAACAACCCCATAGAGTCATTCTCAAAAAATGTTTATATGCAAACTGCGTCATAAATAGCGTCATTAAATTAGAATGCTACTTCTATTTTGAAATTTGAATGTTTAGAATACTCACTTCTTGCTACACCATAACCGCAATCATTAAATGCTTATATTACCGTCAAAGCGGGTATCTTTGGCCACGGAGGGTAACTTTGGCCACTCGTCGGAAAAAGATTTGTTTCTTAATTTCTCTTCATAAAATGATCTCATCTTAAATTGTTTTACATTTTTGGAAATGTGGAAATATCGCCTTTCATTTCATGTAAAAAAAAATCTCATTCTAAATCTGGCAATACTACAAATGCTGTTTTCATTCTTACGAGCATAAAATGACAAAAATCTATCTCTTCCAACTTTTGTCTGGAACACTTAAAAAAAGATTGAAAATATTTAAATAAAACACTCTATTCGATTCTTTTATTAATGAGGAAGAATATTACACCATTTGCTTTATTCTAAGTTGACTACTTTTTATGCTGTATTTAAATATTTGTAATTGGGAAGCTTTTGTTGATGAATGCGGGTAACTTTGGCCATAGATGTAAATATTTCTTTATGGAACTTTGCACTTTAAAAAATGTATATAAAAGTGTATTAAGTTAAGTTTAACTATTTTTGAAAAAATTCTTACTTTTATGATTACTCATTTTTTAGATATATTTTTTTTAATCTCATGATTTTAAACATTAAAAAGATAAAGATAGAATGCAAGATACGTATTCTACTCAAAATCGCAAATGTCGAAAGGTAAACATTTTCAAATTCCTAATTATAAATATATTATTTTTCACCTTTTATAATAAAATCGTTTGCTTTTTACAAATATATTTTTGTTATTAAATCTTGCTTCAAAAAAGTTCTTTTTTCCTTATTAAAATAGAAGTTTATTTTTCTTTCTTTTAAGTGACAAACAATACTAGTATTCAACGTGTAATGCCATTCCACGATGCACTGCAATGTAAATGTTAAGTTATATACCATTTTAAATAACTATATGTCTTGTAACTTTGTTATTTTTGGGTTTAAAGTTTTAATATTGCTATTTAAATCGTTAACACAGCTTTTAAGGATGTTAAAAAGTATGTTTCTTATGTATTTCTTGGGTGGCCAAAGTTACCCGCCCGGCTCCTAACAGTGTCTTATTTTTTAAAATTAATACCAATTTTTTATTAATTTATAAAATGTAACAAAAATGCCTGAAATTTATTCCTAAATGTACAATACTTAGAATGCATAAGGATTTTTAAGTGTTTAAATCATTTTTGAAGTTAAATTTTTCTTCTTTTGTGAAAAAAACTATGATTTTGGCCAAAGTTACCCGCACTGACGGTAGCTTTTAGTTTTTTTTTACAAAAATGTTGCAAACATTTAAGGAGTAGTAGTGTGTACTAACCAGTGAATGAACGCTTAAGCACAATTTGTTTTAAGAAAATTCATACATTTTAACCCTTTCAGTCCCAAAAATTTACTACACTACAGAAACATCTGATATTCGCAAAATAAGCTTATTTTAGGTCAAATATATATGAATTCCATAAGAAAAAAATCTATTTAAACTTTTTATATGGTTTTTGAAACAATGCCAAAATTCTCTAAATGTGGAGAACAACAAAATAAAAAAATATATATTACCTAAAAACACTTCGAGTTATATATTTTAAGGTATCTGACCATATTATTAAAAAAATTAGTAATTATTTTAACCGAAATAGTTTAAATTGTGTTTTAAATATGTGGAACTGAAGTAAACTTATCAAAAATCAGGAGAAACGCTTGTTGACAATTTTCCAAATAAAAAAAATAGTAGTTCTGACTTCTATTGAGATTAAAGTAAAATTTTGTCTGATAGAACAAAGTGTGAAGAATCGAATGATGTGTGTTTGGATGTCACAGCGGGACATAAACATTTTGAAAAAAAATATTGAAAGTGATGATGCCAAATGGCATCACTGGGACTGAAAGGGTTAAGAAAATATAGCTTGTGGGTTTGTGACAATGTGAACACATCTGTCGTAATATGTAAATTCTACAAAAAAAAACTGTTGTGTGGAAGTGGGTTAGGTGACAGATTCTGTTACAAACCTACTTGTTAATTTACATTTCCTATTTTAAGTGCATTTTGGTGTACTTTTTTGGTGTTTGTTCTACGAATAATTAAATATTTATTTATAACTGCAAATAAAGCATGCGGACGATAAGTATATTTATTTAATTGGCGATAGAAAATTAATGAAAATAATTGATTTGGCTTTAAGAAGTTGAAATTATAGCTGGATGCTGTGTTGAGTGAAATTTATTTCAATGTATATAAATTTAATGTAGAAACGATTGTTGATGTCACTTAGCCTACCTAGTCTCACCTAGTTTTTTCAAGATAATAATTTTAGTACGTATTTAAATAACAGGAAAGTAGGCTATTTTAGTTCTTTTAGAACTTCTTGTTTATAATAACGTGCAAAAGTGTGAAATTTGTGTTCTTACTTTTGTCTTATTTAATTTCCTTTAATAATTTCTGTAGTACTTGTAGTTAAAGCTCTAGATTAGCGGTCGCCAGTCGCCAACTGACGACTATTACATCGAAAGTGGCTACCTAAAAATCGAACCCCAGTCGCCAAAAGTGGCGATCATAATTTTTCCTTTTTGTTCAGCAAGTAATTAATACTGAAGCTGCATTTCTAAAATAATAATTTAAAAAAAACGCTCCGATTCTATGCTGTCGGGAAGAAAGACTTGATGACAGTTGTTGCTCATCTGTGAAATTTTCCCCTAATCATTGGCTGGTGTTTTGTGTGACGTCACTGAGCCGGCCTCCGTGTGACTTAAATGGCGTTGGGCGACGAAAATGTCAAATGCAAATTTGATTTTTTAATCTTGCTTTACGATATTAGCAATTTACAGGTGATTGATTTACAGCTGATTAAGATCTCAACTATCCATTTAAACAATTCTAATATGAAAAAATTTAATGAACAATCGGTGGACGACATCGAGAATTCTCCGAAACCAATAGAAGTTGAACTGTATGTACATAAAATAATTTTCCCCTTTCAATAATGGTCAATCACATAATACTTACATATTTGGTATGATCCTTTTTTTACTGTCAATATTTTCGTATCAAAAATGCCTTAGTAAAATTTTGTTTTGTGGAAAGTCGCACTTCTTTTTGCCGTATATACTTAAATTTAAAACTAGCAACTAAAAATCCAAATGTGGCTACCATTTTTTTTCACTCTGGTAGCCACTGGCTACTATTAAAAATTCCCAGTCTAGAGCATTACTTGTAGTTTCCATGGAGATATTAGAAAATGCAAAAGTAATGAACCAATAGAAGTAAGTGAGTTTCATGTCCATTTAGTTTCTATGGAGATATTTGTGACATCATTTTGTTTTTCTACCAATCAGATACCCTTATTTACTTTACCGCACTAGTGCTTTTTGTTTAGTTAGGAAATACGCAGCGCTATATCGCTGGGGGGCCGGGGCTCTTGTTTTGTAAGTACGACGAACCTTATCGGAACTGTTGCATGTGAACTGGTCTAAAAGAGTTCATCCAGTTTAAATTGAATTTTTGTTAGTTTTAAGTAGTGGTATCATCAATAAACTTTAAAGTTATCTTTAATTGAATACCTTTTTTTTACAAGTGAAAAATTATAAATTTTAATTACGTTCACTTAAAATTGACAATTTTATAATCTAATTTTGCTGCAAACTTCATTATTAATGGCCAATTAAAAAACGTCGCATAGTCATTATAAGATATACGTAATCTAAAAAAAATAAATGTTTTTGAATTGGTTTGTCTGTTTTCAAAACATTGGTTGCTATTAACTCTAGTATAATTATACTCTAATTCCCAAGCATTTTCAAAACAATTAAGGAGCTTAGTTTAAGAGCGTGCTAAGTGACAAAAAAGTGAAAAGGAGAAAATGATCTTTTAAGTTTTTCGTTTCCTCTTAGATGCGTTAAAAAGGCACTTGAAAAATGTAAAATTTACGCTGAACTAAAAGTTTATGAAAGAGGGAAACTTGTTATCGTTAAAGAAGGGAGTAACGAGTTCACTGATACAAAAATATAATTTTTTTTCAAAAATGTCACTTACCACGTTCTTCCACTAAGCTCTTCAACTGTTCAAATTTCACTATAATGAGATTTTCCCCCGATGTTATTTTTAAATTACCGGCTATCTTAATCAGTTAGCAGATTCCTAGAAGTGAATTAAGATCGTTAGAGCTTGATATCAAATGATATATATTTTCTGTACAGAAGTTTCATTGACCTACAATTAATGGAAACAGCAGTAGTATTTAAAATGAGAAGCCACATTTTTTTTTTTTTTTGGGGGGGGGGGGGAATTTCAAAATAAAAAAATTATTTTGCCAAGAATGTTTGCGAAATTCGTGTTAGTTAGAGACAAGTTAAAGACATTATATCACCTGATTTCTAATGTTAAATTTTATTCGTAATTATTTAAGGGGGTATAAGACGCAAAATCTTTTTTAAAAATCTGGAAAAGTATTGTCTTAAAAAATAACACAGATATTTTGGAATAATTTCAAACAAAAATTTAATTTATATCTACAATAGAACGCGAGATGTGTAGTTTCTTGCGTCATGACATCTGGTGTTGGCCAAAAATTCTAAATACCCAAAATTCTAAAATGTTTACTATTACTTTAATCTTTTCCAAATTTGGCATTGGGATTTCATATGTAATGAATAATGCTATTTACTCACTTTTTTATTTAAACATAATTTATTTATTTAAAACGGTGATTTTCAACTAAAAAAAGAGGTTTACGCTAACAAGTCTAACACCTTGAATTTTCCAGCTATAAACATTATTTATGTGTTAAATTCTTCGTTTTGAGCAAATACATGCAATGACCCTCTAGAGTTGCATACAAATTACAAGAAAGGAAGTTATTGAGAAAAATGTTATGAATTAACTAAAAAAAAGATTTTTTTTTCGATTAACTTACACTTGGACATTTAAAAAAAACTACTATATTTACACCAGATGTTGGAGGTTTATAGCACAGTTATATTTAGTATTAGCATCTGTAAAAAATTTCAGGTATAATAAGGTAAAATTTTGTATGCTAGAAGTGTTAGCGTAAGCCCCTTTTTTTAGTTGAAAAACGCCGTTAATAAATCAATTATAATTAAATAAAAAATTGCCTAAAAAGCATTGTTCATTATATTTGAAATCACTATGCCAAATTTGGAAAAGATTAAAGTAATTCACTAAAATTTAAGAATTTTGGGTATTCGAATACCTTAACATAAAACAATATCTAGCTAATTTAAGATGCAGTTTTAATATTACGAGAATATATATGTATTGTTTTATAAATTTGTCTGAACATATTCATATTCTTTTTAAAATCAGAACAACAACAAAATTGACAAACATACAGTTGTACTCTTGCTTAAATGACAAATTAAAAACTCGAAATTCAAAATCGAATTTGGTAGAACTCTTAAGACCCTAGTTTGTGATCACTCATCTTTTTTCCAAGCAAAAACAGTAGGTGATCTTCTCCATATTAATCACATTCAAAAGCTTCAGTACCTTATTTCATTTTCCACGTCAAAATTTACCATAGTTTATAAGCACTGATAAGAGAATCAAAGAACCCTGTGATACGAAGATGGCATACGTAATTAAAAAGTCTATCTTACACCTCACCCCATAGATTTAGAAAGTAGCAGATATGCCCATCGATTCCACAATCCCGTACAACGCAATACAAACCGCGCGATTGTGTGATGAATCCACATTTCGCCGTTTTTGCAAAGCATCACGGGATACTGGTTCACAAAAAATGCTTTTGCCGAAGAGTTACATACAATAAAAACTGCATTTTAAATCTGCTTCTTTTATGAATATATGCCTCATGTCTGCCAGAAATTATCAATACATATCCAGCTATAAACTTATGCTAGCAAAGCTGATAAAAAGTTTTAATTAGTAAATATTAAATATATATATTTTATTAGTCGAATTATCTCATGGTGCCATCTGGTGGCGTATGGCATGCTAGGGCTTGCGAACTGACTTATGGGATACAGGTTCACAAATGGCTTCACCTTTCCCCCTAGGGGCAGATCTGCTTCTTTCTAAATCTATACATCACCCTATTATAGAAGTTCCCCGAAATATAATCCATATTCCTACACCCATAGTTTCACACTGGGGTCTCATTTTTGTGTTATGTTTAAAGAGCGACTACTGCGTGTTATTGTTAATTCATTTTGAATGTACCCTTTGTTATTTTCGCTTTATAGCATGCGGAAGGTCCCAGGTTCGGGTCCCAGGTTCGGTAAACGGCCCGTGCAGCCAAAAATGTCCGACGAATAATACCCCGTGTTTGGGAGTGCACGTTAAATGTCCTGCAAAGTCCTAACGCTGCGTACGATGTCGCCCTTAACGGTTGCGTTGGGTGCCTATTCAGGTGTTGGCTCGTCACCTGACTGTGGTTCTAAAATACGACGTCCGTCGCCAATAGCCCTCGTGTAGCTCTAGTGCGACGATATTTCAAAACCTAGCCTATTTTCGCTTTAGCCGTCTGAGGGATGAGCAAAAATTCGCGAAACAAACTGTAATCACAAATTCGAAATGTTGTGCTCATTATTATTTTATATTTTTGAGTATATTTATTTGACAGTAAATAGACTTTTTACCCTTATCAATACTTTGAATTTTTAAGTTTAATAAAATTATAAAAATTACTTATTTTTTAAAGTAATTATTAAAAAAAGGGACCTATTATAAATGTTCATTTTATTTTTCCCAATTGAGAGTCCTGAGACGGATTTTAAAAAATTGCCACATTCTACTATGAAAAAACTCTTTAAAAAGTAACACATAAGGATTTTCAGAAGAACATAACAGATAAATGGTGCCCGCATGGCCGAGTTGTTGGGATCGCCGACCATCAGTCTGTGTGCTGTAACGGGTGAGGGTTCGATTCCCGCCTTCGCCCCGGGTGTACTTCTTTTCTTTGTGACAGTAAAAACTCTTTCTGTGTCTGTCTTACTTGACGAAAGCTTATAAGCAGGTCTCTGACAAAGCACACAAGCCGGAATATATACACTCTCAGAAATAACACTTTCATTTTCGACGATTCATGAATCCTCAAGCCTCATTTCGTTAATTTTGAGGATTGTTTCGTCAAACTATCAAGTGACTTTTGAGTAAACGCGAATCCTCACTTTTACAATCGTGATTTGACGATTCTGTATCTTGATTTTGAGGAAACTGAATCTCATTGTCGTACTCACATGCTCAAAAATGACGAAATATTTCTTTAGATTAGACGACATTCAAATCCTCATAAAAATGACGATTCAAATTTCCTCACTTTGAGGAAACGAAAACTCGGAGCATTTGCCAGTAATGGAATCGTCAAAATTAAGAAAAATTTCGTCGTTTTTGAACATTCATTTTTAAGAGTGTATGTACCTACCCCACAGAGAAATACAATTCTCGAGGTTACAACAATATCTCAGCCATCTCCAATAACAAAGCTTAAATAACAGGCTGGTCAAGTTAAAAAGGGCTGGTCGACGCCTTGCAATTTCCAAGGAATCACTTTCGCAGTCGGGAGCCGCTAAGGAGAGGGCAAGGCTGACCCCCGGCACAAAAGGATGGTCTGGAAGGTGTAATTGGGTACCTTGACACCTGTCTGTCGGATATCCCGTTGTAGGGTGAAATTTAAGGTTGAGGAAAAGGAAGCTTAAGTGGTTGTTGGCAAATGCAGGATTGAAATTTGCTTGGATCAATGAACTCGGATGCTTCAGGAATCAAACATGGAGGAATGAATGAAACTATACTAAAAATGGAAAATGATAATCATTGGTCAGAACTTGTCAGGAAGAATGAAACAATTAAATAGAAAGGGAGAACTATTGGTCTAAATAATGTGAAATTTAAAAACAACCCTAGTGGAGCAATAGAATTTTTCTTGACGAAGACTCTAAGTTTAAAACTTTAAGTCATGTAACCATAGGCATAAGATAAATATTATAAATGCCGTTGAGCTCCTTATGTAAAATGAAAATGTTCCATAAAGATCCAGATGGGAAGTATTTTACGAATCCGACGTCCACGAGGACGGCCATTTCCCAATTAACGTTCGTGATGCATTTTATTTTTAAAATTTTGTTTTTGTTGTCTTAACATGAGTCGAACGTTGCGTCGATCGAAAACGAATGCGGCCCGACACTGCATGAAACGGCAGCAAAGCATCATTTATTTTGGTAGCTTAAAATCGGAAACAATTCCAATAAAAAGGCGAAAACCACTAACTACAGAAAATGGTCCTACCGACGAGACGATATCGAAACAAATGAAAATCGTTTTCAAATTTACGACAAAGAGGAGAAAGAGACTATTTTCGGAGACTTGGACAAAAAAAAATACCATGGGTGGAGTTCCGTGAGGAAGAACAAAAAAAAGTGCGTTTTGAAAATGGATCAAATCTGACATATCCTATTAAAAAGAAATACTCGGTTAGTATTAGTTATCTACTAACCTAGTATTTCTTTTATTACTCTATAATGTAATTGTAGTAATTAGTGTGCAATTTATATAAATGTTTGTAATAATACGGGGAAATTATATCTATATATATTTAGATGCTATTTATATAGTTTGAGTTTGACGGATAAATTTCAAAGGAGGACTGGTACATTCTTGGACAAGCCGTCCTCGGGGAGGGCAATATTTCTTAAATTTTTCTAGCCCCGATATATATTTACGACCTTAGCTCTAGTTCGTGAAATAGGAGAGTAGAGTTCATTAAATAGAGCACACACTGAATCGGAATATTAGTCTCTATTTTTGAAATGTGTTGCGTGAAATAGATAATTTAAACTTTATTATGCACAGTATACACTCTTAAAACAAAAGAGTGGCGTCCACTCCTATAGGAGGAGTGCATTTTCGACAATGGAAAGGAGTGAAAATTAACTCCTAAATCGCTCATAATCGCCCTCAATCGCTTTAAAATCGCTCGTTTATTGTTAAGATTGTTGGAGGTTTAACAAATCAAAAGAGTGAAATCTACTCCTAAAAGGGAAGTGCATTTTCGACACCAAAAGGAGTGAAGTTTCACTTTTTTATGTGAGACATGTGAAGTAACAATTCATTTGCACGCATTCACCTGAATCAGGACCTCTAGTCACCTACTACGGCAGGGGTGATGTATTCAGGGAAAAGAGTGTGGATTAAGGGGCCAGTTAAGGCACAAAAAATATGAAGGGTCTTAAGAAATATGATCAGTCATTGAACTTTTACTAAGTATTATGATTTTAAGGGAGAGAGATGTATTAGTGCAAGTCATGCAATGTATGTTGATAAACTTCAGTGAATGCCACAAAATTCCTTCCATTGAGACGGATATCACGAAAGTACTGAAAACTTTATCTCAAGATTGATTTTTTCAAGTCATAGCTACTGCTGATGAGACTTAAAAATTGATAAATTGGTGGACTTCTACTGCTTTACATGATTTAGTCAGACAATAAAAAAAAATCAGAATAATATTAGGATTTCCAATGCTAAGATGATAAGTCGGGCTCTAGAGGTCAAAGAATTTTATTATTACCAGCCTATAAATCAAGTACTCACGTTGACCTTCACCTGACCGGAGTTGACAATTTTGAGCAGTATACTTTTTGTGTTTAAACTCATCAAATGACTATTGAAGGTAGAGAAAACATTTTCCAAACAAAACAAAGTTTGAGCTACCGAAGCTCAAAGCTAATGCCGAGGTCTTGACCGTAACATTGATACTTGAGGTGTACGTACACACTTGAATTTTTTTTTAAATATTTCACTTAAAAATCCAATTTTTTTTTATATTTGAAAAATTCATAATTGTATAAGGGAACGTGCAAAATAATGTTTGAAAATTAAATGTTAATTAATTAGTTAGCATTTTATGTATTAATTAGCATGTTCTTAAAACAGTCATAACTCAACAATAATTAACTTAGACCAATAAAACAAGTATGCAAATTAATCACCAATTCCTTCGAAAGGGCATGAACCTCAAACCAAGTTTATGGCTCTTTTAGTTTTTTTAATTTTTATCAATTTAATTAATTTTTAAATTTTTTATAGCAACATTAGAAAAATCCAAATTTTTAGAAAAAAATGCCTTTGCAATCAATATAAAATAATTTTAAGAACCAAATCTTCTTTTTTGAGGTTCATGCCCTCCCCTAACTTATTCCACAAGAAAATAAACAATTCGTTTGACAAAGTGTTAACTTTAACTTTAGTTATCATTGTTAAAGCAAAGTAACTTATGAGAAAAATGAAGTTTTGAAAAAATTGAGTTTAAAGGTTATAAAAAGCTGAGTACCTTTCACAATTTGGAAAACTAGAAAAACCTCTGTAACTTTTTATTGGAGTGAAGTACCAGTACTAACATAACATCAATTTAAAGAGGAAGAATTGGAGATTCTAATGAACTTAAAAACAAAAAAATGCCTAATTTGGTTATTTTTGGCCTCTTCAAGTGTTCATGTATACCTTAAATATCATCTTCAATCAACTATCCATTCGTGAAAAGGTCAAAGACTGAATCTTTCCTAACAAGCCCGAAACTGTGCATGCTTCAGAATCTGCGTGACCTGTTACACTATTCCTGCTTCAAGTACCAATGATTGCTGTCGAAAGATGGGTTTAATAAAGGGTCATTGAGGGTACTCTCACAGAGATCAAAAAACCTCACCACGACATATTTGTGTTCAAGAATGTCTTTTAGTGCCAACTCCGAGGTTTTAATAGATGAAAATAATAAGACCTTGTCTGTAGTAAATAATAGCAAATTCATCGCGCCACTGCACATTCGACATGAGATCCGAATAACAAGTAAAGCGCTAAAAATCTTTCATTAGCAATGAAATATATTTGACTCTGAAAAATTACATGAATATCTGCTACCCTTTTTATCTGTAGTCAATGATGTGTGCGAAGTCAGTATTTAGTATGAATCCATCTTTAATGTACAAGCTATGTTTTTAAGCAAATAAATTTTCTCTATTAGATGTAAATGAGAGGGGAAGCATCATGCTATTTCAAATACAAAGATTCTATAAAATTCCAGAAATATGACTCAGAAAAAATTTCTCTGAAGAAGCCGAAACTTGTATTAAGGTAGGCGAGTACCCAAAATTCTGAAATCTTTACTATTACTTTAATCTTTTCCAAATTTGGCATAGTGATTTCAAATATAATAAACTATGCTCTTTAGGCAATTCTTGATTTATTTTAAGGGGTCACAGGAGTCTTAAAAATGTGCAAAGAAGATACTACATAGCATAGTTTGATCTCTCTTGTAATTTTTTAACTACTCAATAAATGAGTATAATTTTTTTATATGTAATTCTACAAGATTTATTTGTTATAAAACAAGTTTTAAAATTTATGAAACTTTAGCCAAAACTAAAATAAATGATATTAAACATGAAGGTACTTGAACACACTGTGATTAGGCTTGCGCGGCAAATTGTGAGGTCAAAACTGAACACATGACCAAGAAAATGACTTTATATTGTACAAATATGTACAAACTAGGACTTATACCTAAATTCTCAGCTCAATTTTAATTAGAAATTATTTTAAGAACTTTTTTCTAAAAAAATTATTAAAAATTTAAAAATTTTGATTTTAAATTTTTTTAAAAATAATTTCTAATTAAAATTGAGCTGAGAATTTAGGTATAAGTCTTTGTTTGTACAATATAAAGTCATTTTTTTATTCATTTTTTTCAATTTTGACCTCACAATTTGCCGCGCAAGCCTAATCACAGTGTGTTCAAGTACCTTCATGTTTAATATCATTTATTTTAGTTTTTGCTAAAGTTTCATAAATTTTAAAACTTGTTTTATAATAAATAAATCTTGTAGAATTACATATAAAAAAAATTATACTTATACATTGAGTAGTTAAAAAATGACATGAAAGATCAGACTATGCTTTGTAGTATCTTCTTTGCACATTTTTAAGACTCCTTAGACCCCTTAAACGGTGTTTTACAGCTAAAAAAGGGGGTACGCTAACACTTATAGCATAAAAAATTTTACATTAATTTACCTGAATTTTTTTACAGATGCTATTACAATATATATCTGTGCTATAAACCTCTAACATCTGATGCAATATCGTAGTTTTTTTTTTTAATGTCCAAGTGTAAGTTTATCGAAAAAAAAAACTTTTTTTTTAGTTAATTCATAGCATTTTTTCTTAATAACTTATTTTCTTGTAATTTGTATATAACTCTATAGAGTCATTGCATGTATCAGTTCAATACGAAGAATTTAACACATAATTAATGCTTATAGGAGGAAAATTCAATGTGGTAGACTTGTTAGCGTAAACCTCTTTTTTTAGTTGAAAAACACCGCGTTTAAAATAAATAAATAATATTTAAATTGAAAAAAAATGCCTAAATAGCATTGTCCATTATATTTGAAATCACTATGCCAAATTTGGAAAAGATTAAAGTTATAGTAAAAATTTTAGAATTTTGTGGAATTTTGGGTACTCGCCTACCTTAATTTACCAATCGTTCCATAAGTAATATATCTGTTTCCCCATTTCCCTTTACTGGTTTAAGTGACCCACATTGAATCTTTATCTTCCCAAAAAAATTGCCCGTAAGGAGTTGCCTGCCTTACAGACCTGTATTCTTTGCGATGATAAATTCTAGCGATGAAAATTGAACTTCAAGAAAAAGTATTTTATGAAATCGATTCCGCTAAATTTCAAAATCCTTATCTCCGAATATCTTACGTTACAACAATTAATGAGTTCCTTCTTCATCTACAGAACCTTCAAAAATTATCTTAACTTTTACGCAGACAGAGATGGTTACTTAACCAGTCGTAGTCACGCATGGACCTGAATCAGGTATTAACACTTTCAACACAGACATAGAAACCAGCTGAGTTTTTTACGAAAAGAACTAAGAGCGCAAAATCCTCTAATGGCCAGAAAAGTTGAACTTATGAGGCAAGGAACCTGCATTTAAACGTGTGCACGCGAAAACAAAAAAATCTTGTGGCGATTTTTTTCGGGGGGGGGGGGGGGGGGGGGGGGGGGGGTATGAAGGTTTGAATTTAGAGCAATTGAATACTCGAATTTCGCAGTATTGTGAACCATGTATTAATAAAAGGAGAAAAAAAAGAAAACGATATGTATTACTATATTCAGGTTAAAATTAATATCCCTATGGAACATAATAGTTAGATCCAAGATAGTTTAAAAAGTCATCAATACGATTATTAAGCTACATTCCATTTCTTTATTGCTTTTATCTAAACAAAATTATTTCTCCACGAGTGATCCTGTCAAATTTCACGTCATTCTATGGCCATTACTTCTCATTGTAAACCAAATTTTAATCAAGACTTTTAGTAATTCGGCTGTGATGAATACAATCTTCTAATGGGAAATTTAATCTATTAAAGTCTTCTAATCGAAAATGTATTTTTCAGAATATATAATTGGAAAGTTAATCTTTCAGAAGAGTCTTCAATCATGTAATAGGACATACCATTATTAGTTACTAATATTAAGATAGTTTTAATATTTTAATTCAATTATAATTCCACCCTATTTCGTTTACACTCCTTGCCAACCTAAGTTGGGTAATTAGAAATATGCTATGGAGAAGATCCTTCCGAGGAAGTAAAGAGTTCCACAGATTATTTGTGAATCCATCAAGAAAACATGTTTAAAAGATTAATTTCGTTTAAGGGGTCATAGGAGTCTTAAAAATGTGCAAAGAAGGTACTACAAAGTATAGTTTGATATTTCATGTAATTTTTTAACTACTAAATATATAAGCACAATTTTTTTATACGTATTTCTACAAGATTTATTTAATATAAAGCAAATTTTAAATTTATGAAACTTTAGCCAAAACTAAAATAAATGATATTAAACATAAAGCTATGTTAACACATTGGGATTAGGCTTGCACGGCAAATTTTGAGGTCAAAATTGAAAAAATGACCAAGAAAATAACTTTATATTGTTCAAATATGTACAAACAAAGACTTTTCCTAAATTTTCATCTCAATTTTAATTAGAAATTATTTTTTTAAAAATTTAAAATCAAAATTTAAATTTTATTATTTTTTTTAGAAAAAAATTCTTAAAATAATTTCTAATTAAAATTGAGCTGAGAATTTAGGTATAAGTCCTAGTTTGTACATTTTTGTACAATATAAAGTCATTTTCTTGGTCATTTTTCAATTTTGACCTCAAAATTTGCCGCGCAAGCCTAATCCCAATGTGTTCAAATAGCTTTATGTTTAATATCATTTATTTTAGTTTTGGCTGAAGTTTCATAAATTTTAAAATTTGTTTTATAATAAATAAATCTTGTAGAATTACATATAAAAAAAAATTGTACTCATTTATTGAGTAGTTAAAAAATGACATGAAAGATCAAACTATGCTTTGTAGTACCTTCTTTGCACATTTTTAAGACTCCTATGACCCCTTAAGGTCTAACAGATTTGAATATTATTTGTGAAAATTTGGCAATTTTATCAGAATGAAAAGTGCATTTTGGTTAAATTGTGTTCAGATCATTTTGTTTGTAAATATTACCTTATAAGAGTTTCCAACTAACGAACCAACCGCGCTTTCCCCTCTGCCTTTTACTCTTTGTTTTTACCCAAGTTAGGTTGGCAAGGAGTGTAAAAGAACCGAGCTTAAGTTTGCATCAGAGAAATGTATAGGCGGAAGAATCTGCATAAACAACGCTGCTGGCGCCGAAATTTCGCCTGCTGCTATTGGCTGCTCCTTCAACCCTGATATTCGTGCGCCCTGTTACGTCAAAATCGAAGGGAAAAAATAGTTAAAATAACACTCTAGCTGAAGCTAAACTAATAAAATTAATAAATTTGTCTTGAAATAACAAATCAATTTGTTTATTGAATGTGAAATACCTTTTTGTATTCGATTCTCGCACTCAAAAATGAGAACTATTTACCCTTTTTCTCGTAGAACATTTGTATACTGCAAACTTATGGTCGGTTTAGGTGCAGTTCCTTTCAGACAAAACATGATCTGATTTTTCGAGAACCTCACGTGTCCCCCGATGGCACGTTTTCGAACTAAAAAAAAAAGTTCTTTTCCTCTCTCCTACGCCCTTGAAGAAAGTGCTCGGGTTTTTGACCTATTCTGACAACTCGGATGACAGAGGGTGTTGTAGGAAGGGAGCGGTTGGCCACTTCAATTCAAGGCAGGTATGCATGCACTCATGTTCAGCAATTACGTGGTAATTAAAAAAAAGGGATTTCCCTAAAGCAGAACTTCCCGACCGACGTTTTTAGACTCGCGGTGAACTCTCAAAATGAATGCTCAAAAACGACGAAATTTTCCTTAATTTTGACGATTCCGTTTACTGGCAAATGCTCCGAGTTTCCGATTACTGCCAAATGCTCCGAGTTCCCCTTTCCTCAAAGTGAGGAAATTTGAATCGTCATTTTTATGAGGATTTGAATGTCGTCTAATCTAAAGAAATATTTCGTCATTTTTGAGCGTGTGAGTACAACAATGAGATTCAGTTTCCTCAAGATCAAGATGCAGAATCGTCCAATCACGATCGTAAAAGTGAGGATTCGCGTTTACTCAAAGGTCACGTGATAGTTTGACGAAACAATCCTCAAAATTAATGAAATGAGGCTTGAGGATTCATGAATCGTCAAAAATGAAAGTGTTATTTCTGAGAGTGCACATCTCTAAAATTGGCGATTTTAGAACTCGGATGACAGAGGTTGTAGGAAGGGAGCGGTTGGATGCTTCAAGGCAGGTATGCATGCACTCATGTTCAGCAATTACGTGGTAATTAAAAAAGGGATTTCCCTAAAGCAGAACTTCCCGATCGACGTTTTTAGACTCGCGGTGCTATTCAAAATCTGGACCTCTGAGTCTGGAGGGTACATCTCTAAAATTGGCGATTTTCGAATTGTTTTTGCTTCATGTTTTTTTAATAACTTACTCTCTCAGAAATAACACTTTCATTTTTGACGATTAATGAATCCTCAAGTCTCATTTCGTTAATTTTGAGGATTGTTTCGTCAAACTATCATGTGACTTTTGAGTAAACGCGAATCCTCACTTTTACGATCGTGATTTGACGATTCTGTATCTTGATTTGGAGGAAACTGAACCTCGTTGTACTCACATGCTCAAAAATGACGGAATATTTCTTTAGATTAGACGACATTCAAATCCTCATAAAATGACGATTCAAATTTCCTCACTTAGATTAAAGGAAAACTCGGAGTATTTGCCAATAATCGGAATCGTCAAAATTATGGAAAATTTCGTCGTTTTTGAGCATTTATTTTTTGAGAGTGTGAGTCTGGAGGGGTACATCTCTAAAATTGCCGATTTTAGAATTGTTTTTACTTTTTTTTGATAACCTGGTATGAAGTGTAAGGAAATAAAAGTATTGCAATGGAGTCAAAAATCCCGTGTTCTCTACACGTTTTGGAGGGTTTCGACCATTACCTCCTACAGCTAGGGAAGCCGTCGCACGGGAGAAACTTCGAGTGATCACGTGGTCTCATGAAGCATTAAAAGTTGCTTTTGTACAGTCTGGTTTCATGGAGACAGACAATCTGACAGTTGGGCAACTGTCAGTTGTCTGTCGCTCTGAAACCAGACTACAACTTGAACTAAAAGAGCTACGGACCTCAAATTTGGTATACGAGTTCCTTGTTCCTGTCTGAAATTACTTTATAGGATATTTAATTACCTTTAAGTATTAATTTATTGCGTGTTAATTGTGTGTAAGTTGAGTAAGTTTATGCACCTCAGTTCTACCCCAGTTTCGGATGTAGAATAGACACCGAGCCTCTGTAAAGAGAAATGTTAAAATCAGTCTATTATCGGTCTGGAGCTTGAGTCTTAAGGTTACATATCTCAAACTCACGAATTTTGTATTCTATTTTGCCACAAATTGTGTACCAATGAAATTGAATATTTTCGGGGTTTTTTTTCATATTCAGTTGCATAATTGAAATCTGCACCTGGCCTACAAAGTACAATGTTAGAAGAAAAATTTAGAGATCAATTACCATAGAATAGAACTCACAATTTCAAATAATATCATTCTGAACTTGTGATCGAGATGAAAAGAGTGTTCGAATAATATTTGGTGTGTACTGCTAGAGTGAAATCTTGGAATTTTGAAGCCAACATTAAAAGTCCACAATTTATTTATTGCCTAGGTGATAAATTGTAAAAGTATCCCTCTGGCCCTGAAGTACAGGAAAAATATATAATTATAATTACACCAAGTAAGAGTACAAAGCAATTTTGAACCAATATAAACTCTTTGATTAAGGGGGAATGGGCGCGATGGTTCGCGGGTCTCCAAAGCACAGTGCATCAGTTTTAATCCAATGGAGAGAAAAAATATTTTCTCGGCCACATTACTCCGACTGTATTGAATATTTTTACGAACGGATTTTTTATGTTATAAATGTAGCTGACTCACAGGTCCCGACAATCTCACTTTTTGAAATTGGTTCGATTTATTATTAATAAAAAAAACCTTTGTAAAAATATTCAGTACAGCCGGAGAAATATGGCAGAGAAAATAGTTTTCCCATTGATTAACACTGAAGGACTTGAGTTTAGAGACCCCCGGTCCAGCGCGCCCATTCCCCTTTCAGTCTACAAATCCAAACCTAAATACATTTACCTAATTAGAAAAAAGTTGTGTATTATGCATTCCAAGGTAATAATTCTGCAATCATTATCCACTCTTTAATTGTCTCCGCTTTTTATGGCCAAGTTCAACAATGCATATCAACTTTCACTCTTAACCTGGAATTGTATTTAGAAAATGATATTCCAGAACTCATAAATTAGCGAATACTACTGTAGCACAATAGAAAATTAACGACTACAGTGTTTTTTCATTATAAAAAAAATGAGGTGCATGACATATGGTTCCTGGTCACATAACTACTCTTCAGGTCACTGTTATCCAAAGAGAAAGTCAGTGGCACTTATAATCACTTCCTTGGTTTGACACCGTCTTAACCAACATACACTCTCGAAAATGAATGCTCAAAAACGACGAAATTTTCCTTAATTTTGACGATTTCGTTTACTGGCAAATGCTCCGAGTTTTCCTTTCCTCAAAGTGAGGAAATTTGAATCGTCATTTTTATAAGGATTTGAATGTCGTCTAATCTAAAGAAATATTTCGTTGTGTTCGAGCATGTGAGTACAACAATGAGATTCAGTTTCCTCAAAATCAAGATACAGAATCGTCAAATCAAGATCGTAAAAGTGAGGATTCACGTTTACTCAAAAGTCACGACGTGATGGTTTGACGAAACAATCCTCATAATTAACGAAATGAGGCTTGAGGATTCATGAATCGTCAAAAATGAAAGTGTTATTTTCTGAGAGTGTACGAGTAACTGAGTAAAATGGTTTTACAGATGACGACTGATTTGATAAAAACGCTTTTTAAAATGAGAAAGTAATTATATGGATATTAGGTGGACATGACGGTATTGTGTTAGTCTTAAGGGGGTCCGGTACCTTCCCCGGCTTTTTTTTTTATTTATGAACTTATACTATTCAGATTTTATACACTGGTGCATCTTGAATTAATAAAACCAATTAGCAAAAAAAATTTAATGACTCAGTAATTTTAAAATTTTAAGTTTTTGTTCAATTTTTTAACAATTTTAAAATCCCTACTCCTCCCTCATTTTTCAACTTTGTATCACCAAAATTTTTTATATTAGTTCTTTAATAATATCTTAACAAAGCTATGAAAGTTTTAATCGAGATTCAACTTATAAAAAAAAATACTTTTCGAAATTTTATCATAAATTTTATTCGAAAAAAAGTAAAATTTTAACTTTGAATTTTTTTCAAAAATGCTGACAACATAAATGAAAAGTTTTAATGCATAGTTTTGTTCATTATACTTTTAAGATGCTATAGAAATTTACAGAAACTTTTTATGTATAATATTAAAAGAGGAGTAGTATTTTTCACTATCCTAAAATTTAAAAAAACACGAACAGAGATACGAGCATTTAAAGTATAGATCTAAGTGTTTTATAGTAGGATATTTGGAGAGGGTGTCTCATTCAAATATTAATAACTCAAAAACTAATGCATAAAATTTTAAGCAGTTTCTTGCAAAATGTTAAGAAATGTTCAAATGATATTTTAAATAAATAATTTAAAAAAATTGAATTTTCAGGATTTTTGGGTACTGAACCCCCAGGCGAATACCCAAAATTCTAAAATTTTTACTATTACTTTAACCTTTTCCAAATTTGGCATAGTGATTTCAAATATAATGAGCAATGCTTTTTAGGCATTTTTTTATTTAAATATAATTTATTTATTTTAAACGGTGTTTTTTTACTAAAAATAGAGGTTTACGCTAACAGGTCTACCACATTGAATTTTCCTTCTATAAACATTAATTATGTGTTAAATTCTCCGTTTTGAACTGATACATGCAATGATCCTCTAGAGTTACATAAAAATTACAAGAAAAGAAGTTATTAAGAAAATTTTCATGAATTTAACTAAAAAAGATTTTTTTTCGATTAACTTACACTTGAACATTAAAAAAAACTGCCATATTTGCACCAGATGTTAGAGGCTTATAGCACAGATATATATTGAAATAGCATCTGTAAAAAATTTCAGGTAAAATAATGTAAAACTTTTTATACTCTA
This sequence comes from Hylyphantes graminicola, assembly GCA_023701765.1. Classification (NCBI taxonomy): domain Eukaryota; kingdom Metazoa; phylum Arthropoda; class Arachnida; order Araneae; family Linyphiidae; genus Hylyphantes; species Hylyphantes graminicola. Next base: position 19,493,167 of record CM043119.1, read on the forward strand.
GAAGTGTTAGCCTAAACCCTTTTTTAGGTGAAAAACAAAGTTTAAAATATATAAATTATATTTAAATTTTAAAAAAATGCCTAAAAAGCATTGTTCATTATATTTGAAATCACTATGCCAAATTTGGAAAAGATTAAAGTAATAGTAAAAATTTTAGAATTTTTGGTATTCGCCTACCTTAAGCTTGATTTCAAAGCTGCCTGGTTTGATTTCAGTTGTGAGGCAACTCATCCCTTCATCATGACAACTGATAGTTCTGGTGTGCTAGCAAACATTTCCTTTCAACTCCTGGAGCAAACCAGTACCAAATTAATGCCCTCTAAGCCAATTCGTTGCCAAGACTCTGTATAGGCTGGTACAGTCAATATCTAGGGACACAAACTTGCAAAACTACACTCTTAAAACAAACGAGTGAATTTAACTCTGAGTTAATTTTCACTCTTTTCAGTGTCGAAAATGCACTAATCCCTATTGGAGTGGATTTCACTCTTTTGTTTAGTTAAAACTCCGACAGGATCGCTCCAAACGAGTGATTTTAACTCAGTATGAGTTACTTTTCAGTCCCTTCCAGTGTCGAAAATGCACTTATCCTGTATGAGTGGATTTCACTCTTTTGTTTTAAGAGTGTAATTTTGGACTAAAGATGTAAGTTACAATTTCGACAAACCGACGCACTAACGAGAAGGTCAGTAAACGCAATTGTAAAATTGTTTGCTAAAAACGTGGTTCTTTTCTTTCTTGGTTTCATGACCAGTTACTTTTTATTGTGTCCTTAACGAATCTAAAAACGATGAGTAATTATTGGGAGGTCTTCAACTACTAAAAAAACTGCTTAAATTCGAGAATTGCTGCTCAATTATAAATGGCAATAATATACATAGTGAGGCAAACAAAAGTGGCCCAGGTGTAGAGATAGGAATACGTTGAAATGCTTGGAGGGAAAAACTCTTGAAGTCGCCTGATACCTGTTTTTGCATTGGTTGGATAATATTAGCTTCACATTAGAGCTACTCATAGACTAGTGGCGAGTTCAGATCTTTAGTTCGTATTGTATGAAGACGTCCCATAATGCAAATTTTGTGTCTTGCAATCAATTTAGAAAGTTTTGTATTACCAAAAACAAAAAGGTCCGATTCTAGGATAAATAACGACCGAAACAATCAAATAATCACTAGTGGGGACTTTTCTTGATCAGCTCTACAAACCTTGTTTATAATTCCTTTCAACTAGTTTCTAAAACCGTAGCGTAGTTGCCGGCAAATAAGTCGCCAAGCGTTTGTTTGGGCTTAATATTGAAGCGATCAATAGCTTCAGTTAGCAAGCCTGTTTTTGTATTGGTTTTAGACTTTGCAACATTTCTGTCGTGTTCTTATCTCTACACCGGGGCCACTTTTGTTTGCCTCACCCTGTATAAGAACAATTGTTTTTATGAATATTTGATTCTTAATAATATTCTTCGGACATTTTTAGCATTGGAATTTGCAGACGTGTCTGAGAGTATACGTAAACAGGCAATTGACACAAAAAAACTATTCACTTAAACATGAAACACCGATACAAATTTTAAACTTAAATGGTTTTCTTACTATTCTCTCATATGTATAATTTCTGTAATTACTTAAATTGAATCTCATTCCTGATAAACAATAGTTTATTGTTATAAAGAGCAAATTACTTTCATTAGTCCCGAAAAAAATATAATTACTGAGTGAAGTAGTAGAAGGTATATTAAAACTCAATTAGTACAAAATATCGAAAGATATGGGATTATAAATTGACTTAGCTATGCAATAAGAATATCTACGTATTATATCTGTGGCATGCTTTTTTATACATAAAATTGTTTTCAGTTGGCACTCATTATGTACTTTTAACTAAAAAAAATAATTGCTACCTACCTCATCAAAAATGTTTGTCCGTGTTAAATTGAAATAGTTGAATTTTTTCAATAAGGGTTTGATTCCACGAAAATGCGCCATGTACATACATTTTTTAAATTTCAACTTTTTTATTTTTAACAAAATCTACTCGGCAAAAATTCTTGACACTTTATTTTCTCTTTTTATACCTCAAAATAAATAGTTCGTAAAAAAATTGATCATTAAATTTAAAATTTGTGTTAAATATAGAACATCAAAACTTTGTCATGTCTGTCACATTTGTCATGGCAGTCCCGCTAATAAATATTTATAATATTTTACTATTTATAAATTTGTTAATTTTTTTCTTTCTGGTTGGCACATCAGAATCTTATATTGATTCCAAAAAATTCTAGACTTGAAATGCATACCAGTTAAGAGCAAATGGTAATAATATAAGGTCACTCAAAATCTGTGTCTCAATTTTGTCATGTCAGTCACGGCGTGTTTTAACCCAATTAATTTTAAGTATTTTCTCTTGAATGAAAATTTCAGCATTTTTTATAATCAAGACCTTTATTTGCACTACCCCATGGTAATTTTTTAACAGTCAATTAACATTTAGTACTTTTTAAGAGCCGAGAAAGTTGTCTTATGTCATGTCTGTCATGAATGGAATTAGCCTAAGTAGATTTCTCAATAGTTCATTATGAATCGCATTAAAGAGGGACTCGTTTTATGTACCCGAAGTTGCACGAGTAATCCTTAATTGGTGATTGATAGATTATGTAAATTTATATTTGATGTCAATTAATTCCCATCCCCACTAGAAGAAAAACACACAAAAAACTTTTATTTTTAAACCGAATACATTGGCTGCCAAGTGGCTCAGGGACCGTTCTGAAAACACATGAAATTATACAACGAAATCATCAAGGAAAATTAAAAAGCATATTAAAAATTACACCCAAACAAACTATAGTCAGCACACTTTCAGGATATTTCAATGACCCCTTCCCTCTCCTTCCCCACCCCACTACTGATATCAGCGTTAATTAATTTTTTAAGGAACGTCTTATTTGATCTAAGCCCTTCGAGCAGTTTGAGGGCTTTCCAGTAGACCCTTGGGAAAATTTTCAGTTTCATATAGAAGAACAACCTGGCTCGGGATACAATTGAGGAAAAAACAACAGTTCTATAGTTAAGTTGCTAGCGGGTCAACTTCTCCATATCTCCATTTCTTATACTTGTAGACACCAAAATTAATTAAATGAAAGTTTAGAATCACGTTGATACGTGAGTCAGGTCTTCTACCTTTATAGATAAATATTAATTAAAGAATCCACAATACATATTTGTATTAATTGAATAATATGCATGGTCACATCGTGTATTTATCTATCGTATCAAAACTTATCACAAATGCGTACCTTCACTTATAGAATTTTGCGTTTCAACATCAATATCTTTATTATCTCCATATCAAATATGAATGCATTTAGAAAGGGTTCTGTTCTACCACATAGTTCAGCTTAGAAGGCTAATAATCTATCTTGCTTTCTAAGCACACCAATAAAGGTTTCATCACAATTAATACTTAGGATTCCCCCTAACGCGAGAGCATTTAATAAATTGAAGCGTCTCTCATAACTGGCATGGGGATATCAGATTTTTAAAGTTGTACTAATGCTTAAGTTTGACAAAATTATAACTTTAATTTGTACAAAAAATTAGTCTTGACCGTTATTAAACATTTCCTTTTTAAATGTTCACCAGTGCGTTTTCCAGCACTTTATATTCTTCAACTTAATATTTATTTAGTATGTGGAGAGGTTTTAGAGTAACTCTGTCATTTTAGGAGCATTCCTACTCTCTATTACATTATAATTGATATTCAATATTAGTTCCTTTTCTGAAATTTTTAGGACTGTGAAAATTACAAAGTATTAATGTCATTTCATAAAGACATTCTATTTAAAACATTGCATTATATCATTCGTGGCAAAAACGACGACGACGTATAAACGACAATACAATGGCGTATAACCTCTAATTCATTGGACATTGCCACTACTGGAGTAAATGTCTTAGAGGTTTCCTAATTCGTCTGTTGCATATGTTCAACATTAACAACTATACAACATACACTCTCAGAAATGTACTCAAAAACGACGAAATTTTCCTTAATTTTGACGATGCCATTTACTGGCAAATGCTCCGAGTTTTTCTTTCCTCTAAGTGAGGAAATTTGATTCGTCATTTTTATGAGGATTCGAATTTCGTCTAATCTAAAGAAATATTTCGTCATTTTTTAGCATTTCGGTACAGCATCATTTTTGAGCATTTCAGTACAGCAATGATATTCAGTTTCCTCAAAATCAAGATACAGAATCGCCAAATCACGATCGTAAAAGTGAGGATTCGCGTTTACTCAAAAGTCACGTGATAGTTTTACGAAACAACACTCAAAATTAATGAAATGAGGCTTAAAGATTCATGAATTGTCAAAAATGAAAGTGTTATTTCTGAGAGTGTACAATTACGTATAACCTCTAATTCACTGGACATTGCCACTACTCGAGTAAATGTCTTAGAGGTTTCTTCCTTCGTCTGTTGCATATGTTCAACATTAATCTCTACATCTCTAAAATTGGCGATTTTAGAATTGTTTTTACTTCATGTTTTTTTTAATAACCTACACTCTCAGAAATAACACTTTCATTTTTGACGATTCATGAATCTTCAAGCCTCATTTCGTTAATTTTGAGGATTGTTTCATCAAACTATCACGTGACTTTTTTGAGTAAACGCGAATCCTCACTTTTACGATCGTGATTTGACTATTCTGTATCTTGATTTTGAGGAAACTGAATCTCGTTGTTGTACTCACATGCTCAAAAATGACGAAATATTTATTTAGATTAGACGACATTCAAATCCTCATATAAATGGCGATTCAAATTTCCTCACTTTGAGGAAACGAAAACTTGGAGCATTTGCCAGTAACGGAATCGTCAAAATTAAGGAAAATTTCGTCGTTTTTGAGCATTCATTTTTGAGAGTGTTCGTCTATTGCATATGTTCAACATTTACAACTGTGCATAAGTACCCCAAAAATTAAGGTAACCTATGTGCGCGAAGCGGTTGCAGCCTTATCCAACCATCTCATCATGTAACCAACCGGCTCAGTAACGTCTCCACAATTGACTCTTCTACAAAGATTAGATCATAGATGAATATGCTCATTATGTTGGGTCTATATAAATTAAGATGGCGGCTTTTTCTAAGAACCGAGCACGCGATCTTGAAGTTGAAATTGTTTGTGTCTATGTCAGACACTCACACTTCCGACAGCTAAATCTTTTTCTGACTTTATTTTAATGTAACTGACATTCTTTTCTAAAAGGCCATTAACACCTGGGGATTTTCCATGTATGATTTATTTAATAAAAACTTCCGGATAAGTCAACATATTTGACAGACAAAATCCGCATAATTGTTTGACCATTGGTATTTGAGGCATATTTTATGTTTATTTGTAAATTAGAATTTTAATACAAAATTAAAAAAGTTTTGAAGCAAAATAAAACTTTCCATTTGCCAAATGGACAATAATGTAAAGCTTTCTTTATGGAAAAAAATTCTATCAATTATCTTTAACTTGGTTTTTTTTTAATTATTCTTGCCGATTAAAATTTTTCGCAAAGAGTTTTATGTCCATTTACAGAAAAATGCAAGGAAATCTTAATAAAAGTTCCGTTCAGATTCAGAAATGATTGTAAAACGAGAAACTGCAATCAGAAATCTGTAATAGTTTGCTTAAATGCTTGTGAGTAAAACAATGGATTTTTTTTGGCAAAAAATTTAAGTACTGAAGCGTGAAGAGATCAAAAAGGAATACATACTTTGATGTCGATATGTGAGACTTACACTCTTAAAACAAAAGAGTGAAATCCACTCCAGTTGGAGAAGTGCATTTTCGGCACCGTAAAGGCATGCATATTTACTCAGACTGAGTTAAAATCACTCATTTGGAGTGATCCTGTCGGAGGTTTAACACACAAAGGATCCACTCCAAAAGGAGAAGTGCATTTTCCAGTCTGGAGGAGTGAAATCCACTCAGACTGAGTTAAATTAGGAGTGTTTGTTTTAAGAGTGTATCTAGTCAGAAAGTATGCTGCAATAGAGACAAGAGTTCGAAACGGAGATTTTTGTGTTTAACAAAAAAAAAAAATCATTCTCCTCTTTTTGTTGGGGTCGTCCAGTAATCACGTGATGTGATTTTGACGGTTTTGGGACCCTTCCCCTCTGATGATATTTAACTCTTTCAGTCCTGGTGATGCCGTTTGGCATCATCATGTTTCTGATCATAATTTTAAAAAAAAAATAATGGGGCTGACATCTATTGGGATTAATAAAATATATTTTCTTATGCACTCTTTAAAATAATAGTTCAAGGTTGAGCCAAAATACGGTTCGGGGGCTAGGGAGCCCAGTCGGTTAAGCACTCGCTTAGCATGCGGAGGGTCCCAGGTTCGGGTCTGGGCATCGCCAAAATAGCTGTCGACCTATAAATGGCCCGTGCAGCCAAAAATGTCCGACGAATAATACCCCGTGTAAGGGAGTGCACGTTAAATATCCTTCAAAGTCCTAACGCTGCGTACGATGTCGCCCTTACCGGTTGCGTTGGGTGCCTATTCAGGTGTTGGGGTTCTAAAATACGAAGCCTGTCGCCAATAGCCCTCGTGTAGCTCTAGTGCGTCGATAATTCAAATCTAAAAGCAAAATACGGTTTAAATTTGCTGCAACCTTGATATGGTAGACTGTTGAACTATAAAACGGTATTTTCAAATTGCGTAACTATGGTGAGAGGTTGAACCATATGTGGGATTTTCCCAACACGTAACTATAGTGAAAGTTTAAACCATAAAAAGGTTCTCCCAATGCATAACGATAGCGAAAGGTGGAAAAAAAATGGTTCTTCCTACATCGTAAGCTAACGCCCGTCGGTACTTTGAACCCCTCAGATTTAACGAGCGCGTCTGTCCCAGTGTACTCCGGCCCATCCGTGATGAATTGAGGATTTTTTCTTCTGTTTCCAGTAAAGAGGATCCTATTTGGATGACTAAAAGTAGGTGGGATTCGAACGCTCACTCTCCTGAGATGGTTGAATCTCTAGGCTGATGCCATAATCACTCGACCACGGATGGGCCACCTCTCAAGCACAGGCAGTACTGCTCATGGCGTCTTCGTTTGAGTAAACAGTTAAATTGTCGGTTGCAGATAGTAGAAGTTGAACCGATTTTTCGTGAAAGCTGGTCTATTTCCAGAATGTAATATTTTGTTGAGCCAGTTTATGGTGTATCTGCCAGAATTTCTTAATTTTTCTCCAATATTCAACGTTAAACTGAAATTTTTATTAGTGTAGGGAAGACTAACTAGTGAATGAACGTTTAAAGCGCTGCGTTCGCCAGTGAATGAACACCAGGTTATAATGACCAGGACAAAAAAACATGTGTCAGATAGCTTCCTACTACAAAGGAAGTCAGTGTTGCCAATAAATCTAGTGGAATGAGTTTCGATCCTTATTTTTTAATTACATTTACCAAATGTTCATTCACTGGGGCCTGTTCACTCACTGGTCAGTCTACCCTGGTAAAAAGTTTTAAAAATCGAATGATGTGCTTCTTGATATCACAAATGGCTATAGACGACCAGGAAAATTTTCTAAAATGATTGACAAATTGTCATTGGGACTGGAAGGGTTAAAGTTATTTGGCTCAGCACCTCCCACCCCACAACCTGTAATCTCCCGCGAGCTTTATGAAAATTCAATTTTATGTATTTGAATCCTTTTTTAGTCGATTTTAAGGCTCCACCATTTTGAACTATTCGGAAAGTATAAGTAGCGATAAATATTATCATGCAAAGATTTTGACAGATTTATAGTCAAGAAACATATTTTGCAGGAATTTAACTATATCTTCTCGCTATTTTATGTTAATTTTTCGTGGTATGAAAATTACGTTATATTTGGCGAAACTCCCCTTCCCCCCTACGTGGAATTTGGTAATATTCGCCTCCTACCTCATTAAACGCATAAAGTTATTTATGGACCCCCCCCCCCACCCTAGAGGACCTCGATTCTGAAAAGTCGGTCTTTGAATATTGGTCCGTCTGTCCATGGCTCACTACGGATCCTGAATAGAGTGGCAAAAGTGCTAGTAAATTTATAATTTTGATACTGAGAAAGGAAGTACACCTAGGGCAAAGCCGAAAATCGAGCCCGCACCCGTTGCAGCGCGCGGACTGCTAGCGTTATGGCCTACGATCCAAACCACTCGATCATCAGGTCCCACATGCCACCTTATATATTGTCTCCGTGTTGGCCCATGGTGCGGTTAGTAGGTTCAGTCTCTACCTTTTTATAGAACTCGTTGTCTGAAACCACTCTACAGCTCGAATCAAAAGAGCTCAAATCTAAGAAATCGATAAATACTAAGCTTAAAGCCCATCCTAACAGTCCGTTATACTTTCACACATTCATCATGCAAAACCCGTATGGTTTTATGGCCACAAATATTAACTGCACCCACATGACTGGACATTGAAAAAAAAAGAAAGAAAAAAGCATTTTCCATCAGATGCTTTATCAAAAGCAATTTTTCACTCATCTTAGTTCCTATGAACTTTGATTCCGTGCTACAAAAGATTGACCTTAAGAGTACCAGAACCCGAAAATTCTGAAACATCCAGATTTATATGGGATGTTTAACTCCTAACATACGAGTGCAAAGTTCAAACATTCCGATACAGCCATTTTTATAACCACTTTTGCTTGGAATGAAAGATAATTAGATAAGAAATCCATAGCTGGAAATTCAAGTCATGTACAAAGGGGTTTTTCATCCAAGATATCATTTAAAAGGGTAACCCCGCTGTAACCTTCAAAACATAAAGTATTTTGAGCTATCAAGTTATTTAATACTTTAAATATTTATTATTGCATATGTTTCTATACAGCTATAAACTTTATGTGCCTATTCAGGCCCTTATCATTGCCTAGACCTATACAAGGCCCGGTCCTTGGGCTCATTATTTTAAGGGCTTCCAAAAAATGTCTTTAAATCTATGCATTTTGCTTATTACCTAACAATTACGTATCATTTTGCTACCAAAGTAATGAAAAGTTATATTTTTGTTTTCTAAAAAATTAAGCACTACGATAGCTTGATATTCTTGAAATTGATGAATGGCCTTACTTTGAAAGACCTTTGTTTCAACTATATATTTTTAGTTAAAATATCTATCCCAAAAGCTCCCCCAAATGTATCTGGGCCTTGGGCTGTCATGGTCAGTGCCTGTGAATATTCCTGTTACAAATGAAAGTTTATAATACTTTCTTTAGGGGGACGCATTACCCAAAATATTATTTCTAGAAATAATAACATAAACTTGTAAATTATATTAGTTTTATAAATTGTTCACTCTAAATAAAAAATTTCTAGCAATAAAAATGAATATTTACAAGAAGTTTTTCATTTATTAAAAAAAAGTCAAAATTTTGAACTTTTTTTAAACCCTACTCCTCCTTCAGTTTCAAGAATAACTACACCAAACTTTTGTGGTTTCTTTTTAGTACTATTTGTTCAAGAACTGTGCATGGATTTTAAAATGTGAGCGACAGTTAAAAAGTAATATGCATTTACAGTGAAAATCGCAAAAAAATACACAAAAAATACAAATTATTGAATTCAACATTTTTTTTAAAAAAAATAACTATGCATAGACCTTATTCCATGCACAATTTTGTGCATAATATATGTAAGAACAAAGGTAAAAAATTTCAAAATTCTAACTTAATTAGCAAAAAAGCCTTAGGGATTTATTAAACACAAGAATTGAAAAACGTGAAACAGAGAAAAAAAGGTTGAAAGCAGACGAAATAAGTATTCAAACTTATAGGAATGACTCCAGAAAATATTTAATAACTTTTTTCTACAAAAGATATCATTATGAAACTTTCAGTAAATATTTAGAAGAATATTGTAAATAATAAAAAGTAAAAAAAAAATTGACATTTTGACCAATTTTTGGGTAATGCCTCACCTTAAAGCTTTAAATATTGCTAGCATGCATGTTTTTACAAAAAAAAAACTTAAGGTGCCTACTCACATCAAATTTTTGTCTAATGGAATATAGAGTCTATATAATCCTCCAAAGTTACCTCGCACCAGTGCCATGACACTAACATTCAAACATATCATCACAAACATTCTTCAAGGTAGTTTCAATATATTGTACGCATTGAATTTATTGTTAGCCCTCTAATGCATGAATTTTTATTTTCATCCCAAAAATATATATATGTATCTTTAATACTCACACATTATGGGAAAAATACTAAAAAAAAATTTACTGCATTAGAATTTAAATTATTTCAATTTTTAATTTTTTTTTTTCCGTATGACAAAAACCAACTGCAAAATTCCAATTTTGATAATAATGACTAGAAAACTACTAAAAATATTTCAAAATAACCCTTTTCAACTATTATTAATTTTTCAAAACAAATTATTAGTATTTAGTACCAATATTATTATTCTTTGAATACTGCCAAAAACGTAATTTCACAAAAGTTAATAACCTCACTCTTTAATTTTGAATACACTTTTACTACTGTCATCTATGAGGATAATTAGTAACTAAAACTTCAAAATGAAATGTAATAGATGAAAAAAACACAGATTTGTCTAGGAGGAGCTCTAATTTAATAGAATAAAGTGGATTATGTTACTTGTTACCAAACGGTAACAGTATGCATTAGAGGGTTAAAAGAGTTTAAGTAAGAATTTTTTTAAAGAATATGTAAGAGCAATTTTTAGATTTTTAATAAATTCAAATTCACAAAACATCTAGACATTATTTTTTTTAAAAAAATCATTTATCAACATTTTCGAAATCAATGTACAAAAATACATAGATAAACGGTATTGCACTTTAATTCACAGACAAAAAGTTAAAATTTACCGATTGATGATTATCACTAAATACTGTGATTTAATAATCATAAAAATTATCATCATATAAAACCGAACTATAATGTGCTGTTTTAAATATATTTGTAAAAAGAACTTACTGTAAAAGGTTACTGGCTAAGAAATCCTTTTAATTTATTAGTTCACACTGTTATACACAAGCAAAACACACAAGCTACTATACACAAGCAAATTTTAAGGTTGCAGAGTAATGGGAAAAATTGTTGAAATTAGACAAAAAATGTGACGGATGAACTGAAGGTTGAACGGATGATGTTAAATAAGGATATACATTAAATTTTCTTTTTCATTCATTTTTATTGCCTTTTGAAACACGAACAAGGACGGAGAAGTAAAAAGCACTTTTAAGGTAGGCGAATACCCAAAATTTCCCAAAATTCTAAAAATTTTACTATTACTTTAATCTTTTCCAAATTTCTCATAGTGATTTCAAATATAATGAATAAAACTATTTAGGTATTTTTTTATTTCAATATAATTTATATATTTTAAACGGTGTTTTTCTACTAAAAAAAAAAGGAGGTTTACGCCAACAAGTCTACCACATTGAATTTTCATCCTATGAATATTAATTATGTGTTAAATTCTTCGTTTTGAACTGATACATGCAATGACCCTCTAGGGTTACATACAAATCACAAGAAAAGAAGTTATTAAGAAAAATGTCATAAATTAACCAAAAACGATTAACGATTTCGATTAACTTACACTTGGACATTTAAAAAAAAAACTTGTATATTTACACCAGGTGTTAGAGGTTCATGGCACAGATATATATTTAAATAGAATCTGTGAAAAATTTCAGGTAAATTAATGTGAAACTTTTTATGCTAGAAGTGCTGGCGTAAACCCCTTTTTTTAGTTGAAAAACGCCGTTTAAAATAAATCAATTATATTTAAATAAAAAAAATTGCCCAATAAGCAGTGCTTATTATATTTGAAATCACTATGCCAAATTTGGAAAAGATTAAAGTAACAGTAAAAAATTTAGAATTTTGGGTATTCGCCTACCTTAAGACAATTTCAAAATAACAACTGCAAAAAAGTTGTCAATTTTGTACTCATAAATACTGCATTTCTTTAAACAATATTTTTTCTGTACTAGATTCCTTTGTATTATCTCAGTTGTCTAACAAACGTTAAAATATATTTACTTGCAGCAACTTTTATTAAACATTTATTGAAGAAAGTAGTTTAGTAAAATTAAAATTATCTTTGATAGATTTTTAAGAGTTTTCTGTTTGGTATTAGAGGATGTGAAACAAAAAATTTATGTTCCGTTACCTCTTTAATTTATTGTTCAAAACTATATCATCAAAAGCATTAATTAACGATGACGCTGAATAACGATTTTCTTTTATATTTAAAACACATAAATAGTTAACTCTCTAATTAGTTAATATCAAAATGAATGCATTACAAGTTTGATATTTCAATTATTTTATATCCTTAAACGATAGATTTCAATTAGTGTAATAACTTTGAAAGAATAATGACTTATAGCAAATAAATAAAATACAGGTCAAGATATGTATGGAACCACCTTTTAAAGTCTTGTGCACGTAGCTACAGTCCATGCCAACCTAACTTGGGTAAAAACAAAGAGTAAAAAGGAAAGAGGGTAAATCACGATTGGTCAGTTAGTTGGAAATTCTTGTAAGGTAATATTTACATACAAAATGATCAGAATACAATTTAACAAAAGTACACTTTTCTTTCTGATAAAATTGCCAAATTTTCACAAGTAATATTCAAATCTGTTAGACCTTAAACGAAATTAATGTTTTAAACATGTTTTCTGGCTGGATTCACAAATAATTTATGGAACTCTTTACATGCGCGGAAGGATCTTCCCCATAGCATATTTCTATTTACCCAACTTAGGTTGGCAAGGAGTGCAGGTTGTACGTTTCCTAGTTATATATTTGTAGGGGAAGATCATGTTTACTTTTGAAGAATGATGTAGCTCTAGAGAGACACCAGCTAGTATTCGATATAGCTATTTATACGGCCGCATTTAGTGGCAGCAAAAGAATTGAACGTTTAGTAAATTTGGAATTAAAAACTCTTCAAAGAATCCTTTTGCAGCTTACAATAAAAGGCCCGCCTTTGATATTGAAATTGATCATACTCATGGTTTGTACAGGGTGAGGCAAACAAAAGTGGCCCCAGTCAAGAGATAGGAATACGTTGAAATGCTTGGCGAGAAATACTCTTGAAGCCGCCTGACACTTGTGGTGAGTTCAGATCTTAGTTCGCATTGTTTGAAGACGTCCCATAATACAAATTTTGTGTCTTGCAATCAATTTAGAATATTTTGTATTACCAAAAACAAAATGGTCAGATTCGCTAGGATAAATAACGACCGAAATAATCACTAGTTCGAACTTTTCTTGATCAGATCTACAAACCTTATTTATATTTCATTTCAACTAGCTTCTAAAACCGTGGCGTAGTTGCCGGCAAATAAGAGTCGCCAAGCGTTTGTTTGGGCTATTGAAGCGATCAATAGCTTCAGTTAGCAAACCTGTTTTTGTATTGGTTTAAGGGGGTATGGGACACAAAATCTTCAAAAAAATCAAAAAAATTATTATTATCATAAAAAATAACACAAATATTTTAGAATAATTTAAAACAAAAATTTTATTTATATCTGCAGTAGAACGTGAGATGTGTAGTTTTTTATGTCATGACATCTGTGTTGGCCAACCACGTTTATAATCTTTGCTTCCTCGTAATATTAGATAGGAATAACGTTATCGAATCCTTAGTTGGTCGGTCGGTTTGGAGTGCTTCAGTAAGGAAAGTGATAAACTTCAAAGCTGTTTTTCTCCTTGATCGTGTTTTCGATGATTTTTTGACTTTAAATTGATATAACTCAAAATCTACTGCCCATAGAGTGTCAAAATTTTTTACTCATATTTTTCAAACATATATCTTTAATTTGTCTTTAGGGATTAGTTGTAAATAGTTTATTTTTTTATTTATTAATTTTAATAAAAAAAGTGAACCTGTGAAATTATTAAAAAAAACTTCAATAATTTTTTTAAAAAAAACTATGGCAAATATGAAAAATCGGTAAAGACAGTTTGTTAAATACATTTTTCTGTTTATAAAAATGCTAAATATTTGTTTGCCAATAAATAAGTTTTTGACTTATAACAAAAACAAGAGACATCACTTTTTGACACATTTTATTTTTTTTAAAAATAAATAATGATTATTTAAAACCTCTGACTATCTAAAAGTGTAAGTATACAGTAAACTCCCGATTATCCGCGGAATTGGGTGGCGCGGCTTCCGCGGATAAGCGAATTCGCGGAAAATCCGCAAAAATGAAGAAAATGCCTATAAACAAAATTTCTTCTGGATTTCATTAAAAAGTAAATTACAGTAATCGTATATAGCATGTACAAATTTACTTACTTCAAAATGTCTATTACTGTCGTTTATTCTATGCCACACTGCAAGCACATTTGATTTTTAGAGGATCCGTTTTGTAACTTTTTAATGAGTTGTAGTTCGTCTTGGTCATGAATTGTCAAGACAACTTTTTTTTAGTTTTTTGCGCATTTCGCCAGCATCAAAATCACATAAAGCAATTCAATTTAAATAGCGGGCAGTTTATTTCACAAGTGACGCTTTTTGACAAAAACCTGTTCGTGATGTGCACCTGGCCGAACACCAATTTTTCCTAGTCATTCTTATTATAATCGTAATGCATTTATTGTTCTTATTAAATGTAATTTTCGTTCTAGAAAAGAATTCGTTGTTCTTGGAATGCATTCTTCCAAAAAGTTTTGAAACAATTTAAAATTCATGTATCGCGTTTTATTTAATATTTTATATTTGAACTGAAAAATGGGAAAAAGTGACCCGCGGATAATCCGCAAAGCGGATAATCCACCCGCGGATAATCGGGAGTTTACTGTATTTAGAAGACATTTATGGAAAAAAAATTATATTGATATCTACAATATTAAAGAAAAAAGTTGAAAGTGTCCCATACCCCCTTAAGACTTGGCAACATTTCTGTCGTATTCTTATATCTAGAACGGGGCCACTTTTGTTTGCTTCACCCTGTAGATGATATCAGGGTGAAAAATCTTTCTTGAAAATGAGCAACGAAAAATATGTGTGTGACAACTTTATAAAATTAGTTCACACTCATCCACTGCTTTTGATTTACTCCAAATGCCTGTTCTACTACGCAACAAACATCAATACTTTTAATACTTTCCACCAAAGGGTCATTACCAGCATAATTACTGCCTTTTTAAAACTAAATATACAGATGGGTGACAAAATAATACGAACACCTATGAAAGAGGAGAAAAGCTTTGTTAATAGGGAGTTGAACCCCCTTTGACTGAATTACAGAGTGTATGCGACGTGGGATGGACGCATAGAGGTCATGAACATTTTTTAATGGAATATGAAGCCTTTCTTCGTGGAAAGCGGTCTCTAATGCCAAAATCATAGGTGAAAAAATCATCGAGCACGCACTCTAAAAAATGAATGGTCAAAAACGACGAAATTTTCCCTAATTTTGACGATTCTATTACTGGCAAATACTCCAAGTTTTCGTTTCCTCAAAGTGAGGGAATTTGAATCGTCATTTTTATGAGGATTTTATAGTCGTCTAATCTAAAGAAATATTTCGTCATTTTTGAGCATGTGAGTACAACAATGAGATTCAGTTTACTCAAAATCAAGATACAGAATCGTCAAATCACGATCGTAAAAGTAAGGATTCGCGTTTCCTCAAAAGTCACGTGATAGTTTGACGAAACAATCCTCAAACTAACGAAATGAGGCTTGAAGATTCACGAATCGTCAAAAATGAAAGTGTTTTATTTCTGAGAGTGCGGGGTGCTTCTTTTGGCGTTCTCCCCTCATAAACTCGTCCGGTGGTCTGAAATAGGGAGAACGTCGATTCATCCGACCAGATGACTGACAGTGGACGCCACTGTTGTGTGGTTGTAGAACACACAAACAGTGGGTCACTGTTGTGTGGTCCATTGTCTGTGTGTTCTACACCACTGGCATCGCTGTAAAGCATGACTTGCTTTCACTAATGGTTTACGAATTCCAACTCTTCCTTACAAGTTCGAAGCATGCAGTTCCCTTTGGACACTTCTTGCTGAAATACTGCAGGGCCGGATTTCTAAATAGACTAAGTAGGCTGCAGCCTAGAGCGGCGAATTTTTTGGGGCGGCAAATTTTACGACCAATTAAAGCGGCATTCGGTAAAAACATTATTATAAAGATACGAATATTTTAAGAAAAAAATACAAATAATTTACATTTATGCGTAAAACGTAAACGTATATAAAGAACTAATATTTCGTAGAAACATGGTCGCTGTGAGGGCAATTGCACCCCTCCTCCCGGATTTCGAAAGAGAAAGAAAAACAGTAGAACAGTTTTAAAAAAATTCGCATATTTCGCTTTCGATTTAGTGTGCAAAAGACATACAAAGATGTACACAGATGATTTTAATGTGTATCTATTTTAAGGAGCGCATACACTCTTAAAACAAACGAATGAAATCCACTCCAGTAGGAGAAGTGCATTTTCTGGAAAGGAGTGAATATTAAATCAGACTGAGTTAAAATCACTCGTTTGGAGTGATCCTATCGGAGGTTTAACACACAACGGATCCACTCCAAGAGGAGAAGTGCATTTTCCAGACTGGAGGAGTGAAAATTACTCAGACCGAGTTAAAATCGCTCGTTCGTTTTAAGAGTGTACAACTCTACTTTGCAGCTAACCAGCTTCCTTTTCAAGAAGGGGGAGAGTACTGTGACAGGGGCGGCAAATCAATCGTAGCCTACAGGCGGCGAATCTTTAAATCCGGCCCTGTGAAATAGGGTTACGAAGATGACTACTCACCTCAGACGTTGTTTGGGATAGCGATTGTTTGCGTTTCGGGCCACTATGCGGGTTAAGACTCTTTTTTCCCTCTCGGTAAGCTTTCTTTTCCGTCCACTGTTGTGCTTGCCAGACGCCACATTCCCGCATTTCTTGTATGCTGTAATAACGGCAGATACCAAAACCTTCCTTACCGTTTTTTGAGTCGCCCAGCTGGTATAGTGGTTTCGACCCTCGCTTGCCAAGCGAGGGTTCGAACCCCGGGTACGGCGTGAATATTTGTGTTGTCCTGAGAACGTGCTCGTTAAATCTGTGGGTCCAAAAGTCCTGTGGTCGGTCATTGCGCAGTTTACCACGGGTGCATGTCCCTGGAGACTATTTCCCTCCCCTTTAGGGATATGTCTAAATTGTGGAGATGGCGATAGATGGCAGCATCTGTCAGAACGATGCCAAGTCGGATTCCTGCCATGTAGTCCCTACATGGGCATCTCTCCTCAGGAACCCCTTCGGCCTAATCCTTACCCGCTTCGTGGGAAGAGCTTGGATTACCCAAGTGGCATTAGAAACAACACAACACCTTTTTTCGAAGTGGACTGTTACTGTAAAAAATTATATGTTTTAATGTCTCATCTCTCCTGTAGAGGGCGCTAGTTATGTAACCACCCCACTTGAATAAATCAGAAATAAAATTGTTTTGAAACAAAATGGATGTCTGTTCCTTAGGCGCATCCAAACGACAAACGTAATTGGTTATTTACAACTTCGAAAAAGTAAAGTTACAAATCAAAATATTTTGAATTCCAACTTGGTGCAGCCAGACTATACTAAGTCATAGGCTTTAATCAAAATAAACTACACTGCTCAAAACAATTAGGGGAATGCCTGGTTTAAACCATTTCGCCCCCAATGATTCCATTTGGTATCATCAGCATCCAATTTTTTCTCTCACAAGGTTGAACTTGTACTTATTTATCGTTAGATGAAAGAATCATGTCTTTTGAAGAATTAAATAATGTTTTTTTTATTTAAATGAAAATTTAAAAAAATGGTAAAATAAAATTTACTAACAAAAATTTTATTAAATAAATTGACCCTAAATTCTTCACGCTTGCATTCTTCGATATCTAAAACTTGATTTCACCTTTTTTTACAATCTAATTTTTGAAAAAAATATTGTTCTAATTTATTCAAAAGTTATGATTCCAATTTTTTTGTCACAAACTTTGAGACACTTACTAATCAAGAGGGGGGGAAAGAATGGAATCATAAAACACAAACTCGTCACTTGACCAGGGTTTTAAATGACGAGGCGTAATTGGATGTGTTGGCCGTAATTAGCCATAATTGGCTATCCCTCGTTATTTAAAACCTTGGTCAAGAGACGAGTTTCTTTTTTATGATTCCATTCTTTTCGAAAAAAGAAACTCGTCTCTTGATTTGAGTTCTAAATTACGAGGCGTAATTATCGGTGTTGGCCGTACTTGGACATAATTGACGACGCCTCGTAATTTAGAAAATGGTCCACAGACGTGTTTGTTTTCTATGATTATCCTTTTTTTATGATTATTTTTTGGGATTCTGCCTTTTTTATGATTCCATTCTTTTCCCCCCTTCTTGATTAGTAAGTGTCTCAATTTTTGATGCATTTGGATTATTCATTCAAGATACAGACCACTCCGAATAGCGAGCGTTATTTTATAACCACCCTGTATTTCACAAATTTCAGATTTTTATAATAAAAAATAAGAAGTTATAACTGGACGGGAAAACAAAAATACGCAAAGTACAGCTGGGGAAAAAAAAACGAATCACCCCTCGTTTCTCGGCTGGTATTGATCAAGGAATTTTGTGTAAGGTGTCAATTTTCAGTAAATAGCGTGAGGAATTGGGAACTGGCAACAAAAATTGTTATAGGGGTCGTCTACATATTAAAATGAGCACCAACTTTGAAAATTCCAATGGCAACACCCAATTTTTTTTACATAAAAATGTTCAGCACCCTCAAAATACCCCATGTATAAAAAAGAATCATTTATTTTGCTTTATTTGCTGAGATATTAAAGACTTAATTTTGAACTCGGTTAGGGGCAAATCTCCTAATTGAAAAAAGGTAATATTTTGGTTGTGTCTTTTCAAAAAGACAAGCTAAAAAAGGGTTAGCATAATCTCGCCAACGGATGCTAGAATTTAACTTTCTTCAGTAATATTGGGATTTTTCGAATGTTTTTTTTTTTTTTTAATTTTGGATTTTAAAATTCAGAAATAAAATAAAGGCTAGAAGATGAAAAGTTTTAATTTTAAATTAAGTCGCATATACGGTTATTTATAACGAACAGATTTTCAAATGCTATTAGTTACAATCAGATTGAAAAACATGATTATTACACTTATACTTTAAACTTTTTATGCAAATTTTTGTTTCATTCGCAAACATTGTTGCAGAAATTTTGTTTAAAATTCGTCGCATGCTATCGGTAATATCGGCCCAGTGGCTTGGTGGTAGTGCTTATTTGGCATTGTCACGCCACAGGTCCGGGGATCGAATATCGGATTGGGCTAGGTTGACCCATCCTTTTATCCCTTAAGTGGGTCTATAAATTGGGGACCAAGCATGCTTGGGGAACTAAATGCTGGGGGTTCCGCGTGAGGCTTTCCACATTACCGGGACATATGCCTTGCACCCCAGAGCCCTTGTATCATGGAAGCTGAAATGGGCACGGCAGGCCCTGGCCCACTAATGGACTGTTGCGCCGAGGAGTTCTAGTTTTTATCGGTAAACCACGTATTGCAAATTGAGGGTTACGACCTTAACACGATATTTAAGGAAAGCCAAATAAAAATATTCAGAATGATTTGGTAAAGATTTTTAACCAACGCAGTTGGCACTAATCATTTAAAAAAATTAATGTGGTAACAATCAAATGTATTTAAAACCGAATTCCAGTAATATTCTAGGGTATTTAATTTTTAATATTAAACGCACTTTTTGAAATTGTATTGGAAATAACATACATTTAAAAATATAGTAACCGATATCATTTAATGTTAGTTATACAAAAAAAAAAAAACATTGTATGCACTTGAAATAAGAAAAGATTTTTAGAAATTTGACAGATATCGATAATTTGAATAAACATTTACCAACAAACGCTTTTTAATCACCAAACGATAATGCAATTTAGGATCAAATTTGCCGAGTAATTTTTTACACGGTCCCTTAAATTCGTCCTTTTCAGTTTTTTTACAATAACTCGGCAAATAATTGTTATTGAATTAAAAAATTTGGGAATTCGGTTCTACTTGATCTACTTAATCGATTTATGCGAAAAAAAATTGGGGTTGCTATTCATGTTTTATTTTTTCTTATTTAAATTTAAATAAAAAATTATTAAAAATAAAAAATTGATGAAAAAACATGCGTGATTTGTTTTTGGAAAATTAAGAAGTATATAATGAAAAAAAAATCTTTGTTAAATTCATTTTATTTGTAGAGGTATGAATAAAAGTTTGTGAAACTTTTTTAACATTACGGGCGTTCAACTTTGAATACTTATATCTCAGCAAATAATGCAGAATAAATAATTCTTTTTTATATATGGGGTACTTTGAAGGTTCTGAACATTTCTATGTAAAAAAATAGGGTGTTGCCATTGGAATTTTCAAAGTTGGTACTCATTTTAATATGTAGACGACCCCTATTACAATTTTTGTTGCCAGTTCTCAATTCCTCACGCTATTTCCTGAAAATTGACACCTTACACAAAATTCCTTGATCAATACCAGCCGAGAAACGAGGGGTGATTCGTTTTTTTTTTCCCCAGCTGTACTCCCCTAATTGTTTTGAGCAGTGTATATGAAGCGTCAGTTGCAAAACTCACATTCTCCAAAAGTATAACTAAGGTATAGTTGTTCATCGGCAAATTTTGACGATAGCAAGTTTAATCGACGAAGTTGCCAATGATAGGTCTGCACTCTTTAAAATGAATGCTCAAAAAACGACGAAATTGTCCTTAATTTTGACGATTCCATTACTGGCAAATGCTCCGAGTTTTCGTATCCTCAAAGTGAGGAAATTTGAATCGTCTTTTTTATGAGGATTTGAATGCCATCTAATCTAAAGAAATATTTCGTCATTTTTGAGCATGTGAGTACAACAATGAGATTCAGTTTCCTCAAAATCAAGATACAGAATCGTCAAATCACGATCGTAAAAGTGAGGATTCGCGTTTACTTAAAAGTCCCGTGATAGTTTGACGAAACAATCCTCAAAATTAACGAATTGAGGCTTGAGGATTCACGAATCGTCAAAAATGAAAGTGTTATTTCTGAGAGTGTGGACCCTATATCTTAGTTATACTTTAAAGAATGTGCATTTTGCAACTGGATCTTTCAAATGCGATTTTGATTTGTATTGAAACAATTAACAAGCTTTTTACAAAATACTTTTTGTAGTTGATGAATTTACTTGAAATCTAAAAGAAATAAAAATTATCAATGTCGATTTTTATATACATGCCAATTCTAATTTTTATGTCCCAATCAATTTTATAAAAAAACAAGCCGATTGTTAGTTACGACTTCGTCAAACCAATATAGTGAACTGTTATAATGAATACGTGAAGCTCAGCTGGGGAACCCACTATTTAATAAAATTGCTGCTAATGGTTTTATTCAACTGTTATTCTATCATATTTCGAGCAGGGGGAGCTTGGATGAGGCCCGATTTCATTAAAACTAGTGCTAATGGTTTACGGTTACTGCTTTGTGGAGATATAATAAATCTTCCAGGGTGTTTTTATTGGGGGTCGAGGGGATGAAATTGCCTACTCAGCACATTAAAAGCGTTTGGTATGGTGTAAATTGTTCTTTAAGACCACCATTAGTACAGGTGGGGGGTCTCGTACTAAGTTATTTATGATTCATATTATAAAAATTTGCAATAATATTTTGTCTTTGTCATAGAAGTACCAATGTGCAATTCAGATATACTTATTGTAAATTACGTTGTTAAGATGCCAAGAAATACCGTGAGAAAAATATCTACTTTTTAAAGAAAAAAAACATCTATCGGGACTAGGATTCACGTACCACGGTTCTGGAAAAGGAGATCAATTCGCCAATATTTAGTACCATTTTTGTTTATCGATATCTGGTTTTTTTTTTTTTTTTTTTTTTCAGAATCATCGATACCTTTTGTAGGGATGTGGCCGCCCAACATTACTTCCTATCTTATTCCGGGGCCCGGATGGCCGAGTGGTTAAGACGGCTGCCTCCGCTAACAGTCTGCGCACTGCACTGTGCCGGGTGCGGGTTTAATTCCCGCCTTTGCCCTGGGTGTAATTTCTCTCTCTGAGATAATAAAAAATTATTTATGTGTCTGTCTTACTTGGCGAAGGTTGATAAGCGGATCTCTGATCAAGCACGCAAGCCGAAATATATAAGTATCAACCCTACACTAACCTACATTATTCGTTCTTTATCCTTCAATTTATGATTCCTACGGATTTTGAAGATCTTCTTCATTTATGAATATCTCAAATTTTCAACTGTTCCGATTGTACACTAAGTCAATTTTATATGTAGTTACAAAAAAATAATTGGCTTCCAATAAATTTAAATAACCACATTATACGAACACTAAAATTAAGAAGACATCTGATAATGTAGATTAGTATTATTAATATGCATCACATATGTTGAACCCGGGAATAATATTGGTGAAATTATTACTCAAAACAGTTTTTATTCGATGGCCTATCAATCACTGAGGTTTAAACTATTGTTCATCGGGTGGCACATATAACCATGCATAATAATTTAAATTGCATTTTCAAATGGACAAAACTCCATCCATTTATGAATAATTCATCATGTATATGAAACAATTCATGCCAATTAGCATTTCAATTTAAAACTTTCAATATCCATCAAAAACAAGTGCAAGCGGTAAGTAGTTTTAACAATTTTGGATTCTACAGCGTATGTTTTCCATTCTCCTTTTATTTGTTTTTATCGTTTCATTAATTCTTTTATTTACGATCTTGATGTTTTTTACACGTCACCAAATGTTTTTGAATCAACTGTTTTGTTTTTGTTTTAACCAAATGCTTTTAAATCGACTTAGTCTCTGTTTTAACTTATTTCCGTATGTGTCCCCTATAATCGGGAGTTTCTCCTGTATTTGAGCACATAAAAATAAATAAAATAAATAACCTGTCCATTGTCTTGCGATTTAATAAACATCCAACAATCCGATTCGCAGAAAACCGCCGGAAAGTCAATGAATGACATTCACCCATTGAACAGTATATATCTAAGAATTTTATTTACAAATGGACTTATACTTATATAACTATAAATTTCATTTACAAATGGACTTATACTTATATAACTATAAATTTCATTTACAAATGGACTTATACTTATATAACTATACATTTCATTTACAAATGGACTTATACTTATATAACTATAACTTTCGTTTACTAATGGACTTATACTTATATAACTATAAATTTCATTCACAAATGGACAAAAATCCATCCGTGTATGAATCATATATCAGGAATATTAAACAATCTATTCATTATAATTTAAAACTTTTAATAACCATCAAAAATAACAAATCCATTGTCTTGCAATTTCCCAAACATCTAGCAATCCGATTCACAGAAAACTGCCGGAGAGTCAATGACATTTATTCCCATTGATCTTTGAACTTGTGTGAATCCCAGAACCCCAGAGAAGCATTTCTCAAATTGCTAATAATTAACAGTATATATCTAAGAATTTCATTTACAAATGGACTTATACTTATATTACTACTATAAATTTCTTTTACAAATGGACTTATACTTATATAACTGTAAATTTCATTTACAAATGGACAAAAATCCATCCGTGTATGAATCATATATCAGGAATATTAAACAATCTATTCAAATTAGCATAAGAATTTAGAACTTTTAATAACCATCAAAAATAACAAATCCATTGTCTTGCGATTTCCCAAACATCTAACAATCCGATTCGCAGAAAACTGCCGGAAAGTCAATGACATTCATTCCCATTGATCTTTGAACTTGTATGAATCCCAGAACCCCCGAGATTCCCGAGAAGCATTTCTCTAATTGCTAATAATTAGCAGTATATATCTAAGAATTTTATTTACAAATGGACTTATACTTATATAACTATAAATTTCGTTTACTAATGGACTTATACTTATATAACTATAAATTTCATTTAAAAATGGACTTATACTTATATAACTATAAATTTCGTTTACTAATGGACTTATACTTATATAACTATAAATTTCATTTACAAATGGACTTATATGTATAACTATAAATTTCATTTACAAATGGGCTTATACTTATATGTATAACTATAAATTTCATTTACAAATGGACTTATACTTATATGTATAACTATACATTTCATTTACAAATGAACCTATGCTTATATAACTATAAATTTCATTTACAAACCGACAAAAATCCATCTGTGTATGAATCATATATCAGGAATATTAAAAATTATATTCAAATTAGCATTATAATTTAAAACTTTTAATAACCATCAAAAATAACAAATCCATTGTCTTGCGATTTCCCAAACATCCAACAATCCGATTCGCAGAAAACTGCCGGGGAGTCAATGACATTCATTCCCATTGATCTTTGAACTTGTGTGAATCCCAGAACCCCCGAGAAGCATTTCTGAAATTGCTAATAATTAACAGTAGGCACCGTCCCGCCGGTCAATTAGGGACTCAGGTCTCCTTGAGACTCAGTTACTGGTGGGCACGGTTAAGGGACTGGTAATGATAGTTGGACTGTTAACCTCTGGTTGGTGGGTGTGGGCTCGCTGCTTTAGAGTAGCAATCAGATGCCAGGTTCCAAAAGGCCACGAAAGGAATTTGAATTTTGGTGGTCTGTCAACATAAGGGAGGTTTGGATGCTTGGTGTTGAAAAAACATAAAGAGATTTTGATTGTTTTAAGAGATATTGAGCCGCCTCGGTGGCTGAATGGTTAGTGTACTAGCCTTTGGAGCTGCTGAGGTCGGGTTCGAATCCCGGTCAGGCATGGATGTTTGTGACAGTCAATAAATGTTGTTATTTGTCTATGTGTTATTCATTTCTTTGGGACTGTAAAAAAATTCTTTCTGTGTCTGTCCCACTTGACGAAAGCTTATATGCGGTTCTCCGAACAAGCACTCAAGCTGGAATATATATGTATCATACCATACCATACTATAAGAGATATTGAAGGGATCAGTGGAAGAACATCGTCACTTAAGTTCCCACATGTGCTAGGGTAGACTAACCAGTGAATGGACGCTTAAGACGGCACGTTCGCCAGTGAATGAACACCAGGATATGATGACCAGGACAACCAACCTGTGTCAGATAGCTTCCTACTACATGGGAGGAAGTCAGTGTGGCCAATCCATATAGTGGAATGATTTTCAATCCTTATTTTTTTAATTATATTTACTAAGTGTTCATTCACTGGGGCCTGTTCACTCACTGGTCAGTCTACCCTATCTAATTGTTGTGAAAAGATCAGATTTTCTGTACGGTAACCCTTGGCGCGATTTTATCGGATTTGGCGATAAATATTTTTTGTGGCAACTGTCTGATTTCGACTGATGATTTGAATTCTTTGTTTGGAAAGTTTGCCAAGGGTTACCGTTCAATAAATTTCTACAGTTTTGCAAAGTTAGGTAGCACATGTGGGAACTTAAGTGATGACATGCTATTAGGCTTTTTTGAAAAATTCAAATATTTGTCTCAATAAACATGTTAGTAACTCCTTTTAAGATAACAAGCTTCCCTTTTTTATACACTTTAAGTAAATTATATTTTCGTTTTTTAGGTGCCGTTTTTAGCGTATCTCAGTGCAAACTAAAAACTCTAAAGCTCCTTTTCAACCTTTTGTTACACTCTTAAAACGAACGAGCGATTTTAACTCAGTCTGATTGATTTTCACTCCTCCAGTCTGGAAAATGCACTTTTCCTTTTGGAGTGGATCCTTTGTGTGTTAAACCTCCGACAGGATCACTACAAACGACTGATTTTAACTCAGTCTGAGATAATATTCACTCCTTTCCAGTGTCGAAAATGCACTTCTCCAACTAGAGTGGAATTCACTCTTTTGTTTTAAGAGTGTACTTAGCACGTTCCTTCGCTAAGCTCTTCAATTGTCAGTCCGACAGAAATGATACGTTAATTTTTTTTTATCCAAAATTATATGAAGGGTTTTTTTTGCACCAGGTATGATAATCGTCTCATAACAACAAAATTAAACAGATTTTGGAAGTTGAAATATCATCCTTTTATTTTATTATATTATTTTGTGAAGCTTTAAATTGCTTAAAATATTCTAAAGTGATATTACTATTTTCAAACTCTATTAATTATGAGGTATCAAATAGTTTTATCCAGTTTCATTTGGAATAAAAGAAAGAAAAATTCACAATAACTAAATGCAAACTAAAAACTCTAAAGCTATTTTTCAACCTTTTGTTTCTTAGCACGTTCCTTCGCTAAGCTCTTCAATTGTCAGTCCGACAGAAATGATGCGTTAATTTCTTGATCCAAAATTATGGGAAGGTTTTTTTTTTTGCACCAGCTATGATAATCGTCTCATAACAACAAAATTAAACAGATTTTGAAAGTTGAAATATCATCCTTTTATTTTATTATATTTTTTTGTGAAGCTTTAAATTTCTTAAAATATTCTAAAGTGATACACTCTAAAAAAATGAATGCTCAAAAACGACGAAATTGTCTTTAATTTTGACGATTCCGTTGCTGGCAAATGCTCCGAGTTTTCGTTTCCTCAAAGTGAGGAAATTTGAATTGTCATTTTTATGAGGATTTGAATGTCATCTAATCTAAAGAAATATTTCGTCATTTTTGAGCATGTGAGTACAACAATGATATTCAGTTTCCTCAAAATCAAGATACAGAATCGTCAAATCACGATCGTAAAAGTGAGGATTCGCGTTCACTCAAAAGTCACGTGATAGTTTGACGACACAATCCTCAAAATTAACGAAATGAGGCTTGAGGATTCATGAATCGTCAAAAATGAAAGGGTTTTTTTTAGAGTGTATTATTTTCAAACTCTATTAATTATGAGTTATTAAATAGTTTCATCCATTTTCATTTGGAATAAAAGAAAGAAAAAGTCACAATAACTAAATGCAAAGTAGTTGCAAAGACGGCTCTGATTCAAAATCGGGAACGGAAATAAATGGTCCGGAAGATGTCGCAAATTGTTATCCTCGGAGGGCTCATCCATCATTCGGTCCAGCGGTCAAGTGACTCTGGTCAGCATTCTTCTGGGCCTCTGTTCAAAAAAGAACCTGATTCCATTGTTCCTCTTGAGTTCCTCTGTTTAAAAAAGAACAGGAGACATAACAAACTAAGATTTACTGTGTGCTGTGGAAAGGAAGACTCGGGAGAATGTCTTGAAATGCCTACGCTCTCAGAAATAGCACTTTCATTTTTGACGATTCATAAATCCTCAAGCCACGTTGCGTTAATTTTGGGGATCGTTTCGTCAAACCATCACGTGACTTTTGAGTAAACGCGAATCCTCACTTTTACGATCGTGATTTGACGATTCTGTATCTTGATTTTGAAGAAACTTAATCTGATTGTTCAATTCAAAAAAGAACCTGATTCCTTTGTTCCTCTTGAGTTCCTCTGTTTAAAAAAGAACAGGAGACATAACAAACTAAGATTTACTGTGTGCTGTGGAAAGGAAGACCCAGGAGAATGTCTTGAAATGCCTACACTCTCAGAAATAGCACTTTCATTTTTGACGCTTCATGAATCCTCAAGCCTCATTTCGTTAATTTTGAGGATTGTTTCGTCAAACTATCACGTGACTTATGAGTAAACGCGAATCCTCACTTTTACGATCGTGATTTGACGATTCTGTATCTTGATTTTGAAGAAACTTAATCTGATTGTTCAATTCAAAAAAGAACCTGATTCCTTTGTTCCTCTTGAGTTCCTCTGTTTAAAAAAGAACAGGAGACATAACAAACTAAGATTTACTGTGTGCTGTGGAAAGGAAGACCCAGGAGAATGTCTTGAAATGCCTACACTCTCAGAAATAGCACTTTCATTTTTGACGCTTCATGAATCCTCAAGCCTCATTTCGTTAATTTTGAGGATTGTTTCGTCAAACTATCACGTGACTTATGAGTAAACGCGAATCCTCACTTTTACGATCGTGATTTGACGATTCTGTATCTTGATTTTGAGGAAACTGAATCTCATTGTTGCACTCACATGCTCAAAAATGACGAAATATTTCTTTAGATTAGACGACATTTAAATCCTCATAAAAATGGCGATTCAAATTTCCTCACTTTGAGGAAACGAAAACTCGGAGCATTTGCCAGTAATGGAATCGTCAAAATTAAGGAAAATGTAGTCGTTTTTGAACATTCATTTTTTAGAGTGTATGACTTATATGACTTGAGTGGAGCGGCCCATCATGGCCAAGCACTGCGACCACTGGTCTATTATACTAAACCCATCGTTTAGCCTTCAAAAAAGCCGATTGCTGAAATAAACCTCTTAATTTCTCTGATTGGTAAATTATCAACCTCCCATAGGCATTGATAAAATTTTACCCAAGATACCCAAATCTCAATGCAGAGTAGTTGTCACTTTCACAGAGATCATGAAACAAGCTTTCTTCAAACTGTTGACATGCCAGTGGTTCATCTTTTACACCCATAATGCTCATATGTCTATTGAGACATCATGAAATGCATAAATCAATGTACTGAGATTGATAAAGACAGGATTGGTATACATATATTTTTAAGCTTGTGTGCTTGCTCAGAGAGCCACTTATAAACCTTCGTTAAGTAAGAGAGCCACAACACACACACATACACACACGTGACAAATGCTGCCATCTATCACGTGCCACCTCCACAATTTAGACATGTCCCTGAAGGGGAGGGAAATAGTCTCCAGGACCTGTACCCGTGGGAAACTGCGCAATGACCGCCCACAGGACTTTCGGACCCAACAGATTTAACGAGCACGTACTCCGCATATACTCGGTGAGTTTTCAGCGACCAGGACTCGATCGCGGGACCTTCCGATCCGTCCGAGATCGAGACACTGACCACAGGGCACCTCACAGCCCATAAAGACAGGAAGATTTCGAATTGACCACGCCCCACACCCGGCCGACTCAACTGATAAAGCCAGAGCAGTCTTTGTGATGTCACTCTATCCGTCTGGTTTGGGTTGTCGGCTTTTTCTATCATCAAGAGGAACGAAGCCTATTTGTAACCTGAAACATAGTAGACATTGCGCGAATAGATTTCGTACCTGTTCTTCAAAAAAAAAAAAAAAGCCAGCAATCGGGATCGGACGAATAGTGTGACATCACGTCCTAAAAGTTGAGTAGACCATGGCTTTAAACAATTAATAGTTTTAAACCTACGTAAATACAATACCTTTTCACTTTCCATCCATTAATTCACCATTTTCCACTATTCCCACCAAGCTTTTTCTGACATCATGCATCTTCTATGTAACGTCTAGCAGCGCCATCTACTCGAATATTTTGTAAGCAATTGCTTACCCTTCAGGGGAGCCAAATGGATTTGCTTCACAAAATCAGAAACATCCATAGAAATAGTAAATCCGTGCGCTACCTGCTATTCTCTGTGGAAACAATCTTTGGGTTTTTTACATATCTTTTTAAAAGTAATTTTTATAAGTTTACCTTATTTAAATAAAACTATTTATTGATAAATAACAGAAATTAAACTATTTTTATCATATAGGTATAGTA
The DNA here is from genome assembly GCA_023701765.1 of Hylyphantes graminicola. Taxonomy (NCBI): domain Eukaryota; kingdom Metazoa; phylum Arthropoda; class Arachnida; order Araneae; family Linyphiidae; genus Hylyphantes; species Hylyphantes graminicola. The sequence continues at coordinate 19,522,805 of CM043119.1, forward strand.
GTATAAATTTTATGTTTTTAGTACAGTAAAAAGTAATGTATTAAATTCTGATTGTATAACTATTTTTGTATTATTTATAACTTAAAGCTGGATTGCTTTTAAGTTTTGTTGTGGGTATACTAATTTTCTTTTTTAGAATCCTTTCTTCTTGGACTTCGTTAAAAGTTGTTTATATCGCGCATTTCTAAATGGAAGGTAAATGTGCAAACCTTCCTGTATTTTTATTTATTGTGAGCTTTATTATGTTATTGTTTTTTTCCTTAGAATTTGGAAGGGAAATGTATATTTTGGAGTGCCTACAAATGAAGAAAAAATTCTTATGATATTTCTGTTAGATTTTTACTTAACGTGACTATTTATTCTTGTTTTATCCATGTTATTTATAAGAGAAATTTCTTCTTGTTTCCATCCCTTCACAGGAATAAATCAGGAATCCCTTCACAGTGGAAAAAATCTTTTCTTCCCATAATAGTCCTCTTTAATTGTTATCCTTCCTATAATTTCTTCATTTTCCTTGAATTCTATTTAGATTTAAAAATTATTATTTTAAATAATTTTCACAGTGAAAAATTTTACTTCTTTTAAGGGTTCTTCTCCTGCTAGTGGAATGTCTTGTCTTATATTTATCACTTAAAAATTAAATATCTTTTTGTGATCTCTTTCTTCAGAATAAAATGTTCTTTTCTTGTGTCGTACTTCACAATATGAGATATGTCACTTCTTTTTCTTATTTTCTTTTTAATGATGTATCTTTTGAGATGTTGTCCAGTCTCCTCCTTGATTTGTAAAAGTGAAATTTCTTAATTTATTGTGTCGCCTTTCACAGTAAAAAATTTCACTTCCCCTTATTGTCTTCGACTCTTGGCGATATATTCTTTATGATACCATTTCCTCCTTGATATCGAGAAGTGAAATTTCTTTTTGTGCCGCCCCTTCACAAAAAGAAATTTCACTTTTCTTCTCTTGATAATGTTTTCTTTGGGATGTTGTCTCAAGTACTTTTCTTCGTCTGTGATTGCTTTTAATTGTGCTCGCCCTGCACAATATCAGATTTCACTTTCCTCAAGATTCTTTTTTTATCGATGAACTCTGAGAAATTGTATCCAGTTGTGTCCTTAAATATCTAAAGGTGAAATTTCTTACTGTGCCACCCTTTCGCAATAAGAAATTTACTTTTATTTTCTTATCTTGATTATATGTTGTATTGTCTTGATATCTAGAAGTGAAACTTTGTATTGTGCCGCTCCTTCACAAAAAGAAATTTCACTTTTCTTCTCTTGATAATGTTTTCTTTGGGATGTTGTCTTAAGTACTTTTCTTCGCCTCCAGAGGTGATTGCTTTTAGTTGTGCTCACCCTGCACAATATCAAATTTCACTTACCTCTAGATTCTTTTTTTTATCGATGAACTCGGAACAATTTTATCCAGTTGTGTCCTTAAATATCTAACGGTGAGATTTCTTATTGTGCCACCCTTTCGCAATAAGAAATTTCTCTTTTATTTTCTTATCTTGATTATGTGTTCTATTGTCTTGATATCTAGAAGTGAGATTTCTTATTGTGCCGCCCCTTCACAAAAAGAAATTTCACTTTTCTTCTCTTGATAATGTTTTCTTTGGGATGTTGTCTCAAGTACTTTTCTTCGTCTGTGATTGCTTTTAATTGTGCTCGCCCTGCACAATATCAGATTTCACTTTCCTCAAGATTCTTTTTTTATCGATGAACTCTGAGAAATTGTATCCAGTTGTGTCCTTAAATATCTAAAGGTGAAATTTCTTACTGTGCCACCCTTTCGCAATAAGAAATTTACTTTTATTTTCTTATCTTGATTATATGTTGTATTGTCTTGATATCTAGAAGTGAAACTTTGTATTGTGCCGCTCCTTCACAAAAAGAAATTTCACTTTTCTTCTCTTGATAATGTTTTCTTTGGGATGTTGTCTTAAGTACTTTTCTTCGCCTCCAGAGGTGATTGCTTTTAGTTGTGCTCACCCTGCACAATATCAAATTTCACTTACCTCTAGATTCTTTTTTTTATCGATGAACTCGGAACAATTTTATCCAGTTGTGTCCTTAAATATCTAACGGTGAGATTTCTTATTGTGCCACCCTTTCGCAATAAGAAATTTCTCTTTTATTTTCTTATCTTGATTATGTGTTCTATTGTCTTGATATCTAGAAGTGAGATTTCTTATTGTGCCGCCCCTTCACAAAAAGAAATTTCACTTTTCTTCTCTTGATAATGTTTTCTTTGGGATGTTGTCTCAAGTACTTTTCTTCGTCTGTGATTGCTTTTAATTGTGCTCGCCCTGCACAATATCAGATTTCACTTTCCTCAAGATTCTTTTTTTATCGATGAACTCTGAGAAATTGTATCCAGTTGTGTCCTTAAATATCTAAAGGTGAAATTTCTTACTGTGCCACCCTTTCGCAATAAGAAATTTACTTTTATTTTCTTATCTTGATTATATGTTGTATTGTCTTGATATCTAGAAGTGAAACTTTGTATTGTGCCGCTCCTTCACAAAAAGAAATTTCACTTTTCTTCTCTTGATAATGTTTTCTTTGGGATGTTGTCTTAAGTACTTTTCTTCGCCTCCAGAGGTGATTGCTTTTAGTTGTGCTCACCCTGCACAATATCAAATTTCACTTACCTCTAGATTCTTTTTTTTATCGATGAACTCGGAACAATTTTATCCAGTTGTGTCCTTAAATATCTAACGGTGAGATTTCTTATTGTGCCACCCTTTCGCAATAAGAAATTTCTCTTTTATTTTCTTATCTTGATTATGTGTTCTATTGTCTTGATATCTAGAAGTGAGATTTCTTATTGTGCCGCCCCTTCACAAAAAGAAATTTCACTTTTCTTCTCTTGATAATGTTTTCTATGGGATGTTGTCTCAAATCCTTTTCTTGGCCTCCAGAGGTGATTGTTTTTAATTGCGCTTACCATGCACAATATCAAATTTCACTTCCCTCTAGATTCCTTTTTTATCGTTGAACTAAGAGCAATTGTATCCAGTTGTGTCCTTAAATATCTAACGGTGAGATTTCTTATTGTGCCACCTTTTCGCAATAAGAAATTTCACTTTTATTTTCTTATCTTCATTGTGTTCGATTGCCTTCTCCTTGTCATCTACAAGTGACATTTTTAATTTGGCAGGAAACTTTAACAAGAAAATTTCATTTCCCTTTCGAATCTTCTCTTGATGTCATACTCTTTGAAACATTATCTTTCTTTCGCCTTAAAAGTGAACTCTCTCCCTGTGATCTCTCTTTTGGAAAAAGAAATTTCACTTTCCTTCTTATTCTTCTCTTAATGGTAAACTCTTTTCAACAGTATCTTTCTTTGGCCTTTAGAAGATATATCATCTTCAAATCCAACTAGGCATGTTGAAAGTTGCTTGTATAAACAGCAAATTTGAAGCTAAAAAAAAAGAACCTTCATAAATTTTACTCTATGACTAGCTATTCTAATATTGGTTAGTCATTTTGATCAGTTTTGAGGCTTCAGATATTAGCCATTTCCAGAAAGTGTTTTTTTTTTCTTTCTGATTTCAATAAATCTCTCATTTCACAATTTTTAAAAAAGAACGACATAAGAGGAAAAGGAGCTCAGAAGAAAAGTTTTTTATGATTATAATATAAAATTCATAGTCAAATACCTTTAAAAGTTTAAATATTAATTAAGTTGATGATAATCGAACTCAATAAATCAGTTCAATAATGCAATATTAATTTCGAAAAAAGTTTTAAAAAGTTTTAATGCATTTAATTGTAAGAATTATATTTATTTTATAATGAATCGCAATTGAAATGCTAATTATTTACATTTAAGGCATCATTAATTATAAATAATGTAAAGCATAATTCATTTTAATTTAAATGTCCATCATTTGTTGATTTAAATTTAATTAACTTGTTAATTTAAAATAAATTCTACCAATAGTTTCTTTTTTAAAAAGTCACCAGTAAAAAAAATAAAACTATACGAGAGCTTTGTAAGTTTATTTTGTTCAATCAATCTCGATTAAAATGGAACACACACAGGGGGAGAAAAGCAAAAGCATACTAAAACGTAATTAAATTATAGTTGTTACCTCTCATAGGAAAAATTAAACAATATTGGAAAGAATGGTGAACTTACATTCTGTAGTTTAAAAAATTAGCATGAAAATATAAATCTGATTCGAGACAAATTTTAGGCATAGTCAATGAAATCTGAAGATAGAATGACTAAAACAAAAATATAAACGTTTTTGTCGGTTTATTATTAGAAATCATTGTTACAAACAATCATTTAAACAAACGCCTTTTTTAGATTGCATTAAACGAGTTCTTTTTCTAAAAAGCATTGTTCAAACGAGTTCTTTTTCTAAAAAGCATTGTTCAAACGAGTTCTTTTTCTAAAAAGCATTGTTCAAAAATCCCGTGGAAAAAATCGTGAAAAATAGACGTGTTTAATTTTCTTAGATTTGGAAACTTCATACTGAAAAAACTTCAAACTAAAATTCATATTTTATAATCCATCTAAAATCCTATTCTTTCAAATTAAACTGGCGAAGATGGGGCTAACCCAGTAATTACACTTTTTTGCTGTTTATTCAGTAGGGTGGTTACAAAATCCTAGAAAAAAGTTCCCTGATATTTCATTAATTTCCCCGATATTTTCACAAAAAATTGCCAGATTTTACAGTTACCTAGAAAACATGCAATACACACAATTCAATGCAGTAATTCAATCCAGACATTCCGAAAATTAAGACTTTCCGGATTATGGGTTAGCCTACCTAACTTTTCTACATTTCCGAAAATATAAGTTTAGAGGAATCATGTGATCAGAGATAATCATGTTGTTATTTGATTCGCGAGAGATTGATCTTTCAGGCTAATGGGATCAACCAGAATATTTTTTTTTATTAAGTGTCCGTTAGTATAGTGATCCCAAGAACCTAAACCTGATACTATTTAAGTAATTGAAAATGGGAAAAAAATTCCCCGATATTTTGAAAAATTCCACAATTCCCTGATATTTTCCAGAATTAAAAAGTTCTCTGAGAATTCCCTGATTTCCAGGTTCTGTTACCACCCTGTTATTTCTCAAATTAAGTATCATTTCTATTTATTTGCCCTTCCTTTTTCCTTTTTTTACTGTGTAATTAATAGCTAAATAGAAGGGAAAAAATAGTCGGGACATCAAAGAATTTTAACCCACATCTTATTTCGTTTTTTATATTAATTATAGCTATATGTAACTACATATTTAAATTACATTCTTTTAAATATTGAACCTTTTTATTCTTGGAAAATTTGAAAATTCTCTTCAGTTTTTTTTTTCTGTAGACAAATGGTTAAAAGGTGAAATTCCACTTTATTAATTTATATTGTATTTAAAAAGAAATCTTATAAAATACCTTTTAAAAAACAGTTTTTATAAGTTCAGTACAATTCAATTTAAAACGAAACATTATACTGCATTTCAAAACAAAACTAGGAATAACTTAAATATTGTTACATATTTCGTCACAAAGAAAACAGCATTAAAAACTGTTAATAACTTGATTGTAGATTAGATCATATACAACCATGTAGCTCCAAAATACAATTTTAATTTCAGAAGAAAGAACTTTGTGAGCAACTTAGACTGGGAAATCCAGAGCTAGAATGAGTAAAGTAGAATATTTTCAATGTTTTCAATTGTTAATAAACACTATTGCTGATATTTTTTAATAATGGCAGGCTTAATTTAAAGTACTTTTAAAAAATACATTGCTAATTTAATAGACGAAATTTTTTTGTTATTCTGTATTAATTACTTATAACACAGCCGTAATTTTTTACTATTTTTCACACTTTTAATAGGTTGACAATGGTAATCAGTGCAAGAAAATAAGAAAGTTTAAAAGTGGAACTCACAGTTAAAATGGTATTTTCAAGTACCGATTAGGCATTAGGTGTATTAACACGGAATAACTAACTATGAATATAGTTTCCAAACAGAACTTTGAAGTCTTTAATAACTAAACTACTCGGCGCAACAGCACGTTAAGGCCTGCCATGCCCATTCCAGTTTACATGACCAAGGGCTCTACCGACCCACTTAAGAGATGGAAGACTGAGTCAACCTCGCCTTATCCGGGACTCGATCCCCAGACATCTGGACTACCACTAAGCCACTGGGCCGCGAAATCTTTAATAACAAAATATTTATTTACCTAAAGTGTTTAAAAATCATTAAATTAATCAAACAAGCAATGAACAAAATGAACAAGAATAAAATCACAAAAGTCCAAATCGATTGTTTTATTTTTATAATGCAATATTATTCAATATAAATAAAATAAATAAATCACAGTCACATACTTAATTTACAGATCGGACAAACGATTGATAAGCTACAGAAATCACAGTTTTTTGAAATTTAACAATTAGTTATGATTTTATAAATAAATGTTTACATGCAGAGTTCAAAAGTTAGAATGAACCTTCTGTTAGGTTAAACCAAACAGAGTAACAATCAACACATTTTTAAAATACATTACTTACCTAAAAGCCAAATATTACAACCAACCCTAACAGATTCATGATAAGAACTAGATGCTTGATATCTTTGACGTTTAAAAAGTACTATGATAAAATCAGTTCGATTATGAAAATAGCTTATAGATACAAATGTATAACCTTACCAAAGTAGTAATGGTAAAATTCCTGCAGACCAACAATAAACAGATTTTTTTGGAATGCATTTGTCTCTCTCTTGGTCGTTCATGATCTGAATTTAAATAAGACACATCACCTAATTACAGTACACACAAAATTACAATTGTAAATATTGTGAGCTGTCATTCATTTTGACGCTACATAAGAAAAAAAATACATCTGGAGCTACTGTCAAGAGCTCAATGCAAACAAAGTATGACAGAAAAGGGATTCGAAACAAGACTCCGGGAACAGAATTTTTATTTTACAAAAACTTTTAGAAAGGTTATTTTTAAGTTTACTTATTAAAAAAAAGTTGAGTCAATTAAGTAAGATTTCGAATCAAGAAATTTTTCGTTTCATCCTAAGGTTCCTTAAATTATTTTGAAAAGAAGTATGACAAAATTATAATTTATAATAAGAAAAACCAAAAAAGGTCAAATACTAATTCAACATTAAAAACATAAGAAATCAGCTACTAACGTCAATTTAAGTTTTAGAGGTACACATTATGTGTTTAAAAAATTTTTACTAATATTGAAAAAACACTAACAAAAGAAACAATTTATGTACAAATTAACATAAGGTCCACAAAACAACTTTTCAAAAACCGATATGCAAGCCATGTTTATTTAATAGAACGGTTAAGACTTAATTTAAACTATCGTGATTTTATTCTTATGCATGCATTTGTTTTGTATTTGTATGTAATTATTAATTTCAAACTGATTTTATATAAATTTGTTTGAAAATTTAACTTCAATAAGGGACGTTAAAATAAAAACAAATTCAACATGTTTTTTTTTTTTTTTTTTAAAGCCTAGCGAGTCAAAGAGGCGAGTCAAAGTTTAGTAAAAAATTACTGGCTCATTTATAGTTTAGTTTTTTTTTTATGATGGTAACGGGATCTCTTATAACACAACATACAAAGAAATAACAGTAGTTATCCAAAACAAGAAAAAGAAACATTTAAAAAAGTATTTGAACTACTACCATTATAGCTACTATCTCAAAATAGTTGCTCAAGTACATAAAAATAATGATTATATACCAAATCACCAGGATTTCTAATGAAGAATAATGGTCTGCATGTTATAACACAATCATTGTATAACACTTGTGTTTTAAACAAAAAAATACTGGTAACTTCAGAAATAGTTTGTACAAAAACTGCGATCAGTCACGAAACATTATACAAAAATGTCTAACAAATATAAAAATAATGCAAAACCTTATACTTATGTGTTTAAATCCATAATAAATATATTTTTATAACTTTATATGCAACAATTTTATCAGCATTAGCCATATCTCATACATATACAACAAAAATGTGTGATTAGTGAAAAGAAGTAGTTATGCATGTCAAAAATAATTTTTTAAATAGTATCAAAAAGTTAATATAAAATTTTTTTAAGTGAAATCCTTTTGGAAATACAACTATACATTTTTAAATACAATACTTTTACACATTTAATACCCAAAAAAATTAAGCCGAAACTTCAGAAAATGTTGCCAGCCTAAAACTTGAACATAAATATTGCAAAACTTTTCAACCTGACATTCATTTAAGTTATAGTATAGCAATATTTGAAAGACATAGAATATAAATACTAACAACCAATAAATTACCTACATAATATTAAATTCAAAAAGGTTACTGAGGTATTAAAAGTTGACTGCGGAGGTAAATTACAGTTTTGATAAATAGGATATATTAAAAGCAAATAAAATTCTATTTCAAGAGTCTAAACTTAATTTTTTTTAACAATCACCTCTTTTCTTTAACGGTTTAGATCCAAACACCTTGACCATAACTGCATTAGAATCTTAAAATATATTATCAGTTCAACAGATAATATTAAATCTTTACTTGCATAACTACCAATTTTGAAGTTCTTTCTTATGCATAGTTCTTACCTACATGTATACATTGTACACTTATTAGAATGGTAATTATAGAAATATTTATAGAAATGCAAATGAAATATTCAAATTTAAGCAAAAGTGTTGATTCCATTTATTCTGGATTTAAAAAATTTTGCCTTTTCTTTATCATGTTATGCTGGATTTCATGTTACTCTATTTGTGTTTGCAAAGTTTGGTGGCAGAATTTCTGATATTTATGATAGATTTTTTAATAATTGGTACAGATTTATTTAATTTTGTGCTAATATACATTGTAATCATGAATTATTATATAAAATCTTAAAAATTATTCTCAATACAAAATAACATAAAACTGTGCACAAAAAAGTAACCTATCAACAAAAAGCTAATTTTTCGGAATTTTTTTTCTTTAATTTTTTTTTCAAGACATTTTATCATAAAAAATAAAAGCATATGCTAACTATATCCCAACTATTCTACCAATTGATTTCGATATGCTTTAATAGCTAGATATTAAAATTCCAAATATTATAGCTTTTTTTAACCTGAAAAGTCCGATTTGTCCAATACGTCATTTTTTAGTGCATGGTGCAATATAATGTAATGACAAAAAATTGCCCCACTCAAGCATTTGCGTTTTTACTAACAAAATGAATACCAAAACTGTTCACTGTTAATTAAGCTTGTGACAACATGGTTATGATATTTTTAATTGTTAAGCATTTGCATTTTGATTTCAAAAGAACAAGTCTTCGTTTCATAGTAAAAAGTGTGGGAAAGGTGGGGTATGATGGGAAAAGGAAAAGAACTGTGGTAACTCTTTATAACAATTAAAATTTTGAAACAAATTTAAACACCTTTCAAACTGTATGTGAAAGAAATAACGTAGCCAACAATTAATTTTTTGTGTAAAAATTGCTAAGATTTACAAAAGTTCATGTCGATTGATAAATTAGTGCAACTTTTAAACCAATGGTAACAAGTAACAACTGTAATTTAGAAATCTATCACTTTTTCACAAGTTAATGTACAAAGTAAAGTAGATTCCCAAACATATTTCATTTTTTTTGGTGATATAATTCATTCAATTTCCATGGACAGTGGTGAGAAAAGCATTGTAATAATAAAAGCATATAAGGAGTGATTAAGTATTTGCGAAAAAGCTTCTAATATTGTAAATAATGTTTCTGTTTTATAAAGTGGGCTCAGTATTAATAAAATAATTTAAATATTTAAATAATGAATTTTTTTAAATGCATAGAGTTACATATAATCTTGTAATAAATAATTTATTACACAATTAAAAACAACATCAATTATAATTAAGTACAAATTTTAATGTTACATTGCTGATAAATATAGGACTTTTGCCATGTAAAAATATTTACATAATACAACTTTTAATGCAATTTCTAAGAATTACATTACTTATTTGTGACTTATAATAATTGAAAACAATTCATACATTAAATTCAACTATTTTATTAAGTACTTCTTTCAATCTAAAATCATTGACATTTCAAAATGATACAAAATGAAATTACTCACCAACCAAAAATAAATAAGAAAATCAACGATATACCAATTTAAACGACAAAAAAAATTACATTTCGCAAAAATGCTGTCAGTCTTACAACAACCCAATATGCTTCGTGTACATTGAAACACAGACTAGCAACAGCTACATTGTGCCAAATGAATTAAAAACCAAAATGAAGACCGTCAAAAACAAAAAAGTTCTAAAAAAATGTGTGTGTGAAAAAAAATGTGAGTATCATTCAGCGGTTAAAGTATGCACTAATTCGCATTGCAGCGGTACATCTTATCCGATACATGGCACAATACTGTGATTGCAGCCTCACAAACGGCTATCACCATTTTGGCTTACAGCTCGATTTATACCGAAGTGACCGGTACACTGTGAATTTAGCGGTAATTTTTTTTGGCAGGTTGTCTCTTCAGGAGTTGGCCCACTGTAAGAAGGAGAGAAGGTCTCGGACTGGCACGTGGTGGGCTAGTGCTTTGACTCGTAGGTTTCGGTCATCAGTGAGGAGGACAACTTCTCTGAACAGTGTGATTGGGTCTTCTGTAAAAGAAGAAGTGGAAATAAATGAATTGTGAAAGGTTAAAGTTGGGAAGTTTGGAGAATTCCCCACTACACTCCTTTCCAGGGTTGCCACACTTTTTGGTTAAAAAATCAAGGACTATTTAAGGACTTTACAAGGATGCATTTCTCCATTTTCAAGGACTGTATATTTGAACATGCAACACCTTAATTTTACGATATTTTTTAAAAATTCATTTCGAAAAGACTAAGAGCTCTGTAACTTTCAAATGAACTTAAATATGTGTTATAAAATAACATTTAGTTATAAAAAAATCACTCAAAAATCACTTGCTCTGCTTTCTTGGATTATACATACAATAAATCAAAAAATAAAATAGGAGCTGATTCACTCATTAAAAAGGAGTTTTTGATGAAGCCAAAATTGCATTTGCAACACTTCAAGATAAACTTGTCAGTTCCAAAAATTAAGAACTTTTCAAGGTCGATAATGTTTTTCAACCACCTTTTTATTTTTTCTTGTTTTTCAATCACAAACAATGTTTTTGTTTCAAGCATTTTCAAGTTTTTCAAGGACTGTGGCAACCCTGCCTTTCTTTTCAATTTTTTAGTGAAAAAAGAAACAAGAAGAAATCTTTCTGTAGAACTGGCCACCTTTTACATTTACATCTAGCAATTAAAAAAAGGCTAAAGAAAAAGTTCATGATTGGGTAAACTATATTCCTCTCCTTAGCTGGCATTACAGCCTTATATGGAGGCCTCAGCCTCCACCACAACAGCTCTAAATCTGTCCTGCTTCAAAGCCAAACCTTTCTAGTTTTTAATCTTCTATTCCAGAAAAAAAAATTATCCTTTTAATTGTTGACAGCAAAGTTAAGTTCACTTCAGGCAACAGCAAAAACCACATTAATCATTCTTCCTTCCGACTCACCGAAGAAGGGGAGTAGTGTGGGGGTGGTCAGCACAAAATACCCAATACTAGTCCTCGGGAGCAATTAATTTGTTGAAGACAGTTCGGTATTGGGCTATACCCTGTCTAGCCAGAATGTAAGCTTCAAAAAGACTTTCTTACCACATCCCTTTGCTGGGTTTTCTAGGAAACGGGAGGAACATCGCTTTTCTAAACCTAGCGCGTTTGAGATTAACAATTGAAACAGTTAGTAGTAACCAAGTAGGGTGAGGAAAATACACGCTCACACCGTTTCGAAGAAAACCGCATGTGGGGACGGGGAAGAAAATGCTTTCGAAGCTTGCGTATTGACTAGACAAGGTATAGCATGCAAAAAGTACCGGGATCAAGCTGTACCTCATCAAGGTATATATACAACACTACTTGGACTTGTATGTTTTACAAAACAAATTTTAATTAAACCTTAAAAATCTATGGCAAGCTTAAACAGTATTTAGTAGTATTTTTTATACATCTATTCCTTTTTTATGATGATATTCAGAACGCAGCGATTTTAACAAGATTTGAAACAAATACAAAAAGTAATTACTATTACACAGATAAAAGTAAAAGTACTTACCACGATTTTTTGGCATAAAAGATTCAGCCCTATCCTTACAATAATTTAGGCAGCAAGTTAGGATGAGATCATCATTTGTACCCTACAAACAATTAACACATTTTATTAAAATAACTTTGAAACAAATCATTATAAAAAAAAAACTATATATTGATCTTCAATATTTCAATAAAAAAGCCACCTTCTTACAAAAAACATTATACAATTTTCAAGGTTCTTAGAATACAAGATATTCACAATTAAGTATTGCTCTAAATATTAATTGGGCATTATAACTTTTTGCACTTAAAATCAAGAATAGCATAGCAATTAATTGACTTAATTTTTTTGAATAACATAAACCACAGTTGATCAAAATGAAATACACTAAAAATAACACACATTTACCATTAATAAGCTGAAATTATTACTACACAATCAGAACAACATGTTGAACAACTTAGTCGTGTGAAGTGTCGTGCTTGCATTGAAAGGGTTGTGGGTTCTGTCCTTGGCGCAATTCTGATGGTTGCTGAGTCAACGCTTGTACTCTGCTAAAGATGCCGTGTTGACTGATGGTGGCTGGGGCACGTTAAATATGGCGTGGTCACAAAGTCCTCTATGTTCCCCCATATCAAATTAATACCTCTGGGGTACCAGATCAGGGGGTTATCGGCCTTTGATCTGGATCAAAGTTCCGATATGTGAGTGAGAATGGATGTGCGAAAGGGACCTTCCTTTAAAACAGATGTGTCATGCTGACGAGCAAAGTCGGACTCCCTCCCTTGTGGTGCCCATTAAAAACGAAAGCCATCCCACTTCGCCTTAAAATCGGGTAGTAATCTACTCCAGGCTCGGTTACCGTGTGACAATAGAAACAACAAAAAAGGGATCAACTCTATCTTACCTTATTCTTGTCCATCTCCTCACTTCTAAAGCTAATAGTGTCCAGCACTGATCCCTTCGAAGTGATGGAACGCAGCTGGGGATGCCTCGAAGCAAACTGCTGCTCAAGGAAATAAACGGCTTCTCTGGACAGTACCGTCACTCGGCTTGCATGCTCTGGGGTGTGGTGGTCACTGACTCTGGTTCCTCTGGCCAAACCGTCCAGTTCGTTTATCACTGTAGAATGAATTATTATTTGTTGGATATTCAAGCATATAAAATTAATGTACAATTGTATGATGAGAGCCTCCCAATAAATTTCGGGGAGTCATTTGAGGCTTTAGTAAATATAAAATTAAAAACTGAAATTGTATAAAAGAATAACAACAACAAGTTTCAAAGCTTATATACTTACCAACTAAAGGTATAACAAGATGAAAATCTGAAGATGCCAATATTTTTCTAAAATGATTCAGATGATCAATAAAACAGTTAGTATCAGGAATTAAGAACTTCGGCCTAATTTTTAAGACAATTGGACGCTGATGCTTCATTATAACATCCTAGAAAATAAATTACCAACGTTAAATGCATACAGAATAAAATATTATGTGCAAACATTATTACTTATCTGTCATAAGTTTCACAAGTTAATCATTTTTATGACATTTAAAATTCTGATCTTTCAATTTTATTAATTTTGCTTTGCTATTTTTATTATGTTAACGTTTACCAGCATTTATTTCAACAATTATTCTGCATTTTACTTAATATTTCATTAATTCTAACTATTTTCCTTCATGATACATTAATTTAATTACTGCCACTGGCTTTTGTTTACATCTGACAAACTGTTATTCAAAATACAATAAAATTACCTATTATTGTGATTATAACTTAATTATTTGAGCTAATCTTTTCAATATTAACTATTTAAGCCTTCTACAATAAGCATTTCATTATAAGTATTGCTGGTATTTAATTCTTGTTTATCAATATTTAACGGTTCAATTTCATTGGGACATTTTTATTTCAATATTGTTGGTTATTCTTGTCAAATTCAACTTAATATTTAACTATTTTTGTATTATTATGTGCTCTTAACTATTTCCTAATTGGCCGAGGTGACTGCTTTGTTTTCTGACTTATTTTTAATTTGTTATAGGCCTTTTTAGTTCAAATTTTCCATCGTTACATTTGTTTATAAAATACGACCCCTTATAGCCATTTACGTTTCAACCTGTATTCCCGCCAAAATAGGATGCGTCATCAGAAAGCTCTCTGATTGGCCTGTGAATCTGCTGAGTCATTTTTTGGTTTCTTTCACCGCTTCCTGCGAGTGAGAGATCCGAGTTTATGTCGAGTATTTTCGCTTTTAGTACGTTTTGGCATCAGTTTTTCGGCGGACTATATAAACTGCTAGCTGGTGGGCGTTCTTTCTTTTGGAATAAACAAACGACTAGACAAACTTCAAACAATTTCGCTCCGGAGGTCCCGGAGTGGTGCCGGGGTTCACCGAGACCTCTCAAATCTACGACCAGAGGTCTCCCTCCAACCAGCCCGTCTTCTTCAAGGCCTCGATGGACGGTGGCAATATGCCGTCTATGCAACAGCCTCTTAGGCCTACGCTGGAAGGTGGTCAACCGGTCACCTCTTCATCACTGCCCGCTCCAGGAGTGGCCTCCGAGCCGTCTTCGTCACAGCCCAATCCTAGAAAAGTCTCGGCACCTTCCTCCATTGAACTGTACATCTGTGGACTCTGGCCTTTATTGAAGGATGCCCACCTACTGGTTTTTTATATCGTCCCACAGTGAGCTTAACTATTTAAATTTTCCTTATTAATGTTTTTTGTCGTTTATTTTGAATTTCTGAATCCCATTAATTAATTTCGTTTTCTGGTTAGGATACAGGTAGTCACCTCGTAATTAATTTTGACATTTTTTTACTATTTACATGTAAGAGTAATATTCTTTTATTTATCATAATTGTCCAAATACTGATGATGAATTATACTGTTTGTTTGTAAATTTTTATTATGATCATTAAACGTTAGTTTCTTTTGGCAAACAACTTGCATTTAGTTCTTTTATTTTCACATTCATTATTTTAAGTATTTTCTATCCTTTTATTATTTAATTCCTTGTGCTGGGTTTTCAAATTTGATCACGGCCAGTTGAAAAGAATTCCCAGCACAATTATAACATTTGAAATGTAGTAAAAAAGTCACACATATAAACTTAAATTTAAAAGAACTTGCAATATTGCATTAAAACTAAAATATTCTTTATAAAATAGTTATAATGTTGAATAATAACAGCAAGAATTTTCAACTTATTTATACTTTAGTAGGATAATTTTAACTAAGAAATTGTTCAATTTAAATAACAATAGTCAGAAGTTTCCACTGAACAAATTGCACAGTATATCTTTTGATTTTTTTAAGACTTAAATATTGAAACTATACCCTTTAATTATTGTTGAGAATAGAGGTTAATGGTAAAAAAAATACCCCAAAATTTAGGTTCAATGGAAGAAGTTAATTAAGTAAAGGTGTCTAAATTTTGAGATAACTATTTTATTATTTTAGAAACCCTCCAACTACAATTATATATTAATCCATAGTATCCTGATTCTGAAACTAACAAAAAGTTACTTCAACATCTCAAATATTTATTTAAAAGTATCTAATCGCTATACCTGAACTTGAGCCTTGTGCTTTTCCTGCTGCTCTTTGGCTTTGCTGAGGGCTTCTTTTCTGGACCACAGCGCTTGCAACTCATCTCTTTCTAAATCTTTGTGTGGACTTTCTTCGATGAAACTGGCGTCAAAGCTTTCTTCACGGTAGGACTCATCAGTAGACTAGAAATAAATGAACTGGCTCATACATATTTTCTTTGAATATAATTAAATCGATTGATGCAAATATCAGTCAATCTTTTAAACAGAGACGATGAAACAAATCATTAATAAATAAAACCATTTGAAGAAGAAAACGGTTTCAAATAATTATGATCAAAACCAAATTTTAACATTTTAAAATTATAATAAAGAAAAGATCCTGATTGAAAAGTATTACTTATTATTCACAATGAACAGTCTTAGCCACTTAAAACACTTCTTCCAAACACAAGACTTTTAAGAAAATGTAACTTACACTTAGCAATACAGATCTTTCAAATGATTCTTCTGAGGTCATTGTTGCTACTAGAGACACAAACTTCTTCGTTTCAAAGTCAAATTCCATATAAGGTGGAGAAATGCCACACAAGTAGTCACCAAAAAACTGAATTCTGCTAATTCGTAAACAGTGCTTTGCTCGATCCTGAAAAACATTTGTTTAAAAATATTAATCTTTGATAACATCTTAACTCACTTACATGATGTGCCTGAAACTAAACTGTGTAGAAAGAGATAAAGTGAACCTTAGGTCTAATCAAATTACTTTAACAAAAACAATAATATTTTACAAATTTTTCTTAAAGCTTTTAGAGCTTTAGCTCAAAAAACAATGGACTAACAGAAAACCAAAAAAATATATTAACTTTTGACTTGCTTTAAGAGCATTGATATGTAAATATTTTAGAAACTACCACTGACAGGAATTGCAAGATTATAAAATGAAAAAAAAAATTAACTATTTAAATATTATCCATCAAAACTATAATATGCAAACTTATACCAGTAGGTTATAATATTTTAAGTTACAACGTCTTTTTTTACATACCTTATCAAAAGGTTGTACAGCAAAAGCTGGGTCATGCATAGCTTCTAAAAGTGGGACAAAACCAGCAAATGTGCTATCTTCCTCCAAAATTATCGACTCAGCATCTAAAAAGAATAAATATAACTCATTAATAAAATACATAAACAGCTATGTATATTAGAGTGGGCCGAAAAAAACTTTTTATTTTATTTCGGATCGTTATAGTGCGGAAAAGTTGCCATTGGTAAAGACATGAAAAATGCACTAATTATAATTTTTTTATTACTTTATCTTCTGTACGCACAACGCCATCAAAGTTGGAAAAAATTGTCAAAAAACGAAATTTTTTATATTTTGTATACACGATGTTTTTAGTTGTGTTCCTATATCATGAATTAATTTCTAAAAGTACATAAAATCAATATATATGCACTTATCATAAATTTCCGTCAGATCTGTCAATTTTGCAAAATCTAAGAATTTTCCTCATTTTGTACTTCGTTGGGTGCCCGGAAGATCTGACACAAATGTATGATAAGTGCATATATTTTGATTTTACGTACTATTAGTAGTTAATTCATGAATAGGAATGCAACTAAAAACATCCACCCTGCTTTAAAAAAATTATAAAAATTTTGTTTTTTGAAAAATTTTCCAAACTTTGATGGTGTTGTGCGAACAGAAGTTAAAGTAATAAAAATACAAGAATTAGAGCATTTTTCATGTCTTTATCAATGGCAACTTTTCCGCACTATAGCAATCCGAAATAAAATAAAAAAGTTTCTTTCGGACCATGTATATATATATAGCATTTACTGAAGGAAAACCGCCTTACCTGCAGTTCTTTGATTAATTATTGCCGGACTACTAATATCAACATCTCTAAAAGCAGTCAAGAGGTCAGCAAATGAACACCAAACATCTTTGTTGTTAAACCTGTAACATAACCAGAATATCTCAATTAATAAATGCAATATAAATCATTAGGCTTCATTTACTTTTTAAAAAAATAACACAATTCAAACAATTTTAAGGAACAATTCAAAGATAAAAATTGAAATGAATGACAAATGATCAAAACAACATGCTAGTTATTAACTATTTATTGCTTAGATTGTTGACTTGTGCTACAGAATATCATTTTTCATAATGAAATGTTATAAGACTCTGAAATATAATTTCACTTAAACAAGTCGTCTAAATATTTCAAAAGAAACTGCTGTAATACCTCGTGGACTATAAAAACACAACAAGCTTCATTCAAGTTATAAAAGATTCTGTTTATTCACAGAACTCACACTATAAGCACACACACACAAGAAGCACAAGTGGCGCTGCTTGATGTGCAACAAAAAATGCTTTCTACACATGAAATAAAAACAATATATTTTTTTTAATATTCACACTGCAGATAACATCGGCTGACGCATATTTACTTTGATAACATTTCAAATTTCCTCAATGCATGCAAAATAGGGAAATTAGAACTAACCCAGTCAATTAACAAAACAAAAATGATTAAAAGCAACTTAGCTTATTTTTTTGTTAGGTTCCATTAATGGAACTGTTAAATTAATTTGTTACTCGTAGCACAGATTAACACTTGTAAATAGTATACCGAGTAAACCTACAGCATGGAAAGTAAACCTATTGCTCTACGAGTCGTAATATAGGTCTCTGCTACCACGCGGTGCAGTGAAAAATGATTTTTTTAACACTTTCTAAACTCTAATTATAAAAACATTTCAGTGACGTTTTTTAAGAATCATTTAAGCCAGATCAGACACCTATAGAAACATAACATAAATGAACCCGACAGCCGAAATCCCCACAGGCCATAATACTGTCAGCAAAAATATTAATTCAAAAATTAATTAAATTGCCCTTTATTAAGCATAATAGCATTAATTCACTGATTTGTCAGGATTTTGACCCTTCCAGCATTACTTCCCTGTCGGGATTTCGGCTTTCAGGATTATGGGCCCGATTTAAGCACTGAACCAATTTATAACTACTTCATTACCCAAAGTCCAACTTCTCTTTGAGAGACTCCGGCGGGGGCGCCCACAAACACTTCTGACAAGACATCCAATCGGTCCAGATCTTGACGGCAGGTAACAGCAATGCCAGGTCATCGTTGATGATCTTCTTCGGATACTCTGGTGAAACTTTGTGGGCCATGTACAAGATTCTGCATCGATCCATTAGTAGGGACATCATGGTCATGCTGGTGAAGAGGGCTTGTTCCTGCAGAATGGAGCTGCCTCCCTGTTCACGGCCGTTTTCTGTGTGGAGAAAAATTTGGGGTTAACCCTTTTATCCAAATAAGATAATATTTTTAAATTCAGACTAAGATCATTAAGAAAGGAATATTGATTTGAAATACTGCCGGAATGTAGATAGGTCTACATCTAACGCCATCTCTTAAACTAGATAAGAATAAATAGCTAAACATCACAGCAAAGTATAAAAAGTAAATGCAAATTTTGTTATTTCCATGTTGCAGTTTTTCATGGGTTTTATAATTTGCCTTTTGGAATATTGAGTTGAATCTTTGTCGCATTAAAGCTACATGAGATCGATTGGCAACGGACGTTGGAATTTTAAGTGAGTCAAGTGACAAGCTTCTACCTTGTAGACTGTCTATTTATGCGAGCCTTGAAAAGACTTTTTTCCCCCATCACTTTGCTTGGTTTTCTAGGAAACAAGGTGGAGCATCGCTTTTCTAAACCTAACGCCTTTGAGGTTCTGTTGTGAGAACAGTTCAAACCCAAGTAGGGTGGGGAAAAACACGCTCATGCTGTTTCGAAGAAAACCACATGCGGGGATGGGGGAGGAAAATGCTTTCGAGGCTCGCATTCTGGATAGACCTACTATAGTAGGCACCCAACGCAACTTTTGAGGACGACATTGGGGCTTTGGAGTGTGGCAGTTGCCTGACATGACGTTTATAGGTCATCAGTTATTTTGACAATGCCTGGTCCCAAATTTGGAAAGCCCTTCATGAAAGGCAAGTGTCTTACCCACTGGGCTCTAGAGACCCCAACTTTTGGAGATTTTTAAAATATGATTTGTTGAATATAATTGAGAATACCCATTGAAAAGAAAAAAAAACAGTGCTTGGTTAACAGAGAAAATTTTAGTTTGTAATGTATTTTAAATACTTTTACATTATTTCAGCAATTATTTTTAGCAACAGTTACAAAAATCGTATAATACATATAACACTGATAAAGATTACAATTGAATTTTAAAGTGCCACAAAAATAATTTTTATTGACAATGACAATTAAAGTGTACCTCTTAAGGATGAGTTTGTCACAGAGAATATATTCACAGCTAACAACTGCAGCACACGAATGGAAGTGATCGGCAAAGGGGATCGATGCAGCAAAATGTAAAATTCTTTCAGCATGTTCTTCAAAACATCAGGAAATGTCTCCATTCTTTTTTTAAAAAAAAAGACATAAATTAAAACTAAGAATAACAGATATATGGATAATTTAAAACATTTTTTTTTAAAAGTAGAAAATTTATTAATGTATGTTATGCTTTCAATTCTTTTGTAATGTGCGGAAATGCTTCAGTTATGATTTAGCTCTGAAAGACAATTAAAGTTCATTAATAAGACTGAAAGAAATTTTTATCCTGATATATTACCTTAATTTACACAAGAAGTTTAATTTTGAAGAAAAAAAACTGAACAAATTTATATATTTCAGTGCTAATCACTATAAATGGTTTATATTTTTTTGATTACTTTAACAGTTACTAACATCCATACATAATTTTGACAAAGCATTGCTACCATCATCTATTGGCTCGATTTACGCATTACACACTATTTTATCACACACAATACATGAGCTTATGCTAATTACTTAATAGTTAACATGATATACTACTCACCCAACTTTAGTAAAAAGTTTCCCATGAACATGAAGGAAGCTTGCCCCAAATACTTTGTTTAACTAAAATACAAAAAAAACTCAATAAATCATCTCATTTTTAAGGCTTTAATGAATAAAATTAACAGTAATATTATGAGTAAATTATTCTTTAAATAAATAGAGTAACACTTTTTCACAACTAAAAAAATTAAGAAATTTCAAAATATAAGTTAAAATTATTTTAAATAATTGCTTAACTATATCAATCATTTATTATGATGTTAACTTAAGTTTCATTTGCTAAACTTAAAAAATATTTAATTAATTAACAAATTACATCAACATCTGACAAATTCTTGAGTTCTGATGTTTCCATGTCATTCTCAGCAGGGCGTTCATTACTAGAGCCATCATGCTTGATCCAAATTTCAGTGCGCTCTGCAAACTTTTGAACGACATCTGGTTTTGAGGTATTGTGCTGAACTCTTTTCTTTTCATATATTTCATACTAAAAAGATAAAGATACAGACAATTCATATTAAAAGAAAAGTTATTTTTAGCACACATAGACTAATTTTTTAAAAAAAAAATCAAATAACTTGGTTCTCTTTATACTTGGTTCTTTTAACACAGATCTTTTATTACAGATGTTACTTGGTTTTTTATTAGAGATGTATAATCACTATTTAACATAAAGTTCACTAATTTTCTAGAATTTAAATTACAAAAAAATATATTTTTTAAGCAACTGAATTAATATAAGAGTTAATCTTATCAATATTTCTTAACTAAAACCACTTAAAGTATAATTAATAACTTTATTTAACAAAACATTTAAAATATGTAAAGATAATTGAAGAGCTGAGTGGAAGAACGTGCTAAGTGACATTTTTGAAAAAATTGAGATTTTTGTGTTAATGTTTATGTTATTACCTTCTTTAAACATAACAGCCTTCAATTTTTTAGAAAACATTCGGTTTCGTACGTTTTTCGTAAACGAAGTTGGTAGGTGCACGCGTTTTCGTCGCTTTTTCAATGGAAGAAAGTGCTAAGGGCTCTTAGCATTTTTTTCCTCCGAAATCGTCCGATTCCGGAACGATCGTTTAGTGGAAGAAAGTGCTAAGTGACATCGTTCGCGGAAAATTTCGACTTTCGCTTGCATTAATAGCAAAACAAATGGTTCTTTTGTAGTTTTAATCGAAAATAATTTAACAAAATGTAATTAATATTTACTAATTAACTTTATTTATTAAATATAACCAATGAAATAAAATTTATGTTGCTTAAAACCTGGTTTTTAGTGCATTTACCATAGCAGGAGAAAATGCATTTTTATTTTACAATTATTCGGTGTTAAAGGTTTCACATTTTAGAATATATCGTCTGATTTTAATGTCTTCTTATTTTCATTGTAATAAACATAGATAATTTAGCAGCGAACAGATGGTATAATTAAAACAAAGCTGCACCTGCTCTATGGAGATCGCAGTTCGCGTTTAAACAACATTGCAACCATGAACGTTCAAAGCATCTGGCTTCTTAAAACAATGAATTATGGGTACAAAAATCATTTAAAGCCATTTTACGTTTGATCTCTAAGGCTATCGAACGCATTTTGTGGAATGTCCTAAACTCCTAAAATTATTAAATTGTAATTAAGAAGCAAGCGGAAAGCTGAATTTTTGATTGAACGTGCATGCGAATAGCAGCTTGTATGGTAAGTACAAATTTAATCCAGATATTGCGTTTTTATGTGAAACTAAAATATTTTCAGTATAATTGATGTAAAAATAAAGTAACAAAGTATAAAACGTTATAAGTTCTTAATATTTACTAAAATATCGATGACTTTAAAAAAGTACTATGCATCACGATTGTAAAAATAAATTGTTCAAACGATCATGTTCTATTGCTGTAGAAATGCTGTAATTTAAAGTATCTTTCTTAAAATTGATTAAACCCTTAATTGAAAAGAGAAAGAAAAACGTAAATATCCTAAGGAACTATATCTTGCCAAACAACTTGTTTTAACATTTATTTAATATCAGAGTTTGTTTCTAAATTCAATTATTCTAATCTAAAAACTATTTAAAAATTTATTTTGCAAAAACTTACATCTTCAAATTTAATATTTATATTATTCACATGCATTTATGTTTCCTTTACTATCTTTTTGTAAACTTTTAAAAAAGTTTACTTGTATTATTATTATATTAAGTATTTAGTTTATAATTTCAGTAATGTTTTTTTTTTAATATTTTCAATTATAAACTTACTCATCTAACATTAAGCAAGAAGTTCTAAAATAACCTATATAATTGCAGATTAATAAGTCAAAACGCTCATTTAAAAGTCATTATATACCTTATAAAGTATTTTCAATAACTTTCAAACCTAAAAAGTTCTTTGGCAGCTACTCCGTTCACATGCATAATATTGTAGAATACTTTATTTTCACGTCCGGCTAGCACAGGCAACACGTGTATCAAATTTGAAATCCGTATCTATTTTCGTTATTCAGCAATACGTTTAAAACCAAAAGAAAAAATTATAGCAGCCTCTTCTTACGCATGCGCAATTTTTTCGAAAACCTTAATATGACTTCCAACATGAACTAAGAACCTGTGTACTAAATTTGAAGTCCATAGATCTTTTATTTCGAACTGTAAAGTAGTTTCAGACAGACAGACGGATCAATGTAAAAAACAATATTTTTTAGAATGTGCACCCTCCCAAACGTGTAGAAAGCACAAAACCTTCATTTTGTATTATTGAACCCATCGCAATACTTTTATTGCCTTATATTTTATATTAGGTAATTGATAGTAATAACTTTAAAAATTGGACGGGTATACAAGAGAAGTTGGAGGAGGAGGGGGTAGCATGACGTACGGGCAGAAACAAAATAACAGTCAGACGTACAGGCAGGCGGCCAAACACTTTTCGTTGTGGTCATCTAAATTTTTACGTTCGAACCAAAAAAAAAAAAAATTCACAATCAGGCACTATGGATCGGAAATTGAAAGGGGTATGGACGGACGGACAAAATGATGGACGGACAGGCAAACTATTAAAAAGTATAAAAGATATCTGTGAAGATCTGTCTTCCAAACAAAAAAAGAATTTTGAAAATCGGAATGTTAGAACAGAAATTATGAAACTCGTATGCATCAAATTTACCTAAAAAATGACACTTAGCACATTCTTCCACTAAACGACTGAAAAAATCTGAAACATTTCGGAGGAAAAACATGCCAAGTACAGGAGGCGTCACGCGCGTTTCGCAAATGACGTGTTATTACGTAACGTACGGCTAAGCCAAAAGACAACAAACATTTTGAAGAACTAAACTAAAATATCATGCAGAAAAAACTATGATTTTGTTAATGAGAGAAAAGTTGCAAACTAAAAACTTTGAAGCTCGTTTTCACCTTTTTGTCACTTAGCACGTTCTTCCACTAAGCTCTTCAATTTAGATTTCAAAAATATTCATACATTTTTAAATATTTGTAAATTAAATAGGGTATTTAAAAAAAAAGATCAAGTTATCTTTCTTGATATGTTATAAGTAGGATTAGTCGGGTGATACCTAAATTTTCTCAAGTACAAATTTAAAAAATGACATCTTATAAATATTATTTACATAAGAAAATCGCTTACCTTCTTTTTAGCTTCATCAAATAAAGATAAGAGACTTTCTTTGGCTGATAAAAATGGATTACTTGCAGCCAGGCTTCTCATA
This sequence comes from Hylyphantes graminicola, assembly GCA_023701765.1. NCBI lineage: Eukaryota > Metazoa > Arthropoda > Arachnida > Araneae > Linyphiidae > Hylyphantes > Hylyphantes graminicola. The sequence continues at coordinate 19,547,186 of CM043119.1, forward strand.
TAATAATACACAGCATCTAATTTTCTTTTCTAAAATATTATTAAAAATAGGTATAAAATAATAATCAAAATGAATGTACAAAAACATGCAATTAGTAGTAAAATATTTATTAATATGATCAACTTACTGTGTTAAATGCAAGAATTGCTAACTGATGGTAAGGTCTCCCATTTTTAGGTGCTATCTGTTGAGCTTTTAAGTACCAGCTAAATAAAAAAAAATTATATATTGGAATTATAAGAAAATAGTTTCTTCCGACACAGTACAAGACAATACAGCAACTAATACTTTAATTTAATTAACATTAAACCAAATTTTTATTTATTTACCGACTATATAATTACTGTTATGTACATAGAAACCTTGCTTATAAAATAAAACCCTTAAGTGCTATATAGATAATACAGCATATCATTAGATATACAGCAATAAAATGCAAAATTTTAAAAAGCTTCTTGAAAATTAAAAAAGTTCTTGATTTAATCAATTGAAAATATTAATAAAACAATAATTCGACTCAAACAAATGTTTTTTTGCATTTAAAAAACTAAAGGCTTAAGGCATTAGAAAAAATAATGCAGTCTTTAAATTCAAAAATTACCTGCGAGCTTTTCCATAATTGGTTGAATGATTAACTTGTTCTTTATAGCGAGCAAGGTCCCCTAAATATATCATGGTCTTTTGAACACTAATAAGTACACATCGCAATTGATCTGGAAGGCAAGCTGAACTTATGTGTTCCAATTCTAATATTTTTGACAGCTGAAAGCCGTACGTCTCCTGCTGTTTTTCCAATAAATTTTCATAAAACACTGTGCCCTGAAAAAATTAAACAAAATCAAATATTTTTAAAAAATTCAAATATCTAAGTAAAAAGGATGGGATGAAAGTTTAAAAATGAAATAAACTTGAGATCAACCAATTAACTACTATTTAAAAGGCTACAAAAAAGTTGAGAAACAAGTTTTTAAAAAAACAAAAACAGAGCGTTTATTTTGTTTACATATGAACATAAAAAGGGACCAATGAAAAATGGAGAATTAAAGTAGAAAAAAAAAATCACCTCTAATACTATGTTTGATAAATTCTCTTTGATTTCTTTGTCGTCTTGATTTTCTTCTAGTTTCTTTCGAAGGGCCTCAATTATTTGATGAAACACTGCTTTCCACAGACTCTGCTCTGGATTTTTTTCTGCGCAGTATTTGGGATCAGCAAGAATTATATTTTCATACCTCAGCTGCAATTTCCACCTAAAAGATAGATGTTTGGATTAAATTTCCTTTAAAAGTATTTTACTTTTACAGGTAAATTAGCGTCCATTTTAAATTCAAAATTTATTGTAGCAAATATCATATGATAAAGTTATTTTTATTTTAAATTCCATGGACAATCAGCAATCAACATCCTCATGCCACAGAAAATTCAAATACATAAAACATATCTGCGAAAATTAATTAAATATAATTATTTGAGAAAAAGTCAACTGAACATTAAAAATATTAAAGTTAAATTGTGTTTAGAACAATTTTAAAACAAAGGCTAATAATGAAGAAAATTAATTTTACAAAATGTCTACAAACTAGCTTTAATTTCCAAAACAAAATTAAAATCAGTTTACTTTCACAAATATTCCAAAGAATAATAACAATGATCACAAATACCTGCACTGCTTCAAAGAATTTAAATTAGTATCGAAGTTCTCTTTAGTAACCAATGAAGACAATTCCTTCTCCAAAAGCACAATTTCATGAAGATTTTTCTCTACAATAGGTTTTATTCTGAAAAAAATTTAACAACATTAAAATAAATACTACTTCCTAAAATTATAAGCAAAGAACTGTGCAAGAAATTCTGTTGATGCAAAATTGTAGCTTAGGTGGCTTATAGAGAATAGTTTTCCAAAAGAACTGAAAACTAAAAGCTAATTCTTATGGTCATTATTTTGTTGGAAAAAAAGTTCTAAATGCAAGGATGAAGGCTAAAATAATGCTATTTGTTCAGATTGCATTGGGATCAAATTAAAATTACTGATAGTTGTGACAAAAAGTTAAAATTAGAAATGGACTTAGACAAGACCATTTATGCCACAGATAAACTAGTTATATAAATATTTTTTAAAAATCAACTACAATTACCTTCTTTTGGAAGGTTCATTTACAACTGCTGGAATATCGCTGTAACAAATAGGAGGTCTTGGGAAAGCATGCATGGGTGAAGCTGGAATGGGACATGGTATCTGTGTAGTAATCTCACTCCTCACATTATGATATGGACTAGGAATGTTATTGATATTCACATCGGGCTGCAAAAAGTTGTACTGGTGATTTGCTACTACAGGCGGCTTGGGAGGTGGTATGTAGTTAGAGTTTGCAACTGGTGGAGATATATAGGAACTGTTTAGGGTCTCTGATGGATAGTAAGGAGGGCTCATCCTAGCAAAAGGCAGGTGTGGACTTGGAACAGGTGCAGGTATGTTTATAATTTCGGGTTTGGTTGGATTGTTAGGATCAAAGAGTTGCTTGTGGATGAATGTAGGTGGTTCTTGGTAAATAACAGAGGGTTTGCAAAAGTTATCTTCAAGCATATTTGAGTGGATAGTGGAGGTCTCCATTTCTATGGGGAGTTTCAAAAGACCACCAATCTGCCCTGTAGAATTATCCTTATTCTTCATTTTTTGGAACCTCGGAGGAAGAGGCTCGTTCCATTTGTTATTATCCACCTTATCTCTTCTTTTCCTCTCAGATACGGGTTTCGTTACAGCATTGTGAGCCTGTGGGTGATATGTAGTGCTGCAATTTTCTTTAAAAGCAATGGGACTTCTGTTGGACTCGTGCCTATCAGAATTACCAGACACGTGCCTGTTTCTACTGGGCGCCTTTCGTTTGTCCAAAGGCGACTGGATGCTACAGCTATTTTCGAAGCCATTGGCCAGCTTGTGGCTAACTTCAGAATGCTTGAAGTGGGAATCGCCATTCAGCTGGGCTTGCTGAGCATCGTTCCTGAGTGAGTTCCTCCTACTCCTCTGTCTCCGGCCCTGCCTTTCAACGGGACTGGTTCTGGTGGCTGCCTTGGAATTATTCTCGTTCCTTTGCGATCCCGACTTGGGAGGTCGAGATTCTTTGGGTTTGCCATTGCAGATCTGTTCCTGTGCAGATCGTGCGTTCGACAAATCAGATGCTTCCATTAGGTCTGCCCATGAGCCAGGAGGCTGAGGTGAACTGGAATTCGAGCACTTTGATAGATTTTTATTGACGTGTTCTTTTACAGGTTCTTTGTGTGGCAGATTTCCACCTTTTGCGAGGCTGGTATTGGAGTGCTTAGCCTTTCCCTTAGGTAGGACTTCATTTTTAGTGTTATGCTTTTCGTCTTGTTTTATACCATCTTGCTTTTTTTCACTGATTTTGGTAGCAACTTTACCTTTTGGCATATAAACTTTAATATCTGGCCTTCTCTTTGAGTTTTTAGATGACTTGTTAGAGGTATCTAGTGGTGCTGATTGTTCCTCAGAAGTAAGAACTTTAGAATTTTTGGTCATATTTGGATCTGTTACGATTTTATCTGAATCGGAATCATTTTTTAAGGCGGAATCATCTATTTTTGCATTCTTGTTCTGCAAACCCTTTCCAGGGCGATACCTTGCCATCTCAGGCTTCTTTCCTTTTTCTTTTTTAGCAGGGCCAAAGGGGGCAACATCATTTGACCCGCTAGGTGAATCACAATTTCTCTCTGCAACATAAAAAAAAAAAAGAATATGAAATAATTGCTCTCCAGTCTCCTTTATCACACAAAATAAGTTAAATAGAGTATTACATGGAAAAATTACTAGTTTAGCTTAGATCGCAGTTTTTTATTTTAGAACCTTCAATATCAGAGGAATATTTGTAATGGTTATCAAGCCTCAATTATGTGTAATGAAAATCAGTAATGTTAAAAAAAAATAGCTCAACTGAAAGAAGTTTCAGCAGAAGCAATTCAAAATGGAGGAGTCCACAGCTCTTTATTTTTATTAAGTAAAAAAATACTTTTCATTCAGAGGAACAAACTTATTCATTGTTCTTAAGACTAATTAAAAACATTGGTGGAAGTACTTTTTTAAAAACAACACAAGAATGCCTGAATAAGAGCAAAATAGTATAAAAATTTATTGTATATGTGCATTTCTCTTTAAAAGAAACAGGTCAGGTTGGGCACTTTTGAAGAACATATTCTAAAATACAGTACAGTCCCGATTATCCGAGCCCCGATTATCCGATTTTCCGCTTTAACCGAGCTTTGAAATATTTCTAGGATTTTTCCGACAACTACCGAAAAAATTCTGAATAGAACATGATCTCACAAACCTTCAGGAAAAGAAATCCAACAATAATTCCCCCTTTACTTTTCTTAAATTTCTGCCGAGAAACGCCAAAATAACATAAAACAAAAAACAATCAAAGGCCTTTTTTAAGTGAAAGAACTATTTCAATGTCCTCAGTCCTGCATATGAATTGCACGTAGTCTGTATAACATCTGTACTTGTTAAAATATACACTTAGACATACAGAATTGTTTTATTTACATTTTTCGCTTTAACCGAGTTTTTCGGTTATCCGAGTTAGTCTCGGTCCACATTAACTCGGATAATCGGGGTTGTACTGTACTGCAAAATTTAATTTAGATTTAAGCTCGTAGATGAGAAGCATGTACCGGTTTTCTTAAATCAAAATATTAAAACTTTTAACTTGTTTTAGATTCAGTATATTGCAAACTTAATAAAACTGAATGAGGTTAATAGTTGAAGTAATTATTTTTTAAAGAACTTTTAAGTTACTGCAACATTAAGACGAAGTTTTCACAGGAGGGATAAATTTTTTAATACTCTAAATCAATAACCAATGGGTGGACTAACTTTAACAAATATGTATATTTCAAGCCATATTTACAGAAGAAAAAATCTATAAATTAAGACAGCCATTGAACAGTTTTGCGAAGCAGGTTATTTTATTAATATAAAACTTAAACATACAACATTTTATTATTGAAACTTCTTCTAAATTTGAGTGGGTCAAATATAATCTTATAATTCCAAGCCTTTAAAGATTCATTTTTATTCATATGGGGACGTACATAAATTATGTCACCCAAAATCTTGACTTTTTTTACCCCTCCCTCCCCCTATGTCACGCTGCGTCACGTTTGGTCGAACCCCTCCCCTAAAATTACGTCACGTTTGTCGCACCCCCCCCCCCCTCCTTTTTCAATTTTTTTTAAAAAAATAATAATAGTTAAAAGTTTTCAAAGAAAGATTTTAATGTTTCCCTTCATTTTTGAAATTTAAAAAAAAAAAACGATATTTTAAAATTAACTTAGAAAAAAAAATTAAAAGTTGTCTTAGTTAAATAATTTATTTATAGGAATGGATCGACATTGTATTTACATTTTTGTTGTTCAAGGATAAGCTAGCCATTCTCTAATGTCTTCTAAAAAATTGGTTAGGATGTAATCGGATCTGTCAACTGTTTAGTTCTGGATCTTTTTGGTGCTTGTCCATGTAGCTGCTAGTCCTCCGATTCCTCAAGGTAGTGTCACAATTTTGTGCGTTACTTCTAAGTTCCGTTAGGAAAAGGTCTATAAAATGTAGAAGGCTAATGCCAACTTTGTGGCATACAATAATCCCCCAACTTCTTTCTGAAATCAAGTGCTTCTTATGATGATCTTATGATAAAATAAGATTTCAGATTTTTTTTCTAAAAAACTAAATTTTGTAAAACAGATTTTCCTTGCAAAATCGAAAATTTTGAGTCGTTACGTCACGCAAGCGATTACCCCTACCCCCCTCCATGTCACGTTGTCGCATACCCCTCCCTCCCCCCTCTGAGCGTGACGTAATTTATGTACGTCCCCTATTCACACAACAGTCCTACTTATATTGGGCATAAAAATTGGGTTGCACATTGTGATGCAGAAGTTTTAGTTTAGACAATGTTAGTTAGATACAATAGACAGTTTAGAATGTTTTTTAACTGTAAAATATAGAATTGTGATAGTAGAATTACAAAACAACCCTAAATATCTTAAATAAATACTTTGAAATTCGATAATTGAAACATAAATGTTTGAACTATTACAAAGCTATAACAAAAAAAAATTTCAGAAAATAAATTTTGGATGATGCAAAAGTTTGACACAAATACAAGATTATGCTAATATAAAGTAGATAATGGCCTAATTTCCAATTTTCATTGATTAAATATATTTTTTGATATGATAAATTTAAAAAAAAACGATATCTGGTGAACTAAACAGATTTAAAATGATATTGGTTCAATTTTACACCAAACAGCCTTTATTAGAGACCAGACGATATTAGTCATTTTACCACCAGACAATATAGCCATTTTTAATCTTTATTCAAATTATATTTGCTTCAAATGTACAATTTAACATCTCTGAAAGCCTACCAGACCATCACCTTAAAGTTTTTGAATGAATTCGTGGATTTAGAGACATGCATTGACTAATTTTCTTGATAAATAGCAGTCTTACCGATATAAAATCACAAAATAGCAACATATTATTCTATTTTTTACTTCATAACAATCCAGAGATAGTCTCTTCAAAAACGACAAAAAATCCAAGGAAATTGTAACGTAAATTCACTCAACACCATAACAAAAGTTCCTTTTTTTAAACCGAAGTTTGAAGTTTCTTGAGAAAAACCGGATATTTTTTAACTGGTTACAATTTAACCGACCTTTTTAGCTATTTAAACATGTTTGGTTTAACGAATATTGAAAAATAAGCTTATTAAAACATCGTTTTTTCCCTAAAAAATCTAGCATCAAGGTAGAACATCTGTAATAGTGTGGCGGGAATTACGTTGATGAGACAGACTTTTTTGTTGGATTTGAAGAGATGACTATCGCCGCAAAGTGCAAAATAGAATGATAAGTCGCTATTTTGTGATTTTATATGGGCAAGACTGCACTTTTCATCAAGAAAACCGGTCAATGCATGTCATTAAATTTACGAATTCGTGGCAAAACTTTAAGGTTATGGGCTGGCTAGTAGACATTTGGTTCATATTTAGAGATGTTGAATTTCACAATGAGAGCAAATATGATTTGAATAAAGATTTAAATTGGCTATATTGTCTGTTATAAAAAATAGAATTCATCAATAAAAATGCAAAATTAGGCCATTGTCTACTTTAAATTAGTAAAATCTTGTATTCGCGTCTAAATTTTTTGCATTGCACAAAATGTTATGTTATGAAAAAAAAATTTTACAGCAATTCAAACAATTATGTTTCATTTACAGCATTTTAGAATATTTATTAAATATATTTAGGAGTGTTTTGTAATTCTACTATTACAATTATAAATTTCACAGCTAAAAATCTTCATTGTAACTTTAGCATCACAGTGTATTTATGAATTAATAAGGAAAAGCAAGTTAAGGATCGATTGGAATTGCTACTTTGACACAGCATTTAGCTCTAAGAAGTGTCAGCAGTCACAAAAAACCTGCCAATATGTGACCCTAATATTTATTCCAAAAATAGATATTTAGGAGAAAATTTACCATACAACTTACTATAAGTAATGGCTTAGTACAAACATTTTCTTTTTAAATAACGAAACTTAAGAGTAAGATTTAATAAATTAATATTCAATTGATGTTTGAATTTATTACTGAAGGCCACTGTAACACAGATTTGTAAATTCAGGATGCCAGTAAATTTTCGTTAAAAAATTTCGAATTCAAGTGTTTGGGTTCTGTTAAAAACAAATTCTTGGAAAACAAATAATATTTTGTAAATAAATGTCTGAAGAAAGCGATTTCGAAAAAGTTATGACAATCTGTAAACCAATTAGTTATGCCACGGAAATAAACGAATTATTAAATTCTTAAAAACTAAATCAGCAATTTGCTTTGAAAATTCTCTGAACAATTGAAAGCGAAATGTATTAAAAAAAAATCGAGAATCACTTTGAATTGCTTATTAGGCTACATAAACAAAATGAAACTTAAACGCAGCTGTTATGACAATCGCAATTCACGCTTATGTTTACAAATAAAGCTACTGCGTGCACAACTCACTACGCCATTGAACCGGAAAACAAAAACAGACAATCAATAAGTTTTGTAATAATACAAATAAAAACTAATTTATTACCTGAATTATTATTTCTTTCGTTTTTTGATGAAGATGAAGGACTCACATCAAAAGCACTAACAGCCATAACAATTGTTTGCTATCTTTATTTTCGCAACTGTTTCATAATCAAGCTCAAGCATCAACATTCAAGTCAAGCCAAAACACGATAACCAACTAAATATCAAATAAATCATCTACTGAGCATGCTCTGTATGGAGAAAAAGGGTTATATTTCCCTATTTGGATTGGTTGGCCTTTTTTGAAAACAAGTTCGGTTGCTACAATTCTGAAAAAGTTGCGTATTTGGCTGACTTTTATGCAGCCAAGTACGTCGTTTGCTCACAAAAGGAACATAAGTTTTCCTTTCGCGTAACGCAAAATAATATGCTTTGAAAAAAATTATACCATTTCTTTAATATTTAAGCATTAAATCTCAAGGAGGATAAAATATTTTTTTCGAAAGTATGGAACATACTTTAAGGCATTTTTATCGTTTCAAATTGAAAATTTACCGATGATAAATAAAGTTTTTCAGCCATATTCTGAAGTTTGGCAACTCAGAAAATTTGAGAAGAGAAGAAAAAAATAAACAAGAGCGAGAGAACTGTCAATATCGAAACTAAAAATTCTAAACTTAATTTTTATTTGTTTATTTTTACTAATTACATCTGTTTGGAAGAATTAGTCATATTTTTTAACGCACAACTATGGAACCAAAGAAGTATGCTAATTTTTCTTTGTTACACTAATCTCCACCGGTACTTAAAACATGCCAAATTAAAATTCTTTCAACTACGTATTAAATTTCCCTAGTATAAACAATAAAATAAATTTAATGACAACAGTCAACAAACATTAAATTTAGGATTAAACTTCTTAATAATATTAAATCGTGTTCTTAATGCCCCAAATTGTTCAAATAATGCTTGGTAATGCAATAATGCTTGGTTGCTCTTACTTCACGTAACAAAAAATAGGTATTCTATCAGTGTTTAGACTCTATCATTGTCTTTTAGCATAGCATTAACATTTAATAGAATAAGTTGTGAGAATATTAATGATTACTTCTCATTCAGCTCTAGTATTACTTTAATTCAAACCAAACTAATATTTACAAGATGACATACCACATACTAGCTAAATATAGCAGCCTGGCATGGCCTAAACATGTTCCACTCTTTATATGTATATTTTAGTTCATAAGTTAATGATCCATAATTTTGTCCATATTAAAGCTTGTACTATTCCAACGATACTTATGTTTTTTCCTGTTGCAAATCTCCCATTATCAATTAACAAATAATTTTGTTTGTAAGTAAAGCATAAAATTCTTGGCAGTGCTGTAGCGACCTCAGTAATCCACAGTTTACCAAATGGATCTTCAAGGTGGAGATGAGTTACCGCGACTTATATACTACTATTAACGTTGTAATCAGAAATAGTGGGCGCTGGAGAGCCTATTCGGTTAGGCACTCGCCTAGCATGCCAAAGGTCCAAGGTTTGGGTCTGGGCATCGCCAAAGTAACTGCCTACCTATAAACGGCACGTGCAGCCCAAAAATGTCCGACGAATAATACCCCGTGTAGGGGAGTGCACTTTAAATATGCTCCAATGTCCTAACGCTGCGTACAATGTCGCCGTTAACGGTTGCGTTGGGTGCCTATTTAGGTGATGGTTTGTCACTTGCCTGTGGTTCTAAAATATGACGCCCATCGGCAATAGCCCTTGTGTAGCTCTAGTGCGACGATAATTCAAACCTCCCTACCTAATCAGGAATAGTGGTAGGAGCGGGGCTTGTAAATCAACGCCACCTAATTGTTGATGGCATATTGAGGTTACATGTGTGGTGAACTTCCACACCACTCCCCTCCTAGAAACAATGAGGTAAGGAACCGTACGCTGGTTGCTTCGCTGTGTGTTGAGCTGCAGTTGAGTTGAAAGCCAGCGTTGCCCATTGAGTTACGGTTAAAGTTGAGTGCATGAGCAGCTGTGGGAAACCGCGCATTGTAGCAGGAGCATCGTTGGAGTGGGTGACGATCACGTCCGGTCACCAATGTAGCGGCCTCAGTAACCCACAGTCTACCAAAAGGATCCTCAAGGTGGCGATGAGTTACCTCAACTTATATACTGTTGTAATCAGGAATAGTGGTAGGAACGTGACTTGTGAATCAGTGTCACCTAGTTGTTGATGGCTTATTGAGGGTGAACTGCCACAGCACTATGAGTACTAGTATTTTTATGACTTCTAAGCCTTTCAAAACCTGCTTTTAACAGCGAAAGAATAGCAATCACTGATTGAAATAACTTCAGCTGTAATAGTAAAGTTTGACATATTGGAGAGATTTTGCTTTTCTGTAACAAATGTCAATTCTACACTGCTCAAAACAATTAGGGGAGCACATGTTTTAAACCCTTTCGCTCCCAATGATTCCATTGGGAATCATCAGCTTGTGATTTTTTTCTGACTAAGTTAAATTCGCAACTTATGTATCGTTAGATACATCATTATATGGAAGAATAACATATTTTGAAAATTTTAATTTTTTTTTTTAATATTAATGAAAATATGGTAAAATAAATTTCCCTTTAAAACAGTTTTAGAAAATAAATTGACTCTAAATTTTTCATGCTTGCATTTTTTAGATGTTAAAAAATATATTTCAACTATTTTTAATAAAAAAAGTTTTGAAAAAATTATTGTTATAATTTATTAAAAAGTTACTATTCCATTTCCCCCCTTTAAATTTAAGTATAAAAAACTTAAGATTTTTTTCTCCTGTTTTTTACTATTTCATTTCGAATGCATAGTGAACTTATTTAACAAATTTCAGATTTATAGGATAAAAATTAAAAAGTTGGGAGTGAAGTTAAAGTTGGAATTAAAAAGTGCTCCCCTAATTGTTTTGAGCAGTGTACTTCCTGTCAAACCATGCACACTCTTTATGCATACAAATTATTTTTTAATATATAATTTGCTAATTGTTAAAACATTTTAATATCACTTACCATTAACCTATGTCCGGTTTTTATGCACCTAAAGTGCTTTGTTTACATACAGTAAGCTCCCTCTTAGCCGAAATCTGTTCAATCACATCTCTACTTTAAGCAGAGAATTTTTTTATCCTAAGAGTGCAAAAAATAGTTTAAAAAACCCACACTATGCGGCTAGTTGCCAAACTTCTGAGCTTCATCAAAAAAGTTACCTTCTGTTTGTTTAAAAGGGCATGTAACTTTTATTCTTTAATACATTGAATAAATTGACATATTTTTCAATTATGTATTTATTTATAAATTTGATATTATGAATGTACACATTTGCAATCAAATGTTCTTATATGTATATATGTATTAACAAACTTCTCCTACAAATGTACAAACCTTTATAACTTAGCCTTATAAATATTTGTATCAATTATTACACTTTTTAGTTTAACTGGATTTTTTGCCCAACCAGTTTACCCAAGAGAGACCAGACTTAGCTCTTAACCAGAGCTTTTTTTAATTCTTTTATATTTGAGAATTTACTAAAATTAATGTGTCGATTGTTTTTTATTTATTACAGAGTTGAATGGTTTGCCATAGTTGAACCTTGTACAAAAGAAGAAATCTATGTCAATATGTTTACTGGAGAATGTGTCTGGCATCCCCCGCATGGTGCTCTCGTGTTAGTATAAATCCTAAATATGATTAAAAGCATGGATAGTTTCCTAGTAGCTGTCTGAAGTTTGAAGGTCCTACAGTCAAATGTAACCAAAAGTTAAATTCCTATTCAAATTGAATGAGTATTTTCTGGAATATTTTTGAATCATACTTCTAGTCAAAATTTAAATGAAATGAGACTTGGACTTTTTTTTGTTTCATTTTAGTGCATCATACTTGCCTGTGGCATTTATTGTTCAGGCTGTGAAATTGGGTTTTAAAGGATAAACACAACAGTTATAAAGCTTCCAGTTTTTAGTATATAAATCTAATAGTGAAACAATAATCACACAGTAAACAAATTAAGACAGTAACTTGTTACCATTTGCCAATGGTACAAGATATTCATTAACCAAAATGCTTATTTTTTGTCCCTTTAATTCATGTAATTTTTTTCACAAAATGTTGAGACATCTTTCTGTATCTTTTCGGTTCTCGAAATACTGCCACTGCAAGCAAAAATAAAAATTAAACTTATTGTAACATTATTATTTTTGTTTTTTCAAACATGGATTTACATTTTTTAAACAAACAATCTAAAATTTGTTTTTCGATGTCTTTATACAATTAAACATTAAAAAAACCGCAGAAAAGTAAATTAAAAATGACCAGATTATCTATGCAAAAAAGCTTGATTGGACATTGTATTAACTGTTTCTGATTTTATGCTTTAACTTGCCGTATGACGGATATGTTAAACTAAACTTAGTTATATATTTTCCAATTTTTCAGATATTAACATATTGTGAAAGCCTGAAGTTTGTTACAAACAAAGCTACTGCTCAATATTGTTTATAATAGCTGTATATATTTTTTAAACTGCCTATATTGACTTGAAACACATTTTTTTAATATTACAGGAAAAAAGCGGATGACAATCTATGGTGGGAAATCTTTGATCCGAATTCATCTCGATTCTACTACTACAATGCAGCCAATCAGAAGACAGTCTGGCAAAAACCACAAAATAGTGATGTTCTATCACTTTCAAAGCTTCAGGTAAGCAATTTATTTAAAGTGTTTGCCACATTTATAGTCTGTTCACTAAAAATGACTGCACCAAGGAATTTTTACTTATAACCCTTTCAGTCCCAATGACAATTTGGCATCATCATTTTAGAAAAAAAAAAATTCTGATCGTCTATAGCCATTTATGGTATCAAAAAGCACATCATTAGATTCTTCACTTTTTTCGATTGGAAAATATTTTTTATTAATCCCAATAGATGTCAGCCCTATTATATTTTTTTAAAATTATAATCCGAAATATGATGATGCCAAATGGCATCACTGGGACTGAAAGGGTTAATGGAGCCATTTGCTTAGCACTTTAGTCAGTCCCATGGTTCCATGACAATCAACCAAGTAAAAAGACTTTGTGGCTTGCCTTTGTCTCGACAGTGTATCTCTATACTGATATATGGATTAGTCAAAGCAACATGATCTTAAATTATTTCTGACTTAGTGTATTATTTCAAAGACCTTGCTTAAAATTACTCTATTAAGTATGCACTTTAATCATTTCCTTAGGGGACGTACATAAATTACGTCACGCAAAATTTTGACTTTTTTTACCCCTCAATCCCCCTATGTCACGCTGCGTCACGTTTGGTTGAGCCCCTCCCCCTAAAATTACATCACGTTTGTCGCACCCCCTCCCCTTTTTTTTCAAAAAAAAAGTTGATTTTAGTATTTCCCTTTGTTTTTGAAATTTAAAAAAATTCATAAAACTATATTTTAAAATTAACTTAAAAAGCGTGAAAGCTGAGCATGACGTAATTTATGTACGTCCCCTTAGCAGTAAATATGTTTTACAGTTTAATCGAGGAAAATTTACCTCATGTATGTACCTATTATTAAAATCTAATATCTAACCATATTTTTTAGGCATTGAAGCAAAGCATTTATGATTGCAGCAATGGTGACATTAAAAAGGAATCGACTGCAACTCAAACAACTACTAAAATTAGTGTATGTTTTAAATTTTTAGTTATTGAACTTTAATCCGATAATTGACTTTTCCTGTAATTGAAAACTTCTTTAAAAAATTTACCATAATTAAAAAGAGATAGAATGCTAGTTTCTTAAATTGGTCATATAATTATAATCTCTACCTTCATAGTTATAACATTAATTTCATTCATTAATTGTGGATAAAATATCAAATGTAATGAAAATTTTAACAAAGTTGTTGTGTTGTGAAAACTGGCTTACAGACTTGTGATTTTGCTTCCCACAAAAATTAATTCAATGGTAAAATAATTATTTTATCCAAAATAAATCTGGATACAAAATTATCATATGAAAAAGTTAAAAAGTTGTTTAAAACTTAACCTATTGTAGAGTCATATCTCGTATCTGTTCCTTTCAAACTTTAAATTTTATTAAATATATTGCAATAATAATCAATTAATGATAATTAGCTCATTGTTACATCATAGAAAATAATAAGTGGTAATTTATTGATGAATATTAATAATTTAATCTGAAAAATGAATTTCAGGCAAAAAATTTACATAAAAATGTAGGATTACAGAAAAGTGCATCCACTCAAACTGCTTCTTACAGTCCAGTTAAGGAAAAGTTTAGGGTAAACTATTTTATTTTTATATTGGTTTGATAAGTGATGTTTTTCTAATTGTATTATTGATTTATAAAAACCTTTAGTAATTTATCTCTAATATAAGTATGTATGTATTAATATATACTTTATTGGTAGTATTTAAATGAGTATGTTTTACTATTTTCTAAATTTATATGCAAAAGTTATTTGCTCTTTTAAGTGTAGCTTAAATGTATTTCAGTACTTTTAATAAATAATGAAGTATTTCTATCAGCAGCAAGGGTTTTCCTCACGTTCTGAACATGCACTTTCTGCTTATTCTTATGACTCTGGTTGCTCGGGGGATTCAAGCATAGCTTCTCAAAGTCACAGCTCATTGGATAGTACTAACTACCAATGCTACAGGTATGAACAGAATTCTATCCGGATTTTTTGCCATAATTTCCTTTAATGCTTATTTAAAAACATAAGTGTAACAAAAAATGTCAAAAATATATTATTATGGTTCATTGGACCAAAAGCTAGACATTTATTTTTAACATTCACCATTAATAAACAAAACCAAGTTACATGTAATGTTATACAAAAATCATAATCACAGTTTCAGTCTAAAGAAAATGTGATAAAGATTTGACAAAAATATTTTTTTAATTCAAATTGTGCACGTATGTATGTTGACATCCACTGCATTATTTAAAAATAAATCAGCTATAATACCCCAAGCTGACCAAGTAGGCAGCTGATTAAATGCTCAACTTAAGATAACTTACTTGTATGTAAAACCTTCAGACTTTTTAATTCACCCAATATTGATATTTACTCATTCATTCACAACTATTTTTTAATTCATTTTAGAAAACTCGAATTCTGTTCAGCAGAAAGCGTGGACTCCTCCTACTTCCAGGACCAGAACGTAGTTCCGCCGGGGAGAATCTCCTGGCACGAAACAAAGCAGTGGGCCAAAAGGGGTCCCCACCTTGAGTTCAGCAGCTCCCAAGATTCTGGCCACCCCATGCAGCGCCCTGTGCTGGGAAACATTGTACCTGTGTGGCAACAGCACTCCTTCGAATGCTGGCAGGCACCTCCGCCCCACAGTGCCCCTAAGCAACACAGCTTTGACCTGGCATCTGTGTCCAGGTTTGCAATTTGTGTTCATATTGTGGCATTTGTGTTAAGCTGCCCATACACGGAGAGACAGGATCTCTGCATTACTAATGTTGTAACAGGTCTCGTATTGTTGGGAAAATAGTCTAGATATTGGATAGGAAATAGTGCAATAAAATAGTATTATACTACATTATTTTAATTGTTAGAACACATTACATATTGTTTTTGAAAAAATAGACCTTATCATACTAAGCGCAATATATTTAAACTAGTAATTTTAGTTTGACTGTAAAATAGGCTCTGTCGCCAATAGTCCTCGTGTAGCTCTAGTGCGACGATAATTCAAACCGAACCAAAATAGGCTCTAATGGATATTAACTTATCTTAAACTTTGCCAATCATCCACCTCTTTTTCCAAAAGGCATTACTAAAACCTTTTATACTCATCAGTGATTGATTTTGAGTGTCCATGTAACATATCAAACCAATCACTGCTGAGTGAAAAATGCTTTCTGTAAAGTCTTTTAAGAAGAGTTGCAATGTTTGGTGACGTTCTGTCCCTGCTGAAGTTTTTTACTCTTTTGTATCTATGATTAAAATGCAATATATTAAATGTTGATTTAATGTGCTTTCTATTATTGCATATATTTTACTTGTATATTTTCCTTCCAGAAGGCAACAACAACCTTTTGGGCACTCAAAAGGCAAAAGTTGCATGAACTTCGTCAATGCCAACGACCAGATGCAGCGATCCACACCGCAGCATTACAGAACAAAAAACTCCTTGTCTTTCGGCCTCGACCAGATTCAGCATGTGTCCTCAAGTTATGTCCTTGAGAACAACACAGCCTACCCACCAGAAGCTGTTGGAACCCCTCTTGCGAGCAGAAGACAGTGGTTGGTGAACGGGTCGAAGAAAGTTGACGATAGAAAAGCCGAAAGCAATCTATCAAGCCCGCAGAATCCTCTAATGCCCTTGGAAAACTTGCAGTCATTCAAACGAAGTAAAAACAACATCCAGGCTTCCATGAGTAAATACCCTGACCATGGATCTTCTAGCTACAAGCAGCAGCGATCACTCGACCTACCTTTGTACTCCTATAACAATCCACGTAACCCGCAGGGTAAAGACGGGCGGTATCTGCCAGAGTTGATTATGTCTGTCCCGCAGCCTCATGCAAAGAGTAAAATGTCTCCAGACTTCCAAGTTGATTCCTACCAAAGAGAAAACATGTTGACAAGGCAGAGATATTACAATTCTTGCAAGCATATCTATACGTGCCAAAATGAACATTCAAGTGCACCACATACATACACCACACCCGACTTCAGTATTCCTTGTTGCTATCAGGCTGAAAATTATTTATCTCCCCTTCAACAGTATTTAATGGAACAAGCTAAACTTTCAGGTAAGAGTTTCTTAATATTTTATTTAATTCAGAATCTGAATGAGATTTCATGGTTTATTTCTTATGAAAACGATTACACTGTTTGGAAAACTGTGAAAAGTGTCACTGCTAAGTCATAAATATTTTTTGTAATTGGACATAATGTCAAATTCTACATTGCTATCATCATCAGGAAAAATAAAATTTGTATAGTATGGTAGGTATTTTAGGAAGTTTTCTATATTTGAGTACATAAAATCTAAATATTTTAAATAATAAGCAAAAGAAAAATTTCCCCTTTGGCCAAATACAAATAAAACCTAGTCTACTTAATTTTTATTACATATCTACCTATTTTATGCTTTTTGAATAAGTATGCTACAATGCACTGTAAGAACACTGTTTTTAATAGCACTGTAAGAACACTGTTTTTAATAATATGCTTATTTTAAAGAATTTTATTTTCATCCATTTCCTCCAAACAATTCTTATAAATTGCTAACATGTTGACATTTTAAAAATCACTTGATTTTGCAAATGTTTTTAAATAGGTAAACTTACTGATTTGGGAGATGACAAAGACTCCTATTCCCAAAGTGATGATGACTCTGATGGTCAACGTGATGACGATGATCATTTTGCTGATGATGAAGGGATGAGCCGTCATGATTCATCATCTTTGGAATACCTTGACAATTATGTGTTCTTTGATGAACAGTGTAGTGACATGTATTATCCTCCAGTTGTGAATCCATCATACCCTAAAGGAAAACCCAATCATCAAGATGCAGGTTATTATTGTTCAAATTGTATATTGAATATATTTTTAAACCAAATAATATCAAAATAAATTTTATAAAATTTGTATTCAACTAAGGATAAAAATGTGTGTTGCAAATTCTCCAAAAAGTATCGTAACTCCTCTGTAGCCAGATGATTGCATGTATTACTAATGTTGTGACATGTGTTCTACATATTGGTGGGGAAATCGTCTACATATTGGATAGGAAATAGTGCAATAAAATTATATATATACTATACATTATCTTAATTGTTAGAATGCATTACATAACTTAAAAAAATGACCTTGTCATACTAAGCTCAATCCATTTAAACTAGTAGTTTTAGTTAGACTATAAGATTGGCTCTAATAAATATTAACTGATCCCCTTTTTTTCATTTAAATTCCATCTTTACCATCCATAAATGCTAAAAGGCAAAGCTAATTTTCTCAGAATAAATTAATTTCTATTTTTTTAATGTAAAATAAAATTATTATTATTTTAGGTATGAGATTTGCACATTTAAGTTCTCCTTTTTAAATAAATCCTATTATTTTTTTTAACATCAAACTATGACTAGTTGCTTACTACAATATTGCATTTTATTTCTTAACCTAATTTAAATAAAAAAAATTATTTCATAACTAGGATTCAAGTTTCCAAAGGGCTATGAGGCAGAAGATACCTCATCAATGTTTCCAATGCGCGATCAGAATCAGCAACCCTGTTTGCCTTCGTATTATGAAGCATTTTTAGACAAATCAGATGAACACCTTGACTATCCAGACCTAGTTGATGAAACCGAGGTAAGTAATGATTTAAAGTTTTACTAGTTTCAATTTTTTATTTAAAGTACAATATCTTGCTGAAAATTAGGTTAATCGAAATTCCAATTATATATTTTTTTTAATTGGCTAACTTATACTCATTTGTGCCTTTTATTTTATTTAAAAAAACGAATAATAAATGTATGATATGAATTTTTCTACAGGAATTTAAAACTGAAAAAGGTGACATTCAAAAATATGCTGAGGACAATTTGAACAGACATACCAAAGGAATTTTTCGTAAAAAGTTCTCTTTACAAGACATGTTGTCATGGTCTAAGGTACAAAAAATTATCTAACTTCACAAACTCTTGAATGCATTCTCTACTTTTTGTTTAATGTTATACTGGAAATCAATCCATTTTTTAAATATTGGCTCTAAGTCAAACAGAAAAAAATTGGCTCTCATTGTGTTTTTGGAGAAATTTTAAACTAAGCTTAAAATTATGAAAACCGAATATATAAATATGCTTTAGTGGCCTTAAATAATAACTAATTAATTCATAAACAATTTATAAAGCAACTAGTTGTTTCATGACTTCCAAAGAGTCAGAACTTCAATATCCCAACTACTATTAATTTGTTTTTCTATCTAACTAAGGGTTGGGGAGCCCTGTCGGTTAGGCACTCGCCTAGCATGCGAAAGGTGCCAGGTTCGAGTCCGGGCATTGGCAAAATAACTGCTGACCTATAAACGGCCCATGCAGCCAAAAATGTCCAACGAATACCCCGTGTAAGGGAGTGCACATTAAATATCCTTCAAAGTCCTAACGCTGTGTACGATGTTGCCCTTAACGGTTGCATTGGGTGCCTATTCAGGTGTTGGCTCGTCACTTGACTGTGGTTCAAAAAATACGATGCCCGTCGTCAATAGCCCTCGTGTAGATCTAGTGCGACGATAATTCAAACCTAACCTGACCTAATCTATCTAACTAACTACTTCACTTTATGGTTAATTTAAATATAGAATTGTTGAGGCATCTTAAAACTAATAATACATGCTTATTCTTTAACTATAAATGATTTTGATATGAGTCTACTAAATATCTTATTTATGTGTTCGATTAGGACCCCATAAGAAAACCAATGATAACCACCACCGACAAGTCTCTAAAACGTGATGCATGTGAAGTATTCAAACTCATCCAGACATACATGCTCGACCATAAGACTAAGAGCGGACAGACGTACGAGGGGGTTGTGTTGGATATTGCTACAAGGGGTTGGAGCAAACCGGCTCTAAGAGATGAGCTCTACATCCAAATTTGCAGACAAACCACGGAAAATCCAAAAAGGTTTATTACATTTGCTTAATTGTTTTGTATTATGTTGTACGTTAATGTGTTAAAGTGTGTTTTAATAGTGAAGAAGGGTGTGAATATTGTTCATTAAATTTATGGTGACAGAAAATAGAGCAAACTTGATAAACAATAAAAATTAAGACAGATTACCATTTTGATACATTCAAGTTTACTTACTTAAAAAAGAAATTAATTAACAAGTTCCATAATGTTGTTTGTAGTTTGCACATTTTCTTGTCTCCAACACACCTACTGTCCTTTTGTCCTCACTTCCACCCCAAATCTTGCGCTATCAGATGTGTGGGACAAAAACTGAGCTTCACAAAGGGTTAACATAACATTTAGAATTAGGTAGTGTTTTTAAAAGGAAAAAAAGTTTATTAGTTCTACTTTTTTTATATTTTATTTTGCTTAGTTTTCTTGTTTGCAATTATGTATGATTTAAAATTTTGTTATGTTTATTATTTTTGGTTTTAGTATTAGAGTATCCTATTTAGCGAAATGCTATTAAAAATATTGAAATCTGTGGCCACCTGCATTACTTTCTGGATGAAAAATTTATTCAAGATATTGTCGTGAATGAGAAAAGTAAGATGACAACTTATTTTCAAACCAAATTACTTATTATGTAAAATAATGTATTATTTATCAATCCACCACTGCTTTTTATGTTTTCTTGTCCTATCCTATTGAATTCTATTTTGTATGTCAAGTGCTGCTATGAAAAACTTTTTGTCAAAACCAACACAACAAGCGCAACAATTTTTAACAAAATAACACATTAATTTGTATACATATTTTTTAAAAAAAATGCCCAAGCATTTCCCATTAAGTAATGAATAAAACAAAATTATAAAAGTAAAATAATAATATAATATATCGATAATTAGGAAAATGCTTTCTTATTAAACAAATTTTTATTTTTTTTAAAACCCCATAGCTTTTAGTTTAGCTCAAATGTTAAACTAAACTGTATGATCAACTTTGAAATTTAAAAGCAATTTACAGGACAAAATCTTGTTACATTGTATGTAAAAAAATTTGCTGGGTTCAACTTTCTTTTTCGTAACTTAAAAGTGGGGATGGGGAATCAATCAAACAGATCATACATAATCTATTAAAATACCCTAGTAGTGCACAATATCCTTTGATCTAAAATGATATCCCATTGTAAATTTTAGTTTGAAAAATAGCTTAAACTTGATTTAAAATGCCATTCTAAATATACATGCATAAATCCTGCTTACTGTTATTTAGAAAAATATATGAGCTTTAGTGTCTTACCAATTATATCATTTTTTCTAACATGTCCTCAATGAAAATGTAATAATAATTCTATAATTAATCTAATATACCTTTGATCTAAAACAATATCCCATTGTAAATTTTAGTTTGAAAAATAACTTAAACTTGATTTAAAATGTCATACTAAATATACATGCAGAAATCCTGCTTACTGTTATTTAAAAAAATATATGAGCTTTAGTGTCTGTCTTTTTCTAACATGTCCTCCAATGAAAATGAAATAAAATAATAATTCTATAATTTTAGAGAAAGTTTAGTCCTTGGCTGGGAATTGATGGCTGTCTGTTTGACATTTTTTCCTCCTTCTATAAAGTTCCAGCCCTATTTAGAAGGTTTCATCAAAAAGCACCAAAGCAGTGGACTAGATCCCCCTGATGTAAGTAAGGTTAATGCATTTTGTAAAGTTATTTCACTATACACACACCAAATATTCTAACCTTTAACAGTATTTTATAAAATTAAGATCTCTGATAGAAGTATTAATCAAACTTTATTTTAGCCTAATTCAACAACAGTAGTACAGTAATCATATTTTTTTTTATATATTATGCAATGAAAGTTTGTAAGTATTCTTGAATTAAAAAAAACTAAATCTTAAAATTGCTTATGTTAGTGTCAGTTTGCAAACCAAAGGTATTAAAAAAAGCATCTATAATTGTTTAGTGCATTAGAGTGTGTGGAAATTTTAAATATGTGTATATCATATTTTATCAAAATGTGATGAAATTTTTTTTTTTAAATTATTTTTTTTTTTTTGCAGTTAAAGATCAGTCAGTATGCATTAGTCTGTGGAAAGAGATTGGAGCAGATATCGCATAAAGGTGCAGCACGGAGCTTAAGAAAGCCAACTGTAGATGAAATTGAACAATCCAGGGTAAATACTTTAATCTGTATTGAAATAAAAATATATATAATTTTTGCATGACACATCTGAATAAGAATTTTGTACTTATCTTTACTTATATGTAGTGCAATTATATGCTTAATTATTAACCGTCTGAGGGTTAGTCCGGATTTTTCCGTAATCTCTGTACCAGTTTTCCTAGCTACAACCACAGTTTAAAATTTTTATAAATATTTATATTTTATTTATACTCTACTTTTTGGCTTCCACGCTGTGTTTATAAAGTAAAAAGGGGAAGGTTCTATGATCGTTCAGTCGGTTTATCTATCCATCTATCTAGGCACAAAATGAAAATTTTCCTTAGGGACATAAAAAATCTGTTGGGATCTGCTTATACAAATTTTGAGTCTTGACTAAAGGGTTTGCATTGCATTGCCTTCTGTGAGAACCCATTTTCCAAATAATCTATATTCTGTTGGTCAAAAAAATGGATGCCTGTGCATAGCTTAAATATAAAAAATTATATCTCTTATAGTTACTTTAGGGGCTGGGGAGCCCAGTCGGTTGAGCACTCGCTTAGCATGTGGAAGGTCCCAGGTTCGGGTCCTGGCATGGCCAAAGTCGCTGCCGACCTATAAACGGCCCGTGCAGAAAAAAATGTCCGACGAATAATACCCTCGTGTAATGGAGAGCACGTTAAATATCCTTCAAAGTCCTAACGCTGTATATGATGTCGCCCTTAACGGTTGCGTTGGGATCCTATTCAAGTGTTGACTCGTCACCTGACTGTGGTTCTAAAATATGACGCCCTTCGCCAATAGCCCTTGTGTAGCTCTAGTTGACGATAATTCAAAACCTAACCTAACCTATAGTAATTTTACTTTCAGGTCCAAATTTTTCGGCCCTCAATGTTTGGAAATAGTCTGGACGAAGTGATGACTCTTCAAAGGAAGAGATATCCAAATTACAGCTTACCATGGGTGCAAACCACTTTATCAGAGACAGTCCTTCAACTAAATGGAGCTCAAACTGAAGGCATATTTCGGTAAACCAATTTGGATTCTTATTAAAACATATATTGTAATGCAGTTTTATATGGTAAAATTTTACATACGCAAAAATGTCAATTATAAAATTTTGTATTTAATCTGCAAATTCCTTGAAAACAATGCATCTATTATGACATTTTTTTTACTTCAATATTTTTTTTACTACATTTTACAACTTAACAATAATTAAATATTTTAAATTGCTTTTTTGCATTGCCTAGCCCTAAATATAAAATGCAGAATATTTTACCTTTACATATGAATTTAAAAAAAAACTCTTTTTGCTTTTTGCATGCATATAATAGTTCAAACTTTTTATAAACTTGTTATCCATGCATTTTTAAGACTTAAATTAGCTTAAATAGTAATAAATTCTTCATTGCAATGTTATTGCAATGATAAGTGCTGGAAATAGTAGAAAAATCCTCCTTTCATCACGGATGAGCCCGAGTACACTGGGACAGGCGTTCTCGTTAAATCTGGGGAGTCCAAAGTCCCAATGGCATCAGCGTACGATATCGCTCAAAGTTTCTGTTGGGTGCCCTCTCAGGTGTCAACTTCATTGCTTGACCAATGTTCTAAATTGCTAAACATTATTGGCTGTGTTAGAGCTCCTAAAGGAGGCTAAAAATATGCAGCCAGAAACGACTATCTTACCTTATCAAATGTATCTCAATTCCTCAGAGTGCCTGGTGATATAGATGAGATCAATGCCATGAAAATGCGGATCGACCAGTGGGAAATAGTCGAGACTGACGACCCCCATGTACCAGCCTCCTTGCTGAAGCAGTGGTACCGGGAACTGTTTGAACCCCTTATTCCTGCTGACTACTACGAAGAGTGTGTCTTGTACTGCAATGACCCTGAGGCTGCAGTGCAGATTGTCAAAAACTTGCCAGAGTTGAATCGGCTGGTGTTTTCGTACCTTATCAGATTTTTGCAGGTAAGCAGGAGTGATTTATTTAGTAGGCTTCAGAAACAACAAGGGGATTGTTTTGTCAGTATATAAGAATTACAAATTAGAGTAAAGAATTAAAATCTTTTGTAGTCAGTTTCAAAGAATCCATAACGCTAATTGGTGAGTTGGTGACGGAAGACAAATTCCAGTATTTGTTACTGTGCTCCGCAGGGTAGCCAAGCACATGAAGTGATTGAAAGTTTCCCGCCAACAGTGGAAAACTATAATAAAGCAATCAAAGCAATAAAAAATTGATTTGGAAGATAAGAGTTGGTGATAGAATATCACGTCCATGACACCAATATGTTTTGTCCCCATATAAAAATTACAAGTTAGAATAACGATTTAAAATCTCTTTTAGAAAAGAACAACCATTTTTTTCTTTCGATTTCATTACAAAATCAAAACAAACATCTCCAATTGCCAGATTTAAAGTACAGCAACTTTATGTTAATCTGCTCACAACAGGGATATATTTTTGTTATGATGATGACTGCAAGAATATATTTTTTTCTAGAATGTTTTAAACAGTTTAATAGATATAAGGCTTGATAGATATTTAAATCTTTCACACTTATTCATTTGAAAGTTATAGCAGAGAGTGTGTAATGCTAGTACTTTAATACGTTTCACTTGTTAGTCCTGTTAATTAAAAAAAATAACTAACCTTTGTTGGTACAAAGAGTCATGATTGGGAGAAAGAAATCTAAATAATCTTATCATATAACATTTAAAAATAAACTTAATACCTTGTCCAGTTTTCATACATTTTTTACATCAATATATTCCTCACCTTTAGTCAAATATGTTAACATCCACTTTGGTGTATTGTTGTTTCCCTATAATTTTCTTAGTTTGCTTACAAATACAAAAAATATTTCATTACACTAGTTAGCTATTCAATAATGGCAAATATATAATCTGAATTGATTTATAAATATTTTTATAACTGTACACGTGTCAGTTTATTTTACCCATTCATTTTGGTTTTTCTTAAAATTTTACCACTCATTCCACTCCCCTCCAGGTATTTGCAGCCGAAGAAAACTGCGCTGTCACAAAAATGGATGCTAAGAATCTGGCAATGGTGATGGCCCCCAACTGCTTGCGTTGCACCTCTGAAGAACCCTCGACCATCTTCGAAAATACGCGGAAAGAAATGGCGTTCATTCAAACTCTCATCCAACACTTAGACACCACTTATATGGAGGGGGTAATTTGAAAATAAGGAAGTATATTTCTCAAAAAAAAAAACTTGACAAAACATTTTTAGCCTTTAATCCCTTAACTGTCGTATGAGTCACCTTGACCAGTGTATGTGTTCCAATGTTAGAGTTTTTGACTGTATGTTACCTCCACATGTTTTAAAATAGTTGGTTTAATTTGTATCTTCGAAAAGAGAAAAGTGTTGTAAATTCCAAGTAAAGTAACTTTATATTGTATCTGAACCTTTAATCACAAATATTACATACTGCTCTCATAAGTTACGTGTATTTCCATTTTAAGTAAAAATTTACTACCCTTAATGACTATGTCTTTTCATTATTGTGTATCTAAGGGTTCAATTCATACTATACTTTCTTTCTTGGCAGATTTACATTTTTTTATAATTTATATGATTTATTATTGAAATTATTATTAGGAAGCTATACTAAAATTTTGTATGTCACTATTAAAAACTTTGTTTGATTTTTACAAGTATAGGGAAATAATGTTAAAGTTATCTGCTAAAGCAGAAGT
This sequence comes from Hylyphantes graminicola, assembly GCA_023701765.1. NCBI lineage: Eukaryota > Metazoa > Arthropoda > Arachnida > Araneae > Linyphiidae > Hylyphantes > Hylyphantes graminicola. The sequence continues at coordinate 19,572,889 of CM043119.1, forward strand.
TAAGATTAAATAATCACCTTAAATTTTGTAAATTGTTTTGTTCATTTGAACTTGGACACTTTTTCTTAGAGAAGATGCATTATCAAATCAGCATTAGTTATAGAGCTGTTTATAAAGTAAAAAAAAAAAATAGTAGAACCCTCATGTGTGCCAATTAAGGGATTAAATATACATTTGTTATAGTTGTCTGTTACCTTGAATTTTTTAGAAAAGTACTAAAACTGTTTGACTCAAATATTTAAATTAATGGTGCTATTTCACCTCTGAAAAAAATGTTGCTGGCATCTATGCTGGCTCTAATAACTGTATCACTTGTATAACCCATTAATAGACAAATTTGTGAATCTTTATTTATGAATAAAAAACATTAACTTATTTTAACTTAATTTGACCTAAATTTCTCAGGACTATGGTCCTCGTTTGCCTTATACAGGGTGAGGCAAATAAAAGTGGCCTCAACGTAGAGATAAGAATACGACAAATGTTTCCAAGTCAAAAACCAATAATACAAAAACAGGTTTACTAGCTTTGAAGCTATTGATCGCTTCAATATTAAGCCCAAACAAGCGCTTGGCGACTTATTTGCCAGCAAATACACTATGGTTTGAGTTGCTAGTCGAAATGAAATATAAACAAGGTTTGTAGAGCTGATCAAGAAAAGTTCCCACTAGTGATTATTTTGGTCGTTATTTATCCTAGAGAATCGGACCTTTTCATTTTTGTAAATTAATACAAAACATTCTAAATTGATTGCAAGACACAAAATTTGCTTTATGAGACGTCTTCCTCTTCATACATACGAACAAAGATCTGAACTCGCCACTTGTCTACGAGTAGCTCTAATGTGAGGCTAATCCGATCCAACCAATGCAAAAACAGGTTTCAGGCGGCTTCAAGAGTTTTTCTCGTCAAGCATTTAAACGTATTCCTATCTCTAGACCGGGGCCACATTAATTTGCCTCGCACTGTATTTTGTTTATTTAGATAAACTTAGCAGAAAGCTAATTTTTCATCATACCCCAAATTTTCTTACCAAATCGTCATTAATGGGTTCAAATGAATTCAAATCTTATTAGGTTAGTTAAATTAGATTTTAAAAAAATCTCATTTCTGTTCTCGAGTTAATAGAAGCCTATAGAAAGGAATACATGCAAAATATATTGCAGTAATATATTGATAATACTCTAAATATAAATTAAAAATTTAAATACTACAAATATACAACACATTTAATTGAATCTTGTACTAAAAAAAACAATGTTTTACAATGCCAACTAGGCTTAATTAATAATTTGTAAATATGTATAATATTAGTTCAATTTACATGTTATGTTATGAGAAGTGCTCAACAAAAATTCAAAACATAAATAAATTTACAAATGTTAAATTAGTAATTTGCCCCCGTTTTGCTATTATTCTTAATTTCAATGTGAGACTAAACAACTATTGTAAGTAAAATAAAAGTACAAAATTGTACTTTAGTAAGATTGTACAAAAGCTAGTTGTATTAAAGGTATACCTAAATATATATCATTGGTCTTAAGTCAAATCCATGAATTGTCATTCTTGTTTTCTCACATTCAGGGATTTGCTTTAGGACCGACAATATAACAGTTGTCATTAATAGTTTGTTATAAAAAAAATTGAAACAAATGCTTATACATAACAATCATTTTTTTAACTATTTGAACTTTTACAAAAAATCAAAGTGTTAAAATGCAATTCTTAATTGATGTTTTAGTAATTTTTAAATTTTATATTAATTTTACCCTTTATCAGGTTGAGATTATAATATCATATATATTCTTGCCACCACACATACACGAAAGTGTTTTTTTTTTTTTTTTTTTTTATTCCTGTTAAATTTTTCAGACAGTAGCTGTGTAACTTTGTCAATATTTTGTTACGTCTCAAGACGTTCGACTTAAAAGTAATAATTTAAAATTTCAATGTTGAATTTTTGTGTTTACTTTTTACAATTGTCCTAATTTCTTTAGACTTGGTTGTCTTTGAAAATGGTAGGATGGCTGAATTTAAATTTTTCTTATAACTTGAAATTTCTAAAAGTAACTCTGATTAGTTACTTTTCATGTAAAGTAACTGTAACAATTTTTTGATTTAGTAACTAACAGAGTTACTTTTTAGATGTAACTTTCCAACCCCTGGTTTGTAGTTTAGCGGTTTCTTCAAGTTGAGTTGAATACAAAGTGTCAACTTTGTGACTTGATGTGGAGCTCTATAATTCAGAAGCTTTAAACAGGCAATGAATTTACTAACTTTCCAACCCCTGGTTTGTAGTTTAGCGGTTTCTTCAAGTTGAGTTGAATACAAAGTGTCAACTTTGTGACTTGATGTGGAGCTCTATAATTCAGAAGCTTTAAACAGGCAATGAATTTACTAACTTTCCAACCCCTGGTTTGTAGTTTAGCGGTTTCTTCAAGTTGAGTTGAATACAAAGTGTCAACTTTGTGACTTGATGTGGAGCTCTATAATTCAGAAGCTTTAAACAGGCAATGAATTTATTTTTAAATTTCTATGCCGGTTAAAGGGTGAAATTATTTTTAGCCTGATTAGTTTATTATTCTTTATTCTATTTATAAATATCATACATCAAAGTATTGTTTTGGTACAGTATGCCAAATTTTAACATTAAAATTATATCAGGGTAAATAAATAAAATACATAGATATGCTAAGTGCTAACAAAAAATCTTAATTTTTTGCAATTTTTATTTTTAATGTAACCTCTTAATGCCTCAATAAAAACTTGCACAACTAGTTTTTAAAATGTATATGTTTATAATATGATTAAACGAGAATAGAAATAAATATTCAGTCAATTAAAAATATATTTAAAAATTCAATTAAATTAAACTTTAAAAAATATGCAGTTTAAAAATAGCTGCTGATAATAAAAATCAGATGCTATTTATCATCAGCATTGAAAAAATACGATCTTTCAAAATAAATGTTATGTGGTCTTTAAGAGGTTATTTATCTTTATTTTAATATTTATTTAAAAGAAGTTTTATTAGTACATAGTAAGTTGCAGTTGCAGCTATAAACCCAAATTTATACAGTATTACCAAAGCTGCAAGAGCTTAACTTGAAATGTTGTCTAACTATAGGTGATACAGTTGATATGTAATTGTTTTTATTTTTTGACCTGAATTTAATGTTTAGAATAGTTTTGACCATTGCTTGATAACAAAAAGTTGCAATTTTTTATTCTTGGAATTTTTAGAAAAACTAAATTATTACAGCTTTTTAAGGGTTTTTTTTACCAAAGGTCTGTTATATTTTCGCAGATACACATTTAAAAAAGATCTACCATTTTAGTTATGGTAAGTTTTCTGCTTGAAGTACAATCGCGAGTTCTTGTTTCATTTGCGGAATCGTTGACTTCTTTAAATGTCTTAAAATAATAAAAACAGTCATTCTATAATTAAGCTTTATAAAGTTTGACTGTGTAATATTAGTATATAATATAACTTTCAAGTAAAAGGTTTAATTTTTTTTCTTAACATTTTTCTTTTCACACTGTGAAAATTGGGGCAGACATGTTTAACTTGTACTGCTTGAATTATAACTTATAAAAATATGAAATAAAAACAAAGGGGGTTTTTTGTTTGTTAATTTACTTTATCAAGCAATGGTTGTTTTCCATATGGTATACCAGTAGTTTTGATGTATCCCTTAGTTTTTGTGAATATTCAGTATATATCACTTTATGTATTTAATATACTTATTTCAAAATAATGATATCAATTCAATCAGTTAAGCTCGGATCACATGCAAAGGTTGTGGTAAAGTTGACCCTCTATGTTGTTGAATGATCATAGTGGCAATTTTAAACCAATGGGATCTTTCATGTGCAATGGAAGCAAAAACCTCCCTTAATGTTTTCCCTGTAGTTTTCAATCAAGTAGTGTCAATGGTAATTTTGGAGAAGACGATACGATACAATTTTGAAGTGGCTAAACTATTTGGAGATAAAGACATTATTACCATCATAAAAACTAGGATAATTCAATTGCTGGGACATATGGAGAGAATGGACGATAGCAGAGGCACAAAGAAATTTTTCAAGGGGCAATGTCAGGGAGAGAGAAAAAGAGGAAGACCGAGAAAAAGATGGATAGATGATGTGGAAAGAGATGTGAAATACATGAAAATTAAGAACTGGAAAGCCAAAGACAGGCGGCTTTGGAGTTGTATTGTAAGAGAGGCCATGGTCCAGCATGGACTGTAGTGCCGCGGAGTTAGTTAGTGTCAATGGTAAGTGAATTTAAAGTGCGAAAAAATTTACTGCTGTACATTGCCTCTACTTGATTGAAAACCTCAGGGAAAACCGTAAGTGCGGTTTTCGCTATTGTCACATATGAAAGATCCAATTAATTTAACATTCTCACCACGATCATCCAGGAGCATAAGTGCAATCAACATTGCTAGAGCCAATGTGTATGAAAATGCCGTTAGCACTTTTTTTTTATCTAGTGAAATCTAGAGTCACTGCATACGGTCTCTAAAAAACCAACATAAAATACATAAAATAGAACATAACATAAAATGAAAATGATTAAACTTCATGTAAAATAAAAGTGATAAAACATAAAATTTCCTGACCTTTGTCAATTGTTTCTGATTGCTTCAGAGCTTCAGTTTAAAATCTGGTGGTTCTGAGAAGTTATCTTTTGGCAATGCTTATAATGTAGACAGTAGTATACAATGTTTCTTCTTACTACATGAAATTAATTGTGAGAAAAGTTTATCCATAAGTTGTCAGGATTTCTTCATTATAGCACCAAGGTAAACGGATGGTTTGAGACTTCCTAACAGTGCGTAAATGTTTCTACAAATTTTTATATATTCTATAATTAGATTAATAAAATTCAGTATGGAGTGACTCTAGACAAAATAAGTATATGTTCCATTAAACCGATTATCTAGTTTTTACAGTTACTTGTTAAAATAAAATTTATTTTGAAATGTAACACAATTTTTACCATTTTTACCTTATAACCCAATAAATTTAGACCTAAGAAAGTTGTTGTGTTAAATTCTAAAACTTTATATAAGTCTACAAAAATATATAATTTTTAGGAAAATAAATACTTTTTTACACTCCTAACAATATAGACGAAATTACCTCTTCAAATAACTTTTTTTGAGGCCCAGTGGCTTAGTGATAGTGCCCCGCCACAGGCCCGGGGATCGAATCACGGATTGGGCGAGGTTGACCCCTCCTTTCATCCCTTGAATGGATCGATAAAATGGGTGCCAAGCATGCTTGGTTAACCAAACACTGGGGGTTCCGCGTGAGGCTGACCACCTTACCGGAACTTATGCCTAGCACCCCAGAATCCTAGGTCAAGAAAGCTGAAATGGGCACGGCAGGCCTTGGCCCAGTAATGGGCTGTTGTGCCGAGGAGTTAAGTTTAGAACTTTTATATGTATTTGATAGTATTTTCTTTGTGATATTTATAAATATTTATCATTAATCTATAAGTATTGCTTTTATAATGTTTATAAGTATTTTCTTTTCTTTTAAATATTATAAGTTTTTTTATTGTATTTTTTATGCCATAAGATGGAATATTATGTTTTCAAAACAAAGATATAAGATCCAGTAAAGATAGGAAGTATGTACGTAAATTTGAAGTTTGCACATCACTGAAAACTATAGTCAAAGTTTCCAAAATTGTCATCCCCAAAAGACCCTTAAAAGAAAGTGTTTAATATGCTATAAACGGTAAGCGTTTTATTTACCTTAGCGAAAGTATAGAACCATAATATATAAACAAGCAACTAAACTCTTATAGCATTACATAACTCAAAACGACAAAATATTTCAGATTTTTCGTTGCCAAATCCTCTATAACGAAATCTTCAGACTAGAGAAAGTTCGTGTAATTCTTAGCAATCACTATGATTTCGCTAAATATTCTAAAGTGAAAAAAAAAACTTTTTTTGGTATACGATATATCGCTATCTGTTCGCGGTAAAGTGACGGATCTCCAATTAAGTTGACATTGGCGATCCGTCAAGCAACTCACTAATTTTTCCGCTCACGAAGGAATATATATGTAGCAAAGTTATACGTTGCGAGACAACAACAAAATAGCTTTCAAATATCTTGGTCTTTAAATGTTTTGATGCCCAAACGTAGCAATCATTCTCGTCAAATCAACGATCCATATAAGCGGCCTTTTACATTCAGATTAGCAGTCCATTTTATTTATGTTAAAGGCACCAATTGTATTAAATATCTTGCTTATTTCCTATCTCGAAATATCCATAGCTTTTATTCCATTAAAATGACACCTATGCAGTTCGACAGGTAGGGCTGCCATCTATTACTAGATTTTGGTGGTGCTGCCACCTATTACTAGATTTTGGTGGTGCTGCCATCTATTATTGGATTTTGATGGTGCTGCCATCTGTTATTATACATATAACTAATTTCAGTTATTCATTAAACAACCATACTTTAAATATGATAACTCCGATATAATATATATTTTTTAAATAATTTTAAAGATGCCGAACGGTCGCAATTGATCGCATAGCATTTGTGTAGTGTAGCTCTATCTTGACGATAATTCTAGTCTAACCTAACCTGATTGATCGCTCTAATGTTCAGTAGTCGGCTCCACAATCCGTGTGTTGACATAGATATTCATCTGTCTGTCAATTATCCTATTCGACTTCCTCTCTAACTCTTCAATTTTTTTTATTCTTTTTTTTAAGGTATAACCGACAATCATTAATACTTTTTTCCCGTCTGTATGTCTGTACATTCGACTTTAATTGGCTGGCAGTCAACGGTACTTCTATTCCAACTCTAACAACCACGTTTTATCGGGGTTTTTTAACCGTTCGTCTGCAGTCCTTCTGTCAACCTATGTTCTAACCATCAAAGTCTTTGCGTGGCGCGGGGCCTCAATCCACGGAGGATATACCTTCTCGAGTTCTGTCCTCATGGTAGATTATACCGCAATTAAAAAAATTATTTAAATGGTTCAATAGTTTTAGCTTCTCCCACGCTAATTTATATTTTTAATTAAATTTACGATGTCAAACAAACTTATCGCCAATGTGAAATAACTTTTAAAAAAATTTGCATATTGCATTTATGTCGCTAATGTCCCTGAGAGTTTTATAGTAATAGAAAAGCAGGCTATTAATTTTTTTTTTACATCCCTGTTAATTATATTTTGTATTTTTCTACTATTATTTTGCGATTGCCTTTTTAAAGTTAAAAACATAAGTTTTGTTCTGTATTTATTATTATTTTTTTAATTTTTTACAAATGTTTCTAAGCACATTGGAGTTAATTAAAAGACACCTTACTGGACCTACCACTTATTGTAGCTATAAGTTAGTATTAAATTTAATACTCAGAAATAACTCTTTTAAAAATGTCCTTGAACTTCAATATGAACTTTTGGCCGCTATTTTTTCTATCGAAATATAACGCGAATTTAAACAATCATTATTTTTAGGAACAAAGTCATGTCTGACTAGCCTTCATACGCACCTTAGTGTTTTTTAAAGCCTTTCATAAGAAAAAGGCGCCTTGCAAAAAAGCAGGAAGTTATTGAGGCCACATATGATAGGTAGTTACTTCGCACGAATCAAAACTTATGTGTTTATTTGACAGTGTAGTAATTGACTTTTTGGTTTTTAAAAAAGTACGGTTTTTGTATTAAATAACCGAAAAAGGACCTGTAAAGACTTTTTCTCAGTAAACTAGAAGCTAAGTTTGGTTTTGAAAAAAATTCCAGATTGTATTGTGAGCAAATTTAAATAAAAACATACGCTAAATCTCTATCTTACTGTGAACTTACAATGGCTAAAAGAAATTGTAATATAATATTATTTATTGTATAAATGACGATTTCTTGAATTTATAATCGATTTACCTTTAATTCACAATTATTCAAAAGATTCTATAAGGCCTTTGTGACTGTTTGAGTCCCAGCGCGTTATGTTAAGTTATGAAAAATCTATGACTAGTTTGTGTCTCCTATAATAACACTCGAATTTATTTAAATATTCAGTTACATTTGTTTGAAACTAATAAAGCAACGCAACACCCTACGAGCTGAAAAGAACATCATGCAGAATGTAGGGTAAATGTCTTTTTTAGGGTAACAATGTATGGCTATGAAGGTCAAGTTTACTCTTGGATCTCATTGATGACATTTGATTGACTTATGCATTATTTTCTCATGAAAGGAACAAACAATAAATCTGTGCCAGAGCAAATATTTTGCAGATAAAAAATATATACAGGGTGGTTATAAAATAACGCTCCCTATTCGGAGTGGTCTGTAGCTTTAATGAATAATCCAATTGCAAAAAACTTTGAGACACTTACTAATCAAGAAGGGGGACAAAGAATGGAATCATAAAAAAAACAAACTCGTCACTTGACCAGGGCTCTAAATTACGGGGCGTGATTGGCCGCCAATTATGGCTTATTGGCGTTGGCCGTAATAAGCCATAATTGGCTATGCCTCGTAATTTAGAACCTTGGTCAGGAGACGAGTTTCTTTTTTATTATTCCATTCTTTTTGAAAAAAAAAAAAGAAACTCGTCTTTTGACCAAGGTTCTAAATTACGAGGCGTAATTAGTTGTGTTGGCCATAATTGACTACGCCTCGTAATTTAAAACCCGGTCAAGAGACGAGTTTGTTTTTATTCTTTTTCTTTTTTATGATTATTTTTTAGGATTCTATCTTTTTTTATGATTCCATTCTTTTTCCCCCCTTCTTGATTAGTAAGTGTCTCAAATTTTGATGCATTTGGATTTTTCATTCAAGCTACAGACCACTCCAAATAGCGAGCGTTATTTTATAACCACCCTGTATGTGGTTTGGTTCTAAAAGTGCCAATGCCTAACTTAGGCCCTTTTAGTACCTAGCCACAGATATATTTCAGACGCAGAAATGAAAATATGATGTTATAAATTTGCATAGAAATGCGCCTTGCACCACTTGACAAAACTTACTAATATATCCAACGCTACTTTCCTGTTAATTCAATACTCTTAGAAATTTGTGGGTGCTTATTCTAAAAAGGAGTTTTTGAACATTTTCCTGTCTGGAAAGGGGTACTGACAGACATCGACAGCATGTCAAATAGCTATTGTTTCATTTTTTTTTTAATTCTTTCGAATTAAAAAAAAAGAAAGTAGACTAAAAAATCTGTTTTTGTGTGATTGCAATTATGGGGTTAATGAGGCGGCCTTCTTGACGAATTAATAAATTTGATGTCATTATTATTATTTTGGCTGTGCTAATAACGTCTTTCAGATCCAAAAGTGAAATGCTTTAATATTAATGCGTCTAATTTCAAATTTTTGTCTTTCAATCGAACAAGTTCTACGTCTCTTTCGATATTTATGATTTCAAAATTATTTCATTTTGCGTTCTAGTATTTTTGATTGTAAGATGGGACTATCATTTGGACATGATCGCCATTTACGATTTTGCCCCAAAAACATTTAGTCTTTGAAAACTGTTTTGTTCATTTTTATGTCTTAGAGTTTTTTTTTTTTTAAATTAACCGAAAAAACTTTATCGCCATTGCAATTGCAAACGTTCAAGCTTCAGCTCAATTCTTGAAATCACGTTTCGCTGTTTTCCCGCAATTTCAAGCTATCTTCAATATGAGGGGCTCTTCATTTGATAGACATTAAAATTAGGAACGTGTTCGTGATTCCTCAAAAGACTATTGACCCAAACCATCCGAATCTAGTAAGGGAGCAGAGTAAAAAATATAAGGGTCGGACGGCTGACGGACCGGAACACACGAAATATCTAGAGAAGAGGAAGAAAAAAACACTCTGTTCCTTTTAAGGTGTTAACATAAGCTACTTAATCTTCAATTGATAGAAGAAAATTGTATATATTTTTCTTTCTTGAATCACTGTCTTCATCTTTCTGAATCACTTAAAATTGCTGTCCCACAATTTCTCTTAATTTTTAACATAAGACAAACTATCGTCTAAACCGATGTTTTCTGAGCATTAAAGTTTTGGTAATGCTTTGCATATTGGAAATTTTATCGAATTAAAACCTTGATAGAGTTTAATAAATAGCAGGAATTAAACAAGTTGCATAAAAAGAACTCTAAAATAGACGGAGTAGATGACAGATACCGCGCAATGATCAATGAAATTGCAGATTTGCGAACGCTGAAGAGTCATTTAAATGAAATTTAATTTTAAATATATTTCTAATCAAATTTTTGAATGACATTTGGAATGATATAGCCATTCGTGTTTTGTTTTTTTTTTTGCATCAATATGACATTCGACTTGTTTGTGGGACTTGTGTGCTTCATTCTTGAAATTGGGTAGATAAACGGACATAGCCTTTATAAAATTTTCCTCTTTTTTTTTCGTTATGATTTATGAACGTAGTGTGGAAGGTGGAAGCTAAAAATTGAAAAATGGTTATAATTCTATTAAATTAATCTATTATTTTATTTATTCTATATGATTAACAGATTTAAAGGCATTTAATTAAGCTAATATTGTAATTAAAGCATGACTGATTGTGTTCTGCCTGCTATAAGGCTCTTTAATTCCACCTTTATAATAAGACGGGAGGTATAGCGTACAAATTTATCAGACGAAATGTTTTATGTATCAGTATCAGTTGTAAAAAAAAACCCAGAAAAATAGTAGAGACAGAGAAAAACAGTGTTTCATAAAAGAGCACCTACGGAGACCACACGTGACCTATCCACATCCTCAAATAACAATGAAAGGTCCGAATCCTCAATTAATTTGTTTCTCACACAGCGAAGAGACCCCGCGCAACCTTCTTTGTTCGACGGGCGTAGTTTTGCTTTGTTTTTTTCAGACAGAGAAGGCATATATAAGAAGGAAACGAGAAATTTAGCGCTTCTTTTACTCGATAAAGAAGTAAAGATGAAAACGACAAAAATCGAATTTTTTGTTGCGTTTGCTGTTTTGTTTTGCTTGGTAAAGGCAATTGAGGGTCAGGTATGGAAATTTTAATTTGTTTACTAAAATTAAATCGAATGATAATTACAAAATAAATGCACATCATGGTTTGAAATAGATATTAAATTCATGTAAAAAATTGTCAAAATTACTTTAAAATTTTTGAATTATTTTTCCTACGTTAAGAATGAAAATAATTTTAATGTTTTTTCAAACCAAAAAAAAAGTGGAGCATTTTTTTTTTATAAAAAAAGTTATTTATGTTAACTCTTAGTATTTGTGTTGTTTTTTTCTGCCTTAAAAATTTTTTGTAAGGAAATACATTTGCAGAAAAGCAACGCTGATGGTATACCGTAAAATATGAGTTTTTTTCTTTTTAATTTTGCTTTTGACAAAGAAGAGTACTGTAATTCGGTTAATTGCGTTGATAGATTTTATGCAGCTTAGTTTTTTGCCGCACGAACATATACAACTTAATAAAATCTTCCAAGGTCAAACTTCCTAAAGTTTAACGTTAACAAATTGTTTAACTAAATCAAAGCAATTTATTATTTTTAGAGACCTCCTCCTAAAGTGTATGCAAAAATTAAATGCGAGAGACGTGTGAAGAATGAGGTAACTAATGTTTTATACATCTCTATATTCCTTTTGTTTGTGTATTTATTGCAAAAGTTAGTAGTTATTTTTTATTTTCATGTAGACTTTATTAGAAAAATGCAAGAGTTGCGTAGAACATTATTCTCTACGGGAAAACCCTTCGAAAAGTGAAGTAAGTAAAAAAAATTCTAGTTTTTATTTTACGAATTGTTTAAAATCCTAATTATTTTATTGTGTGTCGAACTTAAAGCGTGTATAATGCCATGTCTGAATGAACCCTAGAGATCAGTGGTATAAATAAAGGGATATTGCGTCATTAAAAGCATCATCACCGTAAATGAAACTGAAACTAACGGTGCAGTTGCCAACACGACCTTCAGCTTCAAAGTGTGCAACGCAAGTACTTTAATCATTAAAAAAACATTTTTAAAATATCTACAAATATTTATAATCATTAAAAAACATTTTAAAATACCTCCAAATATTTTAATCATCAAAATATGAACTTATTCAAAAGTTTTTGATGAATTTAAAAATGATTTATTTATTTTTTAAGTATGTTTTGTTAACTGTAACTTCTATGAAAAACCATGACGAAATTTTGAAATGTGCTCGTCGGATGTTTTTTGTAAACAAACACTGTTGATAAATTGTGTTTTACAATTTAATAAGTTGTTCATAAATTTTTGAACAACAGACATATTTAATGTCTAATGTGTTACACAAATTGCTATTTCGAACTCAATTTAGATTTAAAAATTATATACCCTCGCAAGTTACAAATAGTTTATTTATCCACTCAAGTTTAAGAATGGGCAAAACTGGTTTCTACGCCGTAAAATGTGGCAGGGTGCCCGGTGTGTATAAAACATGGGCAGAATGCGAAGCACAAGTTAAAGGATTCCCAAAAGCAAAGTACAAAAAATTCCCTGATCAGGCTTCAGCTCGAGAGTTTGTCGGCTTTAATTCTACTGAACAAGGGCAGTCGATAAATAAAACAAGTTATTCAACAAATATTAATAGCATACCTTCTACTTCAAAATTTAATTTTAGTGCACAACAATCAAACTTTAGAGAACAACCTTCAATTAGTTTTGAAACTAATTCTCAAACAGAAGCTCTAATTTCTAATAAATTAGAAACACAGGCTTCAATGAGTGATGAACCTGATGGCTCCACGTCATTTGAAGAACACTTGATGGACGAGTTTTTTAAAAACTTTGTCAATGAAAGTTCTAAGAAAAGAGAGGTTTACTATGCTGTTCATCGTGGTACAACACCAGGCGTCTATAGGACTTGGACTGAGTGCGAAGCCCAGATTAAAAACACCAAAAATGCGTCGTACAGGAAATTCGACAATGAAAAAGCTGCCTTAGAATATGTTCAGACTGGCGGAATCGTTAAAGCTACTAAAAGAGAAATACAGGAAATAAAGTACAATAACCGGGTTGTCAAGAAACAAAAAACTAGCCACAACGAAAAACCGCAGTACGTTTTGCAAAATGGAAATGAACCCGTTGTTGTGTTTACGGATGGAGCAAGTGCGCAAAATGGAAGAAGAAATGCCCAAGCTGGCATAGGTGTCTACTGGGGTCCTGGTCATCCATTGAATGCCAGTAAGAGATTGGCTGGTCGTCAGACAAATAACAGAGCCGAAATCCAGGCTGCAGTTTATGCTCTTAACCAAGCCAGGCAAATTGGAGCGAGGAAAGTCAAGCTGTACACCGATAGCCAGTTCCTCATTCATGGCATTACCGACTGGATTCACAAGTGGAAGAAGAATGGTTGGAAGCTGGTAACTGGCGAACCCGTCGTAAACAAGGACGACTTCCTCGAACTAGAGGCTGTTAGTCAGGGCATAGAAGTTGACTGGGCCTATGTCAAAGCTCATGCCAAGAATCGAGGTAATGATGAAGCAGACCGGCTTGCAGTTGACGGTTCTAGGTTGGTGCTTGAACCAGCCAACTGTTCAGAGTTCCCTAACCCTCTCCTCAATGCGAAGGTGGAACCTTTCATTTTGACAAGTGCGTCCAGCTCTGCTGAAGAAATAAGGCCGCTGATTATACCCGAAGAATCGGTTGAGAGAAAGGTGTTTTATGCTGTGCGCAGGGGAAACAAACCGGGAGTGTACAAAACCTGGACCGAGTGCGAGAAACAGATAAAAGGTTTCCCCAAACCATGGTTCAAAAAGTTCTCTGTCGAAGATGACGCCATTCAGTTTGTAGAAACTGGTAAAGTCATCAAGAAGGTTCATGTACCGGATCACGGTCCTGATGAGTTTGTGACTGTCTTCACCGATGGTGCTAGTTCCTGCAATGGCACCGAGGATGCTAAAGCTGGTATTGGTGTGTACTGGGGCCCAGGAAATGAACTTAACACCAGTGCAAGACTACCTGGAAGACAGACCAACAACCGAGCCGAGATTCATGCAGCTGTTCATGCCTTGCAACAGGCTCGACAACTGGGTATAAAGAATGTCCGCCTGTACACAGACAGTCAGTTTGTCATCAAAGGAATCACAGAATGGATTGATAAGTGGAAGCAGAAGAACTGGGTTTCCTCTAATGGGAAGCCTGTCATTAACAAAGAGGACTTTATGGTGTTGGATAAGGCTCGCCAAGGACTGAATGTTGACTGGTGTTACGTGAAGGGACATGACAACAATCCAGGAAATGTGGAAGCTGACAAGCTAGCAGTGGCTGGCTGTACTAAAAATGTTTCAGAAACGTTAATTTTAGCCTGAAGGACAGGTTGCTTTTATTTTGTCAAAAACCAAAATTAAATTGAAATATTTTGCTGTCTTAAATTAAGTCAGATAGTTAAAGGGATCACCTTATTTTGAAATAACTACCAAAGAATATTTTTTAATTGTATGGTATGGAATTGCTGTGATACATGTAACTATCTGTTGTATTCATTGTAATTGAATTTAAGAATTTGCCTTTAACTGATAAGTACCATATTAAAAGTTATTTTCATATCATTCATCTTTTATTTTATAAATAGATACAGGTGAAAATAGACTCAATTGGTATGCCAGGTGCAATTCTAGTCAAAACATTAAAATTAAATATTAAAATTCTACTTCAACTATGTCAGTATATATAGAATTCATAATAATTTTGTAATAGTATATAATACTTTTTGTTGTTATACATAATATGTATTTTTCAGAAATGCGCACAGATATATTTAAATAAACAATTCAAGTATATTTATTTGTTATTCTTTAGCTTAATATCTTTAAAATTATAAATACATAGAATTCTCTGGTGGACAAAATTGTCTTGAATAAAAATCATATTTTCGTGTTCAAATACTGCAAAATAAATTCCTGGTATTTTTGGTTTTTTTTTTCTCATTTAAACCATAGTAAGTATACATTTCTTAATTTTATTTCATGGGAGGTTTGGATCAGTCTCATAATTAAATTGTTTTATGTAAAGTCAAGTTCACAGAAATATTTCTGTACACTCTTCTTATTTCACTAAAATGTTGAAAGGAAAATGTATTGTGGAATTAATGGACTACCCTTTTTACGTTTAGCAATTCAATTGTCAATTATCTCTTTTGACAAGTCTTAAAAGTATGTTTAGATTATTTTGTCATATTTCCTTTTTGAATTCTAAAATTCCATATTTTTCATTTTGTAGATTAAAGCCTTAGTTAGGTCATGCATTCCTAGGGTAAGTTGTTCTTTTGGATCTGTTTTAATATGTAACCTACAGCTCTTTTTTTTTTCGTAAAAGAAAAAATTTACAATTGAAATGTCTTCTAAAAATTGATTATTTATTGTAAGCAATTTTTTTTAAAAATATTTTGACTACTGTATAGCAGAAAGGTTAAATTCATAGTTTTTGTCAAATTTTTATTTTACTTATTATGCGTAGTAGGTGTTTTTAAAGGCTGTTTTCATAATACCTTTTAAATTTACACCAGGTCTGCTGTCTGAAAATTCATATTTTTTATTTCTTTTTTAGAAAAATCCCAAGGAATGGGTAAAAGGAAAATGTGAAGATAATACTGAAAAACAGGTATTTTTTTAAACAAAACTATTTATCTGTAATTAATAAATTCTTGAATTTTCTTTACATTAATCGTTTACTGTGTTAAATCTGGAGTAGTCAATTTTCATTAAAGATTTGATTAACTTTCTGTAAAATTTTAAAATGACTATATTTATACAACCATATAAATAATTGCTTAGTTTTTTTAAACATGAAATTCATTACACTCCTTGCCAACCTAACTTGGGTAAAAACAAAGAGTAAATAGGAAGAGGGAAAAGCGTGATTGGTCCATTAGTTGGAAACTCTTGTGAGATAATATTTACATACAAAATATTCTGAATGCAATTTAACCAAAATACACTTTTCATTCCGATTAAATTGCCAAATTTTCTCAAATAATATTCAAATCTGTTAGACTTGAAACGAAATTAATGTTTTAAGCATGTTTTCTGGATGGATTCACAAATTATTTATAGTACTCTTTACATAAGCAGAAGGATCTTCTCCATAGCATATTTCTATTTACCCAACTTAGGGTGGCAAGGAGTGTAAATATATAGTCCATCAAAAACATTTATTTATCAAAAATTATCATCTGAGAGATAATTTGTGAATATTGAAATTATTTTCCCAGGGGGACATTGAAACTTGCTACCAGTGTGTGGATGATTTTGTTTTACCACAAAATGCCACAAGAGATGATGTAAGTTACAAACTGATTTTCTGAAAATTTAAAAAAAAATTATTTAAAAAGCAAATATATATATATTTTTATTTACATTCTTATAGGTCCAAGCAATGAGAAAAGCATGTCTTCCTCAGGTATAAATTTTTCTCTGATGAAACTAAAATATTTTTAGAAAATGTTTAAATTATTATCTGACAATTTTTTTAAAAAAACTTCTTTTAGCCAAGCTTGAAATTCAGAGCAAAGAGAAAATGTGTAAAAAGGCTAAGAAATAAGGTATGTTTTATATTGATAGGGTATTTAAATACTTCATTTTTCATAAAATAGGCTACTAGACAGAAATTTTAAGTTACTGAGGTTATTTATTTTTCTAACTTTCATTTAACACTTAATTGTGTATGATGCCTATCATAAAAACATCAAAACTAAAATATTAAATTTTTAAAACCTATTAAAAATTTTGCTTTAAAGCTTAGTTATATAAATAAAAATTATTCTTCATTGTTATCTACCTGTTTTCTCTATTTCACATACTCATGCAGTTAATTAACTTCTATAAAAACATAATTTTGTTACTGAAATTTTGTCCAATTCTTTTGAAAGTTTGGTTGTGCTATTTTAAATTAAAAAGTTGTCATAATATCAATAAAAAATTATTTATTTTTAAACAAATATCTATATCTCTTTTACCATAAGTTATAAGCTAGAAGTTTTCATTCAAATCACTTACAGTAAAAAGGTATTTACCATTTGGCCTTTTCATTAGGCATATTCTAGTTATAGGAAGTTGGATCTCAAAATTACCCAATTATTAAACAAACAATTTTTCCCAAAAGTGCAAACTTGTTATCGATGCATACTTTTTAATTTTGAAACTCATTATATAAATAAAATTCGAAAAAATGATTTAAAAAAATCATTTTTGTAATAAAAAGTTTTCAAACTTTAAATTTTAACAAAATTATAAAATCTATAGTTTTTAAAGAAATTATGTTTATTGCTGGAAATCCTAGCAGTTAGTTGACTGGTTGATATGTCTGAATCCTTCAGTGTGTTTAAAATATGGCTTTTATTATTTCAAACCCATGATATAAAAAAGCTTTATATATATATATATATATATATATATATATATATATATATATATATATATATATATATATATATATATATATCAAACAATTCTTGGAGTTAAATTTTAAAATATTTTGTTGCTTTTAAAAATACTTTTATATCCTGAATGTCACTTTTATTTCTTTAAATAATTTAATGTTGTTTTTCAGCATGAAATAGAAGCTTGCAATACATGTATTCAATCTTACAAACTATCTGACAAACCATCATGTGAAGAAGTAAGTTATTCATGCAAGAAGAAATTCAAATGGAACACTTAAATGATAAATTAGTAATATTTTCTTTACCTAAATTGATGGATAAAGTTTTTGCATAAAGTTAGGAACAAAGTTTTTGGATAAAGTTTAAGAACGGGTAAAGTTTTTGTATGCTGCATACGATATTTATTGAGCTGAAAAATATTTTGATTGCAAATGAAATCATGGTTAGTTTTATTTGTGTTGAATCATATGTTACTGTAAACTTTTACTTATGAAATTTCTCTTTATATATTGACAGGTAAGCGAGATGAAAAGGCAGTGTATAACAGTAAGTAATATTGTACTTCATTTTGCAGTAAGCTTTATTCTTGCATATACCATATAAAAATATATGAAAGACTGCTTTTTGTTTCACAATATATTATTACTTTTATTCAAATGAATTCCTTTAATACAGTGGAAAGGCATGTCTTTTATCTTCGTATTATTACTTCGTCGATTTAATATTGTAAGCTTTAATTACAAACTACTTTTTTATTTAGCTAATAAATTAACATTGCAAATTAATTGTGAAGTTTCTTTCTTCAAAGTTAATGTATTCTTCACTTCAATACATTTTTTATTAGTATAAATAAAATTATTCAGAATTGCAGCAGAAGTTGTAGCCAGATTAAGAATTTTCAAACACCTTTATCACTTAAAAAATAAATAGTTAAATATAAGTGTAAAAAAATTTATACAGTTTTAATGGGATTTATTTTACAGCTTAATCAAAAAATTTCCATTTTTTTTCTTAAAAGCATTTTAAGATAACATATTTCTTTCGCACAATTTGTCTTTTCTTCTTATCATCAAACGAGTAAGAAACCATTTATTAATAGATTTGAAATACAATTCAATCGTGTTACCTAGGAAGTTATTGCTTTTTATTCTATATATTAGATATTATAAATGTTGTGACTTCTTTTATATTGCTATTAAAACTTCAATTTTAAACACAACAGTGCTTTAGTAGGTACAAGTGCAAATTAAAAAAATTTCCAGTGTTCTTATTATTTCTAAACTTGTGCAATGTAACTTTTTTATTATATAGTAATTCAAAATACTTATATTTTTAGGGACGAACTGGCCGAGATCTGTGGACTGATCCTATTTTACAAGATGATGATGAAGACGAAACTTCTTAAACTGGACTTGAATGATTTTGCATGTTTTTTTTTTTATTTTTTGTATTTGCTGTAATATTTATTTCTTAGTGTTTATTTAAAATATTAGGTGTGTTTGAACTATTTTCTTAGATTGTGGTAGTTTTGTATTTTCCTTGTTCTGAAAATAGATTTTGTTAGTTTTTTAAAAAATTAACTTTTTTACTATTCATCAAAAATATCCTTACTTGTATTGTGAACGCTATTTGGAATTTTACTTTTTTGTAACTGCATATATTTCCTTGGAAAGTTTGGAACAATCATAACCTCACCCATATTTAAAATAACTACTTGTATGTGTATGAATATAGGGTATTGTCTGCATTGTATCTGTTTTAACTTACTACAAATTTTTAAATAAATGTGAAGCTATATGTGAATTTCAATTCATTTTTTTATTGTTACACAAATAAAGCTTTCATTTGTTTGGCCTTTTTTTTTTTTAAAGAGATCCCTCAAATGTAATTAGACTGATAAAATTAAGTACAAGGAGCAGTTCAAAAGTTCAGGTAAATTTATACTTGCCAAATTTCTTAAACAAATCATTAGTTTTTAAAATGAAATAGAATTTTTGTAATATGAACTTGCAACGGTAAAGATTTGAAGGCTTCTGAAAATTTTCTGGACCACTGTTTATTTTAGTTCAAATACTGTAATTTAACGAAATCATCCGATCAAAAATACTTCTTGTAGAGAACGCTTCTGCTCAGTAAATCTGCCATGGTTAAATGCTATTGCACCAAGTACGAGGCTGGTGTGCGCAGTCGGTTAGGTTCTTCCTTTGCACGCGAAAGGTTCTAGGACGAGTCCGGATATTGAAAAATAACTGCCAACCTATGAACTGTCTGTGCAGCCCAAAATATCCGACGAATAATCCCTTATAGAGCTAGCCCATGTTAAATATGCTTCAAAACCCTAAGGCTGCATACGATACCGCCCTTAAAAGTTTCTCATAAGTCAGCTTGTCACTTAACTGTGGTTCTAAATCCTTAATTCCGTCTCCAATAGCCCTCATGTAGCTCCAGTGCGATGATCATTCAACTCAAACTCAAGATCTGAAGCATCATTCGAATTTTCGATCTGAAGCGTGAAGCACCATTCAAATTTTGTACCCTCTTCAGTAGTTTATTGTGCATCAACAATTTTTCATTTCGCTAACCAAAGCAACGAACAATAATATACACTGAACTGTATATTTAATACTTACAAAAAAACCGTGCCCAATACAGGGTTATTTGGAGACAATTATTTGGCTTCTTTTTTAACTTTGGCGCTGCTATTTGGCTCCTTTTAGAGCTTTATTATTACTTTGTCGCCATCATTAAGCGATAAAATTCAAAATGTGTCTTTGGTGACGTAACTTTTTGTTACTGCGCATGCTTGCTCCATTTTTCAGGAGACAAAATTGGTCGTACTTTCTGAGATCTACTTATTGAGAGAAGTATGTCTAGTCTAAGTATCCAACCAATCAGTGAAAATGCAAGAAAAGTTTTACTTTTAGCAATAATCCAGCAAACGACAGTAAACAAGCTGTTGTTTCTGTTGTAACTTTCATTTTGTAAAAGCTGTTTATTTTACATCACAAAAGCCATTTTATAAGCATCTATTTAATTATTATTTAACATGTCAGAGTACGCATCAGTTATGAAAACACCATTACGATTAAAAAAGGATTCTGGAATCAAAAAGTATGTTCTTAAGCATTTATATAATCGACATAGGAGATTTTTTATCATTCTAATTACTCTTTAAAATATCTATCAAATGTTATACGTAACTATATGATGGGGTTCATATTTTGGAAGGGGTTAACATTAGTTAAATAACTGCTGGAATAGTTGTTAAACCAAATAAAGACGAGCTTGGCAGTATCATTTTTTCTGAGTATTAGATGTTTAGTTGCCCATCCATTGTGTCAGTGTGTGTTTTAAAGGTTCATTTTCTCTGTTAGGGCAGACAAATATAAAAGGAGAACTCTGACTTATCCCAAAATGTACCCTTGAAAGACCTAAACAGAAAGAACATAATTTAAAAAAAGACGTAAATAAGAAAAGTAACCAAAAATTACATAAAGCCTGAATATTCCACAAAACTGTACCCACTTTAAAACTCGAAATCATAATACCAATCAAAATCGGAGCAACAATGAGATAATGATTATGTGTAAATACTTTTAAAGCATGAAGTTAATTTTCTTGACGTAGTGTCTGCCTGCAGTTTGAGGTGCAATGAATTGTTAAAAAGCAATTGTCTTTTGTCGTACACAGCAGAGAATGTTTTTAAACAGTGGGTTTTACACATAAACTCGGTTAAACTAAAGATTCGCGGATGGATTTGGCAGATTTTTTAAAATGTTGCCAATTCGAAATGATAACAAACCCTCGATGCATCTCAAAATTACCAAAAATAACCTAACCTAATTTCAAAATGGCTGACTTACAACAATGAAAAATTCATTAAATTGCAGACCAGATTTATAAGAAAGTGAAGCATTAAAATGCTGAAGAATTTATTTTAAAAAGTAAATAATTATTTAAAATCATTAAGCATATATAATTAATAAAACATTTGTATAAGGAAACTTCAGAATAAATTATATGCATTTTTGTTTTTATAGATTAACAATTTGAAAATTGTCAATGCAATTGCTAATTTTGTCAAAGGTTACCATAATACCAATTTTTTGGTGTTACCAGATTTGGCTTAAAATTGCCTGCCAAGATTCTTTAGTTTAACCAGAAAATCAATTGCATGGCAGTGGCATGTCGTTATGTTTCGTTATACTGATTTATTCATTTACCTTTTAAACTAACAACAGACTTTGACAGACACAATACATTTTTTATTTAAGGAAAAAGAAGAACAAGAAGAAGGTTGTCCTTGAAGATTTGGCCAAAGTCGAAAAAACAACCGGTGCTGAGAACACGACCGAAGCAAAAGCAGAAATGGTTCCCCTCACAAAGGCTGAAAGGTCCTTTAAAATGATGAAAGAAAAGAAAGTGAGTTTGTGTTGTCCAATGCTTTGTTGTTTCTGCCTGCCTAAAAAATTTTAATTCTTCAAAACCAAAAAACATATCTGGAAATAATTCCATATATGTTTTTTGGTTTGGAAGAATTAAAATTCGTATTAATAAACAATAAATAAATAAATAAAGCCTTGAAACACAATTTTAATTGTCTAGTAAAGTTTCATAGAAATGATAGTTAACTATATTTATTAGGGATTGAAGTAAAGAATAACTTGTAGCAGTCACCTTTTTCAGACAATGCCAAGTAACGCTGGTTAGATTTTTCAGAAGGTAACTGTAATTTAGTTACTTTTTGAAACATTTTGCTTTCCTTTACTTCTCATGTTGCTCGTTACAAATAAGTTTCGGCACAATTTGGCATTCGACTTAATTTTAATTATTTAAAATTTATCTTTTATCAGTGCTGAATTTTTGATTTAAACATTTTTTGGATTATTTAGTCTTGGTTCACTTTGAAAAACCATAAAATGGCTACATTATATATTTTTTTATAACTTCAAATTTCTAAAAGTAACTGTGATATGTTACGTTTAGTATTAAGTAACTGTACATAGTTGCTCTTTATATTAAGTAACTGTAACAGAGTTACTTTTTAAAAGTAACCTTCAACCCCCTGATATTTATCATTAAATTGCTTCAAATATTTTTTCTGTTTCGTTTCAGCAAGTTGAACGCATTATGGAAAAAGCATCTAAAACACACAAACAAAGAGTGGAGGTGAGTCATTTCCCTGAACTTCCTGTGATTAAAAAAGTCTAGAAATGTAACTAAAAATAAAGGGCTTATCAGATATTCACTAAAAATAAAATGACTATCAGATATTCAATATTTATTACAATTAAAAGAGGATTTTTCTTTGTTATTTTTAAATTTTTATGTGGGCTTAACACGAAAAAAAAAAGAACTTTTATTCATACTCAACTCAAAATAAATGATAACAAACTTAAAATATATTTTAATTATACAGTATTTAAAATTCATTTATTTTTTTAACAACATTTCTGATTGTTAGTTTAACATTTTTAATCTTGTAGCTAAAGTTGATGTGTTTTAATTTTTAAAACTTGTATGTGTTCGCTATACAGAGACAGACTTTCTTTTTCACAAAAAAAAATTATCACTAACGCTTTACTTTAGCGAATTTAGCATAAGGACAGATAAATTTAAATTCAATTGAAGAGCTTAGTGGAAGAATGCGCTAAGTGACATTTTTGAAAAAATTGTGATTTTTGTGTCAATGAAATATTACAATAGACCTCTGGTCGCAGTGCTCGGCTTATTTAGCCCCCCCACATACGTAATATGTGTCAATGAACATGTTATTCCGTCCTTCAAAGATATCAAAATTCTCCCTTTCCATAAACTTTAAATTAAGTACATTGTATTCTACCGTTTGTAAGTGCTGTTTTTAACCCATTTAAGTGCAGACGAAAAACTTTAGAGCTTATTTTCTCGTTTTCACCTTTTTGTCACTCAGCACGTTCTTCCACTAAGCTCTTCTGTTGTATAATAGCACTAGAGCTCTTCTATTGTATAATAGCAATGGACAACAAAATCTCAAAATTCTTTCAGAATTTGGAATTTTCATCTTCGGCCTTTTTTTTTTCTAAACTGTTGCCTACTGCAAATTAGTACCATAACACTGTCCTTTAATCAAATTTTACTTATGTAATTAAATTCCATAAAGAAGGAAAAAAGATTTAATTTTAGAGACATACATAAAACTTTAATCAGTTTATCTTTTTTTTTTCTTAGGATTTTAACAGGCACTTGGATTCATTGACAGAGCACTATGACATTCCTAAAGTCAGCTGGACTAAATAAAAAATATCATTGCATCAAGACCATTGTCATTGTGTGTGTATATATAAAGAAGCATTTGACATTGTAATTGGGGTACTTTCTATGTTTCTTTTTATTGTCAATGTATTAGCTATTTATTCGCTTTTTGGCAACATAGTAAAAAAATAAAAATGTGCCAGTAACTGTAGCTATTTAATTTATTTGTTATTATGTATGTTATATTACAGTCGAACCTCCTTAATTCAAACTCTCTTAACTTATGAAATTTTGCTTAATATTAACTAAAAGCATTTCCACAATCTCAACGTAAAATTGCTCATGACCAAATCCTATTTAGCTCCAAAAAATGTATTAAGAATTTGACTTTTTTTCTTCGTAATTCAAAGTTTCGAAGAAATGAATCTCGCAAAAAAATGGCTACAAGCATTATAAAAATAGTCTTCTACTTCTGCGAAAATCACAAAATCTCCCATGATTTAACAGTTGTAATCAAATGAATGAGACAGCAAGTGTAGGATGATAATTTACAGAGGCGAAAGCTTAAGAACATATGAAATTAGAAGTGGTTTGCATTCAAAATCATCGATTTTCACTCAACCTAATTTTTCGATGGTATGTATAACTCCAAATGAACTTAATTAATTTCATTACTCAATTGCATGCATGTATTATTGTTGCATGCATGTTTTACATTGCAAAATTAGAATTTTAGATGTGATTGCTTTAAAAAAAAAAATTTACTGGTTCAATGTAAAGACATTCCTGACCGCTATCATGAAATGTTTCCGTACTCACTTCGAGTTCCTGTTAACAGTGTTCGACTGTATTATTAAAACTAACAGAAAAAAAAAAAACGGGCACCTTATTCTTAAACAAAGGGTAGTTGCCCAAGATTTATTTTAGATTTTAAATGTATTACTGCAAAATTTAAAGGGCTACAGACTTCAAATTTTTTACAGGAGTCAAATTGTCAGACGTCATAATTAGGTTTTCGAGAAAATCGTATATGTGCATAGGTATCTGCCATAGATCTTTAAGGGTATTGATAAAAATTAGGAACCTTGTACAAATCTTTAGCAGAATTTTAATTTATTATTAAGTGGTAATTGTAAGTCATGTGGTATTTCTCACCCCTAGTTTAGCTTACAGTAGTTACCTTTATTGTAAACAAATTAGCTAAACCAAATTTCAGTTACCTTGGTACATTTGGGTACAGGTTGGCTGTATTTGAAGTAGCACTTAAATATCTATATTGATACTAGTACTCTTCAAAATGTTTCAAATTATACAGTCAAACCACATTAATATGAATTTGAAGGGGAATGTCAAAATAGCTTATGCTGACCATCAGTCAAGACATTTGGACCTTTCATTCATAAGAGAATAATTGTTAAATCTTAAACATATTACTACTTATTTTCAATACTAATTAATGTAACAATTTATAATTTTTACTAAAGAAATATCTACTGAAAACTGTGTGTGTAAATACAAATGAGAAAAAGCAATTTCTTATTTTTTTTAAACCTTCATCACTAATTTCCTTATCAAAAATATAAAATATTTTATTTAAAAAAAATGATGGAATTTTCAGAACATGCTTAGTGCAATTTCATGTTAAGCAAATCGTCACTTAAGTTCCCACATGTGCTTTCTCACTTTGCAACAATGAAATAGCACATCTGGAAACTTAAGTGATGAAATGTTTTCTCATTAGTTCAGAACTTAACGGCTTTTGGTTAATCTTAACCAAGTACACATTAACAAGGTTTGATTGCACAACCTTTACTTAATAAAGTAAAACCAAACAAATGTCGCTTGTACACAACTTTATTAATTTTCATACTACAATAAAATTGAGGTAATTACAATTTCCCCGATTTTCCAAACACAAAAACAAGAATAAAACTTTTTTGGAAAAAACATACAGAGCTGAGAAACCGCCACCCAAAAAAGCAGCTGCAGCTAAAACACAACATAACAAAAAATGCACCGGTTACAATATTTCACAACGAACAATAAAACTCACAAGGCCAACAAAGCAATTTAAGATTTCAAACAGAATGAGTGCAGCTCAGTATTCAAATTTTAATGATTTTGATTACACATAGAGTGCATATGGTACAGATATAATAGGATTCATATGTTTCCAAAATATATAAATGCATAAAACAAACCATTTCAATTTTTAAGTAGCATACCTTTTTGCAAAGAAGTACTACATAAAACCAACATACTTTGTATTTATATATTAAAAAAAAGAAGCAGTTTCCGAAAATCGAATGAAGGCTCAAACTTAAAACTTCTTGTAATTAAATGCTTTAAGATTTGCATAATACTATTCATTTAATAAATTTGTAGTTGAATGTGTTTATTTGAAAGGTATGCACACAGTAATTTTTTTTATATTAGCATATGAAATATTTTCATAAATAGCCATTTTAATAATTTTTCATAATTTTGTATTGCAGGATGTAATAATATATAAACTTAAAATCATTCAAATAATAATTAGATATAACTGCTAATTTAATTAAAAATAATATAGACTATGATCTGATCAATAAACTTTATACAATTAATGTTATTGCTTTTTCTTTTAGAAAAAACATATATATTACCATAAAACAACTATACTTTCATAAGGCACTATCAATTTTCGATAATTTTATTGGAATTTTTCCAAAACTTAAAAAATACAGTTTGGAAACACTTATTTTGAAATTCGTAGACACTAACACTGCATAAAAGTAAATAAAATATATAATATTAATCGAAATATTCATCCTCCCTAATTATATATATGCTTTTGATAAATTTAGTTAATTGAATATTTTGTTCAACTAACAGTTAAGAATGTACATATATGCTATATACTTCCAGTGGAAACTTAAACATGAATGGAGATAATTTTCTACAGTTTTAAGTAAATAAATTTTTCCAACTACTCAATATCTAATCTTAATATAGTGAATTATCCTAATGCAGAACTAAATTATTTATGTTAAAGGATAAAGAAAAATAA
Organism: Hylyphantes graminicola; assembly: GCA_023701765.1. Lineage (NCBI taxonomy): Eukaryota > Metazoa > Arthropoda > Arachnida > Araneae > Linyphiidae > Hylyphantes > Hylyphantes graminicola. Next base: position 19,599,560 of record CM043119.1, read on the forward strand.
CATCCAATAAGTAGAAAAGGCACGGGAAATGGCATTCTGCATATTTTTACTATTGCACCAAGTAATATTTTTTATTAAAGATATGTCAAATACATTTCTGATGTGAATAAACCTGTCTATATTATGTGTCTGGATATAGGCCTAACAGGTCAACTTTTTTAAGCATTAATTTATTATAGGGTTATTCTATTATAAAGCTTACATGCATATTTAAAAATAATTACCGTTACCAGAATATAATCAAACCATTAAAAAATTTGACCTTGATAACTACTTCTGAAACTATCCATCCAGTTGAAGCTTGCATTTAATTACTTCCAATAATATTTGTTAAAATGAAATTCATAAAAAGCTAAATACATTCTCTTCTGAAGAAAAAAAATTGTGTCTTATTTTTGGACACAAAAAAATTGCAACACAAAACCCCTCTCCCATAAAATTTCAACATACAACATAAAATAAGTGACACTTAATTCTGCTATAATACAGTGCACATTTGAGAAAACTACAAAAACACAAAGCTATTTACATTTCGCACTACTCGCAAATTGTGCTTATGAAATGTTAAGATGAATTCGCTCCTTTTAACACTTATGGCAGTAAAAAGTTGGCACTTCTGGTGTTTATACTTTACATAAGAAAGAATGCAAGCAATTAATACAAAATAGTACATAAAATAAACAAAATAAAAAGTTACAAACAAAAAAAATAAAATGCCAGATTTTTACTACAATCTAAAAATTAAACCAAAAGGGTAATTTTTTAAAAATTCTTTGTTTTAAAAAAGGGGAACTTAAGAACTCTACTTTGTAAAAAGAAATGTTCATACATGAACATGTACAAGTAGAAGGCCTCAAAAGTACATTTAGTTAAACAATATATCTTTTTGATACAGTGCAAACTTTGACAAACCAAGCATCCAGCATGTGGATTTATTCAATGAATTTCCAACAGTTATACTAGAGTGAAATATGAATTATGCTGAATGATAATAAAAATGGTGAAATTATAAAACTTTAAAAGGTGTTTCCCTTATAAAAAGACTGAAGATACTGAAAAGACATTTGTTGTGTAATTTTTTACACTGGGCAGTAAAAAAACAAACTAAATGCAATGCAATCAAAATCAACACACATAACATTTCTTCAAAGCTGCTGCATTAAAACAAAAATTTAAAGCAAAAACATAAAGCACTGCATACATTAAAAATGAAAAGGAATGTTAATGAACTAGGCCCAATGGAATGTAATTTTCAAAGAGATAATATTCTCTACAATAAATTAGTGATAAATAAATTTAACAGTCATACATTTAGCATTTATTGCTTAAGGTTAGACCATTATTATAGAAAAAAACTATTTTACTGTCCAAAATTAGAAATAAGTAACTTAAAAATTAATATCTAACAAATAGAAGTCCATATTCCTTAAAAAAAATTATAAAATGTCTTTATAAAATATTTTTTTATGTAATCTTAACATACAATAAGATTGAAAAAAAAATCTATGTATCCGAAATGATACTTTTTAACATAAGATCAGATCAGAATTCAATATCAAATAAACTTCATTAAAATTTTGAAAAATGTAAATATAATCCCTAACAAAAGTGTAACATAAGGATAACGTTCTTAGTGTTTTATATAATCCTTAATATTTCACAGTGTACTACACGTTTCGCAAAATTCCCCTTAAGGGGGGATCATAGTAAACGACAGCAAAAATGACCAATTCTTAGTATTGATTTCGAAAGGCTCTAAATCATTTAAAAATGATGGTACAATAAAAAAAATTGTATCAAATTATAAATTGTACTTTTATTATTATATTTACTCCTAAGAATCTTATTTTCGAAAATTATTATTTTTGAAAAAAGACATCTTTTGAAACATACAATTACGAATTTTCAAAAATACAAGTACTTTTTCGGTACACTTTTCTCCAAATCTATTAAATATTTCTGAATAATTTCTTTTGTGTGTTATAAAACCATTTTAGATCTAATCAAGTCACCTACTTTTTTTGCCTAAAATAATTTTTAAATTCTATTTTTAAAACATTATATTCAACATTCATAAAAATTCTGATTTTCAACGAAGAAAAGTGTAAAATTATAAAATATTTATTTTAATTTGTAAGACTAAATTAGGTGACTTAAATAGATCTAAAATGGTTTTATAACACACAAAAAAAATTATTAAAAAATATTCGATAGGTTTGGAGAAAAGTGTACCTAAGTGTTGAAAATTATAGTTTTGAGTAAAACGCGAAAAACAAATACAGTCGATCCCGTTAACACGAACTCGAAATGACCACCGAAACATTTCTTGTTAACCGAATTTCATGTAAATCGTCGGGAATTTTTTTTTACATTGAGCCAGTGGTTGGTTTTCAAATATCAACACAAAAAAATCATATTTTATAATGTAATACATAAATAATACAAGCATACAATTAGTAATTCAAAGGGGGCGTGGTACATTTGTTTATTTTTATAATTTTAATTTTTTATAAGAAATAATTAACCGATCTATACAAAATTGGTCTCATTCGATAGATTGGGTTTCCATCTATTAGAAAATATTGGTTTCAAAAATTCGATTTTTTGGTTTTTGTTTACTATGATCCCCCCTTAAATTTGATTATGGGATTTTTTGAAAAGTCATTATAACAAAACTTGAAATAAATGAACAGTTCTATTATTTTGGCAATGAAATCTGGTTATTGATCAGAACTAAATACACTCATACAGAAACAAACTTGGCACCAAATAGGTTATTGACCTAGTAGCACCAGTCTTGTATACTACTGCATAGCACAATTTCTGGCTACCGTTTATTAAAAATATCAAAGAGCAATAAGATCGAAATCAGAGCAACACTTTAATCCATTGAAGTATAAAACTATAACTATTTTCAATATCAATGATAAATATTTAAATTTTAGAATAACAATGATGTTTGCACAGCAAACTTTTATTTTACACAATCAAAATTGTTTTATCATCCAAAATCATCATTTTTATGAACTTGTTTTTCAGAATTTGTTAGAATCACTTAAATAACAATTTAGCATACCTGCCTTTTTAAACTGCAATTTTGATTTTTTTTTGTTACAATAAATTTTTTTGTGGACTGAGATATTTTCAACTTACCTTTTCTATTTTTGTATATATTTTTTAAATGTTTGAAATATTTTTTTATTTTAAATTTTTAATTGATTTAAATCATAATGAAGAGAATCAAATAAAAGTAAGAATTAATCAGCGGAAAATTATTATTACTGCATTTCATTTTCACCATAAACTGCACCGAGAAACTCTTGGTACTTAAAACCTCAAATCATCAACACGAACCATTCAATGGATTCAAATCTTGCTCTGCGATGCTATAAGTCAACAATCTTTGGGCAACAGCAAATAAAAAGTATGCCACCGGTTGAAACAAAATGTGTAATGCTCTCAAACGCACAATCAGTGATCACCGCGAAGTAGTTCCATGAGCAGGTTAAAGCTGGGCATGTCACCAGTCCTTTGTTTAGTGGTCAGTGAGTCCTTACCAACTTGGCAAGCTCGTTCCAGCTCGGGCAATCGAAGTAAAAGTTCCCCGAATTTGCTTGGCTGGTGGGGGTAGTGAGATGCAGTGTAGTTTTGGAGAGCTTCGAGAACTTCTTTTTGACAAGCACGTACCTTTACTGGTTCTTTCAAGCCATGGGCATCTAGGAGGGAAAATTAAAAATCTTACAAATAACCAACAGTGAAATAAACATATTTTAGTTGGGAAAATTCTGAAAATTTTATTTTCTATGCAAGACTTGCGTGTTAGCATCCGAGAACCCATACTGCTGTGGGCAAGGTAAACTGCAGTTTCTAGACTAATGACTTTGGTTAGGTTAGGTTTTAATAAACGTCGCACTAGAGCTAAACGAAGGCTATTGGCGACGGGCGTTGTATTTTAGAATGACAGTCAAGTAACGAGCCGACACCTGAATCGGCACCCAACCTAACTGATAAGGGCGACATTGTACGCAGCGGTAGGACTTTCAAGGATATTTAACGTGAACTCCCTCACAAGGGGTATTATTCGTCGGACATTTTTGGCTGGAAGGGCCGTTTATAGGTCGGCAGCCATACTATAGACGTATTTGTGCAGGCGGTTTATAGGTCGGCAGTTATTTTGGCGATGCCCGGACCTGGGACCTTTCGCATGCTAGGCGAGTGCCTAACCGACTGGGCTCCCCAGCCCACTAATAACTTAGACCATTGTTGTAGAAGAATTCAATAACTTTAGCCGACATGAAAATACACTAAATCACATACTATTTCAGGGGAAAATGGTCCAATTCATTGTTTGTTAGGGTTACTGCAGTTTACTTGCTCATGGCAGCATAAAGGGCAGCCAAATACAGCTAGAAAAAAATTCTTAGCAGATGTCATCGAGTCCAAGACTATTCCTTTATCTATTATAAGCATACATAGTAAGTGACGGAGGAAAATTTCCTAAGCCAAATCTTTCCAATATCTTATTCCCATTATGAACCACTTCTAGGAAAGTCTCTACGACAACTAATCAAATCTTAAATATACAAAAAAAATGATGACAATTTAAATATGAAGCAATGCTGTAGAAACATAATTGCAAATATATTGTTTTACTAAATCGATACAAAAAGCAAAAACAATAGAATTAGTCAAAAAATTACTAAAATTCACTTATTTAAAAAAAAATTATTATGTTTATTTTTCTTCAAAATTTGAACACTACAGAACAAAACTATTAAATAAATACCACTTCTACTTACCCGAAGTCAACAAGATGATAACCTTCAACGAAACATATTCATATTGATCAACCTGAAGTCTTCTCAGATGCTCAGTCAGATTGAACATTCGATCAATGACCGGACTGAGCCCCATAGCCTGAGCTTGAGAGAGGGTGACAGATTTCTCGTGCGAAATCCGGATTTCGTTGGGGGTGGGCATGGATCGATAGCAGCAACTCAGCAATAGCAGCTCGCACCAAGAGTTTATGAGAAGAGCAATCTGGTCATCCATCTGAAAATTTAAAGTGGATTAATGTAGGCAAAATCATAAATGATGTATGGAATAATATTAAAAAGACATTACAAAATGATATTTCTAAGAGTCTAGTAATTTTACACCATGCAACTAGACATAAACTAGAGATTCGGAGTCAAAATCAGTCTTAAAGCTATGGTGTCCTAATAATATAAAAGTTTTGTGTTCATTTTAAGAAACAGTGCTAATAGACCTTCAACCAACTGTTTATTATTATTCGACATACACATAGTTTTAAAGACATAAAATAAAATTAATCTTCTACTTTAATAAAAAAGAAATTAGCATTTAAAATTACACTAATTTCTTAATTACATATATTTATTCATAAAAAATAGAGATGGGCTTTTTAAGCTTAGGCAGAACTTAAAATAATATAACAACATTCATAAAAAAGTAAGCAATTATTTTTGAGTTCACTTTATATTAAATTATCTCCCAAACTTCCTAGTGTATCTCTCAGCTTGCACACAACTGAAGAGTACAGGGGAAGAACCGATTGATTTATTAGGAGCCATCCCGTAATTGTGTGCATGGCAGACATTGGCAACAGAAAACTGATTTCACCCTTTCTTCTTCGCTCGGTCTAAGCGTCGGAATGGTACATCGCATGAATCTGGGTAGTTAGAAACTGGTTTCCTTACACCATTTTAGACGATTACTCACTATTATCGCCAAAGTGGCCTGCTGAGGAAAGTTCTCTACGAAATTAAGCAGTTTTCCCCTGTACTCATCAACTTTGCATTTTAAACTCTCACAGCATAACCTAATAGAAACTTACCCCAATCTCCCGAAAAAGTGGCAAACTTTTGCACCATTTGACAATTTTATATAACCTATTGTCTGCAATGTTGCATAAATTGCTTAGGAAGTCTTGATCCCCGTCTGGAATTTTGAGAGGCTGCTGATTGGCTGATCTGGATGGCTCCCTGTCCGTGTAATGCCACAAGTGCTCCACAGACAGAATATCCTGAATGAGGTGGGGGACGATTGGCTGGTTTTGTTCATCAGGAGAGTTTGCACCAGCAGACTCTAAATTGAATAAGTTTAACTATTAATAAGGGTTCATCAAGTTACATATACAGTAAAATTTATTTATAATGAATATCATTACAACCAAATATCCAGTAAAACGAAATAAATTCCCAGATGTTGCAAAAGAATTTATAATTTTTCTTATCTCCAACTTTATAAACCTTTTTGAAAGACCTAAATTAAATAAAAGCGCAACTGCAAATGTCTGTGATCGGTATGAATAGGAATTAAATTTTACAAAATGTTATTTTTTAATGCAATACCGTTTTAACGAACAATCCATTATAAGGAATAACTTTTCAGGTCCCTTGGAATTTGTTGTAAAATTTGTTAATAAATATAAATAGTTTCACATTCACAAATACATTATGATCTGCACATAAAACTTTAAAACCAAAATATAGTTCTCATACAAGCTGAATATGTATTTTATGTATACACAAGTATCAGAATATTTTTTAATTAGAATATTAAGTAAAAATATTAAGTAAAATTTCAACCTATGTCAAACTTATAAGTTATAATAATTTAAAAACACTTTAATCCCCAAGAACACTAAATTTAAGCTGTTAATTTAAGTAAACAAGCAAATATTTAAGTTTTCTCGAAAGCTTTGTTTTACTACCCCAAAATTTGATTATATTTTTATTAGAACTTATGCATATTGATCTACACATAATCAAGGATGCTGGATGCAGGAAATGGTTTACTCCCAACATTTACACCAATCCATACGAAAATTTAACCAAAACTGTACTACTGCTCACATAAATTCTCTATTACCTTAGGTATAAAAAAAATTCACAATATACAAGTCCTATTTATAAATATTTATAGACTAATCTTGAAAAAAGGATTCCTAGGAATTTTCAAGACAAAAGTTTTTTTTTTTTTCTGTAATTCGTATGCTTAATACATTTTAATAAACGAAAACAGAAAACAACAGATCAGAAAATTTTGGAATTCATTGTTTGAATCAAAATTAATGGCATATTCCCCGTAGAATTTCTTCAGATGTTTAAAATTTACCCCAACCTAGGACTGCCCCTGAAAATAACAGACTTATTTCAAGCAAAAAAAACCCTATTCTAAAGGCCGGATTCTACAGGGGATTGATAAGGCTGCATCTGGAATATGCTATTCAGTTCTCCTTTCCTCAGAAAAGATATAGAGTTGCTTGAAAAAGTTCTGCATAGGGCTACAAAAATGATTAAGGGTCTGTCTGGTATTGATTATGACAATAGATTGATATCTTTAAACACATATTCCCTGGTAAATAGAAGAGCTAAAGCTGATTTAATTCAGTTATTCAAGTTCATAAAACAAGGAGACATGGAGGGCTTAGGTTTTGCCTTAAATAGCCGGACCAGAGGACATGATCAGAAATGGAATAAATAATGCTTTAAATGGGAGGTAAGGAAACATTTTTACAATAGAGCTGTCAATGAGTGGAATGCTTTGCCAGATTATGTTGTGCATTCGAAGAGAGTAAAAGATTTTAAGAAGAATCTTGATAGTCATTGGAAACTGGTAAATTACTAGATTTATTTTGGACCTGGCCTGGCCTGGACCTGTATTTATTTGCTGGGCCTTAGGCCTGCTGTTGGTCGACAATTTTTGTATTTGTATTTGTAAAGATGGCATTAAAACCAGGGTCTTATTTCAAAATAAAAATCAAGGACTTTTTAAGAATTCCCAAAAAATGTTTCAAAGACCCTTAATCATAATGCGATGGTAAGTAATAAAATACCTAAAGATTTGATTTACCAATAAGTGCCCTTTAAAAAAAAGGACCTCACTGCATGTTCACACACCGTGAACTAGAATACAAGACGTCAAGGTTTGAAGAATGCCGAAGTGCTATGCGTGCCATTAACTTCCGACTAGGCACTGTTTAAAGACATGACTAATTGAAATTTGAATGTAGGGAAGGAAGAAAATCAAGGATTTTTTGGCGATTGCTTGTCAAAATTAAAGAGTACTTGAAATCGAAAATCAAGGACTTTTTACCGATTTTTGGTAAAAATCATGGAGTACTAAGGGGTAATTGAAATTGAAAATAAAAATCAAGGACTTCTTAAGGACTTTCAAGGACCTGTGGGAGCCCTGTAAAACTATCCCTACCTTTGGAAGACCTGGAGGATGATATATCTGGCTTGGTATGGCAATCACTAGGGAGTGAAGATGGCGAAATACTGATATCCCCCGAGAAGGCCACGCGGTCCTCCCCAAGAGGGGTGGAGGGCAGGGAGTAAGAGCACTGGTAAGTGCTGCGGCCGCCTCTCGTACGATCTTCTCTGATGGCTGAAAGAAAAATCAAAATTTCCAGTCTTGTCATTCTAAAGGATGTTTAAAAAATAAAATGGAAAGTTAGTTATTATCATGTTGGAGATTTAAGGCCAGCTGTTTGTCTGTACCCTCCCCTCCCTCCCATTTTAGTTCTGTTGTAACCATTCAATTGCCGGCCCGCCGGGGCAACGGTTAGTGTGCTAGCCTTTGGAGCTGCTGGGCTCGGGTTCCAATCCCGGTAAAGGCATGGATGTTTGTGCTTGTCAATAAATGTTGTTATTTGTCTATGTGCTTGTGTCTTCCTTCTTTGTGTGTCTCTTGTGACTGTCTCTTCTAGCGAGTTGGGCAAGGGGCTATAAAGCCTACACTCTCCCTTCTAGAGGGCATAATCACTGTCTGTTGTCAATTGTCAACCACTCGATTGAGGAGGTAGAGCCATTTCGGAGTAGAAGTCAGACATCCACCCTCTCATGGGTAGTCAAAGCCTTGTGCTAATGAATGCTACTGCAACAATTTTACCATCCAGGCAGCCTGGTGGCACACGGCAACAACCACTCAATTTTTTAAAAAATTGTTTGAAAAGTGAAAAATCATATACATATCTTTAACACTATAAATTATTGCCCCTGTAGGTACATCTGTCTATAATCTTTTCTATTTGCATTTTAACCACCCAATATTTGTAAATACTTTTTGGGTTTAAAAGATATGATATTAGAAACTTGTTTAACACTTTTTGTCCACTCGTTTGTTCATTTTACAAGTATTTCCAAGAACATTATGTAAAAAGGAAAGCCAGTAATTTTAGAACTTCTGTTAATAACTTTAACCATATTATCATAAAATGCCTGTTCTTACAGAAAAATAACAAATTGGGAAAATATTTAACCTGCTGTTGATTATGCTGCAAAAATTTATGCTACTATCAACAATTACATTAATTTTTTTTATCAAACTTTGATGCTGGCATTAGAAATTTAAAAACTAAACATTTAATTAAACAATTTATTAATATTCTAAGATACACATCTGTCTTAGAAAATGTATGTACAATATAACTGTAATTTACTATAAAAATCACAACTGAAAAATATTAATTAGTATTAAGGTCTACTTAAGCTAGAGTAAAACATAACATTCAATGTCAAAAAGTTTTCACAGCATATAAAAAAATCACAAGGAAAAAAACAAGTCATTACCTTCCAACTTCATGCCCATACGGAGACATTTATTAAAACGGCACGCAGGACACTTCTTCCTTGTACTGATGGAAACATGGCAATTGGCCCCTCTCAGGCACACATAGTTCTTCTTGTTCTGAACAGTCCTCTTGAAGAAGCCTTTACAACTTTCGCAGGAGAAGATACCATAATGGAACCCAGATATCCTGTCCCCACAAATGGGACAGGGCCCACTAAGTAGCTGCTGCCTGGATATCCCAGGGGGCCCGCTGAGCCCAAGTGGGTTTTGGGACAGGTCTCCGAGTAACTGGAACCGGCTGTCATCAAGATTGTCACTGGACGGCCTACGGGTGGGGCTGGAAAAATCGCTGGCGTTGGATTCGTCAGAGGCACTGGAGTGAACGGAGGCACTGGATGCTGGAACAAAATTATAATTATAAACTATGTTAATAAATACAGTATTATAATGTTATGTCTAGTAATGAATATTAGTAAGATTAAATTGATGTAGTGCTTTAGCGTCCAATTGTAATACTGCCAGTTGTTGAATATGTATAATTTGCTGTATCCTTTTCAGAATTGGGAATTTTCTATATGTTTATTTATTCAAAGAAATAAACTTTTCTAGCTCCATTTTAATCGTTTAAAACTTTTTATTAACAGAACGTACATAAAATTCAAAGCAAGCATAACAAAGTATTCAGATAAGAGTAGTAAGAAGCTGTGCTAAAAGCTTTTTGCGCCCTGATTGGCTAATGACTTTTCCCAACTAACAAGGGCTTTTGACAATGGGCCTTGTTATTTGAACCAGACAGATGACAAGGCCAAAACATGAGCTGGAACTCAATGCAATATTTTATCAACAGCATAGGCATCAGGACTTTGAACTCCACAGATTTAACAAGCGTGATGTGTCCCAGTGTACTCCCAGTAATTTTTGGATTTTGGCTGCATTTTCCGTTTATTGAAAAGCAAAGTGGGCTTCCAAGGATCGATCCGAGCTTAACAATGGCCGATAACATTATGTCCAATGATACACCAAACTGGGCAAGTTAAATGTAATTTAGGTGAAGGTCATTATATTTAGCACTTGTTGAACGAATAAACTATTTTTCTGAATATGAATTTTTTCAAAAATTTTGATAAAATCGAGAAATTTATATCATTGTTTTTCTACCAGAATAAAAATTTTTTATGTCAACTAGTTTCAAATAAAGTGATAAATAAAAAAATACAATTATAAAATTAAAATGAAATCTAATTTTTAGTACAGACAAAACCAAACAATGGAAATTTACTCTGATTAAAAACTTATTTTCAGCCAATTTTAAATTCTAATTAGTTAAAAAAAAACTCCCTCAACCATATAAACCTTCCCTCCTTACTTGTTGATCGAGGCTCGGGAGTGGTATGCTGAGAAAGGGGAGACACTTGGCTCAGCCTAGCTTCGATGCTGAGATGGTCCTGCGATGGGTATTGATATGGCGAGTGCACAGCTGTCGAACCTTCCAGAACCAAGCCTTGGTCTGGGGTGCTTGAACCAGGTTTCTGGAGACCTGGTGAAACGGACACGCTGTAAGGTCGATGTCTGGAAGCGTTTGAGTTGGTCATGTGGCCTGGACTGCGGGCAGGTGAAAAGCCGTCAAGGTCACTGCGACGACCTTGGTTGGGGCTCTGGGATGGGGAGAAGACGGCCCCTTCGATGGTGATATGTCGACTCTGGAAGTAGGAAGGATATTGATGGTATAGTTTAAATTTTGTTAAATGTTGAAAAATAACTCAAAGTGTTGATTTAATTTCATATGTTAATTATATGTATACTAGCTTTTGATTGATTAGTGTTTGTAAAAAAAAAAGCAAATGTAAGATTATTTATGAAATCGGATTTCAATTCTTCAAATTTTTTAAATAAAAGTATTTAAAAGGTTTTTTTAAATTTTAATAAATAAGTATGGCAAATTGAATGAATTTTTAAGTCCTAGTAAGACATATAGGGAAAAAACAAAATATAAACTTAATAATGCATACTGAAAACATTCCATTTTAAAATTTCAAAAAATTTATAAAATTCCAGCACAAAAAAAATCAATTATCAATTACGTAAAAAGTACATTAAATTTTAAAACAATTAACCCCCTAATCATTGGGCACAGCTTTTTCTGTAAACTGTGCATCAGTCTTTCTTACAACAACATTAAATTTTATAATAAATTATTTTTTTCCACAATGTACTTTTCGTTTTGAAATGTTCTTAAGATTATCTCTTAAAAAATTAACCTAGTTTTAATTTTTAAAACAAATGTTATTTGAAACAAATTAAACTTAAAATTTATGCAGTGCAAACAATTATTCATATTTGCACTTTCTAGGCTGTTAGCAAGGTTAAAAGAAAAAATAAAATTAGGCTTTTTTACGACTTACATCATTCTAAATAAATGCAATCTACATTCCATTCCATTAGGGGACTTACATAAAATTACGCCACGCTCAGAGGGGGGAGGGAGCGGTATGCACCAACGTGACGGATCGTGACATGGAGGGGGTAGGGGTAATCGCCTGTGTGACGTAACGATTAGGAAAATTGCACTTTTACAAGGAAAAATACTTTTACATAAAATGAAGTTTTTGAGAAAAAAAAAATCCGAAATATATTTATTTATTTATCAAAAGAAACAATTTATTTTAGAAAGAGGCTGGGGAGATTATTATATACCACAACGTTTTAACCTATATTTTCCCGGACCTTTTCGTAACGGTACTTTGTAACACACTACTATCTTGACCAATCATGAGACTACTAGCCACCTGGACGAACACCAAAATACCCAGAACTAGATAGATCCAACTACACCCATTAACCTTTTTTTAGAAGATGTTACCGAATGGCTAGTTAGTCCTTAGATAAAGGAAATGCAGATAGAATGTCGGTTTATTCCTATGAATAAATAATTTAACCACAATAAATTTTACTTTTTCTCTTTTCAAGTTCATTTTAAAAAAGGCTTTTGTTTTCAAATTTTAGAAACGAAGGGAAATATTAAAATTAACATTTTCTTTGAGGGGGGAGATGCAACAACGTGACATAATTTTAGGGGGAGGGGTTCGATCAAACGTTACGCAGCGTGACATGGGGGGGGGTCCAAAAAGTCAAAATTTAGCATGACGTAATTCATGTACTTCCCCTTCTTCCAATTTACCTGCAAGGGACTTCCGGTAGGTGAGCAAGCTGATCCATCACTACTATTCCCAGTGGTATGCCTTGACAAAACAGGACTCTGCGTATGGGAATAGATAGATGAGGCGCTGCTAACATAGCGTCCCATTAGTGGGCTTTGGGACGGAGAGTAGGACGACCTTGAACTAGAGCTACTTGTGGGACGGGTCAGGATGGGACTTGGCGTTTGGCTGTAGGGGCCACCGTAGTTCAAGGGGTTTCGGCTCTGTTGATTGTTCACTACAAGAGATTCTGTGGAGAAAAATAGGGTTTTAGCAGAGCTTTTAGATATGATGGAGTATATAATGAGAGGTTAAATTAAATGTGACACATCAAAGAACAGGTGTTAAGATGAAAACAGTTTACAGGTTGATAAAATAATTATTTCTGAAGCAAGTGCAGAAAAATTAAATTATGATTATTTATGCAAAATTATTTGTTTCCCAAGTTAAAAATGTTTTAATTAGTTTAAAGTGTAAGTAATAATCTCTGAAAGTTTAGCACCTTGCCAAATTTAAATGGTTATATCGTTCAAATGACACCTAACTTACATATAAATTGAATTTGTAAATTCTGAGTTTTGCCCAATAATAAATAAAATAATGTTAGAAGTTTAAATACAATCAGATACTAATAAGATAATTATAATCATATGAAATGCATGTGATGTGAATAAGGGCCAGGTAAAGTATCTCTTAAAATTGGGCAAAATTAAACCTTAAAACATTTTACCATACATAGAAATATAAGATTAATTGTATTTTGAGAGAAACAAATGGGTAGGGATGAAAGCCTGGGTTGTGCTAAAAAGGAAAGAGCAAAATTTTTAAATTGTATGATTGGAACCGAAAATCTAACAGACCGTATTATAAAAGTCAGATGGAGAAAAAAAGTAAACAGACATATAGAAAAAAAGTATAAATATAGCCCTCAGATGTCATACTTTTCTTTAAAAAAAATATTTTTTTAAATAGGATGATTAGAACAAATTTTGGAGGGACTACTGAAAGACGGATATATCTCCACAAATTTCAATGTCTACTTTCTGTATTTAAAAATTCTTTCAAATTTAATCAAAGATCGCAAATAACCTTTGCAGTCTCGATGCGGAGTGTCCTTACTACATATCGAATATGTCTCTAGAAGGGGTGAAACGAATCAATGGGTAAAAAAGTGGTCAGTTGACCGCTATAAACAGAGATCAAATTAAAAGAAAAGGAAAGTAGGCTAAAAACATATAGGGTGGTTATAAAATAACGCTCGCTATTCGGAGTGGTCTGCAGTTTTAATGAATAAAACTAAACTAAACTCCCCAGCGCTACAGCCCATTACTGGGCCAAGACCTGCCATGCCCATTTCAGCTTTTGTGACCTAGGGCTCTGGGGCGCTAGGCATATGTCCCGGTAAGGTGGTCAGCCTCATGCGGAACCCCCAGTGTTTAGTTCCCAAGCATGCTTGGTACCCATTTTATCGACCCACTCAAGGGATGAAAGGCTGAGTCAACCTCGCCCAGTCCGGGATTCGATCCCCGGACCTGTGGCGCGGCAATGCGAAGCATTACCACTCGGCCACCGGGCCTCTTTAATGAATAATCCAAATGAAAAAAAACTTTGAGACACTTACTAATCAAGGGGGGAAAAGAATGGAATCATTAAAAAAACTTGTCACTTGACCAGGGTTTTAATTACGATGCGTAATTGGACGTGTTGGCCGTAATTAGCCATAAATGGCTATGCCTAGTAATTTTTTAGGACCTTGGCCAAGAGACCAGTTTCTTTTCTATGATTCCATTCTTTTTGAAAAAAAGAAACTCGTCTCTTGACCAGGGTTCTAAATTATGCGTCGTAATTAGCTGTGTGGGCCGTAATCGGCCATAATTGACGACGCAACGTAATTTAGAACCCTGGTCGAGAGACAAGTTTGTTTTTTATAATGATTCTTTTTGATGATTATTTTAAGGATTCTATCTTTTTTTATGATTCCATTCTTTTCCCCCCTTCTTGATTAGTAAGTGTCTCAATTTTTGATGCATATGGATTATTCATTCAAGCTACAGATCACTCGGAATAGCGAGCGTTATTTTATAACCACCCTGTATATAAAAGATACTTACCGTAAAGTGTACTATGCGGCAGGGGGCGGTCGTTGGAAGAATTTGTTTGACCATGAGGCGGGTAAGGGGAGGGGGAGGAAGACTTGATAAGGCTGATTGTTGTGTGCGGGCCAGAGGAACTGGCTGTTATTGATCCACAAGTGGAAAGATTGCTTCGTACAGTTATGGTACTTTCAGTGATCTCCGAAGTCTGATGAATTTCACTCTGTAATAGTAAGAGAAAGAGCCTGTATCATTTTTATGTGCTTTAGATTAATACCAAAATAGCAATATTAAAAAAAAATAGAAATCACTTTCACCTGCATTTTCTAAGATTTGTTAGTAAAATACAGAAGATTTACAACAGATATAAACAACTTATCCAATTTAAGCTGTTGAATAAAAATAAAGAAAAAAAATGTTAAACATACTTTTTTTTTATAATAAAATATTGTTAGTTTGAAACAGTACCCAAAATTTGTGGAAATTTTATCTATAAAATTGAATGAACTGGACACATATTAAAAGAAAGACTTACTTAAACAAAGTTTTTTTCAACACAACTTTTAGAATATTTTTTTTAATAAAACGTTTTTTTAACATTTGTCCACAAAATTGCAATAAGATGGCAGCAACAGCAACATTTTTGTTAAGTTTTAATGAGTAACCAAAATTTAATTTTTTTTATTTTTCAACTTTGATAGCTTCTATACAAAAAACTAAATACAATACACAACATACCTTATTGCATACATAGTTTTGCAGAGTACAAATTTGGAAATGCAGAAAAAAAAATATTAAGGTTCTATATTAATTTTTAAAAAGACTAAAAATTTCAAGTATATCTCTAAGTTAAGCGGAGGTTCTATCTTGCCCAGGTTAATTTCACTAATTTTAGGAACATTTTTCTCAGGAACTATATGAGATACCAATTATGAACTTTTTTTTATAGTTTTTCCCTTACATATAGCTCTTTGATTTAAACTGAGGATATTTCACAGAATAAAAAAAAATACTTTTAAAGTGATTAAAAAAAAAGTATTATTAAAAATCCACAAAAAATCGATTTAAAATTATGTAACTTTTTTTAAGCAGAGACATTTAAAATTCCTCAGTTCAAATCCAAGAGCTATTGATGAGGAAGAAATAATAAAACAAAACATGTTATCATTTAAAGTTTCCGAGAAAAATGTTCCTAACTATTGAAAAACCTTATATTTCAGGAAAAGTAAAAGAAAACTACTAATCAGAAATCGATAATCTTGGTCTTAAATGAAAGCTATAGATATACAAATTAAAAACTAGAACAAAAACAAAACTAGACGTTTTTTGACCCAAACTCCGATCCTAAGATAAATTAAAGATAAAGTTTTCATTTATCAATTGCAAAGGCTAGGTTAGGTTTTGAATTATCGTTGCACTGGAGGGCTATTGGCGACGGGCATCGTATTTTAGAACCACAGTCAAGTGACGAGCCAACACCTGAATAGGCACCCAATGCAACCGTTAATTGCACAGGATAGGTTACAACCCAGGAAATTCTTTTATAATTTTCTAATTTAAATATAACTGGATAAAACAAGACTTTGTATCATTGTTTATTACAAAGTGTTTTAACAAAGTAAAATAAACGAACATTAAAAAAAAAACCGAAAAAAAATTAGGGTACTTTGTCTCCTTAAGTAAAGCGAAAACCTTTTGAAAAGTCCTTGTAAAATACACAATTAAAAAAACAATAAAAACTAAAAGTTAAAACTAAACCTAGAAAAGATGATTCCACAAAGTAAATTTTTTTTAAAGTGTTTTATTATTTAAATATCGATAATCAATAATTTAATTTCACTTTATTAACATTTAACTTTAACAAATAATACGAGGCTGCGTGGGTTCTGATGACAAATTCATATAGTATAATTTCTGGTGTTGAGGTCGTGAAAAAGAGTGACAAAATTCCATCACCTCTCGAATTTTTATAAATGAGCTTAACTGAATATTGCTAAACAAGCGATTTTTCGGCCATTTTCAGCAATTCGATGTGTTTTTGCTATTTTGTTATTAACTTTTTAATTATTCTAATAATATACCCCATAAATTTTCATTTCAGGATATCTTAACTCTCGAAAAGACACAAAAAAAAAACTAATACTAATTCCATTTATATTTTGAAGCAACCAAGATAGTATGATATATTTTTTAAAGCCAATTACAGGACTTCAGAGATGAAATAGAAAAAAAAAAATCTATATATCTGACCGTTGTACTTCTACCTATTACAACACTTCAAAAATTGGATTTAATTTTTTTAAAGATAGAAATAGTTTTAAACTACACAAGTAAGGTTGCCTTTTGTCTAAAATATGCAGAAATAAGCCATTCATATATTTTTAAAGTGAATTTTAAAGAAGTCTAAACAAAATATTCTGTACAACATGTATCGACTATAACTATTACATAAAAAGCCCCCCCCCCCCCCCAAAAAAAAAAAAAATCTAGTACTAAAAAATTTAAACCAAACAGTTTTTAGATCATTAGATCAGTTTATAGAAAGTTAAAGTTATAAAATATATTTTTTTATCCAAACTTTTAAAATAATTGTTTTTAATAAAAATTTAATCAATTTTTAATAAATTTGCAAAAAATTGAAGGTTTTAGAAAAACCTCATATCCGAAATCAGTGTACAAAAATACATAGTAAAAACCTATGACACTACAGTCCACAAACAAAAAATTAAAATGCAGGTCAGTGCAATTGATACTATATAACTAAATACTAAATAAGAAGTAATTAATAATAAACATAACTTTATTTGAAATTTAATTCTGGCTGTCCTTGTACGTCACAATTGATTATTTAACTACTTATGTATACCAAGGTTATCAGCTATTAAAAGGAACAAACACATTTATTTTAGAACGTATTTAACAATTGTTTAAAAATTGTTAAAAAAGCACCAACAAACCATTTGAAAAGACTAAGTGCGCGATTGCACGGAACATACTCCGCACTATCATGTTCGGATGGGTTAGTTTGAATTATCGTCACACTAGAGCAAAACGAGAGCTATCGGCGACGGGCGTCATAATTAAGAACCCCAGTCAAGTGACGAAGTGACACCCGAGTAGGAACCCAACGCAACCGTTAAGGGCAACATCGTACGCAGAGTTTAGACTTTGAAGCATATTTAACGTGCCCTACCTCTACACGAGGTATTACTCGTCGAACATTTTTGCCTAAACGGGCCGTTTATAGGGCGGCAGGCACTTTGGCGATGCCCGGACAAGAACCTGGGACCTTACGCATGCAAGGCGAACGCCTTAACCGATTGGCCGCTCAATCATGACGGGTAAAAAATAAAAATCGCCACAAATATTGAAAAAATAACAAGGACAAAATTACATCTAAAAAAAGCCATTATACCTTCATTACCCTATTTATTTTGTTCAATGTTTACTTATCGACTGAATTTTTACGACCACGATTGAATTTCGATTTTCATGAGCATTTAATGACGTCTTCTATACTTGGATAGTTAAACTTGACTATTTTATGTAAGATAATCGAACAGACTTTTCTACCACAGTGCATTGTCCAATCTTCAATTTTAACTTAAATTTTTTAAAAGGACCAGACAAGGCCACAACGAAAAACTCAAAATAGAATCTGGTATTAGGTGAATCTTCATTCATTATTCAAAACTGCACTCTTCACCCCTAAAATTGAAGTAACAGCCGGCCGAACCCGGCAGTGTAGTAATTAAAGAGTTAAAAAGTATGAATGTATAATATTATTGTTCTGAAATATTAACCTCTTTAAACTCGAACAAAACCCTAGGCATCGGTTCATTACCTAAACATACAGGGTGAGGCAAACAAAAGTGGCCCCTAAATGGAGATAAGAATACGACAGAAATGTTGCCAAGTCAAAAACCAATAAAAAACAGGTTTCCTAACTGAAGCTATATTGATCGCTTCAATATTACGCCCAAACAAATGCTTGGCGACTTATTAACGTTTTGCGGCAAACAAGGTTTGTAGAGCTGATCAAGAAAAGTTCCCACTAGTGATTGTTTTGGTCGTTATTTATCCCAGAGAATCGGACCTTTGTAATTTCGCAATAAAAAACATTTTAAATTGATTGCAAAACACAAAATTTGCATTATGGGACGTCTTCATACAATAAGAGCTAAGATCTGAACTCGCCACTAGTCTATGAGTAGCTCTAATGTGAAGCTAATCCGATCCAACCAATGCAAAAACAGCTTTCAGGCGGCTTCAAAAGTTTTTCTCGCCAAGCATTTCAACGTATCCCGATCTCTAAACCGGGGCCACTTTTGTCTGACCCTTTTTTTCTCACCCTGTATTTCTATTATGCTTAAAAGTATGTTTTACGATTAATATTGAAAAAAAATTAATGTCACCGTTTTAGGAGAATTTGAGGTTTTGGACCATATAAAGCCAATATTGTGTGTGCTATACGAATGAACAAACAAAAAACTCAGTCAGTTTTGTAATTTAATAGTCCATTTGGACATTTTTTTAAAAGTCAAAATACTTTTAAAATTTACAATTATTACTATAAATTTACCGTTGAAAAAATAACTTGCGGCTTTTACAAGACACTCCCAAAAACACTATACATATGAACGACTGATAAGTGTCAGCTGCCTAGATATCGGTATTTTTGAAGAGCTTGAACATTCTAGCTTATAATAGAAAAGTTAGTAATAAAAAAATGTGAAATGAAGTTGTAAAGTGAATTCTACAAATGTTCAAGCATGTGTATTGTGTACCTCTGGAGCAAACTGGTTAAATGAGGAAATCTGATCAACCAGAGAGCCATTGATCCGCGCACAGATCGAGAACCGGGGCCTCCGAAGAAGAAGCTGGTTGAAAACCCTACTCCTAACATATTTTTCGTTTAACCCTCTAATGCATGAATTTTTATTTTCACCCAGAATATATATATATGTATCTTCTATACTCACACATTATGGGAAAAATACTAAAAATTTTTTTAACTGCATTAGAATTTAAATAATTTAAATTTTTTTCCATATGACAAAAACCAACTGCAAAATTCCAATTTTGATAATAATGACTAGAAAACTACTAAAAATATTTCAAAATAACCCTTTTTAACTATGATTAATTTTTCAAAACAATTTATAAGTATTTAGTACTAATATTATTATTCTTTGAATACTGCCAAAAACTAATTTCACAAAAGTTAATAACCTCACTCTTTAATTTTGAATACACTTTTACTACTGTCATCTATGAGGATTATTAGTAACTAAAACTTTAAATACAAAGGTAATAGATGAAAAAAACACAGATTTGTTTTGGAGGAGCTCTAATTTAATAGCATAAAGTGGATTATGTTACTAGTTACCAAACGGTAACAGTATGCATTAGAGCAATTTGGTAAACTTGTATAAATTAATATCCCAGTAACAAATATACATACACCCCAGTAATCGAAACATTCGTGCGGCGGACATTGTCTTCCATTCCTTTCTTTTTAAATTTAGGCGACAAAAGTCGCAAATAAACAGATACGAAAGATACGCAAAAACCACTTTGAATTCAAATCGGACAAGGGCTGACCCATCGGAAGGCTAGCAACAAAGAATATTAAAAACTTCTTAAAACCCTTAACCCCCAAGGAAGGCAGAATAAAAGTGTGGGAACATACCCGTAATATGGAATTCTACTTTCCCACCATTCGAAAATGGCCCCGGGGAAAGTCGGTTCCGACGAAAATTAAAAAGGAAACAATAATTATAAAAAAAAACTTACATATATACCTGGGCATAACGATTGGGGGGGGGGGGGTCCTAAAGGGATGGCACGGTCAAGGTCATACCGAGCGGAACTCTGGGAAGGGCTAACGACCGGGAGGCCCGTCAGACGTACTTACCAGTAGGTGAACAAAAAATAAAAAAGGGTTCTGTTAAGTATTAGTCATGGCGTAATATGCGGTAGAATTTTAAATTGCAAATTAGCTTCAAACAAAATAACTTAGTTAGTATCCTTACTATCTTCCCGTGATGAATTATTCGGTAACCTGAAAGCATTAGCGTCGTTGTTGTGACAAGAGTCATTGTTTTTGTGAGAGGAAATTATCAAGTGCCAGACTGAAGTTCCCAAAACCGGTTCAGTCATAGTGTTATACTGCGGTAGACAGGTAAAAAGTAATAAATTCGACCGGAAATTTTCATGTAAAATGGTCTATGATAGCCATTTATAAACGAGAATGTAATTGATAAAGAACTTGACTAACCCTTTTTAAAATATTCGTCACATAGTTATGATCCCTACTCCCTACAATAGTATGTATGTACAATAGTAGATACTTTGATATCTTACTAGAAAGAAATTTCTTTCTTGAAAAGAAGGTGAGAGAGATAGAACTTCAATTTCGTCACACTTCACGTGGTTCGGTAAATGTTTAAACACAAAAGTATAACTGTATATTTGACTAAAAACAAGGAGTCCTTAAAAAACGAAAATAAAAAAACTTACTTTCTTAACTTTTTGACAAAAAAAAAAAAAGAATTTTTAAGATCCCACGGATAGAACTGGTTTTGGAATAATTAGGATAGGACAGAAGGACAGCATCATGTGAACACCTATTTAATTTTTTTTTCTATCTTTCCGAATTAAAAATATATAAAGTAGGTTAAAAATCCATTGATAATCAATACCTTACACCTAAAAGCCTAAAATAATAAGATTTGCACAATTTTAACTATAACTCGTTTTACTCTGTTTCCTTTTACACAAACGCTAAACTATTGTGTTTATGATAACAATGAATTTTCCGAAAGCATTTAATTTACCAAAATGAAAGTATAATAGATTCAAAACTTGACTTATTTTTTTTTTTAAAGTTTACATTTTTGTGAAGGATAAAACTTGTTTTTAATACGTCCATGGGGGAAAGTTTCAGATATACTGGTTGAGCACTGAGCAGGCAATTCCATTTTTTTTGTCAGTATCGAAATCAAGTTCTTTTATTTGAATTAATTTTGAACCTTCCTTTTGTTACTCTCGCATCATCAGAGCCCGACACGTCAGAGGCCTGGGTTTCCCCTGCCCATATGGGAATATGGGCAGGGGAAACCCAGGCCTTCCAAATTTCAACGGTCAAAAATCTGGTCCAAACAACCTATTCTGACACTGTATAAAGCTAGAATATTATAATTTTTTTTATTTGTACAAATTGATCCAAATTAGTTTTATTATTAAAAAGTATAAATTCCCCATGAAACGTAATGAGATTAGCTATATTTTAGTTGGCAACATTGAACGGGGTTCTAGAGTTTAAAAAAAAAAAGTTTTCCCGTATACTGAAGTCTCGATTGAGACCTAGTTTACTCCCGTTCGGATTAGTTCGGATGGATACATTCCCTTTTCCAACTCTGACATGGGCATGGCCGGGCAGGTAAACTTCAGTAACCACAGCAAATAAATTGAACTACTTTTGCAATAAAAAATAAGCCTTTTACTAATACTGCAGTTTAACTACAAACGGCAGAACTGTGCGAAACTGTTAGTGCGAAATTGTGACGCCTCTCTAAATACTTGAAATCATTCAAAAACTCACTTTGATTCTTGTGACGCCATCCTGAAGCCTCTCATCATCCATACACATAGGGCTACCCAAGGGGCGATCGGGCAGAGCAGTCGTCGAGATGACAGTGGACAGGGCATTGTGACACCCCGAAATCTGCGGGGGCGGTGGAGGGGTGTTTCTAGGGTCCATGGACTCGTCATCCGACAGTTCTCCTTCCCAGGACATCGGTCGTTCTACCTCTTCCGAGCAGCCATTCAACTCGACCATCCGCTGCTTCTTGGTCCTCAGGCTGACATGAGGGCCGTTGGCCACGACCTATATATTAACCGTGACGTCATTTGTTGACTATTTATAAATATTTGACTTATTTTTAAATGGTTTTCATATATATTTTAAACATTAAATTCTTTAGGAGTTTCAGTTAAGGATAAATTAAAGATTTTAACCTAATATTTCCATTTTTCGCTTTTCAGTGTTATAATTAGAGACCAAATTCTACGAATGTACACAGAATTAGGTCTACTAGTAATATGCGTACAATTTTACGGCCATTGGCATATTCTTGCGCATAAATGACGTAAAATTTCAGTTTGATGTTAGAAATGTGTATATTCATATCCAATACACTGTTAAAAATAAATCTCACTTAGTGTGTGCATTCTCACGTCTTGAACTCATGCCTATGTCGGAGAACATGCATGATCTTAAGTTCGAAAAATGCGTGTTTAAATTTGAGAGCAATGTATTCTAGGCTAAAATGAACCAATGATGTCCTCCAAAATGACAAAACTATTCTTAAAATTGAGAAACCATTGTTGTTGTTGTCGCGTGCTTTCAGGAAGAAGCATGGAGGGCAGGGGTATGGGCAGGTGGGGTGCAGCAATACCACCTAAATTAGAAGGCAGAAGAACTAAGCAACACAACGTCACAGTAGTAGACCAATTTCGATTTGTTGACCAATAACGTCGTATCTTAAGGTGACGTCGCATCTTGATTCATCTTATCTTAAAAATGTATTCAAATACAAAATCTAGTCACGAATGATTATTGGTCAAAACCACAGAATCGGTCCACTAATATGAAGTCAAGCATTTAGTTCGCCGGCCTCCTAATCTAGGTGGTATTGGGTGCAGTAGCTTCAGTTGGTGCAGGTTAGCACAAAGCTTTGAGCACCCAAAGGGGGTGGATTAGGTCGACTTCTGCTCTGAGAGGGTGCCATTTTCTCAATATATGCACAAAATTCAAACCTATTTTTAACAGTACATGAATAAATTACACAATTATCTGCACAATCTTTTTAAATAAAGAGAAAAATAACTATTTTTTTCAATGAAATTTAGAATGTGTCACACACCTGCATCACTTCTGCGTCGTCCTCGTCTTCGTGGTCGTCCTTATGTGGGGGAGACGAGGCGGGCGGCGGAGGCGGTTGACCACCACCTCCTGCCAGGTGGCGCTCGTCGAGGAACGTCACCTTATCCATTGTCATTGGTTGATGATGTGGTAATCCCCAGGAACCACACTTGCAACTCAATCGAATTCAATGTTTAAATTCTTGAGATTTCGATGTTTAATCGTACGATTTGTCACTTAAACGAGATGTGTTTAGTATCAATTGATCGTAACAGAAGAGAAATATCTATAAATAAACTACAAAATAATGCCTCATAGGAAGGATTCAAACAACAAACGGTTAAATTCAAATGCACGAAACGATTAACAACGTAGAATAATTGTGCCTAAACATTTAAAATTGGCTAAAATAAACAAAAATCACAACTATCCGATGAATTTTCAACTGTTTCACATTCAATTTTAGCAGTGGAAGACCAAATGCCGATTCGTAATTTCGTTGTGTGGATGCTTCAGATCCCAGTCGTCAAGTATATCGTTACAGTTCCGTAAGTAGTTCTGAAAAGTTCTGATATCTGTGTCGGTGGCATTTGCCACCAGTGTAACTCCAGTAGGGCCAGTACAGAAAGCGAAGGTTGTGTTCGTAGAAGAATCCAGGGACATGCCAGTAATGAGCTTCACTACTTAGCACTGGGCTATCCGTCATTCTCAAAGTAAAGCAACAGGTATTAATCTGGAAACACAGAAATACCAAAATTAGCAAATCATAATTACCACATAATACATTATATTGAGGTTAGGTTAGGTTTGAATTAACGTCGCACTAGAGCTACACGAGGACTATTGGCGACGGGCGTCGTATTTCAGAACCACAGTCAGGTGACGAGCCAACACCTGAATCATTATATTGAGGAATCTCCAACCTTTTTATTACTCATGCTATGTCTATTGAACAGTTTTTAACCCATGTATGTACCATTAACACCTTCCTTAACCCTTTCAGTCCTAGTGATGCCATTTGGCATCATCATGTTTCTTGTCATAATTAAAATAAAAATAATAGGGCTGACATCTATTGGGATAAATAAAAAATATTTTTCAATAGAAAAAAAGTTTGAAGAATCGAATGTTTACTTTTTGATATCATAAATGGCTATAGACGATCAGAAAAAAATTTCTAAATGATGATGCCAAATAGTCATTGGGACTGAAAGGGTTAACGAATAAACATGTTAACTGGAAGATTTTAAAAAACGTTTTCGTGTTGCTTAATTGCCTTGTATTAATTATTCAGTACTGTCTTATATTTCGTTTATTTGGATAAACTTTTTTTAAAAAGCTTCTTTTGCCACATCATCAAGACTTCTATCTGTAAAAAACGGCAAGTTGATAAACTTAAAATCAAAGTATCTTAAAAACTGTCTCATATAGTTATTAAATATGGAAAGTGAAAGAACGGTAGTGTCTGAATTCCTTTTTATTTATAATAAAATTAAACTGTCCCTTTTTAAAACAAGTTTAAAGGAGTTATTAACTAAAATACAAACTTCTTTTGCATAACACACACTATGCAGTTCCTGATTGTTTTCTTCACAATATTTGAACTCATTTTTTAATTAATAGTACAGATATTTACTCCAAATATATATAATATGTTGTTTAGGGCCTGAATACGGAATATGAGGAAAGGGTAGGCAAGCAGGCCCCAGAGATTACCAAACTAATTCTATAGAGTCTGAAATTTTTAAATACTAACTTTTACACGCATGGTGGTTTATTTCGAAAATTAATTATTTTTTGAGTATTTTTTGACCATAAGATCTTTCATTTAATTGTCCAACCAAAGTACAAGATTCATGTAAATAATAATGAAGTAAAATAAATACATATAGAACAAATAACTTATGTGTTTCTTTCTATAACTGGTTATTGTTCTGTAACTATTTTACAAGAGATCCACCTCCAAATAAATTTACAAGGTAACAATAAACAGCCTGGCAATCAAATTGCAACCCACATTTCAAAAACATTATAAAATTGGGGAGGAAGCTGATTGCAATACAAAAGTAGTTAACTTTAAACTGAAAAAGAAAAACAATCCTGACTTCAAATTGAGGTCATCTAATGGTTAACCTGTTTTGAAGCTATGAGTAACACAGGTAGTGAAAATATTTAACTTTTTAATACTAGATTATTTATTACACTCTTAAAACTAACGAGCGATTTTAACTCAGTCTGATTGATTTTCACTCCTCCAGTCTGGAAAATGCACTTCTCCTTTTGGAGTGGATCCTTTGTGTGTTAAATCTCCGACAGGATCACTCCAAACGAGCGATTTTAACTCAGTCTGAGATAATATTCACTCCTTTCCAGTTTCGAAAATGCACTTCTCCAACTGGAGTGGAATTCACTCTTTTGTTTTAAGAGTGTACAAACGGACAGTGAGAGAGAGACCGATAGAATAGTACAAATAATTACCAATTTAATTTCTTTAATTTTTTTCTTTAATTATAATGAATTTATATGTGAGCAACACTTGAATCAGCACAATCTATATTTAACTATTGTTATTTTTTAAATTTCTGGTTACAAATTACAAGAAACCCTTTTTTCAAACAGAAAAAAAATAGTGCACTTGAGTAAAAGATTGTTATAATATATTTTAATTATCAATTTGCAAATAACAAAATTCTGTTATAAAAGGTATTAGGAAACCTCTATAATGGCCATTAGGAAACGATTGCATAGCATGTAAAATTTTTATTTTGTATAAAACTTTTTTTTAATAGTTTAAAAAAATTTATTAAAAAAAAGCATTCTATTTATTTCAAGTAATTTTAATCTTTTATGAAAACTTACTTTTAGACTAAAGGTTTAAACTTTCAGACTAGGTAGGTCAATTTGAAATAAAACTTTTAAAAAGTCTATTTTTTTATCCACCCCCAATCTAAAATTATTAATCTATTTCGAAGATAAATACAGTTAGGAATATTACAAGTTCTTTAATTAAGTGTTTCATTACCTTGGACTCTTAATTAAGAAAAAGTAAAGGAGTATTTTTTTAAAAATCAATTCATATTTGAAAACTATTGAATAAATATGCTACAAAAGCTATCGCACATTTTTAAACAATTCATAAAGTGTATTTAGGAAGTGGGGATCGATTGTACGCCCATCGGGTTTGCCCCAATCTGTATGATAGTCAGGTCGCCAAACCCCGATTTTTGGCCGAACCCTGCACTGAGAGGTTAAGTTTTTTTTATTGATGATTCTTATAGATTCGAGAGTGTAGATTACGAATCTGGAAGGTACTTTTTTGGTACCCTTGAGCATTTTTAGTTATTCAAGATGGCGCCTCCGCCATCTTGAATTTTGTAATCTTAATATTTGACGATCTATTCGACAAAAGTGAATAGTTTTTGTGTTTATAGATGCATTTAATAATAAAGATTCACAATTATCAAGAAAATTTCAAAAATAAAAAATTCAAAATGGCGGAATCCGCCATATTGGATTTTTTCCCTTTTTATATTTTTGTTTTATATTTAACCCAACAAAATACTTATATTTTAACTATATTTTTTATACCTAGTTACTATAGAACATTACTTTGAAGAAAATATAAAAAATCAAGATGGCGGCATCCGCCATATTGGATTTTTTCACCGTTTATATAAAGCGATCCATAGGTCCTAAATTAAAAAATCGTTTTATTTTAGCTATATCTTAATTTTAGTTTCTATTTAAGTTTTGTTGTGTAGATTATGAATCTAGAAGATATTTTTTTGCTAGATTTGAGTATTTTTTTATATTTAAAATGGCGTCTTCCGCCATATTGGATTTTTCTTCCTAATTCAATTTTTCGGGTTCTTTTAGGCCAAAATTAATAATTTTTTCTTTGATTAGTGCATTTTGTCGTAAATAATTACTTAAAAACTCAAAAAATCCGAATACAAGATGGCGGCTTCCGCCATCTTGGATTTTTCACCTTCTAATATTTCGTGATCCACTGACTCGAAGTTAAAAATTCTTTCAGTTTTACTTGCATATTTTATTATAAAATGCATTAAAATCATCATAAAGTTTTATTTTTACACTTAAAAAACCAAATTCAAGATGGCGGCTTCCGCCATCTTGGATTTTTCACCTCCTAATATTTCGTGATCCACTGGCTCGAAGTTAAAAATTCTTTCAGTTTTACTTGCATATTTTATTATAAAATGCATTAAAATCATCATAAAGTTTTATTTAAATACTTAAAAAACCAAATTCAAGATGGCGGCTTCCGCCATCTTTTGATTTTTTCCCTTCTAATATTACCTGATCCATTGGTGCGAAATTAAAAATTCTTTCAAATTTTTTGTATATTGTGTTTTAAGTACTTTAAAACCATGAATGTTGAAGGAAAGATATGAAAGATGTTTTCCACCATATTAAAGTAAGTATTTTAAATATTTTGTTATTCATCAGGCAATATTACTACTAACAACTTTTTTTAAGAGCCCTACTCGTATAAAATGCTTCCTCTTTTCAAACAAGATCACTCTTAAGTAATGGCAGGAGGAGTTCATAAATCGAAGTAATGGCTTTGGACTTGCTGAGATCTCTTGGAGCGGTACAATTATAAGAATATGGGATCAAGAGTTAATAAACATTCAGAAGACTCTGCAAGAAATACTGTATTCAACCAGAAGAAGCGGTAATCTATTTATTTGAAAACTAGATTGATACAATTTCAAGAATAAAAAAAAAGAAGAAATGTCAAAAGCCCTACCTTACAACCTAAAGATCGTTCATGTAATCTTGAAAATAAACCGCCTGACTCTTGAATGTTCTTTAATATAACAGAGTTACCACTTAGACTATTATGTGATGGAAAAGTTTCTCTTTACAATGCTATAGAGATAAAGAATTCAAATTCTTCAAAGACATTCTTAGAACGTTATCCAGAGTTGAATAAATACTTAAATTGGCCGAAAATATGAATTTCAGATTCAACCAGGAACTACTGTAATGTATCAACCACTGTTAGACACGATACCGGATTCTTTCCAGAATACAGATACTACCATGACATATTTAGCAGAAGCCCAGGGACTCACTAAATGAGCTGGTCAAGAGTTTGCTATTTACTTGGGATCATCAGTTTTGTAAGGTGTCTTTGCAAATCATCATGTTGATAAGTTTTTTGGTTGTGTGGGGTTAATATTGGGTAGTGGTCTTTGTAGGAGTCCCACAGATGCAGAAAGGGAAGAAGTTTCCAAAACTTCAGGACTTCAAGAATGCTTGCAAAATAAGTCATGCGGGACTTATATGAGGAATCCCAGCCAAACTGCAGCGGAGATCTTCGGTCAGTTTTAGAAATAAAGGGTGCGAATTGCAACACTAGTAGAGTATCGGTGAACTGTTTATTGAAACCAGTTTCCTTCAAGATGTGGGAACCGGAAGGGCAGGATATTGGTCCCTTCATATTGAAGTTGCTCTCCAATTCTACCCTATTTATTTGCATCTGGTCATCAAAACTATGAACGATATGCATTATTTTATTTAAGAGAAAAAATACCCGAAAATGAGTTAAAGAACTTTTTAAAACTCGGATCACGTTATGCGTTACACGCAGTAGTTTGAAATGAATTAATAGTGGATTGAAACTACATAAAAGCATAGGCCATTGTCCAAAAAGGATTGTCAGAATAACTTTAAAGCCAGCAATGGCCTAAGGGACTTGGCAACTCTCAGCAACTTGGTCCTTGAGTTTACATATTTGTACTCAGTTTGAAGCATGGCGATAATTCTGTAGTAAAAATGTACCTAACATAGAAAGAATTTTTAATTTCGAGCTAATAGATCGCCTAATACTAACTTTAAAAAAAAAAAAAAA
Organism: Hylyphantes graminicola; assembly: GCA_023701765.1. Taxonomy (NCBI): domain Eukaryota; kingdom Metazoa; phylum Arthropoda; class Arachnida; order Araneae; family Linyphiidae; genus Hylyphantes; species Hylyphantes graminicola. Next base: position 19,629,260 of record CM043119.1, read on the forward strand.
AATAGTGAGAAAGATTCCATCTTGAATGGCCATAAATTCAGATATTTTGCCGTTGTGTTCCCCATTTATGTAGTTTAAACCATTTGTTACTAGAAAATAGAACTAAAGAAGAAAAATTTTAACTTCGAGCCAGGGGATCACGAAATATTAGAAGATGAAAAATCCAAGATGGTGGAACCCGCCATCTTGAATTTGTTTTTTTAAGTGTTTAAATAAAACTTTATGATGATTTTAATCCAATTTATAATAAAATATACAAGTAAAACTGAAAGAATTTTTAACTTCGAGCCAGCGGATCACAAAATATTAGAAGGTGAAAAATCCAAGATGGCGGAAGCCGCCATCTTGATTTTGAATTTTTTGAGTTTTAAGTAATTATTTAAGACAAAATGCACCTATCAAAGAAAAAATTATTAATTTTGGCCTAAAAGAACCCGAAAAATTGAATTAGGAAGAAAAATCCAATATGGCGGAAGACGCCATTTTAAATATAAAAAAATACTCAAATCTAGCAAAAAAATATCTTCTAGATTCATAATCTACACAACAAAACTTAAATAGAAACTAAAATTAAGATAGAACTAAAATAAAAAAAAATTTTAATTTAGGACCTATGGATCACTTTATATAAACGGTGAAAAAATCCAATATGGCGGATGCCGCCATCTTGAATTTTTAAATTTTCTTCAAAGTAATGTTGTATAGTTACTATTCATAAAAAATATAGTTAAAATATACATATTTTGTTGGGTTAAATATAAAAAAAAATATTAAAAGTGAAAAAATCCAATATGGCGGATTCCGCCACTTTGAATTTCTTATTTTTGAAATTTTCTTGATAATTGTGAATCTTTATTATTAAATGCATCTATAAAGACAAAAACTGTTCACTTTTGTCGAATAGATCGTCAAATATTAAGATTACAAAATTCAAGATGGCGGAGACGCCATCTTGAATAACTAAAAATGCTCAAGGGTACCAAAAAAGTACCTTACAGATTCGTAATCTACACCCTCGAATCTATAAGAATCATCAATAAAAAAACTTAACATCTCAGTGCAGGGTTCCCCCCCTTGGCGACCTGACTATGACTCATCTATGTAGGTACAGTGAAACTTTTGTTAAAATTGAAACTTCAATTTAGAAGTCCATAACTTTCAGCAAGGATTTTTTTTTTAAAGTGTTTGTACATAAGGAAGCTTAAAACATAAGAATTAAAAATTAAAGTTGCCCTTTCATTTATAGTCCATCATTTTATTAGTAGTTTCTCTAGGAATATTTGACATTCTTCTTTGCAGGTTGAAACTTTTAAACCAACAACAAAAATTTTATAAAAAAAATTATTTTCAATAATATTTTTTATATAACATTTACCATGTATTTATGATTTCCCCATCAACAAAACTTATCAAACAGGTAGAAAATAGTTATAAAGTAAGATAGTGCAAGAATTTGTTGATTCGCATCATTCTTGAAAAATGCTTTTTTGACTTTAATAACAAGCTTTTTTAATTAAAAAGCAACCTCTGTTTGTCCCATGTTTACGAGGTTCAGAAATTACCTTCAAAAAGACCCTACCTTTCGTTTATTTTTTATCCAATGACGTCAATCCACTTTCGAATAACAACAAACTAAAACACCGTGTTCCAACACAACACCAAAACAATCCTATCAGCGATTACATTTCTACCTTTCTCTGCGTTAAATAAACGCATTTCACAGAAGAAAAAAAAGAAAATATATTTAAAACAAGAAAAAATTCACAATAACATAAGCACCCAACCGGATATTACCGCACAGTGCCGGACCGAAAAAAGAGACAGTGTCAACCCGCAGAACCGAAAAGCCAGGCGATGCATTCATTCGCACGTGGAGCGGCTACGTCATCCGTGACGACACCTGCACGCTGACCTTGGCATCGCGGCTGACCTTGCCGTACTGCTTGAACGCGGCGGCGGGGTTGCCGCATTGGCGAGATTTCGACGCAGGAACGGACACTCATCCCACTTTTGGCGACACGATGCGATTGTTTCTGCGTAAACCATCCGGTTTGGTTAGGTTTGAATTATCGTCGCACTCGCACTAGAGCTACACCACGAGGGCTATTGGCGACGGGCGTCGTATGAACTACAGTCAGGTGACGAGCGAGCCAACACCTGAATAGGCACACAACGCAACCGTTAAGGGCGACATCGTACGCAGCGTTAGGACTTTGAAGGATATTTAACGTGCACTCCCTTACACGGGGTATTATTATTCGTCGGGCATTTTTGGCTGCACGGGCCGTTTATAGGTCGGCAGCTATTTTGGCGATGCGCGGACCCGAACCTTGGGCCATTCCGCATGTTAAGCGAGTGCTTAACCGACTGGGCTCCACAGCCCCCCGAAAATCATCCGGAAACTTATCGAGCTACTAAATGTTAAGTACTTCTAGAGCAAAATTCTTGTTATTTATTTGTAAATACATGAAATTTAATTGAATCGGTCGTACTTATTTTATTCACAGTATATATCGAAGCGTGTTTTTAAAAATCGTACGAGGCAGGGGGATTTTTATTTGTTAGCATATATTTTTTCGGTCTGAGTTAACAAAAAAAAAAAACTTGCAATAGTTTCTTTTTTGCAAAGAACTTACAAGTTATTCCAATTGACCGGACATTGCAGGAAAGAAAATTGAAATCAAGAAACAAAAAATAATGCATTTAATCGTCAATGGACCCGCGTGTTGCCCTAGTACGGGTAATACAACCACAATACAACCTAATACAACCACAACCAAAAGTGGCAACAGTGAAAATATTAACTAAAATAAAATTATCTTATTTGCTTAGGTTTTGTATGGTTTGGGTGAAATTTTCTATTACCATTCTAATTTTTAAAATTGTGTTTGGAAATTTGAAATTTACATTGAATTACTATCTAATTATGAATGCTCGTCGTTTATTTTAAAGAATTTCAATAAATGTCCAAGGTCAATTTTTATTAAATGTATGCCCGGCAAATTTCAATCTCTTTCAACAAAAACGTCTCTGTAAAAAAAGAAACAAGTTCTCATAAAAAAAAGAAGTGAAATAATAATAAAAAAAAGAGCCAAGTTCAATGAAAGTTTCTGAGGAATTAAACACCATTTAAATGTTTTAAAAATCTACCTTACTTAAATTATTTGTAATTCTTATTATTTGAAACAAGGAATTGCTGAGTGATAATAATAAATTTTGAAACAAAATAAATAACAATACTTTTTAGCATAATCACAGTAAAATTGTGCTTGTTAAGATAAACAAGAGAGTTCTTAATAAACTTTTCATATAAATATTCAACAACCAGCATGTGTTCCCGAAAGAAAAAGTAACCACAACCACTCCTTGTTAAACAAGTAGAATACAAAAAAAAAACAATTAATTGAACAAAATCTGTAATTTTTACTTTCTTTTACGAATAAGAAAAAAAAGATAACGAAAATATTGCGGGTCAAAATCCATTTTTTCATTAAGGGGTGGGGTGTGTGTGTGGGGGGGGGGGGGGGGGGTGCTGATTCTGAAAAAGTGGCTTTTAAACATCCTTACTTCAAATTTGGTACATGAGCAACACTACATTTGGTTTTTAGGTCTATTGAAATTGTATTGTAATCTATTATAAATGGTAATTTAAAGTCCCCTAAGTTACGGATATATCAAAAATTTTCTATCGAAACTATGATATAAAAACTAATAGCACTACTTAAGGGGTCATAGGAGTCTTAAAAATGTGCAAAGAAGATACTACAAAGCATAGTTTGATCTTACATGTCATTTTTTAACTACTCAATGTATAAGTATAATTTTTTTATATGTAATTCTACAAGATTTATTTATTATAAAACAAGTTTTAAAATTTATGAAACTTTAGCCAAAACTAAAATAAAGGATAGTAAACATGAAGGTACTTGAACACACTGTGATTAGGCTTGCGCGGCAAATTGTGAGGTCAAAACTGAAAAAATGACCAAAAAAATGACTTCATGTTGTACAAATATGTACAAACTAGGACTTATACCTAAATTCTCAGCTCAATTTTAATTAGAAATTATTTTAAGAACTTTTTTCTAAAAAAATTAATAAAAATTTAAAAATTTTGATTTTAAATTTTTTTAAAAATAATTTCTAATTAAAATTGAGCTGAGAATTTAGGTATAAGTCTTTGTTTGTACATATTTGTACAATATAAAGTCATTTTCTTGGTCATTTTTTCAATTTTGACCTCACAATTTGCCGCGCAAGCCTAATCACAGTGTGTTCAAGTACCTTCATGTTTAATATCATTTATTTTAGTTTTGGCTAAAGTTTCATAAATTTTAAAACTTGTTTTATAATAAATAAATCCTGTAGAATTATATATAAAAAAATTACACTCATTTATTGAGTAGTTAAAAAATTACAATAGAGATCAAACTATGCTATGTAGTATCTTCTTTGCACATTTTTAAGACTCCTGCGACCCCTTAAATGAGTTTTCACGGCGCAACATCTCACTACAAGCCTTGGGTCACTACCGCGACCACTCGAAGGTTGGCTTCTCCGCCACAAGCAAACCCTCAACAAAAAATAAGTTTTACAGGGGCTGGTGAGACGCAAGGTGAAAACTATTTAGCAATTCAAAATGAAATGCCTGTATTCACGACCACGAAAATTTGAAAACAGATTTCTTAGAGAAACTTTCTAGTTTTTGGAGTATTTGGTCTCTTAAATAATTGAGAGTAGGTAAAACACTGGCAAAAAAAAAAATATCTAATGCAAAGATATTAAGCGCATTTATTTAAATACAAAATAGGCATAAAACTTATCGTCCAGTTTATCTTGCAGTAAATATTTTTCTAGCAATTTACACATATTAACAGTTTTAATAAATTTTAGATAGTAGTTCAGCAGACGAAAATGGGCGGACCTTTTTTGGCCCACCCAAATAAGTAAAATAGCCGTAGGGTCAGAGAAAAAATAAACTTAATCACGAACTTGGTAACCAGACGAAACTGTCAGTTCGCAAGGTATCATTAAATTATTCAATTCTTTTATTCTAATAATGCTTCTATAGAATACAAAGGGGGGGGGGGGGATCGCCGAAGCGCGACAAAACGCATGCGCATCAAGTACCTTCATGTAGGAGCTTCGCAAAAGTCCTTCAGGGTCACTGCCAAGGACGCAGTGCCAAGGTCAGATGGAGAGAAACATGGAAAAAGGAAGGAGAAATAATAAAAGCGCGAGGGAAAAATCGTCTCATAGCAGTTGGCGGGTTGAATGAAACATTTGAGAGTTTTTGCATCACGCTAAATGGGGAGGGAGAGAGGTTCTTTTGGGATAGTCGTTGTTCTGTGTTCGAAGTTTTCGTTTTCGAGGAATTTCATTACCATATTTTACAGACAGACAAACCAATGAAACCATTTTCCTAGAATCAGCATCTTCCAAAACGTACCATTAAAATTTTTTGCCAGTGTTTAAGTAAGCTTCTCGTAATTGAATCGGTGAGTGCAGAAACAACGTCAGTCACAAATTTCAAATTTTTCAGGAGGGAGAAAAAACGCAATAACTCCTCGTCCATTTCTGCACTAAACACTCGAAACAAACGTCTTGTATTTACGGAACTACTCAACAGACTAACGTAGTTTTTGCACCCAACACGCATCTTGCTTTTCTGCGCTTATTTTCATTGAAAACGAGTTTTCGGATTTTTTTGACTGAAGTGGTTTCTGCACTCACCGATTCAATTATATCAGAGACCAAATACTTCCAAAACTAGTTTCTTAAATATTTTTTTGTAAATCTCTATTAGTCTCGTTACGAAATCTATTATCAAGTTTTCGTTGTTGTGAATCGAGGTATTTCATTTTAAATTGCTTAAATAGTTTTTTCCTTGCGTTCCGCAAGCCCCTGTAAAACTTATTTTTTGTTGAAGGTTTGCTTATGGCAGAGAAACCAACCTTCGAGTGGTCGAACTAGTGACCCAAGAATCATAAACTAATGCTGCGCCGTGAAAGTGACTCATTTAGGTAGAGCTATTTTACTAGTTTTGCAATCGTCGTTTTAATTAAAAAAAATTACAGATGGGGAAAAAAATTATGAATTGAACTTGTTCAAAAAAAAGATAAATTGTTTACTTTTATGTTTTTTTTTAAATAGATATTAGTTGAATATTTATAACGAAAAATTCATTTAGAATAAGAATGTGTTAAGCCAAAGATTAATGGGAAAACAAAATGTATTGGTGTTCAACGATTTCATTCAAAATTACAATTTGGCATCATCATTTTAGACAAAAAATTCTGATCGTCTCTTGCCATTTATGATTTCAAAAAGCACATCATTCGATTCTTTACACTTTTTTTCGATTCGAAAATATTTTTTATGAATCCCAATTTATGTCAGCCCTATAATTATTATTTTTTAATTATTTATATGAAGCCTTTATAAAGGTAAGTTCGCAATAAGAAAATTAGATAGAAAGGATACCTAAATGTCGCGACTTTATCTCCCATTTCCAATCCTAACTAAAACACAAAACCAAATACTATTTCATACTGCAAACATTAAACACTACAAACATGTTCAACAATTCAAGATCAATCCGTTCTCAATCATTTACCAAGAGCACGTAAGAAACAACCCACCGTTTTTCCTGAGACACCCCTAACGGAAAGGACGGCGCGAAAAGGGTTTAAAATCGGAAGTTCTCAGAGGGAGGGACTCGAGGGTGCGAGGGGTAAACGCAATCCTCAAGGACGAAGATGATGGATAGACTTTTAATAACACTTGCGCAAAAAGGGGGGGGGGGATGCCACTACTCTATGTTGGCGTCCCATTCGGTTGTTTTGCCCGTTCCCATGTTTAGAGTCATAGGGGGACCGGAGCCCCCATTGACGCCCATGTTAAAATGGTCATTTTTATGTACCTTTTTCTCAGGAACTACTTGTTGGATTAATTTAAAACTTTACACAGTTAAAGTTCAAACACTTTTACACAGATAGACATATGCTTTTAGAAATAAACATAATAATTTTTCATTTATGAATTTTCGAAAAAAATTTATCACATTTTCATAAAAAATCATCAAAAATTTTTTTTTTTAAAGTAATAAATATTTCTTCAAAAGCACATGATAGAAAGTGTAAAACTACCTAATGTGAATGTGCAAAAAAAATCTAAGAAAATATTCAGTAGTTACTGAGAAAAAGGTACATTTGTCCTAAAATATGCATTTTGAGAAAAAGGCGTTTAAAGTATAAATTTTAGTAGTCTTTTATGCAGAAAGTATTTTTAAAAAAATAATAATAAATACTTCTAATTGACATATTGCCTGCCAAATTATACCATTTTGTAGGTAACATTTGAAATATTATTCGACACTCTAAAAATCTCAAAATGGGCCTATTGGAAAATTTCCGAGTCTAGTCCCCCTTAAAGGAGGTTATGTACCCCCTATATGGTAATTCCAATAACTTTAAAACACAAGATCAGACATCTAAACCTATGGTCTATGGCAGAAACCTTTTGTGCTAGTGTCATTTTCTCGAAAGCCTTATTATCATGTTTGACAAGTAGTAGGATCTATAATGAGTATCTTTTAGTTCGAGATGTAGAGCGGTTTCAGAGAGAAAGACCATACTTTAAAGAAAATAACCTTATCTAGAATCAGCACCATCCAAAACGTGTCTGAAACACAAAATATCCATTTCAGATTTTCGACCCCATCATAAGGACGAAAAAATAGAAATAAATGGTTAAATCATTTCGGTTAGGAAAATTAGTTGTTGAAGCAAATATAACGACCTGGGTTATCAAACAACGTCTAGACCACATGTTTTATACATTACCAGTTTCAAAAATGAGAAGTAAAGGAACAGAATATAAAGATATTTCACATTAGTATTTCTAACCATCATCACAGCCGCTATAAATTATGAGTCGCATTGTGGTGATACAACTGTTTAGCATTCGCTTCAAAGTGAAGCACCGCCAAGCTAGTTGGCCGTCAGAAAAATCAGAAAAACAGTGTTATTTATTACCGCGTCGACATATCATGGAAGAAAACAAGTTACAGAAAACTCGGTGGCGTGTTTCCAAAATAACGCACGTCTGTTATTTATAATTCTTATTTTTATACTTTTCCTCGTTACTTTCTGCTCCCTCATCCTTCTCCAAGTTTTTCATGCAATATTTACAAATTCTCAGTAAGAGACGTGTAAACTATACAAAAAAAAAATACTGCACTTTTTACGAATTTTACTAGCATTACTGGATGATAACGGACTTTATTTTTGAATGAAATTAAACAAATTTTATACTAAAATTGTAGAGAATGTATTTCACTGTTTATGGGAGCGAAATTTTGTTTATCAAACTAAGTAATTCTTCACTAAACTCCGTGCCACCCTACACTCTTAAAACAAACACTCCTAATTTAACTCAGTCTGAGTGGATTTCACTCCTCCAGACTGGAAAATGCACTTCTCCTTTTGGAGTGGATCCTTTGTGTGTTAAACCTCCGACAGGATCACTCCAAACGAGGGATTTCAACTCAGTCTGAGTAAATATGCATGCCTTTACGGTGTCGAAAATGCACTTCTCCAACTGGAGTGGATTTCACTCTTTTGTTTTAAGAGTGTAACTTGGGAAAAAACAATGAGTAAAAAGACAGAGGGAAAAGCGCGGCTGGTCCGTTAGTTGGAAACTATTGTAAGGTAATATTTACATACAAAATGATATGAATACAATTTAGCCAAAATACACTTTTCATTATGATAAAATTGCCAAATTTTCTCAAAAAACATTGAAATCTGTTAGACCAAAAACGAAATTAATGTTTTAAACATGTTTTCTGGAGGGATTCACAAATAATTTATGGAACTCTTTACATGAGCCGGGGAAGGATCTCCTCCATAGCATATTTCTATTTACCCAACTTAGGTTCGCAAAGAGTGTACGCCTTTGCTAATTAAAAATCCCAATAGGAAATTACACATATTAATTACGTGTCTCTCTTTTTTTGGTATAGTTTACACGTCTCTTGCTGAGAATGTGTAAATATTGCATGAAAACACATATTAATTGAGTAGTCTTTTATAATTAAGGCATACTTACGTGCCCACGTAAGCATAAATCCACCAAAGAATATACTAGTTAACCCTCTAATGCATGATTTTTTATTTTCATCCCAAAAAAATATATATGTATCTTCAATACTCATACATTATGGGAAAAATACTGAAAAAAATTTAACTGCATTAGGTTTTAAATAATTTCAATTTAAAAAAAAAATTTCCATGTGACAAAAACCAACTAAAAAATTCCGATTTTGATAATAATGACTAGAAAACTACTAAATATATTTTAAAATAACCCTTTTTAACTATATATAATATTTCAAAACAATTTATTTGTATTTAGTACTAAAATTATTCTACTTTGACTTACGCCAGAAAACGTAATTTCACAACAGTTAATAACCTCACTCTTTAATTTTGAATACACTTTTACTACTGTCATTTATGAGGGTTATTATTAACTAAAACTTCAGAATGGAATGTAATAGATGAAAAAAATACAAATTTATCGAGATTGAGGTCTACTTTAATAGAATAAAGTGGATTATGTAACTTGTTACCGAACGGTAACACTATGCATTAGAGGGTTAACTTTTTAGTTGTATTTGTTTTAAATATTCTGGCTATATGTGTTCGACTATATATTCTGCATACATATTGAAACTATAAAATGGTAACACAATGGCTTTTTCTGTTAGCGATATGAAAAGGATAAGAAGGCGATTAAATTCTTGCAGTAATAAAACACTTTTAATCACTAATACTAGTTATAAAAAAAAAGCACGGAATATTTACTAAGCATCTAAATTTAAAAAAATTAACTTACTGCTTGCCATAGAGTTGCGTTCTAGGCTTCCACATCAGATATTCCTTAAATAAGAATTTACGATTAAGCTAAGTACACTGAACTAGCAATTACGGTCACACCAATTAATGCCCATAAGTCATCCCTCTGTTAAAGAACTAACACCTCGTAAGACTTTGCCGAACTTGTTTAAAAAGAAAAACAACAACACATTCACAGATAAAATCAAAGCGTTGAGATAAGCAGCTATTCTTTGCAGACGTGACTGAAAGCATTCGACGTGTATTTTTCGCTTTAACGAGCCTAATGTCAAGAACAAATGCCATTTTCTAAGTTCTGTTACCCTCGGAATCCCTGGCCAGCCGCCACCCTAAGGTTCCCTGAGCCTTTTTCAAAACAGTCTATGTCACCTTTATTCCTATTACGTGTTGAGGCCCCTTCCAAAGGATAGGGTAGTATTTTTGTGTCGTAAAAAAAAAAAGCCGTTCTTAAAAAAGGTTACGCACGGTTTACTCGTTATTTGACATTTAGATGTTTCGCTCCAGAATTGTTTTGTCTTTCGCCTGAAAGGAACATGGCGATATACTTTGGTTTGATTGACGTAGCAACACACAGGATATTTGAAGTGTTTAGTTGCAAAACTCACAGTCTCCAAAGTAGGCGCGTTTACATGAGCCATCGAATCCATGGAATAAAAGCTAACGCCTCAATTTGTCCCTCTTGGGGATTTTCGCTTAGGCAGAACCGGAATTGCAGGGTTCATTGGGAGGTTTCGTAAACCCTCCAATCAAGGATAGTTTGACGTTTCATTCCATGGATTCGGGCACATACCATCATTTGGGTTAGAAATCCTGCTCGATCATTTTCCCCCCAAAATGGTGGGTTTGGCATTCCATGAATTCGATGGCTCATGTAAACGCGCCTAGTGTAACTAAGATATATATGGTCCGGTCCGTTCGTCAGCGGCTTTTGATAATTGTAAACCCCATTAGACGAAGTCTCCAAAAAAGAGACCCGACTCTATATCTTAATTATACCTTAGAAAATGTAAATTTTGCAACTACTCCCCATCGGCAACCTGAGGACCCTTACCTAAATTTGTGGCCCATGGCCTAAAATTAAAGTTCTTAGAAATAAAAAAAACTCTCAAAATTATAAAGAAAACAAATTTATCATACAATACATATTATTATTTGTTTTTTGGAAAGAAGTAATGGCAACGTGTTTATTATTTGCGTAAACATTAAATAATTTTTAATCGATATTTAATTTTTTTTAACCATCAATATTTTCAGAATACTAGATTACTGGGGCTTGACATTATTAATTGAGGATTGATTAATAAAGGTTAAAAGTGTATTACAATGCTCCCCTCCCACCTAAAAAAATATGCGTCCCGCAAAAAATGAAAAGGGCTGCAACAATGCAAACTTATATCAACCATGGGAAACCCAGGGGTTGAAAAGTTATAGCAAACATGTTTCCTGGGAACCGATAACTTTATATTACCTTCAAGGTTGAAAAAAAGGAGTATGCAGAAAGGTATTTATTTCATATTAAACATTAAATTTACAACAGCTGTGCATATATAAGGTGATTCACCGGGAAGACCCACATCAAATAACAGGGTTTGTTGTTTCAAAAAAAGTTGAGGGCCAAACGGTTTTGTTGCGCTTTTAACCCTCTGAGAGATAAGTAAATCGATTGAAGTAAGGAATTGTTTTCACGCATGAGATTAAAATTTACATTTTAACTGAAATTTTAAATTCTTTAACTATTTTTTTTAATGTTCATTTATGTTGCCGATGATTAAAGTGACTCATCCATACTTCAAATTTTAAAATTTAGAAAAAAAAATTTTGTTGCAGGAAAAAATGACAGACAGGAGACAGTTATACCTCTCTATCTTTCAAAAGGTTAAATATACTATAAGCTTTGAACTAATCGATATTTTTAAAGAAATGTCAAATACTGACCAACAATAATGCTCAGAAATGATGTTAAGTTATATTATTCAAATGAAAAAAAAATTGGAATAAAAAATTAAGAATATATTATAAAAATAATTTTTTCAAATTTTTATTTGCAAAAAAGAGGTAAAATCAATTTTTAAACATCTGAGAATGCAGAAGTGAAGAATTTAGGGTCAATTTATTTCATAAAAAAATTTTGCGAGTGAATTTTATTTTACCATGTTTTCATGTTTTCACTTGATTAAAACAAACATTCTTTACATCCTCAAAAGACTCGATTCTTCCATCTAACGATAAATTAGTGCAATATCAACTTAGTGAGAAAAAAATCGCAAGCTCATGATTCCAAATGGAAACTTTGGGGTTGAAAGAGTTTAAACCATGCGCTCCCCTTATTAGTGTGAGCATTGCATAACAAGTCGACAATGAATGCAGAGAAGAAAAACAAGATAAATTAATTTAGTTGGTATCTAGCAACTACCTTTGCGTTTACTGCAAAACGCAGTCGAGTGGACGTTATGCGGTAATTGACTGTAAATATTTCCGCTGAGGACCCAGAGCCATGAATCATACACGCCCTTTTCCACCTTTGGACGCCGTCTCATCAGCAGCAGTTGTGGGATTTTTACTCGGAAAGTCGGCTACCTTGCTGGAAACTGGTTGCTGGCGAGCGACGCCATTTTTAAATATATCTTCTAGCATGTGCGTGCCACGATATGTTCCCTTTGTTTGTTTGGTTGTTTCATTTTGGGAATCGCGCCTTTTTCCTTGTTGCTCGTCGGGGAAGGTCGTTGGACTGACTAGCGATTTTCTCTTCCAAGTTCTCTCTTTTTTTTGTTCTTCCACTGCTGACTCGCCAGACTGCATGTCTTCTTGAAATCGGGCGACTATAGAATGGAAGAAAGTGCAACGAGTTTTGGCATTTAAAATAGAATAAAAACATCGAGGGTTTTTTTTTTTGTGTCTCAAAAGTTTCGTCACATCAGACCGTCTCTGGCAGAGCCTCACCGCCGAATAGGAAAAGGCCTACGAAGCCATGGCATACGAATTTAAAAGAGGCCCCAAGTCTGGTCAAGTTAATAAATATTTGGAAACGCTGACATTAATTTTATAAAGATGAGATGTTATGTTTTATTTAAAAAAAATTATAATTTGGGTTAACAATTTGGTTATAATTTCCCCCAATTGCTTAGTGTTCAACTAACAGTTCATAGCAAATCACAGAAACCCCCTAGCCAATCTTAAGCATTCGCCAATGCTATAAATCCCCAGAGCAACTTCCAGGGTAGGTTTGTAAAGTTTCCATCAAAATCTTAAAATTGACATTTAAAATCTTCGCGCCCATCGCAACAAGAATGAAACACAATTTGTGAAAAGAATTCAAAAGCAGTTCTTCTTTCATCTTAACGACAAAGAGAAATAATGCGCAAAAAGTTAGTACGCGCCAAGTGCAATCAGAAACTAAGTAAAAAAAATGGCATACATTTTTCAAAACTGGTAATGGAGTTTTGTTCTAAGGAGAATACTAGTTAGTTCCAATGCTAGAGAAGTATTAACCAAATAAGTATGTAAAGAATCAAACCACACAAAAAAAACCTGTCGTAGTACCTCTCTGAGAAAAGAATAGGCAAAAAAGCATATGCGAACCTCAAAAGGGCCTCGCAAACACCTAAAGCATGAATCACAGAGGGAAAGGAGTTAGACGTCAGGTGTGTTCATTTCAGTATGGTATGGGATTGGACCAGTCTATATTGGTCTACATTTCGTATCCCATTGTTGGACGATGCATGCATAATTTAAGTTTAGATAGGAAATATTACACTAATTCATCCTCGAACTGGTCACTCGGCATAGATCTAGCATTAGCAATTTAGCATCTCATGCCTAACAGCTTAAGAAAGGGGGATGGGTAAAGCGCTATTGAAATTAATTCTACGATTGAAGTACCTTTAGATTGATAGTATTTAGTAAAAAAAATGACTGATAATTTTTCGATATTTTTTAACTTAATATTTTGGAAAGCCAAAAAAATTTGCATTTTGATTTAAAAAAAAAAACATTTAATTTTTCTTTAAAAAATACTATCGACATCATACTTTAAAAAAAAAACCTCATCGCTTTTTTGTAAAGTAAATTTTAAAGATGTTTTACAAAACAATTACTACTAAGTAGAATGTTTTGTTTCTTAACAACTAAGTCTACCATACCAAATTAAAGCCTGATAACAAGCGGAGCTAAATGGCTACCAAAGGCAATGCTTGACTTAAATTCTTTTCCTTTCTTTCAGGTAACAGTAACAATTAAATAACATAATTGAATTCGCAACCAACTGCATCCCTTGCGTGTCCGAATTTTAGATTACACATTCCAACTAATTCTACATTAGAACTAAATTGTCAAATAATATAAAAGGTATATTTTAAAAGTGGAACCACTTCAATTTTAGGGAGAAAAACTATTGTGACTTTTATAATTTAATAATTAGTAACAATTTAAAAGTATGGAATATTTTGCAATTGTATTATATTACGATGATACTTAATTTTTTTAAGACCAAAAATATATTTTATCGTTTAAAACTAATATAAACTTCATTTTAGTGTCAAATTTAAAACATTATTGGATTTAGTTTCACCCTTTAGGTCAGATTTTAAATGAACCTAGATATATAGTTACTTAAATTTCAGAAAAACGAAAAGGATATTTAACACAATGAAATTGCTTAGAATATCTACATCCACCCAAGTATTTAAGATACAAACAAGTATTGACAGGTAATTTAATGATAAGTTCAAGCTCGAACCAGATCCTACCCTGTTTGATTATTACTATGTAGTATACATTATATATACAAGGCTGTGTATTTTTTTTTTGCTACGCCCGGAATCGAACCTAGGGCGTTGTCAATATCCGATACCCTGCATCGACAACCTGCGGCCTTTAGCGAGTTTTTCAGACCCTCCGCTCTATCTAACAAAAAAAAAAAAACTTATTGTTACATTAACTTATTGAATTAAATGTTTCAAAGGAACAAAAACTTTTTTTAAAAAATATATTTTGCTGATGGATGTTAATTAAGTGACTAGTTACCACTGTTACAGATAAATGAAAGAGACAGAAGTGAAGTCAAGATCGCGGGTTCCAGCAACGGCTGAGTCGTCGTATTTTCTGGATGGGAAAATCTTGGGCACGTATGTTATATAATTATGTGGCATGTAAAAGATCCCCGGAGGCCCATTTGGCTTGGGTTCTTTCGGAAAAATTAAATCTCGACAAACTTTAACATCCACAGAGGGCTCAGATTCTCTGTAATCTGTGCGTCAAATTTGGTAGCGCGAGTCGCCTAGATGGTGCCACAAAAAAAATGGCTCTCAGTTCTGGGGAATAAGCCGAGTCTTGCAAAGGCTTGACCACCAATGTTGCAGTCCCATTAGAGAAAAAAAATTCTGTCAATAGTCAAAACTGTTTTATAATCAAAATAATATTTTACCTATTTGGAAATGCCTTTTATTTTCTTTCAAATGATGAATTCAATTCTGAATTTGAATATTTCCCTCAAATAAATAAGTGATTATCCCATTGAGAATCTTGATTTCGAATTATTTATAGCACACGCGATCGATATATTTTGTTTAAAAAAAGGTACAGGGAATTCCATGTAACTTTAGTGTAAGTCACAACTTAAGAGGAGATTAAAAGCTTTTTAATTTTGAAAAATAAATAAAATTTAATAAAGCACGTAACATATTTACATTTAGTTTTAATAAGTGCAGATCAGCTATTTCACTACTTTTTTTTAATTGAATGTTAAAACTTGCTTTGATAATCCATTTTGCACATGTGACATACTCTACACGGAAAGGAAAATTTTGCATAAAATTACCCTAATATAGTGTAGCGACTTTTGGCCTACATTTTTTTTTAATTCCAATAAATTGAAAAAAAGGTAAAAAGGTATTAACATAATAAAGATGCCGTCGACCCGTTTGTACTCAAACTAAATAAATATATTGTATATTTGTACCAAACACAAATATATTTTCAAATTAAACAGTTAAAACTTCGCTAAAACTCATTGTCATAGAACAGATGGATAGAAAGGCACACAGACCAACGGACAAGAAGTATAAAAGATTGATACTTGTTGATATAACAAAAAAAAAAATACTTAAAATCCGACTTTTAGAAAAGAATTAATTCAATACCGATTTTTTTTTTTAATTATTTCAAATAAAAGTAAGCTGAAAATGGAAAGTCGTGTCTTTCTATATAAAAAAAAAATCAAAGAATCACTTTGTGTTATATATCATCGCGTCATTTCAAACTGACATCAAACCAAAAAAAAATCCTTCAAAAATATTCATTTTAAATCAATAAAGTTTGACACATGCGATTGTTGTTGTGGCAACGAAAACAAGAAAGGAAAAGTGTTATGTGAGAGCTTTTTTCATAGCTTTACCTGCAACCATAAGAATGTTTATGACTGTCATTAAGGAGATTTTTAAGCAACAGGAAGATGAAGAATGCGGTCATTTCGCTGCCAGATACGAATTTGAAAGAAGATTTAGAACAAAAGAGTCTTTGGTGGTCGTCATTTTCTTACAAAGTACACATGACAAATTAGGTCGCAAAATCCTGAATTTTTAAAGTACATCAACAAACTTACAAAAGTTACAACTCTTACAAAAGTTTTACAACAAACTAATGATTTTATATGGCGATGAAATCATCAATAAATTTTCCTAAATTATATTTTTTGGTCTGTTTAAAAAATACAAAAAAATGCAAAGGTTTTAAGCGAACTTGCAATTAATTATCCAATTGAAACATATGTTCAATGCGGTAACGAAAAACTAAATTATGATGTATCTATGCAAATTTGAAGTGTTTAGTTTTTACGAGCGACCCTAGTTTTTACTAGTAATAAAAGATGAAACACGTTAAAAGAAAGTTCAAAATACATATTTGATATTATAATTTATAAAAAAATTTTAATCATTTTTGTAGCACCTAAATTTCAAGTTTAAATAAAATTGAGATATCTACTTGGAAAGACACGGGCTAAAAAGCTTGTTTGGAAATGCAATAAAGGAAAAAAAACGAAAATTCTAAAAATAATATTCTTCCACTGTTCTATTTCATTGAAATAATTGAATATCAATTAGACCGGTCTCATTTATCATTTTCCTCACAAGTATTGAATTGTATCACCTCCCATTATAATTATATCACGGTTGCACAATGAAAAGAACAATACGCTTTTAAACCGATGGAATTTTAATTAATATGCATTGTTAAAGCTTTTTCTCATGTCCAACACCTTGGCCCAATTATTAAAGGTGGATTATTCCAGCATTTTTTTTAGAAAATTGTTTATGCTCTAGAAAATACTATATGTAAGAAAAATATTAAAAAGGCAATTCAAATATCAAATTCCAGTTTACTGTATAGCATTAGAACTGCATAATTACGTTTTTTTAGTAACAAAATAAAATAAAACATTTAACCTAATAGACTTTATTTAGATCTAATAAAAGCAAAAACACTTAAGGGCCAAATGCTAATGTCTTTTTTCAAGTTTTAATTAAATTTTATTTGTTGAAATTTCAATACAGATCGAATAATAACTTTTTTTAGCAATAAAATTGTCAAAATTTATATTCCAAAAGCAAAGCACGCTAATTAGATTATCAAAGCAAAATTGCAATTTGAGGGCATTTTCCTGAACAGCCAGTT
Source organism: Hylyphantes graminicola (assembly GCA_023701765.1). Classification (NCBI taxonomy): domain Eukaryota; kingdom Metazoa; phylum Arthropoda; class Arachnida; order Araneae; family Linyphiidae; genus Hylyphantes; species Hylyphantes graminicola. Next base: position 19,646,848 of record CM043119.1, read on the forward strand.
ATATCTTTTTCTTCTCTGGATTGTTATTTGTTTTAAGCACAAATGAAATGCTACAGATCGGGCACAGGCGTAATAACTTCAAACTGAGCTATAGTAATAAGCCTAAGTAAATTGTAATTGTTTTTAAGGTAGGCGAATACCCAAAATTCCCCCAAATTCTAAAATTTTTACTATTACTTTAATCTTTTCCAAATTTGGTACAGTGATTTCAAATATAATGAATAATACTATTTAGGCATATTTTTTTACTTAAATATAATTTATTTGTTTTAAACGGTGTTTTTCTACTAAAAAAAGAGGTTTACGCCAACAAGTCTACCACGTTGAATTTTCAGCCTATAAACATTAATTATGTGTTAAATTCTTCGTTTTGAACTGATGCATGCAATGACCCTCTAGAGTTACATACAAATTAAAAGAAAAGAAGTTATTAAGAAAAATGTCATAAATTAACCACACAAAAAAGGATTTTTTTTCCGATTAACTTACACTTGGACATTTTTAAAAAATAAAACTTATGTATTTACACCAAATGTTAGAGGTTCATGGCACAGATATATATTGAAATAGCATCTGTACAAATTTTCAGGTAAATTAATGTAAAACTTTTTATACTAGAACTGTTGGCGTAAACCCCCTTTTTTAGGTGAAAAACACCGTTTAAAATAAATCAATTTTATTTAAATAAAAAAAAATTGCCTGAAAAGCATTGTTCTTTCAAAATATTTGAAATCACTATGCCAAATTTGGAAAAGATTAGAGTAATAGTAAAAAAATTAAAATTTTTGGTATTCGCCTAAATTAAGGAAAGACCCAAGCAAGACTCTTTTTTATTAATGTACCCTCACAGGTATGGATTCAATGCTATTACAATGACTAATCACGATTGTTTAAATATTCGGCCAAGAGTCTTTGCGTCTTGAGACAGACATAATGTAAAACTGCTCCAACAATTCCTTCTTCAGAAAAATAAAAATAATAAAAACGTTCGAAGTTATTTCACTTTGAGGAAGTAAGTCATCTTGAAGTCACCACAGATCTCGACTTTACGAACTGCCCTGTTACGAAGGTTATCAAGGGTGTTTAAAGTAGACTTCTTACAGTTCCGCCCAAAACTAAAGGCGAATCCACTGTTTGCCCAGTAATAAAGTAAGGGGGAAAAAAACCTTAATAGCTCGACGGCGCCTTTGAAAACCCCTTCAGAATCGCCACGCCTTTGCCAAGTCAGAAGCGTTTAATCAAACACAAAACTTCCAGGACAAGCTGGACCGGACCCTCCAGCCTCGAAAAGACTTTCTTCTGTATAAAAACACGGAAGGAATCTAATTATCCTAAAAGGGCATGAGTCATCGAACAAAATCAAGAAATGCAAATCCGATCCGATCAATCAATAGTCCAGACGATTGATCTGACCGCAGGTCGAAGAAAAAAGAAGTGGGCTGAGGTCTGGAAACTTCGTTTGAACGGAACTGCAACAAATAAAATAGTCACTCGATCACTTTTTATTCTGTCCGTCTATTTCCAGTGGTCGGCTACCTTTTCCATTAAAAGGGCAAAATGTTGGCTTTAGAGAAAATTAGGGTTGGCCTCACTAATTCCAACAAACCAATTTTTCTCGGGGGCAGGGCCCGACTTACAACCTTAGGGGCCCCGGGGACGAGCAAATTTGGGGGCCCCAAAACATACCTCGATAAAAATATTTGCGTGTATTTTCCTATCTTACAGTGTTTACCAAAAAAATAGCCGAGGTAATTAGCTTGGAAAGCATGCTTAATCCCTCCCCCCCCCCCCCCAAAAAAAAAAAAAAAAACCCAACTATTTTTGTGAATTGATTAATTCAGTGTTTAAACACAATTTCTTAGAAAACTTTTGTTCATGAATTTAATTATTTTGTTTACTTCATATTAAAAAACTTGGGGCAGTTGAGTTGAGCATAAATGTTCCTGAAGAAAATTTGGGGGCCCCCTTAAGGTGGGAGGGCCCTGGGCAAGTGCCCCGTTTGCCCTGCCGGAAATCAGGCCCTGCTCGGGGGACGGAAGGGGATGGGGAGAACAATAATAGACAATAAGAGGAGAGAGAGAGAGAGATAATCGTCAAAATTCTTATTGATTGAAAATTGAATCTTTAACACTTAAAAGTTATTAAGATATTTATAGTAAAAATCTGAAAATTACTCTTTTTTTGCCAAATAACTTTACAGTTTTTTTTGTGAGCCGCTTACCAAAATATTATCCAAATATTTTTCGAGTTTTTTTCACTATATTTTATTGCATACAATTTATTAGAAAATCTTTTAATACTCGACGGAATTAGAAGATAGCATTTCAGCATCCCTGTTCGAAATATGTTAAAAACATACCTAAATGAGCAAAAACATTGTTGAAAATTATACAGTTTTGGCGTCTTTGAAATAAGCTAAGAAAATCGTACAAATTATGATAACTCCCTTTAATCTCTTTCATTTATCCCTCATTGCGATGACTTCTTATTGTAGTGATTTAACGATAATTAAAATATTGATTCCGTAGTAATTAAATAATTATCCATCAACAAACTAATGCAAGGAAATAGTTTTATTTAAAAAACTTTGGCTTTTGAAAATTAATGTTTTGGGGGTTTTAAAGAATTTTTTTAATTTTGTGGGTTCCCGAAAAATGTGAGTACCCCCCGAATCGTCAAACGACTAATGGAAGGTATACACAGACTGTCCGGTTTTCAACAATTTTGAAACTAGTACATGTTTTACAACTTGGTTAGCATTAAGAACAAAAAAAGTCGGTAAAAGAAACACAAGAGTCGATAAAGAAGCCAGGCTTATAATGTGTATTTAACCCTTTCAGTCCGGATGACAATTTGGCATCACCATTTTCGAAAATCTTTTTTGATCGTCTATAGCCATTTGTGATACCAAAAAAGCTCACAATTGGATTCGTCAATTTAAAAAAAAAAAATATGTTTTATTAATCCCAATAGATGTGGCTTGAACTTAGAAATTCTAATGGAGATAGAAAATTTAAGTTGTGTATCAAATTAACGAACCTCGTCAACAGATTATTGGCTTTAGTTTTTTTTTTTTTTTTCGAACTCGTTTCTAATATCTAAAACAATATTAGAAAAAAAATTAAAAACAAAAAATCTATAAATTAAAGAAAATGTCAAAAGAAATCTTAAACACAAAAATTTCATAAAAACAACAACGCTTCAGTAGCTTTTGATAAGTTATGCCGTAAACAAAATGAAAATAAAGTTAATAATAAAAAAAAACCTAATGGTCCAAAGCTGTAGTTCTTTGAAATACGTAGGCGAAAATTGCCTCCCAGGCAGGTGGCGTGTGAAAGAACCAATTAGCTCGTCTCGTCTCAAGTCAATTAAATCATCTTTGGCAAGAATGCTAAAAAGCTTCATGCATAAGCGCCAATTAGTTTAACATTTTATTTCGAACTCGTCAAGCGTGAGAAATTCGATGGGGTGGGGTTGTATCACCTGCGATTTATTCGAAGATAATAAAGTTTGGATTTTAAATATTGCAGCAGCAAGTTGAAAAATATTTTATTTGATAAATTTTGGAGGAGAAAGTGTATGGTGAAGTCTTACATTTGAATAATTGATCCGTATTAAATTTGAAAATAGCTATGCTAAACAAGTAGCTAAAAACAAATCCTTTTAATTTTTTTTAAATGCTAACAAAACTCTAGTACACTTGAAATTGAAATAATTTCTAATAAAATATAAACAATGTACAATTTTTCGTTTAATGAGGAAAAACCGGGTATGTGTACTTTGTACCACATTGAGTACAATATTAAATAATGAATATGTATAACTAGTAATGATTCACAATTAAACATTCACTTTATCAGTCGCGACGAAATTTGATCCCAATGAGACGTGGTAAAAATTAATGGTTAGTAGATTGTGTGGGCGAAGAGTAGATATTTAAAATTTTTGCAATACGAGCTGTGCAATGAATCATTTGAAGCGTATAGTTGCAAAACTCTGAATCTCCAAGTAAAAACTTAAATGTATGGAAGGGTGGCGAATTCGTCAAATTGAATTTAGGATTATCAAAATTCGCTGATAAACGGCTCCTACAAGCGTCACTTGTCCGTACACCTCATTTGTCTGTTTTGAATGTCTATAAACATAATTTTCATGTACACAAGTTGTCTGTAATAATGAATAGGATATAATAGGAAAATAACATGTGTACACTCTTAAAACGAACGAGCGATTTTAACTCAGTCTGATTGATTTTCACTCCTCCAGTCTAGAAAATGCACTTCTCCTTTTGGAGTGCGGATCCTTTGTGTGTTAAACTTCCGAAAGGATCACTCCAAACGAGTGATTTTAACTCAGTCTGAGTTAATATTCACTTCTTTCCAGTGTCGAGAATGCACTTCTCCAACTGGAGTGGATTTCACTCTTTTGTTTTAAGAGTGTAAGTCTTTGAAAAGGGGAGAATTTCTTATTAGCATAATATATTTTTCGGAAGTTCGACCTTTTACATTTTAAAAACACCCAAGTCAAACAAATTCCACTAAACAACCTATTAAGCATAATAATCCTTTTGAAAGGCAAAGATAAACGGAAACATTTAGCTCTTCCCCTTCTTTCACAAACACTATTTTGCATCACAATTGAGCCAAAAGTCTTTATTCGTCGTTTCTGTGAATGGCAGAGGTCATGGCATAGCGTTCATATTAGCTGTTCCTGTTATGGCAATATGACTTCCGTTGAGTTGACATTTTTGAACTAATAGCTTCATATGCAAAAAATATATGATTTTTGATCTTCTAGTGAAATATTTTTTAAAAAAAACTATAAATACTATACTACACTCCTTGCCAACCTAACTTGCGTAAAAACAAAGAGTGAAAAGGCAGAGGGAGAAGCGCGGTTGGTCCGTTAGTCGGAAATTTTTGTAAGGTAATATTTACATACAAAATGATCTGAAAACAATTTAACCAAAATACACTTTTCATTCTGATAAAATTGACAAATTTTCTCAAATAATATTCAAATCTGTTAGACCTTAAACGAAATTAATGTTTTAAACATGTTTTCTGGACGGATCGACAAATAATTTATTGAAACTCTTTTCATGCGCGGAAGGATCTTCTCCATAGCATATTTCTATCTGGCCAACTTAGGTTGGCAAGGAGTGTATCGTATTATCCCATAAAACGGTTTATAATGAGTTATTTCTGAGAGCGATATCACATAATTACTCCAAAAGTATATTATAATGATGATGCTATTATATTTTGCAATCAAATCATTCATTTGCAATAACTTTATCAGATATTTGCTTCACTTTTTATTCTAAAATTTGTGAAATAGACTCATTATGCATCCAGAGTGAAATGGTAAAAAGTTATGGAAAAAAACCTTATTTTTCAAACCAAAATTAAAAAAAAAAAAAAATTTGAATAAAAACTCTTGAATAAATTATGTATAAAAAATTAGAATCTTTATATGTTAAAAGTAGTTTAAATTCAATTTTCAAACATTTAAAAATGCTAGCATGAAGAATTTAGGGTTTTAAAAAAGTTTATTTAATAAAATTATTTCAGAATAAATTTCAATTTTACCAGGTTTTTCATATTTTCCTTTAACTGCAACAAACATTATTTAATTCTTCAAAATACATGATTCTTCCATTTAACGATACAAAAAGAAATTATAACTTTATAGAAATATGTATGGAGAATTTAATAAATTTTATTTGAAATAAGTACGAGTTTAATTTAGTAGGAGAAAAAAATCACAAATTTGAAGAGAAAGGGTTAAAAAATGGCCGCTATATCTAGTAGATATAACAAAAGCAAGTGAGATTACATATAATTTTGATACACTCAAGTAACAAACTCATAAACAGCAAGTATCGCATCCATTAAATAAAAGACAAATTTTAAAATAAATCAATGAGGGTCAAACCTTTTTTGTTAAATACACAAAATCTTAGTTGTTTAGAGCAATATTTACTCGAATCAATGAAGCGTTCAGCGTACACAAGTAAATTGCCCATTGTTACGAAAATAAGGCACTTGGCCCTATTTATAAACAAACACAATAAATAACTGGTAACAAGATACGGGTTCAAAGAAAGTAAAGAACAAATGTTCAGATTCATACATAAAAATAGACAAATTTTTTGTGTATTTTCATAAGATGAAGTAAACCATTCCTAAATTTAATTTCAATTGCATTGCATAATTTTTTTAATAAAGAGTACGCTGCCCCTTTCCCTCTTATATAGTCTATTTTTTATGGCTGAAACATGCAAATTCTTTTATTGGACAAAATGAAATTGAATAATCGTTATAATAGATTTAATAAAATTCTTCACTTTTTTTAACCCTTTCATTACTGAAACGCTCTAAAACGCCCGAACAACTAAGGATTCGATAATGTTATTCCTATCAAATATTACGAGGAATCAAAAATCATTCGTAGCGAAAGTGTTAATGTAAGGAACCTATTTCAACTTCTGCTGTTCATTAAGCTCGTTCACATATTGCAATGGAAAATTTCAGTTATTAATTTTAATAGGTTTGTATTTGTAATATTATTTAGGAAATTATGCAGCTATAAATTCATGAATTTCATACGAATTTTTATGCATCACCGGTCATTTTAGGATCATAAGTTTCTCTGCAGAAAAAATAAGAAAAATTTATATTTAAAAGAAAAGGCAGTAGCGAACTACTATTCGATCTCATTTTCTAGAATTTTCATGAAACAGGTTTGGGTGGACTTTGTCATTCAATTTTTCATTTTTGTTGTTAATAATTGCGGTTAACCGCAAGCAATTCAGAAGAATCGATGCATCCCTTTTTTATACAAGAAATGTTAGTCTGTCTCAAAAGTCCTGACTACAATTCGGAAAACGCTGGATACAATGTTCGAAGGCTTTACTTTTAATTTTATGAAAAGAATAATTCCACACTCCTTGCAAACCTAAGTTGGGTAAATAGAAATATGCTATGGAGAAGATCCTACCGCGCATGTAAAGAGATCCTTAAATTATTTGTGTATCCATCCAGAAAACATGTTACAACATAAATTTCGGTTAAGGTCTAACAGATTTGAATATTATTTGAGAAAACTTGGCAATTTTATCAGAATGAACAATGCATTTTGGTTAAATTGTATTTAGATCATTTTGTATGTAAATATTGCCCGACAAGAGTTTCCAACTAACTGACCAATCGCGCATTTCCCTCTGCCTTTTAACCCTTTGTTTCTACCCAAGTTAGGTTGGCAAGGACTGTACATGTTAAAGCGTAGGGATATGGACGGATAAAGCAGATTGATAAAATTGGATTTCGGATAACTGGAGTTCCACTGTAATCCGAATTACATGACCCTATCTGGACCTTTCCCTCACCAAGACCTGAAACTGTCAACAGCTTAAAACACTACTTTAGCGAATAAAATCTACAGCAAAAAAACAATCATATGGTTGAAAAATACATTTTTTAAAATCTTTTAAAATTGGCATGAATGGACTGTCGATGATGATCGAAAAAATGACGGCATTAAGGCGAAATAAATTTGCGTCAAGTTTAATAGTTAGAATGTATTTAAATTCAATAAATTTAAATAATTTAACCACGACCGACTAAAACACTTAAACATGCACTAGTCCCTCCTAGAGAATTGTGTTTGCCTGGCACGGATCCGTTCATATTTTCATAGGATGGCCAAGGCTAAGATATAATCCCGGAGTTGAGTTAAGGCAAGGCCACCTAGAAGAACAGGCCAGGACAGCTGTCGAATTTTGCCGAGTCACGTGACCAAAGATCCCTCCTTTGGTCACGTGACGCTGTAGAACTTTGCCGAGTCACGTGACCAAAGGAGGGATCCTTTGGTCACGTGACTCGGCAAAGTTCGACAGCTGTCCTGGCCTGTTCTTCTAGGTGGCCTTGGTTAAGGGGGTTCAGTATGTTGTATATCGGTAATGTTAAATTGGCCAATTGCAATGTACCTTTTCACAATAACTATACTGATCAGATCATCTTAAAATTTTCTCTGTGTGTTATACCAACCTTATATGTTAATCTGAGGTTAAAAAAATTTGTAAAAAACTGTTAGATTTTTTTTAAATAAAATAAGTTTTAAAGTACCCAAAAAATCATGAAATTTTTCACTTTTTTGCCCCATTAATTTTTTATCAATTTAGTTTTATTAAAATTTATAACCTCAGATTAATCTATACTATGTATTACATCATACAAAAAAAAGTTTACTAGAAAACATGGCTTAGTTTTTGAGAAAAGGTACATCGAAGTTCAAAAAATCAAGTTCTGAGAAAAACGCGTTTAAAGTTTTTATTGTTAACCCATTTTCTTACGAAGCCATGACATTAAAATGGCTTTTAATGTCAAAAATATTTTTCCAATCGTCTTGATACTTTGTGAAATTATTAATAAAGGTTGTTATAGTATTTTTGTTTTGATTTTTTCTGATTTATTTTTGTTTGAATTTTTGTTTTGATTTTTTCACCGATTTTGGGGTACTGAACCCCCTTAAGGGGTCTTAGGAGTCTTAAAAATGTGCAAAGAATGTACTAAAAAAGCATAGTTTGCGATTTCATGTATTTTTTTAACTACTCAATAGATAAGTATAATTTTTTATATATAATTCTATAAAGATTTATTTATTATAAAACAAATTTTTAAATTTATAAAACTTTAGCCGAAACTTAAATAAATGATAACAAACATAAAACTATTTACAAAATTTAAAAACATTTGGATTAGGCTTGCTCGCCACATTTTGAGGTCAAAATTAAAGAAATGACAAAGAAAATGACTTATTATTGTACAAATATGTACAAATACTACAAATAAAGCATTATACCTAATTTCTAAGCTCAATTTTAATTAGAAATTATTTTTGTATTAATAAATATTGGGTTTTTTTTTAAACAGGTATGTCTTTATTTGTACAATATAAAGTCATTTTTTTTGGTCATTTCTTCAATTTTGACCTAAAAATGTGGCGCGCACGCCTAATCCAAATGTTTTCAAATTTTGTAAATAGTTTTATGTTTGTAATCATTTATTTTAGTTTTGGTTAAAGTTTCATAAATTTAAAAAAAAATTAAAAAAAAATAAATCTTATAGAATTACATATATAAAAAAAATTATACTTATATATTGAGTACTTAAAAAAATACATTAAATCGCAAACTATGCTTTTTAGTACATTCCTTGCACATTTTAAAGACTCCTGAGACCCCTTAAGAGGACTCTCTTTGTATTCCACATCTTGAAAATCGTAATGTTATTCCTATGGAAAACATTCGCAAGTCAATTACCGCCACAATTTTATTTAAAGGTTACTAGTTTCTTGTATCATTTTAAAGAACGTTTTGAAGTTAGTATAATTTTTTGAAGTTAGTAAAAAATGGAGTAAGCATTAAGTTCTAATTTTAAAAAAAATATTAAAAATACTAAATATGCGATTTTCACAAAACAAATTAGTTTTATCCTTTTAGTTCCTTTCGTTCTTTACAATGATACAAGAAACTATACCAAAAACGACCTTAAGTTTGCAGTATACAAATGTTCTACGAGAAAAAGGGTAAATAGTTCTCATTTTCGAGTGCGAGAATCGAATACAAAAAGGTATTTCACATTCAATAAACACATTTATTTGTTATTTCAAGACATAAATTTATTATTTTTATTACTTTACTTCAGTTAGAGTGTTATTTTAATTATTTTTTCCCTTTGATTTTGACGTAACAGGACGCACGAATATCAGGGTCAAATTATCAACCAATCGGAGCAGGCGAAGCTTCGACGCCAGCCGCGTTGTTTATGCAAATTCCCCCGCGTAGTACATTTCTCTGCTGCAAACTTAAGGTCGGTTTTGGTATAGTAACCTTTTAATAGTGGTGGTAATTGACTTGCGAATGTTTTCCATAGGAATAACATTACGATTTTCAAGATGTGGAATCAAAGAGAGTCCTCTTCAATGGAATTAGTGCTACCGGTGCAGCTCTAGTGCGACGACGTCAAAATCCAAGCCCCGCCGTACTTAGTCCACGGCCCCCGGACCGTGGCGGGAGGGAAGGGTGCCGTAGATGTAGCGAGTGGCCGGTGGAACAACGACCTGCCCCGCGGGCCACATACCGCTACCTGAGGAGGAGGCCCACTCATGAGAAAGTGGAAGGCACACGACCAAGGGTGGGTTTAAAAGTAGTGATGTCGCTGGTGTGTATCTGTTAGGTTAGGCTTGAATTATCGTCGCACTAGAGCTACACGAGGGCTATTGCCGAAGTATTTTAAAACCACAGTCAAGTGACAAGCCGGCACCTGAATAGGCACCCAACGCAACCGTTAAGGCGGTTCAATACCCTCAAATCGGTGAAAAAATCAAAACAAAAATTATTGGCTTAAAATACTATTACAAACATTATTAATAATGTCACAAAGTATCAAGACGATTGGAAAACTATTTTTGACATTAAAAGCCATTTTAATGTCATGGTTTCGTAAGGAAATGGGTTAGTAATAAAAACTTAAAACGCGTTTTTCTCAGAACTTGATTTTTTGAACTTCGATGTACCTTTTCTCAAAAACCATGCTATGTTTTCTCGTAAACTTTTTTTTATATGATGTAATACATAGTATAGATTAATCTGAGGTTAGGAATTTTAATGAAACTAAAGTGAAAAAAATGTTATGGGGCAAAAAAGTGAGAAATTTCATGATTTTTTGGGTACTTTAAAACTTATTTTATTTAAATAAATCTAACTGTTATTCAAAAAAACTTTTAACCTCAGATTAATATATAAGGTTGGTATATTTCACACAGAAATTTTTAAGATGATCAGTAGTTATTGTGAAAAGGTACATTGAAATTGGCTAATTTAACATAACCGATATACAACATACTGAAATCCCTTAAGGGCGACATCGTACGCAGATTTAGGACTTTGAAGGATATTTAAAGTGCACTCCCTTACACGGGGACGTTACATTCGTCGGACATTTTTGGCTGCAAGGGGCCGTTTGTAGGTCGGCAGTTATTTTGGCTATGCCCGGACCCAAACCTGGGACCTTTCGCATGCTAGGCGTGTGACTAGCCGACTGGGCTCCCCAGCCCCAGGTGTGTATCAGTATGGAATATGTATATGGATACACCGTCGAATGGAGTAACTTTGGACCAAGTTTTCCAAGCTATTAACTTTTTATGAAATACATGGACCATGCTTTTCAAAGTAATAACTTTTTATGAAAAATATGGGTATCTCCGTATGGAATATGGATATACATCGTCGAATGGATAGATAACTTGACTTTTGACCAAGCTATTCAAGCAAATAATTTCTTAAGACATATTATAATGTATTTAAAAATGTGCTTAACTTTTTTTAATTAGTGGCAACTATATGGCTTGACCTGTAAGTAAGTAAAAGAAAATATTTAAAAGGAAAGCTCGTCCCAGGGTTTCATGCTTGGGAAACAGGCAAATTAAAACTACTATCTAATGGGGTAACTAAGTGAGTTTTTACAAAATCATTTATATGGTGTTAGTTTCAAGATTTTAACTTATTGGGGGGGGGGAGCTAAAGTGCCCATATTGAAGAGATAAAATTCGCGTAATATTGAGGCATTGAAGCGGCAAATTATAAATTAATAATATTCAACTGTCAACCAAAGACAAAATAAAGAAGTTGCTGAAAGTATATTTTGGCGTATCTAGATTACGACAATTTTACAGGTAACAACACTGCAATAGCTGCCGGTGTTTTTCAACAATAAGTAGGTTTTAGGGCTGGACATACGTACCAATGCCGGTGTTGTGTTCAAAAAAGAGGGAAGGAATTAAATTATTCCAACGCTTGCTTTAAATTCATTCCAGTAACACACAAACCGGCTTATTAAAGCGAAAAATATATAAATTATATTAATTTATTTAAACCTTATTTCCGCGCAAAAAATGTACCACAGTTATTATTTCGGCCGTTTTTAGAGACTTTGAACTTTTTGTTTTTGTTGATCCACAACATTTTTAGTTGATTGTATGACACAGAATTTGCATAATTACAAAATTGTTACTAAATTTAAAATGTCCAATGGCAACATCAAATTTTAACGTCTTAAAGATGTTAAGACCCTGAGCAAGTTAAGCACCCTTAAGAAAACCTTAATCGTATGCAATACTTTTGGATAAATATTTGACATGGTATTTAATCGAATCACTTGATGACACAAATGGGACGCTCTACAACATTACAATAGTAGTGTATAGGCTATCTAGCGAAGAGAGCGAAGCTTATCTTAAAACGTTACACTGCAACATTGTTTTTAAAATTATTTAAAATGACTTAATATTTTTCAAAAGAACAAAATACTAATATCAAATATGTAAATTGCAAACGTCAACTTGTCAGTTCTAATCATAATCTACAGCTCAAAGCCTACTGTAAAAGGGTCAACTAAGTTCAGCGAAATCGACTTGAGAAATAATAAAGACGCACAACTCCGCGAAGGTAAAAAGACCAAAAGCAAATTAATTTCATTACGTAAACAAGCTTGGAATATGCTAAAGTGATTTCCCAAACAGTGAAATGGAACACTGAGTCAAAAAGTGGTAGCAATTGGCAAAACGTGATTTGCACGCGAACATATAAACCTACATACCTGAAGTTTTTACCTGAAGCGCGCAAAGCACAAACGTCTTTTGAACTCTCTTCTTGTCGGATTAAGATTTCAGTCTGTCAATCTACTTCATCAACCCGAGTTATCCAAACGCGTTTATGGAAAATCAACTAGTTTTGAATTGTTATTGCGTTGCCCAAGACAAACTATCGAAGAAGGAGAAAGTGTATAAAGTTCGCAAAAATCAAAACTAGCGTGAAAGAAAACAGTAAATCTATTTGGAACAAAGTAGGTCGTGCGAGGTCAGTCATTCACAGTTCGGCAGAAAGAGATTTTTTTTTTCATATGTATATAATGTGTGTATAAGAGATTTGGCCGAGACCATTGCAAAACTTCGGAAAGAAAGGTTGTCAGAAACCTGACCCTCGAAGTCAGTCTGGTCTAGTCCCAAACGTATAGCTTATCCGGGTTCTCAGACGTAGTCATTGTTAAAACAGTAACGCTATGAAGATTCTATCTGGAGGGGCACGTGATGAAATTTTCAGCTGGAGGTATTTAAACTTAAGAACAACAAAAAAAGAATCCGCAGAATGCAAGAATTTAGGTGTATCCGGCAGCGGGAAATGCCAATGTGGATTGACCTCACGTCTTTTGTGTAGCATTTAATAAAGAACGAGAACCAAGTAAATTCTTTTTTTAAAGGCATTTCTCTCTTTCAAAGTGGTCAAATTCTCTTCCATAAAATTTGAAGTAACGTTGCTCTATAAAACTGGTGACAGCGCATGCTGCCACCATGTCTGTCTGATTCTTAGTTGGAAAAAATCCATAAAAAGATGCTGACATTGCTGTTAAAAGCTATTAAACAACATTATTTTTTTTTCTATCAGCATCTTTAATATACTGCAGTAAAATCGACTTATTTTAAACAACATCTTCAAAGAAGAAATCACGGTCGACATTTCCTTAAATATATTTAGTATCTATCTAATCAAGTATCAACAACAGGTGTCTCTAGTCTGTTTGTAATTATAAGAATTCACATTAAAGTAAATGGTATGTAACTTTTTTAAAAAAATCTGAAATTTTGTCTGTCATTGAAACATTTATTTTTTCACTTTAAATAGCATTTTTAACTGTTATTCTTAAAAAATGGTATATCATTATGAGTGACAATTTAAATAATACACTGCTCTATAAAATTGACTGACATAGGCAGATTTTAAAATTACCCTAATTATGAATCAGCATTACATGTTGCATTGTTTTTGAATTACCATACAATTTTTTAAGTAAATCCTTATCATGACGAAGTACAACATTATTTTATTGATTATAGCAGGGTTTTGAAAACATGTTGGGCTTCTTTAAAAAAAATATTTTTATTTAATGTACAATTTATTGCCAGGAAATTTTTTGCCTGGGCCCTTGAATTATTTGAATTGCAAGTGAGAATGTTAATTTGGAATAAAAAAAGTATTTAAACACTTTATGTAATTTTCTCTGGCAAACAAATGTTGGGAACATTTAATTTGGTAGATTTTTTGAAATTGATTTTTAGATCTGAAATAGAGATCTTGTGTTTTCTACATGTTATGTGGGGTGGTGCTAATTCTAAAAAAAAGTGTTTTTTGAACATTGGTCTGTCTGAATTTACTCTAAAGCTCGAAGAAAACGAGCTACATACTTCAAATTTGATACACAAATCCCTAGTACCTTTTGGTTATGTTATGTTTCAAATATCATTGAATACAACATGGCAACTATTTAAGTTTTAATTATGAATTTAATTTAATAAAAAAGTGGCCTGCAACATCACAAAAACGTCTGCAAAACAAAGATTCTGACCCTTTTGATAAAAAAAATTGCTGATCGTTCTCCTGGGGCTGGGGCATCTATCTACCCCAGGCATGGGAAAAGTTGAAAATTAATTTAGTTTTTTGTAATTATGTATGCAAACAAATTAAATTATGTAAAACTATTTTGTGGGTAAATATTTGATAAAACTACATTAGTTATCCTAACTTGATTTTTTTTTGTATTTTGTACCAAAAACAATTCTTATAAAGAAACCCATATCAATGTGCCCCCCAGCTCTAATTTAATTGTCCTAATCTGCAATTGATAGTCTTGTTATTAGATATTACAGATCTGGCAATAATAGATGTTACGAGGGATTCAAAAGCTACTTTTTAAAAATAAATCTGTTACAGTTAGTTACTTAATATGGATAGTAATTAGTTACAGTTACCTATACAAAATGTAACAAATCACAGTTACTTTTAGAGTTAGAAGAAAAATTGAAAATTAGCCATGTCATTGTTTTTCAAAATGAACCAAGACTAAAAAAATAAAAACAAGCCAAAGATGTTAATTATGAAAATTCAGCATTGTTAAAAGTTAAATTTTAAATAATTAAATGCAAGCTGAATAGTGAACTGTGTTGAAAAAAACTGTCGTGAAAAGTAAAGTAATTTTTCTTTATCTCGAAAAGTAAAATTAAGTTACAGTTACTTTCTGAAAAAGCTAACAGCCTTACGGGGAAAAAGTAACTGTTACAAGTAATGCGTTACGCCAATCCCTGGATGCTATTGATGCCATTGCATCAATAGTTTAAAATGCTGTTTTATTTTTTTACTAAATAAAGTTTGCAAGACCCAGTTGCTTAGTATGAAGTGCTTGGAATTACCATGCTACAGATCCAGGGATTGAGTCCTAGATTGGGCGAGGTTGATTCATCCTTTCATCTCTTTAGTGGGTCGATAAATGAGGACCAAGTATGCTTGGGAACTAAACACTGGGGGTTCTGTGTGAGGCTGACCACACACCCGGAACATATGCCTAGCATCCCTGAGCTCTTGATAATTTAAGGCTGAAATCAGAAAGGCAGACCTTGGTCCTTTTATGAGCTGTTGCACAGAGGAGGTTAAGTTTAAATAGAGTTAACTTAAAATATAATAAAAGCTTTATTCTCTGTCTATTGCTATTCATGATTACAATTATCATATCATTCTTACTTGTACAGTTAGTTGCCCAGGTCATTGTGGCATTTATAGAATTAAATTAAGCAGCCAATTAGGGAAACACATATGATGGCTATTAAAATCACAATAAAATTTATTTTTAAAAAACACTTAACTGTGTTCAATTGAATCAAGAGCTTAATTAGATTAACTTATGTCGAACAGAACAAAATGATTTTTGAACACTAGAAATCCTGCCGCATGTATGAATCATTAAAACATTTTACCTCCATTTTAAAGAATCAAAAATATAGTATGAATTTTTTTTTTCTTATTTTTGAGGCTCACGAAAATTATTCAAAAGTTGAACTATTTGATCTCAATTACCTTGATTAAATATTGATGGCCATTATATATTTTTCTTATAAAAGGGGATATTGAAATATATAAAAGTGTATTAACGGGGGAGATACTATAGTGGGAGGGGGTGACAAAACAATCTGATATACTTCATTTTGATTTATGAAATTTTTAGATTTTTATTGATGAAATAGATTGATTTTAGTGAAGTAGAAAATCAAACTTTTGAAGAAAAAATGATAGCGTTGCTGAAATGTAATAAAGCTAATTGAGGCATCGTCGCACTAGAGCTACAAGAGGGCTATTGGCGATGGACGTCGTATTTTAGAACCACAGTCAGGTGACGAGCCAACACCTGAATAGGCACCCAACGCAACTGTTAAGGGCGACATCGTACGCAGCGATAGGACTTTCAAGAATATTTAACGTGCTCTCCCTTACACGGGGTGTTATTCGCCGGACATTTTTGGCCGTTTATAGGTCGGCAGCTAATTTGGCGATGACCGGATCCGAACCTGGGACCTTACGCATGCTAAGCGAGTGCTTAACCGACTTGACTCCCCAGCCCCTTATTCATTACCAGAAGTAGGTACAAAATTGATAAAATTTGATGCACTGTTCCTTTATAGCTTTCATTATAGCTTTTAAATCACCTTTTAGCATTCTGTTAATGGAGTTGACCTTTTTATTGGAACAAAATGTACTGGGACCAATGTGATTCCTTTACGCGGCGGATCTGTATTCCTTTTTAAAGCTTATTAACTTCAAACACATGTCACGTTTTCAACAAAATAATGAAAAGTTTGGCCATTAAAAATGTAAGAAATCATGTCCACACTGCCTGTCTATTCTAAATGCTGTTGAATTGGAAATACGACACAAAGTTAAATAAACTATTCTGGAAGCAAAGTTATATTTTATGTAAAATTATAATTAAATAGGAACCCAACTAAATTGAAATCGAATAAGCTATTAAAAACAAGACAAGTTTGCAATCACAGTCCCCTCGTTAGTTTCTTACCTGTAAACACTGTTTCCAAATATTCACATGATTGAAGCTTTATAATATTCCTGGTAATAAAGTCACACAAAATATCCAAAAGTATGCACTACTTGAAGTATATAACACACGTTTAATGGATTGTCGATAACGAAAGCATGTATGTAACAACAAGCGTCACTTTCGAGTAATCAACATTAACGAAAACGCAGAAACTAAACTATGCAGAAACCACAGTTACTGTTTATTAGAACTGAAATTGTGTTGCCAAACGGCTTCCATTAAAAACTTAATAAAAGCTGTCAAACATTGAAACAGATTTCATATTAATTTAATTTAATGTTTCAAATCATTTTTTGCTGAAAATAGTTGTGTACTTTTCAAATATTTACGATGCATAAGAATGCAAGTTGGAAATATACTAAAAAAAGTTAACTTTGTTTTATTGACCCGTTATGAGTACTCCTTAAAATGGAGTGAAGTGGTCTTATTTATAATATAAACAATCACAGCTGACCCGGAAGCACAACGGTTAAAAAGCTTGCTTTTGTGGCTTCTGGGTTCGGCCTCCAATCTCGGTTCGGCATGGGTGTTTATGTTTGTCCCGAGTACCTGTGCTCGTTGAATCTGTGGGTCTGAAAGTCCTATGGGAGGTTATTGCGCTGTTTGTCACGGGTACAGGTTCCTGGAGACCATTTCCCTCCCTTCGAGACGTGTCTAAATTGTGGAGTCGGTGTGTAATAGATGACGGCATCTGTCAAGTATATATGTTTGAGTGTGTGTATTGTGTCTGTCTTACTTGACGAAGGTTTATAAGCGGGTCTTTACCAAGCTAAAAATGTATGTCTACCAACCAAATAAACAATCACAAAAATATTGATTATTTTCCGCTTCTCTTATCTAAAATTAAAATATAAATAATATATTTGAAAAAATCTTATCCTTATTCATGGGAATAAAAATCGTCATTCCAGGTTTATATATATTTATTTTATTTTATAAAATTTAAACAAAAAAATTGGTTTTGTTTAGAAAGAATATGAATAAACTTATATGAATGAGTAGTTATTACCTGTCAAACATCGGAAGGATAGCAAATACTATAGGGCTAAAGACAATTACAGCTTTCCTACAGTGATTAAATTTTCGATTATAAAATCAAAATTAAAGTTTATACATCGTATTTTATTTACGTAGTTTTCGTTTGGAAAAGCGAAACTAAACACAAATGATTTCTATTCGGGCTATTTTTATAGCTAGATGGCTGTATTTAACCAACAATTTTTTATATCAAAATACAGTACGTCTGATCAGCCTACAATTGCAAAAAAAATTTAAAAGCTAAAGTACCCAATTAAAAGTATCAGACTAAGCACCCATGTAACTTCGTTTGCATGTATATATTTAAATATAAGATTGGGTCTTAGTTTTTCAAAATAAGTATAAATTTAAAAAGAAAATTCCCTTGCAAATATTAAAAACTAAATAACTTGCAAAAAAAATCTGCTTTAACTGTAATTGAATTTGCCAAAATTAAAACGGTTGGTAATAATCTTACGGGAACTTCGATTGAGTGTCTACTTTTACTTTTGGCATTTGATTTTATAACTAAAATAGAAAATAAATCAAAATAAAATGCCCCGAAAATATCAACTCTTAATAAATAGGTACTGTAAACAGTTTTCCTATTCCATGTCTCATATTGTAAAATTAATTGGTTTTAAATAACCTTTGTGTGTTTTGTTTAAATATAAGCTGTAGTATATTGCAAGCTACAACACTAATTGGATAATGTATTTTCTAGCGAATAGCATTGAAGGAATAGAGCATGATTATCCTAATGGACACCAAAATCCTGTGATCGAGGTATGTGTAAAGTTGTCTTTTTTAATTGCTTCATGTTTTTTATGTTTACTTATTCAAAACGCCACATCTAAGGAAAGCGACACCATTTTATAATATATTGTTAATACAAATCTAAATGCTTATAAAAATATACTTTTTTCAAGAAGAACTGTTGCTTTTCAGTTTTATGATGCACGAGTTACAGAAAATTCACATATTTTGCTATTTTACTGCATCTTTATAATTTGATTAAACAAGAATATTCCCAAAACTTAATAGCTGATAATGAAAGTTCATTTATAAATATAATTTTTCATTTTTTAAATTTTGTATATAAATTTTAATATTGTTAATGTTATTCAAGTAAAATGGTATTATTCAAAAACTAAAGAGATCCGATTAAATTGATTTAATACAAGACAATTCAATTCCTCTTTTTATTCCAGGAATACATATGGAACATGCTTATAGGAATGGAGCATTATATTGCTGGCCATTGCAGATCTCTATCTCAGGAAATACGAAGAATGAAACTAAAATGGCAAAATGTTCTATTGCTTGAAAATTTACTGAAGTTTGGAGCAGATACAAAGTATATTTTGTATGGAAGAAGTGCAATAAAAAACTAATGATCAAAAAAAAAATCTTTACTTTTTGTTCTTTTTATACTAAAAAGAATCATTAATGATCTTGAAAAAAGTTATCTAAAAAAGTGAAATCAACTGTTTTATAATAAGTAGACCTGTCAACTTTCTAGCCTCTCTAGAATTAAGCCATGAAATCCAGAATTTTTTTTTTTAAAAATCTGGTTTTCCTTAGCTAAAGAACCAATTGCTGTTTTCGCCGTTGTTGCAAAAGAATGATTGAAAAAGTCTAATATCATTACTAAATCCAGAGTTTGTGGTTTTGTAATCGTATGATTTATTTTATAAAACTTTGATTTGTACTGACAAAGAATATGAATACATTATTTTAGTCAGACTATATAAATGTGTCAACAATTTTTTTGCTCAATATATATAATTGTAAAGTTTTATATTAATGGGCATTGTTTATATCTGTAGAAGTTCATGAAACACAGACACACAAATCACAAATTTTTTTGTATAAGTATTCAGAAATTTATTTAAAGAAGTACAAGCTTGAATTATCACAAAAAATTTACAAAGATAGAAGCATGCAGAGATAACATTAAAAATTTATTTTTCTGTTAAGATTAGATATGTAATATGTAAATCCATTTTTTTTAAAATTGTTATACACTTTTACTTTTTAGGAAATAGTAAGCAGTCATTGAAATACTTAGAACTCTAACGAAGATTTCAACATTTACCAGAAAAGGCATTCAAAAACAAATTTAATATTCAATATAACTTATAAATCAATCTCAGTTTGCTTGTGAAAAGCTCAACCAAGTCTGTTTAGTGTCTTTCCATTTAGCAGGAAAGAGAAAATTGCATCACAATCAGCTTTTTATTCTCTCCATATTACTCATCAGTGGCCTAACATTAGTAAAAGTTTAAAAATGACTAAAACAATCAGTATTTCAATGACTGGTAAAATATTTGTAACTTAATACAGATTAGATAATATATATTTCTATAGATTCAATAAATAATAGGTTAATATGTGCATACGTTATACACTATGTATGTGCGTTATCACAAAGTATGCAAAATTGATTCATATGTTCAACACTGTTTCTGATTAAATAAAAATTGATCAATTTCAAATTTATTTCTGAAATAAGTCATTTTTTTTTCAAGTTTATAATACAATAAAACCTTTTTTGAAACTTGTAACTGCTGCTACAAGGCACCCATAATATCACTTTTTTTTCTAGTAACTTAAAAAAAAGCACAGAATACTTGTTCTGCCTCAATTTGATTTTATATTAGAATATTTGTTGACTATTAATTTAAATCGAAATTTATCTTAAATAGTTATATTAGTACTATGGTTTTTTTTTATTATAGTTGCTTTATAACAAGATTAATTAGTAAAGCCTTATTAAGTTTAAAACATTGAATTAAAAGCTTTGTAAAGTACATGTATAAAAATAGTAAATACTTTATACAGCATACAAAACTGTAAAGATAAATGTATATTAATACTACATAGATGTTCAGCTCAGTTTTCACAAATCTTTTAACACAAATGATTCGGGTGTGGCAAACTTCCTTTTTCTTTCAATAACAGTAATTAGATTTTCTTTAATGATATCAATGTTATTTAGAACATTGAATTCCATTAGTTGGGACAGGCGATCAAACTTTTTAGACGGGTACTTGAAATTGTAAATGGAATAACTTTTCTTAGAATCGCTAAATATGCTGAAATCAGCGAAATCTAATTCTTCTTCAGTTTCTCGAGGTACACCTAAAAAAAAATAAAATTTACTTATATTAAAAATAGTTAAATTAAGCAGAATTACGTTCCACATAAATAAATATTTATCATAAGGTAATTTTGAACAAAAACTTAAATTTTTAAAAAATAATTTTTTTTTCTAACAAAATCATAGTTATTTGTAGAATTTCCAAATAGGTTTGGGTTAAATTAACATGTACTATATACCAGCTGGACTAGGGCTATTTCCGACTGTCTTTGGATTTTAGAACCATGAATTTCCAAATCGAAAAAAATAACATTTAATGTCAAACAAGAGTCATCAATATTGTTAATAAAATATGTAAGTGAGTTTAATACAGTAGACGCCGCTTAATGTGATCACGGTTAATGTTATCAATCGTTTAATGTTATCAAAATCGCTTAGTCCCGTCCGCTTACAACAAAATACATTGAAAAATCATCGTTTATTGTAATCAAATGTTCGTTTATTGTTATCAGTTTATAAGTAAATTTCCCACACAAAAAACCCGATATGAATGCTGAGGATTTTTAAGCATGGATGGAGATCGACGAGAAGGTTGAGACTTCTACTTCTTTAACTGATGAGGACATTTGCGAAGCCGTATGTTTCAAAGATCAAGCTTCGTCACAAGATTCTGATGCCGACATTGAACTCAAAAGTGCTATCGAGCACAATATTCCGATGCCTGCTCAGATGAGGGAGGCACTTTGAATCTTACATCTATGATCTAGGTGCGCAAAACAATGCCGGCGTGGAACACTTTCATAAACATTATGATTATGAGCGATTCGTAAATGACTTGCTTCGAAAGAATGCTAAACAATCGACAATTGATGGTTTCTTTTTCAGTTACTAATTAACCTTTTGTACATATTTTGTATTGATTTCTGCAGTTCATCATTAAATATGTAAGTATACTAACTAGTAATTCTTTTTCTTAAGTGTGTATTAATTTTTATTAAGTACTATAGAGTGTTACAGCAACAATTCTCCTAATTTAAAATTATTTTTTATTTTAATGCGTATGTAAAAAAAGCATTTATTAAACTTTTTTTTCGTGTATTGTAATCAATCGGTTATTGTTATCAAATCACGTTCGTCCCAATGTGATCACATTAAACGGCGTCTACTGTAATTTAATTCCTAGTTTACATTTGCAAACCTGAAAAGAATTGTTGCTGTTAAAAGTAAATAGTTTCACGAGTTTTTAACCCTTTTCAGAGATCTGTTTTAGGAAAATTTGTATCATTTTCACAAAATTCCATTCACTCAAAAAGGGCTTTGAACAAGTTGTAAGAAAAGTCGTCAACATTTGTAAAAAAGTCATTATTTTTTTCTTATTAGTGGGTTATTATAATATTTTTGATTATTAATCCTTTTATGTACGTAAAGCATTAATGTGTGATTTAGTTAAGTTTAAGCCCAATTTTTAAAATTCATTAAAATAGGACCATCTTCATTTTTTGACACTGACCCTGCTTTACATAAAAAGGGTTGGTAAAACGTAAAATTTGATTTTATAGCTATGCATATGCATCTAATCTGATTCAAAATGTGAAAGAATAATTTAATTATCAACACTTGAACTTATTTCCACATTAAAAAAAATTGAAAATAATTAAATTAACCCACCAGGTTCTTTAAATTTCTTAAAGTTCAAATTGAACAGAGGGAAGTGGACTATAATCGGACACATTTCATTTGTAGGATGTTTGAAAACATAGCATTCTTTTGGTGGCTGTTTTATGTACTCGGATGCTAAATCATGAATGGGAGGGAACAAGCAGTTATTGATTCTTGCCCATTTCTCAGAAAGGAGGAGTTCCTACAAAAAATATAAATTAGTTTTATATATCAATGATATGTAATATAGCCATCACATTGGTGTTGAATTTATATACACTCCGTGCCAACCTAACTTGGGTAAAAACAAATAGCTAAAAGGTAGGGGGAAAAGCACAATTGGTCCGTTAGTTGGAAACTCTTGTAAGGTAATATTTACATACAAAATGATCTGGATACAATTTAACCAAAATATACTTTTCATTCTGATAAAATTGCCACATTTTCTCAAATAATATTCAAATTTGTTAGACCTTAAATGAAATTTATGTTTTAAACATGTTTTCTGGATGGATTTAATAATAATTTATGGAACTCTTTACATCCGCAGAAGGATCTTCTCCATAGCATATTTCTATTTACCCAACTTAGGTTGGCAAGGAGTGTAGATCATTATTTTCCCAACTTCCCCTTCTCTTGCAGAATATAACAAACTTGCAACTCTGAATATGTCGAAACACATTTGTAGCAAGTATTTAATGAAATTCTGAGTTCTTTTCTGAGAAAAAATGGAACAAAAAAATAAACTGGATTTATATTTTCGAAATTTCATTTGCATTTCACCATACAAAGCAGCTTTTTAATTTTTTTTAATATTTATAGATGTTAACTACAACTTGCAATGCAATACAGTAGTACCTTACAGTATTCGAAGTTAAACAGTATTAAATTAATGTGAGAAAAGACACATAAATTCTGACACTACAAACCTTAAATGGGGCTGTGTGATCAGCTTCTCTACTACTGAAATCAAAAGTCAAAAATAGGTCCACAGTTCTTTGTGGTCTTAGCAGCAAAGGAAATGGTAGATTAAAGGTCAAACCACCATCGACTAAGTACAAAGTTTTGGAATCCGTAGGTGCTGGTTCAGTAAGACCTTTGAACAAAGTATCTGAAAGCATAAATAACTTAGTGCAGGTTATTTTCAATAAAAATATCTATGATGGTTACAAAGTTGTAAGTTAATAAATTAAATAATCAAATGTAATTAAAAAATTTAATAATAAAAAAGTATGATTGCATGGAGCTAGTTCGATCCAAGCTAATACTGTCTCCTTAACTATTTAAAAATATTCCTGCTTTTTTCAATTAGTGGCAACTCTGCCTTGATCTATGAGTCATTCAAGAAGAAAGTCGATACTAGGGGTTTTGTTCTAGCCAAACTAACAGGGTAATTTAGTGAAAAATGACATCATAACTCCAATATCAAGTCATACGTGTTAACGCATTAACCTTTTAAGATACTTTCAGGTGAAGCTGATTTAAGGTTATAAGACTAAAATGTTAAGAGTTTTACCGGAAAAGTTGCCTTAAACAGCATCAATGCCCTACTCCTAAAAAGAAATTACAATGATTTTTGAAAATTCGCTTTTAGTGTAATTTAATTTTTCACGTCTAAAATTATTCCAGGCTATAAAGGAGGTATGTTCCACAAGTGGAACGTTGGCGTATAAAAGGTTAACGACGATAGGCAAGAAAGAGAAGAGAACCCGAGATAACTGGTGCCTACTGACAACAGATTTCAACAAGGATTACTTTAATTTGTTTATTAACAACATAAACTTAGGTTTTTTCTAAAGGATTCCACAACTTTGAAACAAAATAAAAGTTAGGAATCAAGATGCATTTTTTGCATGCTGCATATAAAACACCCAGCAAGCATTATGGAAGGTTTAAAAGTAAAGGTGCTCATAAAATGTATTTCTTTTAGACTAAATGTGTCTAAATCCAACACCTATTTTAAGTTAAGTTAAGCCTAACAAATGAAAAATCAGAAAAATATTCATACCATCATTTGGAGATGTCGGGGAAAATGGCGAGAAGGAAAAACATGGCACCAGTGATAAACCCCTGAGAGGATTCAAAATGCAACCAGCTCTTCCTTTACGAGTGTCTAGTATAGAGTTGGAGCATATGTTATTCACAAAGTCCTTCCAAATTCCAACCTTACGTACGCTTTCAGTCTCTGTAGTTGAGCTAAAATGGTATAAAACATAAGTGTGAGTGCATCAGATTACTACAGTAGAACTTCGATATAGAAACCTACCCGGGACTAACATTTAATTGTTAATCGAAACTAAAATCAATGAACAAATAACATATTTTTTATATATTACTTCAATATAGTGACCACCTCAAGACTAACAATTTATTTAAAAAACTTAAGTCAATATACAGTCGAACTCCATTAACGCGAACTCGAAGTGGGCACCGAAATATTTTGTGTTTTACAGAATTTCATGTTAACCATCAGGAATTTTTTTTTCATTGAACCAGTGAATAGTTTAAAAAATAATAACTTAATAACTTCTCAAAATTATCCCAATTTTATACAGTAATGCACTAATAATACATAGATGTATACAATGTGTAATTGGATTAATAAATAGGTAACCTTAAAATTGCAGAAAGGTAACTTCAAATGTAAATGTCTTCTCTTTTGAAAATGTGCTATGGATTTGTGCTTTACAATACTAATGTAACACTTTCTAGATTGCAGCTTTCCATTCATTTTGAATGAAAATCAATAAGTTTAAATGCGAACCACTTCGAACTTCATATTTAGCTTTGACCTCTGTAGAGGAGTACATTTGCTTTTCATGACGTAATGGATCATCCTACCTTTTTACCTCATTCATTGGATTATAAAACTGGTAAATCATGAGAGATCTGGTGATTTTCTCAAAGAAGACAATTTATTTTTATAATGTTGTTTGGGCCGTTCATTTTTTTAAAGTTTTGTTTCATTTGTTCTTTGAAACTTTGAATCACTAAGAAAAAAAAGTCAAATACTGAATTTATTTGTTAGGGTTAAGCGGTATTTTGCCTAAAGCAATTTCTCATTTAGAGATACCTTAGCATTAGCTCAAAGCTTTATATGCCTGGGAAATACTTTCAGTTCATCTTAAGCGATTATGTGTTAACGAGGTTCGACTGTATAAGTAACAACATTTTTATTTTAATGTGACAGAAAATTTCTGAATTGAGCATTAAAACAAAGGAATGCTTTTCATGAATTGTGTGGTCCCTTTATTGAAGTTCTACTGTGATTAAAATTATGTATATGTACAAAGAAAAATATGTAATAGCGAATTATTTAATTTTGAACAAAGCTTAATTGAAATGTCTTAATTCATTTATTGTTTAATTTGTTCATATTAGCTATTATAAAAATTTATAAATACCTGGATCCAACTGTGTATTACTTAATTGAAAAGTATCCAAAATACGTAAGTAATTAGTTTTAAAACACTATGCTAATACAGTAGGCTCTTAAGTAAGCATTAAATATTCAGTGTTTAGTTTTAACATTTCAGTAATTGTGAAATTTTAATAAAGTAGTAACTTAAAGAATTATATTAGATATCTAGAAACATAAGTGCTTATAAAAACTTTCTGTCATATCATATACTAACTATTTACAATCATGATAAATTTCCAACTGAAATAATAGAGTAATAAAAAGTTTAAAGAAAAGCATAAAAAAACATGCCATGACACAACTGTAATAAAAAAAAAGACTGTGATAAAACTAAATAACTTAAATGTAGTTTACCATAAGCAAAAAGTACTGTAGTGTAGCATTCCTTAGCATAAAATAAACTTTATTGCATGTTATTTTGAAACAAAAAATACATAGTTTGGTTCATGAATCAAATCAATACTTATTTGCATACATAAATGCTCTTAAATTTCACTTCAAAATTTGCGCACTTACAGTGTATAAAGTAAGTAAAGGTTGATGATCAGTCAGAACTAAAATGGTCATGTGTTCAAATAAAATTCCACAAGATTTTTGAAACAACAATTTCTTATCCAAACAAACTTATTTCGAAAATTTTTCTAATCCAGATCTGTTGAAAAGAACTTCATTTGCAGCAGCCAAATTTTATAAATGGAGTACAACATTCCAATTACACTTATGGCAATAATCACTAAAACACAGCCTAATTTGAAGATTATAATTACTGACATATTATTTGCATTAAAACAGTTATACTAAGTTGTCAAAACTCTTTTTTTTTTAATAACAGCAAGATTACTATTCGAGAATATTAAATAGCTCATAACTACATAATAAAAAGTATCTAGCAATATATAATAGAATTTCAGTGCTTATAATCATTCATATCCATAAAATTATAGCTAAATTATATTTAAAATATGCATAAATTGGCTAATATATTAAGCAGAAAATAAATGTTTTTTAGCCTAGCGTGTTCAGCCTAATGTAGCAACTTGTAAAGTGCACGTGTAAGCTGTAAGTGATGCATCTAATACCTTTTTCTTCTGACGGAATAAGTAGTTATTCTTTTCTGATTCAAAAATGAAGTTATGGAAGGTGATCTTTTAAACGGTGTTAATAATGTCTCATAGCCGACCAGAACGCTATTTTGGGACTAAGATTAAATTTATTACTTCAAAGCAGGATTTTAAATATATTATAAATTTATATGTTTTATGAAGCAAAAAGTATGCAAAAGTTTACAGAGTAATTATGGGTTTCAAACTAATAACAAATTTTAAATAAATATTTGTTAAAAATTGTAACCTAGTTTTTTTTTACATGTATACATTTAAATATTTAAAAGAATGTTAAATATAGTAGCAATTTCTTATGAACTGTAAGAGGATTTTAAATGTTTAGGAAATTTCTGCATCCTTCCTTACACCCCAGTTCATGCTTTTTAAGCACTCAAAATATAGTGAAATTTTAGATTTTATTACAGCAAAATAGCAAACATATTGTATGTGCTGTGATAATCTTATGATTGTGCTAATGCATTTTTAAATTGTCATATTAAATTTTTTGACACAATGTACATAACATAACTATTTTAATAATGAAATAAAATTGCATGTATAGGTGAGGATTGACAATATTGACATATTTTTTAAAGAAATGTTAATCCTATATTAAATGAAACCAAATAAATTGTTTTTAATTAAATCAACAACTCATAATACTATTTACCTATCATTTGAAACTTCTTCCTCATTTTCAGATTGAAATTCATCAATATTTTCTTCTGTTAAATCCAAGTTTTCTGTGTAAAAATTTACTTTATTAAATAATGGTATAGAAATAAAATACGGCTAAAAATTAAAAGTAATTTTGAACTTTTTAAAAAAAAAAATTGAGTTTTCAAATCAATCTTTAAAGAAAAGTAGAGTTGTTATCGGAAAAGTCATTTTAATAAATATTAAGACAGCAATTATATTACTTACTAGAATTCAAAGATATTCTATTTGAATACTTAGTAAAGCATCAAAATGTAATGTTATAATCAAACAATGTTACACAATGCATTCTTGATTTTAAAGTATCAAAAATTATTTAGTCTTACAACAAAATAAACAAACAAAATTGTTTAGTCTTAGTTTTACAATACCACATTAATTTATCATACTATTCCAAATGATTTATAAATTAAATAAATCACAAGAACTTCAGGTATATAACTAGAAAATTCATTGTATTTACATTGTCACACAAATTATTTTACCAAGAGCATCCCTTAATGCATCTTCTTCATCTTGAAATTCTTCCTCAGCATCAAAATACACATCTCCTTCGTCATCCGACTCGGGTGTATCACATGGATTGAAATCCAATGATAGCTTTGTACGCTCTTGGATTAGTCTCTTGAAAAGTATGCAAAATGCACTCCCCCAAATACCTGCAACAGAATTAGATTTCCTAACATTTATTGGTGCTATCTAGGTCTCATCTAGGAAAACACTGACTATACTTTGGGTTAGGTTAGGTTTGAATTATCGTCGCACTAGAGCCACACGAGGGCTACTGGTGACTGGCGCCGTATTTTAGAACCACAGTCAAGTGACGCGCCAACACCTGAATAGGCACCCAACACAACCGTTAAGGGCGACACCGTACGCAGCGTTAGGACTTTGAAAGATATTTAATGTGCACTCTCTTGCACAGGGTATTATTCGTAGGACATTTTTGGCTGCACACCCGGACATGAACCTGGGAACTCTTGCATGCTAAGCAAGTGCCTAACCAACTGGGCTCCCCAGCTGACTATACTTTGGGAAGCCTCCTTACGAAAAATTTTGTAGACCGCCCTAAATGATAGGAATTTTATTTGATACTGCTAGTTGGCAGATGTATGATATATGTTTTCTACCATCTATTTTATATAGATCAAACCAATCATGTTGGGTCAATGTCAAAGTGAAGCTAATAAAAATTAAGGCCTTAGCTAAAATTTAGAGGGTACACGAAACCCTCGCCCTAGGCTTATAAGCCCTAGGCTTATACCTTATGGAAGATCAGGTCCTGGATGCTGTAATTAGTTGAAGTGCAGGGATTTAATGACTCACATTTTGATGTTTAAGACTGTGTTAGCTTTTAGTAAACTTTCTTTTAGATATTTTTTGCCAAAATAACTGTAAAAAAATAAATTAGAGTCATGGGGAGGGGGATACAACTAAATTAAGACTAAGGTAACAAATTATTTTACAAGTGTATCTCTAAGTTTTACCAATTTTCTAATAATTATGCAAGTCGCATTCATGTTTTAATGGTTTAGTAAATAACTTATTTTTGATTTAATGAATAAGTAGAATAAATTTTAGGATAATTTATTAATTTACAATATAATATCCCTAATTTTTTAAAAAAATAATATGATTATGCACAAAACAGCTTTCATACATAAAATACTCAAATTTATCCGAACCTTGCAAATAATGTAGAGGACTCTCAGGAAATCGCTTAACAATTCTTCCTTTAAAAAATTTGCAGCCAAAATCTTCAGTTTTCATAAAGGCAGCATATTTTGCAATTCCGATTTCATATGGAGAAAATTCTAGCCAATCTGCCAAAAATTACAATCATACATTATCATTGTATATTTTTAAAAAAACTAAAATATTTGGAGGTTAAAGTTACAAGCAATATAATGTCATAGCATTTGCATTTGAAAATAACTATTAAAATATTTTTTAATTTAGCATTCATTGACATACCTTGAAATACTTTGGCTGACACATTACTTTTAACATGCAAACAAGTATAAAGGGGCATGGGTACGATGCCTGTATCAACTTTCCCTTTCTGAGCCGATAAATTTACATCAGATCTCTATAAAATAAGATATACATTTAATAAAGCAACTTAAATTTGCAAAATTTCAGTACTGTTTTATATTTATTATTGATATAAATAAAGGTACTTGGCATAAACACTTAGGGTAAGTCATAGTAAATGGTTAAAGTTTTTTTTATATATATAGAAAGTAGATAAATTATTTTGCTGAGTTAATACTATGTTTTTAGCTTCATAATAATTAATAATACTCCATGATTTAATTTTCTATTTAATATAATGAAAAACATAAGTTTTAAACAAGTGTTGGAAGGTCACTTTCAAGCCAAATTCAAATTACTTTAAACGTTTTGAAAATATAAAAATAACAACAGGAATGAGATAAAATAGTTTTCTCAAAAGGAATTATAAAAAAGATACAACGGTCAATTCTTAAAAATTTATTTTGAGTGAACCTTTGATGAACAAAAAAAAGTTTTTGATGAACAAAAAAAGTATATAATTTCAATAGCACCACATATAACAGAACATAGAACACAAAGAAATTACTTACTCCTTTAAGTAAAGTGTCTCCTAATAAATGTCCAAAGAAATCTGTAAAGCTTACAGGTTGTCCTTTTTTATGCTTCTCTTTGATATTAGAAATATAACGGTACATAGAGCGTGGACTCAAAAGCCAAAAGGGACTGTGCCGAACATTTGATTTCAAATCTTCTAGTAGTTCTCCGGGAGATTTTTGCGGGAAGTCCGGGTGCGAATATAACGTTGATAAGTACCTATGGAAATAGTAGAAAACAGAATAAGAAAAACACATTCATTTGAAGAGTACACAGGAAGAACCGATTGATTTCATACAAGGCTTTCCTTGATAGCCTCTTTGGGGATGATAGCGAGAAGTTGCCTAAACTGGTGTAAAGAAGCCAGTTACTTGCTTTGTTTATCTTTCGCGGCAACCCTAATTCACACCAGAGTTGAGTGGAACGAGTCACACGTTTGCACTGCAAAAGAGGAACCATAAGAAAAACCGGTTTCCGGTCGCCAATGTCAGCCAAGCAGAGACAATTATGGAAAGACTCTAAAGAAATCAATCAATTCTTCCCGTGTACTCTTCATTTGTGATGACTATGAATGATACATTCTTAAAGTAAAAGTATTTCTGTCATCACCTTTTACTAGTGGTTACAAACATTTTCTTTTGTTTCAATAATAATAAAATGCAATAGATTTATGCCTATCATAATTCAATATAAAACTTGATGGAGTTTAATTCTGAGGAACAGATGCGAAATTAATAGTTATTTTGTTGCAACTCAATGTTGGCAACAAAAAAAAAGTATATTAATAATAAGGTGTGCATATCAGAGGAACATACTCACGTTTATTTTTCACCGCTTTATTGTTTCCGTAATTTTTCATTTAATCAACCAAAATACAATGAAGGACAGTTATTTTTATATTTAGTTGAGTCATTTGGATTCCAAATAAAAGACCCAGGAGAAGAGCTTCAATATTTAAAAAAGCGTCAAGTTAACAAGAAAAGAAGAAGAAACCTTATTAATTAATGGAGGCAAAGCTGACAAGTTGTTGAAAATAATTTACAATTGTTAACCTTCGAGATTTAGAAATAGAAGTAACTAGTTAAGGTGAGCAAAACTTGCGTTAATTTCAAAATTGTCTTCAATGGCAAAATTTAATCAGAGTACAAACGCATACAATAATTATTTAAATGTTTCTATAACAAATACAAGATAAATATTTTTTTTAATTTCATAATTTAGCTTTGCACATCACCTATTTGTCAAGCATGCAAAATTTATCTTATTAGTAGCGTACGTACCTAAATAAGTGTAGTTTAGTTTTGGTTTCTTCTACAGTAAATTTTGAATACTGTTACTCAGTATAATGAAACCATAATAAAATGCGTTGGTTTGAAAGTAAAGTTTACTTTGGGTCGTTGGATTTTCTGGATGGGGGCACGCATGTCATATGATTATGTGGCATGTAAAGGATCCCTAGAGAGCCTATTTGGCTTGGGTTCACTCGGCAAAGATAATTCTCGGCATATAACCCTTAAAGTATTTGTGGCTACTGTTGTTAATATGTCAGGATCACAGCAAGCTGCAGGGCCTAATACTCGAAATACATAATGCATCGAAACAGGTAAAGATGTTTGACCATTTGCTCTAGATGCAGCAGACCTTATTACCTGTAGAAAACTTATTTTAACCCTCTAATGCATACTGTTGCCATTTGACAATAAGTAACATAATTTACTTTATTCTATTAAATTAGAGCTCCCTCTCGACAAATTTGTGTTTTTTTTATCTATTACATTGCATTTTGAAGGTTTAGTTACTAATAATCCTCATAGATGACAGTAGTAAAAGTGTATTCAAAATTAAAGAATGGGGCTATTAACTGGTGAAATTACGTTTTTGGCAGTATTCAAAGTATAATAATATTAGAACTAAATACAAATAAATTGTTTTGAAAAATTAATTATAGTTAAAAAGGGTTATTTTGAAATAAATTTAGTAGTTTTCTAGTCATTAATTATCAAAATTGGAATTCTGTAGTTGGCTTTCGTCACATGGAAAAAATTTTAAAAATTGAAATTATTTAAATTCTACTGCAGTAAAATTTTTTTCAGAATTTTTCCCATAATGTATGAGTATTAAAGATACATATATATTTTTTTGGGATGAAAATAAAAATTCACGCATTAGAGGGTTAACTATAAATAAGTTTACTTACCAAGCTGAACCTGATAATCCTGCTGTGTATGTAGCACAATCCAGTATTTTGGTATCAGAGAGAGCTTTCATGGCTCCTCCTAGACCAGTCATAGCTCGAAAACCACCTCCAGAACCAATTATACCAATAACTGGGGTCTAAAGAAATGAAGAAGAATAAATAAAAACTAAAGATACATAATTAGGGATGCACCAAATATTCGGTTACTATTCAGTATTCGGCCACTTCAGCCAAATATTCGGTTTGGCGGAATAGCTTTACTATTCAGCCAAATAGTGAAATTTAAAAAAATTCCAATTTTTTCATGTTATCATCTTCTAAGACATTAAAAAATTCAAAAACAGGACTTGTTTTCTTTTTTGATAGACTCAAATTCTTAAGTTTTTGTTATTTATAATGGTAAATCAAGCTTTACTCATGCTGCATTAAATAAACACATATCTTTAAATCTTTAAAAAAATAATAATAATTACTATATTATAGATCACAAATGTAATTTTTTTAATAAAAGATTTTTAAAAAAAATTGTAACTGTATAACAATATTGTAAGCTATGTTTTATTATTTTTTTCGAATTTTCATTCTACATCGGATCTAAATACTTTTGTTTTAGTTTTCACACTTTTGATTTCGTGTTGTGATTTTACCAAGTTTCAAATACTTTCTAAAAGGCTTGTTTTAATAACAAACGAGTACTACTTTATTGTGTTTTTTTATTAAGAATTTAATAGCTATATTGTATTAAAATTATTGTGTGCTTGTGTACTTATATGTTTATGTTGAATTAAAATTATTGAATGATAAATACAACCTACTTAGATCTGACAAAAAATAAAAATTGGTTTAAGCAGGCCAAATATTTGGTATTCGGCCGAATATTCGGCTAAGTCTTTGACTGAGTATTCGGCCAAATTTGGTATTCGGTGCATCCCTATACATAATTAAAAATATTTTTTGAAAAATAAAATTTCATGTGAAATGAAAGGAACTTTTATATATAGAGAAATGTATTTTTTAAAAAACGCCCTTCAGTTATTCAAATTATTTTTTAATAGGATATTATAAGCAAAATTGAAGAGCTTAGTGGAAGAACGTGCTAAGTGACAAAAAAGTGAAAACGAGATAATGAGCTTCAAAGTTTTTAGTTTGCAACTTTTCTGTCATTCACAAAATCATAGTTTTTTTGGCAAGATATTTTAGTTTGGTTCTTCAAAATACTTGTTGTCTTTTGGCTTAGCCGTACGTTAAGTAATAACGCGTCATTTACGGAACGCGCGTGAAGCCTCCTGCACTTGGCATGTTTTTCCTCCGAAATGCTTCAGATTTTTTCAGTCGTTTAGTGGAAGAACATACTGTCATTTTTTAGGTAAATTTGATCCATGCGAGTTTCATAATTTCTGTTCTAAAATTTGGATTTTCAAAATTCTTTTTTTGTTTGGAAGACAGATCTTCACAGATATCTTTTATACATTTCAATCTATTGCCTGTCCGTCCATCATTTTGTCCGTCCGTCTATATCCCTTTCAATCTCCTATGCCTGGTTTTGAAAATCCTTTTTTTGGTTCGAACGTAAAAAATTAGATGACTACAATTACAGTGTTTGGCCACCTGCTTGTACATCCGACTGTTATTTTGTTTCTGTCCGTACGTCCTACTACCCCCCCCCCCCCCAACTTCTTTTGTACCCGTCCAATTTTTAAAGTTATTACTATCAATTACCTTATATAAAATATAAGGTTATAAGGTAATAAAAGTATTACGATGGGTTCAATATTACAAAATGAAGATTTTGTGCTTTCTACACGTTTGTGCTCATTATAAAAAATTGTTTTTTTTACATTGATCCGTCTCTCTGTCTGAAACTACTTTACAGTTCAAAATAAAGGAGCAACGGACTTCAAATTTAGTACACGGGTTCCTAGTTCATGTTGGACAAGTTATTTGAGCTGCGATCTGAAATGCTGATATAAGATTATTTAATCATAATAAGATTTTCGAAAAAATTGCGCATGCGCAAGAAGAGGCTGCTATAAACTTTTTTGGTTTTAAAGGTGTTTCTGAATAACAAAAATAGATACGGACTTCAAATTTGATACATGTGTTCCCTGTGCTAGTCGGACGTGAAAATAAAGTTTTCTGCAATATTATGCATGTGAAAGGAGTAGCTGGCATAGAACTTTTTAGGTTTGAAAATTATTGAAAATAATTTATAAGGGATATAATGACTTTTAAATGAGCGTTTCGATTTATTAATCGGTAATTGAAAGTAATATTGTGTTACACATCCCTAGTTTTTTTAAAGATATTCGACACCTATTTTATACTTTTTGTTCGTCCGTCTATCCCTAGTGTAGCGATTTCTTTGATTATTTAAGTTAAAATAAAGTAGGCTATATAAGTTATTTTAGAACTTCTTGCTTAATGTTAGATGAGTATGACAAATGACAGCGATTGCCTCTAGAAGGGAGAGTGTATGTTAGATGAGTAAGTTTATAATTGAAAATATTTTTTTAAAAAATACATTGTCACTGAAATTATAAACTAAATACTTAATATAATAATAATACAAATAAACTTAATGAAAAGTATACAAAAAGATAGTAAAAGAAACATAAATGTAAGTGAATAAAATAAATATTAAATTTAAAGATGTAAGTTTTTGCAAAATAAATTTTTAAATAGTTTTAGATTAGAATAATCGAATTTAAAAACAAACTTTGATATTTAAAAACAATTAAAAACAAGTTGTGTGGCAAGATATAGATCCTACGGATATTTATGTTTTTCTTTCTCCTTTTTAATGGGTTTAATCAATTTTAAGAAAGATACTTTAACAGCATTTTTACAGCAATAAAACATGATCGTTTAAACAATTTATTTTTACAATCGTGATGCATAGAACTTTTTTAAAGTCATCGATATTTTAATAAATATTAAGAACTTATAACGTTTTATACATTGTTACTTTATTTTTACATCAATTATAATAACAAATATTGTAGTTTTACATAACAAAGCAATACCTGGACTAAATTTGCACTTACCATATAAGCTGCTATTCGCATGCACGTTCAAGCGAAAATTCAGCTTTCCGCTTGCTTCTTAATTCCAATTTAATAATTTTAGGAGTTTAGGACATTCCACAAAATGCATTCGATGGCTTTAGAGATCAAACGTAAAATGGCTTTAAATGATTTTTGTACCCATAATTCATTGTTTTAAGAAGCCAGATGCTTTGAATGTTCATGGATACAATATTGTTTTAACGCGAACTGCGATCTCCATAGAGCAGGGTTCAGCTTTGTTTTAATTATACCATCTGTTCGCTGCTAAATTATATATGTTTATTACAATAAAAATCAGAAGACATTAAAATCAGACGATATTTTCTAAAATGTGAAACCTTTAACTCTGAATAATTGTAAAATAAAAATGCACTCTCCTGCTTTGCTAAATGCACTAAAAACCAGGTTTTAAGCAATATAAATATTATTTCATTGGTTATATTTAATAAATAAAGTTAATTAGTAAATATTAATTACATTTGTTAAATTCTTTTTGATTAAAACTACAAAGAACCATTTGTTTTGCTATTAATGCAAGCGAAAGTCGAAAATTTTCGGCAAACGATGTCACTTAGCACGTTCTTCCACTAAACGATCATTCCGTAATCGGACGATTTCGGAGGGAAAAAATGCTAAGGGCTCTTAGCATCTTCTTCCATTGAAAAAGTTACGAAAACGCGAGAACCTGCCGACTTCGTTTGCGAAAAATGTACGAAATCGAATGTTTTCCAAATTTTTGAAAGTTGTTATGTATAAAGGAGGTAATAACATAAACATTAGCACAAAAATCTCAATTTTTTCAAAAATGTCACTTAGCACGTTCTTTCACTCAGCTCTTCAATTGTAAGGACTACATTGTTAAAAATACATGACCAAAAAATTTAGTTCAATTAAATTGTTATACTAACTTCACCATCCTTAAGAGGATAATTATCAGGAAATAAATTCTTCAAGCCTTCTAAGACACAATATCGCCTCTGTTTCCTGAAATCTTTTTCTTTGTCACATAGTGACAATCCAAAGCGGAGATCCGGATTATGACTAAAGAGGAATATTTATTTTGTGATTACAAAGTAAAAAATGGCCTTAATGTTAATGATGCTATGTTAAATAATTGTTTTATTAGAAACAAAACTAGAGATTATTAGATACTTACTATAAAACTAGAGATACTCAGAACTAGAAATTATTTTATTAGATCTATTATAAAATTAAGGAACGTGTATCGATATACAAAGTTTGGAATTAATTTTTCAAGCCCAATAAGGCATGTGTTCCAATTTGTGATTTTAATCATTCTTATTGATAACTAAATAAATTTTCTCAAAGCAGAACCAGACATTAAATGTAATTTTTAAAAAATATCCTCAAAGATCTTATTTTTTAATGTCCATTCTAAAGTCTACATAATAATTCAATCAATATTTACAAATTGTCATTGTAATAAAATTGTTTTAGATTGAATAATATTTTCTTATAGCATGCATTAAATATTAAACAGTGCTCATTGTTTATAGCACCAACTAATATTTCAAATAAAAAGGTAGTCAGTAAAAATGTCACACTTACTCTACTTCTAAGAACAGCTTTAAAAGTATTTCGGATACCTATTAAAATAAATTATAACAAAATATTAAGTCTGCATATTATACAACAATGATAAATGAAGAGTACACGGGAAAAACCGATTGATTTTGTAGAGAAGTTTCCTTAGCAGGCCACTTTGGCGATGATAGCGAGTGATCGCCTAAACTTGTGTAAGGAAACCAGTTCCTACTATAGATATCTTAGTTTAAGTAATTAAGTGGCAGATCACGTGACCTCCAATGCTAACGACAGGACGCGCAAGGAGCTCCCAGAAGAGCCCTAATGAAGCCAGTGTTGTAGGTCACGTGATCTGCCACTCTAATACTTTAACAACTATCTCTGTGGCTACTAGCTACCAAGATTCAGGCGATTGGCGATCCCTGGGCTTGGACCAAGTGAAGAAGAAAGAGAGAACCCCGTTTTCTGCTGTCAATGTCCGCCAAGTAGACAATTGCGGGCGTCCGCCAAATAAATCAATCGCTCCTTCCCGTCTACTCTTCAAATAAGTTTATAATAAGATAAAAAATTTGATTGATTGTTACCTCGTTAAATTTAACTGTAACAGTACTTTCTTCATTTAAGATGAGGTCAACCAGGGATATTTTTGACATACCTATCTTATGATCAACTGTGAAGTTGGCATCCATCAAGGTAATTTCTATGGGAAATGAAACAAAACTCAATTATGCAGTTTTCAACACACAATAAAAGTGCACCACAAGTGCAAAATATTTAAAGAAAAATTCAGATAGCAAAATTCATGGTTTTGGTTTGGTTTGAATTATTGTCGCACTGGAGCTACACGAGGGCTATTGGCGACGGGCGTCATATTTTAGAACCACAATCAGGTGACGAGCCAACACCTGAATAGGCACCCAACGCAACCGTTAAGGGCGACATCGTACGCAGCGTTAGGACTTTGAAGGATATTTAACGCAAACTCCCTTACACGGGGTATTATTCGTCGGACATTTTTGGCTGCACGGGCCGTTTATAGGTCCGCAGCTATTTTGGCGTTGCGCGGACCCGAACCTGGGACCTTCTGCATGCTAAGCGAGTGCTTAACAGACTGGGCTCCCCAGCCCACGCAAAATTCATGAATACCCTTGTTTCAGCTTAAATAAAAGTCAGGAAGAAAAAAAATTCAAAGTTTTAAAATTTCAAAATCCTTTTAGCCCTTTGATAAATAAACAAATTTGCTTAAGTTTAAAGTTGTTTTCACAGCTGGATAATGCAATTTTAATTTTGACTGAAAATTTTTAATTTCCTTCAATTTTTAAAAATTATATTTTTGAAGCAGATGATTATAAAGGATTCCTTCATAGACTTCAAATTTTGAAATTTTGTATGATTATAAAATTTCTAAGAATAAAATATTATAAGTGTTGCTGGAAAACATAACAGTCAGATGACGGGTTTATACTTCTGTAACTTGGTCTCTTAGAGTTAATTTCAGCTAAAAACAAAAAAGCTAAAAAAATTCACTCGTATAAACATTTGTACACAAATAAAATTTTGTATAAATCACACAAAACGATCTAATTCTGTACTTCCTTGAAACTGCTGTTTATTTGAGAAATCTTGCATAAAATCTACCTAATTCATATGACTTTTGGGAGTCCAAAACAAACTCAAACTTTTCATTCCAAGTAGGACTTGCAGTGTTGTTAAAGTACTTGGTCTTTTGTTTTCCACTTGGACTTCCAGGAATACGTAAAATAACATAAGGATCTGGCTTGTCCACTGAAAAAATTTTTTAATAAAAATCTATATTTATTAATAAAAATCTATATTTATTAATAAAAATCTATATTTATTAATAAATTACAATAAAAATCTGTATTGATTCAACATCCCAAAAAAAATTAAGGTTTAACATAAAGATTGTTTCAAAATAATTCCTTACCTAAATCTGAAACCCATCCTTTTGTAATTTTGTGAGCTTCAAGCACAGTTATATGTAAAATATGGCATGGATCGGGATTTACCTAAAATTAGCAGGATGATTATAAGTAAAAATATATAATTAATTTAGAAATGGTTTTGAAATATTAGTTAAGCTTTTGGGGTATATTTTGTATAGATGTTGCATTTTATGCTGAAAAGTGGCTTTAGTCATAGTTAGAGATATTGGGGTTTAAATGTTTGCTCCTCATCTTTGCATAAGAGAAATAACATTGCAGCATGAATTTATTTAGTTAATACTATTTTAATTAATGTTTGATGAATTAGTAAAAGCTCCAGATAAATTTGAAATAATTGAATTAATACATAATCGAACATATTATAATATTTTTAAAGAACTTACAGTAAAAAACATGACAGCCCAACACCTAGAAACAGATCATAAAAAAAATCAAATAAATAATAAAAATATAAGAGAATAAGCAAATGATACAACATATATAAGTAACGCAATATTTATAAAGTATATAACATGAAAGTAAAAAGAAAATTTTGATTATAAAATATTTAACCAGACAACTAAAAAGTATTTATGAAAAAAAACTTTATAAAAAGAAATATAGATATTGTTTAAATATGAAAGTCTGATTTTAAAACATAATTTTACTGCAATAAAGAACATCTGGTAAATGCATGGTCATATTCTTATACATAAAAAAGCTTACTTAATCGGTTATGAAATCCAATGTTGCATAATTTTATGTTGAAAAGACTTAACTGAATGTTATCAGCTTAAAAAACTTATTTTAAGGATTTAACAATAAAAACTATAATGTTTGATATGACAAAAGTCTTTTAATGGAGGATTTTATTAGCATACACACAACAAAACAACTAGTAATACATTGGATTTAAATAAAACAGGATATGACAAAGGAAGGATGCATACTTATCTTACTTCCTTAACCTTATTTTTGGTTTTTGATTATAAATAGCATACTTTAAAATTCATAATATCTTAATAAGAAGACTGACGGTCTGAAATGAAATTATAACCTTTTCTTTTTGATAAGATTGAAATTCCTGAAAATATTAAAGATTTATTTTATTCCTTCATACTTCTTAATGTTGATAGAAAAATATAGTAGGCTTAGGTGATTTGTTTTTGGAAGGGTGTGTCCAAGCATTACTTTGGCAAGAGATGTCAATTGTAACAACATACAAGATCTGTCCGAACCCACAAGAAGACTCGTACACATAAAATACTCTGACTTTGAAGCGAATGTACTTTTATTGAACAGTATAATTTCGATGCAATAAAGTTTTATTTATTTATTAAAACATTTTAGAATTATTAATCAAATAACGGGACCTTTTCATTTTCGCCGACAACACGTCCATTTCGGACCACACCTAAATTTATGTCTTTCTCGTTGAGTGTCTAAAATAGTTCTGTTCTTACTCCCTGTTGCGGAGCTGCTTCCAAAGTGGCCGGTAGAGGGCCAAGGACCAAGACGTTGAGGCTACACAATGTACATAATGGATGGCCATACCTTGCAAATGTTAACTGCAATAAAGTGAGAGAAGCTTCCTATTGACAACTCAGACAATTCGTAGAAGGTCTTTTAAAATGACCCTTTTAACAGCAGGGGGAGCTGATTTTTTTCCATTTTTTCAGACTGGTGAACTGAACTCTTTCGTGCGCTACTATGGATGAAGGTAATTCAAAAGACGAAAAGGGCAAACAATGTACAGTAGAGGTGGGAAAGCAAGATTTACTTTTTGGAAAAGTGACCCAGACCTGGAATTTGGTGGCAACTTGAGGTATGGTCTGGTCCGTTCAAGAAGCATTTTAACATTAAACTGTCAGGGGAAAAAATCATTGCTTTGAAAAATTGCCCGTTTTCAGAGGTGGTCGTTTAATAGAGATGGTGGCTGACCCGGCAGCACAAGGGTTAGGGAGCTAGTCTTTGGAGCTTCTGGGTTCGAATTCCGGTCAGGCACGGATGTTTGTGTTTGTCAGTGGGTCTGGTGAGTAGGAGTACAGGCTATAAACTATGCTCCTCCCTTCTAGAGGGTGCATTCACTGTCATTTTTTTTTGTCAATAGAGATGGTCTGTTGTAGGAGTATTACTGTACTTATTTTATCACTCAAAATTATTTTATTAATAGGATTTGTTGTTAAGAAGTATTTTTAACATAAAACTCACAGGGGAAAAAGTCATTGCCTTGAAAATTTGCCCATTTTCAGAGGTGGTGGCTTAATAGAGATAGTGGCCGACCCGGCAGCACAACGGTTAGGGAGCTAGTCTTTGGAGCTTCTGGGTTCAGGTTCGAATTCAGATTAGGTATGGATGTTTGTGTTTGTCAATAAATGTTGTCATTTGTCTATGTGTTTGTGTCATGGGCTTCTTTGTGTGTCTCCTGCGACTGTATCACTTCTGGCGAAACGTGCTATAAAGCCTATGCTCCTCCCTTCTAGAGGGCGCATTCATTGTCATTTTTTTTGTCAATAGAGATGGTCTGTTGTAGGAGTTTTACTATACTTACTTTATCACTCAACATTTTTTAATTAATAAGGTTTGTTGTCTTAATCAACATCTCATGACATTGAATAAATTAGGTTAAATTAACACCACACTAGAGCTGCAGAAGGGCAATTAGTGAAGAAGCCCTTCAATTTTGAACAACAGTCAAGTGGCAAGGCCAACACCTTATCAGGCAACATTAGATATCTGCAACTTTATAGAGACAAAGTACATGGCGTCAGGACTTTGTGCCATGAAAATTTATATGTGCACTAGTCACTATTTAGTATTTATAGGCAATATTTTGTATGTGTGTGTCAGGATGGTTAAGAAAAGGACTTATTTTAGATAGGTAGGTCAATCGTGGCTTAGTGTATGTTAAACTTTTTCAAATACATTTTAAAGAAATAATTTTAACCTGGAATACTTGTAAGGATGGAAGGGAAAAGGCATCATTGAGCACCTCACTGGTGATATCCCTAAAGATAAAAAACAGTTATTTTAAAAGCATTATTAAGAGAATTATACTACTAAAAAGATTTACTATGAATTAAAAATTAAAACAATAAAAAAATAGAATTTTAAAAATATTTCAATATATGTACATTCTAAAAAATTTAGTTAATTAATATTCAAAAATAAAGTAGCTTGAAAAATATTTAAAAAACATATTGGTAAACAAAATCTTATCACATGTAGCAAATGATTTGGCAGATGTTTTTTTAGCTATTTAGATGGTCATGTTGAAAAATGCCTTATAAATGGGAAAACTTGAGCTATTTTAGAATTAACATGTAACTGTTTATTAAATTCCATGGTTGCACAATAACACCCAATAATTTTAAACATTCTTATTATGTTTAAATTAAAAACAACTGTTTAATAATTTAATTTATTTAATTGAACATATATTGAAAGCCCACTTACAACCGGTCTTCCATTTTGTACTTTTGATCTATGCGTTTTTTATTTAAAATTAATTTACTAAACTATTTATAAATTAAAATAGCAATGCATTGATGCATTCATCAAAACAAAAATCAAAACAGCTGGTAGTTGCTTGGTTGGTTGGTTTGACATATATTTTGAGGCTTGTGTGCTTGGTCGCAAGGACCCGCTTATAAACCATCGTCAAGTAGGACAACACAAGACACACACAAACACATATGACAGATGTTGCCATCTGTCTCCACCTCCACAATTTAGACATGTCCCTGAAGGGGAGGGAAATTTTCTCCAGGAACCTGTACCCATGGTGAACTGCGCAATGAACGACCACAGGACTTTCGGACCCAACAGATTTTACGAGCACGTACTCCGCATATACTCGGTAGGTCTTCAGTGGCGACCGGGTCTCGAACTCTCAACCTTCCGATCTCCAGCTTGAGATCCCTTGACCACTAGGCTCCCTACAGCCGAACAACTGGTAATGAGAAACATGCGGGAAACGTAACAGTAAAACCAAACGGTTCTTGCAATTTCACATCCACCGGAAAAAATGACGTCGGAGAGACATAAGCGAACGTAAACATTGTAGCGTCATCTATCCTATCAATACTTAAGAAGAGACTGATGTGAAAAGTTCGATTTAAAATGAAGTATATATTTTTTAAAATCATTTTTCAATTCGTCTCCACCTTTTCAAAATTCTCTCAACTAAAATATTCTAGAAATTTCAGAATAATTTTTATATAAAATAGTCAAAACTGATAACAATGAATTAAAAAAAAATTAATTGGGCTAATTCATTATCAGTTTTATCTTTAAAACGTTCTATAGATTAAAAAAAATCCATTTATTAACGCCTGCTCTTCAATATTAGAATGTAAAATAGAGCGTTATTTTTTAAGTAAAATATTTTTATACTGAGAATTACATAAAATACTGGGTTTTCTTTTTTCAATCTTTAAACATTATACTACAGATTTATAATATTAAAAGTAATTTGAAGAATTTTTGAATATGTTTGAAGTTCTCTCTGAAATAGATTTTTTTTAATTCTTCCATTTATTTCGAGTATTGTGTGGTGAAGTTATCCATAAATGTGAAATCATGTTTTACGCGAGGTGGGGGGGGGGGGGATGGTTCAATCATGCTTTACGCAAGGGACTGTTGCTCTTCAGAGATAAATTATGATATTTCATCATTTAGGTCACATTTAAAGAAATGTTCGGATAATGGACATTTTACCCAATTTCCTGAAACTGGTAAACGAA
Organism: Hylyphantes graminicola; assembly: GCA_023701765.1. Lineage (NCBI taxonomy): Eukaryota > Metazoa > Arthropoda > Arachnida > Araneae > Linyphiidae > Hylyphantes > Hylyphantes graminicola. The sequence continues at coordinate 19,690,979 of CM043119.1, forward strand.
TGGTAAAGAAACAAAACATGCAGGATCCAGATATAAGATACAAGTGTACTGTGTGTGTGCAGGCGGTGATGCAGAAGACCCTATGAAAAAGGTGATGTACAAAATTCAAATATGCGAATGCCACAATGCAGTACTTTTGTAAGGAGTGGTGTTACAAAAACTGAGCAAAGATCACAGAAGGTGTCTTCAGTAAGGAAAACTACATTTAGAATTGTATGAACTGTAGGAAATTCTGAGATTTTTTTTTTTAAAGTGTGATGATACAATGAACGACGAACACAATACGATGATACATACTATATTTAAGATAATTATATTAACTATCCTATTTTATAATATTTATCATGAATATACATATCTATAGTAACATTTTATATTTTTTTTCACCAGCTTCAAGCTTGATATATTAATTAAATTTTAGAAACATTGACATTTTTTTACATTATTAATTTTCAATTTTCATTCATCATTAGTTACAAGGCCATCAATTTAATGTTACTCTTTCTTTCTTTTTAAAGAAATATATTTTTTATGTCTCATTATATTGCGCGCATCGAATTATTTTAGATTATTAGTGTACTAACGATTGTACTGATCAGTAAATACAGATTTTTCATGATCAGTAAATATTTTTTCATAAAGATCATCAAAAACAAAGTACATTCCATTTACTTTGTAAAAAAATTTGCTAATAGTTGCTCGTTATCATTTATAATTTGTTTATTTCGAAAAATTTAACACTCAATAAAATCTAAAAACCACTATAAACTAAGTTTGTAAGAGATAAGTAAATATCCTTGAAAACTAAAAATATATTAATGTATGAAAAATTTCATTTCATATGAAACGCGAGTAAAACCTCATTAATATGTTTATGTGCCTTTATGCCTAAATTTGCATGCAAAGCCTCTTGTATAATATGCATACAATTTTATTATAAAAAAAAGTAAATTACCGTTTTAAATTAAAATCCCCTGTATAAATTTTTATGCTTGAAAATTATCTAGCTTTTCAATCATTTAATAATTTATTTTTAGCTGTAGGCTGTAGGAAATAAAATGTATTACACTATGCAATGCAGGCACATGCTAGTCAAATTTAATGAACCTTTAATAACTTTACTTCTAAAAAACAAATATGATTTCTTTTTATTAAAATAAATCCAAATAAGAGAATTAAATTATTTTTTGTAAATACTAACTGTTTTTTTTCTCCATAATATTCGAAATAAATTGAAGAATTAAAAAAAAAAGTATATTTCAGATAGAAACTTCTTAAAATTTATTCAAAAATTCTTTAAATTACTTTTAATATGCTTTCAAGTAAAATCCGCTTCATTGCAATATATTTTGATAGATATATTTTTTTTAATCTGTAGTATAATAATAACTAAAGATTGAAAAAAAATCCAGTACTTGTATAATTCTCAGTATAAAATTTTTTTACTTAAAAAATAACATTCTATTTTACATTCTAATATTGAAGAGCGGGCGTTAATATGTATTTTTTTTAATCTATAGAATGTTTTAAAGATAAAACTGAATGAATTAGCCCAATTAATTAATTTTTAAAAAAAATCATTGTAAATTAGCTTTGACTAGTTTCTATAAAAATTATTCTGTAATTGCCAGAAATTTTTAGTCGAGAGAATTTTGAAAAGGTGGAGACGAATTGAAAAATGATTTTTTGGAAATATATATATATTTCATTTTAAATCGAACTTTGTCAAACGATTATTCAAACGATTCAAACGATAATTCAAACTTTGTTACGATGTTACGATCGCTTATGTTTTCCCGACGTCATTTTGTTTGGTGGATGTGAAATCGCAAGCACCAAACCAGTTGCAAAAATTAAAATAACGGACCCCAAAAATTGGTTCAATAACGGGTCTGGTAAATGGATTCTACATTATAATTCTTAAATATTAAACTTTGAAAAATAATAAAGTGAAGTGCTCTGAATTAGTATTTTTTCAAATAAAACTCATTATGCTTTGATTAAAAATATTTTTTGCTGTTTTTATTTTACAAATCACTGATGTGCTATATTCAAGCGCCACCACAATGACATTTTGTCTGCAAACCGAAAATCGAAACCTGCACGATGAATATGCATAGAGTTAAGAGGAAGATGAAGATGTTGCCGCGCAAAAACCAATGCAAAATTTGGCTTGCCAAATGAAGCTATTGATCGCATTTCAGTAAATCCGAAGTATTAGGCCAACTTAATTTTCTTACCCGTGAAGGAAATTACTAATATCTTGCATAAATTCCGATCTCTACAACTGTGCAAATACTTATTTTTTTATCTTCTATTAAAGCTTTTTTAAGGAATAAAATGATACATTTCAGCATGAATTAATATTTGAGCAGTTTGTATGGGCTTACTTGGCGAGGTACCAATGGCTTCATTTTGTTTCTTGCCAAGCATTTCCATTCTATTCTTATCTCTATGTGTTTCTGTCTCCATAGTAAACAACAATGACTGCAATGTCTGACTTTCTATTATCAAAATGCGATAAATCAATACGTTCTTTTCACGATCATTGTGAAAACTATATTTGAAACCATTTATCGATTTGGCGTTGTTAACAAATCATTTGAGGTGAGGTAAACCTTTCTTCTTATTTAAACTATGGCGTTAGTTCGAAATGTTTTTTCAAATATATTTGGATGTCATGTTATTGAAATTGTGAGTGTATACTAAATGTGTTTTGATATTATTAAAATTTTGAATTTATTTTAAATTTAAATTATTTTAGAAGGCCAGTGTAATTATTTTTTTCATAATTCACAATAGTTTGTACTATTCTATCTATTGTTTGAACTATCTCTGTATGAACTAACATCCAAATACCCATAGTTGTTAATTATTCAGTTCAACTAATTAAATATACAATTACTTAACGACACTATTACTTATTAATGCGATTGCTTTATTTATTTTGTCTATTACTATGCTGAAGGGAAATATAGTGTTTCATTTGTATCAAAACTAGTTATAAAATTTGCCCTAAACCCTACTAGGGCAATTTTACCACAGCAGAAAATTTTGGAGAGATTTTTAATTGTAACACACTTAGGTACAGCTACGACATTTTCAGTTGTAGCAATTTAGCGATTGTTCATTTCTTTTCTTTTCTCCAATGTGTCTCCAATTTTGGTGGTCAAACCTTTGCAGACTCAGCATATCCCTCAAAACTGAGAGATTTTTTGTGGCACCATCTAGGCGACTTTCGCTACCAATTTTGATGTGCAGATTGCAATGAATCTGATTAGCTCTCTGTGGATGTTAATGTATGCCGAGATTTAATTTTGCTGAGAAAGCCTAAGCCAAATGGGCCCTCCAAGAATATTTTGCATGCCACATAATCATATGACATGCATGCCCAAGATTTTCCCATCCATAAAACTCAGTCCGACTCAGCCGACGCTCGAACCTAGGCGTCTTAGGCTGACGAGGCGGACACTTTTAGCCACTGAGCTGCTTTTATTCATATTCATTAGTTAAAAGTAATTGTGACAGTTCCATAATTTTTTTTTTATTATTTTAGATGCCTTTTTGGGGAGATTCGAGCAAAGCTGATTACAAGGCTAAATTAGAACACAAAATGTGTGTTGTAAGTACCAGATGTTATTTTTTCTTTTCTATTAGCTTTTTTGTTTATATTTTTAGCTAAATATCAAAATATTTATACTCATTACCTAAAGTCTCAGTATTTATTAATTTTCAATGATAACTAAATATAGTTAATTATTTTAACCCATAAATGTTTTAACAGGCCAAAGAAGCACCAGATGCTACATTTGACTTATCAGATTGCAATTTATCTGAAGTAAGTTAGTTTTAGATGTATTGTTTAGATTTCATACTCTAGTCTTGCTAAATTACAATAGGCTTTTGGTATTTTTAGATTCCATCTGGTGTATTTTCAATGTGCAGAGTTTTCCGGAAAGAAGTAAGAATAGTATTTATATGATATGACTTGCAAAATTTTTAATGTACAGTAGACTCCCTCTTAAACGGGACCGACTGTAAGCCGGTTATATGAAAATCCGGTTAAACTGGAGAATTAAATAAATTGAAATTTAGATGTTTATTTGATCGCACTTTTGTTTATAGATTATGAAATACATGTACAATTGAAATAAGACATCATTTTACAGGTTATTTTATTATACAGTAAAACTTCTCGGGAGCAACCACCCTCCGTTCTGAAGAAAATCGGTCGTTGAGGGAGGGTGGTCTCTTTGAGAAGTTTCCTCACTGAGCTGCTTATAAATGTTCAAGTCAGTTTTATAAACAATGGTTTATTAGTAAAAATTAAAAAAAAAGTATACAATTTTCATCATTTTATTTAGTTATTTTAATTATATCCAAAAACAAGGTCCTATTTTTTACAATACACATTTAAGTTACTATCTTTTAAAATAAGAAGAAATATCTTTTTGTTAAGATTTTTTTCTAAATTTTTCGGAAAGTACCTCATATTTCAATTTGTTTTTAGGTTTTGTAAAAAGACTATTTATTGAAACGTCTTTCATGTTTCGCAAATTTAACATTCACTGGTATTTCTCCATTCTGTGAGTTTCTTGAACTCCTTTTAAATTACGACGCCCATCGCCAATAACCCTTACGTAGATCTAGTGCGACGATAATTCAAACCTACCAACCTACCTTAAACTTCTTGCCATCAAAGTTGGCCCCTTGCTTGTGTGTCAATGATCAACCCTAGTGATTTGTTTTTGGACGGGCGTGTCCAAGCGTTACCTTGGCTAGGGATGTCAACGTACATAATGGATGGCCCTACCTTGCAATTGTTAACTGCAGTAAAGTGAAAGAAGCTTCCTATTGACAACTCGGACAATTCGTGGAAGGGTCTTTCGAAATGATCCTTTTACCAGCAAACAGGGGGGAGGGCTGAATTTGTTCAAACTTGTCATTCTGGTTAACTCTTTCGTACGATAATATGGAGGAAGGTAATTCAAAGGACGAAAAGAGCAAACAATGACCAGTAGCTGCGGGAAAGCAAGACTTTTTGGAAAAGTGACCCCCCGGGTGAGACCTATAATGTGGTTGTAACCGGAGGTTGGCCTGGTCTGTCCGAGAGGTATTTTTAACATTAAGCGTATCGGGGAAAAAATCGGTGACTTGAAAAATTGCCCGTTTGCAGAGGTGGTCGCTTAATAGAGGTGGTATCTTGTAGAAGTTTTACTGTATATTATTAGTAGTATTTTACATTTTTGATTACGCCATTTTCGGAAAAAATCAACTTTTAAACTGTGACTGAGAACAAGCATTTAAAATTTTTAGACACATGTTCCGTTAAATCACCTTCCTTTCCACCCCTCACTAATAGTTGGGAAGGTCCAATCAATCGCCACAATCCTACAAGGACAACAAACAATTTAAACTAACTCGTCACGGGTCCCTTTAAAATCCCCCCTTTCAGCCCCTAGCTAATTCATTGGAATCCCATCATCGATCCCCACAGCCTTCCAGGGTCAACAAGTCGCCCCCCCCCCCTACTCCCCAACAAACCAAGCGTTTGAAACATGTGACACACTGAAAAACCGAATAACCAAAAACTTGAATTTTTAGCTATTTTTAATATTTTAAGGGTGGAAAATTTTCAGCCCGCTTAAAGCCGAGATCCCGTTAAACGGAGGCCGGTTAAGAGGGAGTCTACTGTACTGCTAAAATATTTAATTGTAATATTTTTTCATACGTTTCACAGTTAGCGTTTTGTTGGCTTATAATTGGGGTAGATAGTTAGGTTACACTGAGACCTTGGCCAATTTCAAATGTTACAAAATGCCACATTCATAGCTCAAACCAGACTTTGGTGTGTTTCATCTTTTTATTTACAGTGCTTATTTGCTGTTGCATTATTGTCACTTAGTATGATCTGTGTTTTAACATCTGGTGGCAACTAAGCTATTTTACTTTTGCAGAAAACCTGTTTTGTGTATTTAAAAGATTTTTTAACTTAATAATCTGTTTTGCCATTGAAATCAAGTAAAAGGTTATGTTATGTCTAAAAACAGTTTTCAGAATATGTATCTTTAAAAATATTTTAAATTTGAAAGATATGTTTTTATTCTTTTAGGCTTTAAATCTTCAAAATAATCATATTAGCAATCTACTTAGTGGAGGATCTTTAAAAGATCTAGGCCAATTATTGGTATGTATGCCATTTAAGTATAGCTATTTATTAGGCTTTTTGCTAAGATTTAAAAAAAAAAAAAAAAACGATAATCTGAGTTTTTTTTTATATTTCGTGAAATTTTATGTTTTTAAAATGCAGTTAAATAAGTCCTAATCGTAGCTCACCTGGTAATACAAAATACAATTAACCACTCTTAATTTCAAACATCACTTTGTTTATTCTGATAAATTTGTCTTTTGAAATTTTATCTCTGTCCAAAAAAATTTATCTCAGTCTCTGCTTTCTTCTGTTAACCATGGAAACATAAACTATGCAAACTACAGCTTTTATTATCAATAGGAAATCAGTATAACCCTAAAGCCACTGTCTTTTGAACAGTATGAATAGTTTCTATTCACTTTGAAATACACAATCTTAGTATGTAACTTATATGTGAACACAAAATGTAAATTTAAGATAAAATTATTTAAGTTGCTGATTTTTTTTAGTGACCAACTTCTGATCTATTGTATGAAATATCGAATAGTAATTTTAAGTATTTGTTCCATTTAATGACTTATAATAAGATCTGATTATGAAATGGTTAATTATTAAAAAAAAAATTATTGATTCTTTGAAAATTAATTGTGCCAAACAATATTCTTTCAGATTCTTAATTTGCAGTGCAATAAACTTAGTTCTTTGCCTTCTGAAATTAACTGCCTTAGTAGTTTGCAGGTATTGTAAAGACTTTACTTCATGTAATTTCAATGTTTATTGTTAAAAATTGATTTTTCTTTTACCATTTTTTAACAAATAAGTGGTTTTTTTTATGTTACTCTATGTCGTATTTTTGAATTTTCAGGTACTGAATGTAGAGAACAACAGTTTAAAGAAATTGCCGGAATCTTTTGGAAAACTTCTAAACTTACGCCATTTAAATTTGAAAAGTAAATTTAATATTTTATTCTTGCGAATAATATTTATTCATCTTGGTTTTTCATGTTTGATTATTTCAATTATTTCTACTCCAGAATTGTACTTATACAATCCAGGGATGAGTTTTTTCCGCTTTTAAGCGGAATTCCGCTTTTTAATTTTTTAGGAAAAAAATAAATCTGTGTTTTAGAAAAAGTTCAGCTTTTTCTAATTTTGCCTAAAAATTCCGTTTTTCGCTTGTTCTAATCCCTCACACACGAAAAAACCTTTCACAAAGCCTCTAAAATTAGCTAGAGGATCATCTTGATCAATTGAAATCCTAATTCGTTTATGTTATTAATAAATTTATAAACTTAATCACGGTTAAAATCGGTTGTCTGTTTCCTGCGCCTGATGAAAAGATATTCGCTACAACTGTGATGCATTTTTAAAAAAATGATTGTTTAATTTTTTCGCACCTAATTCGGTGAAACTAAATTTAAATTTCATTAAAAACAAGTAAAAAATAACAGATTCTAATAACGAAGATAAAAAATGCATCTGAATGATTGACTGTTCTCTGGCATTGTGTGATCGGAAGAGTTACTTGTGTAGCTCCAGTTCAGGCCAAGTCTGGCAACCAGAATGTTTTTTGATCAAGGATCCGATTTATGGCGTCCGTGAGTAGTGATCACAAGAACAGCTTGAATGTTAAAATACTTTTTATTTTCGTTTGAACCTTTGTTTTTCTAATTTCGCCTGTATTGGGGTTTCTGATTTTAGAATTTTTTTTTTTAAAGTTTTTTTTTAAGTTTAGACATATAGGTCGCTAGAATTTTATGGGCTTAACATAAAAATAGTTTTTAGAGCTTGGTATTCAAATATCTACTGGATGCAGAAGGAATGAAAAATGTTAAGATGTTGCAACAAGAAACTTTATAAAATTATTGCAGAAATTTTGAGGTTGGTTGCCAAGTCTGCGATTTATCCCCCTTAGAAAAAAAGTTTTCAATATTTGGTATTTCCTAACTTTCACCCATTTTTTTAAACTTGTCCAGTATAGCTAACATTTTGATTGCTTGAAGTTTTTTTTAAAATAGGGTGCTAGGCTAATATGTTTTCAGTTTTGTATTTGCTGGATTTTTTAAAGAAATGTAATAATTTTAATTAGCTTCAATTCCCAAAAGCAACTTTGATTTTGACATTTGATGCCATGAATACACTTCGATCAGCATTTCTATTCATGCCTGAAGCTTAAAAAACATAAATATAAAAATACATGTACTATAATGTAACAGCTTATTTCACGTATTAAGTATACTGCTTAAAATGTTTTTTACGCGTACAATTACGCATTTTAGTTTAAGCTTTTTTTAATTTTGCCAAACTCATGCCTGACAATCTTAACTCTAAAACATGTGTTTTATAGTTTTGTACTACTATTGTACTTCTACTTTTTACTCACACACTGTATTCAGAATAGTGAATTTTTCCTTCCCCTTTTCTTTTGTGGTACTATAGCATGAATTTTTCCTATTGACTTTATGTCATTATAAATTGAAGAGCTTAGTGGAAGAACGTGCTAAGTGACAAAAAGGTGAAAAACGCGAAAATTAGCTTTAAAGTTTTTCGTTTGCACTTAGATCTGTTGATAACGGTACTTAAAAAGCGTATAAAAAAACACCAAGTTAAAGTTTATGAAAAAGGAGAAACTTGTTATCATTAAAGAAGTTAGTAATATGTTCATTGAAGCAAATATCCAAATTTTTTCAAAAATGTCACTTAGCACATTCTTCCACTAAGCTCTTCAATTAAAAAGCATTGTTCCCATTTATTGTTTTTAAGATAGAACAGCATTAACAAAATTTTAAAAGAAAAATTAAATCTTTTTTGGTGCTTTACTTAAGATTGAAAGATGGTCAAAATAAAAATATGTGAAATACAAACTTCTAATTTAATTTATAATACAGTAATACTTTCTGTAATCTAAGCTTAAGGTTTCCGTAATCAGGTTTTTTTATGAGGATGGGTGATTAGCCCATCGTAAAAAAGCTTAAGGCCTTATGTGCCACAGGACACGAATAGGACTAGGGCTAAGGCTAATACTTTTTGTAATAATTTTTTCTTTTATTTCAGATAACAAATTACTTTCTTTCCCAGTGCCTATCTGTTCTCTAAAGAACTTAATTTCATTAAATTTATGTGATAACCCCAAAATCAAAACTTTGCCAAAAGAGTTATGTAACTTACCTGCATTGCAAGATTTGTCTATAGATGCAGAACGATTTACATATCCTAGCCAAGGTAAGCAATATTACTTTTTGTTATAGGTTTTTCGTACATATTTTTTAAAGTGTTGCAACAATCCAATAGATAATTTGCATATAATATACTATTCTTCATTATAATAATTGACAATTTTACACAGAAGTTTTACACAATTTCTTTTTTTTTTAATTGTAAATATAAAGTTTTGGATGTTAATGCAGAGCTATGCGTAAAACAATTATATTTTTACACTGAGATTTCTGACACTCATAATTGTTTTTCTAATTATTTAAAAAAAAAACTACATTTCATTCTAGTTAAGTCTCTATTTCAAATTGTTTCTGTATAAATGCAAAGTTTTGTTTTATGCTTGTTATGAAAAATAGAGAATCTAATTTTTTCTATTAATTGTTCTTAAGCGTCCAATTAATGCAAAAACTATCATTCAAATACATACAAGCATGCCTAAGTAGGAGTTATTTTAATTTTTAAAAGCACCAGTGCTTAGCCAGTTTTGAATTATATATAGTTTGATATAACAATTTATATGCAGATTTAATATTCGATTTCCAGAAGTTTGCAGTGGTGGTACCAAAAGTATTATGCAGTTTTTGTGCAGTGGTAAGTAAAAGCTATTTGTAATTGTGTTTTAGCCACTAAAAAATTAATTTTAAATTATTTAAAATAATACTTCTCCATAAAAATGGTTCTTTTCCTATTTAGTTACCTAACATGCAGTTTTACAACAGCTAAATGAAATTTATCAAAATAAATTCCTTACAAAATTGTACTGCAATCTTATTATTTTTTTTTATGCATGGAGGTTGTAGTTTCAAAACTTGAGTTCTCCAAAGTATAACTAACCGGTCCTTTCATTGATGACTTTAAAAAAAATTGTGATCAATTGGACAAATTCCAACTGTACAGACCCTATATTTTCGTTATTCTTTGGAGAATGCGAGTTTCGCAACTACAACATTCATATCAATTATGCTATTTCTTTTCAGATATGAATCACTATTCAAATATTTCAGTTTTGATAGATATTTCATAACCATGGCATAAATAGAATTAAGTTATAAATTTTTTTAAATTATTTTTCAGAAATTGGTAAAGACTATTCACCGCCAATATGTATTACAAATGATGATGTTGATAAGGATCAAGAACTTTTAGAATGTGAACAACGTTCAGTTGAATCCTCACCACTTGCAGTAATTTTTTTTTTCAATATTAACTGAAACTTTAAAACAAGTTTTTTTTGTTAAGAGTTTTAATAAATATTAATTTCTCAACTTTTCAATGGGTTAAACATGATTAAAAATGTATTACTGTGTTTAAATAATTCAACTAACAGGTTTTTTTTTGTATCAGTGTACTGTATTGGAGGATATACATGGCTGTTTAATTAACAATATCAAAAATCATGATTTACTAGCACATTTTACTGATTACAACTGCATAGAAATTAATTTTAATGCTTATAGACCACCAATTCATCAGTTTTTAGCCAGAAAGATACCATATGCAGTAGATTCCCTCTTAACCGGCTTAAACGGGACCGATGGTAAGCCGGTTAAACGAAAATCCGGTTAAACCGGAGAAATTAAATAAATTGAAATTTAGATGTTTGTTTGATTGCACTTCTGTGTATTGATATTTGCCTAATGAAATACATGTACAATTGAAATAAGATGTAATTTTTCAGGTTATTTTATATATTATTAGTAGTATTTTGCATTTTTGATTACATACCTTTAAAAAAATCTGATCTTTTATTTGTCGAAGTTTGGAAATTTGACAGTCGATCCCCACAGCCTTCCAATGTCAAAAAGTGCCCCCCCTCCCCCCATTCTCCCGAACAAACCACGCGTTTGAAACATGTGTGACACTGAAAACCGATTGAAATAACCAAAAACTTGTAATTTCAGCTATTTTTAACATTTTAAGGGTGGAAATTTTCAGCCCGGTTAAAGCGGAGATCCGGTTAAACAGAGGCCGGTTAAGTGGGATTCTACTGTATCTACAATTAAACTGAAAATTTCAAAACGGTGAGAAAAGCAACCGAAAATCAGAATGACTTCAAATTTAATTGAGATATTATTGAAGGTGCCAGAAAGCAAATGACATAATAAAAAAATAATTCTAAATTTTTGAAACAGCTGATGCTGTAAGCATCATAATTTCAATAATTATCATATGATAATCACAATTATTTAACCCAAATTAGTATATTTTTTATTTTCCTTAATTTCAAAATGTATTATAATCTCTATTATTCAATTTCCATTAACTTCAACTTATTAAATTGTATAATTAACTATTTTCATTGAGAGTCTAATTATAAATTTTTATATAAAATGTGTTTTCAATGCTTTTGTTTCAGGCAATTAGATTGCAGCACTACAATAAAATTATTTGGCTCATTGCATGTTGTTTTAAATGTGATATCACAATTAATTTGGCTTATATTGTTTTACTATTGTTGTAGGCATCGTACCTTCAGTACCAAAGAACAAAGGCATGTAGCAGCTTCATTATTTTAGTTTTTAATTAACTATTTTTGTTTTGTTGCTTTAACTGTTGCTGTGATAATAATACCACCCTGTTAAAAAAGTTCCCAGAATAACCACCGTGAAGCGCTCTCATCATTTCAATTTGAATTTTTTTTTTGTTGGTAAATCTGTTGTTGATATTCCCTCCAAATCTTAGCGTCATAGCTTGACATTTGCAAAAGTTACGTGTAGCCAAGAGTGCATCTATCTCTGTGTATGTTCTCGATTTTTTGGAAATGGATTTAAATTTGCAACAATGAACTTGTATAAAATTTTGCAGATGTATCCATAGGAAATGTTTTATCTTCCGTTATCTCTCTGATAGTTAATTTGCGGTTATTAACCAACTTTTTTTGCGGCTCTTGACCTTTTATTTTATCAATGTTTGCATCGGTTTTAGATATCGATGGTCTGGCCGCCATTAAATCCATTTTTTACGCAAAATTTGATACAAGTTCGTGAGTCCATCAAAGATGGTGAACGCATTGGCAGACCATATACATTGTAAACCGATGAAAACATTGATAAAATAAAATAATTAACCGCAAATTAACCATCAGGGGGATAGCAGAGGACTTGAACTTGTTTATGGATCCATCCTCAAAATTTGATACAAGTTCGTTGTTGCAAATTTAAGTCCACTTCTAAAATTGTAAAAAATTAAAAAACACACAGAGATAGATGCACTCTTTTCTACGTAACTTTTGCAAATGTCAAGCTATGACGCTAAGATTTGGAGGGAATATCAACAACACAACAACAGATGTACTAACTTATCCATAAAAGAAAAACTCAAATTGAAACGATAAGAGCTCTTCACGGTGGTTATTCCGGGAACTTTTTGATCAAGGTAGTATTTAATAACTTATTAAATTCACCGCACATCAAAAAGTGCTTCACTGCATGCATGGATGTTGTTGATATTGTTGTAAGTTCGCTTCATGTTTGTGTGGCTATATAAATGGATGTAAATTAAATGCTTAAAGGCATTTTGCACAAAGTTGCATACTTAAATCTATTAAGAAATAAGAAATCATGAATTTTAATATAATCACAAAATTAACACGTATTTTCTGCACTAATTGCTTTGTAGACTGCTTCGAATTTGAAAGCAAACATAATTCGGCACTACAAATACATCTGTGCATTTTTAAGTACTTATAAAGTGCATTTAGAGTTAAAACTAATCCATTAAAATCCTATATGGGCATTTTGTTCATGTTTTATACCTTCTTATCATATCTTTGTTTACACATAATATTCTTTTTGGTCATTTGTAATTACTAACTAACAACAATAGTGTGAGATTGTGTAGGTTCTCTCTGTCCTTTTGACATGTATTTGTAATGAGAACTACCTAAATGTATTTTACGAGTTTATATAAAGCATTTTTTGTGTTTAAGTTGTTGTTATATGCTGTGTGTAACTGTGTTTGGTACTTGCTGAATGTTTTTTTTCTACAAGTCTTTTTATTACTTTTTGTTTTTGTGAATATTAAGTCAAACTTCTGCAGAATTATTTTTTTTACTCTATCAATGTTCAAACTAGATTTGAACATATTTAAAGTTAACTAGTAAAAATTTAAAGAAGTGTAAACTTTGACAATTTTTTCACCAATTCAACTTAAGTTGCCTCAAATGTTATCTGTCTCAGTTTAATATTTATTATGCATTTTTCTGCATTACAATGATCAAATACGATTGTTGTTATCCATTTTACTGTATTACATGCAAGTTTGTTTAAAAATCAATGTGTGTGTTTTTTTAATCTTTTGATAATTTTTAAGCTAACAATTATTTAAAACGATTGATTAACTGTTTACAGTTATTCTATTATGTGACAAATTATCGATAAATGAAAGTAGTTAGTCCAAGGACATTAGACCATGTAAAACCAAAATGTTTTGATCAAATTTTGTCTTCTAATTTTTATGTTTTAACTTTTTTCACCTGATTAAAAATATTGAAAACTATGTACAGGAGAGACGACAACAAGAATTACTTTTAATGGAAGAAGCGTTTAAAGAAAATTTTGCTGCCCAATCAAATGTTACAGCTGACACTTCAATACGCCGTAAAAAGTTACTGGAAGACATTACTCAGGTTTCAAAACATGTTTATATTGAAATAACCTAATTTCTATTTAACTAACTAAACTCCGTGCCAACCTAACTTAGTTAAAATTAAATAGCAAAAAGGCAAGAGGAAAAGCGTGATTGGTAAGTTAGTTTGAAACTCTTGTAAGGTAATATTTACATACAAAATGATCTTAATACAATTTAACCAAAGTAAGCTTGTCATTCTGATAAAATTGCGAAATGTTCTCAAATAATATTCAAATCTGTTAGACCTTAAATGAAATGGATGTTTTAAAGATGTTTTTTGGATGAATTCACAAATAATTTATGGAACTCTTTACATCTGGGAAGGATCTTCTCCATGGCATATTTCTATTTACCCAACTTAGGTTGGCAAGGAGTGCAGTGGAAGCAGTGTAAATGTTTATATTTATTCAAATAACCACATTTCTATATATTGTATAGAAACAATGTATTTAAATTAATTCTAATTACACACATTTAACAAAAAATTGGAAAATTATATTTTTTCGTTGTAATTGTGTTATTTCTACATCTACTTTAATTCATGTTCTACATTTTAGGAACAAGAAAGAATGGAATGCGAAATAATGTTACTTCAGAGTAAAAAAGATAAAGAGAAAAAGAATCTTCTGGATGTCCTTACAAATGGTAAATTAATCGTTTCAATAAAAAAAATGAAATTAAACGTATTATATATGTTGTATTTTTAATTATGTTTCTGGATTCTAATTACATAGCATTTTATTATTTTAAGCTTTTAAATTTAATTTGAATATATTTTTGTTCATGTTGACTTAATAAAAGGTTTTAAATGGAGGCAAGTATTACAGGAAGCTTCAAAAATAGTCAACTAATTGTTTTAATTTTCCACTATTTATTCATTTTTAAAAATTGATGTCTAGGACATGTTTTGTATTATTATTTCAGATTTTCTTTAATTTGTCTATTTTTTCTACTTTAAAAAAGAAATTTAGTTAAACAAATGTACTAATTTAACATTGTTCTGTATGTTACAGTTGAGATTCATTCTGCGCAGCTGATTGAGCAGTTGATGTGTCTTAATGATCGAACACAACAACTCGAAAAAATGGCTGCTGTTTTAGAAAGAGATAGGCGAGTTTTATTTTTTTACTTGAATACTTTGTTACTTTGCTTAATTAATGATCCACTGAATTTTGTATTGATCATCAAAACTTGTTCAAATCAAACTTTAATTACTAGTGTAAATTTTTATTCTGAATGGTTTAGGCATCCTTTTTCGACTTTTTATGAATTGAATGATACTTTTATTTTTTGATGGTTATTGTAAATTCTTAATAATTTAGTGTATTATCAAGTCAATGCAAAATCAAATTATCCAAGGCCTGCATTTTTCTATTTACCTAACTTGAATAAAAAATAATGATGTACACTTCTTTTATGAATGTTGCTACAGAGGTTTTTTTTACTATTAAAAGTTATTTGAAAAGAGAAAACCAATTCAAACACATTCATATTTGTTCAGTTATTTCTTTTCTAACTTTATTTTTTAAGTAATAAACTTTTTAGCGGTACAATGCATAAAAAATGCATTTTCATTTTAGTTAAATTTTAATTTTAATTTTGTAGTGCGTATTTAACAATGTTGTTTCAATTTTCTTTGCAAAATTGTAATTATGTCACTACAAATAATTTATGTATTTTCTGAAAATTTCTTTTGTGCAGACATTTTTATGATTTGTATGATAATTTTATATATTTTTAAAATATGTATGAAAAATGTTTTTTTTTCTTTGTAATCTTTGTTTATACAAATATAGAATTGAAAATGAAGAAATATTTTCCATTAAACAAGAAAAGCTAGAACAAATTCGAAAAAATGAAATTTTAGGTAATTAAACTTTTTGTTGCTTTTAATACATTTACTTTACTGTATGTATAGCCAAAAACATCTATATTTTTTATTTTTAAAATTTAAAATATAGATGTAAAAAAGATTATGAAAAAAATTCCATTAATAAACTATGTTTATCAATAAAATTATATCAAAAATGTACATGTATCAGTAAAAAACTCAACTGCCATTAATTGCAAATAAGAGACAAAATACATTAACACAATTTTTTTTTATGTAAGAGGATATCTATTCACTGTAATTGAAGTCACTAAGTACATAAGCACTTCAATAAATTTGTGCAAATGTTTATTATATTTTTTCATTTCAGTTTAAATACGCTTGATAAAAATTATATTAATTTAACAGTAATCCTCATTATTGTATTAATTTTTTTAATGCTTTGCTCTTAATTTTACCTCAGAGGCAATGACTGAGGCACTTCAGTGTGAAAATAGATGTGGCAAATATGAACAAGAAAAGCTTTATATGGTGGAGAAATTACAAAATGAGTAAATATCCTAATATTTATGCTCAAATGAATAACTGCAATTTTTTTTAATAACAGTTTTTGTGCGCAATAAAAAAAAAACTAAATTGTTTTATATTAATTATTTAATTTTTCAGGGAAAATGAGAGTAATATGAAGTTATTTACTATTTTTCAAGAGCGAGATATTGATCAACAGATTATGATTAATACTTTAATTGAAGAGGTATGAGATTAGGTCTTTCTTGGTAATTTTTATCATTCGCGCCATATTTTTTGCAGATTTTAATTGAAATATTTTAACTTTCAGGAACAATTACAAAAGGAAGCTTTCAAAGTACTGCAACTACAAAAAGATATACAACACCAAGAAATAGCTCATCAAGTTAGGACAAACATATTTTTGTATCTTTTGTTTATGATAACTTAATGTACTAAGGTTAAATTCTATTTCACTTCAAAAATTAATAGTGTATACTGATCAAAATCTAAACATTTGTTAATTTCTCACTCATTGAATCACTTAACTATAAAGTTGAATAGCATACAAACAAGTCTTCTTTCAGTGATATGTTAACTTAACTATAATAATTAAATTTCTTTGCCAGATTCACTTGATTGAAAAAGAACTATCTAATCTTACTGTAGCAGAACTTAAAAAGAAAGATTTAAAAATAAGTTCAGAACTTGTGAGTATTTTTCAATATGTTTTAAATTTCAGTTTTTTTGTCATTGTTAATGCATTGCTATGATTATTTCATTAAACTAAACTTCAAATTTGTTTTAATTTTTTTTTATCGTAGTATTTTTTTTAAATATTTGTAATGAATGTATGGATGTTTTAATAATTTGTTACATCATTAACTGGATTATTTAAATTAATGGTTTAATTGCAATTAATTTAATTCAGATAAGAGAAATACCAAACCAGATATGGTACTAGCATAGTTTAGAATATTTCTATCAATTTTTTTTAAATATTCCATTTAAAATTATAGGGATGAGAAGTTCTAGCATTGCGATTTTAAAAGATTCACTTATCTATGAACTTTACTTTAAATGAATGTGTGTGTGTGTGTTCAATCATATGATTATGAACAAGGAATAATTCCAATTGGTACTTATGCACAAATAAAATTTATTTAAAATTCAGTCCATTTATATTTGTATGTCTTTAATTGCTTTATAGAATGTACTGGCAGACCATCGAATAGCTTTAGCTTCTTTATTGTCAGACCTTCTAACTGCAAAGGAACAACGTGAACTAGAATTGAAGGATAGATTGGTAAGGAAACATTTCCTTCAATAAACTAAAACTATTATGAATTATTGTTTTGAATATTTGCTTCAACAATTTTTTTTCCTTTTAGGTACAAATGGAACTGAAGCGAGAAGAAGAATCTGAAGATTATTGGCTTATACAATATCAGAAACTTCTTGATCGAAAACCTAAAGGAATTTTAGCTGCTGTAAGTTTTGTTTTCATTAAACTAATAAGTAAAAAGTAATATACTTGTAATTTATAAATTGTTATTTTTTTAGGAACTTGGAATTGACAGTGATGTAAAAAGTGTTCTCTTGGATGTCCCGGCTGTTGAATTTCTACCTTTGTTTGCATCTAAAAGAATAACATTTTCGAATTTGCTCAGGTTTAAAGTTAAAGACTTGAAAAAGGTTAGTTTTAACTTTACTACTCTTCGTTATTAGAGCTGAACCCCTATATATTTTTATTTAAATTTAATTTTTCTTGTAATCAAACTGTTGCTGAAAATTTAATTTAAGATCACATGTCAAGTGTTTTAAGTTTTTGCCTCAAAAGTTATCCAAAACTTAATAATTTATTAATTTTTATTTCACAAAAGTCAAATTTGTTTAAGCAATAAATGTGTTTCACTAGTGGGAAATTGTAAAAAAATATCCTGATTAACTTGTGTGCCAAAAACTTAAAATGTCAATTTTTAAAATCTATTTCTGTCTCTTAACATTATACCCTTATTTATAAAATAAATCAAAGTCGATATTGAGGTGTGCTTGGCAAGTAATTACAATCGAAAACTGGTTTCTCCCTTGTTTCTTCTTCTGCAGTTCAAGCCTCAGGCTAGTGTCTGGCTTGAATCTCGATCATATTGATAGTAAACCTGTTCACCGCATAAGAACGAAGGCAAAACTAATTTCTTAATGCCAGTTTAGCCAGTCGATGAAGAGGTTCTTTCCTTGCACCCTTCATATTTAAGTTCTGTTTTAAATAAAAATGGCAATCATGTTTCACACAAAATAATGTAGTTTCCGTTTTGGAAAATATAAAACTTGCACTTTAAGTAAAACAATCGATTGTAAATTATTTGATTTAATGTGAAACCATTTCAAATTCTCAGCTTAAATTGAATCGGTGAGTGTAGAAACCACTTCAGTCAAAAAAAATCCGAAAACTCGTTTTCAATGAAAATAAGCGTAGAAAAGCAAGATGCGTGTTGGGTGCAAAACTTATGTTAGTCTGTTGAGTAGTTCCGTAAATACAGGACGTTGTTTTAAGTGTTTAGTGTAGAAATAGAGGAGGAGATATTGCGTTTTTTCTCCCTCCTGAAAAATTTGAAATTTGTGACTGACGTTGCTTTTGCACTCACCAATTCAATTATTATCAAAACCTTCTATATAGATGGGTATTTTGGATGATGCCGTTTGTGAAGCAATATTGGATAAAGCCCAGGAGCACTATAAAATGCTGAAACTTGGTGGAGAGAAGTATCCCATCCCACAAATATTGGACGCTCCTGAACCATCTGCTCCACCTAAATCTGAGAGCTTTGATTCTCTTGAGAACATGACCGAAAGAATTTCCGATTCTTCAAGAAGTCCCGATGAGGAGCCTACTGCACCACCTATTTCACCTGAGACAGAAACAAAGCTATGGTGCCAGACTGAATGCGTTATTTGTTTCGATTCTCAGGTAACAAGATTTTGCTTTTGGAATTTTTCAGTATAGCTCTAGTTCAGTGGTTCCCAACCTTTTCTGAACCATCACCCTTCCTAAAATGTGTAACTAATAAAGCAGTTTTATTATTTTAAACACTTACTGTACCATATATAAAAACAACCAAAGCAGCTTTATATGGTCACTCTTAAATAAAAAAAAATTAAATATATATTTCCAACAGATTTTTCAAAGAGCAAAAGTCAAATAAATAAGATCTTTAAACTGGATTCTGGAAAATTTAAGAGAGTTGATAGTAAAAATTGATTGGAGGGGTGTGGTTAGAGAATGGTTCTACTGTTCAGTATTATTTTAAATTTCTCCCTTTAAATACTTATTGCCCCCCCCCCAACTATTTATTGCCCCCTTGATAGCACAAATCGCCCACTTGGGGGTGATCACTCCCGAACCACTGCTCTAGTTGAAAAATGCCATAGTTATGATGTATAATTCTCATATTATTAAATCCATAAGTATTTTCTATTATACTCTGTCTTTTCTTAATATTTTATGCAATTTCAGTAACACTTAATAGCATCCATCCATTCTATCTTTCTTTTTTACACTGTAGATTGGGAATGGTTTGTCTCAAGAATAGCAGATTCCATTAAAAAAAGATAATTTAACCTAATTCAAACTAGATAAAATAGTTCTAATACATTTATAGATGGTAAATGGATCTTAATTAAGTATAATAGATAATAAAAATATCTTATCTACCTACAAAAACAACTTCTAGGGCTGTCACTGCATACCATTGACTTTATACTTGATTAATTTTTTGGCTTATAAGTCCAATCTCATTGTTAGTTATTGAAAAGGTTTTTTTTTTACATAAAGTGTATGTGATCTAGTAAAGTGAAAAGTAAGTAATATGGAAAGATGCAAGTAAGTTATATGGTAGTTGTATGTAAGTTATATGGAAAGTTCGAGACAAATTTGTGTCAATCAACAGCAATATGACATTTTCTAAAAGATCCTTATCAGTTCTCTTTGCGAGAGTAATACTTGCAAGTCAGTCGTTAATGGTAGACATCATTTGAAGCTCTTAAAAAGATCAGTACAAATCTATATACAAATAAACAATTCGAGAACTATTTCAAAAATAATTTGAATAAATCAATAAGAAAAAACAAATACAATACTTAACTTTTTTTCAACATTTAAACAGGCAATTATTTGATGAGTCAATAGGGTAGACTAGCCAGTGAATGAACATTTAAGGCTCTGCGTTCGCCAGTGAATGAACACCAGGATATAATGACCAGGACAACCAACCATAAGTCAAATAGCTTCCTACTACATGGGAGGAAGTCAGTGTTGCCAATCCATCTAGTGGAATGATTTTCAATCCTTATTTTTTTAATTATATTTAGTATTTACCAAATTTTTCATTCACTGGGGTCTGTTCACTCACTGGTCAGTCTACCCTACTCAAACAATTGTGAATATTTTATGCATTGAAATTGTTTCTTTAAATTATTTTTAGACATCTGCTGTATTTTTGCCTTGTGGTCACGTATGCTGTTGTCCTGGATGTTCACCCAAAGTCGAGCTCTGTCCCATGTGCCGTACAACTATTACTTCAAAATTCATACTTACTATTTCCTAAAACTTTTACAAGCAATCTTTGATGTCTTCTTTAAATATTTACAAATGCAATAAGTTACAATTATTATTTCGCAACACATGAATCAACTCAAATTGTTCCTTCTTCGATGTTTGCATGCCATTATTAAAATAGCTGTATTTGTATATGTACATTTTTGATCACTATTTTATATTTTAAATGTTACTGTTTGTAAATATCTAATATTTTTTAAAGCTTGTTGAACATAAAATTTATGCTTGGAAAACTTTTCTTGAGTATTTATAAGTAATAATTAAGTGCTGTGAACAGCTTAGAAATTTATACTACATTTTACACTAATAACAAATAAGTTTCGACAGAAAAGTATACAAATTTGTAAAAATGCAAAGCAAGCTAACATTTTTCAAGAAACAACCCTCAAGTTTTTGGAACGAACTTATTAGCTTTGTATATTCTAATGTGCTGACAGGAACATAGCCAGAGGGGAGGATAGATATGGCAATGTTGTAACGTTCCCTCCTGAAAATCTTATTTACATACTATGAAATTATATTTTAAAAATTGCATATCTTTTCATGAATTGAATTTCTGCCTTCTCTCCTGTGTATCATGAATCCGAATATGGACCGTAAATAGGCACCGTTAGGGCAAATCAGCTCTTGGAAAGAAATTTGAGTCACTTGAACTCTGGACTGCTCCAAAGTTCTATGTTAAAAGATAATTTCGAAATTTCATTACACATGCTTTGCCACATTGTAGCAATAGGTCAAAAAGTGTGTCACAAAATTAAATCTTATTAACAGGCTGTTAAATAGTTTTTTTTATTAATTGCTTGGAACGTGGAATATGATTTTCAAATAGGACAAATCCTGGCTGACAAACAGACATGATATTGTAACACAAAACAAACAATTTGAAAATTGCAACTTGATTGTTACAAACTTATAATCAAAAATACTATACGATTATGATTGATAATATTAAAAATGAATGATTTGTTTAATGAACACTCCCGACTACCCAATTGGCTTGTCTCAAGTGATATTGCTCCCAGCTTTTATTCCTTAACTTCTTTCGTTCGATGCTCTGTTCCTGCATGACATTGATTTACAAATTGAGGATCAAGATTTTTTTTTTAATTCAGTATATTTCCCTGCCACTCAAGACTTAAAGCAAGCCCAATCTAGCCTCTGACAAACAGATCTTTAACACAGATATTTCCTTCTATTTGTATACTAGCTCTCATAATCGGTTGTAGTGTTATTAGCCTTCGTTTGCCAAAAGTTCAGATATTTATCCAGTTAGTTTATAGTTCATCTACGTTGTTTATAATTCAGCCACACTGTTTCAATGGAAAGAGTTGTTAATTTAACGGAATGTTTCATTTGAGCGGAAACAGATCTCTAGAAATGCAACCTATTTCTTATGAATTTTCAAAGCTCTTGAGCTGTCTGTTGAAATTGATATAACTTTAAATAATTTCCAGAATATTTTTAATTTATCATTTTCACATTATTAACTGGCATGCTTGACAAATTTCAGTTCTTTTTTTATTTCAAAACATCTATTGAAGATTAACAATTAAAAAAAAAAAAAGTTAGTTAAAATAATTTGTATATTAAGCCTCCACTTCTGAAACTACCTTTTATTACCCTCATCCAGTGTTCGTACTCGATCTATGATAGTGAAATTCAGAAGTGCAGCAATGTAAATTCATGAGAAAATAGGGAATAAAATGAATTTGTGTGTTTATTATTGCATTGGTCTTGTGACTTAGACCGGGAATGAAGAAAACAGTGGGTGTAAATACTGAGGAAAATTTGAGGCTTTGGGGAAGCCTTTCTTAGGTGATTTTTTAAATTTCCGTGACCTTTCTTTTAATTTCACGACTTTTATACCAGTAGACATACTTGATAAAGTACGAGAGAAAACATATACTGATCAAGGAGAAAAATGATTCTTTATGTCTTTTTTCAGGAGAAGGGGTGAAAATATCAGGAGATGATACACAAATTTCAGGAGTTATAAGGGCCCTTAAAAAATAAAAATGAAATTCAGGAGTTTTTCAGGAATTTCGGGAGGCGCACGAACCCAGCTCATCAAGCCTAACCCAAATAAGCACCATCCATACAAAAAAAAACTTTTATTAAGACATAAAACATAAATAAATACACAACACCAAACAACTCAATCAACCTTCCTCCTCATCAGAGTCTATATCTATGACCTCAAAGGGTGCCTGCTGTGGTGCAACTTGTGGGGCTGGCCCCTGGTTATTTGGCTGTTGTTCATCTTCTTCATCATCCTCTTCTTCCTCCTCTTCAGGTTCTTCAACAGGATTGGAGGCCCTTTTGCTGCTCACTTTGGCCTGTTTCTTCGATTCCACGCTCTTCCGGAATTCTGGAATAGGGTAGATTGTGGAGGTTAACTCTCTGACCGATTGATTTGCAGAATTGTGAGGTTAGGTTATGTTTGAATTATCATCACACAAGGGCTATTTTCAACGGGCTAAGTATTTTAGAACCAGAGTCAAGTGACTAGCCGACACCTGAATAGGCACCCAACGCAACCGTTAAAGCGCTTACATACGCAGCGTTAGGATTTTGAAGGATATTTAACGCACACTCCCTTATAAGGGGTATTATTCGTCAGACATTTGGGTTGCATGGGCCGTTTATAGGTCGGCAGTTATTTTGGCGATGCACGGACCAGAACCTGGGACCTTTAGCATGCTAGGCGAGTGCCTAACCGAATGGGCTCTCCAGTCCGCAAAATTGTGAGACTTTTCCCTAAATTACCATTTAAACTTTCAGTTTTTATAGTAAATGGGTTTAAAGGACTCCTCAATACATAAAAAATTACAGGTTATATAAGAAAAAAAATCTGTCCCTAGACAGTTCTATATACGCCTTTAACCCTCAGGTGGTTAAATAATTTGTTCAATTTTCCCATACTGGTTTTGAAAATTATATGATTTAGTTGAAGTAATGCTACACTTGGATTATTGGGTTAGGTTGAATTTTCGTCACACTACAGCTACATGAGGGCGATGGCATAATTTGAAACCACAGCCGTGCCACAAGCTGACACTTTAGTAGGCACCCAAAGCAACTTTTTTTATGGGTGGCATTATACACAACGTTGGGACTTTGTTTACAATTCTTTCTTCATTTATTTTAGTTTAACTAATACCTTTTAAAGAGTTGTGCAAAGGTGGAATCAAGAAGTCTAGATCTAGATCATCCAAAGCATCAAATATATCTTTGGCAAGGAGACGTTTACGGTTAGCATCCTGAGAAAGACTATTAGCACTATAAAAAGAGAAAAAAAACTATTATATAATTTTTATCTCAAAGAGTAAAATGTAATTATATGTTTTATGTTAATATTTTGTTTTCAGAATAATATAGTGAATAAAATGAAATGAAGTATTAGTAATACATGACTAATTAATGAATCACTTATTAAACAAAAAACATGCATTTTTACCTTGATGTTGCGTACAGTACAAATACACTAGCTGCTTTATTCAATGCTGCTTTGGCTGCTTCAGTGACTTTAACACCTTCTGGTATCTAAACAAAATAAGAAATTTGGATGTTTGGTTTACAGTTTGACTTTGAAATATATTAAGAGAAATACTTAAACAATTTTCAATAAATTTGTTACAAACAAATAAAACACAAAATTGTTAAATTCTACATACTTATAAATTCAATATTTTGACAGTTACTTATAACTAATTTACAGTACTTTATGTTAGAAATAGCAGATGACAACAAACTTTAAAAAGCTAGTAAATATAGAAATTAATCTAGGGAATTACCATAAACAAAATATCATTCCTTGTATAAGGATACAAGGAAGTGCATTGTTTGTTCAAACTGGTATTAAAAAAACATGTGCGGAACACAATAGGACTTATGACTGTAATTCATTAGGGTTTTTAAAAAATTGAAATACATTTAAAAAATATATAGATACAAACTTACAGCTTCTTTTACAATTTTTGTGATGGCAGTAAGAGGTAAATTAAAATCTTCAACTTTTTGAGCCATGATCCTGAAATAAATAAACTAAAAATAGTAAGTGCCATATCGTCAATAACTTAAAACAAAAACAGTAGTTTGAAATAATATGCTTAGATTAAATCTTCAAGCAATATGGCTGTGCAATATAAGAATTAACTTTCGTGGTAAAGATTTTTAAAAAATTAACTGTATTTTTCAGATGTATTAAGGGTAAGCAAATTTCCAGGCATTCTTTTATATAGGAAACCGCATTTAAACCAGCGCATAAGACTATGATCTCATATACTAGAGATTGAAAGCTATCGAAATATTTTTTGAGATAGCAGTGTTATTAGAAGAATTTAATGTTTAATATATTAAAATATACTTAGGATTTCTTTACATACGAGTCAGAAAAATCCCTTTTGAAACAAAATTCAATATATTTTACATATATTTCGGCAATTTTAAATTAATTGCAATGATTTAAAATGACATTTCTATTACACATTAAAAAAGCGCGAAACGATGAAAAATGTCAACAATAACAAAGAAGTTATTGCATCACCTCAGTTCACTGTGAATAAGCTTTTGACGGATCAAAGAGGAGTAATATGGCGAGCTTACAAACTTCAAATCTTTCCACTTTTCCAGTTTTTGAGAAAAATAAATTACATTTAAGCAATGAATTTATATTTTGATTAAAAAATAATAAATTATTCCACACTTTCCGACACGCCGCAGTAAAAATATAAATACTTAATGACTAAATGGCAACAACTAATAATTTGCAAAAAAATTTCTTTCTTTCAACAAATTTTAATTTTCTAAATTTCACTTGTCAAACATATTAGTGGACATAGATCTGGTAAGTTTTGCATCTTGGTATGCTCTTTTATAAAATGTACACAATTGTATTCATATTATTTCTTTTCTAGAGGCTTGCATTTCGAAAATATTTTGCGGTGTACCCAGGTTTGACTCCAGCATTCCATTTGAATAGCAGCTTCCCTCATAATCTGGTAAAATTCGTCCCAAATTTACTTAATTTGGTGGTTATATATCCTGTCCTTGATTCCCAATTTCTTTTTTAATATATTTTTCATACTATTACTCATTATTATCGAAGTTATTCTTGTAGCGTTTCAAAATAACCGTATGTATGTCAAAAACGCAATTTAAGCTTCTGTTGTTAAAGTTCTATTAAAAGCGCAATTTTGCATAATTTTTTTGCTACCATATATTAAGTTAATTTACGATAGGTTATTTGCTATTTTTTTACTACGATTCTTTTCATAATAATGTAATGTCTTAATGTGATTTATCTTTTTAATCCCAGCAACAAAACAATGTGTTGGGATTAGTGTCCAACAAAAACAATTCACAATGGTGTATGACTTCTAACTCATCTTTTTGTAGTTCATTAGTCTTCTATTAGCCATCAATATTTGTATTAGTTTATGTACCTAACAAAATTTGAAACATTATTTGTTAAAGGGCAGTCCTTTGGCAAAACTTGCAAATTAAGTAGCCGCTGGGCCTGATCTAGGAAAACAAACTGCAGGCACAAAAGATTTGAAGGTCTGCTACGAATTATTTTCTAAAAAAAGCAAATACTTGCCCGTTATGGAAGGGCTTGGTTGGCTGATGTAAAATCTCCCTTTTTTACATCTCCCTTATTACATTGATAAGACCATTCACGGTAATTCAACGAGTCAGGAGGGTAGGAAGACCTCGCAGTCTACTCTAAATGTCATGTTCAGCAAGCCTCTTCCGAATATGTTTTGCAGTGTGTGGAACCCCCTTTGTGATGTGCCCCCTTTTAAGTGATGACCTTTCACCCTTTGTGGTTATTGATTTTCTAAGAGTCGATGGTCTTTTGGACTTGGTCTGACTTGTCTAACAACAGTAGGATTAGCCACAACAACACTAATACAATGCAAAGTCAAAGTTAAGCTTGAAACAAAATGAAGGACCATACAATTTACTGAAATTTGTGGTGCCCATGAAATTTGGGTGCTTTATGAAAGATCAAGCCAGAGTAACCAGATTTGATTCCAAAATGTTTATAACTGGTTTACCATTCTGCATTGTTCGTGTTGTCCAAAAATTATTGCAATCAAGGAAAAAATAGACTAAATTTGATTCGAATAAATACCATTTAATCCATCATACTAATAAAAACCATCATACTAATAAAAAAATAATTTCGTGTGAAAAAATGCATAAAATATAAAGAGATTCTGGACCAGTTATGTTATCGTAACAATAATTTATTAAAAATTACAATGTGACTGTTTTAATCTGAACTGCCAAAATAAAGAATCGAAACTTGAAGTAATAGAAACTAGAAACAGATATGTAAAAAATATGTTTTAGTCTCCTGATTCCAGTGACCTTATAAATGAGACTTTGTTGGATTTTGCATGTTATTAATATTTTGTTGTAAAGCCTTTTCATTAATATGTACAAGTATAAAAAGTTTAATGTCGTAAATATTTTTGTGATAGCAAAAATTGATTCCCCGGGGAGTGAAGAAATGAGTTCTTCTGAGGAAGTGTCGTGGATTTCTTGGTTCTGTGGTCTTCGAGGAAATGAATTTTTCTGTGAAGTAAGTTCATCTTTGCCACCAGCATTCATTAATAAAATTGTGCATTCAATTAATTAAATGTGTATCGTGTGCCTTTTAAGAGGTCTGTAAACATTTAATTTTCTTCTAATTTGGCAAAATGACCCCAAAAATTACCTATATAATTATGTATTTCTTTGTATTCCTTAACTAATAGGTAAAACTTGGCTCCTTATCCAGTCAAAACTAGATTTTATGAAGTCAATGTTAAGGCTACTAAAGCCAATCATATATCAGGAAATGTGTCAACTTTAGTGCTTTGAATAACTCCTGTGTATTACCATAAAAACTTGTAATGTTACTATGAAATTACTTACTTGTAATGTTACTTACTACCTACTTTATGACAGCTTAGTCCCGTATTAAGTTATGCGACAGTATATACGACATTAAGTATGTACGACATATTTAGTCCCATATTAAGTATAACTACTTTAAAAAAATGCTAACTAGTTCTGATTGTTGTAATCCTAAATCAAGGGTCGGCATATTTTTTAAAAGGTTAAAGAAAAGTTAATTTGCTGCTTGTATTCAACATAAGAACCTATTAACGGAAATGGATTTTGCAAAAGTTGCTACTTCTTACTAATTTAGAATTCTGTTCTTTTTCAGGCTGTTTCCCGTTTAACAATAAATCAAAAAATTAACTTAAAATAGGCTTCAGTAGTTACCCATATGCTTAATATGCTTTTTTAATTACTACTTTTTTATGATATAAAGAGATAGAGAAATAAAGCCAAGATAGTTGTAGTTTCATGAATTAAAATTTAATTTATTGCTTGCTTACATATTTCGTTCCTTACTTTGTTTGCTTATTCAAATACAGTAAAACTGCCTAAAATGTATGTTCGTTTTTTTTCCCCATCTTAATAGGTCGATGAAGATTACATTCAAGATAAATTTAATCTGACTGGCTTGAGTGAGCAAGTGCCACACTATCGCCAAGCTTTGGATATGATTTTGGATCTAGAGCCTGGTAAATGCTTTTGAAAATATTGTACTTTTTGTGTGTGTGTGTGTGTATATGTTACAAATTTAAAGCTTTAAATTGTGAAAAAGAAAACTTTTTAAAGATTAAACTCTAGATGGTTGCAGTTATTTTGACAACGTCCTTTTTTTTTAAATATAGATTTGTTTAGAACGAAGATGTTTGGTTATTTAAAAAAGCTGATGTTTAATTACCAGTATACTGTATGTACTCAGGTATACGCCTACTCCTAGACTCTAAAGCTCTGAGCTAATGCTAAAAAAATCCCTTAACAAGCAAACACTTTTTGTGAAATTCTGCTTAACCTGAACAAAAATAATTCTGAATTTGACTTTTTTTCCATAAAACATAAAAAAAACTTTGAAGACCATTCTAAAAATAAATTATCTTCTACTTCTGAGAAAATCACAAGATTTTCCATGATTCGTCAATTTTATTCTGCTGGTGTCAGGTGATCCATTACATTATGAAAATCGTAGATGACTTCTGAGTCAAAGATAAAGCACTTATGAAATCAGAATTGGTTCGCATTTAAACTTATCAAAACTTATCATCATCATTCAAAAAGAATCGAAAGCAGCAGTATATTTCTTCAGAAACCAAACAGAATTTTGAAATGATATTGGCGATAAGGTTTTGCGTTGTTCTTAATTGCTAAATTCCTTAATAGATATCCTAATTTTCGATAGTATTTACTACTCCAAATACACTATATTTATTGAATTACTAATTGTATACTTGTATTATTAGTGTATTACAAACAAGATAAGAATATTTTTTTCGATTTTAATTTTTAAAAAATATTTTCTGGTTCATTGTAAAAAAAAAATCCTGGCGATTAACATGAAATTCGGTTAACACAAAATGTTTCAGTGCTCCCTTCAAGTTTGTGTTAATGAGACTCGACTGTATGTACCATAACTTAAAAATTCCAGATCAGTTTTAAAATTTATTAATTTCATTGTGCCAAATCAGTTAGGGTTTTTTATTTTATTTAAAAATCTTTTTCATAATTTATTATTTTCCTGAACATTTTAAAAGTGTGTGAAGTCTTAAAAATCTACTGTACTAAATTTAACTTTTTAGAAGCTAATTCTGAACAATTTTCGAATTCTGCAGCAGTGCAAATTTGATAAACCAAATTTTTTTGTTCTTCCAGATGATGAATTGGAAGACAATCCAAACCAGAGTGATCTCATTGAGCAGGCTGCAGAAATGTTGTATGGTTTAATTCATTCAAGATACATATTGACTAATCGGGGAATTGCACAAATGGTATATAGTTTAAATTATCATTTAAGACATTGGTGTGAACTAAGTATTATATATATATTCTTGCTTAGTTTATGCATACAAAAATATGGGATCGTGTTTTATGTGAATAACTAGCTTACCCGGCGAACTTTTTTCTGCCTTAGAGGCAATAAATGAGCAGACTTTTGGTTTTATCAAGGTCAATTTTTTATTTGGATAATTAATGTAAATTTAAAAAAAGGAAGTATAATAATTTTTTATCGTTCATGTATTTTAGTGTATGGGTTCCACTCTTTAGTGAAGCACCTTGTGATACACGACATTTTTCGTTTCATAATTAGGTGCAAAAACAAATAAGGCAGATGGTCTTCCGATCCGTGAGCATGCCCCATATAATTGACCATGGGGGAAAAATGGATTTTCTAGATTCTGACCGCAAACTTTTAAGGATTGGCCTTGTGATTTGTTGATGGTCATGGCAAATGCAAGACGGATCGAAAATTGAAGTCGTTTAAACTCAAATGGCATGTCGTTGATTGAGATCTTCTGGATTCTTGGAATGAAAACTTCCTCACCTTCGAACTTTCCCTTAAGTATCGTCAGGTAAATCATATTGTTCATCAATTTCCTTACCACCAAATGCTTCCGTTAAGACTTTCAGACCCAGTCGACAAAGACTTTCGACTTGCTAGCGGTAGGTCCCAGGTTCAGGTCCGGGAATCGCCAAAAGAGCTGCTGACCTACAAACGGCTCTTACAGCCAAACAATGGCCGACGAATAATATCCCGTGTAGAAGAGGAGCACTTTAAATATCCTCCAAATTACTGACGCCGCCTATAATGTCGCCCTTAAAAGTTTCATTAGGTACTTACTCATGTGTCGTCTCGTAACTTGACTGTGGCTCTGAATTAAAACTCCCGTTTCCAATAGCCCTCGTGTGTACCTTTAGTGCGACGATAATTCAAACTAACCCTTACCCATACAACTGGAAGGGAAGAGCTATCCTATGTTAAATTTTCAACTTTGCCAAAGGCCGCCAATGCCAAAATTCAATCGGCCATTAAGTCATTTTAACATCATAAAACAAAACAGACATGCATCCTCTTGTATGGTTGGAAAAGTTTAATGAAGTATAAATTTCTCGTATATACTGAAAATATTGCTTCATATCTTCATTTCTTACCATTTGTAAACCTCATTCAAATATAATTTGTAAACATGATTGAATTGAAATCTAGTTGAGGAAATCTGATCCACCATAAATAAAAAAAAAAAAGATTTAAAATCAGTAAATAGAATAAAATACTGATATTCAAATATCAATCCAGCAAATTAAACCAGCGCGCTCTTTTTTCTTTAGTTAATTTTTCTTCACGCTGAACGCGCTGAAATTTATTTTAAATTGAAATAAAAGCATAAATAAAAATCTTACAATGCTATTCCTATGGCTCACGTTTTGTACTCTCACACCCGTTTGGGTTCGAATTTCGAAATAAAAAGTACCCTCCTATTCCTGGTTCTAAGCTACCTCCTCACCAATTTTCAGCCAAATCAGTTCATCCGTTCTTGAGTTATAAATAGTCGAACTAACACGATCTTCTTTTATATATTTTGATGGATTATTTAAATATGCATTTCATTGCTCTGCTAATAGTTGTTAATGAACATTTTCTTTGCTTAGATTGAAAAGCATCAAAATGGAGATTTTGGTGCATGTCCTCGGGTCTACTGTGAAAATCAGCCCATGCTGCCTATTGGTTAGTTTAAGTGATATTTTAGTTAACCTCTTTTAAGTCCTAGTCAAGTTGTTTCAATTTATTAAAATCAAGATTTTGGGTTCATTTCATCGGATGCTTTTCTGATAATAAAATGTAAACTATTGTAACTTATAAATTTTTTTCTTTTAATTTTTTTTACCAGCAAACAAATCCTTTTAGATTTATTATTAAATCATATACATTTAATTGTTGCTCAATTTTTTTAATTGACAATGTTAATAGATTAATACCTATGTAATAGTTTAAAATATCTACTGTATTCACTTTTTTTATTCATAGATTTTAATTTGTGAAAGTTTGGGTTTTTATTTATGGTAATAAAATAGTAATGCAAAATTTAATTATTAAAAGTTAAACTCTCCTTTATTCTACTTTTAACAATTCAACTTAAATTCTACTTTACTTAATCTTATTTTACTTAATGTGAGAAAAAGGTTTTGCTCTGATGTATGGTAGTAATAAAACAAATTCATGCTCCTTCAGAAAAGCTATACTTATATATATTTGTAATCTGTAATTCTACCAGGTTTATCAGATGTTCCTGGAGAGTCCATGGTGAAGCTCTACTGCCCCAAATGCACCGATGTGTATAATCCAAAATCATCTCGCCATAATCAAACAGATGGAGCCTATTTCGGCACTGGATTCCCTCATATGTTGTACATGGTGCATCCTGATTACAGGCCAAAAAGGCCCACAAACCAGTTTGTCCCAAGGTGAATGTAGTTTAATTTCTATATAAATATCTGAGGGGTCTATTTACATAAGACTTTTTTTTAATTTGTTTATTATTATTAGATGATATCATTTTACCACATTAAAGTTGTTGTTGAATGTAGGCTTTCAAATTAAACGTTGCTTCTTCAGATCCTATAATGTTTTACCTCAAAGTTATGTCTGATAATATTTGCGTAACGTAACTTAACAGAAATGTAAAACTATAGTTTGGTGTCTAAAGTGAGCCTATATAGTTAATTGTGAGCCTAGTTAATTTTGAGCCTAAATAGTTAATAGTGGATGAGTTCACTTAATTTTATTATGTGATAGAACCAGAATGTTCAATTGGTCAGCAAAAGTAGAATAATGTTCTATTTTATAAATCTTCTCTGTTTCACCTGTTCAATATTATGTATTTACTTTAGAGGCCAAACTATACAATTTGAAGGAGGCATTATAAAACTATTTTAATTTACTAAGTGTATAGAAATTCCACCTTTGTCATAAGCATAAAAAGCTTAAAGTTTTATTTTTTAAAACTTGATTTCTTTAAGAAGCTTCTCTATTAACCTTATACATATCAATATTAACTAAACTTTTTATTACAGATTATATGGATTTAAGATTCATCCTCTGGCATATCAACTCCAGCAACAAGCCAGTGCAAACTTCAAGCCTCCAGTGAGGGCTATTCCTTTTAATAACAATAAACGATGAGCGATGTCTTTTTGTAAAGTAACTTCAACACATTTAGAGGTTTCTTGGATACATTTAGCTCGCTTGAACAGTAAATTTAATGTTCAGTTTTACAAATAAATTGGGTATGCTACAGTTTTTCCCTGTACTTCTTGTATGCTTTGAAAAACTGAGGCTTAATAAAAATGTTTTATGTAGACAAGCTTTTATTTTATTCTTTTATTGCTTTATTTTACCAAATGCTAATGCCCAAAGTTAGTTATATCTCCTGTGTCAAATTAAAATTGATTGAGCAATATCAACAAATCAAGTTAACAAAAAATCCATGGTATGGTTGTGTTAAAATATATATAAAAAATTACTAAACAGTTATTATGTGTGTCAAATGACTGCTCTTTCTAAAAAAAAAAAGACTAAAAAATATATGAAGCCATAAATGTTGACCTCTTTTGCCATTTCCTTGGTTAAAATGCAGCTCTACTGTATGAAGATTTCAATATTTTTGGAACAACTATTGCAGAAGTCCAGCTACAAGAAATGTTCTTCTGTACTAAATTCAATCAAGTATTATAGAAGACTCATTTTTCGTTCTGATTGTTGTTATTTAAAATGCAATTTCGGATGTGTGTAACCCAAAGTATAATTATCACTTTATTCTGTCCCCTATTTTTTTACACATGGACAGGTTGAAATTTATGAGGCCAGTTTCCATTCAAATATCTAAAACAATAAATATCAAAGAGTAATTTTTTTTGGAAAACATTTTAATATTTTTCTAGGATACCTTGTAATGAAGCCAAAGTTTCATGCTATTTTTTATGGGTTATTTATGTTGTATTTTGTCGTGCCAAGGTGCTATGAATTTTTCCAAATGCACGATTTATTCAGAAAATAAGTATCCTCGAGAGTATACTTAGCACCGAAATTTTCCTCAACCGAAAAAAGATGACTCCTTCAATTAAAATTTGTTAAGAAAGTACTTATACCCAATTAAGTGTTCCAGCTGCAAAAATGTTAAGTGAATTAAATTTAAAAATGCTTGGTTTGTAGACATATATATTCAGGTTGGTGTGGTTGATCCATCTAATTTTAAGAGGCTAACTATAGAAGATCCCCGGAATCGACTTGACACCCCCAGAGTGATTGATTTGGTATGGGAACTTGGAGGAATTTGAGACCACGACGGAATTTAACGTGTATCAGTCACCAGTGTACACGGGGGTTTTCTGAGGGCAGCGGGGCTCGAACTCGCAACCTTAGGGTTGCCAGTCCAGCACCTTACCAACCAGGCTATCCCGGGCCCATATGAAGTGCAAGAGGCAAAGAGCAAAAGCTTGCTTTTGCATTCGCAAGCTCCTTGGTTCCAGCCCGGGAGTTGCTAAATTAACTGCCGATGCATAAAGATCATTGCATCCAATAGGAATACGCCGCCGCCGCGTAGAAAAGTGCACGTTAAATATGCTTCTATGTCCCCGCGATTCCTGAAAGTTGCATTGGTTGCCTAGGACAAGTGTGTCGGCTCGGCTCGACATTTAAAGAGTGCGGTTCGAAATTAGAAGTACGTTACCAATAGCCTTTGAGTTGCTGTACGAAAATTGAAGTAAACTCGAATTAGTTAGTTATTGAATGTGACTTTATATTAAAAGATATTTATCATTCGAACCGTTGCAGAAAGCTCATCGCTATTGCCGGCTACAGCATCCTTAAACAAACCAAACAAGGCAACCTGTTTCTTCTCGAAAAACATAGCTGTAACTGTACAAAGAAAGCCAAAGCGGTTTTTGTTTATTTTTGTTTTTGTTCCATCAAGATCAGATTGTGAATTGTGATTGTTGGATGCTCTTCCAATTGGTTTTCCGTATCAATTACATTACAATTCATAATGCCTAATATTAAAGTATTTAGCGGCACTTCTCATCCGGAATTGGCTCAAAAAGTTGTTGATAGACTGGGCATAAATCTTGGTAAAGCAGTATTGAAAAAGTTTAGCAATAAAGAAACGTGGTAAGTTAATCTTTATAAAAAAGCCGAGAGGTTAAAGTTGAAAGTACATGCAATTCAATGTCAAAATGTTGCATTATTATTTCTAAAATTCAGTTTTTTCTAAACTCGTTTAACGAATTCTTTTGTTATAATTGAACGGATGAAGCAATAGTGAAGCATGAATTGGTGATTTAAATTTTAAGTTATTTGAAACTCTTTTATAATAATCTATCAACCAAATTTGATTAACATGATTCAACTAACTTATTAAAGACAAATATATATATATATATATATAAAATATCAATGCATTACCATAATTAATATATTTTTTGTGCAAAATTTTAAAGCTTATGAACTGAATATTAAAGTTTGAAAGTACCTAATCTTTTATAACTGTTTTGCCTTCCTAGACATAAATGTTCTTACCTACACAAAAAGTGGAAAACACACGTTTCAATCACCAATCACATTACATACTCTTTTAATCAACTGAAGAATAAATTTGTGTAAAATAAAGACTCATATCAAAGAGCATTTTCTTAAATTTTTTAAGAAATATATGTTAATCTGATAATAATAATGCATCAAACCTACCTATCATTGACTGCTAAAGGGGTCATTCCATGTGAAATCACCCAAATTTAGGAAAATTTGTTGCCGACTAGTAACCGATTTTTTTCAAAAAATTACCACTTAAACTTGTTGTGGAGAAACCCTCAAATACCAGTTTTTAGCGCATTTTGTCGATTATTTGCTGAGATACGGACTTTTGAAAAATGATCATTTTTGGCGAATTTCGGCCATCTTGGATTTAACACTATGCACTAAAACTTCAATAACTCGAGAATTAATTGGTCAAATTTAACGATTTTGGTGTCCATTTGAAGCTATTTATATGAGAAACATAAATCTAGCGTATAAAAGAAGTTAAAAAAAAATTTACTAAAGTTTTAGAAGGAAAATTAACAAAATCAGTGTTAAAATTAAAAAAATTTCAATAGGCTGTAAAAAAAATAGGTATATTTTTTTTTCTTCGAAACTTGGCCAAAACATTAAACAATATGCGTTCTTTAAGTACAAAAAAAATTGGAGAGGTAAAATTTCTTTAAAGCTAGAAAAGATTTTTTTTGTAACCCGTGATATTGAGCGCTACGGCTGCAATAAATTGAGAATTAATTGTTCAAATTTAACAATTTTGGTGTCTATTTGAAGCTTTTTATATGAGAAACATAAATCTAGTGTTTAAAAAAGGTTAAAAAATGTTTTTATTATAATTTTAGAAGGAAATTGTAAAAAAAAACTCTGTTTAAATTTTTCTAAATTCAATATGCTTAAAAAATGTATACCCACTTTTTCCCACCTGAAAATTGGTGAAAACGTTAATCAATATGTGTACTTTAAGTACAAAAAAAATCAGAGAGGTAAAATTTCTTAAAAGCTAGAAAAGAATTTTTTTTGTAACCCATAAAAATTGAGTTACAAAACTCACAGGTGTAGGAATATATGACACTGAAAAGTTTCTAAAAGATAATTTTTAGTACTGACAAATGAGATCTAGGTACATACCATTTTTAACATTGAGAAGAAATAATTTATTCCTCCCTGAAGTTTTCAAACAAGTGTTCAATTGACTTGGTTTCATCAGGGGTGATATTGTATGTTCTCAACATTTAACAATCTAACAAAGGAGAGCTAAATAATAGTGTGTAATATATTTTCAAAATTTTCACAGTTGGCAAAGCAGTTTAGTGACAAATAGTATATCAAAAGAGTTAGAAGTTCCTCTTAGAAAAAACAAACTTCAATTCTGCATAACTTATTATAAACAATCCCTGCACCTTTTGCCTATGGATTGTTTGTTTTTATTACTGAAAAATGACATGGTTTAGTGATGACTTGTTTTGATTTTTGAGGTTTTGTTGAATGATTTAATTTCCTGTGGTCATAGGTTTTGAAGAAATTAGGCAGATGTTCAAAGCTTTTTCCTTAATAACTAAACATGTGGATTAAAGATTTTATTCTACTTCATGCAAAACACAGTGTAAGGGAAATGAAAACTTATTGGACAGGAATGTGAGATTCAATTTATATAAAATTATTGGATCGAATTACACTTTTAGTATTATAAAAACCTTTTTAGTGCTTAAAATCAAGTTAACATGATAATGAAAATTTTACTTTTTAGAAACATTTTCATTGTCATGCCTACATCTGTGAGTTTTGTTACTCAATATCATGGGTTACAAAAAAATTCTTTTCTAGTTTTTAAGAAATTTTACCTCCCTGATTTTTTTTGTACTTAAAGTACACATATTGATTAATGTTTTCACCAATTTTTAGGTGGGGAAAAATGGGTACATATTTTTTAAGCATTTTGAATTTAGAAAAATTTTAACGGAGTTTTTTTTACAATTTCCTTCTAAAATTATAATAAAACTTTTTTAACCTTTTTTAAACACTTGATTTATATTTCTCATATAATTAGCTACAAAATGACACAAAAATTGTGAAATTTGAAGCATTATTTCTCAATTTATTGCAGCCGTAGCGCTCAATATCACGGGTTACAAAAAAAATCTTTTCTAGCTTTTAAGAAATTTTACCTCTCCAATTTTTTTTGTACTTAAAGAACACATATTGATTAATGTTTTCACTAAGTTTCAAAGAAAAAAAAGTATACCTATTTTTTTTACAGCCTCTTGAATTTTTTTAAATTTTAACACTGATTTTTTTAAATTTCCTTCTAAAACTTTAATAAAAAAATTTTAAAACTTCATTTAAAAGCTAGATTTATGTTTCTCATATAAATAGCTTCAAATGGACACCAAAATTGTTAAATTTGACGAATTAATTCTCAAGTTATTGAAGTTTTAGTGCATAGTGTTAAATCCAAGATGGCCGAAATTCGTCAAAAATGATCATTTTTCAAAAGTCCGTATCTCAGCAAATAATCGACAAAATGTGCTAAAAATTGATATATGAGGGTTTCTCCACAACAAGTTTAAATGGTAATTTTTTGAAAAAAATCGGTGTCTAGTCGGCAACACTCATTGGGTGATTTCACGTGGAATGACCCAAAGACAAGAAGGAATGAAAGGTTTTTGAAGGATTCTGGGTGTTTATTTTAAAATTAAATAAAGTATTGAGTCTGCTTAACTCCTAAAACATTTACAAAAAAAAAAAAAAAAAAAAAAAAAAAACATAATTCTAACATCATTAAAATTATTATTTTAAACATGCTTCTTCCAATTCCAACTTTGGTGAGGATTGTTGGAGGACTGGTGTTCATTTAATGGCAAAGTACCAATAACGATGCATAAAAATAATCATGTTTTCCAATATCCCCCCTCAAAGGACTAATATATTATGCATACTCTGGTATTTGGTAGGCAAGCATTTGGAGACCATCTCATATGGGCCATCGCTTTGTGAATGTTAACCCTCTAATGCATGAATTTTTATTTTCATCCCCAAAAAAATATATATGTATATTTAATACTCTCACATTATGGGAAAAATACTAAAACAAATTTAACTGCATTAGAATTTAAATAATTTCATTTTTAAAAAAATTTCTATATGACAAAAACCAACTGCAAAATTCCAATTTTGATAATAATGACTAGAAAACTACTAAAAATATTTCAAAATAACCTTTTTTAACTATGATTAATTTTTCAAAACAATTTATTAGTATTTAGTACTAATATTATTATACTTTGAATACTGTCAAAATCGAATTTCACAAAAGTTAATAACCTCTCTCTTTAATTTTGAATACACTTTTACTACTGTCATCTATGAGGATTGTTAGTAACTAAAATTTTAAAATGAAATGTAATAGATGAAAAAAACACAGATTTGTCTTGGAGGAGCTCTAATTCAATAGAATAAAGTGGATTTTACTTGTTACCAAACGGTAACAGTATGCATTAGAGGATTAAGATTTTCTTAATTTTTCCTAGAAGCATTAAGTTGTTAGTTGGGACACCTGAAAGCATAAAAAATAGTAATTTTTGTTTTAAGAGCTACTCAAAATGTAAAGGGCATATTTCTTAATTTGCCTAAAGCTGCTAAAGAGGCCACATTTCTTAATAGTCCTTAATTTGCCTAAAGCAGCGAATTTCAAAGGGACATCTACAGCATATATTCTCAAATGTATCCTTGACCAAGTGATAGCATTGAACTAAATTTAATCACATTTCTATTTAAAAGTTATGAACTAGTAAAATTTTCAAGATGTTTTTTAAAAAGGTTTTTGGTATGAATGTACAAAAATGTATATTTTTAGACATCAAATATTTTAAAATTTGTTTTTAAAGGCACAGTTGTTTCCTTTTTGAATTGAACACTTGTTAATAATTTTAGTGTAATAATTCTGGTATAAATAATTTTAGTGTAGAAATTAAAGAATCAGTCCGTGGCGAGGATGTCTACATTATACAGAGTGGATGTGGGGAAGTCAACGATAATCTAATGGAGCTTCTCATTATGATCAACGCATGTAAAATAGCCTCCGCTTCAAGAGTGACTGCAGTCATCCCTCTTTTTCCGTATGCAAGGCAAGATAAGAAAGATAAGGTATGAACATGGTAAAATGACTTGTATCAAAAGGGTCCCTAAAACAGTTGTGAATTTGAATGGCACATTTCTGTTGCCCTGAATTATTTTCTTACCTTTCAATCTGGATTCAAAAGAGTTTTCAAACCTGAAACAAAATCCTTATTAAAATAATTTTATTTTGGTTGATGGACTAACAACATAGACCGTTGAACAGTTAAAATGTGGTTTGCTTGTCCAACTAAAATGATCTAACTTATAGTAATTTGGTTCTTTAATACCTACTAATACAATATATAATTGAAACTGATCTTTTAATTATAACTAACATGCACCTTGTTTTGGATTATTTGTTTTTCCCACAAGGTATGTATTATAACAACTTGCACTATTTCTAAAGGATTCCCCCATTTTTGCATTTTATTATTCAAGAAATAAGTTTTCTCCCCCATTGTACAAAGCCCCTAAAGGTTAAAATTGTTTTAGGGGCTCTTAAAGCTACTCTAAATAGAAATTTCATTTCTCCTCAAACACCCTAACCATTTCAAGTTAACTCAAATAAATTATACTTCAAGCTAACTTAAAATAACTTGTTTCTTTTCTAAATGCGCATGGCATGATAAATGAATGATCCATATATTTTGTATGTGTGAAACCGTTATAGTTTATTCAAATATTTTTAAGTACAGTCAAACTTTTCAGAAGCAACCAATTATTTATCAATCAAGATGATAGTCTATTCCATGGAAAGCCAAAAGAAGAAAAAGGAATTCTCAAACTATAGCAGTAGAATTTTATATCCAATTGCTAATAGCGTAGTACTAAAAACATTAGTTACTGCTATTTTTTTTTTTCAATTACCATTGCATATTGAAATGCAAAATTTTAGGAATGAATAGTCGAACCTTCTTTGTTTCAAAAGCAAGAAAGTTAGCGTCATGCAGCTGCAAAATTCATTGCTAATCAAAGTGTTGCCTGTTCGCGACTTTTATCAATAAGTATAATATTCGAAAAAAAACTTTCTCTAACATTTTTTATGTGAACAGAGATTGTTTCTACAGTTTTACTGTACTTAGAAACATCCAAAAAAGTTTTTACTAAGGCATGCCATTGAGCAGTATTTGATATGTAATTAGATGTTTTTTTAGTATCCTCATTAGATAAGCTTGGATAATTTTGGTTATTTCTTTATTTCATTACTTTCTTTTTTTCTTTGACAGGACCGAAAAGATATGGTACAGAATTTGGTTATTATAGTGAATATTTTGTTTGTTAAGCATATTTATGAAAAATATATTTTATTATATAATATATGTGTATGTTGTTTTTTTCTTTCCCTTTTCTATATATGTATTAAGATTTTTAGGCATGCCTTAGGAGTTTTATATTATTTGTTTTACAAACTAGTAATTTGGCAAATTTCCACTGTCTTTTGTACAGAGGAAATAAAAAACTTTTCAGTTGTTCGAGAATACATGACATTGAATTTACTTTTACTTGTACAAGGCTCTGAGTGTACATTTCTAGAACTTTGAAATCAGTTGGCAATAGCAGTTGAAGAGTACACAGGAAGAATCGATTGATTTCGTACAAGGCTTTCCTTAATAGCCTCTTTGGAGATGATAGCGAGAAATTGCCTAAACTGGTGTACAAGAAGCCAGTTA
Organism: Hylyphantes graminicola; assembly: GCA_023701765.1. Lineage (NCBI taxonomy): Eukaryota > Metazoa > Arthropoda > Arachnida > Araneae > Linyphiidae > Hylyphantes > Hylyphantes graminicola. The sequence continues at coordinate 19,732,178 of CM043119.1, forward strand.
CTCGCTTTGTTTATCTTTCGCGGCAACCCTAATTCATGCCAGAGTTGAATGGAATGAATCACATGTTTGTACCGCAAATGAAGAACCATAAGAAAAACAGGTTTCCGATCGCCAGTGTCAGCCAAGCAGAGACAATTACGGAAAGACTCGAAAGAAATCAATCGGGTCTTCCTGTGTACTCTTCAGTTCTGTTTTTTGGTGCAACTTTTGGGAAAAAAGATTGAACTTAAGCCTTGTTTTTCCACTCTACAAAATTATGTGTCGGAGGAACAAGGATCCATGTACACTTATCACAAAAGGTTAAAAGTTGACCCTGGTAGTTACATTACTACCTCCTCACATATTTACCCCAGCTACTTTTGATAAACTTAAAAAAAAAAATAATAAAAAAAAAAACATCTAATGTGCAATAATTCTCCTGAGCTTGAAAGAAATGACAAGTATATTTGGGTCTTATAACTAATCAATTTAGCTTCTTGATGATTATGACATATACATTTCAGCTTTTTTCTTTCGAAAAACGTGTGTAATTTTTTTCTATGTTCTGAAGAGTCGAGCTCCTATATCTGCTAAGCTTGTTGCAAATATGCTATCAGTGTCTGGAGCAGATCATATAATTACCATGGATCTGCATGCATCTCAAATACAAGTAAGAAAAAAAATTACTTGAAACTGTTTCAAAAGTATTTTAAAGTTAATTTCAATGACTTTATTCTATTTAACAGTCTAGTCATTAAGAAGTCTTTAAATAATTTAATTAATTTAAATTAAATCTAAATCATTTTAAAATATAGAGTTCTTGATATGATGTAAGTAATTTTTTAAATACTAATAATTTTTGAATTATAGTTGAGTAAAATGATGTAGACACTATACTGCTTAGATCAAGCTGTAGGTTTTTCCCAGTTCCAACGTTTTGTATAATGCAATATCAAATAATACAAATTGAATAAATATATTAAATAGCTTATAACACAGAAATTATGTTATAAAGAATGCAATTAAAAAGACTATAAAATTTGTTTTATGGCATTTAAATCTGTTTTATAAGTTTTCAGTGCAGATTAATCCAACATAATAAAAATATTACTCGGATTCTTTGTATTTTAATATGTATTAGTTGAAAAGCTAATTTTTTCCTATCTATATATCACTATTGTTATCTATTATTTGATTTATGTTAAATATATTGGTGCCTTATTCAAGTTTGTGTTTAAAATAATTGAATCGGTGAGTGCAGAAGTGGTTTCTGCACTCAGTCTTCTTCAGTCAAAAAAATCCGAAAACTTGTTTTCAATGAAAATAAGCGTAGAAAGGCAAGATGCGTGTTGGGTGCAAAAACTACGTTAGTCTGTTGAGTAGTTCCGTAAATACAGGACGTTTGTTTCGAGTGTTGAGTGCAGAAATAGAGGAGGAGTTATTACGTTTTTTCTCCCTCCTGAAAAATTTGAAATTTGTGACTAACATTGTTTCTGCTCTCATTGATTCATTTAGACAATTTATACTTAAGTTCTATGACATTTTTCCTTAGGGATTCTTTGATATTCCTGTCGACAATTTATATGCAGAGCCTGCTGTTTTAAAATGGATTAGGGAAAATATTCAAGAATGGAAAAATAGTATTATCGTTTCTCCAGATGCTGGTGGTGCCAAGAGGTACTTTTCTTTTTTCCCTCTTGATCATGAAATCTGAATTCTTAGAAAATAGCAATTTAGCTTGTAGGATTTTATTTTCTTTCAAAATAACATTAAATTATTATTTAAAAAAAATCAGTTTCATGGTGATCATTTATATAATTGATGACAATTTTTTTAAGTTTGTTCACTTATGCAATTAAAACTTCTTTTGCTCAGTATTAAAATTAATAGGCTTGTTTTGTCAAATCTGAATGAATTTTTCTTCCTCCTCGAAAATTAAAAAAAATTTCATGAGAAACTTCTGAAATTTGTTTTCCAAAAACTTGTGGGAACACTTTCAAAATATTTGAAAACTAATTTTACTTTCTGATTCTTAAGTAATTAATAGTAAATAAAACAATGTCATGATAACTGAACAAACTATGTTACTTCAGATTATATTATATTATTATTGGTAATGTGTGTAAGAAAAGTTATTACACAGTTTACATTTTATAGAACTAACTTTAATTATTTTTTAAAGATGTTTTTTTAATTAAAATTAATTTGTTTTCACGATTTAAAATAAACTTCTACAAGTAAAATTATTGTAATGTTAAAAAAATGATCATTCAACAGATGTTTTGCTGTTAAGGAAAGTATGTTTGAGAGTCGTATTTTTAAAACATTAGTTTGTTATTTTGCAGTTTTTCACAAAGATTGAATGTATTCAATGTAGACCTTCCCTTTCAGAGTGACAGCTTTAGCAGATCATTTGAATGTGGAGTTTGCTTTGATACACAAAGAGAGGAAAAAGGCCAATGAAGTGTCATCCATGGTTTTGGTGGGTGATGTGAAAGACAAAATAGCAATTCTCGTTGATGATATGGCAGACACATGTGGGACAATATGTCATGCAGCTGACAGGTAACAGAAATGACTCATCAAAACAAGAATTGTATGGAAGTAATATTTTTAAGAATCATTTGCTATTTAAGCAGGATTTATAAGTTGGAAACAGTTGTTTTGAACATGTTTAAATTGTAACATTCAGAACATGTTCATTGTTTTATTATTTTTGTTGTCTTCCTAACCATTCTAAAACTAACCTTGTATCAAAATAACAAATAGTGTTATTTACCACAACTATGCTCAAGATAAACTGGACTAAGAACAAATGAACTCTATGTTTCTTTTTGGTTGCGGATAAGAAGGTCGAATGTTTGTTATGTGTGTTTGTATACAAAGTGTGTAAAATTTGGTTTAGTAAACTTGAAGAACCCATACAATTTTTAATCTATCAATATTTTAACACACATTTAACTTTTTTTTATCGTTTTTTAATTAATATAATTGATAAAATTTGAAACTGGAAGTAGATAAGTTCCTCACTTCAGTTATTTTTTACAAAGAATTAATTTCTTTCTAAAAAACGATGAAAAAAAGTTAAATGTGTGTTAAATTATTGATAGATTAAAAATTGTATGGGTTCTTCAAGTTTACTAAACCAAATTTTGCACACTTTGTATACAAACACACATAAAAAACATTTGACCTTCTTATCCGCAACCAAAAAAAACCCTAGAGTTCATTTGTTCTTAGTCCAGCTTATCTCGAGCATAGTTGTGGTAAATAACACTATTTGTTATTTTGATACAAGGTTAGCTTTAGGTGCAGAATTGTATTTTATAAAATGTGTATCATATATATTTTCTAGGTTACTGGAAGCTGGTGCTCAAAAAGTATATGCAATACTAACCCATGGTATTTTTTCGGGGTCTGCTATATCTAGAATAAACAATGCTGTGTTCGAAGCTGTAGTAGTTACAAATAGTATTCCTCAAGATACACATATGACGGAATGTTCAAAAATTCAGGTAATTTTGCTTTTATGTGTGTTAATAAAAATTCCATAATTGCCCAAACGTTTATCCTCTTATTTAATTTAATTCATTTAAAAATAATTTTAAACCCATGATATAAAAGAAATTAAGCTTTTTTTTTAAACTAAAGACTTTATAAACAAATTACTAAACAACAAAATTAAGTTGTGCTGAAAAATAATCATGTGTTTAATTCATTTTTTAATTTAATTTGTAATGTACATATATTGACTAAAATTAGTTATTTGTCTTGTATAAAAAAAATACACAATAACCAATTATTTGAATAAGAGATTTCAGAGTTAAATTTTTGTTGTTGAAGAATTGTAATTTATAATTGTTTAATCATGACTAATTTTTTTCAGTGCATTGACATATCTATGATATTGGCAGAGGCCATTCGACGAACACATAACGGAGAATCGATATCTTATCTATTCAATCATGTTCCAATGTAGAAGTAGCTCAAGAACCATCAAGTTTGATGTATAGCCAGATGATTCTGTGATACATATTTAAGGATTTTTAAAAAAATGTTTTTTATTAAAAAATAAAATTCTTCTATACTTTATGCTACTTCATAACATATGTTACTTGCCTTAAAAGTCGGATCTGTCAATAATAATTGAGCCATATGGTATTTTTAGAGAGAAGATACTTTATATTAGCTGAAAAAATACATTGAATGCTGAATTTTATGTCAACCAATTTTTGTATTTTCCCTTATTTGTACTGACATAGGAAATAAGCTAATGTCAAATGTTATTACATAGGATCAGCAGCTTATTTTTACTAAGGCACAGATATTCAGTGGTGTAGCTTTCTAATGTTTTTCTGAATCCTTACAAAACATATTTTGGGTTTCCGTGTGTTATCGCTTTTCCTTTGAAGATCTGAGATCTGTATTTTAGTGATAATAACATTGCATTAAGTTGTTTTGTAATTGAAATTTAGCCTAATTTTTAAACTTTTTTTTTCTAATTTGTTTGAAAACTTTGAAAATTAAGTTGAAAGCCTCAGGGCACAATTATTAAAAAAAATCCAAGATCAATTGCATTGGAAACTTGAAAGAAAAAAAGTTAAAATAATTATCATTTTTGAATGCCTTCAATCGATTTTGGGACTTGGCATTTCACATAAATAATTGACTATAAGTTTAAAAATCATTATCTGCCAACCATGAGATACATATCTTATTAACTTTGTTTTAATGATTAAAAGCATAATAATATGCTTATGATATCACTCAGTCTTTCAATTGTTCTTTTAAGTATTCAAGATATTTTTATGCTCAATCCGAAAACTGAAACTAGCCTAAGTAATTATATGTTATTAAAAAGTGATTTTTTGGTATGTTTAATTTTTAAAAATACTTGGAACCTTGGTAAATAACATAAGCTAATATTTTATTATTAAGGCTGCTCATCACCCCCACACCCCGTCCTCCTTCGATCGGGCTTGCTAATGGTAAGTCTATGGGGAAAAAAAGGTTTTTGTTCCAAAAAAAGTCAAGAAATTATAAGAATATTTTGATGCGGTTTTTTTTAAATTCATAAAACTCCAATAAAGTAGTGCTTTTAGATAATATTTTTTTAAAAACCTTACTTGCCTTTTTTTAAAAGAAAAAAATTTATATTAAAAAAAAGTAAATAACGTTTTTAAAAAAATAACCTCTAAAAGCACTACTTTATTGGATTTTTATGAATTAAAAAAAAACGCATCAAAATATTCCTATAATTTCTTGACTTTTTTTGGAACAAAAAACATTTTTTCCCCATAGACTTAACATTAGCAAGCCCGATCGAAGGAGGACGGGGTATGGGGGTGATGAGCAGCCTTAAGAATAAAGCAGTTGATCGTTAATTAAAAAAACTGGTATAAAAATAATCTTGTCACACTACAAACTTAATCGATAATGTCTGCTAATGGATATGATGGCAGTGAATGGATTAATATTTTTTAAAAGAAACTTATTAAAGTAGCTATAAAAGTTGCATTTCATCTGGCTGCATTGAAACACATCAAAAGCTTCTAACTGTATACTATACTCATAATCAAGTACAATTTTTAGTTACCAATATTTTATGGACTTGTTGCCATTCATCAAAGCTGTTTTCTCAAATAAGAGAGAAGTCTTTATTCTAGTCCTCATGTATTTTTGCGATCTGCAATTTTATAAACATTGGATTTTTAAAGCATATTGAAATGTATAAAGTGTTTAATAAACATTTGAAATATTTTAAAGATGTCTTTGATATAGAATGACCAATCTATATATTTCAGAAATAAAACAGCAGGTAATATTTTCTTTAGGAAAAATAATTACCAGAATGTAAAAGTATTGGGGATATTTTTAATAATTTCCAAGATATTTGTATTTTCTTTATCGTTTGTATCAAATAGAACTTGATATAAAAATTTTCAAGGACAAATTTAACCATTAAAACTCAAGAGCTTATTTTGAAAAAGGGAAGATTTTCGCTTGTTATAATAGTTAATGCAAAAAAGTAGAAGTAGACATGAATCAACTAAATCCCAGTAAATTTTTAGTATACAAAATAAAAATCAGTATCTGGATACCATTCCCATATGTCATACATAAAAATTTATTTTAATGATTTCTCTGCTTAGCATATTATCATTATCTGACAGTATAGGCTTCACTAATAAAATAACTGATAATACTGATTAACAGTTCATTTTGTAATTTATAAACCAATACTGATATTGCCATTGACCAAAATTACTTGCAATTTTTGTTTTCCAATACGTATTAAAGGGATAAAACCCTTCTATACATTCCTTTAATATAAGTTAGACACTTATTTCTTACAAATAATTTTTGAGCCAAATAAACATTTAATCCCTTTTGAAAGAAAGCTCGTAATACACTCTTTGCATTGATATTTTAGTGTAAATATTAAATTATTTAATAGAGTAAAATTATTGTATTTAGTCCCTTGTATGTTTTGAAAAAATAATTATCAGGTTATTGATTATTAGGTATTGGAAAATTTTTATAGAATAATTAACAATATATATATTATAATCCTTCTACTCTTAGACTAATTTGGCCTAATGATTTTAGAAATTCAATTTTTTAGCATTTTGTTTTGTCGTTTTATTTTTATTAGTTAAATTGTTAATATGTACTGTTTATATTTTAATTTAAATCCAATTTTCTTTGTTGTTGCCAGTTTTGGTCTTTAAAGCTGTGTATTCCATGAGAGAATTTTTTTCCTAGCATTGTTAATCAGACTAAATTCTGGTCTAATCAGCCCTAGTGCAGCAAAAGAAAAATAAGTCTGCTTAATCAATATGATTTAAGAGCAAAAACTGTTAAAAACCTATAAACTCTTTAAAAGTATTTTTTTTTAAAAAATATGCATTTCTTATAATGGGGTTAATATGGTCATAGTAATATAAGTATGTTTTTTATGCTATGGACTATTGTTTGAGTGTTATATTTTTTTATATAAAATAGTAAAGATTGTTTTTATTTATAAAAATATGACAATGTTATATACTATATTCCTTTTTTTTTACATATAATATCATAAGAGATTGAAATAGAGTATTGATATTATCACTAAAAAGTAATTTATAAACTCAAAAGATGGTGTCAAACTTTACTTGTTAAAATAAAAATAAATTGATGGAATTTGTGTTTATGTATTTTTACTTTTTATACATGAAGATGGAATAACTTATAAAAATATTTATTATTACAACTTTAAACAATTATAACAAACACAATGCCGATTCTTATAAACATTTATAAAATGCAGAATTATGACTTCTTCAGTGTTTCAAGACTTGGCATATCATGCAGCAAAAAGTCAGTTAACATTTGTGCACTTGCTTTACCCTAAAATAAAAAAGAAAAATGAATAAAACTCAAATCACTCAAATATTTCTATTTCAACCTTAGAGAAGAAGGATGTTAATTATCTTTCAATTCAATTTTCACAATAGTAAAGCAGTACTGGCATGCAAGATTCTGAAAGCATTCTTCATCACTATATGTAAAATTCACAATGCATGAAATATTATAGTTCCTCCTAATACATGAAGAACAGTGGCTGAAATGTATTACATGTCCTAAGCCAAGGTTTGAGCTCCAACTCAGTCGTCAGATTTTCTGGATGATAGGAAAATCGTGGGCATGCATGTCATATGAATATGTGCCATGTGAAAGATCAGTAGAGTATCCACTTTCCTTGGGTTCCCTTAGCAAAAACTAAATCTCTGCATATTTTAACATTCACAGAAAGCTCAGATTCACTGTAATTTGAGTATCAAAATTGGTAACAAGAATCGCCTGGATGATGCCACAAAAAATGGTTCTCAGTTCCGGGGAATAGGCTCGCCAATAAAGTACCCTCATTTTGAAAAAAATAGATGAAGCCAGTGTGTAGTCACAACAAATAAAATTTACACCTTGGTAAGCAAACCCATAGATAATTATTATTAAATGAAGAATACCTGAGGATCACTTCTTAAAGATGCCACACCTCCACCCCCTAGAGCTTCTCTTAACACAAAATTCATACCATAGATTCCAGGTAATATGTACCTGAAAAACAAATTATGGTTAAGCATGTTAGGGTAGGGCTATGGTGAGGCCACAAGTACAAATCATCAAAAATATTGCTATTTGATCTTGTTAATCAGAATTTTTCAGTTCTTTTTACAAGATTAAATTTAGAATATTTTTGCAAAAAAAAAGTTTTTACTTGGTATTCTTAAATTATAAATTGTATTGTCATCTGATCAAAAATGAGTGCTAGGTCTCATAAAAGTAATTCGCTACACAACTTGATTTTTTAATGTAATCTGAAAGATGACTTATATTAAGTTTCTATTGAATACCATCAACAGAGAAACTTTGAATCATATCACCTTCACAAGCATGTATTGACAAGGAACAATATGCTCCTTTGCATTAAGCTGATCCAGTTATAAGGTCTTAATTGCAACTTTAGTACAAACTATTCTCATTTATAAAAAAAAAAACATACTTATTATATGGGCCATTATAAGGACATTTTAAAAAGTCAAGTAGAAAATGAGTTATAGGTTTTTATTCTTGGATCAAAGGTACCTTTAAGGGTTAACACAATCAACATCAATTAACTTTCCCACTGCAAAATGATATATCTAATTATAATATTACTTTAACTAGAATAAGATTAAAAGTTAGAATACTTTGAGTAGCTCAAGTGTAATAAACTTGCTGAGAAACCTTTTAAGTCATAACCAAAAATTATTATATGAGCTAAAACTTGAAAGCCTTTATACATTGAAATATGTTTTTCATGTTTACTATCCAGGTAAAAAAAAGAATTGACAACCAATCTTCATGCAAGTAACACAAAACCAAATTGGGTTGTAAGGAAATGTGTCAGTTATATTGCTGGGCAATAATTAGTTATTTCTTTTAAGTCGACAAAGTTTCAGCTCTCAAACAAATATTAAAAATTTCACACCTTTCCACTACATGTTTGTCGCTTGTAAACAAATGTTCAAAATATTTGGCCACAGCTTCAGATGTTAGTTGATCTTCAATATAAGGGAGGTACTCTGGACATCTAGCTATAACACCTATAAAATGACAACTTTATAAAACTTATAATTTTCTTTACAACATAGGTTGATGATAGTATTTTGGTGTATTTAAAAAACATGAGAAAACTATGCTTTGAACACATTTGAGGATAAGTAACCAATTCTGTGGTTTTACTGTGTTTTGACTTAGCTTAATTTTATCTATTGAATACAATTAATTTATAGGTCATTCTACATTGCTAGGTAAAAAAACGAGATTAAATTAAACACTTTATTACATGAAATTTTCACAAGTAAAATTTAATCATAACATAAACCCGGAGTTAAAGCTTAAAAACATCTAATTAAGGAAAAACATTTTTCTTGGAATATGTCTATAGAATAATTATTGGGGATTTTGGTTATTTGATAACAGTTTTATGGGAACCAAAATACATCATAGAAATAAAAAAGTTTTGATGTATTACAGTTTAAGAAAAACAGAAAATACATACACAAAAGACTAGGGATGCACTGAATACCAAATTTGGCCGAATACTGAATATTCGGCCGAATACCGAATATTCGGCCAGCATAAACCAATTATTATTTTTTTGTCAGATCTAAGTATTTATTATTCATTAATTTTTATTCAACATAAACATATAAGTACACAAGCGCTCAATAATTTTAATACAATAGAGCTATTAGCTATTAAATTTTTAATTAAAGAAACACAATTAAAGTAGTACTCGTTTGTAATTTAAACAAGCCTTTTTGAAAGTTATTGAAACTTGGTAAAATCACAACACGAAAACTAAAACCAAAGAATTTAGATCCGATGTAGAATGAAAATTAGAAAAAAAATAATAAAGCAATGGCTTACAATATTGTTATACAATTAAAAAATTAATTTTTTGGAATCTTTTATTGAAAAAATTACAATTCTGATCTATAATATAGTAATTATTGGTTCTTTTAAAGCTTTAAGAAGACATGTTTATTTAATGAAACATGAGTAAAGCTTGATTTACCATTATAAATAACAAAAACTTAAGAATTAGTGTCTATAAGAAAAGAAAATAAGTCCTGTGTGGGAATTTTTCAATATTTTAGAAGATAACATAAAGAAATTTAAAAAAATTTAAATTTTACTATTCGGCCAAATAGTAAAGCTATTTGGCCAAACCGAATATTCGGCTAAAGTGGCCGAATAGGCCTAATATTAACCGAATATTCAGTGCATCTCTACAAAAGATATTTTAATTTGGAAGGAAATAACATAACATTCTAACATATTAAGGTACCAGTCTTGTCGTATCTGCATATAAAGTACGCAAAATTTTGATGAGTAACATTGTTTAAGTTTACATTATGTATTTAAAAAACTATAAATACTGGTGCTTAGATTTAAATTAATGAGACATATACCTATATTATTTGTATCTCCTTTATCACCACTTCTGGTATAAGCCAGTTCTTCGAGTCGATAGGTATTGGTGCCTTTAATAATAGGAACTTTCTTGAATTCAGCTGGTGGGCTTGCATTTGCAGCCTTAACAGGTTCTGATAGATATTTCTCTGTTTTCCCTTCACAGGTTATTTGAATCTAAAACATAAAGTGGGATAATTCAAGTAGAGTGGGTATAATTTTTCTTTGATTTGGGGATTGTCCAATATAAGGCATCTCTGCTTTGGGTAGTATTTTGTTCCAGTTCTTAGACCCAAAAGTGTCCTACACTTTTAGGCCTCTTGTTACACCTCTTCCTTTTTACTCTGTTTTTACCCAAGTTACGGTTGGCACGGAGTGTAGCTCCATTCGTTTGAGTGACCTACTTTAGCGATAAAGCCTATCAGACTCTTGATAGAACTATGGTGTAGCTCTTTAGTATGACCCCAGTAGCATCGAATATTGGCCCAATATTGGTATGACGGCCAATATTGGTTATCTTGGGCAAATATAGCAAGTTTTACAACATTCAGCCAATATTGGCCCGATATATGAAACCAATATTTCGAAAGTTAAAATTTGCCAAGATAGGACCAATATTGGGGATATATTGGTTGGCATATACCTAGGGGGCACTCGCGTTTGTCCTATTTTTCCTTGATGAGATTAAGAAGAAGAAGAACAGTCAAACGGCCCCTGCTCGGTGGCCGAGAGGTGTAAGCGACGAGCCTCACACCGAGAAGGTTCTTGGTTCTGTCCTTGTCCTAGCCATACTATAGACGTATTCGTGCTGGTAGAAAAATTCCTCTAATAAAATTCACCGGGGTGCCCGAGTACACTGCGATATACGTGCTCGTTAAATCTGTTTAGTCGAAAGTCCCGACGGCGTTAGCGTACGATGTCGCTCGAAGCAAAGAATTCGAATTTGTAAAGTAGGATGTTCCTTTTTAAAATTGACCCCTAACCCCCAGGGGTCACACACCAAAAATAATGGGATACGTGTTCGCCGATTTTTCCATCTACCCAACCGTTTCGAAAAAAGTCGTCGGATAATATTGGTCCTATAATGGCAGTCAATATTGGCTGGTAATATTGGTTATATGTTGTTGGGGGATAATATTGGTCCTATAATGTCAGCCAATAATGGCCAATATTGGCAAAATGTTTCCTCCCAATGCTGGACCAATAAGGGTTAGCATATTGGCTCTACATTGTAACCAATATTGGGCCCATATTCGATGCTACTGGGGGAATGATACCTAGAGTACTTAGTCGAGTGTGGACAAGGAATATACTTAAAATTCTTTTACAAACACAATGGTGAGTACATAGATAGTATTTTATTATTATTTTAACTACCGATTTAAATATTATTGCCCAATAAGAGATAATGTTGTTTTTTAAGTTAAGTCATTAACTTTAAATGAAACTATTATTAGGTTTTGGAGTGAGTTACTAACTTTTTCTGCACAGCTTTAAGTTGGATTTATGATTTCGTTTCAAAGTAAACTAAGTCTTCATTATGAAACCAGTTGACTAGGTTTGGTTTGGTTTGAATTATCGTCGCACTAGAGCTACACGAGGGCTATTGGCGACCAGTTGACTAGGATTGGCCAACTATGTAAATTTATTTTTACTTGGATCTATTTTTTAATGAAAGACATTTTTACTTATTTACAACTTCAAATAAGTTTAGAAACTTGTTGCTTTTGTTAAAAGTTTGCATTGTGTATCATTCAAAATCAAACAACCATCAATAAAACAGCCTAATATCTAAGAGATTACTAACAAAAACTAACCTCAACTTTGTTCTTGGGATATAAGAAGGAGAACAGCCTTAGTATTGGTGAACTGAGAAAAAAAATCGTCATATAAATTATTAAAAAAATTTAAGCCTTCATATGGCCTATTCATGGCTATTAAAAATATTGCATGTCTAGTAAGGAGGAGGGGCAGTAAAGAAGAAAGCAACTCTTTAGTGTAGAAATATCCATTTAATTAAGTGCAGCTCTGAAGAATTACATCCTCTCTCCACCCTTACCGCCTTTACTAGTGACAAAAAGATGGCGGTTAAGGGCAGAGTTTCAATAAGTGGCCGATAGATGGCGCTGATACAACACTCTGCTATCCTGACGTTTGTCGTCCCGACAAATAGCAATTGAATAAAATAAAAACATGCTATCTAAATATTAAAAGTAAACATGTAGCAAGATAAAAATTAAACGTAAACACTTTGAAAATAATACACATAAATTCACTACTAATACTGAAAAGATTTATAAAAATTAGCATAAACAAATAAAATACTTTTAAGCATTTCTCTAGAAAATTATTCTTAACTCACTTTAAAATTCTCTTTTGAAAATTATGAAATAGAAGAAAACACTTATAACATTAACTTAGCAAGTAAGTAAAAATAAATTTTAAAGTCTGTGCAAAAAGTTCTTAGCACAATTTGGGAGAAAAAAATAAAGTTATGGACTTCAGAAAGTTTGTAAAATAAAAGTCAAAGTTCAGGTTTTTGCCCAACTCTTCATTTGGTCGGCAGATGTGGATGTGCATATTGGTCCTTTATTGTGTTCAATTTGTACGATTTGTTTTTGCATGTCTTGTGGTATTACTAAAAGCTCTTGGTCATTGACTATTTTGTAAAGAATATTATTTTTGTATTTGTATTCTGATGTTGGAGAGTGTTCTAGTAGTTGTTTAATGCTTAGTGTGAACTCATCTTTTGACTGAGCTTCGCAGATTTTTCTGGTTGTGTCATCAACTTGTATTGTCATGACAGGATATCGGCTAAGTGCGTCGACATGTTTCATCTGCTGTCCTGGTCTGTGAATTAGTTCATAGTCAAAATCTTCTAGCAACATTGCCCATCTGGCAACTCTAGGAGGCAGTTCTTTTTTGGACATTGTTTTTTGAAACGCTTGGCAGTCAGTGAAGATTTTGAATTTTGTGCCTACAAGAAAGTGTCGAAATTTCTTTAATGATTCTACTATTGCTAAAACTTCTAATTCATATGATGTATACTTTTCTTCTTGTGGTGATGTTTTACGACTCATATAGTGAATGGGATGCAGGTTGTTCTCGTTGTCAGCTTGAAGCAAAATAGCACCAAAACCTTTTGATGAAGCATCACAGTGTAATTGTAATGGTGAGCCCTGTTTGTATAAGTGTAACACAGGTTCTGTGGAGAGTGCTTGTTTTAGTTGTAGAAAAGCTTGCTGTTGTTCTGTGCCAAAGTGAAAAGGTGTGTTGTTCCGTAAAAGATCACTTAGTGGCCTTGCAATGGCTGCATAGTTCTTTATGAATTTTCTAAAGTACGAAGTCAGACCTAAAAAGGATTGAATATCTTTCGTCGTTTTAAGCTGAGGGAAACTTAAAACAGCATTTGTTTTGTGTGACGATGGTCGAATTGTACCTTTTTCCAAGATATGTCCGAGAAAAGTTATTTTTCGTTGTAGAAAATTGCACTTCTTGAAATTAAACTCAAGTCCATAGTCCGAAGCAACTTGTAAAACTTTTTTGAGCTTTTGTAGACCTTCAAACTCATCAGATGAGGGTACAATCAAATCATCAAGATAGAGAATCAGAGTTCCATCTTCTAAAAGATCTCGAAAAACAATTTGGATAAATCTTTGAAAAACAGATGGTGCGTTGCATAGTCCAAAAGGCATCTTTGTGAACTCGTACTGTCCGTCTGGTGTTACAAAAGAAGTGTATTTACGACTATCTTCATGAACAGCAACGTGATAGAAACCATTTTTTAAGTCAAGGTTCGAATAGACAGATGCACCTTGTAATTTGTCAAAAACGTCTTCGATGAGGGGTAAAGGAAATCTTTCTTTTACGATATTCCGATTAATCAATCTAAAATCTATCGCTAAACGTGTTGAACCATCTTTCTTCTTACACAAAACTATAGGAGCACAAAAATCTGAAAAACTTTCTCGAATTATTCCACTTTGTAACATTTCCTTAATTTGTTTATTTACCTCAATTTTTTCTGACAATGCAAGACGGCGTGGTCTTTGAAATATAGGTGTGTCATCTGACAGAATTAATTTCATTTGATAATTAGTACTTTTAATTTTATTCGGTTTATAAGTTTTAATCATCTTCATAATAGTGTTTCGTATATTTGCATCAGATATGTGAGAAAATTCACCTTCAAAAAGCGTATCATCACTTACAATACTAAATATTGGGTTGGTCCCCGTAGTGTCTAATGGTTTGTTTACATTTTGCAATATGGGCTTGTCCCCTTGTACGTCTGAAGCGAAAATTTGATGTTCATAAGTTCCTAAATCTGTTAATTTGTTCGAATTATATTCTTCAATTAAATGTGAAAAACGTTTCTTCATATCCGTATTATGAACGTGTGTGAAATATAAGTCATTACCGTAGTCACAATCCATTGTGGATGTAAACTCATTCGCCGAAGCGTGTTTTACGGGAAAGTAGGCTAAACTTTTACCGGTGGCGTTATCCAAATTTAATCGGTTCGACACATCATCTAGTTCCGCTAAAAAAAATCTACTCTCTTCGTACTCGAAGTGAGCGGGCGAATTTGCATTCGATAGCTCCTCCTCCGTCTCTGATTGGTTGTGGCATGTTCGGGAATCCTCCCTATTGTCTTGTTGACAGGCGATTGGCGCGTCGTCTCCTACGCTCTCTTCGTTCGTAGACCCATAGTCGCCAGCGTGATTCGTAGACTTTTCGTCTGCGACTTGTTTCGGAGCGATGTGAATAGTATTTTGACATTTGTTTTTTATTTCTTTGATTTCGGGTTGCGTGGTATTATTTGTTTTTGGAGGGTCGACTGAATTTTCATTAATTGTGATCTTTTTAGCTCATGGAAAATTGAAGGGGGGATTATTAGATTTGAAAATAAACTCTCGCAAATAGCGGCATCGTATGTTTTCGGTTGTCTTTGTGGCAACGAGAGTTTTACCTTGGCGGATTTGGCGGTGTACGTGTCGCCGAATGCAGATTGTAATGTGATATTTTCATCATCATATGTTGTTGTTTTGGGTAAACAATCGGCTTTGACACAAATATGAGTGCATCCACTGTCAATAATAGCGCGCGTAATTTTATTATTAAGTAGTACATTTTCATATTGAAGGGAACCGTGATCACGTGGTTTGGGTGTTGTAGGAGCTATTTTTAATACTGGACTGTTATTCTCGTGTGACTCGTTTTCAGATCGTTGGTTGTTTACATTGCGTTGATTGAAGCGATTATTATTTGTTCCACGGGAATTTTGATTTTGTGGTCTACGAAAGTTATTATATGGTTGCCGATTATTGTATGGTGGTCTGTTGTTTTGTTGTTGTTGATAGGTATTATTGTTGTGTTGGCGACGGTTTACTTCGCTTAGAGATTTACGCTGTGATGTAAAATATATATCAACTTTTTGTGCAAGATCATTTGGCTTTAGCCATTCTTCGCCTTGTGTGACAGCTATGTATGACTGAGTCTCTCGGTCAAGTGTAGAATACAATTTATCTGAAACCATTAATTGGCATAAAGTGTCAAAGTCACTGACTTTTTTAATCTTGCAATAATATGCGAAAGTTGTTTGTAGTCTTGAAGCGAATTGTGTATGTGACTCATCTGCGAGTCTTTGCATACGGCGAAAATTAATTAGGCAATCCTGTGCGGTTGGTTGGAACTGACGTAGCACTGTATTTTTGACTTTTTCGTAGTCTTGGATATCATTATCCGAAATATTTAATAAAATGTGATTTGCTTTTTCGCCTAACATATTTATAAGTATTTCTGACTTCAATAACTCATCCGAAATATTCTTCGTATTAAATGCTCGTTCTAACGATGCGAAAAATAAGCTGTAATTTTCTGGACGGCTAGGGATTGGCATTGAAAGAGTTTTAACAGAACGAATAAGATTTTCGATGTTAGGTGAATCATCGGTTTCGGAACTTTTCGAAATATTATGTTGAGTTTCGGCATTGTTTTGAAGAGTAGCTAGTTCTATATTTCGTTCTATTTGAGCGAGTTTTACTTTTTCGACTTCTAATTTATTTCTTTCAATTTCTAGTTTAACATTTCTTTCATCAACCGTTTGTGCAATTAAATTTTTAACGAATTCGTTATCTTTCGTGTAGGTCTCACTGGACTCAATTAGCTCTTTAATTTTAGGTAACGTGGGATTTTCTGGAAGTACGATGTCCAATTCAAAAGCAACTTTCACTAAATCTTCTTTTCTGGTATTTTTATACATCTTGAATAAAAAAATAAGAAAACTTTTACCTTTTTGGTCGTTTTTGGTTCTGTTTCGTCGGCGATGTAGTAGAATTTCTTACGTGCTCTGAAGACGATGTATTCCGTTTTATGGAGGGTAGTTTTGTTTTTCGGATTGACGTGCTGTGGACCTCGTCGTTGTGGGTCGTCTTCTGCTTAGCGGCTGAAGATGGCTGACTCACGGGTGGCGTCTTCTGATGCTTAACGGCGAGAGAAAAAAACCACTTTACGATGGGGTCGACGATGGCGACTTCGGCTTGGCGGCTGAAGAAGGAATCGCTTGACGATGGCGCAGGAAGTTCCTTTTGAAGCAGGAGTTTTCACTTTTTTCGTGACGATGGAGATTTTGGCATCGCTGATTTATTGCAGTGTAGATAAAAGTTCGTTTTTGTGCATGAGTTCGTGATTGCCCACCGTGGAGAGGAACTTTATGTCTGAACCTCGTGGGACTTGAACTTTCGTTTTGTAAAAGTTTAAATTAAATTTTTTTTAAAAAAATATCGATTTTTGCGACGAGAGGTGGGTGGCAAGGCGGCGGTGAGCCCCCATGTCTAGTAAGGAGGAGGGGCAGTAAAGAAGAAAGCAACTCTTTAGTGTAGAAATATCCATTTAATTAAGTGCAGCTCTGAAGAATTACATCCTCTCTCCACCCTTACCGCCTTTACTAGTGACAAAAAGATGGCGGTTAAGGGCAGAGTTTCAATAAGTGGCCGATAGATGGCGCTGATACAACATTGCATATGCATTAAATGTACTTACGCTTTAGGTCTTCCACCAATCAGAGTTGTGAAACCAGGAGCTTTGCAAAAAAAAATTAAATATAAGTATAACTTCATGTCATTGAAATGAATCAAATTAAACTAGGAAAAAAATATTATTAGCTATCCAGCTTAAGCACAAGTAGTTCCATTATAGTGTTCATAATGGACTTGCAGTACACTTATTAAGGTCAGTCTAAATTTTGAGTACAAACACATTGATTCCCATTGATGACTTATTTGGTAAATTTTGCCTGTTGTCTATGGATGTCAATCATATATGATGTAAATATGTTGCTAAAGATGTTACTAATATAATAAAAATGTAAATATGTTACTAAATTTTAACCTTGGAAGTTTTTATTATAGTTTTTACCTTGATCACAATTTTTCAAATGACCTATGGGCTAGCTAGTAGGCACGCAATTCTAAAATAATATTTTATTAAATCAAAACCCTAATTATATGCAAATAATAAAACTTTTACTAATTAGAATAGTATTTCGTTTATTTTATTTGATCATAATTTATTATAAACTGGTAAGCATTTGTTCTAACCAATAGAAACCGAGCAGTAAAAATCAAAATCGAATGGCTGTTGCTAAAGAGTTTTTCGAGTCAAGAACTTTGAAAACTTATGTTTTTGATGAAAATAATATAGATTGAAAACATCTAAAAAATAATTCTATAGAGATTTCACAACATAAACCCATCAAGTTTTATGATCTTTTGTCATAAAGTTTATGGATCCATCCGTTAATAGAAAAAAATTGTTTTATTTATATAAAAGATTACCTCCACCAGTGGATGCAGCTGCAATTTCTTTTGAAAATAGTGAGATTGCTTCCTTTTTGTCATGATGAACTGCTATCCACATCACAACTTCACGAGAATTCTTCAAGAAAAAAAATATATAAGTTATTTATGCATAATTTTTTGGCTTGCTAATTTGGTTTGGTTTTGAATAATCGTCGCACTAGAGCTACACGTGGGCTATTGGCGACGGGCGTCGTATTTTTGAACCACAGTCAGGTGACGAGCCAACACCTGAATAGGCACCCAACGCAACCGTTAAGGGGACATCGTACGCAGCGTTAGGACTTTGAAGGATATTTAACGTGCACTCCCTTACACGTGGTATTATTCTTTGGACATTTTTGGCTGCATGGGCCGTTTATAGGTCGACAGCTATTTTAGCAATGCCCGGACCCGAACCTGGGACCTTCCGCATGCTAAGTGAGTGCTTAACCGACTGGGCTCCCCAGCCCCCTTGCTAATTTGGATTTTTTTTTAATTGTTTTCGATAGTCTGACATCAAAAATACAGAATTTGAATAAGTTTATTCTAGTAATAGTATAAAATAAACATATTCAAAATTTGGGCAATATATAAAATGAGTAAATTCAGAATTTTGAACAGTTTTAAAGCATTTACTCCATGTCGTACTCAAGTCTATAAGAGCTAAAAATACTAAACATAATTTCTTTTTTTTTACATCGGAAACTAAAAATCTAACTACAGTAAACTCTCGATTATCCACGGAATTGGGTTGCAAATAATCCACAAAAGTAAAGAAAATATCCACAAAATTGTTTCTGGGTTTTGTAAATGTAAAGTACAGTAATCGTGTATTATAAGAATAAATAAATCGTAACAGGTATAAAATATGAAGATATACAATTTTACAAAAAAGTCAGTTAATTGTTTTTGTTTAGCCTTACAAACTTTGCTATCTTATTTGTGATAAAAGTTTTTTAGAATCATTTTGTCGCAAAGGGAGGCATCATAGTGCTCCTCCATGTACATGATCAATTCGCTTATGTTAGAGCCTTTTTTATGACTTGTTTTACAATTCAATGCTTTCTGGCTCCTCATCATCGCTATCTGAATCAGTTCCTATTTCTCTATGATTTTTTTGTCTTTCATAGCTTGGATCACCGACATCCCAATAAATTCACTCAACGATGTTGTCTGTCTTCATCGTCATTGTGCTACTATCAAAATTGAAGAGCTTAATGGAAGAACGTGCTAAGTGACAAAAAGGCGAAAACAAGAAAATGGGCTTTAAAGTTTCTCGCCTGCACTTATTAGGGGTATACCTATGAAATGACCCTTTTTTTAAAAGAAAACTTACTGGTGAATATTGCATAACTGGATGAGAGTAATAAATCGAAGTATGTACCATTAAAATCAGTAACTTTTGCTTATCTTTTTGGTAAATTATGGATTCCTTCGTAATAGAACTTTGCGTCCTGGAAGGTAAAAAACGAAAATGCTTATTTTTCAACTTCATCAAAAGTAGCGAAGTGCTGCTCAGCCAGACCATGTTCCACGGATCTGAGCAAGTGATAGTCTGAAAGACCGAGATCTGGAGAATATAGCGGGGCAATAAAACATCCCATGTCAGGTTTTTTAAGGTGTTTTTAACGTTATTTGTGGTGTGAGGCCGTGCATTGCAATGGAGGAAAATAACTGTTCCGTGTCTGGGAGCCCATTCTGGCCTTTTTTGATAAATTCCCGGTTTACATCTGTTAATTGTTGTTGATATTGATCAGAAGTAACTATTTCACAAGGTTTAAGCAGCTCATACTTAAGAAGGCCTTTTTGATCCTACCAAACACAAAGAAATGTCTCTTTCAAAGCGATTTTCTCTTTAGAGTCAATGTTGAGGGTTGGCCTGGAATCAACCAAAATTTTTTTCCTTCAGGATTGTCAAAATATATCCATTTTTCATCACCTGAGGCAATTCGATGCAGGAAACACTTTCTTTGATGTCGATTCAAAAGTTGTCCGCAAGTGACTTTTTTGTTCTCCATCTGTAACTCTGTTAAAGCATGTGGTACCCATTATCCTTCCTTGCTAATTATTTTTAATGCATGAAAACGTTCACTAGTACATTTCTGAGTTACATTTAACATTTCTGAAATATGTACCCCCGTCATTTTTGGATTTTTATCCAAAATTGTTTGCAATTCTTCATCTTTAAATTTTTTTGGTAGTTTTCAATTATCTTTGTCTATCACATCAAAATCAGCTTTTTTAAATCAAACAAACCATCATTTTCAAAATGATTCAGATGGACCATTGTCTCCATAAGCTTTTTGAAGCATTTGAAAAGCTTTAGCAGCAGTTTTTTTCAAAATAAAGTAATGGATTAAAATTTCCCGCAAATGACTCTTTGTTGGCACGAAACATGACATCTTTAAAGCCTAGAATGACTATGAAAAAAACACAACAGTAACTAATGCCCCTGGCAGGTGAAAGGTTAAAAGTAGTCTGACAAAATGCTAGTAGGACGATTCCACACTTTCATTAACCCGGGTGCAGTGCCATCTGTTCATACAAGGTCATTTCATAGGCATACCCCTAATAAATACGTTAAAAACGGCACTTACAAACGGTAAAATATGTACTTAATTTAAAGTTTATGAAAAGGGCCAATCTTGATATCTTTAAAGGACGGGATAACGTTCGTTAACACAAAAATTTCAATTTTTTCAAAAATGTCATTTAGCACGTTTTTCCACTAAGCTCTTCAATTATGCAAAGCAGTTCAATTAAAATCACTGGCAGTTTATTTTACAAGTGATGCTTTATGACAAAAATTTGCATGTGATGTGCACATAGCCAAACGACATTTGGGCACACACCAGGTTTCCTATAGTCACTCTTATTTTAATGTATTTGTTTTTCCTATAATGCATCCTTCGTTTTTTAAATGTATTTGTCGTTTTTGAAACAAATAGAATACATTGTTCTTAGAGAGTGCATTCTTCCTACAAGTTTTAAAACAGATAAATTTCACTTCTCTGTGTTGTGTTAAATTATACATTTTTGCAGGGAAGAAAGGGGCATATTGCGGCCAGCGGATAATCTACCCACAAATAATCAGGAGTTTACAGTAATTGAATTGATACAACAAAAGAAAAATAGAATAATAAAACTATCAGCACACTCTTTAAACCAATTTTAAGAGCTCAAGCAAACAAGGACTGCATTGAAATATACTATCTTTAGCTCTTACAGCTTTCATTAATTTAAAAGGCTTTTCAGAAAGTGCAAAGAAGTTATGATGATAATAAATACCTTGTTTATTGCATTCTTGCCATAGTTTTGTTCAGTACCTAACACTTCAATGTGAGTTTGTCTAAATTTCTTCAAGCCATATAGTTTGAAAACATTTTCAGATCTACACAAATAATAATATTAGTGAAAACTCAAATAGAAATGTTATATTAAAATAATAAATATCAGGAGTATACTAACCTTTGAAGAATAGATTTGGCAGTAATGATAGCTTTTTCAGATGCCCTAGGTCCGACTAATGGGCAAACAGCTGTAGCTCTGAAACCATCCCCAAATGTTGCACTAACCTAAAATATTTTTTCAATGAAAATTTCAGTTGTCAAATATTGTCAGGGATAAAAGTTAATATGAAAGGCTTAATAAGTTTATATAAAGAAAAATTTGTACCTTATAATAATCGGTTGGACACTTGCCTTTTGCACCTTGAACTAAGACTTCGTTTTCTGTAATTACAAAATGATACATAAGTTTAAGTTGCTGTCATGTATAAAGGAAGAAATTATTTAGCGGGGAGATGGTTTTCTAAAAAGAGACATTGAAATTAGCTGATCTAAAGTACACAAGGGATGCAAACCTGCATAATTAAATTATGTGAATAAGTGAAGTCCCCAGTTATTTTTTTTAATTTTCAAACATTTAAAAGATAGTTAGAAATAGTAATTTCACCATAAATTAATTAGTAGAGGGGCCCCAAAATGGAAATTTAGCTGTACACAATTACACATATTTAATTAATGTTGTTTTTAGTATTTATTCTGCTTTTTTAACAGAAATTATTATTTGCATGAATTGAAACTTACAAGACATGGAACTGTAAATAAATTTCTTAATTCAATCTTTGCTACAGGTTTCACTCAATTTATTAGTCGCACAAATGTAAGCTAATATGTCAAATGCAAACTAATATGTAAGGTTCTTTCTTAATTCAAACTTTGCTACAGGTTTTAGACAATTTATTAGTCACACAAATGAAAACTAATACTAATAACTTAAACAATCTTGCAAATTACATTAGTGAGTAGTATTTGAATAGAGTATGAGCATTTTAATAAAAAAAATCAATAAAATTTTATCGAAGATAAAGTAATGGTTTTTTTTTTGCTATAAACAATACAAGTATTTTATAAGCACACCTCGAACTTGTGTGAGTTTCACATTTGTAAAGTCACACAACACGTCAGGCAATGCATAATTGGCAGGATCCCCAATTTCATAGACTAGTTGTTCGGAAACTGTTCCAACTGTAACGATTCCTCCAGTGTTTGGTGGTTTGGAAACTGTGAATTCCCCATTTTCTTGGCATTCTGCAATGGGAAAACCCATGTTATGCCTGGAAAATATAGAGAAGATTACCATACATAAATACATTATAGATTTGTAACTACTTTATCTAAATTAACACTTTTGTTAGATGAAATTCGTCCTAGATCTTTACATGGGCTATTAACGACATGTCTGGTAATTGTTCAAATGAAGCCAACATTCGAGAGGGCACTGAACACTCCACAAAAGGTAATTAGATATTTTGGTTCATTAAAAGTATTTATACTTATTAATGAACAATTGGACCAAATGTATTTAACATAAAGCAGAAAGCACAACACTTAAGTTGCAAAATAAAAGCCCTGATAAAATTATAAAGAATAATCCAATGAAATATAATAATGAATAATAATAATGAAAACCTAATCTTACACTATTAGTGATAGAATTTCAGATTATGATAAACTCTATAGTAAGTGTATACATACCAATCTTTAATGAGATGCCAATCTGTATGAATTCCACCAGCTGACTGAGCTCCACATTCCAGTAAATGGCCAGCTAAACTGTAAAATGTTAAATCATTCAACAATATTTCAACATTATTAAAAAAAAGTGGTATAAAAAGAATTTTAAGATTTAGTGGGATTTAAATTATTGACTAACAAGTTCAAATATACAACTAAACATACATGGCAACTAAACCTATAGCATTATATATACTGCAAGACTAATTGCTTAGTCATGAGACATTTAGTAAACATATATTATTAAAAGTTAATAAGTATAAATTAAACAAATTGTATATTATTAATAATTTATTGAGGAGTTTTAAAACTGCTCATTGCCCGATTGATTGTCCATGCTAATAGCAAATCTTTAAATTCGACCCATCTTAAAAATATTAAACATTTTTGATTATAAGGGAAAAATATTTAAATAAGATTCCATATCAAAGTAAAATCGGCCATTTTTAAACATTTTTCTGAAGTACAGTTTTACACTCCTTGCTAACCTAAGTTGGGTAAATACATGCTATGGAGAAGATCCTTCTGCGCATGTAAAGAGTTCCATAAATTATTTGTGAATTCATCCAGAAAAAATCAATTTAATTTAAGGTCTAACAGATTCGAATATTATTTGAGAAAATTTGGAGATTTTATTAGAATGAAAAGTGTATTTTGGTTAAATTGTATTAAGATAATTTTGATTGTAAATATTACCGAACAAGAGTTTCCAACTAACGGACTAAACGTGCTTTTCCCTCTTCCTTTTCACTTTTTGTTTTTACCCAAGTTGGTTGGCAAGGAGTTTAGAAAATATTATTGCTTTCAAACATAGCTTACAAATGTGGATTTTTCTTACCTTCCCATAGCCAATTTATCTAAATCATTAAGACTCCACTTAAACTGCAATAAATAATAAGCATATTAGCATCCTACAGTAATTTAGTAAAAAGTCCTCAGTTTGCATTTAGAAATACAGCAAAATAATCATGGGGTATTGGTAAAGAGTGGTACAGCCACTGAACTGAACTAAAACTGTGGAAGGAGCATCCTAAGAAAAGTTGGTGAAGCCTATTTTTGGATCACTTGGCGACAGCTTTAGGGAGAATATGTGGAGAGTGTTTAGGCTTGTACCGACAACATCCAAGCAAACTGTTAAGTCAAGCATCAATTGTGATCGGTGAATTCATGCCAAATGTGGCACATATTCTCCCTAAAGCTGTCGCCAAGTGACCCAAAAATAGGCTTCACCAGCTGGGATGCTCTTTTCATGGGATGATCCTTCAAGAGTTTTAGTTCAGTTCAGTGGTATAGACTGAAATATTTCAATACTACAACAATTTTGAAAATAACTTACTTTACTAATTAATGGACCCAGCACCACAGCACTATCAACACAACGACCTGTAATAACTATATCTGCTCCAAGGTCTAAAGCTCTTGCTACTGGGCCAGCTCTTAAATAAACAAAATATGAATTGAACTGCTATTTAAATAAATGAATACAAATAATATAAAATTTAAATAAATGAATACAAATAATTTGAAATTTAAATAAATGAATACAAATAGTAATATAAAATTTTAATAAATGAATACAAATAGTAATATAAAATTTTAATAAATGAATACAAATAATAATTAAAAAAACTTACCCTAAATAAGCATTCATACTATGAATATTTTCAGGAACTGGAAAACCTTTATCCATATCTTTAACATTTAAGCTTTTTATGAGATCTAGCTAAATAAAAAAAATAACACATTTAAAGCCTGTAAACAATAAATTGTCTCCATCGCCAAAGTTATTATTATCACAATTACTAAAAACACTTCCAAGATTAAATTTATTTTGACATTTTATTCAATCCAATTCTAACTTAAGAGGACTCTCTTAAGAATTCCACACCTTGAAAATCGTTATGTTATTCCTATGGAAAACATTCGAAAGTCAATTATCACCACACATTTATTAAAAGGTTACTAGTTTCTTGAAAGATAAAACTAATTTGTTTTGTGAAAATCACATATTTAGTATTTTTATTAATTTTTTGAAGTTTGTAAAAAATAGAGTAAGCATTAAGTTCTAATTAAAAAAAATTATTAAAAATACTAAATGTGATTTTCAAAAAAACAAATTAGTTTTATCCTTTTAGTTCCATTTGTTCTTTACAATGATACAAGAAACTAGTATTCTTTTAATAAATTTGTGGCGGTAATTGACTTGCGAATATTCTAAATAGGAATAACATTATGATTTTCAAGAAGTGAAATTCAAAAGCGAGTCCTCTTAAAATATAGATAAAATACGATAAGTTAAAGTATATAATCCATATAAAAAAACCTGATGGACATTATGAATTTTATCCTCACCAAATGAATACTGCATAGACAAAAGGAACCACCTTTAAAAAGTTAAATTAAAATGCGGTCTAAGAACTAACTTTAAAAGTTTGAGAACACTTTACCTGGGGTAATAAATCATCACCAGTTACAACTGCAATTTTGAAATCCAAGTTCTGCTTTTTAGCAACAGCCCTCAGAGCATCTGCACAAGCATGGGGGTTAATTCCGCCAGCATTTGCAACAACTCGAATTTTCTTCTCCTTAATTGCATGTAGGTTTGGAGCCATTGCGGAATGCACAAAGTCAGGTGTGTAGCCCATATCCTGCAGAGGGTAAAAAAAAATTGAGATATAGTTTCAAATCCTATTATCCTTACATTTATTCCGCATGAAGTCGGTTGGAGGTTAGAGCTACTAAGCATAACTGATATCAGGAAAAATGACTAAATGAAACATATTTTGAACAGAACAGAAGAAGATTTATTGATATCACAGTCATAGTTTATATACAAAGTTATCACACTTAAATTTACATAAAGCCAGTAGATATACTGCGTTACAGTTAAACCCTTCTTGACCGAAACAAATCAACCAAGGAAAAATTACTTGGCTCCAACAAAGTCCATTCGCACAAAATGGATGACTCAAGGTGGCTTAGTGTTATGGTCTATTTACTATGCAAGCGTCGAAAAGTCTTTCTTCCCACATCCCTTCGCTTGATTTTCTAGGAAAGTGGGGAGCATCGCTTTGCTAAACCTAAAGCGTTTGAGGTTCTGTTGTGAGGTTAACAATCCGAACAGTTTAAACCCAAGTGGGGGTAAAAACAAGCTCACGCCATTTTGAAGAAAATTACATGCAGGGATGGGGGATGAAAATGCTTTCGAGGCTCACATTCTAGTTAAACAAGGTATAGTGCTTTATGCTGCAATGCCACAAGTACAGAATTCAAATTCCAGATTGGGGAAGGTTCACCCATCCTTTCGTCCCTTAAGTGGGTTGATAAAATGAGGACCAAGGATGCTTAGGAACAAAATAATTGTTCGTACCACAACAGGTTAACCATCTACCTGGGGTATTGCATCGAACCCCAGTACCCTTGGTCTCCAGAGCTGAAATAGGCACAGCAGGCCTTGGTCTACTATGGGCTGTTACACTACTGAATACTAGTGTAACATACTACTAGTATACTTTGCAGTTTAGCTTATGACCTGGTTATCTATAAAATTGTTTTGAAAATTAGGTTAGGTTTGATTTATCGTCGCACTAGAGATACACGAGGGCTATTGGCGACGGGCGTCGTATTTTAGAACCATAGTCAAGTGAAGAGCCAACACCTGAATAAGCACCCAACGCAACCATTAAGGGCGACATCGCACACAGCGTTAGGACTTTGAAGGATATTTAACGTGCACTCCCTTACACGGGGTATATTATTCGTCGGACATTTTTGGGTGCACAGGCCGTTTATAGGTCGGCAGTTAAATTTGGGGATGCCTAGACCCGAACCTGGGAACTTTCGCATGCTAGGCGAGTACCTAACTGACTGGGCTCCCTATCCCTGTTTTGAAAGTAAATATGCTGTACATTTTTAAACTGCAGACATGCCTTTTTAGATAAAAAAAAGTCCTTAAAATAACCTTTTATATGCACTTCAAATTTTTTAAAAAGAAAGAGCAGACTTTAAATGCATACCAGCAAAATATGTTGAAATTGATGCATCAAAATACATAAAACTACTGATATAGTTTATACATTGCATAAAGGACAGAAATTGAAATTTATCATATTAGTAAATTGTAATTTTAAAAATACATGTATACTTACTGGAGATTTCTGTTTAGCTTTTGCTAAAATTGACATGGTAATTTCTGATAGATAATCGAAAACTAAATAGTCAATGTTTCCACTATGGACAAGAGCAGGGACTGAAAAAAAAATTCAAGTAAGTGAACAAGCCATGCACAATTAAGTAGAATTTCTAAATGAATATTTTATACTAATAGTTCCTTACCTGACATTGCAGTATCTCCCCAAAATCCACTTGCACATCCTATACGAATGTTGGATGCCATTCGAAAATGAGATGTTAAGCCAAGAGTTCTACATTTTAAGAAGTTTTTTAGTAAATTAGGTTGATAGAACTTCATTTTTATAAAGAATTATTTGCACAACTACTTAAATATATAAAACAGTTACATAAGGAAAGTTGCCAACATGTGTTGAATAGCGATAGTTCATAAAATCGCAAATCCTATCTCGAAAAAATCAAAACAAATATATATAAACATGGGTAGAAGTAAAAGTGAGAGTGCTAGTACTTGCACAAAATCCTGAGGGAACTTGGCTAGGTCTGGTAGCAACAAAGACTTAATATTTATGATAAAATAATTAAAGATTTAAATTGTAACATAAAATTAAGACCATACCATACCTTCAAATTGAAAAACTTCTGAGTTATAGGTCATCGCCTTTGGGTTTCGAAATTCCGATTTAAATATTTCCTGTTACAAATTTTATACACATATTTATTCTCATTAAGTGTTAATTTTTGCTTTTCAATAAACATAATTTAATAAAATCCACACTCCCTTTCAGCAAAAACGGCTGTAAAATAATTTAAAATCTTTTTAAAAACGTGGAGTAATTTTATTATGTCAAATGACGTCACAGTGTCAGGTGGTATTTGGTTGTAGTGCACTCCTATGGTCTGCAGACGGTGTTTTGATTAAAATTTTGATTTGCGTATTACATTTCAAAAGTTTTAAAATTCTTTTAAATAATTGTTGAAACTTTAAGTATTTTGATTTATTCTTCATAGATATGTATCTGACGTGGGTAGAAATCGTATTAAAAATACCTTACTTGACATCTGTTTATTTAGCTTATGATCAATTTTAATAAACTTAACAAGATTTTATGTAAATATTTTATTTTTAAATATAAACACTACAATGAAACAGTACGCTTCAGGTATCTTTTTTACACTTCACAAAACTTTTATGTATTTTAATATTCTGTCGTTGTATCAGTAAATACAAACTGGTAAACATGGAAATAGATACAAATTTGATGCACGAAACTGTGTATGGGGTTTCGCCCGGGGAAGAGTGCCATGTAATGTCAGACAAGGTCCAAACTCTGGCCAACAACATTTACGAAGAATTCGCAAGAATGATCTCTAAGTATGATGAAGATGTTGTAAAGCAGTTAATGCCTTTGGTTATTAGTGTCTTGGAACATTTAGATTTGTCCTTTGTGGAAAATCAAGAACATGAAGTGGAGTTAGAGTTATTGCGGGAGGACAATGAACAGCTAGTCACACAATTTGAACGCGAGAAGCAGCTGAGGAAATCTGCTGAACAGGTATAACACAGAACCACACCTTTTTTTCAACAACTATTTGTAAGGTTACTATAATTTCAAAACCTAATCCTAGATGCTGCCATAATAAATCTGTATCCATATAATTAAATTAGGTCTTCATTTTTACACCGTATACTGATAGCAACGAGATTTTTTAAAATTAAATTATGATGTATGGAATATTAGCAAAAACGGGCCTTGATAACATTAGAAACTAACTTACAGAGCAAAGTGTATGAATTATAAATGTCAAATTGGTTGTTTAGTTGGCCCAGGCCCTTTGTTCGCATTTCTGCTGATGTGACCAGATGTTTATGTGGATGACTGAGTTCTGGTAAGTTACACTGATTGCTCCATGTTTAGGTCCCAAGCTAGCTTAGTCTTTGTTTTATTGACTAACTGAAGTTGTATTATGAGAGTCTATATCTTTGATGATTCATTCAGGTCTTCAACTTAAAGTTCATGTTAAAAGATAGCACATTTTATTTATCTAGTCAACTAAGGAGGCGAGGCTGCGCTTCCGCAGACCAACCGTTGGCAACCCTATAGCACGCTTAAAAAATTACGTTTTAATTTCTGTAAATTAAAGTGCTGAAAAAGATTTAAAGACATTTAAATCATTAATAAAAGTTTAAATTATATAACTGCTGAGTAAAATATTTAAATCGAGTGCAGTGTAAAAAAGTTGACACTTTGGTGTAAAAGCTTTATCTCTCAGAAGGTTATCTTCCAAAATTAATCCTGTACATTTGTCAACTGAAGAAATTGTTTCAAAACTAGCATTCTCCAAAGTAAGACCAGCTCGTACATTGGCGACTTAGTTCAATTGAATATGAGCTAGTTAAAATTTGCAAATGAATGGATCGGGTCCTACGTTTTAGTTATACTTTAGACAAGGGTGGTTTTGCACCTGCATCCTTCAACTATGGTGTTTCAACAATTAATTTCCTAAATTATTGAAAACCATAAAACTTGTACCTTTAGCTATGTATAAATATGTTGTAGCAATTAATGTTTCTTTTTGTCTTCATTTCTAGAAACTTTTAGAATTGGAATATTCAGTGGACGAAGACCGACGAGACCTGCAAAGTAAAGTGGAAAGTTTAGAATCTCTGGTTCGAATCCTTGAGATTAAAGCCAAAAATTCAAATGACCATGGTATGAAAGGTTTCATTACTAATTTATTATTTATCTTGTACAGCAACAGAGTAATCTCTTGTTATATCAAGAGACAATGTTAATACGGTACATTTTTATATGAATATATGTATTCTTTAACGTGTTCAAGCTTGACTTTAATTTAGAAAAATGAAATAAAATATTAAGTTAACAAATTATTAAATAAAATTATAAATCTAGTAAACGGATAAAACAAAAAAAAAAAATGCCATACTTTAATTTACTTTCAAGCATTACGTATTTTTAAGCCAATAGGATTTTTTCTTTTGCCAATAACATATAACTTTGCCTCCAGTTTTTTAACCTCCAGTTTCATTTACTTCAGAGAAAAGTTATATTGTTCTTGGTCTTTTTGTTTCTGGAACTATTTTTTTGTTAAAAAATGCTTGGCTTATTTCAGGTAATAACATACAGTAAAGTGCAGTTTCATTCCATTTAATGATATTTGAGTTGTATAATGTTATATTATATGTAATTTTAGCTTATGGGAAACTTTTAAAAAGAAAAATATAAAAATAGAATTTTATTCTTTAAGGAAATATTTTGATAAATTTATCTTATTTTTTAAAAAATGTAATGGATGTATAAGGCACAATATAACATGAAAGTTTTGATCATTAAAATTAGTGTTAAAAAGGTATATCTCAATTTATTTATTTTTATATTTGAACAGCCTCTAGGTTAGAAGAAAAAGAAGTTGAAATGAAGAAAGAATATTCGAAACTTCATGAACGCTATACTGAAGTAAGATTAATGCAAAAAATGTATAATTTAATTTCTGTATTTTCCCTTATCAAGTAGCATGCTTGAGACACCATTATTGGGAATTCAAATCACATTAGACATTTTCTTGATTTTTATAATAAGTTATTTCTTTTTTTTAAATATTTTAAGAAGCCCTTTTATTTTAATTGTATTGTACTATGAATAAAAATCTATTTCAATTTGAGATTAACAAAAATTTTAAAGTGCATAAAAATATATAAATTTAAATTTAGATAACTTGGTAGATAAATTGATAACTTTAATGATTTTGCAGAAAGTTGCACAAATCCTCACAAAGTTGCATGTCACTCTGTTTTTGTCAAATGTCATTGCACCTTAAAATTTGCACTCTACATTGTAGATTTTTTTCTTTCATGATACCCAAAAGAAAAATGTTCTAAACTTTTTTTATTTGAAGTTTATTGTGTTCAAGTGGAAAAAAATTGCATTTATAATATTCCATTTATTTAAAGTGTATTTTGAAAATGATTTCAGGTTTTTCGTACACATGTAGATTATGTGGAAAGAACAAAAATCTTATATGGAAATGACAAGTCTGAAAGCATTTGTTCAAGAACTAGGTAACATGTTTTTCTTTTAAAGGCAAAAATTATTAATAGAATTTCTTGTTTCATGTTGTTTGGGGATTCTGTTTTAAAAAAATATTTTTTATCTGTTTCGTCTTATCTGTTAATCTGTTTGTTTCTTAGTTTGATGTGAAAAAAATGCTATGGGAAATTCAATAGATTTAATTTTAAGGTCTTTTTCAATCTAAAGATTATATAAAGGCTTACTATTGTTTCCTTTGCACTGTCTTACTTATTAAATATGTTAAATTCTGGTTATTAAGATCAAGATGAATACTAAGATCTTTGAATTTTTTTAAAAACACATTATTGTTCATATTTATCAATGTTTAACAATTTGACCAATGAGTATCTTTTATAAATTTAGGAACAGCATCCCACAGTTAAAATCTGGATCAATGTACAGCATTAGCTCTGAAGAATCTTCCATAAAATCTCTAACCAGCCCTCCTGATTTTAGTGGATTAACTCCACCAAATCATGTGTCAGAGACTGCAAGATGCTTACAGAATGAGATGCATGTAAGAAGTATTTATTTTTGGACATTGTCATTGTGTGGAGTTTTAAAAATGTGACAATACTAATGAACTATGTTAATTTTTAATCTAGTTGGGATTTTTTTGTATAATATTTAATATAATTTTTAACTTTTTTTTAAATTTTAATTAAAATTTAATTTTATTTTATAGTTAAACCCTTGTATATTGTACTGTTTATATATTTAAACTTGTCTAATTGATTTTTTTTATGAATTTTCAATGTGTAACCATTTTTTTTGTGTGCAATTAAGGCAAAATTGATTTAGTCCAAATAAGCTAATTCTATATTCTCTTGACTAACACGATTATATTCTACCAACTATTATACTTTCAAAGTTGTGGTTAGGATTCTGTATTGAGTAAAAGTATGAAATATAGTTAAGTTAAAAAAAAAGTACCATCTTGATTATTATAAGGAAATATTGAATGTGAACATTGAATGAGTTTTTTTTTTCAATTGTAAATGCATGTAATTGTAGTAAGAAAACACATGAAAATTGTATTCATTTTATAGGAAACATTGAGATCTCCCAATCAAGAAATGAAGACTTGTCATAGTATGTACATTTTATTATTCGATGCATATTTAGTTGTTAATGTGGATATTTTTCCTTTCTGGCATAATTACTGAGCAATGCAACAATTTTTAAACTTAATTTTTTACCATCATCATAGCATTAAATATATGTTTTCCAACATCTATTTTTATACTAAACACAGACTAACAAAATATCTAAGGAAAATTATTTTTTTAATGCTTAAAAATCTAGGATACACATTTATTATGCTCGTTGTGAGTATTTCAACTTGCTTTTATATTGGGCTGACAATTTATATTTTTAAACTGCATGCTGTATTCCCATAACTTAGTTTTAATATTTTTTTTCTGTTTTTATAAAACATATCTTTGTGTAATTCTAAACAGTTTTAAATATTAGTGTTTTAATGTGATTAATTGTCCTTTTTAAGAAAATCTTACTAAGTTATTTTCCTTGAAAAAACTTATAATGATCAGAAATTTTATAATGTACGACTCCAAAATTTTTAATATTTTTAATCTGAACAGTACCCCTTATGTAAAACAATGCGACACTAACTTTAAAATTCTTTTAATGAAATTCATTTAGAAAAGTACAACAGATTTAAAGAAAAAAGTTTGAATTCTAAAAAAGTTTTCTGTCATTTTCCTCACTCATTGTATTATTTACCTATATACAGGAAGTGGATGGACAGATGGCTTTGGCTCTGATTTGACAGACTTCTCTATCTCTTCTGCTCCCGATGTAGACGATGACTTATCGTTAACAGATATGCAACCATTGCCCACAGTTAACAAGTATACAAATATTTATTTTTAATATATAAAAGGCTTCTGTAGAAAGGTCGACTATCTGTAGTTTTCAGCAAATTATTAGAATTAAATTTTTTGGGGAAAATTTATGATAATACCTTTAAAAAAAAATAATTACATAATATTTTTAATTATTTCTTTTAGCCTGGAAGACAAGGCACAAGTTTACATTTGTAAACTTGTGCCTTGAAGGGTATTTTGGATTTTTGATTTAAGTATTTCTGGCTCTCTGTGAAATACAAAATAATAAATACATAACATTAGTTCCCCATGCAGTGAATTTCAGTTAATTTTACCTCATTCATTTGTTTTTAGGGTGTTTCAAGGGTGTTATTTATGTTTAAGGGTGTTGTTACATATTGGTCGACCTTAAAATCCACCTACATATTTTGTGCCAAATTAATACTTTTATTTACAATTTAAAACAATCTCATTGCTATTTTTACGTCAAAAAAATATATTACTTGAAATTTCTTTTAAAAATGTATTTTGCTTTCTTAGTCTGTCTATTAATGATTTATAATTTTTTTTAGCGAGAAAAGAAGGCCTAATAATCTTTATCAAGAACTAAGTTTCACAGAAGCTGAAAATGCTCAGGAAGATTTTGGAAATGATATGGCTGGTAAGATTGTTTTTTCTCAATGATTTGAACAACATCAACAAAAAATCTTTAGAAAAGTAAATATTTAAAACATTGTCTTAGTCTAAAAAAAGCTTGTATGTTTTAAAATATACAACTGTGAAATTATTTGTCATGCATTTTAACACATAGAACTTAATATTTATATAAACTATTACTATGTTAACGTATGAATTTTTAAAAAAAATATTAACTTTTGTTTTATATGGTGTGATTAATATCTAACTTCCTATGTGTTGTGATGTTTTTGTGTATGCTGTTTTTTATCCTTTATGTTGTTTGTTTCCTGTTTATTAATGCATACTAACTTTTGTTTGCACTTTTAATGTCAACCCCTGCAGCCCCTGACAGTTTCTTTGGTAAGAAATTCTTAATTTTTACACATTAGTTACTTCTTAGTTTAGTTTGAAATTCAGATATGTAGCCATCTTTGTAAACCATATCCCACTAATCCATGCATTTTAATCCTTTTGCCCCCTAGATTAGCTAAGCTTAACATTTCTGAAATTCTAGAAATTCATCACTTACTGATCTTGAATACTTGATTTTTTTTAGCATCTCCATCGCCAAATTTATTTCTTATAAGCTTTAAGTTTTTGCCAATTCACGTAATTTGAAACCAATATTTTTGGTGTAGCTACAAGTCGTTTTGCTTGTATTCACCTGTGGATTAATGGCAGCAAAAGGGTCAAAATGTTTGTCTCGTTGTTCAAATTTTTTATTAATTGAACTAACTTTTTCTGTTGTAATGTGCTAAGTACTAATTATTTGTTACTTAGTTACACAAGTTGTACAGTATTGTTGGTTTCATTGTATATTAACATTTATTTGTTAAAACAACTTGTTTATTTTAATCATAGTAATACAAATTTTATTTAAAAAAAAGTTCAATTTTAATTTCAGCTTAAAAAAATAGAACTGGTCTTAATTTTATTAATGTTATTTTTTCAGGAATGGGTAAAGAAGTCGAGAATTTGATCTTAGAAAATAATGAACTTTTAGCTACCAAGTAAGTTATCACATTTATTGCTTATTTAAACACATAATGATTTTTGATGCAGCCCTTATCATATTGTAAATTGCTTAATTTTCATACAGTATTACAGTCAGTACACAATATACAGTTTCATACAGTATTATCAGTCACAATACTGATCTTTAATGATGAATCCTCTTTTACTTTCTAGAAATGCTTTGAATATTGTTAAAGATGACCTCATAGCAAAAGTTGATGAATTAACAAGGTAAGTTTCCTGTTGAGTTTATATTTCATTTATTGTCATTAAAATTATTGTGAAATAGGCATGTTCAGACTTGAGTGGCAACTGAAATACGGAATGAAAATAAATATTTTCATAATCTATGATTGGTGATTCAATATAACGTAGAACAGAGCACCAATCGCAGGAAATGGAGAAATTAAAGCTGAATGGAATTACATTACCTGAAACATGCTAATGACAATATTGTTCTCTTTAATTTTCAGCGAAATGGAAATTTTGCAAGGCGAGATAAAATCATTGCACACAGTGAAAGAAAGACTGAAACAACGTGTTATTGACCTTGAGGAGGAATTGAGAAAAACTAAAGAAGAAGCTGAAAAGCAAAAAGCTAAATTTGAAGAAGAGGTAATTTTTGTTATTGTTTGCAGAAATATAATATTTGTATTAAGAAATTAGTTTTAATAACCTAAGAATTATTTGTGAGCAGTTTAGAAATTCTTTTTATTTAAATTTATAAATAAGCATTTAAAAGAGATTTAAATCCTAAGTAATTTTAATAAATTATTAAATCATTTTTTTTTTTGTAATAAGTAATTTTAAAGAAAAATGTTTCAGTCTATTCTTTGGAAGACAAAATTTGAATGTCCACTCTTAATAAGTAACATAACTTGTAATGAATGCCTTATCTATTTTTCTACTAATGTGGGGAAAAAATATCCTAGGACCTTTAATTTAAGTTTTATTTCTTGATTTATTTTTTACCAATACTTGAACGGGAAACAAAGTTCATTGTTTACATCAAAGTTTCTGTTTGCAGGAGGATATCCCATTGGCTCAAAGGAAGCGTTTCACAAGAGTTGAAATGGCTCGAGTTTTAATGGAGCGAAATCAATACAAAGAGAAATTAATGGAACTCCAAGAAGCTGTTCGCTGGACTGAGATGATTCGAGCATCCAGGAATGATCCCAATTCCGATCAAAAGAAACAGTCTTCCATTAGAAAATTGTAAGTTTTCTATTACATACAAGAACTGATTCAAATACAAGAGATATTTGATCAAGTACACAAAGACGTTTTTTCAGTATATAACTTGATTAAAAATATTTAGGTTGTTTGCATTAAAGAACCTCCTGAAACCCCAGTGCAATGCTACCCATAATATCTTTATCTATACATGTTTTTAAATAAATATATAAAAGTATGTTTTGTAAGGAATTTTATAATTTTTTTATATTTGCTGAGAGACATATTAATTTTAATGGTTGTTTAATCAATGCTTTTAAAATTCACTGTCTAAATATCTTAAATTTTATTTTTGATACAAATAAACTGCTGATTACCTTTAATCAATATTGAAAAATGATTTTCAGTTCCTCTTCTGTGTATTTTAGTTCTTAATTGTCTATAACAGGGGTTCCCAACCGGTGGTACGCGTACCACTGGTGGTACGCGAGAATATTACATATTTCAGGTGGTACTTGTGAGTGATGTGAGCATTATGATGCTATCAATAGCTTCTGTATCAGTATGTGTGTGAGTAAGCAAACATATTACTCATTATTTTAAGCAATAACATTATTTTAAATAGAAATCTTTAATTAACTTTTGCATATTATTTTGCTAGGTTTGAACTATTTTATTTGTATGTATTTAGACATATGGACAAAAAACTGTAAATTAATACAATTTATTATTTTTATTTCTCCTTTATTATAAGCATGTTATAAATAAACAAATATCTAACCTTTAAATACGAAGTTTTCTCAGGAATTTTACTAAAAAAAACCCTTTGAAAACTTTTTTGAAACGTAAATATTATACGTTTATTAAAATATTTAGGTCTGGTGGTACGCCAATTTTTTTTAAAAAGGCAAGTGGTACGCAGGTGCAAAAAGGTTGGGAACCCCTGGTCTATAAAATAAATTATAAAGTAACAGGAACTTAAAACATGACATTTCTTTAAATTGATGCCATGTCTCAGAAAGTTAAAGGTTAGAGGTTTAAAAAAAAAAATTATTTTTCCTGAATTTTTTCACAAACTCTGTAATTATTAAAAAAAAAGTAAAAATGCGTCCAGCTAACTTATAACCTAAGAGTTTAAAAAAGCAACTTATGAAACACACATGAAAAAAAATATTAAACAGTACAGCCATTTCGGGACTAAACAATGTTCTGTCTTCAGTGTATCCAATGACTGATGACAACTTTGATTAAGTCCTGAAAAGGCTGTATGTTTTAACGATATTTTAACTTTTCATACCTATCTTTTATTACCAGTTTCAGCAGCCTGTTCAGCTCGGGTAGTTCCGACAAATCAGTCCGCAAGTCACCCTCTACCGGAATCCTGTACAGCTCCCCATCAGTCCACGTCAGTCCTACTTTGGACGCCCTGCGAAAGACTAGGTTGGGCGACAAGGGAAAGAGTGTTGATTTCCTAGATAGTGATTTGTGAGTTCCCTCCTTCAACCATCCAAAGCACCTTAATATGAGGCACTGTTCTCGGGTCTTTCCCTTTGGATAGATCACGAACTATCGCCCTACGACACAAGTATCCAATTAAAATGATTTTTGATTGTTTTGTCTTCCGTTTCACATACTTTCCTGTTGTGACCCTAAGCATGAATGGATATATTACTCTATGTCTATTTTTTCTTTTGTTGATTGTGTGTATATTCTTTTGTGCATGTTGGTCTTTATTCACTTTATGATCTTCTATAGTTTGTAAAGATGAAAATAAATTCTATTGTTTATATTGTTTCAATTTATTAAGTTTCTCTTTTTCAAAACCAATCTTTTATGTTTATATTATTTTAAATTATGTTATGAAATTGTTTTCTAAATCCTCTGTTGGGTAATGTCTCTTTTTTTTTTAAAGTTTATGTTCTTTATAATTATTAACTTTTTTTGAAGTGCCAAAATTTTATCTTAATTACTTTTTCGGAAATACTTAAAAAAATCTGATTTACAATAATTTTAATACAAAGTAATACATGTTAAAGATTGCTCTTATTTGTCAGGATTTGTTATGCGTTAAATAACAGTAATTTCATGAACATTGAATTAGTTTAGATATTTGTTTTCACTAACAAGTTTATAAACTTTTTTTAAATTAAGTTTTTGAACTTTTAATGTTGGATATAATTACTTTAAAATTTTAATTATTAATTTGGAGCTATTTGTAATTACTAAAGTACCTTATTTCCCAATAGAAATTTAAAAATTCTTGACTTTCATTGTTTAAAATAAATACTGGTTTCATTCCACTCTGTACTTTTTCTGTAATCTTATATTTCACCAATTTTTCTCAACAAACTACTACCAATTCAAACTGAACGAAGCACAGTTTTTCTAATCTAGTGCTTATACAATATAACACTTTTATTAAGTATAATTTATTTTGAAAAATGAAACAATTACTTGTTTCCTTTAAGAGGAATAACTTAAGTTTTCGTTCCTATGACGACGTTCTCTAAAATGAGCTTCATAAAGAAAAATCAATTTTTTTAAAGCTTATTTCTTAGATTAAAATAATATAAATTTATCTGGACAATTTTATGTGTGTAATGTAATCCCTCTCCACTTGTGACCCAAAACCCAGGACCGACGTTCTCCCTTTACTAAAAATAAGTTCAAAGAATAATAAGGTGGGTGAATTATCGATTTATTACCCACATGCACCAAGTGTAAATTCTTGGTTTAGTTTAGAAAAGGAAACATGTTTTTTACAATCTTCCTTTTTCTTTCTTCTTATTTCTTTGCAAAAACAACCTCAGTTAAGCTTACCATTGCTTGTATCTGCTTTCAAAGTAAATTCGATTGATGGACTCTATACCATTTCTATTTAGTATGTAAGCTTCGAAAAGACTCTCTTCCCCCATCCCTTCACTGGGTTTTCTACGAAAATGGGGGAACATCGCTTATCTAATCCTAGCGCGCTTGAGATTTACAATCAAAACAGTTAGTATTTCCCCATGTAGGGTAGGGAAAAAACCGAAACAGCTATAAATCTACCTGTTCCAAGAAAATCGCACTCGTGGATGGGGGAGGAAATGCTTTCCAAGCTTACATACTAAATAGAAATGATATCGACCACGAGTAACTTAATTTCAGTACAATGTTTAGTTCTCATCATACCCATTTCAGATACTAAACCCCTACAAAAACCATACCATTTCAGAGCAACTGAACGTATCCAGCAGCAGAGAGCCCGGGAACGCAAGGAACAGTACAAGCAAGTCCGAGCCCATGTTAAGAAAGAGGATGGTCGCATGCAGGCCTATGGATGGAGTCTTCCGATACTTGGTAGTGAGGGAGATAGCATTGAAGAGGGCAAGAAATCGTCATTGTCATTTGATCCCAGCTTCCCAGTGCCGGTTCCTGTTTATTGCAGGCCGCTGATGGATAAGGAGCCTGGAATGAAAGTACGTTTTTGGTTATCTATTTAGCTAATTTTATGTGTTACGTTTTACATTAGAAGGCCTATGAGGACCTAAAAAAAACATATTTATGTTTAGTTTTGTTACTGCAATATCTTTCTACTTCAAAAGTTAAATTTTTCTGTTCTTGACACTAGAAAAATTCTCATCCCTGTTTGTGGATGAGTCTATTTTGAGTGTTCTATTGTGGATGTCTGGTCTTTAAAGAGTTAAGCATAAGTCATTTCATTAGTTATTCAGTACAAAATTCATCTTATTATATAGTTTCTTGTAGTAAGTGATTCCTTTGATCTGAGTAGCAATGTTTCTTGCTTATAAAATCGTCCCTAATTCTTTGTTTTTATAAGTTAAAAAGTACTTTTATATGCTACCTTGAACATTAATTTATTGAATATTAAACAAATCCTTAATTCTTGCACATGTCTAATATTTGGAATGTTTCTGCAAAGATCTGGTGTGCAGCTGGTGTGAATCTGAATGGTGGCAGAACTAGAGATGGAGGTTCTATTGTGGGTGCAAGTGTTTTCTATTCTTCGCCCCCAGAAGAGGACTCTCTTTCAGAAGATTTATCTGAAGTTGACAAACTTGACCATGAACTTCATGTAAGTATAACTTTTTAAATTATCTTTTTATATGCAGTCAAGTTTATATTTTTATCCTGGGTGAAGGACGACTAATAAATTGCTATCCACGAATAAAATAAAATTGCTATTTATCGTTTAGTTTATTATAACAACGATTTAAAAACATATTGTTTTAGCTTCAAAAAAAGTTTCTATGTTTGAGATTCAGAAAAAAAAGTTTATTGTGTTTCTTTTAATATAAAAAGAATGCAAAATTGAGAATTTTTTTTAGTTGAATATTTTAGAAATGGTTAAAAGCTATGTTTTATTGGGCTGCAAGAAAGGAAATTTCCTTTAATTTCAAATTTTTGATGAAATGAGAAAAAGTTAGAAGCTAATCAGCTTTTCTATATGAATTTAGAAAAATGAAAAGTCCAGGAAGGAAAATGAAGAAATCGAACAAAGATTATCATCTCTAATTTGGATTGGAACAAGTACCCATACAAATAGTAAGGTGAATGTGATTGATGCTAGAAATCCAGCAGATGTCTTAAGCAGCTTTTTTGTGTGTTCTTCACATCTTTTGTGCATTGCTAGTGTGCCAGGTTAGTTATTATTGTAAAATTATAAAATTTTGCTGTCCCCATTCATTAAATCAATTTTATTTAGGTGTTTTTTTTTCAAGTCAGTTGACAACATGAGGAAGTTAAAATTATCATCATGGTTTGTGTATTTTGTCAGAAAATAATTGTATTTGGACATTGTGCTAGAAAGAAAGTATTTGTAACAGATGGTTAGTCCAGGTTTTAGATTTTTTTTTTACAAGAATTGCATGGCAATGTTTCTAGGTAGTTGATTAAATAATCAACTACCCAGAAACATTGCCATGCAATTCTTGTTGAATCATTGACTTATGACTCTACTGACCATTCTAATTTTTGCAAATGCAAAAAATTAGAATGGTCAGTCAATGATTCAACAAATATTTAGTTGCTTATATTAAATTTTAAACATGATCTTAAAGTTTTTAATATTGTGGTTACATTTTGATTCAAGATAACTACAAATCATCAAGCTATAACATTTTAAATAAACAAGTCGGTATAATCATTATAGGTAATCCAGTTAGGTTTTTTAATGATTATTGTATTACATTAAAAGTTAGTATAATAGAAACTGACATAAACTGATTCAAATACTTTTTATTATATATTTTAATTCACTTGTTTTATATAGGAGCGTGCGAGTCTGACTATCCTGTTGACGACGAGTTTTTAAAGCTTGGGGTTGACGCTGAAAAAACTGAGATACCAGATGATACTAAATCTAGTGACAGTGTGAGCAGCATAGGAAATATAACTTTTGTCAGCTGCTCCACTGGACCATCCTCTAGTCCTAGTCCTACCAATGAAGAAAAAGGTATTTTCTTAGGCTTAGAATTTACAATTTTCATAGAAAAGTTAATGCAAAAGCTGCTGCTTTATTTAATTACAATTTTATAATTACACTTTGATTCATTGAAGTTACTTTTTTACCTTTAACTATAATTCCACTTCTATCTTGAATGTTCATAGTTACCCAGAACAGCCTTTAGGAAGTAGTTATCTGTCTATTTACTAGCTTCCATGTGTAGAAAAAACGGATCATGTAAACTCCTCAAAAACAATAGTCGTGCTTTTTTTATTATTCATTCTTTTATTCTATATAAATTTTTACAAAAACATTTTATAGATTTGTTTAACTCAAAGGTCCTCATTATTGTAGTAAACATTATTAGCTCCTACATGTTACCAAAGCTACAAAAATAAATGTGAAAATTTGTTAGATTTCCGAATAGACTATTTTGTAATGTTTTTCTGATTCCTTTGTTATTTACTTAGTTTACTGTTAGATAGTTGTAGTTTAGAATTGTGTCCCTATTTCAGAAACCGAGCCTGTTTTGTTTCGCCAGTCAGCTACAACAACTGAAGGTACCTATTTGTTACGTTGCCTATGAGGCTTACCCAATTTAAAAATGTCTGTTATGTTATCATTGTCTAATTCATAGGCAAGTTTGATTTTTGTGTAATAATTTTATGCATATATTTTTTAATTGGTTTTGTTGCATCATGCTGTATCTTTAAAACAACCATGTACTAAAGTAAAAATTAACTATTACAATTTATTCAAAATGCATAGGTAAGTGATATAATTATTTAATAAATTAACAAAAATAGCGTTTATAAATTGTTTTTAAGTAAATAAATCCCTACCACAACTTTCTTGAGAGACTAAGCTTTTTTTAGTTGAAAAAATTGTTTGTTTCATTTTTTTTGTGTACCAACCTGGGAAGTATTTTAAGCATTATATTGGTAGGGCCATTTTCGTTCCATAGAATATTTTAAATAATTTTATGACAACTTACTTTTATTCAGATAAAGGAGCTGATTCCACTGAAAATGGACCAGAACAAAATCGGCAGCAGCAGTGGATTGTGATGAAAGATCCCCCTGAAATCATCAAAGATGGCATATCAGAGTTATCAAAAGACAATCCCCTTGCTTATGATCAGATAGAGAAAATGTCTAGTGTATTGCCGACCATGTGGATGGGGGCACAGAATGGAAGGTGAAAATCAAATAATCATAATTAAAATTATATATTTGTAGCAGCTCAGTGGCTGAGAGGTTAAACGTGTCTGCCTCGTAAGCCTAAGATTGCGGGTTTGAGTCCCGGCTGAGTTGTCGGGTTTTCTGGATGGGAAAAATCTTGGGCATGCGTGCCATATGATTATGTAGCATGTAAAAGATCCTTGTAGGACCCATTTGGCTTGGGTTTTTTCGGCAAAATTAAATCTTGTAAAATCCCTCGTAAATCCCTCTTAAAATTAAATCCCTCTACTTTAACATTCACAGAGAGCTCAGATTCATTGTAATCTGTGAGTCAAAATTGGTAGTGTGAGTCGCCTAGATGGTGCTACAAAAAATGCTCTCAGTTCTAGGGAATATGCCAAGTCTGCAAAGGCTTGACCACCAATGTTGCAGCCCCATTAGAGAAAAAAATATAGAGATGTGCAGATACTATGTCAAAGAACTTAGGAATGAGATTAGGATACCTCAATATTCACTAATTATTCTAAATAAGAGATTTGAATGCAAAAGATTATTTAATGTATTATTTTCTGTTTCGATTTATTGCTTAATAGATAAAATATTTTGTTTAATTTATTTGTGACCATAAGAAAAAAATAGTTTCAATCAGCAATTCATATGACAGGTCTATGAAATAAGAAATAGTATTAATTTTGTATGTAATGTAACCATGGGTCTAGTCATTGTTTCCTTAACCTTATAATCTATCCTTGACAAGCAGAAGCTCAAGATCACAGAGAAAAAGACGGACACTGAATGACCAGGGGCGGCGACAGCGGAGGGGCTAGGGGTGCTCAAGCCCCCCTGTCGGGGAAGGTTAGCCCCCCCGTCGGGGAAATTCTAAATTTCGTCGGGGTAAAACTAACGATATCGGAAAAATTTTAGTTTCAAAACTAAACACCGTTTCGCATTTTCAATTGACCTTGAGTCTTGAGTGCTTACCCCCGACCAGCGAAATGTAACTTCTCTTTTATCGTTCCAATACCCCAAATAGTGAGGGTGTAGTCCCCCTCCTCGCTGGGAAGACAAAAACAAAAAAGGACATTTCTTTTGCGTTCTTTTGAGTTTTCAGCTGGTATGTCACCACGGTTTTTATGGCCACGGGGAACTTGTCGTGGGGGGTGGGGGGTGCATATTTGACCTTCGTAGGGTTCATTACCACTAAGAGTTTTCTTCCGAACGGATATACTAGTGCACTTTTAAACGATTTGCTTTTCGTAAGAAATAAAGAATGAGAATGTATGGGAACACACTACTTTGTGTGAGGTAC
Organism: Hylyphantes graminicola; assembly: GCA_023701765.1. NCBI lineage: Eukaryota > Metazoa > Arthropoda > Arachnida > Araneae > Linyphiidae > Hylyphantes > Hylyphantes graminicola. The sequence goes on from CM043119.1 coordinate 19,776,446, forward strand.
GTGTTTATCTGTTTAACCTCAATTAATTTTATTGGATTTTTTGGAAGTATTTTAATATTTTTTTTTTAATTTAAAAAGAATGATTTCCTCGATTATTGATATTTTTGTAAAGAAAAAGAGAAGAAAAAGTAGAAAATATGCTGTTTGTGCTTGTCTCGGCACGTAAAAAATACTGCGCAATCTGAAATAATTTTAAATGTTGTTTTCAAAACGGGCTTTCAAATTTTAAAGGTTTTTTTTTTAAATATAAAATATGTATATCCAAATTGTTTTTACTCTCAATTGTCAAAGTGTAAATAATGCGTATATATGGCTTCCTTTCCAAGCATTGAAATAAAATAACACTCAGTTTAATTAACTCCTATGAACTCATCAAAGTTAAATAATGCCCTATTTATATTATTAGACCATACAGCATTTAAAGAATAATCGACTGTACATTAAATGATCTTAACAACTATTCCTTTGAATAATAAAAATATTTGAAACTTTTTCAAAATGGGCTTAAGACTGAAGCTCAGGTCAAAGCCAACTTCAACAGAGATTCCAATCCTTCATTTCTTCATATTCTAAAGGTTTTCATTCCATATGTACCACTAAAACGGTAATTTGGAGATAATGATACAAAAAAAATATATATATAATCTGGAAGAAAATTAGACTAGGTTCACATAGATTTAGTCGTCCAATACCTGTACAGTTTTGTAAAGGAATTAGCGCTAGCTGAATTTACCAACACTTTTTTAATAAACGGAGCTAAAAAATTTTAGTTATTTTAACCTAAATTAGTTTAAATATGGAAAAATATGACTTCATACTTCTGAAGGTTTGTTTAATTAGATGTTTTTAGTCCTTTGGAAAAATTTCATAGTTTAAGCCATGTTTGTACCACTTTTGTCAAACTGTGAACCCCTAAAAAACTATTTAGTTGTTTTGTGGAAATTTTTTATGGATTTGTATAGAGTTGAAAAAAAAATCTGTATAGTAGCGCATTTAGATTTTAAAAAAATAGTTGGAAATAGAATTTTATTTTCGAACAAAGGTATTAATCGATTTATGAATTTTTAGATTGTGTTTTTTGTTTCATTTGTGAACATTAATAATAACCGTGCGAAATGTTCGCGGTTTGATGTTGATTGCTGGTACTACTTGGACCAATTCGTGAATGAATATGTTTTAAAAAAATATATTATTTTGAATTATACCGAAGCCCCCCCGTCGGGGTAAGTCAGCCCACCCGTCGGGAAATTCCTAGCGCCACCACTGTGAATGACTTGCCTTTATGGCATGGGAACAGTATCTTTCTAGAAAGGAAATAATCATATCTCTAAATTAATGCATGTACTTTTTATTCCATGTTTCAAAGATACAAAATAAAATAAGGTCATGGAACATGTATTTATACAAAATGCTTTTTTTTAAGCAATGCTTATCATCTAAAACTTCCAGTAGGCCTTTGGTCAAATAGTGTCTTAGTCACTGCAATCGTATAAAATGATTGTGCAATTCTTAAAATTTTACTTTCTAAAATTTTATGTGTGCTTCCTCTATTATTTCAGCATATATGTTCATTCATCTGTTGCTCAGTGGTGGAGATGTATTCATACTGTTAAACTGAAAGATGCAGTTTTAAATATAGTGTAAGTTGTTCATTTGTCTATTGTTAAATAGTTTATATTAATTTTACATTTTGTTTTTCATGAAATAATGAGTAAGTGTTTTTTGCTTCAGTATATATTAACATACTTTTTTTAGATGGGATCCCTAAAGTAGCTTTTTTTTTAGATTTAAAGTACACTCGTTATGGAAGCAAAAAAGAGTTCTAAATTTTTTTTAATATAAAATACCTCAGCAGGGTGCAAAACAAGGAAAATTTTACACTAGACAGCTGGTCTAGTAGGAACTTAAAATTACTAGACATTGAAAAATTTTGCTAGACCAAAAAATAAAAATCAAATTTACTATCTATGTATTAACTATTTTTTACAGAAGCACTTGTTTATCAGTTGTCTGATTCTTATGTTAAAGTACTGTTACAATCACTTTAACTTAATTCAGAGTCTTTTGCATAACGCTGAGGTAATAAAACACCCGTCGAAGGGTTGCCGGTTTTCTCCTTGAGGAGAGGCGTGCTTACGAAGGAGCAGTCGCCAAGGCGAATTCCCAAACAAGCGTCATTTGGCAACACATTTACAACTTTATCGCTAAATGATGGCGTAAAGTTCTAAAAAAAGTTGAATCTTATTTTATTGGTGAGCTCGCAATCAAAATTTTTGCTAGAGATGCAGTCTAGTAAGTTGGAAATTTTTATTGGCTTTTCCAAAAAAGCATCGGCATTGTCTAGAGGTCTAGCGCTAATTTCGCGCCCTGCCTCAGTTATAATAAATTTTGTATGCATGCATCATGTGGGAAATATGAAAGGAGTTAAAAGGGTAACTTTTTAATCAAAACATTTTTGTGTAACTAATTCTCAAGAATTTTTTAGCAAATATTTTACTCCAGTTATTTAGGTACAAAAGTTCTAGTATTGAAAATTGGTCTTTTTTAATTGATAAATAGCAGATATTTCCATTCTCTCAATTGTATAATTTTTTTTATAATAGGCATTTACAAGGAAGGGTTGTTGCAGCTATGGCCAATGGAACAGTTGCCATATTTCACAGAGGAGAAGGTACAAGTTTTATCATACACAATTTCAGTTAATACAAGAAAAATATTCAAAAACAGTATCATTAATTATAATTATACATTACAAAATATTTTCTGACTCTATATGTGAAATTTGTAACACATCCGAAAATGAAACTTGGAAACATATAATTTTAACTTGCCCTAATTTATGGATCCTTCAGAAGAATACTTTATTCATTCTAACTATCTTTCATGTTTTCTAAAATTTCATAACAAAAACTATTGTAGTATATATAACTACTTAATATCAGTTCAATATAAAAATTTAGACAATATATATTAAGCTTCGATGAAATTGACAATTAGTTTACTTCATTCACATTGTGTTTCTTTTTATGTATTTAAGTGTTCGTGTTTCATTTTTTTTGTAGGTATCCTTGTAATAGATTTATGTTAGCTTTATGTAGTACTATTGTTGTAATAGTATTTTGTATAGATTCTGCCAACCATTGTAAACGGGTTTAGGCCCATTGCAATAAAATTATTATCTATCTATACATTTCAGATAATCAATGGGAATTGAATAACTATCATATTCTGGATCTTGGGTATCCACATTACTCCATAAGGTGTATGATGGTTGTACACAACAAAGTGTGGTGTGGATATCGCAACACAGTCCATGTTTTATGTCCTAAAACTCTGTCAATTGAGGTAAATTTTTTGCATTTGACTATGTATTAAGAGTACTAATCTATTTGTGGTGAAATATTCTCAGTATCTGATGCAATCACTTCCTACTTTCCCAACCCTTTATTGAAAAGAGATTTCAAAGTATTCTTTTTAGATAATTTTTGAAGTTAATGCTAAATTTACTGATTAATAAATTCACAAATAAGGCTAATTCTATGTTAAAAGCTGATTATATGATTATTTTTATGTAAATGTTGTGGGTTGGTTTATTTTTGAAATTAGTTCGTGATTGTCAGTTTTTTTCTATACATATGAATGATCCCAATTGTGGCAATGCAATATACATAATTACAACTTAAGATCGTTATTACATCAGTCAGTACTGAAAATAAAAGTAATAGTTGATGAGGTATAAAAATACTGATGAAAATGAACAAATATTGATAATTTAATTATTATAAAAATGTACTCATTTATTGGTATCAAAAAATTCAATTCTTAATTTATGTATTTACCCAAATGAAAGATTCAATATCTTGGAAATTAAGTTTTTTTTTCACAAGGATAGTTGTAAGATTTTTGGGGTGTTTGCATTTGTTTTTAGATTGCAATGTTGTGTTAAACCTTATAAAAATTATAATATCAAAGTACATTTATTCATTTATTTTAGAAATCCTTTGATGCTCATCCCAGGAAGGAAAGCCAAGTGAGGCAATTGGCTTGGATTGGAGATGGTGTATGGATATCCATAAGGCTTGATAGCACTTTGAGGCTTTATCATGCTCATACCTACCAACACCTTCAAGACGTAGATATTGAGCCTTATATATCCAAAATATTAGGTAACATATTCCATGTATTAAGTAGCATGTGGTGTGTAAGTGTGGATTTGTCAATACAATTAATCCTAATGGGAATCACAAGGTTGCCACAGTCCTTGAAAAGTGCTAGGAAAAAAAACATTGATTTTCAAGGTCTTGAAAATGCTTGAAAAACATTATCCACCTTGAAAAGTCCTTAATTTTTTGGGCCCACGAATTTATCTTGAAGTGTTGCAAATGTTAATTTTGGCTTTATTAAAAACACTTTTTCTATGTGTGAATCAGTTCCTATTTTGTTTTTTAATTTATTGTTTGTTTAATCCAAGAAGGCAGAGCAAGTTATTTTAGGTTGATATTATAATTACTAAATGGTTATTTTATAACACATGTTTAACTTCATTCGAAAGTTGGAGAGCTCTTAGTCATTTTCTAAACGAATTTTTAAAAACAATCCTGAAATTTAGGCAGGTTCGAATATAAATCGAATCCTTGAAAATGGAGAAATATATCCTTGAAAAGTCCTTAAATATCCTTGATTTTTTTTACCAAAAAGTGTGGCAACCCAGGAATCATGTATTTTTTATCACCTGTCTTATGGATTAAAGAATGTAATTGGTCAAAAACATCCATTTATGCAAACTTCCAGTTAGCTTTGATGAAATAGGATCTTTGCCACTGTGTGCAATAATGTAAAAGGATTGTGCAACCAAGATGCAAACCAATGCCTTATACCTTGTTCCACAATATTGTCTGCGCAGGTGTTAGCTTTATCATCAATTTACTCGGGATCTAAATTAGGGAAGCCTAACTTGTGTACTTTAAGTGCCAGGGCAATCCTGTAATCTCTTGACTCTGGAGATCCATACATAGTCCTTTGTTGAATTTCCTTTATGACTTAATTTTGTAATTTTTCTGAATGATAACTCTTGATTATCAACTTGAATGTTAAAGCCTTCCAAAAATATTGATACTGACTCAACTGATTTATTTTATTAAAAAAATATGACCTTGCATGTTGGTCAAGCACATTTTAAAGTTCTTGCAAAAAATCTATTTTTTCAGCTGTAAATTTAGAAGACATTGTGCTTAAAAGTGTTAGAATTGACTATTAATTACAAAAAAACGACAAGCTTGTTTGTTTATCGCACTCAGAAATGTATATTTTTACCTTTCTGAACCTCAAATAAAATGTTATTTGTTACTTTTCTAAAAGAAGTATGTGCAAATCAAGGAATTTTAATTGCAGTTAGCAAGAATTTTGATTTGACAATGCTTAAATACGATTATAACACTTAGATAAAATTATGAAATGATATGTTATGTTTAAATTTGCAGTTTGTTAAACAACATATATATGTAATATATATATTTTTAAGGAACTGGCAAACTGGGATTTTCCTTTGTGCGCATAACAGCTCTTGCAGTTTCTTGTTCACGTCTGTGGATAGGAACAGGAAATGGTGTTATTCTGTCTGTTCCTCTTCATGAACGTAAGTACTAAGTCCAATAATAATAAATAATAAATAACAATGAATAGTAAATACAAAATTTTTTAAGTAATAACAAATAGCAAATACTAAAAAATAGTGAGTAATAATAAATATTAACTAACAGTGAATAGTAAATACTAAAATATAGTAAATAATAATTAAAAATAGTAATATAATTCTTCATAATTAATAAAATTCAAAGATGTGTTTTAAAATGTAAAACTCATGCAGGAAACCTTTCTACAATGATCTCTGCCTAAACAGTACTCATGATTATGGTAAACTCTACATAGTTTTTGCAAATTTTTTGAAAGTATTCTGAAATAGTTAAACTTTGCGAATGGTAATTTTTATGTTGGTTTCACTGAAATTCTTCACCATCACATTAATTTTATATTTAAAACGTTTTTGAAATTTTATTTTTATTGATTTTTTCCCCTTTATTAAACACATGTATTTATAATTTAAAAATTGCTATATTTTAACCGAATTTTTTTTCCATTTCAAATAATATTGTTAACAACATAAAATTTTAAAATCCTTCTTAAGTGAACAGAAGTAATGTTTTTAACTTACCAAATGCTATAGTACAAATACAACTACTATTTATATATCTACAACTATTAATTTATCATCATGTATTTTTTGAAATCCATAGTATGCTCATTACTAGAAATATTTATCTTTATTATGATGTAGTCTTTTCTTAATTCTTTTGTTTTATACATTTTATGATTGATTTTGATTTGTAGGTGTTCTGTTACAGTATAATATCAATATTCCTCCATATTCAATAGAGAATTCTTTTTCTCTATAGTTGAAGTACAAGTGCTAATTAATATTTGTTTAAAGTGTGAAATTTTAGATAAACGTAATAGATAGTTTTATAGGTTTTAATTATTCTTATCTGCAGCAACATATAAAGCTTTAATACAATTACAAAAATTCTCAATACCAGCATCTATAATAGATGCATGCCAATTTTTTAAAAATCCTAATTGAATATTAAGTTATAAGAAAGTGTAGAAAGAATGAATTTTTTGTTGGCAAAATGTTACTACTGGTTTTTGCAGATTCTACTGTTAACTTTCACAGGGCAGAACTATTTTGTTTATTTAGTATTATTATATATAGGATTTAAGATGTTTTTATCTTTTTTTTGTGAACGCATGTTGTCACAAATATATTTAATTATATTGTGCTATTTTAATAATTGAATAAATTGCATAAATATGTGTCTTTAAATTTTAACTTTGAAATTCAAATTTTAATTAACACTTAAGAGCTGAAATTGTTAATGAAATGGTTGAATTAATATTCCTTAAAATTTACATTGTTTAAAAAATTGTTTTATTATTATTCTTTAATATAAAAAAAAACATGTATAATTTAGAGCACTCTTTGGATTGTTGTACAAAATAAGGAACACAATTTTTTTTTTACAATGATACAAGATGTACTTATAGTAAAATATGGTAAAGGCTTTGGTGCTGTTTAAAAAATAAACAAAAAATTCTAAGGTTATTAAAAAATTATTTACTTATGCCTTATTTTGTAGCTGGTGGCAAACGTAAAGTTTATGATGACACTCACCCCCCTGGTGAGGGGGTACGTGTCTACTCCGATGGCAGGGACAACTTAACCGCTGGAACTTTTGTTCCATTTTGTTCCATGTCGGAAGCTCAACTATCATTCCACGGCCATAAAGATGCTGTCAAGTTTTTCGTTGCCGTTCCAGGTATGATGGAAAGCAAAGCCTTACAAAGTACCTATTTCTCAAAAGGTGTGGTGGGACACTCGTTTATTTTCTTTTTATTGTTTGCCTTAGTTGTTCTGTTGTTTTTCCACTGCCTTTCCTTTCCTTCTACAATCAATGCAAATTTTTTTTTTGGTTGATTACTTTTTTTTTATTTATTTTAAAGTTTTGTATGTTACTGTTGATCTAAGAAGTCTCTTTTTTTTCCTTGGAATAAGTTTAAGGAAAAATATTTTTTTAACTTGTTTTTTTTTATCCTCACCATAATAAACAATTGAAGAGCTTAGTGGAAGAACATCTTAAGTGACATCTTTGAAAAAATTAAAATTTTTAGGTGAACAGATTATTATCTTCTTTAACTATAACTAGTTTCCCTTTTTTCAGAAACTAAAAGTTTAGTGTATTTTTTACTGTTTGCAATTACCGTTTTCAGCAGATCTGAGTGCAACTAGAATTATTTTAACTCATTTTCACCTTTTTGTCACTTAGCATGTTCTTCCACTAAGCTGTTCAATTATCGCTAAAAAATTCTCATTAAAAATATTTAATCGAATCAATGATTCAAGCACATATAACTATTTATCAAACAATTATGAAACCAGGAAGTGAAGATAACTTCTCATCTTTTTCGTGTTAAATTTGGTTCTTTAGCAAGCATTTTCTCCTTTTCTTATAAACTAAATCAATAGGACAAAGTTTATACATGGTCTTTATACATTTTGCCATAGTTTGGTTATAGCTTTTCTTAGTTTTGTTGCTCCTTAACAATAATGCCCATACTCGCCCACAAGAGAAAATGCAAAATGAACCTGTCCCTTAAAAAAAATTCTTGGTAGTCAGATTAGTAGTGTAAAGAAAACAGTGAAACCAAGAACAAAAATATACTAGCATGTAACCAAGACAAATTATTAACCAAGTTGGGTGACTCTTAGACAATATTTTATATTAATTTTAATTAAACTTTCTTTCCTGGTTGACCTACATTGATTTAAATATTTATTCTGTGATATTAAAATAATGTAATTCTTGAATAATTGTAACATTTATTGTTTTTCTTGTAAACATTGAATTACCTAAAAATTCATGCTATTTCTTCCTGTTCACTTTCCTCTCCTTATTTTGCATGGTTATTAAAAATGTGTAATTAAATATTTATGTACTTTCAGTGTAAAATAATTATTTTCGAATTGTTTAAAAATAAGTGAGGAACAAATATTCAAAACATGTTTTCTCCAGAAAAGAATTGGGTTAATGGTTTTTCTCGGGGCTCGAAAAACCACCCGTCTTTCCATCCTCGGTGGTCGAAAATTCCTCACGGACAACTAATTACTTGATTCCTATGTCCTCGTGGACGGCCAGTTTATGTTTATGTTTGTGATACATTAAAATGTCTTTGTTATTTGTAAAAATGTATCGAAAATATGACACAAGTAGTTTGCAACGCAGTCAGCCATATTTTATTCCCGTATCCATCTTACATACACTGTTGCCACATCATAGAAACAAATATTAATCATAACAATTCTCCCACGCTTAATGAAATACATAATTTAGTTTGTGTCAGTCGTTCAAATAATCTGGTCTCCTTCGCTGACGCGGCGAAGAAATGATGAAGTCGACAGATGTTGTCGACTAGGTAGCATTTTAGGTGGAGTCGAGTGTTGAGGCATTGTATGGGAGTATTGTGGCAAAGTTAACCAACTGGTTGGGTAGGTTCTTCTGCATTTTCTGGTGGATTGTCAATCTTTGTTTCAGGACTGAATGTGACTGATTTCTTTGATATCTCTGATTTCCTCAGTTGATCAATGTGCCGCTTAAAATTTTAGTTATCTCTTAAAAGAGTTTAGATCTCACTTCTAAAATGAGCTTTTAAGCTTCGAAATCCTTTTGATTCCTTCATCAGACCAAATGTGCATACTCACATAATCTGTAAACAAAAAAGTTGCTCAGTGCATGTTCTTTTGGACTTGTGAGAACGAAGGATTTAACAATTAAATACAAAGCATGCACTGGTCTTAAACATTGAGCATTAAACGCAATTATGAACATCTACCTACCTGAGAAAACCCTTTTCATATTTCTGTGCAGAAACCTCTGCAAATCACTGCCTTGATTGTGGGACAGGAAAACGCCATACTTAATTCATTAAAAAAAATGTAGTAACCTAGGATAAGTTTACATTACAGCTAACTTAAACTTTGTCATTTTAATTCTAATCATAAAATAAATACTAGATTGCTATCATAGTAACCTAGTATTTCTTTTATTAATGAATAGTGTAATCCTAGTAACTGCTAATACATTGTGCATTTTATATAAAAGTTTAGAAAAAATAAGACAAAATTATATTTTTATTTATTTAGAAGCTATTTATGTATAACTAAAGTTTGACAGGTTTGTTTCAAAGGATGACAGGTACATTGTTGAACCAGACGTCCTTGGGGATGGGTAATATTTTTGAGATTTTTCGAGCCTAGTTTTTCTTTAAACTCTACCTTAAACAGTACACAAATACTACCATCAGTTTTAGCAAAACAAAATTGTATACTTATAATAGAAATAGAGGGTTTAATCAATAGCTGTTTAATCCAATAAAATTTGTTCTCACTGCTCTTTGACCCAATTAAAATTCCCAACATGTATTCTCTTGCATGTATTTCTTAAATGCAATTTTTTTAAAAAAAAAATTGCCTTAAGTTAATTGGTAACGATAAGTTTATTACTTTTTGTTTTTATGGAAAAATTTTATCTGGAGAAAATATGATTTAAATTTGGTTCCTCAAGCATTGGGTATCTTTTCTTTTACAATAAATATTTTTTGGTAGATATTTTTTAAATTTAATTCTTGACTGAGCAATCGTTGCTTGTTCCAAATTACTTATTTCATTCATAGTTGAAAATAGGTTATTTATTAGTTAGGATGTTTATTTGTGTGTAAGCCTTTTATCATGCTGTTTACTAACATGTATCTTCATTAAAAATTCTTGTATTAGACACCTTGTTAAATTTATATACTACAGTTGATTGAAGGTATTTGTATAAGTCACTATTATAGCTCAAATTCTGCTAATGTCCACTTTTGGTAGATAACATTAATAGTTAAAGTTTACTTATTTTAAGTCAAATTTTAAAATAGTTTTTCAAACTTTACAAAGTTTATGGCAAAGTAAAACACTTGGTATCAGCTTTATTAGCTTAAGCAAGTTCCTAATAATTCATATTAACTTTAACCAGGAAATATTTTTTTTAATTAAAACATTTTTGAGTTTACCTTATGGACATGTTTCGTGTATTGAGTGACAACAGTTCAACAAAATTGAAAATAAGGCCTTGATTGGCTAATCAATGTAGTGGGTGAAGCTTACCATGCCATACCACTAATCACCAAAACACTTAATAACATCCAGGACTGAACTACATTACGTAAAACAAGCTAGTAGTTAACAGTTACTTAACTTAGTTATTATTATTATAGTCATTTTTCTTGCAAAAAAAATGTCTTCGTAAAAAAATCCCAATAATATTTTTTTTTCTTTATGGCATTGATTATTTATGACACTTTATTTTTCTCAGGTCAAGGTGATATGAATTCAATAACTTCTCTATCTGATGATAAGGAGGATGATAGCTCTGAGAAAACTGTTAAACCTAAATATATGTATATAATGTCCGGAGCAGAAGGATACATTGATTTCCGAATAGGTATATTTGGTTTTCTGAAAGTTTTTGAGTTAAAATATTTGCTTTTAACTTAAATTTACCTTTTTAAATTATTTAAGTCTAAAATAGTTCTTTTTAAATGCAGCTTATTTTGAAAAATGTAATAAATTTATTAGATTATTACTATTTATATAACAGCTTGTCTGGGTGAAATGAACATGTTTCAGATTTTGAGTGGCAACAAAAATGAGTAAAATGAAAATAAATTCCTTATCAAGCCGCTATTGATGAATCAATGTCACTTGAGAAATGAGCACCAATGGAAGGGAAAACAGGAATGAAAGCTGAAAAATAAGTCTCCTGAAACAGTACAAATTATTTTTTCATCAAGTGTTATGTGTGTATTTCATAAGAGTATTTAAATAAATGTCAGATAAAACATATTTCTAAAAATTGCACCTGTGATGATTTCTCCATGTGGCTATAATTACCATGACTTATCCCAAATAAATTACAAATAATAATAAAAAAACTTTTCTAGGTGATGAAGAAGAAGACAGTGATTCTTGTCGCAGCTTGTCGAGGTCCGAGCAAAGTCATTTAATTGTGTGGCAGATTCCTTTACCCACTCCTACTCAAAGTCAATGATAAAGTTGAAAATGTATTTTGTATTGTAACATAACATGCCAACATATGCAATGACATTTTATATTAAGACCCCCTGTACTCCACTATGTATAATAGTAGTACATATTAGTAACTCAGAGGTGATGTCTTTACCTCAAGGCAATAGGACACAACTAATAAAGTGATGTTCAGTTTTTTTGCTGTTTGGGATTAAGCAAATTTGCGTGGATGGACAAACCAGCTTTTAAAAATTTGCTATAAGGTTTTAAAAATAAAAATGTACCCCTCTGGCTCTATGGAACATATATATCAATAAACCTTTAGCATTGTGAATACACAAAATTAATTTATATTTATTTAGATATAGGCTGCTATAATTAAATTGTTGTTTTAAAGTGACTGTACTGTTGATTATATATTCAAATTCGCAAAGAGCATTCACGAAGCAGTTAGATTTTTTTTTTGCAAAGGTAGTAAAGTAATGTCTCTTTTGAATATTGAATCAAATTATACTGATAGATACTGCTCAGGGTTGGATCAGTGCATTTTGTATTTGGGACATAGTTTGCTTAGGTTCAGTTCATGACAAGGGCTAATTTTTTTTGTATTTTTTAGAACCTTGCCCCTCAAAAAATAAAAGTAGACCATAACACAGATACATTTCTCCATTGTTATAGAGTCCCATTACTCCATGAGTGCTTTAGCCAAGTTTTTCACTCTCCCCAGTAGTTTTCAGTTTTGAATATTATAACTTTGTAGCTCACCTTAACTAACTTCTAATCTATAGCCACCTATAAAAATATAAATATCTAGATTCACATTTTCCGTGCCACCAAAGTAGGGTGATTGAAAATGCAATACATATTAATTTTATTTGCTGAAATCCCATATTTTGAAAATTTTAATTTACTTTCGCAAGCTAAAATTAGATATTTAGTTTACTTTTTTCATAATTATATAATAAGTAATTATTGTTTGATTGCCTCTGAGTTATTCTATGTAGTTTTGTGTCTAGGTATGCTACAAGCCGAGGAAACAGGTTTTGTTCTTAGTAAGATTTGGTGCTTTTTAACTTCTAATCTGTATGATAACTTTTACGTGGTACATGACTTTATACATGTTTTTAGATTGTTGCAATTTAGCTATTTATTAAACTTTCTCAGAACTATTTATACTTGCCTTTTCTTATGAATCGGCCGCTACTTTTTATGATGGAACTAAGGACTTTTGGGAATGTGTTGCGGATTTTTGATCATGGAATGTTGCTCACTTATATTTTATTCACTGACATTTGAATACAGGATATTCAAATACTGTTTTAGCTAACCAATGTCATGTAAAAATTTACTTTAGAACTGATTCTTAAATCAAGAAATGTTTTTTTTTTTCACTTTGTGAAAGGAGATATGTCATATTAATTTTAATTGTGTATTTGTACTATTATCTATTAATTTATTGTTGAACAATACCTGTTATCGTTATAATGGCTAAATTTGCCAAACTACTATTCTTCAGCAAATTGACAAAGTTTATTTTGCCTTTCTTTATGATTTGTGTCATATTTAATATTGACAAAAAGCTAGTTTCATTTGTACTATTTTAATTTTTATTTTATTCTACTAATTAACTGGGTTTTTTTTTCATTTTAACTAAAATATATTCAAATATGAAAAAGGATTCACAAATTTTATCAAAAATTATCAAGTGCTTTTACAAATTGAATTCTTTAAGTTTATTCAATTTTTTTTATAATGTTCATTACGAGTAAAATTTAATGTATTGACTCTTGTACACTTTTTAAATTGTCTTTTTTTTGGGAAATTGCTGAAAAAATCGTTATGTTTTTTGTAATCTGTCAGAAGAATTATGCATATGTCATTTTAAAGTCATTTGGCATTACAATTAGTTAGTCAATGAATGATTGCGTTAAGTAAACATGTAAAAAATTACATTGCATTAGGTTATTAATTGAATGTTTTAATAATAATTATGATTAAACAAGTATATTAACTTTTAAACTGTGTTTTTAAAATATTTCATTCTGATTCGTAGTTATTTTTTGTTCATCAAATGCAGTTATCTTAGATTCAACTTAAATGCAAGCTAGTTTAACGTTATTGTAAAATACTGGCTATGTATTGAAAAAATGTGCAATGAAGATAAAAAAAGCATTTACAAATTATTAATAATGGATATTGATATCCTAAAACACATGACGTTTTTTTTTTTAATGCAAAATTTCTTGGTGAAGTTTTGGAAATGAACAATTTGTTATGAATCTCGTTTGTTTAAGTTCTAGGTCTTATAGCTTTATTGTGTGCAAACAACTTATATTATTGGTTTTAAAAACTCTTTATTTAGTTTTTTTTTTAAAAAAATATTGAGTTATCAAAGTGTTCTTTTGGTTATTTATTTAAACTCCATCAAACTTAAATTATCTTATTGTGTTATTTTTAATAAGAAAAATTGAGTATAATATATTATACTAAGTTTTAATTGCATGTATGCATTTTCTCCATTTACAGTTATTACTTTAAGGTAATTCAATCAGTGTAATTTGAAGCTGTTGAATACATTATGTGTAACTAGTTTCACGAAATTCTGATGTCCACATAGAATTTAATGCATTTGTACAAAAACAATTATTGAGATTATGAAGAAATGACTTTAAAAAAGTTATTGCAAAACTGTTAAAATTAAAATTTATTGTATCTAAAATTCTAATGTGTGTGGAATATTAATTTTTTTTTTGCCTAAATTAAAAAAAAAATGCTTTTTGACTGTGATAATATAAAATCTTTATTTGATGAAATGTATGTGGATGGGAGATTGTATCAAATAAAGACACTTTTTCTATATTTTATTGTATTATTCATTTTGCTTGAAATTTTAAATACACGTTAGGTACGAGTGTACACCAAATTAATTTTTTTAGCAATTAAAAAACTGAAGTTTTAATATTTCACATATTCATTGACGAATGTAACTAAAATAGCTTTAATCCATTTTTTACAGCTGTAACTGGAATGCTAGCTCTAAATCAAGTTATATGAGGTGTACGTATGTGAGATGCGAAATGCTTAAGCAAAAGGAGAAACAAATTTTAAAAAGAAAGAATTAGAAATTGTATTGAATCTAACCATAGTTAAAGCGGAGTTCGAAATTAATGGTCCCTAACCGCTAAATGCGAGTTGTTACGATTAATTAGGCAACATGACAACATACACTTTCAATCTACGTTATGACTTTAAAATATTATTGATGTTCGACAATTTTGGCAATTTGTCATATATTGGAAGTCATTTTGATCTTTCAGATCAAAAGAGAACAAAACAATAAAGGTATTATAATTTATGTTGTTATGCAATAAAATTATATAATATCCCCTTAATATAATGCAAAATACGACGCCCGTCGCCCATACCCTCGTGTAGCTCTAGTGCGACGATAGTTCAAACCTAATCTGATATAATGCATCATCCTCGACGTTGCGGGTTTAATGTTTTAAAAATTTGAATAATTAAGTTATAGCGCAAAGTGTTTCTAAAAAAAATATTTTTCCGTAAGGTACGACCATCAAAGACCAAACTATATTTTTGGGAGTCATTTAAATACCTTTTTATACAGTGTCTGGTTTTTTTTTCTCATGTGATGTAATTTCCGACACAAAATGCGTTTAAAAAGTTACTTTGTTAGCGCGTTTTGTGTAGATTTAGGAAGTATGTAGTATTTAGTCACTGCCAAAATATTTCTTCTTTTATAAATTATTATGGCTTTTCTATTTGACGCATAAAAAAACATAAATGTTTCGTACATCAAGAAGTGCAACTCAATTTCAAAATAAATAATAATGCATTGAAAAAGCAATAGAATGATGTGCCTCAATATCCTATCTTCCCTGCCTAGCGAGCAAATCGACAATAGTCCAGGCAACGAAGGCTGAAAAAAGGGTCTAGAGGGAAAGTTTTGGAACACAATTTTTGACTTCGTAACTTTGTTTGGACTAGTTAGGAGGTAAACATATCAAAAGTCCCCGCCCCTAGCCCCTGTGCTAAAGGGGGGAGGGGGGGTTGAATGTCCCATTTTTCGGTTTTTTGCTTATATCTCCAAAACTATGCGTCCTACCGATATAATTGTAATACACAAAATGAAAGCTTATTAAATTTGCTACAAGTTTCATATCAAGAAGATTTGATATCTTGTATAGTTTTCGAGATATCCGCGCTTGAAAGTCTGTAATTTTGGAGAAAACCTTTCACCCCCCTAATGTTTCCTCTTTTTTGACCGGATAACTCTTCAATAATGCACCGAAACACTAAATGGTGGCCCTAGAATAGTAGAGAATTTCATTCTTTACAATAATATATCTTATTTTACTATTTTATCTATTTTCCTTCAAATTTTAAAGCAGTTTCAGTGTTGAGTGAAGAGGGGACTGTCACTCCCATAAAGCTAATGCATTAGTTTTGAAATCGCAACGTTTGCAAAAGAATTGCTTTGCCATGTATCCCCTTTTCACAAGGTATTAGAATCATCATAACATCATTTTAACACAAAATTGAAAGAAAATAACATCCGGTTATTTAATTATTAATTAATAAAGTTTTAAATTAGTGGCGCCATCTGCTGTATATTTTTGGCATTTTAAAATTTCAAAATTATATAATTAAATAACTAGATAACATTTTCGTTTCAAATTTGCTTCATTTCGATGCTATGTTGATTCCCGTGCCTGGGCAAAAAGGGCTAACATGGCAAAGCAATACACCTGCGGAAGTTGTAATTCCGAAACTAATGCATTAGCTCTATGGGACTGACAATCTCTCTTATGTACACTTATTCTATTCTGAAATTCTAAATAACACAGAAACTTATTTTGTAGGCACGCTGTTACTTTAATATTTCATCTGTTTTCATAATAGATTTTATCTATTTCTTTTAATTCGAACACCAGTGGAAAAACAGTCAAATTATCCTCATGTTCTTCTTCATCTTCGGAGTCAACTTGAAAGACCCCATTCAGACAAGTCCCCTGGCAATTTTGGCATGCTGAGGAACATTCAAGGCTTGCTTTTTTTTGCAGCTGCACTTTGAGCTTGCAGTCTTTCGTGCATCGGCAGAAAATCATTTTCAAAATACAGTCAGGTGCTGCTGCTAACTCAATGTGCACTGGGGCCAGGCAGTTGTTCCCAATCTTCCACCCATACATCTGAGGAGGCAGGTCATTTCCCAGCCACAGCTGAACTTGGTGGAAAGCGATCAGGACCCTTCAAGCAGAAAGAGACGCGGACGTTCTGATTGTAGATACGGCTGTAGAAAAGTCGTAAACAACAGCTGTGGCATTGTTGGTGAAGATGTCGACCTCAGAGTCCTCTTGATGGCTAAAGCTGATGCGTATAAGGACATTATTTTCATGAACCTGCACGTAGGAAGACACCGAATTCCTTTTTCTCTTCCCAAGAGCTTCAGCAACTGGGTTTAAAGGACGTGCTATTTTTGCACGCATTTACTGGATGCGACACAACATCTTCCGCAGTTCGAAAAAGTAAGGTTGCATTTGCGAAGCTGTATCTGAAGTCGCCAGAGGTCCAGAAAGCAGCAGCGGTCTTTTCGGATCCTTCCTCAACCACCGATCAGGTTCAAAAGGCAGGCAAACCTGCATCTTGAGGTGGGATGGGGCTCCAACGATAGAGACCTCCCTCAATGCCTACAGGGTATAAGTCCTTCTTAGAATCAGTAGTCACCATCAAGCCTGATATCTCTTGTCTTCCTCCCACCGAGGGAGCAGTGAAATAGCATTCCCTCCGAACATTCTAAAAAGTTCAGCTGTGGCTGGGAAATGACCTGCTTCCTCAGATGTATGAGTGGAAGATTGAGAACAACTGCCTGGCCCCAGTGCACAGTGAGTTAGCAGCAGCACCTGACGATATTTTGAAAATGATTTTCTGCCGATGCACGAAAGCCTGTGCAAGCTCAAAGTGCAGCTGCAAAAAAGCAAGCCTTAAATGCTCCTCAGCATGCCAAAATTGCCAGGGGACTTGCCTGAATGGGGTCTCTCAAGTTGACTCCGAAGATGAAGAAGAACAGGAGGATAATTTGACTGTTTTTCCACTGGGGTTCGAATGAAATGAAATAGATAAAATATATTATGAAAACAGATGAAATATTAAAGTAACAGCGTGCCTACAAAATAAGTTTCTGTGTTATTCAGAATTTCAGAATAGAATAAGTGTACATAAGAGGAATTGTCAGTCCGGTAGAGCTAATGCATTAGTTTCGGAGTTACAACTTCCGCAGGTGTATTGCTTTGCCATGTTAGCCCTTTTTGCCCAGGTACGGGAATCAACATAGCATCGAAATGAAGCAAATTTGAAACGAAATTGTTATCTAGTTATTTAATTATATAATTTTGAAATTTTAAAATGCCAAAAATATACAGCAGATGACGCCACTAATTTAAAACTTTATTAATTAATAATTAAATAACCGGATGTTATTTTCTTTCAATTTTGTGTTAAAATGATGTTATGATGATTCTAATACCTGGTGAAAAGGGGATAACATGCCAAAGCAATTCTTTTGCAAACGTTGCGATTTCATTAAACTAATGCATTAGCTTTATGGGAGTGACAGTCCCCTCTTCACTCAACACTGAAACTGCTTTAAAATTTGAAGGAAAATACATAAAATAGTAAAATAAGATATATTATTGTACAGAATTAAATTATCTACCATTCTAGGGCCACCATTTAGTGTTTAGGTGCATTATTGAAGAGTTATCCGGTCAAAAAAGAGGAAAAATTAGGGGGGTGAAAGGTTTTCTCCAAAATTACAGACTTTCAAGCGCGGATATCTCGAAAACTATACAAGATATCAAAATCTTCTTGATATGTAACTTGTAGCAAATTTAATAAGCTTTCATTTTGTGTATTACAATTATATCGGTAGGACGCATTGTTCTCGAGATATAAGCAAAAAACCGAAAAATAAGACATTCAACCCCCCCTCCCCCCTTTAGCACAGGGGCTAGGGGCGGGGACTTTTGATATGTTTACCTCCTAACTAGTCCAAACAAAGTTATGAAGTCAAAAATTGTGTTCCAAAACTTTCCGTCTAGAACTCTTCGTTGCCTGGACTACAACCTAAAGCAGAAAGATACAAACTGTCAACTTGTTTCAATACCATTTTATGAAAAGACGGTATTTACACAAAGTTCGATTTTAAAAAAATGTAATTATTCCCTTCAAGACTGTGACATATTGATGACGCTCTAGGGTGTGCTGGAAAGTAGAACGACAAGTGATGTAAAACAAATAATTATTTGTTATTTTTTACCAGCACTGTAAAATTTTGGTGACCGTAACTACTCCTTAATCACGATTTTTGTAGCGTAACTATTCTTCTATTTTTTAACAACTATTTTTCAAAACAAAAAGTTGTTATTACAAACATTCGTAATAATTAGTTTAAAAAATACGGTATAAATCACAGGTATGGAAAAAATTGTATTAATTAAAGAGCAAGTGGAAGAACATGCTAAGTGACAACAAGGTCAGAACGAGAAAATGGGCTTTCAAGTTTTTCGTTTGCACCCAGATCTTAAAAATATACTAAATTTAAAGTTTTTGAAAAAAAGGAAAACTTTTTTTCGTTATAGAAGTTTTAACATTGACACAGAAATCTCAATTTTTTCAAAACTGTCCCTTAGCACGTTCTTCCACTAAGCTCTACAATTATGACAATAACTATGTTTGTAACTTTTTTTCTCGTCTATTCTCTCAACATAATAAAATAGCTTATGTATGTACACTTAGCACTTTTTGCCACAAAAATAATAAATGCAAACAAAAAAACTAATTGTACAGTCTTACACGTCTTTCCTTTTTACTAAACACACATGTGATCAAAATGTTTGAGGTTTTCACTTCAAAAGGAGTAGAGTTCCCTTACACTCTTAAAACAAAGGAGGGAAATCCACTCCTGTAGGATAAGTGCAATTTCGACACTGGAAATGAGTGATTTTTTTCTCAGACTGAGTAAAAATCACTCGTTTGGAGTGATCTTGTTGCAGATTCAACATACAAAGGATATCCACTCCTGTAGGAGAAGTGCATTTTCGACACTGGAGAAGCGAAAATTGACTCAGACTGAGTTAAAATCGCTCGTTTGTTTTAAGAGTGTAAAAAACAAACAATTTCAGTGAACATGTATTCTCTGAACTAACGCAAAGCAATACATAAACACGAAATTCAGATCACGTTTGAAGAGTAGCATCCAGCGGTTGCGAATATCCCTTGGGTTATCCACAAAGTTCACGTAAAATATGGCAGTGCCCAACACTTAGTAAACACCTAATTAAGCAACCGCATGTTTATTAAAAATGATTTGAAGATTACGACCACCAATTATCAAGATAAAGTGTGTTACAAAAGCCATTTAATTTAATAAGGTGGAACTTTCTAGAGAGGCGAGACAGCCAAAAAATTATTCAGAGAAATAAACGTTTATTTAGATAGTTAAATACATACCGATGTGCATTCATTTAAAATGTTGAATATAGTTAAACGTTTAATTCAATTATATACAGTCAAAAACTAGAGGTTAGGTTTCGAAAGTCGGTTTTGTTTATTGGGAGAGGCGTTTAAGCATTATTCTTTGTTGGAATAGTTAAATATTAAAGTATGTTATTAAAGTATATATTTTTCTGCGGTATGTGGGTGTTTTTCATTTGTAATACTAAATTGTGTGGATAGTTATGTTATACTGAAAGCTTTGAATTGTGGAAGTCTTAAAAACCTTCAGGACTTTTTAAAATATAAGAAAGAAGTTCTTTATATAAACGCGTTAAAAGAAGAATTATAATACGACAGCATAATTTTCATTATAATGGTTAGTGGGAAAAATAAATTGAGTTTAATAATGAGTGTTTTCGAATCAGCAATAACAAATTATTTGTTAAACATGTTAAAGTAGTTTTAGCAAAATGGTTCTAATCCTAAACATGTTAATTTGCAATGCAAGCAGTCGTGATTTATGCATCCAATCCATCAAAAACACGTGTTTTCGAAATGAATGTTTGATTGTAATTGTGTTATCAAAACAATTATACAAATACAACAAAATTGTGACAATTGTAAAGTTAAATAAGTGTAATGTGGTGTGTGTCATATCCAACAAAGAATTAATATCCTTCATTATTTCCCGGTATACATGCTTTCTGGTTTGTTAAACTCTTAATAAATAAAATTGATAAAACAAAAAGATTCTCAGTTAGAGAAACGTTGTTGTATCCAATAGTTTATTTTAATTAATATTTATCACGTTTGTAAGTTATAACAACAACATATTTTAAGATTTTCAATATTCATTTCATTGTGTTAAAGATTTTTGAAATTGGCTAATTGCTTTGCTTTTGTGAAAACCTGTTTTGTGATTTCCTGTAAAGTGTTAGCATGGAAATCTTATGAAACATCAATTCTCATGTATTACATCAATTTTGAATTTGAGTGTTTGATGGACAGATTACATTGTATATTCAAGTAGATTTATATCCCAGCGAAAACCTATCTGTAAAAAATACACGGTCATACAGAATTGCTTTCACAAATCAAAGCAAACAGTGTTTCTTTACAATTTTATCTATGTGTTCAAATTATTTCGATGCTTTATAGATAATAAAGGATCATTCAAAAGACAATTTCCTGGACAAACAATTGTCATTTACAGTATAGATAGACAAAGAGAATAAAGAGTTCGTTAGGTTAGTTTTTGTGATAGAAATGTAAGATAAAACCTTCTTATTATTGATTAGTAATGCAACATTTCAATTAGCTTGATGTCAGTAGTAAAAATTGTTTAAATGCACTGCTAGAAATTTTCGGGGGAAAATAGTTGAATAACAATTTATTTAATTGTTATTATATTCGTCAAAAATAGCCAACTAATTGTAAAAAAAACATGAAATCTCACCGTAATCTGGTAGAAAAATCGTTTTTTTTTTTGTTTTAAACGATTACAGTATACGTATACTGTAATTGGCCGGCGCAGTGGTTAGTGTTCTAGCCTCAGGAGCTGCTGGGCTCGGGCTCGAATCCCGGTAAAAGGCATGGATGTTTGTGCTTGACAATAAATGTTGTTATTTGTCTATGTGTTTGTGTCGTCCTTCTTTGTGTGTCTCTTGTGACTGTCTCTTCTGGCGAGCTGGGTAATGGGCTATAAAGCCTACACTCTCCCTTCTAGACGGCGCAATCACTTTTTTTTACTTTTTTAACTGTCATTGTCATTGTCATACCGTAATCGGCGGAACAAATTTTAATAACAAGAATAATCTGAATTTTTTTTTGTGGAATCGTATTTCTAATAAAACAGAGCAACTTTTGCTAAATTTTGTAACTACAAATCGTGAAAATTTAAAATAACTTTTTTGATGTTTCAATTTATGTAAACTTGTTGTCATTTAGAGAAGATGAGAATTCAGGGGGTCATGCATACATTTCAATCCTTAAGGATATGAGTTTTTTTTTTACTAATATAGTGCCCCTCAAATATGATTGCATGTTTGTTTTTTAATTTACGGGTTACAGAATTTTTAATTCAAAAATGTAAAAGAACATACTTTTGAGTTATTACCATTTCATTATTTAAAAATTATAAAACACAAATAGCATTGTTAAAAAAAGTTTAGATAAAACATTATAGTAGATACATTTTTCGTGTCCCATGGCAAAATATGAATGAGCAAGAGAAGATAATTGTAATTTAAATTGAATAATCAGTAACTATTGATGCGTACATTGACAGCTAAATATCTTGGTCTTTAAAATATCGTTTATCTAAAAAAAATTGTGATTTGATATATTTTATAAAACATAAATGAAAAAAAAAAAATGTATCCACTGTGACCACAGTTTTGTTTCATAAGTTGCTAATAAATGAAGTTGTTTACTGGGATAAGTACCTAATTAATGAATGCAAATTTTTTCGTAACATTTTGGTTTTAGGGAGAAAAAAAAAAGCTTGAAAAATTATGGTAAGGGAGAGTAATAGAGAGTTAGGGAGTATTTGATTATGTTAATTCAACGTCTACTATGCTACCCACACAAATGAAGAGTACACGGGAAGAACCGATTGATTTATTTATAGTCTTTCAGTAATTGTCTCTGCTTGGCGAGCATTGGCGACCGGAAACCGGTTTTCCTTATGGTTCTTCATTTGCGATACAAACGTGTGACTCGTTCCACTCAACTCTGGCGTGAATTAGGGTTGCCCAGAAAGATAAACAAAGCGAATAACTGGCTTCTTTACACCAGTGTAGGCGATTTATCTCTATCATCCCCAAAGATTCTATAAAGGAAAGCCTTGTACGAAATCAATCGGTTCTTCCCGTGTACTCTTCAAATATGAAATCTACGTTAAGGATTGTGAAAATCAATAGCAACCTAAACATCTTCACTGCACTTAAAAAGAAACCAAGTTGAGGCTTTACTATACCTGAGGTAGCGTTTCAATTCATACACAGTAATTCAATGCAATTTCAGTGGTTACAAAAATTGCTCGATTTAAATGTTATACTTAAAAAAAAAAACCTTTAGTAAAAGTTTCATTAATTTATCTTAAATATGATTACACGAATATGATAAAGAAAAGAAAATAAGCTTAAAAACTTAGGAAAAAGCGAAAGAAGCTGATGAAAATTGCTAATTTTGGCATTGAACAGTTTAAATTAGAACTAGCTAATGGCCCTGTTTGGCGAATATGTTTCTAAGGTGTAGAAATAGTGTGTTTCCCGTTGAGCACAATTGCTGCGTGGAAGCGGTTTAAGTAACAGATTCTGTTACAAGCCTACATGTTTTAAATTCAAACTCAAACGAATATATAGTTTAAGAGTTTATAAGGTACATGTAAACACACACATAGACAATTAGACAAAGTTTTCTTTTTATTCCTATTTCATCCAAATGAAATAAATGAAAACGTCAACAATTCATTCACATGCGCTTTTAAAATAACAACATTTAACATTTAACCTATTCATAAGCGAATCACGTCGGTAATTATATCGAAATAGAAAGATAAAACGTATCTTGACTCTTTCTAAGAACATCTTTTAGCCAGGAGCGTTTCAAAGTGTCATGATGTAGTTCTTAAAGGAAGCTTAACTGTGAAATAAGCGTAGACAATTTTATACTAAGAGTAAACTTTATTATCTTAAAAGGAAAGGTTATTGATAAAGGGTGTATAGTTTTTAGGTCAGCTTTTCATTTATCTTTCTTTTTATAAGTTAATTTTCGATATAAAATAGCGAATAGAATGTTAAAGTTATTAATTGGATATCTTTTTCAAATGTAAATTTTATTTTTGTTTGTAGAAACATTTTATTAGGATGCATTAATTTAATTAGGCTTCATTCAACGGTTCCTGCTCATGCCGACATGGATCGCTTTTACGAAGATTGATTGGAATTTTTAACTAACTAGTACTATATTTATGTATGTAACAATATATATAATCTGCAAAATATATTTGTTAAAAAATATATGCACAAAAATATATTTGTAGAACTGGGCGGCCTTAATTAACTTTTCTGCTACGTATTTTCTTTAACACAAGCAGATTACTAAAAAAAAAATTTGTAGACTAATTTTATGCAGAAAAATCTCTCTTAAAAATGTCCTTCAAAATATTTGTCTACCTTCTATTGCTGTAAATAACGCCATTAAAATATCTGTTTAGCAAAATAAGTATAAAAAGTACTAGGAATGTTTTAATAGTGACCAACAAGAAACAAACTTTTTTATGTATCAAATACTTTTGGTAAATAAATTATTTTCTTAGTCTTATGACAAAAATTTGATTTTTGTAGGTAAAATGTTTCTTTAATTAAAGCAGTGTATCTTTTTTTTTGTGAAGGATAAACCTTTCTGGGTTGAAGTTTATGATAATAATGCTGAATTATGGTGTCTAAAAATGACAATGTTTTAAACATGGATCTATTTTTACTTAATATAACATCGAAGCTTTCGACAATATCAACCTTTTACACCTATATGTTTTCAGATTGTAAAATATTTATATGACAAGTCTTCCTTATTTTTTTTACCGCGTCTTAACCCACTTAAAATACCTATTAAAACAAACAGAACCGTAGGTAAATAATAAAAATAAGATAAATATTTAAAATATTCTGGAATGAAAATTGCTTTAGGAAGTAGCATCGTCTAAATACGGAAACGTGCACTCTGGCTGACACCGGTAACTTATCTTCAGCATACACGAGAAAACAAACAATAAATTTCTTTCTCACCTTAGAGTTGAAAGCAACAGGAAATGGCTTTTAAAGCACTTCATCAGGTTGCTCACCTTCCATCAATTAAACAAAGAAACAATACAGTCTAGCTTATTACACCCTCACTTTCGGGAAGTAGAACGTTTATTCATAAATCGTTTATAATATCGTCTGACAAAATCGTGTCTGGCATTTTTGTCAAATAATTATTAATGTTTTTTTCCCTTTGGATTAATGCTTTGAGAACCATAAGTTTTGCTGAAGAGTATGTAAAATATTTAACGAAGAATAAAATTTGTAAAAAATGGTTTTTAATAAAATGTATAATAATCTTTGTGCAAAATAATTCTTTGGATTTTGTATATTTTCAATGTATTTTATGTTAGTATCGTTCATCGAGATGCAAAGTTTCAACTTTAATTAGAAATTATTTTATCTTTCAACTAAGAAATACATGTAGGTAACGTTATATATAGTGTCACCAACTCAGACTGGTGGGTGTTTGGGGTCATGTAATCTTTTTTGTATGGGATAAATATGAAGGGGCTTTCAAATCACACATTTATACAATACTAGTACTATACAACCGGCATTGCATAGATCTTAATAAGATGAATTTTATATTATGTATGCCTTTATATTTTGTGCAAATTGATCCCCCTCTCTACTCATCAGTATATCATCAAGAAATTATAATCACCTCCACCAAAGATATTATAATCACCTAATTCAAAGTAAAAATAAAAGACTGATATCAGCATTTATTTTTGCTTTGAAGAAGATCCCGTCCAAGAAGTTTTGAGGGCTTCCCTGTAGACCTCTGTGGAAATGCAGAATGCGTCTAGAATAGTCATCTCCATTTCTGTCATGGAACATTTTAAGTAAATCTCTCTCAGTTTTCTACGAAATGTATCACATTTAATTCTTGGCCTTCCATAGACATCAATTGTGTACCATTACCATACGTGACAAAAGATAAAGAACGAAACAGACATGCACCATCTTTAATGATTGGTCAAATTTTATAAAGAACAAAGTTACGATTTGTTCGATTTGTGAATTCCAAAATAAATTTATTCGACAAATATTTAACAGATATTTCGTATCACATGAAAAATCTTAAAACTAAGTTTAATGCATGTTTTAAAAAAAGTTTATTGTGGAAAACTAAATATAAAAACACTCATTTGCTAAAATATTCTAAACTGGTTTACATGCCGTGTGTTTCACTAAATATCCTCTGAAAAGGAAGTTGAAAGTAAACAACCAATTGTCTTAGCAATTAGCACATTTTCGACAAAGTGTTTGCAAAAGATAGGTTGAAGCCACACTTTTGAAACATTATTCTGGTCTCGATTACTGAAAAACATTGGAAATGAAACTAACCTGCCACGTAAAATGTTATGTGTCATCTGCATTAGATATAATCATTCGTTTTATTATTTGTAACATGTTATTGCATGACAACTTGCAATTAATTATAAAAAGAGTTTTATTTGAAGCTAGAAAAGCGTATGAATTATAATTTGTGTTCCTTTTTTTATTTTCATGGTTTGAGACATAAATTTTATAACTACAGATTCCTTTTTCACCCTAAAACAAAAACTTTTACGAAAAATTTGTCAATGTAATTATATTTTCTGAAATTACTGATAAAGTTATATAGTATTATGAAATGAGGCAAAATTTGTAATTCCCTTTCAGTAGATTTAAATAAAATAATTGTAAAGACTTGAAATTTAAAATAATTGCGAAGACATGAAATAGTTAAAAATAATTGCGAAGGATTTTGAACACAATAAAAAATGTAATAAAAAAATAATATGTTTTAATTTGGATAAAGCTACAAATTAAAGCTAAGATTATTAATGAAAATATTCATTGTGTAAAATTATTTCTAACAAGAAATTTTATAATTGAAAACTCTTTTTCTTTTGCATGATTATAGAAATAAAGTTTGTACAACACTTACAAGATTACAAATTAGTTTTTTTAATTAAAAAATGTTTTGACATAGAGATGCACATTTTTTATGTGAATAAGTCTCTCTTTATTAAAAAAAAAAGCAAACTTCATTCTTTTTCTGGAATGTGTATCTCCCTTTTATCTCGGGACGAATTTTTTTTTTTTTTTTTTAAATTTCCACTTGTTTCTTAATAAAAAAATTAAAATAAGGCAGACGAAAACGTGCTTATATTTTATGTTGCTTATATTTATGTTCTTATATTTATGTTGCTTGTATTTATGTTCTTATATTTATGTTGTTTATTTAAGTTCTTATATTTATGTTCTTTTTAAAGAACAGTTGCTCTCTGCTCTGTTCTTTTAAAAAGTACCATATATCATTAATATAATTTTTATCAATTTGAATAAGTTTTATTGCTTAAAAAAATAAAAAACAACTTAAAAATTTTAGGATAATGTATGACAAAACTATTTCTGGGTGTGTGAGGAGCCCTGTGGTCAGAGTCTCGATCTCCGGATAGGAAAGGTCCCGCGACCGAGTCCTGGTAGCTGAAGACCCACCGAGTATATGCGGAGTACGTGCTCGTTAAATCTGTTGGGTCCGAAAGTCTGTGGGCGGTCATTGCACAGTTTCCCCACGGGTACAGGTCCCTGGAGACTATTTCCCTCCCCTTCAGGGACATGTCTAAATTGTGGAGGGGGCGCGCGATAGATGGCAGCATCTGTCACGTATGTGTGTGCGTGTGAGTGTATGTGTTGTGTCTGTCTTACTTGACGAAGGTTTAAAGGCGTGTCTCTTACCAAGCACCCAAGCCTGAAAATATATGTATACCAATCTACCAACTATTTCTTGTGCTATGTCCACACTGCTGCAATAAAAATGACAAGACATTGCGCGCGCATGGAAATGTATATGCAATTTGGTCCATTCGAGGTAGGTGCGCGCGCATGCCTGACCAATTCGTATAGGCATTTACATGCGCGCGCAATGTCTTGTCATTTTTATTGTCGCAGTGTGGACATAGCATTTAGGAGCTTTGTGAAAGTTGTAAGAAATGGGTAGCCAACTAATAGGACGAACTCTTTGGTTGTGATTGCATAACTTCTCTTAGGGCAACCCATGGGTGTATTGACGAAGGGATTGAATATATTTTATTTGGTTTGTTTGAATAACATAATACCTCGTAATTTCAAACAGCTCTCTTTCTGTAAAGATTAATTTTTTATCGAGTTTTTGCAGTTGGTGTTAAATTATATTTTAGGTCGTATAAATTATATTTTAGAGTGTTCTTAAAGTATGCATGAATGAAGACAAAGCAACGGTGGTTTGAAACTGCAAGACAATTTGACAAATTCTCCTAAACTCTTGGTTAATATATATCAGTTTATTTCAACCAAACTAAAAATAATACATCCATTCGTAAATGCTCTTATGTATTGCCCTAGAACAAGCGTTCCACCCACAACCAAACGCGCCACGCACATCAAATTATGGTTCTGTTTTGAAATATCGTCGCACTAGAGCTACATGAGGGCTATTCACGCACATCAAAAGTCTATTGACACAAGTGCAATTTTATCTAGTATCTAGTTATAGTATTGGCGTTGAATGGGAAATACATTTCGAATTCATGCAAATCAGTTGTGGAACACTGCGCCACACTTTTTAAGACAACCAATGATAGTAAGGGAGGGGGGATAAATGTAGCTATATAAGCAGACACCGTTATCTGATTCCTTTTTGAACTTGTATAGCTATCAAATTCATGTTGACACCGGTTTATCTGTAAAGAATCGGTCTGTCAAGATGAGTTTCTTCAGCATCTAAGGTAATTAGTCATTTTATGTCTTTATTAATACGATGCTTAATTTTTTAAAAATTTTAACTCTGTGTATTAATAGTAAATAATTGTTATTGTTGGAGTCGAGTACACTCATAAAACGAACCAGCGATTTAAACTCAGTCTGATTAATTTTCACTCCTCCAGTCTAGAAAATGCACTTCCCCTTTTGGAGTGGATCCTTTGTGTGTTAAACCTCCTACAGGATCACGATATTTTTTGAAATTTTACAGGCATTAATTGCTGGCTTCTGTCGCTTTTCCTGCAAGACGGTGAACTCCGAAGTAATAGTGCATGCTAAATCATAGGTAAGGCTAAGCCATTTTTTTTTTTAAAGGCTGCGGGTCTAATTCGTCATTCTACGTTCTTGCGCGATTAGTTTTCAAATAAACCGGAGTACTATTTTCTGGTTGCTTGTGTTAAGCGAATTATGGCTAAAATGCAATAGGAGAGTGCAGATATACATAAAGAATGAAGGGTCCGGGCGTCGCCAAAATAATTACCGACCTATAAACGGCATGTGCGGCCAGAAATGTTCAACGAATAAATACCCTGGGTAGTGGGAGTGTGCGTTAAATATGATTTGAAGTTCCGACGCTGCGAACGATGTCGCCCTTAAAGGTTGCGTTGGGTGTCGGCTCGGCACTTGACTGTGGCTCTAAATTACGACTTCGAATTGGCAACTTCTATAAAAAAACGAATTGCATTTAATTTTAAGCTCAAATTAAAAACTGATTAGTTCAAGCATATAATTCGCGGCCCTGCCTTTTAATGAGAGATCTCTATATCTTCAGTAATATAATCAATAGATATAGATAACTGTTTCGTCATTATTAATAAACTTAATTTATTACAGGCTTTTAATGATTTTTAACTCCTATCGCAACGACGTGCATAACGCAAGTGTAATTTGGAGTGTCCAATGGCAGCATGGTGAAGTTTGACTTTAAGACTGAAAGTCATTAATTTTGCAATTCGGAGACCAACATGGGTAAGTTCAATTCCAGATATTGTTTGTTATTCGTTGTTTCTTGAAAATATTTTTCACTAATTGTAAGAATTTGAACGGCTTTTTTAAAGAGCGGGAAAAGGTCCTAATTTCTTTAAGTGTCGATTTTAATCAAAGATATTTTGTCTGATTTTACAGAAAGTTTATATTCATCCTACTCTAACAACTGTTACAACTACAGCGTTCTGTGAAAGATTACCGATTTACTTCTAAACCATTCTTACTAAATTGTTCTATGAACTCTAAAATTTTATTTAGATTATTTATTACGTTAAAGTTGCATTTTCTATTGCAGATTCGTTGCCTTACTTCAACGCTAACAGCCTAATGTGTACCCGTAGTGAGATTTCGCTGCTTCGAGACTATTCTACGTTCCTTCGCTCAAGTGTATAGCTTCAGTGTTCTGTTCAATGCCTTCACTTGTTCACTCCGGTAAGTTTGCAAAGCATGTATTCTCCGCTTAAATATTTTTGAACACTCAAATTAAACATTGTTGGCTAATGTGTAATTACTATTAAGTAACCGATATATCGTATCGATTAGCCACTTAAAATTGCGAGAACTGTAGTTTATTTGTTATCGGCTCGTTTGCTGGCCGCTGTTTAATCTTTAGTCGTTTCAGGTTTCTCAAAGAGACTTTTAAATAACGTTGTGCTACGGGCAGTTTCTGAGTTATTAAACATTATTTAAGCCTTTCATGTGCCTGGTGAAAGTATACATAAAAATGTAAACCGAAGCCTTGAATCGATTGACAAGAAACTATCGTGATAGGATTAAGTTAAATGGGCATAAAATCCCAAATTATACTCGATCGCCTTTTATATTTAGAACAGATTGTAATTTCTCCTTGCCAACCCAAGTTGGGTAAATAGAAATATGCTATAGATAAGGTCCTTCCGCGAGTGTAAAAGTTCTATAAATTATTTCTGAATAAATCCCGAAAACATGTTTTAAAACATTAATTTTATTTAAAGTCTAACGGATTTAAATATATTAGTTAAGAAAATTTGGCAATTTCAGAATGAAAAGTATTTCGGTTAAATTATATTCAGATCATTTTGTATGTAAACATTACCTTACACGAGTTTCCGACTAATGGACCAACCGCGCTTTTCCCTCTGCCTTTTCACATTTGTTTTTACCCAAGTTAGGTTGACAAGAGTTTCGAGTATCAATCGTAAGTCCATTTGTAAGAGTCGTAAGCTTTCTTTTAGTTACTCAACGTTTTATTTACAGGGTAATAACAAGCTTATTAGCATCGTCTTTTCTTCATGACAGTGTAGAAAGAATGAGACTTCTCTGACGAACTATTATGGTGAGTATCTATACTGCAGATCTTAATTTAGACACTATTGGGGAAATAACTACAAATACTTGATAATCGTGGATACTACTAATGATTGTTTAAAATATTGCAGGCATTATATTGTTGCCGACTTCAGTCGCTTTTCCTGCTCTACAGTTAGTTTCGAAGGAGTCGTGCTTCCTCATGGGTAAGTCTTAAAGTAATTTTTTTTAAAGACATGCAATCCAATCGATAACAAACTTGTTGATGAATAATAAGATTTTTTAAAATTTAAGATTCCTTCGTTCTTCAATGAAGCATGGCCATCAAGACTTCCTAGAATGTTTCTTCGACCAAGCCTGTCTCGTAGGATGCCCTCTTCAGCGTCTCCATAATCAAGACTTCGAAAAGCACCTCCATCAAGAATTCGTCAACCAAGGCAGTCGCACTCAACAAGCCATCGGATGTCGAAGATTCAAGATTATTTGATTACTTTCTATGCTCGAGGTATATTTATATATTTATAGTATCATTTAAAATGGAAACGTAATTCTGCATTTTTTTTACTTCGTATACGAATCTTCTAAATTGTGGAGCAAACGCCTACAAGTTAATTGAAATGCGGATTTTGTATTGCGGATGCAAGTTTCCAAATTTTGGTCTTCCTGACTTAACCGTGGTTCAAACTTATGAAATCATGAATAGCCTTAATATAGCTCTAGTGCGATGCTATTTCAACCTAGCCGAACTTTTAATGCTCTAATTGGCCGATTAATTCAAATTTTAAGTAATTGGGTCTCCAAAAAGGTTCTTGGTCTTTCCAGTTTTTTATTGAGCTTTTAATTAACGGAGTGTAAAGTTTGCCAGTAAAAAAATATCCCATACAATTCAGGGGTCCTGATTTTTTTAGTGTAATGAACAAGATTCGAGAAAATCCCACAAGATCAAACGATGGTTATCTGTATTTGCGCCGTAAAAATCGGTTGGTTTAAGATGACGTCGGGCCAACTCTAAAAGGTTTAACGCAATTTGAGAAATAAATTGGAGCTAATTTTTTTAATTCTTGCACTTGGCAACTTCGATCTGCTGCTTTCTTTCACAAGTTTAAATCTTAAATTTAGGGTGCTACAGTAAGTCACTTTTGCTAATTACAGCCCGCCTTAAGTTGGTATAAAATCAATTATGTAAAATGATTTAAATAACTAATCGCATTAATTGGGTCCTAAATTATTGGCATAGAGGCAAAAGAAAATTGGTTACTTTATTACTAGCCAAACCACAATATTAAATTAAACGCATGGGAATACAAAGAGCCGTATTGCATGTAAAGTGCTTGAAACTGGGTATTTAAAATATTTTAACTTTATTGTACTATCTATACAAAAACATAAAATGCCGACAGACTGCACTGTAAAGGGTTAAATCATATTAGAATTGCAGACGTCCAAGTTCTTCAAAATTCATTGATTTGGTCAATCCGGCAGTATTTCGCCTTATACCAATTGCACACTTGCTTTCACCAATTATACACAGAAATTCTAGTACGTGACGTGGTATTCCGATTAGTGCATTGACCCTAATGCCATCTGGTAAAGGAGTTGAGTGTTTCAGTGTAAAAATGACTATAACCCTCCTTTAACTCTAGTGTAACGTTAATTAAAGCAAACTAATGGAATTACTTGTTTTAAGTAGTGTCCGAAACTAGTTTTGCAATCGCGACATTGGCGTTAACACAGTTAAATTCAGTTTTTAATTCTGCCCTTATAAATCCTTGGGCCCTAATCAAATTTCCAGTAAGTGTTCACAGCTATTCCAAACTCGTTAAGTAATTGGGCCCTCCTGTAAGACGTCACTTGACTGTGGTTCTAAAACACTACGCCCGTCGCCAATAGCCCTCGTGTAGCTCTAGTGCGACGGCAATTCAATTCAAATAAAACCTAACCTCCTGTAGGAACTAGATCAGAAGTCTTAGTGGGCAAGCTGTCTGCTGTGCTCTCAAAAAGGTTGGGCTCGTGTACTTATGTGATCAAAATTATTCAACAGCTTTAAGTCTCCAAGCGGTATTGTCTTGAATTCCTCTAGTACGAAGCTAATTCAAACCATGAAAACGTATATCTGTTAAAGTTAAGTGGTCACTAAGACCATCTTTGTAATAAGACCTAAATATTTAATGTCGCCAAATAAAGTTTAAAAACCAACCGATGGGTATTTGGGGTATAAATAGTAAGGTTGAACTAGTGTACTTTAGGCAGTGTCTGAACTAAGCTATCTCGCTGAAAGTCTCGAATTACGACTCCTGTCGCCAATAGCCACCGTGTTGCTTTAGTGCAACGTCGTTAAAACCAAACCTGCTAAAATTCCAAGTGGCATAAGTACCAACGAACATTAATTTCTAAACCATTATATTAATGCAGTATAGAATATTACTGATTCACTTTTCTAAATTGCTGTAAATATCTTCGTTGAATTTGAGAAATTGTGAGCGATATACTTTATTGTATGTCGATATTTGATTTACTTAAAAGTATAAACAATAGTTGACTAGATTAGCGTTGAATTCTACATTTAGCTAGTATTAATAAGGAGGTATAATTATGGTCTAACAATTACAATTAGAGCTATACCCCTCCCCCCCCCCCCCCGCCTTACTTAGTCCCGACTTAAATAATTTTCGATGCAGTTTGCACCCCTGTAAGCTAATTTCCTGATGGATGTGTACAGTGTACAAATAGTGTTTCAAAGTTTGCATCCGGTTTTAGTTTGTGGTTAAGGGGTCTAAGGAGTCTTAAAAATGTGCAAAGAAGGAACTACAAAGTATAGTTTGATCGGTCATGTAATTTTTTAACTACTCAATATACAAGTATAATTTTTTTATATGTAATTCTACAAGATATATTTATTATAAAACAAATTTTAAAATTTATGAAACTTTAGCCAAAACTAAAATAAATGATATTAAACATAAAGCTATTTTAACACATTGTGATTAGGCTTGCGCGGCAAATTTTGAGGTCAAAATTGAAAAAATGACCAAGAAAATGACTTTATATTGTACAAATATGTACAAACTAGGACTTATACCTAAATTCTCAGCTTAATTTTAATTAGAAATTATTTTAAGAACTTTTTTCTAAAAAAATTAATAAAAAATTTTAAATTTTGATTTTAAATTTATTTTAAAATAATTTCTAATTAAAATTGAGCTGAGAATTTAGGTATAAGTCCTAGTTTGTACATATTTGTGCAATATAAAGTCATTTTCTTGGTCATTTTTTCAAATTTGACCTCAAAATTTGCCGCGCAAGCCTAATCACAATGTCTTAAAATAGCTTTATGTTTAATATCATTTATTTTAGTTTTGGCTAAAGTTTCATAAATTTTAAAATTTGTTTTATAATAAATAAATCTTGTAGAATTACATATAAAAAAATTATGCTTGTATATTGAGTAGTTAAAAAATTACATGACAGATCAAACTATACTTTGTAGTTCCTTCTTTGCACATTTTTAAGACTCCTTAGACCCCTTAAATCGAGTGTTTTAGGTCGTTTTTTTTTTACATTGCCGCGGCAAGTAGCTTTCGCGTTCAAAGGGTATTACAGCCTTTGCTAAACGCTCGAGGAGATCGCAATCTAAAATCAATTTGCACTTGACATATTTATGCCCTTCTAGAAAAAAAATTAATAAAACCGATCCACAGTTTAAATTTTTTGCAGTCGCAAATTCTTAAATTAATGTATGCCTGTTTTATAATTACTGTTATCAGCGATATTTAATAATAGACTAATTTGTAGCTAAATGCTTAAAAAATATTGTCAACTTTCCAGTTAAATTTCCTAAATTGGAATTTTTTAAAAATGGTGTTAATGATGGATCCAAGAGTGAAACAGATGTAGTTTAAAAAGGTGGGATACTGTTAAATAAATTTTAAAATTCTAAAATATTTTACCTCCATTAATATTGTCTGAATATAGAGCTCGGCGTTAGATTAGCCTGCCATTGTTCTCGCGTTGTCGTCTTCGATTAGAAGCAAACTCGGCGCTCGATATCTAAAATCATGTAAACCCAAAAGTGTGAAACCCGTTTGGTATCGACAAATTATTTTGGCAATAGTTTTATATATTTAATGTTCTTTCAATATTTTAAGTTTCTGCCGTAAAAAAAAAATAGCTTGTACTTGATTGTTTAAATTCTACTGGACTATAGAAATTACGCTTGGAGACTTGAGCTGTTTCATCGCCTTCGTGCATAAATTTGGGCTAATTGACCACTTTGATTTCTGTTTAAAATTATGACGACCGTGGTTACTAGATTCCCTTGATGTATCTAATGCTACATTAATTCAACCAAAACACTCAAATTTATATTTCTCGGTAATTGAGTTATACTTTTCACGAAGAAAGGGTGTGCAAGATTAATTTTCAAAAGCAGATGCATTTAGGAATTTTTTTCAAATAAAATTGCCTAATTCATAGTTAAAAATTACAAATGATGTAGAATGAACAACTAGTTACTAACAAATGATAAGAAGCTATACAATTTGTTAGCAAGTCAAAATTAGTTTCGGAGCACTTTAATCGTTATTACTCAGTTTTTTAAAACTAAATCTTTTTGTGCAAGTACTGAAGGGGAAATTTATAGTGTTCAAAATTTGTTTATTAAAGAAGGGATTGAAAATTTTATTTTTCCGTCAATTATAGAAACTCTTCAAATGAAATTCCCAGTTAAGGACGAATCCAAATTCCAGAGCGCTGCGTATGATGTCGCCCTTAACGGTTGCATTGGGTGCCTATTCAGGTGTCGGCTCGTCACTTGACTGTGGTTCTAAAATGCGACGCCCGTCGCCAATAGGCCTCGTGTTGCTCTAGTGCGACGATAATTCAAATCGAACCAAATTCCAGAGACTGATAATTTAAGTCTGGTATTTCAACTAATTTAAAGGGGGAAATATAAATTTGAAATAGTATCAACTCGCTATTTGAGTGAAGGTAGAACTAAAATGTCTAAGCTTTTTCCCCGCAGTTAAAATATATAGCGTTACAATATTGCTTATTCAAACCAAATTCTATAACAAGTTTTCTACAAATTAATTCGATGAAGTTATACTAACTACAATTTGAAACTAGTCTATAATGGAGATGTCTTATTTGAAATTTTAAAATAAACCCCATCCTTGCTAATGTATCAACTAATCGCCCTAAATTTATTAACATGTCCCACCCTCCAGTAGTTGGCAAAGACTCTTTACGAGAGTCAACAAAACATCTTGAATATCGGAGTTTTAATCAAGTGAAGGTTGTATTAACTATAAAGCATGCGCAAGTTGGATTAAAAATTCAATTTCTAAACATAGTTTCTTGGTTCGCTACTTTTTGCAATTTACCCAATTGAAAAGCGCTAGCTTTGCTGATCTGACAACTTACTGGAAGCAATTAAAGAATTATGTCATTAAAGCTTCATAATTCATGAATTTCAATTTATAAACTGACTAAATGAAATAATTTCTGGATGTTTTCGTACACGAGTACGACATTATTTCAACTGATAATAATCTACGTTAAAGGTTTTAATCTGGTAGATATTACGAGGTTTTTCCCAAAAACTTTAAATATTAAAAATGTTGTATTATAGGTAAGATTTAGTGTTGGTGCTAATGTAAAATCAATTTTGATGTTAAAATGAACAATTTTTACGGTTTATCGTGTTGGCAAAATTCAACGTTAGTCTTCAATATTACGTACCCAAATCACAAAATAAGCAATGTTATCGCGCTTTGCTTACTTTAAATTTAAAATAATTTAATCGTCTCGGCATAAATTGTAGACTCTTTTAATAAATTTCAGTACGCAAGTAGGTCAAGTTTGCTCATGAGATTTTGGGTTGTGGTTAAATCGAGAGTTCTTTTCTGGCGCCAAGTAAAGTCGCGTTCGAAGGCAGATTACAGCCTTTGCCTAACCCTCGAGGATGCTACAATCTGAAATCCTCTTGCACTTGAAATAAATCACGATTTCCTTCGAAAATTTCCCTCGTGTAGCTAGTGCGGCGATTATTCAAACTTGCACTTGAAATATAAAAGCTGACTAGCGTAAATATCTGAGCACTGAATAACTTGATTGTCTGTTCTTGGTTTCTAAGCATGCAACTAAACATTGTTTAGCATATAGAATAAAAATGACTTATACTTTTTGTAACCCTCCGATCGTAAAACCCGTATTTTACATCGGTCTTTCTTACAATAATCTTATTTAAAAAAAAATTTGTAAATTATAAAATGTACTTAATCTCCCCCAAAAAATTCCGTTATTAAAACATTTTATTTTTATTAAATTTAAACTTTGTGCAGCTTCATATTCGGCCATTCCGTAGGTTTTAAGTGCGCGATTTGATGCTCTTGAACGTTAGAAAAGGGACTATAAAAGATCATACCCTACCTTGAAACACTCGTGTTTACAGGTTGAATAGTTAATGTAATTTGTGCCTTGAATAAACTTCACTAGTATAAAATCGAACAATTTCTGCCTAACATCCTGTAATTTATTGAAATTCATGAATTATAAGTATGTGACAAGCCTTTTGGAGTATAAAGTGTTCATACCCCAGTGTTTTAAATTGGATGGAAAAACTTGGGAGCAACATGTGCCACTAACTTAAACAACTAGGAGCAATAATGCGCATTGTCTCTACTATTTTACGCTAAATTCCAACTATACAAATAGTTTAAATTTCATAATATGTTAGACAATGACTGTCCGTATTTAAGAAAATTGGAAATATCTACCTTCACTCTAAGTATCCACATGGTTCCATTTATTAGTGCCAAACTATATTTAACGTCATGTCAACACCTTCCTCTAGGTAATTTCTAAACAAGAAAATAAAGTAACGTACAGAAGTGTTTGTTCTACGTAAATTTAATTGGCTGTAATTTAACTTTATTCGAAGCTTGTCAATTTTATATACAACTAGAAAAGTAAAACCACCTGGAATTTGGAGCCAACAGTGTCCCTTATTTAGTAGTTCATTGCCGGAAAGCTAACATTAATTGGGGAATTATGAGATTTACAAAGTTGTAAAGCTAACTTTGCTGCAATCCGAATCGAGAAGAAAGTCCTTTTAGAAATTAGATTATAATATTCTGGGAATAAGTTAATCTAAAATTGAGTTCTTTGTATAGTACCGAATCTTGTACCTGCTTTATTTATCCGACTTGCTAAAAGTTCCTAGAAGCATTTTTGAGCTTTCATAATTTATATAAATAAAATTATTGGATGTAATGGTTATTTTTTTTTAGTCTAATGACAGAATGAAAGCAATTTATCTCTACGTGATTTTTCAAGAGGTTACGACTTACGATAAGCATTGCATTTATTTTCCCTTGTAGTTCTAAAACGCTCCCTTAATTTTAATACGAAGATATTAGTTACCTTAAAAAATAAAATGATTCTAGTAGTTTTTTTAACTTCTATTTCTCTGAAATTCGTCGATTATGGTACTGTAGCTCTAGTGCAACGATATTCAAACTAAAACTAACACTAATACACGGATTGTGGTACTGCTATGCTATTTTGACACTGTTCCTTCTTGCAATAACGAGGCTGCTTTGAGGCCCTAAATATAAAAAAAATAGCAAGTATGAGGGTTAAGCTTAACGGTTTATATTGAATTGTTATTTGGGTATATTTATAATCTTGCCCGGTGGCCAAATCAATGGACTTGACAATCTTATTGTTAAATAAGCCTTGGAATGGTTAGTGCTACGAAAAGTGGTAAATTACGCACGAGCCAATTTTCAAAATCCGTATGCAATTCACTGGTCATTCTGTTACCAAAATGGTTTTTTCAAATCTGTATGAACTTTAACCTTATTCGGTAAAACCTGCGGTAAGTTACTAGTTTTTTGCATATAAACCTAAAAGGCATTTATATTTGTAGTGTTGAACTTTAAATGAAGGTACCCAAAAATGTTTGAAAGTATTTATTGGATTTGTTTAAAAACGACTCCTGATGCATACAAAAGTATTCTTCAAGTATTCTTTCTCTAAGTACGGGAGAGCAGCGTAAGTTTTGGTACTTTTTTCTTTCAATCATAAAATCCAAGTTTTTTTTTCAAACTGTGTCAAACCTTTTAGAATTGGTTAGATGGCCATCTTGACTAACTGAAATACAAAATTCTGTTTTCTATAATAGTCTAGCAGCCATCAATTGTCTTTGTCTCCGGGTTAAATTGGATCGATTCACAACTTGGACATGTTGTTTAACTCTTTCGTTGTCTAATCTGGTATTGAATGTTCTTCATGAGAAGTTTTGTAGTATGCTGTCTCTAAAAGTCGGATTTTGAACCTCCAATTTGGTAATTTCTATAAGTTACTAAACCAATAGGTGCGTCATTAAACAGTTCGGTCTTTCAAATTACAAAATATTTATTTAGATCCAAGAGTCAAAGTTGTACATGAGTACTATACAGTGCTAAATAAACTTAAATGTTTTATAATTTTTTTAAAATTTAAAGTATATTGGACCATTTATAGTGGAACAACATTCGAAATGAATTATAAATTGGAAGTTTGCCGGAATTACAGCTGTCAATAGTTTCAAAATTTTCGACATGGAATGAATGAACAAATACTGAATGCCCTATTGCACCAAAGTTTATTTTTTAAATTATTTCTTTACTAAATATTAAGCAAAAGAAGAGTTATCTGCCAAAACAAGTTCGATTTAACCATCTTCTAGTTTACTAGACTTATCCAAAACCTTTTATAAACCTTACATTTACCTTGTCTTTACCTTATGAAGTTCCTCGTGTAGGTCTCGTACGGCGTTTATTAACCAAAACTAAACTCTCGTATGTCGGATTTGATTTTATAATGTAACATGTTTTCCTACTTGGCAATTTATGGATTTAATACCTCAAGGCTTTATTTAATTTAGAAGTGAAAGGACTGAAGTATTTAAATTTTCGAAATCTGGCGTTATTTCTTTAAATTTCCCAAGATAGTCATAAAAGTATCCAAAAATTTCAATTATTCAAATTATCCAAAATGGCTTAAATTCCCAAATATAATGCACTATTCCAAAAGTTGAAATAGCATGGAGTTGTGTTCAACTGATTCAGTACGGAATGAGAATCAATCTACAAGGATTGCTTCCACAATGCAAATTCGATTTCATAAACGGCTTCACTCGTTTTTCTAAAGCTATTTAAAAAATTAAATAATGGAGTAAATAATCTGTTGCCAAACGAAGTGCTAGCCTTCGTTTAGAAACGGATTAAAACCGATTATTATAAACTGAAGTGTCTAGATTTTTATCGATCATCAAACGTTTCCGTTTTAAATATGTATAGGAATGTTTGTTAATTTTCCAAAGTGTAGTATTGGTGTGTATTTTCCATTCATGGTAAAATTTACTCAATGCATATCCTCGTATTATAAAATTCTTCATCCAATTCAATGTGATGTATAAAGATCTGTGTAATGGTGTCTTCTTCGAGTAGTCTGTAGTAATACGTTTACATGTTATGAATGTTCAGTAATGTAATAGGATCCATTGCATTACTGAACAGGTACATAGTGAAATTTTATTTGTTAAAAAAAATAGAGAAGTTGTGCGTTGGTTTTGGTATTGATTTCAAAGGTTATGTTTACATTCGCATGAAACCATGGTTAAAATGCATTTTTAAGACATTTCCAACTGTAGTTATGTGAATTTATTGGAGTATCGCTAGGAGTGGGAATTTCAAGTACATATAAAGATAAGGGTATGTTATTTTCGAAATTTTAAGTCTAAGTAAGAATGTAATACACGAAAATAACAAGGCCTTGTTACGTAGTGTAAGTGTGGTAGGCTTCAAAAAGCGTTAAAAGGTTTATCGTAAGTTCCAAAATTTAATGGGTTCTTTCCCTTTCAGGAAATTATGTTTACAAAAAGTGTACTTTATTTGATAAATTGTATAAAAATTATTCACGAGCTCTTTTGTAAAACATTGTATATCCAATGTGTTAATTGTATATTTCGCAATGTGTTAATCCTCGTTGTATTAAAATGTGTAGATCTTTGTTGTATTAAGTGCGTTTATCCCTATTTGTATGTTTATTAAATTAGTTTATCTTTGTATTTAGTCTTGGTGATTTAATAAAAAATTAAACTAATTAAAAAGTATCTTTAATCCATGCATTATTGGTCATATTCTGTAAGAAAGTCAACCTTCTAACTCTATTTGCACTTTAATATTTATCAATTTGTGAAAAGTATCTGATCTTGAAAGATAGTTGAACGTTTTTCAAAAGTTAACAAAATAAGGATTTAGAGTATTTTTTCAATTTAACGTTATTGCAATCGAACGACGTTTCGCAGTCATCTGATCGGAAAATGTAAATATCCCATCCAGTTATGCGTTTTAGACTTTTGTTTTCGCGTGGAAGAAATAACTTTCGAAAAAAGCTTAGGGAATTTAAAATCTTTAAAGTAGAACTGAAAAATAAATTTCTACTACCTAGATGGCTTGAAACGGAAATAAACATTTCAATTAGTATTGTTTTTAAATTTAATCTTCAGACACTCTATTGTCTTTAATTTTTCGAACTCGCTGCATTTCAAGTGTATTGTTTATTAGTATTTAAAGAATAATTAACCAGAATTTATTGTTCGGAAATTTTGAATTTTGTTTGCCTACTTTTATTTTCAAAGTAATTTATACCAACTTTTTGATTTATTATGCCGTCTATGTCCGTTTGTACCCCCACCCCTTCCAAAATTTATTCTATTCGTCGGATCTTATTTTTTGTTGTTGTAAAGGTGTGATCTTAGAGACCAAAGTTCATACTTTTTGTCCGTTGGTCTGTACGTTTAGACGGACAGCTGTCTATATGTCGGCAAATTACCTATTGAGTTAGCATTAATTTTTAACTGTGTGAAAAAAATCGGCATTTGCATTATAATCTTGATATTAGACGCTTGCAAAAGTTACCTTGAGAAAAAGTGGAAAAAGTACTTTCACTCAAAACAGTGAAAAAAAGTACTTTTTATAATATTGTGCAAAAAAGACTAACTTTTAAAATCTATAATTTTGGCAAAAGTGGTGCTTTAACGAAATCGTTAAAAGTTACTTTGTTGCACTAGTGCGTCAAAGTAAATAAGAGCATCCTGATTGGCGTAAAATTCTTTATTTGAGCATGATATTTTATTCGGCAACAATTAGAATTTTAATTGTTAAAAACGTTGACGATTCGTTTCAAATTTTTTTTAGCTCGTTTCAAATTTAATTCGTTATAAATTTAATGACTTCAATTCAGATTCGTTTGCACTGTTGGTTATTTCAAAGATTAGTCATTTTAATTGTTAATGGATTTCAAATAGGATTCATACTTTCGATTGTTAATGATTTCAGTTTTTGTACATTTCACTTTTTTAATGAATTCCATTCTGATTCACTTCAATTGTGAATGACTTCAAATATGATTAACTTATATTATTACTGCTTAGAATTTTTATTGATTTGAATAGCTAATAATTCCAATGAATAATATTAATGAATAATGCTATTTAATTTTTCTGAAAGACGCGAAATTTGTTCAACCAAATGTAATAATTAACACTTCACCAAATACGAACACCCACAAAACGTTTTTACCGCTAAATGCCCATTAAAATTAAGTCCATTTAAAACGTATAAAAAAACTATTGTGCTATCCAAAAACATCCCTATCCTTATCTGCTAAAAACCCCAATGTAATAGGATTTTCCACCCCAATATTTTAAAATACAAGGAAAC
The DNA here is from genome assembly GCA_023701765.1 of Hylyphantes graminicola. Classification (NCBI taxonomy): domain Eukaryota; kingdom Metazoa; phylum Arthropoda; class Arachnida; order Araneae; family Linyphiidae; genus Hylyphantes; species Hylyphantes graminicola. Next base: position 19,819,282 of record CM043119.1, read on the forward strand.
CCCTACCTTCTTCTCTGAACCTTCGACTTTTTTCTGGAACACTACTATGGAAAGTGGCACTGACATGTCCCCTTCATTACGCAGAGTTGCGAAACTCCATGTGACCAAACCTCAGCCTCGAGCAGAGGTGTGCGATTCCATTCGTTAACTCACGTTTCTAACCTAGACAGCACATCTTGGGATAGAGGCGATTCACTTTTCTTGTGTTTGTAAAGCATTTGATTTCGCAGAACAGTGGTTTGCTACTTCTATTTTTCTTCACACCTGACCATATGAAAGTGAGCGAAATGGGCAAAGTGTGAGCTGGTTTTCATTTTCACTGTAATGAACAATAATAAAAATTCATGTTATTTAATTTTCATCAATTTATTTTGCAGTGAATGTTTTTTTAAGGATCCTCAAATACTAAAATGTAATGAAAATAGAGAAGCTTTAAAGTTATGCGTATTTCGATAGAAATTGACAAACCTTGGAGGTTTTTGTTTGTATAACCAAGATATTTTGATGTACCTATAAAATTATTTTGGTGATAGAGCGTATTCTATTAATTCTTGAGAATATTTTAAACGAACTTTCTATAGAAATGTATAATTACAACAATTTTATAAAAAAAATAGTATGGTGAAAATAGCTGCAAATATCTTAAATAGCCCTCGTGTAGCTCTAGTGAGACGTCAGTTCAAACGTAACCTAACCTGCAAATGTCTTATGCCGTGAAAACATGTTTACATGCTTGCTCATTTTGTAATAACTCATTTTAATTCGTAAAAAAATGTTCTAAAAAAACGTCGTAATTGGTCGATCACCATTTGCCGTAAAAAAAAAACCTACGGAAGAACACCATTTGTAATCGATACAAATTAAAAGTCTAAAAGGACATTAAAAAAAGCATAAATAATTGCACAAAATTTGATATCATCAAAGCACAATTTAAATTATTACAGATAAACAGCATTGGTTGGTCTGTCAATCGGCTAACTAACGTTGTAAAATCTGTCCGTGTCCGCAAAAACACCGAAAGTTGGATCAAGCTTTAAAATATAAATTCTTAGGATTTTTTGCTATGAAATAAATTCGGCATTCATATAAATATTTGTTTTTGTGTTACCAGGCATCATCTTCACCTCGAAGAACAACCAAAACAGAATAAATCGGTAATTCCACAGCATCCTTACTACGATCTCCACACACAGGAAACTAGTTAGGATGTTCTATTAGACACCTCATCTCCGAATAAAGCTTTCTCATTGTCGGTGACCCACATTCTTTCGAACTTTAAAGTGGACACTCGGCAATGTATTTCGCTCTTTGACGTTTAAATCAGGATTAGAAAGTGGGGAACCTGTCAAATCGCCCTTTCTCGCTGATGGAGTGCGTTCTGAAACGGACGATTTGGATGGCATTTGTAGAACGATTGTAAAAACCGCTTTCACAGGCCGTCAAAAGGGAAGAATGGTCACAAATGCGTGGTTTGTGGATAGTGAAATGCTCAATGAAGAGCTAGTGGAAGAACGTGCTAAGTGACAATTTTTGAAAAAAGATTTTTGTGTCAATGAACACGTTATTTCCCTTTTTTTTTGTTTACAGATAGCAAGAGATTCTCTTTTTTCATAAACTTTTAAGTACAATTTGTATCTTTTGTAATTGCCGTTTTTAACGTATCTGAGTGCAAACTAAAAACTTTAATGCTCATTTTCTCGTTTTCAAATTTTTGTCACTTAGCACGTTCTTCCACAAAGCTCCTCGAATGCGTGGTTTGTGGTTTTGTGAAATACTCAATTGGGTATTGAAGTAGTGGATTACGAAATGTTGTGTTGTTAATTCTTTTGTTGAGAGCACGATAATTTTAAATAAAATTGAAAATATCAAGAATTTTCTTAGATGCCATCTCTTTCTATAGTTTGATTATATTGTTGGGAATTTGACCTAATAATTATTTCGCTTTAAGCTTGAAAGTTAATAAGTAGAAGTTGGCCACTAAAAAAAAGAATTTTAAAGAAAACATAATATTTCAATAAAGTTTAAAAAATACTCGCATTGCTATTTTTTAAATAGATAAGTAATGTTTTAATTTTTGAAAAATACATATAGTAGGCACGTTTCATCTCTTGAGGGGTTCAAAAAGCAGTTCGAAAAAGAAGCCAAATAGTTGTATGCAGTTAACATTGCACCGGTGCGTTTCTTTAATAGTGAGCAAGGTATGCAGAATATATTATGCATTGTTGACTTGGCGATTTTCTAAGGTTTATAAATAGTTTATGGAAGTAGTTCTCGTGGCAGCTATTGTTACAAACTTATTTGTTTCGAACAATTTTGACAAAATATTATTCATAGGAATAAGTTGTAAAATGTTTTCTCAATTAAATAAAAACTTATGCTAAAAAGAGCTAAAATAAATGGTTTTAAAAAATTACATGAAAATTAAATTTTTTTATAAATCAAATTTTTTTTCACTATCGTACACTTTTTTCATACATTTAGTTTTTCTCATTTCATTAAAACACTAGACTTGCATTCCGTTATACAGGTACCCCCAGGTCTCACGACACGCGTTCTTTCAAAGCAGAGCAATTTCGCATACTATTTCTCTTTCTCATTGTACTATTGTATTCCGTTAATTGAGTTTCTCGTAGAACTATGCCAAATTTTGAATGGTGATATGGCCAAATGTTGAAATGTTATTTCATACTTAAATTAAATTGTCTTAAACTTTTAACTGCAAATAAATAACTTGATCGAATTAACTGTTTCAAAAGTAACTTTTTTTCGCAATTATCATAGTACAGTTTTTTCATATTTAGTCATCCTCATTTCATCAACACACTATATTTGCCTACCCAGTAAATAGCTATCATCATGTCTCATGAGACTCGATCTCTCGAGCAGAGCAACTTCTTTCTCATACCATTATATTCCGTTAATTGCATTTCTCGCAGACACTGTTTAAATGTTTATTTTGCAAGAATCCGCAGTGACACCGATGCATGGCGGTCCGAAGGAGTGAAAACTGTGTTTTGGGGTAAGGATAACTCCACCTAGGAACACGCTGAAACGTCAACGCCTTTGAGAAAACATCTTGGGTTAAGCCTCGGTTTCCTCGGAGTCCGTCAACAGTTTTAAGCGGTCGGACTTAAGGGGTCACAGGAGTCTTAAAAATGTGCAAAGAAGATACTACAAAACATAGTTTGATCTTTCGCGTCATTTTTTTAACTACTCAATGTATAAGTATAATTTTTGTATATGTAATTCTACAAGATTTATTTATTATAAAATAAGTTTTAAAATTTATGAAACTTTAGCCAAAGCTAAAATAAATGATATTAAACATGAAGCTATTTGAACACATTGTGATTAGGCTTGCGCGGCAAATTGTGAGGTCAAAATTGAAAAAATGACCAAGAAAATGACTTTATATTGTACAAATATGTGCAAACAAAGACTTATACCTAAATTCTCAGCTCAATTTGAATTAGAAATTATTTTTAAAAAAATTTAAAATCAAAATTTTTAAATTTTTATTAATTTTTTTAGAAAAAAGTTCTTAAAATAATTTCTAATTCAAATTGAGCTGAGAATTTAGGTATAAGTCCTAGTTTGTACATATTTGTACAATATAAAGTCATTTTCTTGGTCATTTTTTCAATTTTGACCTCACAATTTGCCGCGCAAGCCTAATCACAATGTGTTCAAATAGCTTCATGTTTAATATCATTTATTTTAGCTTTGGCTAAAGTTTCATAAATTTTAAAACTTATTTTATAATAAATAAATCTTGTAGAATTACATATACAAAAATTATACTTATACATTGAGTAGTTAAAAAAATGACGCGAAAGATCAAACTATGTTTTGTAGTATCTTCTTTGCACATTTTTAAGACTCCTGTGACCCCTTAAGTCCGACCGCTTAAAACTGTTGACGGACTCCGAGGAAACCGAGGCTTTAGGTTGACACATTCGTAACTGGCGGTCAACTGATGTAGAGTTGAAAATAATACATTAGAGCTGGTGCCCGTGAGGCCTAGCGGGTTTGATTGCAGCCCATTAAGCTATCAGTCCGCTCGCTGTACAGGACGCGGGTTCGATTCCCGCCTTCACCCTGGATGTACTTACCCTTTCTGTGTCGGTAAAAATTCTGTCTGTGCCTGTCTTACACACTGGACAAAAGTTTCTTATTAAGCACAAACCTGGAAATATATGTACCAACCTACCTACATTAGACCTTCAGTTATCCGAATCAATGAAGTCCGGTTCCTATTTAGTTATTCAGTTAAATTATCTACGTACTAGACTAAACGAGGGCTACTGGCGACGGGCTTCATAATTTCCATTATGAAAATTAAAAAAAAATGTATATTGTGCTTTCTTTCCTAAAAAAATTGTGTATTTTATTTCTGTACGTTCGTTGAAAAACTATATTAAGTAATAAAATAGTTTAATTAAATGAAAAGTCACAATTTTTCGTGTTCGTGTTTCCATGCAAAATAATTTTTTTGTGCCAAATATCCAGTTTGATGAGACTTGGACAGACAGAAATTTGAAAAAAAACTTCTTTGTAAATAATTCAAAGCTCGTGTATTTCTTACTTTTAAATTGTTCATTAATACATTTTTCAAAAGACCTTGTTAAATAGGGACTATAGAAATAACTATTTTTTGACAAAATGACAAAAACAACTTTTTCAAAGCAACATTGTTCCGATGAACACATGTGGATTATTAAAACAATACTAAATTCACTTCATATTTGGATATCTACTTTTTTATTAAGTTACATTCGTTCTTCATTATTTTAATACTAGCTTTATACACCCTTTCAAGGGTGGTCCCATTAATATAGGTGACTTGTATGTTAAGTAAACTTTAATTTTGTGTTTACTTATCTCCCTCTGTCATATAAACAAGAATATTATCTCCATTTATTTTCATTTGTAAACATCGAAATTAAGTAGAGTTCAGTATATACAATTGAGTTATAGCAACGAAATAAAGATTTTAACTAAATATATTAAAAAAATTAAACAATAATATTCAAGTTAAAATTTTAGAAATTTAACCCAAGTTCTTAGATTTCATTTTCATTCACTCTCGAAAATAAATGCTCGAAAACGACGAAATTTTCCTTAATTTCGACGATTCCGTTACTGGCAAATGCTCCTAGTTTTCGTTTCCTCAAAGTGAGGAAATTTGAATCGTCATTTTTACGAGGATTTGAATGTCGTCTAATCTAAAGAAATATTTCGTCAATTTTTGAGCATGTGAGTACAACAATGAGATTCAGTTTCCTCAAAATCAAGATACAGAATCGTCAAATCACGATCGTAAAAGTGAGGATTCGCGTTTACTCAAAAGTCACGTGATAGTTTGACGAAACAATCCTCAAAATTAACGAAATGAGGCTTGAGGATTCATAAATCGTCAAAAATGAAAGTGTCATTTCTGAGAGTGTTCGTTATTTCACAAGATAGAAACATATTAAAATATTTTTCGAAAAACAAATTAACTGCTTTGAGTTTTCTTTGAAGCCAAACACAACACGGTCTCATATTAAAAAAAAACTAAACTTCTTGCTCTAAAATCGACTTAAAAATATTCAAAACTTTAACAAAAAAATGCAGAAACTTTTAAAGTAACGGAATACAATAACTTCCAAGTTCCATTCTGCTGTTTTAACATCTTTCCTATCTATCTACGTTTTGTAGTTCAGACAGATAAATCCAGACTACAGACAGATGATACACAGTAGAACTTTAATAGTATAGATCATTTTAAACCCAGAAATTTGTACTCTATAAATGGAAAACTCTAATTTATTTTTGAAAAATATCTTCCAGTTAAACTTCCTGTTTAGTATTCAAGTAGTTAGATTCTAATCAAGATTGAATCGGATCTGCAATCTTGTTCAAGCCTTTTACGATAATTACAACTGAATTAAACAAGCGGTATGAGTTGTATTGTTCTTCTATTGTATTTGCATAATTACCCTGGATTCTATTATGTTCACAGACTTGTATATGATTAAAGCGTACACATTTCTGGTAGTTATTATTATTTTAAAACAATGACTTTTTTTTTACTTAAACACCATGTAAGCATATAATTCATTGTGTGATTATTTTTGTATAGTATTATTCTAGATTTTTATCTTTTAATTTTTAAAGGGTTGAAAAAATCCTTCATATATATATTTTTTAATTAAAATTGTGATTGACGTGAAATGGGACAATTTTTTTAACCCTTTCAGGTCCCAAAAATTTACTACACCACAGAAACATCTGATATTCACAAAATAAGCTTATTTTAGGTCAAAAATAAGAGTTCCATTGGAAAATAAAATTCATTTTAATTTTTTTATATGGTTTTTTGAAATAATGCCAACTTTTTTTAACTGTGGAAAACAACAAAATAAAAAAATAAATATTACCTAAAAACACTTCGAGTTATATATTTTAAGGTGTCTGACCATATTATTAAAAAAATTAGTAAATTTCTTTTTAAAATTGAAACAGTTCAAATTGTGTTTTAAATATGTGGAACTGAAGTGAGCTTTTCAAAAATCAGGTGAAACGCTTGTAAGCTATTTTCCAAATAAAAATAGTAGTTCTGACTTCTATTGAGATTAATGTAAAATATTGTCTAATAGAACAGAGTGTGAAGAATCGAATGATGTGTATATGGATGTCAAAACGGGAGATAAACATTTGGAAAAAAATATTGAAAGTGATGCCATTTGGCATCACTGGGACTGAAAGGGTTAAAATTAAACTCTGTAAAACAATCTTCAAACTTTACCACTGACTTTCTGCTAGGATATTTTTTTTTTTAATCAGGAGGAGCAAAGTTGTCATTATTTGAAAAAAAAATAAGGAGTAGGAGGAGTAGTAAGGAGTTGTTGCAAAGCAAAGCTTAGACCAAAGTTATTTTAAATGCATAAAGTTGTTCCCATTAGACATTTAATAATTCCTACTCAACTATTCCTACTTAAATTATATGAATTATTTTAAGTATTATTTTGAATGAATTTTTAAAAGGTAGTTTAGCATCCAACTCAACTAGGTTAATCTCGAATTATTTTCTGAAACATCTAATTTATTACATTTCCCTTAGTAAAAGTAGTATGAATCTTTGCGAATTTCAATTATCGTTAATAATGAATTGTTCGAGTCTTTCTTTGAATGATTTAAGGAAGGAAACACAATTACTGTAATTTATTTCATCTCTAAGTGATTCAAAGTAGATAAATAACGAGGGGTTTTAAGAGTATTATCTCTCATTACAGTAAAATATATAGTTGTTCAAAGAAACTTACTGACGTACTGAATTCTAACAGGAAAGTAAAATTAAATATATATTTAATGCTGATTTACTATTTGTATAATAAGTATGTTTTCTAACAGTAAATGTTGCTTAACACCACTTTCACACACTATTTATTCACCTTAGAAAGAAAGTAGCTCAACATAGAATTTAGCTAGTTCTAAACTTTTAAAACCGAAAATTATCCAATTTAGTTAATTTCTTTCACAGATTTAACTATTAGCTTTAATCGTTTGCTAAATTATTAAAAAATAATGATGTATTTTTTGCTCTAAAAATAATATCGGAAATTTGTCAAAATAAAACAGAATATAAAATAGTTTATGACAAACTCTTGATAAGTTTAAATTTCGAAAATGGAATTACCCTGACATGAAAAGATGATGAGATACTGTCCAAAAACCCTGTTTCAATTCTAAACAAGTTTCCATTGTAATTAATATTAATATAAACAAATTTTACGATAGAATTAGTACATCGATATAATCGAAAACGTTGGTTATAACAAACCCTTGAGAAGTTTAAATTTCGAACGCTTAATAACCCTGCAGTACATTTAAATAGCCTGGGTTCTCTCGGCAAAATTAAATCTCGGCATACTTTAACATCCACAGAGAGCTCAGATTCATTGTAATCTGGGCGTCAAAATTGGTATAGAGAGTCGCCTAGATGGAGCCACAAAAAAAAATTGGCTCTCATTTCTGGGGAATGTGCCGAGTCTGCAAAGGCTTGACCACCAATGTTGCAGCCCCATTAGAGAAAAAAAAAGATTTAAGTAGATTGGATTGGATTGGTTTACATATATTTTCAGGCTTGTGTGCTTGGTCGCAAGGACCCGCTTATAAACCATCGTCAAGTAGGACAACACAAGACACACACAAACACATATGACTGATGTTGCCATCTGTCGACAGATGGCAACATCTGTCGCCACCTCCACAATTTAGACATGTCCCTAAAGGGGAGGGAAATTTTCTCCAGGAACCTGTACCCATGGTGAACTGCGCAATGACCGACCACAGGACTTTCGGACCCAACTGATTTTACGAGCACGTACTCCGCGTATACTCGGTAAGTCTTCAGTGGCAACCGGGTCTCGAACTCTCAACCTTCCGATCTCAAGTCCGGGGTCCGGACCACTAGGCTCCTTACAGCCCCAGTAGATGAGATACTGACCAAAAAATATTGTTCCAATGCTATACAAGTATCCATTGTGATTGTAATTAATATTAATTTTCAGAAGTTTAAATTTCGAACGCTTAATAACCCTGCGGTGGATTAAAGTAGATGATGAGATACTGACCAAAAAACACTGTTCCAATGCTATACAAGTATCCATTGTGATTGTAATTAATATTAATCCAAACCAATTTCACAGAATCGGATTGAACGATACTAATCAAAACAACATCGAAGTAGTGGTGCCGCCTCATTTCAATCTCTTTACTGTGACGACACTTTGTAATGGAGGTCATCTAACGGGCCGTGTTTTTTACACTCACCTCGACACTGATGTGACCCTTGCTTGTCCCGAGGGAGGGGTCGGAACTGACCCAACAGCTGAGATCACAATTAGGGCCCGGGCTAATCAGAAAGGACTCAATGAGCAGTTTGGTTTGATTCAATTTATTCTCTCTGCATTATATTTAAATTTTATTTTTTGACTCATTTATTATTTTTATTTTTTGATACATTTGTTGATATGTTTTGAAATTTTATTTAATGAAGTAAATGGTTTTAAAAAGCTACTTATTACTTTTAATTTATTTTCAGTTTTATAAAATTGACTTGTTTCAGGTGACGTACTACCTTCTAGCTTTCATTCCTGTATTTCCTACAATCGGTGCTCTGTTCCCATTGACATTGACTCACCAATCGAGACTTAATAAAGAATTAATATTCGATTCGAAATTTTGTTGTCACTCAAGACCTGAATCATGCCAATTAATTTTTAAAAAATTATAAGTGTAGCTGGGAAAATTTATAAGTCTCTTCAAGGATAATAAGTTTGAATCAGGTTATTAAAGTTACTAGAAATATCCAAAATGCTGACGAGGCTGACAACAAGCGACATCTTGAAGAAATCCTCGTCAGTATTTTGGGCTTTTACAGATGTAAATTATATCAGTCCCATAGCCAAGGCGTTTTTTATTCTTAGGGTTTTTTTTTATTAAAATTACGTCGCCATTAAACGAAATAAATTTTTATATGTTTGATCAAAAGGCCTCTTTTGAAAGTCGTAAGAAATTCGTACTAAGGCGACAAGCTAATTGTATTTAGAAATTTGTTAGACGAAACTTTGTTCACGTTTCTTCTGACGAAATTCCGTTTCAATAAAATTTTTCTATGATATTTTTTCTTTATTCTATTTAAATAAATGTTAAAAGATTCAATTCTACCGTTACTATATTTAGATGTACCATATTTTAACGTTAAGTTCAACGAAACACAACCTAAACAATTCATTATTAGTCTATGCAGTCTCTATCCCCTTCTTCTATTTTTTTTAAATGAGTCTTTTCAAGCTAGACCCCCTTCTTGACTCTATTCTGCTTAACACAATTCAAAAGATCCTAAGAAAGTGTTTCGGTTTCCCTCTAAGCAGAAGCTTATTATTGAAAGACTAATCCACCTACCTGTTGCATCATTACATTTGTTCTTTTGTTGAGCTTTGGAGTTCGCTTATTTAGCATATGCAAAATATTTAGCATTCATGCGGACTGTCATGTTCATTGTAGTCGATAAAAGTCAAGGGCAGTCATTGCGGAGAATAGTTACAGCCCTTATGGGTGAACTAGAAGGTGGAATATTTAAGATACTTGAAGGTTGTTTTCAAATTAAGATAAGTGAAAGAGCCTGACATTTTAACGAGATTTATAAGCATTTAAAGCAAATAGCTTTGAGAAGTAATTATTTTAAATAAATAGCTTTGAGAAGTAATTTTGCATGTAATTTAACTATGAGATAAACAAACTTCCAGTTTTCGTATGGTTATAGTATGCTTATTGGAGTTATAGTTGTAAGCTGTAGGTGTTTTTGTAAAAATAAAAGGATCTTGTATCGAAATAAGTATTGTACATCAAAACTTTGCAACCCCATCACTAAAATAATATATGTTTTTTTACAAATTAGTTATTGTAATAAATTTGCCACATCAACGAATATTATAGGTTTTGTTGGGGTAATATCTAAACAAAAATCAAATAACCACATATATGAAAGATAAACAGTAAAAATATAAAAACTTTTTTCCATTAACTTAACGGTAAGGCAGTTTACCAGTATTACTGCTATTAACTTTCGTTAAACATATACAGTTTCCAAAAAACTTATTTTGGATATTTTTACTCATAGATTATGGATAATATGACTAAACAAATGTTCATCGAAAGAATCTAAAATTTTGTATTTTGTCATTATTATCCTTAAAATTTATGGTATTGAATTTTAAATTATTTTCAAATATTTTTTGTTATAAATGCGTGACATCAGACACCTAATATTTGTACTTTTTCGGTGTCAGTCTATCTGTCTTTTAACGGCGTGTTTTAACATCAGTTTCAACAGTTCGATTTTTAAAATTCGTTTTTTGTTAGATATAGAAATCGGAGCAATATATTTTATACTTTTTGGAGGTTTGTCGATACACTTTTTCTCCCATCTGTCCATCTGTCTAAGATGGTCTGCTTTAAGTTTTTATCGTGTGATTTTCAAAATTCTTTTTTGTTCTGACATCAGATACTTATATTTTTTGTACCTTGTCATGGTATGTTTTTAGATCCGTATACTATGAGAATTTAAGTGAGTATGAAAGTATATTAAAATAACAGAGGAAAGGAAGCTATTCTATTTCATTGAGATGGTGCAAAATGTGAAACTTTACATGAACAAAGTATTTTTTTACAAAAAAAAACCTCACCTTTGGGTCGAAACACTTCAGCAAATGGTAACATATGCCTCAAGGCAAGCGTGCAAGAAATGGTTCAAGTATATACGTCAATTATTAAGTAATTGTGGTAATTCGATTTTTTGTGGTGTTTCGACTACTGAATTCAAATTGTTAACGTGTTTGAGATACGTTTGTAAAAGATTTAATTTTCCATTATGTTATTGCTGAAAGAAAGGTCATACACTTATGATGAACGTTATTATGAATCATTTAATTAAATTATTTTTTGGCACTCTCTTCATTATTTAACATGTTTTTTCGTATTATTTCATTCCATGTCTCATTACTTAGCGAATTCATTCAGCAATGCGGTTTTGTTTACAACACCTATAATTTATTATCCTAAACTTTTATGGTTTTGAGCTATTGTAGCAATATAGTTATGCTGGTTTGGATGATATGCTAATTGGATGTCATGTTTTTAACAAATCAACACTGTGATATTAAGGATTTTGGGAGAGTGATTTATTAATTAATACCACTGTGAAGCGATTACTGTTGGGATAGATTTGAGAGCGCGCCAGACATATCAAAACAAAAGCATCTCGAAATCAATGTTTGGTTTCAAAGTTTGGCTAGCGTCAGCGAGTAGAGGCGAATATACTTAGTACCAGTATTTTATGTGATAACACCACAATTCAAAAGGTGGCAGTTTTGTTGTAGGTAATTGTATTCTAAAAAAATAATATTTATTAAAATGGCTTGGATAAATAAAGTTTTGTTTTCAAATTATTAATGCTTTTTTTTGCCTATGTGGACATGAGGCATAATACTAAGGACAATTTTTGGGAAATACTAAGGACAATTTTCGGGAACTATTTTTTAGAAAAAACAAGAAGTTCTTAAAGAACTAAAATAGCCTACTTTTCTGTTACTTAAATACTTACTAAAATTCTTATCTTGAAAAAACTAGGTTCGTAACAGTAAGTGACATCAACAACCGTTTTTCCACATTTAATTTATATAAATTGAAATAAATTTCACTAAACACAGCATCCAGCTATAATTTCAACTTCTTAAAGTGACAAATCAATTATTTTCATTAATTTTCTATCTCCAATAAAATAAATATTACTTATCGTCCGCATGATTTATTTGCAGTTATAAATAAATATTTAATTATTCGTAGAACAAAAACCAAAAAAACTACTCCTCAATGCACTTAAAATAGGAAATGTAAATTATCAAGTAGGTTTGTAATAAAATTTGTCACTTAACCCTTCCACACAGCAGTTGTGTTTAACAGGTAAAAAGGCGCCAAACACAGCATTAATTCTATATTAAACATTTACATGATAAATTCGGCTAGTTTCATTTATTTTATTTCGAAAATTAAATAATTATTACTTAAATCGTTTGCAAAAAAATATATTTCGAAGAATAAATATGTAATATTCCTCGCTTTTAAATAGAATGAAAGCAATTTATTTCAACATACAAAGATCTCGTAGTGAAATATATTTGACGTCATCTTAAATTGATCGATGTCTCAAAAATAAATTTATTTTAATTTATTGTCGAAAAGAATTTTAAAGTTTCTCGAGCGATTGTTGCGATGGCAATGGTGATTTAATTCTAATAAAAATGGCTTCCTATGCTTTTTAAATGAGCATTAAATTGTGAAGTTTTTTAATTAATTGAAACGCTTAGAATTCGAATTCTTTTCTGAAATTTTCAATGTATTCTCATTTCGATACGCTGAATTGTTTGACGTATATCACTTGTCCGTAGCATTTGTAGTTAAATTCAGCGATTTAAATGACTCGAAATAGAATTTCAATGCTAATTCAATGGGAAATTCGTCGAAAAATAGTAGATTTATGTCCGCCCGATCGTACAGATAGACGGACAAGAAGTATGAAAGTTGGGTGTCTGATGTTATATCTTTCTCATAAATTTTTTTTTTAAGATAGGATTAGTAGAACAGATTTTGGAAGGGAGGTACGGACGGACGGACGGATATCGACCGCATGTCAATACCTACTTTTTCATTTTTTTTTAATTCTTCGAATTAAAAAAAAGAATAGTAGGCTAAAAATATTAAACAAATGCAAACAACGCGTTCTTGTAAGTGACATTGTACTAGCACACTTAGTTAAAACCTAAGAACTTGAACAGACTGAAATTTTGGGGCTTCCAAAATTCGAGGGCCCTAGGCCCGGGTCTGACGGGCCTATGGAAGAACAGGCCCTGCTCCCAAGTATTGTTGCCCTCATGCTCGAGGTTAGAACAAGCTGGAGAAGCTGCCTGATCATAAGCCTATGTAAAAACGGATTAGCCCAGCGAAGCCGCGATTGTTTCCGTGCTACACCCAAACTCTTGCCTGGCTCATTATTCGGCTAAACGTTACATACAAAAAACAAAAGTTATATTTTTTTTATTAAAAGGAAATATATTAGAAACTCGTGCAAATTAAGATCTTGACTGTAGTCTGCAACTAAATAAGTTATCATTATTGAATTTTAACCAGTTAAAATAGGCGTTTCATATATAATAATCGCAATGAAAGTAATCAGTGAGACTTGTCTCGGCGTATCACATCGATATAATTTTAGAAGCATTCAATACCTCCTCATCAATTATCCCATCTCAATCTAATTTTCATGAATTTCTCTAAAACTTCCAGGACTTTTTTTTTTAACAATGAAGACCTTCAAAAGTCTTATTTTGTCGCATTCGAATCTCCATGAATTTTTCAGAAAGTTCTCAGAATTTTCTCCGACACATAGTTGTGGGATGCCATCACTGTGGAGACGCTCCAAGGCAGGGTGCGGTCAAGCGGAACAATTATCGATAACCCATTGATTAGGAACAGGATAGGCGGTGGCTGACCCGATCTCTTAACGAAAGTGAGAAGAAAGAAAAAAAAAATATTTGAAACTGTATACCACCCGCTAATTTTTTTTTGATTTGGTTGATTTGGGAGGTGGTCTTGTCTCACGTGTGAGCCGTTGTTACGATTTGTGGTCTCGATTAGGTATATAAAGACTTACCGATTCCGTTTGCAACCACATTCACTCTTGGACTTTACCAGTTGGCGTGTGATATCAGCCTAACCATGATCGCAAAGGTACGTTTTGGGTCTCTCTTTGAATGAGTTTAGGATAGATTATTCATTATTATCGATTGCGTTGGGTGCCTATTCAGGTGTCGGCTTGTCACTTGACTGCGGTTCTAAAATACGACGCCAGCCGCCAATAGCCTTCGTGTAGCTTTAGTGCGACGAGAATTCAAACCTAACCTAACCATTAATATCGATTAATTATGATTTATCAGGTTTTATTCCTTTTCGCACCCAATCTGAATTGCTTCCAAAATTCATTTTTTTCTAAAGTATGCTTGAGCATGAAGTTCATATTGTGGATTGCTAGAAATATTTTTTTTTTCTGCGACATATTTTGGTTCAACGAGGTGTTTCTTTGGACACCTCGCTTTTAGTTGGACAACGGTATTCTTCACTTTTGGCCCAGGCAACTTACAATTTAATCCAATAATTTTAGGTAGATCTGCTTTTTAAATAGCTTGTAATCTGGATAAAGGATAACTTGGTATTTTGTTTTTCTGCAAACAGTTTTCACTTTATGTTGAATACATAGAAGCGAATAGATTACCAAACCCCAATTTAGGATTGAATCGGGATAAATAAAAGTCAAGTAAAGAATTTTAGGGCAAAAACCAATTTAATTGTCAACAATTTAAATGTCAAATGTCTTATTTTATTTTTAAAAATATGAAATTTAAACAGTTGGGAAAAATCCAAATTTAGTTCGTGAAAAAAGCTTATTATTACTTAAAAATTGTCTAAATTTAAGTGTATTCTAGGAACATTTAACTTTAAAAATCAACAAAATAAATCAATTTTTTTTTGTAAATTTAATAAATTTTCAGAATAGGCAATGGTACTTTTAAATGTTTTTTTATGCAAGGATTTTTTTTAAATTATAGTTTAGATTCACAAAAAATATTTCATTTATTATGCATAAAAGTCCATTATACAAATATATATTAGTTAGTAACTAGTATTAGTAACCTAACAGAACTATTATACTTTAGTTTGAAACCAATACTTTTCAACAATTGTATTTTCAATAATATTAAAAATTCACTTACATTGTCATTGCTATTTTTTAAACAAATTGAAACCCCTCGTTAAGAAAACCTTCAAGCATAAAATAGTATTTACTAATACTAATAGTTAACAATTTTTATGACTTTCCAGGTTCTCCTCATCGCAGCTCTTGCTGCAGTATCCCTGGCCCAGCACTACGGTGCTCCCGCCTATGGCCCATCCCACTACGAAGAGAAATACGCCGTAAGTTCAAAATTCCCATTAATTTTTCAACCATTCAATTCCTGCTTTCAAATGACGAACGAAAAATGTACTAGAAACTATTCTTTGGGTCCATTATTTTAGGGGTCTTCAAATTTGGCTTTAAACTTGTAACTTTTTCTTCTAACTTAACAATTTCGTATAATTTTACGGCCAAAGAAAAAATATTATTATTTTTGAATTATCTAAAAATTTAAGCAATATGATGGATTTGTATTATTAAATTTGATGATTGACCTTACTATTTAAAAAGACTTTTTTTTCTGTGTATTTTTAATTGCTAAAATATCAGTTCGAAAAGAGCCCCCTAAAGTTTACGGGACTTATTTTTTAATTTTCTAAAAATTTAATCACTCTGAGGGATTTATATTAGAAATTTAATGAATGACCTTACTTTAAAAGGACATTTTTCTAGCTTTGCATTTTTAATTTTTAAAATATCAGTTGGAAAAGAGCCTTTTAAATATCCGGGCCTTGGGCCCCAACCTGTCATGGTCAGGTCCTGCTTTCGGAATAGTTCCACCATTTTCTTTTGTGTTTACAGTGACTTAAAAGTCGAAACTAAGCGGTACTATTTAAAACTCACTAGTGATTAAAATAATGCAAAGTAATATATCAACTGTATATTGATAACGAATAAAATGTAAATCGTAAATGTAATAATATTGTAAAATTAACGCCACGCTTACTTTTAGTAGAATTGTAATCATATTTACCAATGAAAGAGAAAAATATTTGGTTAATAATTACTTGTAAAACCTAAAATACGAGACATAAAATTTGTGATCATGGCTATAATTGTGCTAACTTATTAAAAACTAATGTATCAATTATGTTTATTAAATTTAAAAAAAAGGAATAGTTAAGCTTATTCACTCTCAACGAATTCTTTTCTAAAGGTTTCTTTTAAATTAAGCTAAATTTTTACAACATTTTCTACATTGAAACATGAATTAAATTATTATTTACTTTGATTAACAATCGCTAGTAAAATCCAATTTGAAAATTTGAGATCCGAAAGTAAACATTTCTTGAAATATACAATCAAAAGTTGTATTCATGAAGTAATTTTCTCTTTGAATTCCATTTCCGTTCAATTGAAAAGCTCCATTAGTCTGGAATTTTCCTTTCAATTTTCGTTGAAGATTTTATACTCGAAAGGAGAATTTAAATGAAAGAAATTCCTCGACATCTCTTTCTATCTACCAATTATACATTCAAATCGTTCTATTGAAAAATCAAATTATATAGGATGCAGAAAAAACTGCTTAAAATGAAATTGACATTTAAAAAAAATTTCAAAAGTAAATTTCCTTTTTTAAAATTGTTTTGCAACTTGCAGAAAAAATGAAGGATTAACGTTTAATTGCTGATGTATATTTTATCAGTTCTTCTTAATGCTGTAATCTAGCATTTTTAACCCATTAAATTAAACTAAATCAGCTGGATTATGATAATATATTATATTCAAAATTAATGAGTAAATATGATGATTAAAAAAAATAATATATAGTAAAATATTTTCTTAGATATTAGAGTTGCTGGTCGACGTTATAAATGCCGTTTAAAAAATGTCACCGATCCCAAACAATCAAGTTTTACAAATGAGATAACCAATCAAAAAATCACATACAATTACTTTGAAATACCGAAAATAACATACTTCCTCCTAATGCGGTGAACATTCCACTTCACATTTCATACAATTCGATAGGTATAACTACCCTAAATTAAATCTTCCTACTCACCTAAAGTCGCTAATGAGCAGACCAGAAATTTCATCATAGCAGTATACCTTAAAAAGAAATATAATATTTTTCATGCACAATTGAAGAGCTTAGTGGAAGAACGTGCTAAGTGACAGTTTTGAAAAATTGAGATTTTTGTATCAATGAACACATATTTATTCCACTAAAGATAACACATTTCCCCTTTTTCATAAACTTAAAGTTTATGAAATATTTTTTACCGTTCGCAAGTACCGTTTTTAACAGATTTAAGTGCAAACAGAATATTAAGTTCATTTTCTCGTTTTCACCTTTCTGTCACTTAGCACGTTCTTCCACTAAGCTCCTCAATTGAAATAAATGGTGAAAGAACGTGCCAAGTGACAAAAAGGTTAGAACGAGAATATGATCTTTAAAGTGTTTCGTTTACACATAGATACGTTAAAATACGGAACCTGTGTTAGGTTCAAAATACTAGTTTATGAAAATGTGGAATCTTGTTATCTTTAAATGACTAAATAACATGCTCATTGACACAAAAATGTCACTTAGCACGTTCTTTCACAAGGCTCTTCTATTATTTTGTGAATATATTGTTTTTCGAATAAGATGTTCATGTCGTTTTATTTCGCTTCCAGCCCCAGCCATACGACTTCGGCTACGACACCAACGATGACTACGGCACCACCACCTTCCGAAAGGAATCCGGAGACGGACACGGACGAGTCCAGGGAAGCTACGGATACAAGGTGAGAACTATTCCGTTTAATAGCTTTAGGGACGGTTTGTATGATTTACTCGATTAATTATTTACTCGAAATAGGGTAGACTGACCAGTGAATGAACAGGCCCCAGTGAATGAACATTTGGTAAATACTTTTAAAAAGTAAGGTTAAAAAATCGTTCCACTGGATGGATTGGCAACACTGACTTTCTCTCATCTAGTAGGAAGCTATCTGACATCTGATTGGTTGTCCTGGTCATTTATTAAAATCCATCATGTTTATAGACTGGAAATTTTTGTGTTCATTCACTGGTAAAAGAACTGTTCATTCACTTGGCTTTTGTACCACTTTTTATTTGGACCAACAAAAGACCCAAAGCAATGCAATATAAAGTCACCTTTTTTTGGTAGAATTTATATATATAATGACATATGTGTTCACAATGTCATAAATCTACAAGCTATATTTTCTTAAAATGTATGAATTTTCTTAAAACTAATTGTGCTTAAGCGTTCATTCACTGGTTAGTCTACCCTAAATTACTTTAACCCTTTCACTACTGAAACGGCACACGACGGCCGTCCGACTAAAGATTCAATAATGATAATCCTATTTCATGATACGAGGAAACAAAAATCCTTTGTAGCGAAAGTGTTAATCCATTTTAAGGCACAATTTTTTTACCCCATATTTCAAATAATTTCTCGCTATAAAAAGTCATTTTATTTTTTAGTTATCGATAATCTCCTCATCTTAAAAGAAGTTCTGAAATAGTCAAAAACAACTGTGGTGCGTTGCTGCTTTAAGGCAAATACTCCAGATTAAAATTTAGGGATAAAATGGTTGTTTACTTAGAATGAAATAAAACAATTTTAAAAACAGATTATATTTACTAACATTTATTTACAATATATACGAGTAATAACACTAGAATCAGATGACATATATATTTCGAGCCACAGCAGTATGAGTTTTCTGGCATCATCCGAGAGCAAACTTTGATATAGCGTAGCTGCCGACCAATAAACGGCCCGTGCAGCAAAAACTGTCCGACGAATAATACATCGTGCAGAGGAAGTGCACGTTAAATATACTGAAAAGTCTTATCGCTGCGTACGATGTCGCTCTTAACGATTGCGCTGGTTGCCTACTCAGGTGTCGGCTCGTCACTTGACTGGGTTCTAAAATACGACGCCCGTCGCCAATAGCCCTTGTTTAGCTCTAGTGCGACGATAGTCGAACTAAACTTGATATAGCAGCTATTTATTAGAAGTCATATTTGCATAAGGAAACGTCCGCATGCTTAGTGTGAAATGGGAACTGTTTTGTAGTTGGTTGTTCGTCGACCTTGTACAAGCTCTAATCTGAAATGTAGCGCAACGATGCGTGCTGTCAAGCAGTTCAGCCACAAAACAAATTTACATACATAAAAAAATTAATTAAACAATACCTCGTTCATTTTTCTAGGACCTCCACGGAATCGAGCGAATCGTCGAGTACGTCGCTGACGAGCACGGTTACCGAGCCCAGATCAAGACCAACGAGCCCGGAACCGAGGCCCAGAACCCCGCCGATGTGCAGCTCGATGCCAAGCCCATCATCGTCGACGAGCCCAAGTACGCCGCACCCCAGTACTCCGCACCCCAGTACTCCGCACCCCGACCCCAGTACCACCAGGCACCCCACTATGCCGCCCCAGCTTACCCCCGATACTAGA
This sequence comes from Hylyphantes graminicola, assembly GCA_023701765.1. NCBI lineage: Eukaryota > Metazoa > Arthropoda > Arachnida > Araneae > Linyphiidae > Hylyphantes > Hylyphantes graminicola. Next base: position 19,839,045 of record CM043119.1, read on the forward strand.
AACCTCTTACTCTGTCTAGGCCTTTCTCAACTATCTTTTCTGTAAGTATGGTATATTATAGAAATATTCTAATAAAAACTCATTTACCATTCAATGGGCGCGTGTACATGAGCCATCGAATCCATGGAATAAGGAGCAAACTCCGCAATTTTTCCCTCTTGGGGGTTTCCGCCCAGGCAGAACTGGAATTGCAGGGTTCATGGGGGAGGGGGGTCATTCCATGGATTTGGCCACAGATTATCATTTGGATTAGAAATCCTGCTCTACCACTTTTTCCCCTATTGGAGGGTTTGGCATTCCATGGATTCGATGGCTCATGCTCCTAATTAATGCTTTGGGTGTAGTTGATTTGAAAACGTAGAGTTTATCTCTTCTTCACACTAGGATTAAGTATACCGATGCGATCCGAGAATTGTAGCCAAAAACTATATGATATACACTGCTCAAAACAATTAGAGGAGCACATGTTTTAAACCCTTTCGCTCCCAATGATTCCATTGGGAATCATCAGCTTGTGACTTTTTTCTGGCTAAGTTAAATTCGCAGCTTCTGTATCGTTAGATACATCATTATATGGAAGAATAACGTATTTTGAAGAATTTAATATTTTTTTTAATATTAATGAAAATATGAAAAATATGGTAAAATAAATTTCACTTTAAAACAGTTTTTGAAAATAAATTGACCCTAAAATTTTCATGCTTGCATTTTTTAGATGTTTAAAAATATATTTCAACTATTTTTAACAAAAAAAGTTTTGAAAAAATTATTGTTATGATTTATTAAAAAGTTATTATTCCATTTCTCCCCTTTAAATTTAAGTATTAAAAACTTAAGATTTTTTCTCCTGTTTTTTACTATTTCATTTCGAATGCATAGTGAACCTATTTAACAAATTTCAGATTTATAGGATAAAAATTAAAAAGTTGGGAGTGAAGTTAAAGTTGGAATTAAAAAGTGCTCCCCTAATTGTTTTGAACACTGTATAAGAACCTCTTTAGCAAGGGCTAGCAGTCATACAACTGGTCTATCGTTTGACCAATAATGCATTTTAAGTGTTAGAAAGATGCCATAAAATAATTTAAAACATGAGTTTCAAATCTGTTGTTTAAATTTGATTAAGTATAAATGCAAATTAAAAACAATTTCGAAAAATCAATATGAATCTTGTGATCGAATGCTTTTATTCTGAAACTTTAAGGTAGATTGATTTTTTAAGTGGTCAAGTAGACAAGAGATAGATACCAAGTTACAGACGGTTTGTTACCTCAAAAATCTCTATAACAGATAGTGCAGGCTTTTGTGTATTGATGTTTAACGTTATCTAAACGCGTATTAAGATAAAATTGCAGGATACTTGTTGCATTTTTTAACACTTTTAATTTAGAAATTGAAGGTCACAAACTTTTACATACTGGTAAATAGCAGTTAAGAGTTTTAAATAAATCACTACCATCGATTTAATCAAAGTATACCTCCAGTTTTATTCCATATCTTTTTATCTATACCTTGCAACGAAAATATCTTTTCAAAAACTTTGCCGTTTTACTTAAAAGCCTGATCTATTGTACTTTATATATTTTCCAGATAATATTTTTTAATAACTTCAAAATTAAACTAAAAAACTATACTTTTTATATACATACATGTTTCAAATATATTACTAAAGTAATATAAGTAATAACAAAATGTATTTTTTTCAGGTATCTTTCCTAACTTCTGGTATTTCTGATTTCTTACTTCTTTGCTCAATCTCTCTTCCCAAAGAACAGCACAATAAACAACCATTCAGGGATACGTGTATCTGTACTCAACAATAGCGCAATTTCTTTTCCACATGCGTTCAACACAAAGAGCTTCCCTACTTTTGTAATATGTCTCCTCCTACGGGGTTTCTACCCCAAAAATGTCTGTTATCTGTTGTATTTATTGAATGTATGTTATAGATATAGACAATTGTTATGTTTGCGCACAAATAAATTATATTTTACGTACATCTTGTTTTTTTTTCTTTTCATGAATGTGTTCCATACAGGGAATAAGTTTTCTTTCATATCTTTAAAAATTCAAAATGAAATTTTAAGCTGATTTCGAGCTATCAGCTTCCTATTGTCTGCCAGTGGGTTCTATATTTGCTTTAGTTAGATTTGGTTAACGTCATACGACAACTACATTTGTGATATTCGTAAATTTTGTAGCTGTTATTTTCTCCAAAGGGATAGAGCACGTGCTCTGATATCAAACACGAATAATGCTATGTACACGAATAATGAACACGCTATGAATACAAAAGCACTACCATTTACATTTTCTTACATAATAGTCATGTTTCACATCTTGAGTAGCATCAGTTTCACCGGAAAGAAAAAAAGTTTTTGATTAGTTAATCAATGCAGTGGGCAGAACTTACCGTGTCATACAGGGTGTTCCATAATTGACCGGAATAGTATAGGACGCAATTCCTAAATATTTACCCGGCCCCCGCCAATGAAAAAGGCTAACTAATTGGCCGCCCTTTCGGTCGTGCATGAAATCTTGCACTGGAGCTACACAAGAATGTAGTACTTTTAGTTTGGTTTGTTTGAATTTACATCTGATAAAAATTACAGGTTCAACTAGTTTTCAAAAAAAAAAAATTAGGATGCTGTTCATTTTGATAGGTTGTTGCATTATTGTTAAAAAAAACTTGATGTTGACCATCAGTTTAAACATAACAATTATTGTATTTTTCATATTTATGCTGGGTAGGTATGTACATATATATTCCGGCTTGTGTGCATGATCAGAGACCCGCTTATTGGTTGGTTGGTTGGTGGACATATATTTTCAGGCTTGTGTGCTTGGTCGCAAGGACCCGCTTATAAACCATCGTCAAGTAGGACAGCACAAGACACACACAAACACTTATGACAGATGTTGCCATCTGTCGCCACCTCCGCAATTTAGACATGTCCCTGAAGGGTAGGGAAATTTTCTCCATTGACCTGTACCCATGGTGAACTGCGCAATGACCGCCCACAGGACTTTCGGACCCAACAGATTTTACGAGCACGTACTCCGCATATACTCGACAAACACAAACATCCATGCCTGAACGGGATTCGAACCCGGACCCAGCAGCTCCAGAGGCACCCGCTTATAAGATTTCGTCAAGTAAGACAACCACAGAAGGACTTATTACTGACAGAGAAAGGAAGTACACCCAGGGCGAAGGCGGGAATCGCACCCGTTACAGCGCGCAGACTGCTAGCGTAATTGTCTGCGATCCAAACCATTACAACATCCGGGCACCTGCTTATTTATATTAATAAAAGGAAAAAAATAGTAAACAGCACAAAGAAGGAGGGTTTGTATGGCTTAACGGTGCATGTATGTGTAGTGGTTCTGCTATTGTTTTTTATGGGTCGATCCTAAAAAAGAATCGACCCTTCAAAAATTTGTTCATGTGTTTGCAAATAAAGTTGAAAACAAACGAAAATATAGGGTGGGTGAAATTATGTGTTTACTCATACTACGATATTTTCTACATATCCGCCATTAGCAGCAATAACGTGACGCAGTCTTAGAGCAAAATTACCGGCCGCCTGTTTGAAAATTTCTGGTGGGATGGCGTCACATGCAGCAGAGATGTATTGCTTTAGTTCCTCAATTGTTTCGGGATTGCGACGGTACACTTGATCTTTTAAATATCCCCACAGAAAGAAATCACAGGGGGTCAAGTCTGGTGAAAGAGGAGGCCAATCCATACCACTTCCTGTATGTGTGGGATAGTCCAATGCAATCACACGGTTATTGAAATGTTCGCTCAAGAAATTAAACACGTCGGCCGTGCGATGGGGTCGGGCACCGTCTTGCATGAACCACGAAGTGCTTTCAGCGTCATCTAAGGCATTTTGAATCGCCACAAATTCACGAAGAATCTCTAGGTAGCGGAGGGCAGTAATAGTTCCGGTTCTGAAAAAGGGGCCAATGAGTCCTTTGGACGAAATGGCGGCCCAAACCATTACTTTTGGTGGATGCAGAGATGATGGAACTGCAACATGGGGGTTTTCTGTTCCCCATATGCGCCAGTTCTGTTTATTAACGTAGCCATCCAGCTGAAAGTAGGCTTCATCCGAAAACCAAATGTTGTCTACATTTATATCACCAACATCAATCATTTGCACCATATCGTTAGCGAATGTCTCCCGTGAATTAATTGAAGCAGCGGTGAGAGGTTGCCGAGTTTGAATTCTGTATGGAAACATGTGCAAGCCCTGCCGCATGAGACGATACGTCGACGTTGGCTTGATTTGAACCGTAGTTGCAACACGGCGGACGGATATACAAGGCTGCTTTCGTATTACTGTTTCCACCAGCTGAGCATTAGCAGTGGTTGTTTGCGAAAATCTTCTCCCGACAAATCCAGCTCTCTCATCATTCACGTTCCCAGTTCGTTGAAATTTTTCAAACAGCATCCTTATTGTGTCGAATTTTGGTCCTTTGGTAACATTAAACTTCTTTTTGAAACTCCGTTTTGTTGCATTAACATTGTGTTCTAGGCGGTGAAATTCCAACACCAAAAAAATCCTCTCCTCTAAAGAATAAACCATATCTTCACAGCAAGCTGGAGATTAATGAAAAGCACACGCTACGACGACGTTTAACATGTTTAGGAGGACCTGGCAGCGCAGCTGCCTCCACCTCCGGTATGGCAAAAAGATTGGAATGGCGAGAATAGAAGTGAGTGGCCGAACAAAGAACGAATGGGTGGTGTGGCGGAGAGTAGGACAGGACAACAAAGATGAAACGAAAAGCCCCGAAAGGCAGATGGTCATAACAAGGCACACCCTCCCGAAAGAGGAGTGAGGAAGACGTGGCGGATGATGGCAAGGGTTAGGGTAGTGGCAGGAATATGAAATCAGAGGGGAATTAGAAAAACATGGCAAGTGAAAACAGCCAGACGGCTAGTGAGAGAAAAATAAAAGGGGGTCAAAAATCAGGTAGCTGGGAACATGGAGGCCCTAGGCCTGCGAATATTGGTGGGGTCTAAGTGGTCATAACGATCTAAGTTTTGAAGGGTGGGGTTGTCATTTAAATCAGTTCTGGTATAAAATTTTGTGGAGAGTTTGCTGATGTAGTCAGTTAGTTTGGGAATTTTGAGAGCGATGTTGATATCTTCGTTCCTCTGAAACCAGCGGGCTTGGAGGACGCGCTGTCTGAGCGTATTATTTTGCATGGTGTTGAATTGACGCATGCGTGTTTTACATGCACTACCCCAAATAGGGCAGGCATAGGTAATGATTGGACGGAGTAAACATTTGTAGATAATGAGTTTGTTTTTGATATTAAGGGGGGAGTTGCGTTGGAGAAGATAACTGAGCCTAAAAACTGCTTTTCGATATTTGTCTTTGATGTAGATAAGATGTTGAGTCCAGTTGAGTTTACGGTCCAGGATGACCCCAAGGTATCGTGTGGATTGTTGCCAGGGAATTGGTGTGTTGTACATTTTGAGTTGTTTTCGTGTGTTGATGGTGGAGGTGAGGAGCGTTTTGCTAAAGAGGATTGCAGCATTTTTGTCAATATTAATTTTGATTTTCCAGTTTTGGAGCCAGACTTCAAGCTTGTCAATGTGGTGTTGGACTTGGTGAATAGCAAAGTTAGTGTTTTTACTTTTAGAGATGATGGCTGTATCGTCAGCAAAGAGGGCAATTTCAGTTTTGTGGTGTTTGGGGATGTCATTGATGTAGAGGTTGAAGAGGACTGGACCCAAGACAGAGCCTTGGACAGTGCCCGCCATCAATGGTCTCGATGTGGAAAAGGTTGTTCCATTGCGAACAATAAAAGAACGGCCTGTGAGGTAAGAGTGAAGGAGTTTGACTATGTAGTCAGGAATGTTGGCATTAATTAATTTATAGATGAGACCATTGATCCAGACACGGTCAAAGGCTTTGGCTATGTCAAGGAAGATGGCTGCTGTTGTGTTTTTGTTTTTGAAACCTTCAGTAATGTAATCTGTGACTCTAAGAAGTTGTTGTGTAGTGGAGAGGGTGTATCTAAAGCCGAATTGTTCAGGAATGAGAGTGTCGTTAAAGTTTAAAGCAGTTTCCAGTCTGTTTTTGATAATAACTTCCGCAATTTTGGCAAGAATTGGAAGAAGGGAGATAGGTCTGTAGGAAACTGGATCAGTCGGATCCTTCTCTGGTTTAAGGATAGGGATAACAACTGCGATTTTCCAGTTTTGAGGGAAGTAGGAAAGCCTGAGCATGGTATTAAATGCATCTACAAGATGAAGAATGATGTTGTGTGGAAGGTTTTTGATTAGCTTATTGGTTAGGCCGTCGATGCCTGGTGCTTTTTTGATCTTGAGACGTTTAATGTAGTCAGTAATTTCGTGGACTTGGACGGGTTCTGGATGTGTGGTGATTGGTTGTCTCAGGCTTTCTAAAACAGACTGGTTGACAGAGTCATAAAAAGTAGTGTTGGTAGTTGGGTTTTCTGTGAATTGTGTTTGATATGAGTCAGCAAGAACTTCGGCTTTGTCAATGTCAGTGAGAGCAATTTTGTTGTTGAATTTAAGTTTGGGGATTTCGTGTTTGTTACGTTTGCATTTACGTGTGGCCATGAAAAGTGAATTGTCTTCTGGGTTAAGTGAAGTGAGATAGTTGGTCCAGTCCTGTTGTGTGAGGTCATGAATTTTGCGTTTGATAATGGCTTGAAGTCTGTTCATGTTCATTTTGTCCCTAGGGTCCCTGGACCGTTGGAAATCTCTTTTGGCTTTATTTTTATGTTTTATGAGGTCTTTAATGTCAGGAGGAGTAAAAATTTCTTGGCTATTGTTTTTAATGGTGGAGGATTGAACGTGGGCGTTAGAAATTTGATCCGTGAACTCAGAGACTGCGCGGTCGAAATTAGAATTTGAATTAATGTTAATAAATGGGTTATTGGCATCATTTAAGTTTTGTTTGAATTTTTCCCAGTTGGCATGGAGGAAATTGCCATTTCTATTGAAGGAGAAAGGATTGAAGAATTCAATGACGACAGGATTGTGGTCCGAGCTGAGGTCTGGGATAGAATCGATGCAGCAATTAAGGTTTAAGTTTTTGGTGATAGCAAAGTCAATAATAGTAGAGGCACCAGTGTGCCAATAGTGTGTAGGTGTTTGTGGAGTTAAGATGTTGTAGTTGAGGTGTTGGGCGTATGTATAGATTTTAGAGCCAGTAGGGTTGCTAACCTGGCCCCAGGAGGAATGCTTGGCATTAAAGTCCCCGCAAATAATATGGATGTGTTCAGAAATGTCATGGATGAGTTCAAGCTCATCAGTGAAGGTGGGGTCAGGGTTGTTTTTAATGTAGATGGAAGCAATGGAAAAGTGAGGGAAGGAAATGGGTTTGATTTTAATAATGGTGGCTTCAATGTTAACCATTGATGGTGTAGTTATTCTGTTGTGTGTGATAGTGTTTTTAACAAAAATGGCTGTGCCATGTTTGGTAAAGGGTACAGCCGGCGCCAGAATCCTGTCGTCGCGGTAGCAAAAATAGTTGGGGATATAGGCACTATTGTTTTTGTGGAGTTTGGTTTCCTGGACACAGATAATGTCAGGTTTTTGGCGATCGGCAAAGTCCCTAAGTTCACGAATTTTTCTAGACAGACCGTTAGCATTCCAGAAGCAAATTTTAAGAGAGTTAAGGGTGATGTTGTTCATTTATCGGCAAGTTTTTGGCTCAGTTGTGTGATTGTGGCAGACATTTCGTCCATGCGGGCATTAAGCTTGGTAATAGTTCCAACAAGGGCAGTTAAAAGTTGGTTTTGGATTTCGAAGTTGGGTTGGATGTTGTTGTTGGTAGAAGAATCAGGTCTATTTGGGCCCCAATTTGGGGCGTTGTTGGGTCGATTTGGAAGTCCGGGGAAGTTTTCAATGGTATTTTGTGGGTTGATTTTATTGGCAGGGCGTCTGTAGTTATATCTTTTAGGGTTAGGATTTGGTTCGCTGGTTTCTGGTTTGTTTCTAGAATTGTTAGTGGGGTTATTGGTTGGATTCCGGGGTCTGTAAATGGGTTTAGGAAACATTTTACATCCCCGCCAAGAGGCGGGATGGGGTCCGTTGCAATTGCAACAAATTGGACCTTCATCGTCCTTCTTGGTGCATTGAGCGGTCAAATGCTCACCTGCACACTTGACACAACGAGGTGTCATGTGGCAAACGGATGAGCCATGGTTAAAAGATTGACACCTATGGCATTGTGTCACGCGTGCAGGTCTTTCATACTTTTCAATCATTACGTCAAGGAAGAACATAATGTTGATTTCATATATAGTGTCCACGTTTGGCCCCGGGGTGAGATGGACAAGAAATATTGGTAGGGGAGTGCGGTCCCTGAAGCTTCTAAGTTGGGCCACCTTTTCTACGTCATATCCTTTGCTGGTGAGTTCATTCTTAATAACCTCTTGGGACATCGTTCGTGGGAGACCCTTAATTACGATCTTAATGGGTCTGTGATCAATTGGGTTGGTGATATAGTACCCCATTTTAAGTTCCTTCATCTTCTCTGTGACCATTCGGTAATCATCGATGGTTTTGAAGTTAACTTTAATATTCTCACCAGAGACCCCAAACGATGGTCTTTCTTTAGAAAGACCGGCGATGGTGTTGCAGGTCTCTTGGAAGTCTCCTTTGATTGGAACCAAAAGGGGCGGGATATTACTTTTGGGGATTGGGGCATTATCAACAACGTTAGATTTAGGTTTGTTAGTAGCTGGGGTCCTAATTGGGATTTCTTTTTTATTCTCAGTTTTGGGGGAGTTAGCATTAGTCATAGTAGAGTTGTTGTTAGAGGGGGAGGATGTTATAGTCTTAATTGGGTTTGGGGTCAGATGATTGAATTTGTTATTAAGGGGAAGGTCTGAAAAGTTACCAATAATCTTAGATTTTGAAGTATGCTTTTTGTTAGGTTTGATGAAATCATCCGCCACGTCATCTCCACTCCCATTAGGGGTCAAGGGCCTTTTGTAGGATTTAGTTGAGTCCTGTTGGCAATCAAGATGTACAGGACAATTAGAAATTGGGCACAGACCCAATTCCGAAAGTTCGAATTCAAGGGATTCAATTTCGTTTTCTAGCATGTTATACATTTCATTCGCCGTGTCCTGGTTAGTATGGGTGGGCGCTTGAGCCAAAATAATCTTGAGCATAGTCTTTTTAGCGTTAAGTGCACAATTGGTTTCCGTAATTTTGTTACATCGGTCAAAATTAGAAAATTCGTTAACATTGAGGGCAGCACTGCCATCACCACTAGCAATATTAACATTAGAATGGGTATTGATATGATTAATGTGAGCAGACATGTCCGGGGAGTCAAGTTCAGAGCTATCCATTTTGTTGTTTTCAATAACTTCGTTAATTGTCGCTTCAATAGCATTCAGGGTAGAATCACCAGGCGCGCAACCAATCGGAATACTCGACGGAGAGGTAGTAAAACGTAACTCACCCGGTCTGACGTCATCCAGTCCAAATTCCATAGCCGTGTCGTCATTGGTTGTAGAGGGGGAGCCTTCCAAGGGTTGGCTCATTGGGAAGGCTGTAGGGAAAACTCCCTGGCCAAATCCACTGACCAGAGCTGCTGCCTGACCAGGGCTGTTGTAGGCGCTCTTTCGTGTGGTCAGTGGCAGCGGAACGCAGAATCAACGCTGTTAGATGGTCAATTGGCCGAAAACCGTCGCAAATCAGCGAGCGGTAACTGAAGATAAGTCGAAGGTAAAACACTCAATGGTCACGCACGGAGCACGGTAGCACACGTCTTCATTCATCAAGTGTCATCCCTGATGTGTAAAAGCACACGCTTTCAGCAGAAAGGCGATTTAAATATTCCCCGACTCCTCGCGACACTTTTCCCATCAGCCAATCAGGTGAATCTGGTGACTGTTCGCTACACTGACGTCATGGTTCTGTTTTGTTGAAGCCAAATGTTCATGTCATATTGAGCCAAGTTGCCAAGCTGTAGTTTATTTATTTTACAAGCACGACATTTTGATTTTCAATCAGAAGTATAATTAGTATTTGACAAAAAGTGGAAATAGAAATATTTTTTTGACATTTGTTCTTATTTTTTCGATAAAAAATGTGGAAAAGTCGTTTTTTTACAAAAAATTGTTACTTAGAGCCCATTTTCCACACAAGATTTATTTATATATCTTAGACAAAAATCATTTAGCACAGCTTTTAGTTCAATTTTAAGTGTTATAAATAAGCAATTTTTATGGATTTTCTTTCTTAAATTCAATTTATATACATAAAAGGCAAAGTCCTAACTCACTGATTGACTCACTCAACGCCTAGCCAAAATTACTGAAGGTACAGCTACCAAATTTTATTAAAATATTCTTTTTATGTCGTAGGTGTCACTTGAATAGCGATTATAATTTACCGATGGAGTACTGGCCAGTGGGGAAGGGATCAATTGGTATAAAATAATTGTTTACATAAAAAAAATATCCGTTATTAAGGGTACACCCGTGCAACGCCGGGTTTATAAAGCTAGTACTTTTATATATCATTTGCAATAAGTAAAGTAGATGGGTAAAATTGCCTCTTTTGTTCTAAATGTGAAAGCTAAACTTTATATCACCCTTTAATTTAATTTTGAAAAAAAAATTGGGTAGTACCCTTTACAGCGCGCGGACTGCTAGCGATATGGCCTGCGATCCAAACCCCTCGGCCATCGATCCCCACATGACACCCTAAATTGTCTCCGTGTTGGTAGATGGTGCGATTGGTAGGTTCAGTCTCTACCCTACTATGGAACTAATTGGTCCCAACACATGCACATTTCGACAAACTGTACACTTCTATCGCAAAACGTTTAGCTCCTTCCAATTTTCAAACATCCAGCTCGAATTTGAAACACACCAAATTATTTAAATCGAAATCCAAACACAAAAATTCCATTTTCGTAGTTATTAATCATTTTTAGCTGTTTTAGGAACTGTGATGTAACAGAATCTGCAAATTGTAAAATTACTAGGCAATATGTCGATTCAACCAAACCGAACTCAAAACAAATGCATCCCTTCGTCAACACATTCTCGTGCTGCCCTAGTTCAAGTATGCAACCACGACCAAAACCCGTGATCAATTGGCTTTTTACTATTTTTCGGAGGGGCCGGCTCAATATTTCGGAATTGCATCAATTCCTATTCCGGTCAATTATGAAACACCCTGTATACAAATTCCCGAAAACACTAGTGAAATCTAGGAATGGAAACAGGAAGGATTTTACGTCACTTGAAACAAGCCAATTTAAAATCACAGTTGAAAAACTAGCCTATTAGAAAAGTAAGTCACTTAAAAAAAATATTGCAACTAATCCGTAAATAAATAAGAAATTTTAAATGGGTGTAAAAAATCATGTTATTCAAGTTAGTAGTTTAAAAGATTAAATAAAGAAGAAAATTCAAATTTTTGGCTGTTAATTTCTCGATATGAGATAAAAATTACATATAAAAAACTGGTAACAAAAGTGCATTATACTGTAGAGATAATTAAATTACGGTGGTAAAACAACTATAAAATATCATAAATTGGCAATAAACGAAATGTTTTATGCTGACGAAAAGAAAAAAGTACAATGATAAAATAATCATAAAACTAAAACATAAATTAGAAATTTACTTAAACTGTTTTATATTAAAGAATTAATGAATGTAAAATGGCAAAATATATTTACTATATACTGGAAAACATTAAAATGAATAACATAAGGAAATTAAAAGAGCATACTGTGTGTCTGACAATTTTTTTAAAATAAATTTTCAATTTATTTACAAACTATGAGGGTTTTAAATTGCTTCGTATATGTCTAATTGATACAATACAAAGAACATAACACAAAAAATATTGATTTTGTGGCATATTTTTGACTACTTGAAATATTGACTTTGTGGCGTTAGTGTAAATGAATTTTAAACTAGGGAAACATAGTTATTGCGAAAGTTTAATGTACCATTAAATAGGTTCTTACTCACTCTAAGCTACAAAAATTCATAAAAATCATTTGATTCAAATAATTTTGAAAATAATGCAATTCAAAGTAAAATTAAGTTTGATTTTAGGTAAAGTTAAAAGAATCACTTCTTACAACACCATTACTACTTATATCCTCGAAAGTAGTTACTTTCCCGTTGCCCTATCTTAAAAAGCATTACTTTAAATAATAAGTATTTTAATGTTTTGTGCATTTCGACGAGATTTGAGTTTCATGGTACATATATACCATTTGCCTTCTTATTAAGGTTTAGCTAATTATCGGGAATGACTTATAAGTGGTGGTTTAGGGAAAGAATGGAGCTAAACTCCCTGATAATTAAAAAAAACCATTGTTATTTGTGCTTACTTTTAAGCTGATAACTCCTATACACTGTTTCAGATGTCCATATATCAGATATTTTCAGCTAATTTTCTTCATAATCAGTTTTAATTTTTCTATATCATAACCAAAAGGCACTGTAACGGGTGCAGGTTCGATTCCCGCCTTCTCCCTGGGTATATATTTCTTTCTCTGCGACAGTAAAAATTCTTTCTGTGTTTTTTTACTGACAAAGGTTTCATAAGTGATCTGAAAAGCTTCTGATCAAGCACACAAGCCGGAATATATATGTACCTACCCGTACCCCTAATCAAAACTATTATATAATACTAAAATTTTGTATCAGTATGTAACAAATCGAAGTTAAAAGCTATTATAAATTAAATACACACATACACTGCGATCCAAAAGTTTAGACAAAGACGTTTTTTGTCTACAGCTATAAGATGTATAGATTTTGGGATATTTATAGAATTTCAAATAATGCCTTCCTTTTCCCCCCTTATTTTTCCCTATATATTTAAAGAAGTATTTTGAAAATGCTGTAATTGAAATATAAATTGTTGATTTGCTTTGACAAAAAAAATTTTTCATAAAATAAAATTTTGTATGGTCCCAAAGTTTATAACTCTTATACAAGATTATGGTACTGGTCTCTAATTTAAAGTACATATACATGAATGACCTAATTTTGCATTTTTTATTGATGAATCATAAATTTTTTATGAATAAATTAAAAAGAGAGAAATACGTATTTTTTTTTTTTTTTTTGTCCCGGTGAACTGAAAAAAAATATTTAATAACGATAATGATATTTAGTACAATTTTACACCAAAAAAAAAAAAAGGACATTTTAGTCATTTTAAAACTTTATTCAAATACACATTATTTTTGCTTCAAATTTACAATTTAACATATCTATAATACGAACGGAATAAAGCAGCCCCAGCCATCTCACCTTAAAGTTTTGCCACGAATTCGTAGTTTTAGACGTTGACGATGTTTTATGCACCAAAAATGGAAATCTTTGGTCGGAGGGGGGGAAGCTTGGGGGTGTGGGAACCTGTTAAGAAACTTTTTTCAAATCGATGCTAGGAAAAGTGTTTTTGTGCCACTGTGTGGTGGGTGGTGTGTGAGGCGGGCGCAGTGGGTGGGTTTCTAACAATCAAGGGGTGGTGTATAAAAAGACATCAGAATATTTTTTGGAGGGGTTTGACCCGCATTTACAATGCAGGTAGGCACCGCTTTTGATAGATAGTATTTGGTCAGACTTTTTAGCATTTAATTTAAGTATCTGAGGTGTCCCTGGTTTTTAAGGTGGGGGGGTATTTCTTGACTATATGAAGGAATTACAAAATAGGCAAGACAGAGGATTGGGTGGGAGGCGGGGGGGGGGGGGGGGGGGGGTGTGGGGGGGTGGGGGGGCGGGGGGGGCGGGGGTGGGGGGGGGGGGGGGGGGGGGGGGGGGGGGTAGGGGGGATGTAGGGGGGGGGGGGGGGAGCGGCTGGGAGGGGTTGGAAAGTGGTTGGGGGGGGGGGGTGGGGGGGGGGGAGGGGGGGGGGCGGGCGTAGGGGGTGGGGGGGGGGGGGGGGGGTGGGGGGGGGGGGGGGGTGGTGGGAGGGCCGGGGGGGGGGGGGGGGGGGGGGGGGGTGGGGGGGGGTGGGTGGGGTTGGGGGGGGAGGGGGGGGGGGGGGGGGGGGGGGGGGGGGGGGGGGGGGGGGGTTTGTGGGGGGGGGGGTGACGGGGGGGGGGGGGGGGGATGGGGTGTGGGGGGTTTTAGTGTTTTTTGTGGGGAATTTTACGACATTTTGATTTTTTATTTGTACATGGACGGCCGTTCTCAGAAACACACTCAAAAAATTTTTTGGATTGTATGTTGTTTTTTTGTTTTTTTTTTTTTTTTTTTTTTTTTTGTAAAACGAACGTGTTTTTTTTCTTTTTTTTACATGCTTTTTTGTTTTTTTGGCAAAAAACTTTTTTTAAAAGCATCATTTTTTAATTTAGTTCGGTAAAGCCGAACGTGTTTTCTATACAAGCATAATTTTTTTTTTGTATTCTTTGTAACCGGTTCAAAGAAACCGTTTTTTCTCAGGAAACTTCAAATTTTAGTATGAAGAAGGAGCATTCCAGCGTTCCGTTTGTTACATTCGGATCACATTTTCAGGATATTTGTTACATTTTCGTTTTGATAGCAGTATAAAACAAATAAGAGGACAACTTATATCTTTTCTCAGATGTTTAATGATCTTTTTAAGCTAATCGGAATCTTTTTAAACCAAAAAGTTACGCAGATATAACATTTTCATTTCGCGTTCCGTGTGCTTCCATTTAACAGGGTCATTTTCTTTTCTTCTTCTATTATTTGAATAATTCTGCGAATTATGCAAATACTCATGAAAATAAAAATTATCAAACTCAAGCTAAGTAAATAAGCTTTAAAATAAGTGGCGTTAGAAATCTGAATTATAAAAATTTTGCCTAAAATAAAATAAATAACGCCGTTCCGTGTGTTACACTCAACGTTCCGTGTGTTACAGCGTGCGAATTGATTTATAGTTCAGTTTTTAAAATACTTATATTTTTAATAATAAACACTTTGGTTAGCAAATAAATAAATATAGGAATCTGGTTACATATTTAAGTACACAATTATTTATTATTAATTTATTAATTATTATTAATTTTACAATTATTTAAATTTGTAAAGCACATTTTTTTTATTTAATTTTTTTATAATAAATATAAAAGTTTTTTTTATAATAAATATAAAAGTTCAATTGCTAATTTTAAATATTATTCTTAAATTTTTAACTAGTGAAAAATGATTCCTACCACATTGCAAATTACACAACAATAACAAGCACAATTTTTACATAACTGTATTGAACAGTTCAATGTGACTGCCAGAGTCACATTTAACATGGTGAATTTTTCGTATTCCTGGTACCGAAACCAAAGTCATCCATGGGTTCATATACGTTATTTTGGATGTTATGTCCGATTGCCAAATATGAAGGACTTAGGTATTCGGAATTAAGTTTCTGACAATATCCGCAAAGTCCTTTGAATGCTGGACGATGGTCGGATTTGTTCTTTTACTCATAACTTCTCTCCGCACGAGAGATTTGGCATTGCCACCAACTCCATCGACAATGTCTTTCCTGGGATACGTTGCGAAATACTTCCATTCAAATGTTGTTTTTTTTTTTTTTAATTTTAAGTGAAAGTTGTTAAAGTAAAACAATTCACTTTCGTTAAAATTAATTTTGTTAAAACATAACTGTTAACATCAATAAAATGCTTAATTTGGAATAATGATTTAGCAACACATAACTTATCTAAAGACAATGGTCACTAGGAAAAACAAAATAACGTCTGAAGCGCTCCATAATGTGTACATCTGCCAGAGCAGGTGGCTGAAACTTCCATAGCGTAAATCGGCCTAGTTTATTGCATTTTTTCACACTAAAATTGAATCCAAATTCGAAAATCAGTGTGATTTATTTGAAATATAAACCTTTAACTACATGTGACAATTTTTTCAGAATTTTATTTGCACTTTAATTTTTTGGCACTTCAGGACCACTCTGCTTGGAATGCTCCAGAAGGAACTTTCGTAATTGTGTGGAGTGAACTTGCGTTAAAATTTCCTACTTTTTTTTTTTTTGTCGTTTTTGAAGAGGTGACTTATCTCGGCATTGTACTAAAGTGCAAAATAGAATGATATGTCGCTATTTTGTGATTTTATATGGGAAAGATTGCACTTTTCATCAAGAAAATTGGTCAATGCATGTCCCTAAATCCACGAATTCGTTTAAAAACTTTAAGGTGATGGACTGGTATTCATTCGGTTCGTACTTAGATATGTTAAATTGCAAATTTGAAGCAAATGGGATTTGAATAAAGATTTAATATGGCTTAATTGTCTGTTTGGTGTAAAATTGAACCATTATCGTTATAAAATCTGTTTAGTTCACCGGATATCGTTTTTTTTTAATTTATCACATGAAAAATATATAATTCAACAATAAAAATGCGAAATTAGGCAATTTTGTACTTTAAATTAGCATAATCTCGTATTTGTGTCTAAACTTTTGGGACCATACAAAATTTTATTTTATGAAACTAAAAATTGTTATAGCAAATCAAGCAATTATGTTTCAATTATAGCATTTCAAAATACGTATTTAATATATATAGGGATGTTTTGATATTCTAATTTCACAAATCTAAATTTTACAGCTAAAAAACGTCATTGTCTAAACTTTTGGATCGCAGTGTACAAAAAAAAAACCTTGCGTTGACTTTCACTGCAAAAAAATTTAGTTTTTTTCCAAGTGTTGTTGAAACCAAACAAAAATTGATGCGTTCTCACCAAATATATATTAATGCATGGTTAGCATAACACTTTTAATGATAGCAGCTTGAACCATATATTTTTGCGAAATATAGGGCAGTATATTCTATTTAACGTTAAGTATAAATAGCAATGCTAAAGCTGAAAAAGTATGTATATAACGTTACTTTAAAATGAATGTTATGATTTTTAATGCATATTTTAGTAAATGTAGTTTACAGTTTTTCTCAATTCCACATAGTTTTATAATGATCGTCTCCTCTCACGATCGTTATTTGTGTTGGAATAATACAACTTTGAGCTTGTATGTCATAAATACAATTCTTGTATTGAAACAACACACAATTGCAATGTAGCCAATTTTACACAATGCTTATATTCCACCTGTGCAGTTTTAACAATAAATTTTTCTGAGTGTAAATAATTTTAAAAATCGAATAAAGGTACTTTCACTTTTAAATTACCATTGATAATGAGATTTTTAAAAAAATCACACTAAAACGGTTTATTTATCCACTTGAAAAATAACTGATAATGAGATTTTGTGAAACTATTTATTTTCCTACTGGACACGTGCTCGGGATTTCCCCTTTATGTATAATTTCTTTCACTTTCGATACAAAGGGACTTAATATATCTAAAAAAATATCTAAACTTTTTTTTAACACCCTATACTTTCTTTAACCAATTACATAGGTTTGTGGATCTTTATTTATCAATCTATTCATACTTCAATTGTGCATATTTATCGTTTGAAGTGTTTTCGGAAATTTGAATAGATAATTGGCATGAGAGTTTTTTAATCTGTCTTTTTTTTGCATACATATAAAAGGAACATTATTTTTTCGAAATCACAACAAATCATAAATTATCAAAACTTTTTGAGTTTGCTTCTTTAGAAAGTTTGAAATACACGATATTTTATATCAGCAAAATGTAAGTATTTACCTTATTCAATTTACTACGTTTTATACTTCCAAGCATGTGTAGTAAAGACCGAAAGAAAAGCTTAATTTTTTTATTTATCTGAAAATCACCTAATAATATGTTAAATAAATATATAAATAAGAAATATATTAAAAAAAAGAACTGAAAAAAATATTCTCCATTTCAACTGTATTTTTCCCTTGGTATGGTATGGTATGGTATGATACATATATATTCCAGCTTGTGTGCTTGTTCAGAGAACCGCTTATAATTTTTCCCTTAGGATAGTTGTGTATATATTTAAAGATAATACTAATTTTATTTCAAATTTATTTTTAAGAAAAATAGGTAAACTAATTGAAAATGTTAAGGAAAAAAGCACAGAATGAAATAGATTTGAAAAGTATTTTAATTTGATTACAAATATTTAAAAAAATTACTTTTATAAAGAATATTTTGTCATGCTAAAATATTAGGGAAGAAACAACTAATTTTTTTTTATTTTTAGAATTTTAATTTTTTGCAAAGCATTTTGAATCGAAGTTTTATATTTGTGGATTTTGATAATAGTTTAAAAAGTGGCTATGGTGAAATTTCAAGGTGTTATGTTATATTATAAGTTGACAAATATTTAGGAAATCTATTCTATAAATGAATTTTTTTTTAATAATTAGCGGTGAATTTTTTCATTTGTAGATTTCGACGATAGTTCAAAAGATTTTTTGATGAAACTTCAAGGTGTAATCTTATATTGGAAAAATGAAAAATTACTTTGAAAACTTGTGTTAATTCAGAGTAATTTTTTAAAACTTTTTTTTATGGGTTTTCCATAAAATACCATATTTTTCCATATTTTCCATCGTGCTCTGTTCGTTTTCGTAACTCTCTCTTGCGTGGCCCTTGCACTGGCTGGTTATTGTCCCAATGGAGGATTCTGCGATGGAGGTAAGAAAAAAAACTTTCCACCGAACTGGAATAGTTATCTATAATCTTTTCTGCAAATACACTGCCCAAAACAATTAGGGGAATGCAAGGTATAGACCATTTCGCCGCCAATGATTCCATTTGGCATCATCAGCTTCCGATTTTTTATTCTCACTAAGTTGAATTCTTACTTATTTATCGTTAGATGGAAGAATCATGTATTTTGAAAAAATAAATGTTTGTTTTAATTGAATGAAAATATGAAAAATATGGTAAAATAAAATTCACTCCCAAAAACTTTCATGAAATAAATTGTCCCTAAATTCTTCACGCTTGCATTCTTAGAAGTCTAAATTTGATTTTATCCTTTTTTACAATAATTTTTTTAAAAAAATTATTGTTATAATTTATTTAAAAGTTATGATTCAAATTTTTCGCCCCTTAAATTTAAATTAAAAAAAATTAAGATTTGTTTTTCTGTTTTTTTACCATTTCAACCTGGATGCATAAGGAATCTATTTCCTAAATTTTAGATTTTTTTTATAATAAAAAAAAAGAAAGAAGTTGGAACTGGACGGGTAAACAAACGTACGCAATGTGCTCCCTGAATTGTTTTGAGCAATGGGAAATCCATAAGATTTGGTATGGAAATGCAAATATAATACGAACTTTAATTGTTATATACAATTTTTTTTACAAATGGAAATCCATAAGATTTAGTATGATATAAGATTAGACATGCAAATATTTTAATTCATTTTAATTAATATTTTACACTCGGAATTCCTAACATTTACCATGGAGAAATGTTTATTTATCTAAATAAAATTTTTACGTATAAAACTCATAACATTTGGCGTGGAATTGCAAATTGGTCAAACTGAATGAACACCACAGTGTTTAGTTACCAAGCAAAGTTAATCACCTTTATAATAAGAAAGGTTAATTAGTGTATTTGAATTGAAATGCGTTAAGTTTTCGGACCACTGCGACCACAGGCAGTAATTTTTAAAAAGTCATTTGAACTTCGTACTGTAGTATCAGCAACTTCCCTTTAAATGTTTTAGAATTAAATTATGACAGTGTTTTGTAAAAATTATGTTTAATTTTTAGTTTCTAATTTCATTTTGACAAAATTTAATTTTCAGTAGCATTCGGGAATTTTATTATGTAATTTTTGTATCTTTTTAAAGTTTATCTTAACGTTAAAATTTAACGTGTTTGCTTCACTGATGACTCAGTGTTGCTATATTCGTGTGCAAATTTGAACGAATTACTTTTACAAATCGAAACAGATCTAATTATTATCGAAATGTGGTTCGCAGCTAATGATCTTTGTTTAAATCTAAATAAAGCTATATACATTTATTTCAGCTTAATAAGTGCTAGGTTCGATTTTAACATCAAATTCCACTCCGCGTCATGTAAATCCAGTATTATCAATAGCTCGAGTTGTAACTGTTATATCCTATAATCTGTATCACGTACAAAATACTTTGGTCTGCGCATCGGTTCTAATTTGAAGTGGAAAAGTCATGTCAATAAATTAAGTAAAAAATTGCGTTTTATATTAGTAAAATTCTATCACCTTAAAAACAAAGTTGACAAAAATTTCTAAGTGACTTTATATTATTCTTGGTTTTACTCTATATTAGACTATGGCAGTATAGTATGGGGTGGGGAATATAGGTCTAATCTAAATCCTTCGTTTTCAATTCAAAATATGTGTTTTAAAATTTTAAATTCTCAATGTAATGCATCTTTTAATTTTAAAAATATTATGCTTCTAACTTTTAGGTATGATTACTTAATCCGTATTGCCGCAAAAAATATATTTGTGAATTTAAAGATATAAACTCTCCAAGAAGACCTTAAATTCTAGCTCCTAAATTTTCTTTAATAGTTTACAAATTTCTATTCAAAATATTGGTAAATACCCAACTTTTTTTTAAAATTTATTATACTTATTGAAAACATAGACATTTATTTTTAATTTTGTATACACGAAGCATAAGTCACTTTAAACAAAAAACAGTCTATTGCCAAATACTGTGATACTGGAATTAATTATTATTTATTATTGCTTGTACTTCGTTAAAACTTATTTAATTTAAATTTCTAGACTGCTTGAAGGGGAATGTTGCAATAAGCAGCTAATATGATTTGTTTTTGTATTTATTTACATATTTTCTTGGTTGATATTAATAAAGTTATTATTATTATTCACACAAAAAAAATCCTTCACTAGTTAGTGATTTGGAGGCCTCGGAATACAGAAGAACCAAGCCCACTCTTTGTCCTTTTCGAGTTAGCAGCATAATTGCACTCATAAACCCTTTCCTTACTGAAGCGCCCCAAAACGCCCGAATAACTAAGGATTCGATAATGTTATTCCTATCAAATATTACGAGGAAGCAAAAATCCTTCGTAGCGAAAGGGTTAACTATCAAGAATTTCACTGTAAAGAATGAAAAAAAGTCTTATTTCACATAATATCATCAAGGCAGCTAAATTTCAAAATATATTACGGATTAATTCCATTATAAAGCTTTAACTTTAAACCTCTGTAGCACACTGCCTCTGTTCTGGACTTGGTTCACTTGTATTCCTCACTTATTTCTCACTCCACCATTAACATGCACCATCTTCCTCCACACAGTCTGCTGCGAGGGCTTCTTCCACTGGGGCTGCTGCCCAGCCAAAGACGGCGTGTGCTGCGAGGGAGGTTTGAGCTGCTGTCCAGGGGGCAGCGAATGCTTCAAGGTCAACGGCGAAGTCTACTGCTTGAGGATCACATCGGGGCCCGGGGCTGGTTCCCGAAATTTGTCTGTGGATGCCAAGCCTAGCTTTAGTACACTCAAGCTGAGCCCAGAGGCAAAACCGAAACAAGTGGGAGGTTTTGAACAGGATGGCTGAAGGACTATGCTTGATTGCTAAAAAATTCGAGAACGTTGAAGAATAATTAAATAATGTTTGTATGATTGTGATTTTTGATATGTTGATGAGTGATTATTGATATATTGCTGAGTAATTTTTGATATATCGATGAGTATTTTTTTATAAATCTTTTAATTGATGATTTTTTTGTATGCTAGTATATTATACTCTACCTTGTATATTGTTAACTTGTTATTTCGGTAAAAAGAGGTGATTGACAATTTTCATTGTGGCTATTGGGTGTGAAATAATAGTTAATTATATAATCTACAAGTATATTATTTATATTTTGTTATCGAATTGTAATATGTAAGAGTATATAGTTTTGAATAAATATATTTAATGCATAGAAGTCTATTTTGTATTTATTTGAGCCCAGAGGAAAAACCGAAACAAGTGGGAGGTTTTGAACAGGATGGCTGAAGGATTATGCTAGTGATGTGCCAAAAAGGTCGAGAACATTTAGGAATAACTCAATAATGTTTGTATGATTGTGATTTTTTATATGTTGATGAGTGATCTTTTAATATATTGATGATTGATTTTTTTATATATTGATCTGTGATTGTTTATTGTTTGTTATATTGATGAGTATTTTTTTTGTTTAAATCTTTTAAGCAATGATATTTTGTATGCTAGTATATTATACTCTACATTGTATATTGTTAAATTGTTATTTTGGTGAATGGAGATGATTGACAAGTAATTATGGCTATTGTGAAAGAAATGATAGTTCATTATAGTTCATCATCTTCAAGTATATTATTTGTATTTTGTAATAGAATTGTAACATGTAGGAGTATTTAGTTTGAAATAAATATAGTTAATGTACAGAAGGCTATTTTGTATTTATTTTCGAGAATGGTTTAAAATAATATTATTTAATTAAATATGATTAAATTTTAAAAATTTTTAAAAACTGTAGAGTATTTTTTAGCTTACTTGTAATTCAAATGCTTTCATATTATGCTGAAAGGTTTCTGAATAATACTAAAAAGGTTTAATATCAATTTTAGTTTATTTAAATTACATGGTTTTAGTATTGCCATGACCGCTAAAATGTACTTCTATTCATAATATCATTCGACAGTTCTTTAAATAATCATGTAATGTTTTTTTTACACCAAGTGTCAATTGCCCCAAAATTTGCATACATAATTATTAAAAAATATAAAAGGTAGTAATTTTTGGGTGCAGATTTATTAATGAGAAAAGTTAAAAATTCACATCAGTACATGTATTCATTATTCACCAGCTACATGAATTTTTTAAAAATGCTTTTTACTACCGTGCAAGGAGGATGGCTGGAGAGAGAGGACAAAAAAAATTAAGGTAACCTTCGTGTCATGACGTGCAAACCTACTGGTTGGTCCAAAAGTTAACTAATTGGAATAATATAATACTTGGAATATTTAAATTATATCCTCAATTATTCTGTGTGAACATGATACTTTTTTATCCAGGCTACAAGGACAAGTTCAAACTTTCACTAGACAAAAAATTAACAGTAAAAATCTCAGTTGAACCTGGAAAATGACCTTAAAAATATTTCGAAACTCACATATTTCATGAAATCCATATCGTATAGAGTTTTCACTAATTTTCCGACCTTCTAAACGTTCGTCGGATATGGAACACAAATTAGGCGGTGGCTTTCGGAATCGAGGCGATTTTACTTGAAGGGTGAAAAAAATAGAAAAAATATCGACAAAGTTACACCGTGATATGCTGTGTGGTTAATTAGGGTGTTTCTTGTTGAACTTGATTCATAACACTATTAATTAGTTTGATTATATAAGTTGATCGGATCTGTGGTATATAAAGGCGTTGATGTGGTTTTCACTTTCATTCACAATTTTTTATCTCGTCTGTTAGGAACAGTCAGAAAAATCTCAAAATGATCGCTAAGGTATGTTGCTTATTCTCAATAATATAGGTGCTAATCCTTACCTTTTACTATAAGAGTACTTTAGTGTTAATCTTGAACTTTCACAGTAAGAGCACTTCATTGTTAATCTTGAGTTTTTACAATAATTTTACTATATGCATATATTTGTATGTTGTCTAATATTATCCGAGAGGGATTTTAGTGATATTATATCCGAGTTTTAATAATTATAGTGTATGGGCTAAAGTCAATTAAGATGCTTTCATTTTCATTGACATTTTGACAGAAATTATTAGATTTTACTAAAATAGTATTAAAAAAAAGCAATAAGTTATAATTATTATTGATAATTCTTTTCGAAGCAAAAAATAATTTAGATTTAAACAATATTAATCAGCGAATAGAATTTTTATTTGCTACTTCTCAAGTTCAATTTGCTTTTCAATGTTGAATAAATATTTAAACCTTATGAGAGAAAGGATATAGAAAGCAATTTAAAGAGTTGAAAATTTCGACACATAACAAAAGTAAATATGCATTCAATAAGTTTCTTAGTTAAAAGCATACTAGCATATAGGAATCAATACTATAGTTTAAGGGGATTTTAGACCCATTTTAGCTTGATAACTGATTATTTATTTTTCGATTTCAAATTATTTTTTGTTAGGTATGTGAATTTTATGCATTGAAACTAATATATTAGTTATATAAAACTAATTACGTATCAGCTTAGCAGTTAAAGATTTGTAAATTTCAAAACTAAGTATGTTTTTCATAATTTATTTATAAAAAATATTTATTAATATGCTGCAGTACTCGAATTTGTATAATGCACATTTTTCACTCTACTACTCATAAAATAGTCTATAGAAGAATCATCTACGGTGAACCTTGTTAGCAGTCATCTACGTCATCTAACGTACATGTTTATTTAGTTATATCTCGTTACTGAGTAGACATTTCAATTACTATACACTATCACCCATTAATTGTCGTCGCTGCAGAAAAAATCTGCAGAAAATTCATTAAAAACTATCACTTTGATGCAAATTCTCTTATTAACCTTCTGTAAAGCATGTATGCAAATATGTACGGTTGTTTGCACTGCATATTTCGAATAACAGTTGTTTTTAAATAAAAATTAGGTTTATTTTTTAAGAGATGATCTTTAAAACATTTCCCAATGAAAAAAGTACACAGTGAATAAAAAATTATTAATTATAAAATTTAAAGTTATTGTAAGAAAGACTGATGCACTATATACGGAAAAAGCCGGGTCTAATGTTCGGAGGATTCTAAGAAACAAGCGAGATTTTTAGCAAAAATAAGGTTTTTTTGCACTCTGAAGTAACAACTATTAACTTAACTTTCATACTATAAAACCACTTAACACTTAATTGTTTTACAGGTTTTCTTGATTGCAGCTCTTGCTGGAGTATCGCTGGCTCAGCACTATGGAGCTCCAGCATACGGTGCACCAGCTTACGGACACGAAGAGAAGTACCAAGTAAGTTTAAGAAAAAATTTACTGCTGTATTTCTTTCACAATCGACCTAAAAATGTAACAAATAAGTAAAACGTTGTGTAAAAACTTACTTTAAAAATAATCACTTTTTTCCATTTGAAGTAAAGTTACTTTTCTTTCTTACAATTTAAATTAGTAATTTATAAATTACTCAGTACACTCTTAAAACAAACGAGCGATTTCAACTCAGTCTGAGTTAATGTTCACTTCTCCAGTATCGAAAATGCACTTCCCCTTTTGGAGCGGATCCTTAGTATGTTAACCCTTTCAGTCCCAAAAATTTACTACACTACAGAAACATCTGATATTCACAAAATAAGCTTATTTTAGGTCAAATATACGAATTCCATAAGGAAAAAAATCCATTTAAATTTTTTATATGGTTTTTGAAACAATACCAAAATTCTTTAACTGTGGAAAACAACAAAATAAAAAATATATATTACCTAAAAACACTTCGAGTTATATATTTTAAGGTATCTGACCATATTATTAAAAAAAATTAGTAATTATTTTAACCGAAATAGTTTAAATTGTGTTTTAAATATGTGGAACTGAAGTGAACTGATAAAAAATCAGGAGAAACGCTTGTTGACTATTTTCTAAATAAAAAAATAGTAGTTCTGACTTCTATTGAGATTAAAATAAAATTTTGTCTGATAGAACAAAGTGTGAAGAATCGAAGGATGTGTGTTTGGATGTCATAGCGGGACATAAACATTTTGAAAAAAATATTGAAAGTGATGATGCCAAATGGCATCACTGGGACTGAAAGGGTTAAACCTGCGACAGGATCACTCCAAACGAGCGATTTCTACTCAGTCTGAGTTAATATTCACTCCTTTCCAGTGTCGAAAATGCACTTCTCCTACAGGAGTGGATTTCACTCTTTTGTATTAAGAGTGTACATAAAAAAGATAACAATACATATTTCTGTGGCTAAAGTTTACTTCAAGAATAAAAACAATGTATGATATGATTTTGAAGGTATTGCTTTTAGAAATTAAAATTGTTTATCCTTTTAGCATCTCTCGGATTATAGAAAGTCAATTTGATACTTATATTCTATGAATCACAACTCGTTTTAAAATGTATAATTCAACCAAACAATATTGCAAAATATTCGACAGAGTGCAATGTAAAATATTAAAATTCATTCACTTTCGGAAGTGGCTAGAATTGCTGATTTTTCTATTGAGATTTTAAAATAAACGCATGAAACATTTATATTTAAAAAGTTGTTTCTTTAATTTTGAAAAAGTCTGGTAAATATATGTTGGTAAATTCTTACATTTTTAAATATCGGCATGCTTTAACATCCACAGAGAGAAAACAAATTGGAAAAGAGAGTCTCCTCTCGATGGTGCAACAAAAAGTGGCTCTCAGTTTCGGGGAATGAGCCAAACTTGAAAAGGTTTCAACAGCCAAAACATATATATCCACGTTCAGAAAAAAGTCTATCAAAATTAGAGGCATCAAATGTTTGTAGTTAGCATTTTAGAGATTGTTTCACATAGGTACTTATATTTTCCTGATTACAGCCCCAGCCATACGATTTCGGATATGAAACCAACGATGACTACGGCACCACCACCTTCCGAAAAGAATCAGGAGATGGAAACGGAAAGGTCCAGGGAAGCTACGGATACAAGGTAGGATAGAATTTAACCCTTTCAGTCCCAAAAATTTACTACACTACAGAACCATCTGATATTCACAAAATAAGCTTATTTTAGGTCAAATATGCGAATTCCATAAGAAAAAAAATTCATTTAAATTTTTTATATGGTTTTTGAAACAATGCCAAAATTCTTTAACTGTGGAAAACAACAAAATAAAAAAATATATATATTACCTAAAAACACTTCGAGTTATATATTTTAAGGTATCTGACCATTTTACTAAAAAAAATTTAGTAATTATTTTAACAGAAATAGTTTAAATTGTGTTTTAAATATGTGGAACTGAAGTTAACTTATCAAAAATCAGCAGAAACGGTTGTTGACTATTTTCTAGATAAAAAGAATAGTAGTTCTGACTTTTATTGAGATTAATGTAAAATATTTTCTAATAGAACAAAGTATGAAGAATCGAATGATGTGTGTTTGGATGTCATAACGGGACATAAACATTTTGAAAAAAATATTGAAAGTGATGATGCCAAATGGCATCACTGGGACTGAAAGGGTTAATACTACTCTGGAATTTAACCTGCGTACGATGTCGCCCTGAACGGTTCCGTTGGGTGCCTATTCAGGTGTTGTCTTGTCACCTGACTGTGGTTCTAAAATACGACGCCCGTCGCCAATAGCCCTCGTGTAGCTCTAGTGCGACGATAATTCAAACCTAACCTAACCTGGAATTTAATGCTATTGCCTTAATTGTATTAACTCGTTAATATGCCCCTATAACTCTCTTTCCCCATTCTACCTAAGAAAATCTTAAAATAAATAGGCCAAGCAGTTAAGCGACGATTATCAATAATTTTTTTAGACTACTGGAATAATGTTAATAAGCTTTTATAATTTAAAATAAATAAATTTATTCCAATTATAGAGTTGATAACTTATTCCATTTAAAGTTAATAATTTTTCTCCACTTAAAATAATTCTTTTAATATGAAACCTGCTTTTATTCATTGTTTCATATCGCTAATTTCCATCATACCCAATTATCTAAAAACCAAACGATTTTTTTAATAAATATTTTTTTTAAATCTATTCCATTAACAAGTCGTCTTACATTTTTCAGGACCTCCACGGAATCGAGCGAATCGTCGAGTACGTCGCTGACGAGCACGGTTACCGAGCTCAGATCAAGACCAACGAGCCCGGAACCGAGGCCCAGAACCCCGCCGATGTGCAGCTCGATGCCAAGCCCATCATCGTCGACGAGCCCAAGTACGCCGCACCCCAGTACTCCGCTCCCCGACCCCAGTACCACCAGGCACCCCACTATGCCGCCCCAGCATACCCTCGATACTAGAAGCGACGAGTTGAAGATGTATGTTTTTGTGTGAGTAAAATGGATTTGATTTTCCATATTTTTTTTGTTTTGTTTTTAACCCTTTCAGTCCCAGTAATGCATCATCATGTTTCTGATCATAATTAAAATAAAATAATAGGGCTGACATTTATTTGGATTAATAAAAAAAATCGAATAGAAATAGTTTGAAGAATCGAATGATGTGCTTTTTGATATCATAAATAGTTATAGATGATCAGAATTTTTTTTTAAATGATGATGCCAAATTGTCATAGAGACTGAAAGGGTTAATTACCTCAAGGAGTCAGTCGAAGAGACCACTTCCTTTCGTGCAGCCCAATAAAGATTCTTTTAAATAAAGAGTCTTTTGAAAACATTTGTCGAGGGGGGGAAAAGTGAAAAACTGCCTTGGCTAAGGAAGCACGAGTCGTCAAATCAATAAAAAGTCATGCTTGCTTCACCTCAACACAAGAGACACACAGGGATATTTTTATACTGATTCTGCATAGATGTCCGTTTTAAGTAATCATGTTCTATTAAAATACTAAAATTAGCAAATCTTTCGGTGCAGGTTGCTGATTTTGCATAATTAATTTAAAGGTATTAGTAATGGGATTTATTTTAGCTGTTTGATATTTACTGAAGTGATAGATAGCTACTTCTAAGGACTCTATATATTCATATGGTTAAAATCAACTTTTTAAGATTAACCATTTAACCTGTTTAAGATATAAAACGTTCTATAATTTTGCAGTTTGTAGTTAGTGCTTGGAAAAAGTGTACATCATCAACGACCCTTGGTTGTAAAGTTTTATAATAAGAACATTAAGTTTGAGAAATAATTTAAAATTTATGAATGGGTTTGAATTGTGCAATTAATGAATAAAATTGGAGAAAATGAACAGTTATTTTATTATTTTTTTCTGTGTAACTTAATAATCTTCTCTATGAAATAAAATTTATTTATCAGAATTTATGGATACTACATATTTTTTAATAGTTCATTTAGATTCAACACCAATTTTTTCATATTTTCACTTTTCAATCACATTCTGTGAAATAAATAACTAAAACAAAGTTTAATGTTGTTGTTTCTATTTTTTTGTAGGTAGCATGTCCGGTCGGTTTTGGTGTTTGCTCTTGGGTACGTCCGTCAACCTCCAAAAAAAAAAGAAAATTAAAGTGCCTGATTCCACTGCATCTATTGCTTTGTGCGATAGTGCAAAGCTTTTAGTTTTTCCAGGGTATATGTTTGTGTGTAGTGAAGAGTATGTGTAAATGGTGTGAATGTTTTATTTATTGAATATTTGATGACTGTGTACATTTGTGTTCTTCATTGCGCACAAATAAAGTATTGTGAAGATAAAGTTCTGTGTTTCTCTCTACTTTTTTCTACATCAAGGACACCATTTAACCTGTAATTTTCAGATAAATCAGACAACAAAAAATCAGTGTTGAGATGCTTAATTTTTCACTTTATTATATTCAATAAATATACATAAGCAACAATAAATTATCAACCTTAACGTAAAAGCATTTCAAACAAAATTGTTCGCAATTCAAATGATGTTAAATAAGTTTCGTTTTTCATTGCGTTTTTGACGGTGAAGAGAACTGCTGTCCTTGTAGGCCATAGTTGACTAAATTGTAGGCTTGAACTGGATGTGCTGATGTAGGAATGCCGGTTTGATAAGCTAACGGCTGAGGTGCGTACTGGACCAGCACTGGTTGGGCATTGTGGTGGATACTCGAATAGGCCAAAGGCTGGACGTTCTGGGGAATGTTAGAATAAGCCAAAGGCTGGGCATTCTGGGGAATGCTGGAATAAACCAATGACCTGGCAGGAATGTGACCATGCTGTACTGTTGCGTAGTGGTGCTGGGGTGCGTATTGGTAATGCTGATTCACGGGGGAAACCAGAAAACTTTGTTGTTGGTTGCCACTAACATACTGAAGTTGCTGGGGTGCAGAATATTGAACTGCCGTTTGTTCTTTTGAAGCGGCCAATGATGATTTCTCTCCAGCTCCAGAACTTGCGGAAGCAAAGGTGGCTACCGAATCTGTCTTCTTGGCGTCATTCAAACCGAAGAAGGTGTACTGCTTGGCACCTTCTTCATTCGAAGTCTCAGCACTAGAGGTTGCAATTTGTGGCTGCTCCCCTCCGAAGAAATACTGTCTACTGTTTGCCGCTTGGGGTTGAGACAGAAGAACTGGCGACTTATCTTCAGCAGCAAAGTTCTGAAGTTCTGCTTTCTTGTTGTAGTCTGTTTCTGCAGCATAAGCCGTGGGCTGGGCGTTGTAAAGTACTGATGCTGGATTCTTGTTCATCGTTCCCGGCTCGTTTGTCTTAATCTCGGCTCTGTATCCGTTTTCGTCGGCGGTGTATTCCACAATTCTTTCTATCCCGTACTGGTCTTTGTAGCCATATCGGCCTGTGACTTTGCCGTTGGAGTCGCTGGTTTCCTTGCGGAATTGCGTTGTTCCATTGTCGTCGCGGGAATTATATTCGAAGTTGTATGGGATAGGTGGATACTATAATAAAAAAAACAAGAAAAATGTGTTTTATATACTACAATTAAAAGTCAATGTGATACTTTTGAAAAAAAAAAATAGGTAGATCCCAGTGCAATTTGAGTGCAAGTTTTTTTAAAAAAAGTTATAATTTTCAAATAGAAACCAAAATTTTAAATCATAAAAGATAGGCTAATGTCAGGTTTTATATATTCACATGTACTAACCTAAAAAAAGAAATTAGTAATTACTGTATTTTTAATTTTTAGTTGCACATGATTCATTTAAAAGCTGATTGGGTGATTTTTTCAGAGTCGTTTGCTACACAAATTTTCTATATTTGTATTTACTGCACGCTGACAATTTTTCATAACAATAATCGTTATTCACGATAATTTAGGGGAATAGTACTTTTCTAAAAATGTAAATTCTTTTATAAAAAATAAAATAATTCAAATGATATTTTAGCAGACGATGGAACGATTAATAACTTTTAAAATTCAGTTCATACACCAAAAATTTTAGAAAAAATCTATTTTTACTTTGATTCTTTCTAGTTAGTTAAAAACAAGTTTAAAACAATAAAATTGTTTATATGTTATGTAAGCTTCAAATTTTTGAAAGTTTTGCTTTTAAAAATTGGTTTAATGTTATACACATTAAAATAGCTTAATGTGACACACATCTAAGATTGTTCAATGTTATACATTAGATTAAAAATTATTTATTATAATACAAATAATTAGCTTTTTAAGTGGAACCCTGTTAAAGGGAAATAACATTTAAAAAAACTTAATCGGGGTAATGTTTATGCAAATATCAAAGCATCTTCATAATTAACCATTATTTGTCATTAATTTAAATTAATTATAAATTAACTTTAAAATAAAATTGCATCTCTAGGAAGTACACTTGTACATTCGGAGTAACTATGAGAAAGCGTACGGTACTTAAAAGACACTCATCTCAACTTTTGTTTATCGTTAGGCAAAATACTCTATATGCTATACTTATCAAAAGACGGTATTATTAAGAATTATTCTTGAAGTTGTTGAGCATTTTGAAACCACATAAGGTGCAAAAAAATATGCTTGTTACACCTTCCTAAAAATAAGAGTTGTTGAACATTTTGAATCCACATACACTCTTAAAACAAACACTCCTAATTTAACTCAGTCTGAGTGGATTTCACTCCTCCAGACTGGAAAATGCACTTCTCCTTTTGGAGTGGATCTTTTGTGTGTTAAACCTCCGACAGGATCACTCCAAACGAGTGATTTTAACTCAGTCTGAGTAAATATGCATGCCTTTACGTTGTCGAAAATGCACTTCTCCAACTGGAGTGGATTTCACTCTTTTGTTTTAAGAGTGTAAGGTGCAAAAAATATGTTTGTTACACCGTCCAAAAATAATAAAGTTTAATCACTGCCAACCAAAAATGTGTCATTATAATTTAAAACATAAACAGCGAAGTATTAGTTTCAACATGATTTGAAGACTTTCGCAAAAGTATTTAAATTATAAGCTAAAGTTAATATATGTACATCAACAACTCCAAAAACTGCACAGTCTAAAATTTACTCAAACGAACTAAGTAATGCAATTTTTTTTGAAAATATCAGATAGAGAGGGCGAATATATTGCAAAAAAATACCACCTAGTTTTATTTTAACCATCAGGGGCACTCTTCATTTATTTAAATTGATAATAAATTCATTTATTTAATTCTATTCATTTATTTAATTTGATAATAAATTATTTTTGTAATCAAAAAAAATCTACAGAATCGGAAGAAATGTATTGGAATTTATTACATAAATACGAGTTATACTTAAATGGGAATGGGCACGCTTTACCGGGGGTCTCCAAGCTCAAGTGCCATAATATTAATCCAATGGGGAAAAAACTATTTTCTCTGCCACATTTATCCGGCTGTATTGAATATTTTTATCGACATTTTTTAAAGTAATAAATGTAGATAATTTACATGTCTCTATAATCCCACTTTTTCTTAAATTGATTTGAATACTTTTTGTAAAATTATTTATTTAAATTTTAAAAAGATTTAGAAGCAATTTCAAAAAGCGGGATTTTCGGGACCTGTAAGTCAGCTACATTTATGACATAAAAAATCCATTTGTAAAAATATTTATTACAGCCGGAGAAATGTGGCAGAGAAAATATTCTTTTCTCCATCAGATTAACACTGATGCACTTTGCATTGAAGACCCGCTATCCAGCGCTCCCGTTCTCCATTAGGACATAAAAATAATGTGTCACAAAAAATTATTTACCTTTTCTTCTTCTTTGATTTCATTATTCTTATTAAATGAAAATTGATTGTCTCTGCTGATGGCTAAACATGCATTCACTGCAATCCCAAGAATCAGCAACTGGAAATGTAAAAATTGTAAGATTTTGTGTAATTTAAAACATCACTATTGAAGTAAAGAACAGCAAAAATGGATAATTTCTTCTAAATATCATTTTTTTTTTTTTAAATTATGGTAGTATGTTCCGAACAATGTGGAACATTCCGTCCTGAACTATAAATATAATTTTTTCCTACTCCAAGTCCCTATAAAAATGACAATTTTAAGTGACAAAAAGTAACAAATACTCCTCTGTACACATCATAATTTAAGCTTAGAAATGCTGCTATAGGATATTTTGAACTATTCAAAAGTATGTTATATGCGACTAAACCAAAATGACCATATATCATAATAAAATAAGTGAGAGACAGTAATGACAGATTAGAAATATTCTAAAACATGTTTTGTGATCTTAAAGCTTATAATTTATTTTGAAAAAGTCTAGAGTAAGAACCAAACTGCTGTTTCAATCAAGAAACGAGAAGACTCCTTATACAAAACTCAGCTGTGAATGAAATCTGGGCTTGTCACATAATCAATTTTATACCCTCTTAAGACAACCAGAAAAATCCTGCACTTATATCTTAATCTAAACATACTTTTCATATAAATATAAACTAAAAAGTATGTTTTTCAAAGTAATTTTTTTAAAAAAAATTATGTTTAATAGTTACTGGGAGACGCGCCTTAAGCTCTAAAAATACACGTTACTAATAAGAAAAAGGAGGTCGTATCACTGATTTGTAGTTAACAGTTTATTTTAACATGTTTTAAATGCAAAAGGCCTTTAAAATTAACTACTAAAACAACTTTTTGAAAAGTTTAAATAAATACCAAGTTTAAAGTTATTTTTTAAGAACTCTAATATCGTATTTACCCTCGTTCAACTTAATTTTTTATAGAAATAAATAACTGATACCTATAAAACAAAGGCTGAAATTTATTTTCAGATATTCTTCTATAGGACCAGGTCAATTTCGAAAGTAATTAACATGTTAACTGTTTGTGGGGAAGTTTTAAAATATTTCCCCAATGGGGACCGTCGCAAGAGGATGCAAGAGAACAGTAGTGACAAAAAACTAGGGGGGCAAGACTTCTGACTCAGCAGAATAAATATATAATTTTTCTTTACAAAAATGATTAATAGTTTTATAAATCAAATTATATTTTTTTATTTATATTGAGTGGATAAATTAGTTTAAAAAAATCTGATTGCATAAAAAAATTTTTTTTCAAAAAATCGAACGTGGTGTGGGAGACAAAAGAAAGAAGTGACATTTTTAGAATTTAAATTTATGTGGAACTAATATTTACACCTATTTATAAAAAACTGCCTTGAAAATTATTGAAATATATTAGATGATAAATATTCTGCCAAAAAAATCCGATTTAACACCAAAGGACTCATATAATTTATTTATTAATGGAGAATCCCTCATATGCATAGCAATTTACTGCTAGCAATTATCATATGCATAGCAATATCTGCATAGCAATTTACTATGCAGATATACACATAAATACCAAGATTGTAAATTAAAAGAAAACTTTAAAAGAAAAATAAAGGATGAATTAAAAACAAATAAAAATCGCTATCTGGGTACCTAAAAATTTCCTTAAAAAAGAGGGAAAACTTTAAAGGTGACATTAGCCTACATTTTAAAACACAGAAGCAATGACACAAGAGGACTCACCTTACAAATCATTTTGAACAGTTCCAGGAAACTCTTTTTCTTTTAAAAGTGCCTCCTTTGATTGATCAGATGGTGCTGAGGACATTTGAAAAGATCCGCTATTTATACTTAAAAGAAAAATTGTGCCCACCTTGAGTGGGACAATTTTCCCGAGAGGTTGTGTAACACGATGCCCCAAAGTTCAGGGCGGATTCGATGTCTTCCTATCTCATCTTGATACATCTAACCCTTCAGGGGGTTAAATTAAACGAAAAAGAAATTGATGAGAGTGGAGCATTTTTGATTTATTTATCAGATATGCTGGATTTGTGTTTTTATCAGAAAGCAGATTATATTTGCTTGGGATGTTTTTCGGGATGTGTTTTTCAATAATTTTCAGGTATCAAGGAATTGGCAGTTATAAGACCATGTTTTGTTTTCATTGTTTGGTTGAGGAGAATGGAGGATTGCTTTGATTTTTTGGTTAATATAAGGCTGATAATAAATACATTAAAGTTTACCAAAGTAAAACAAAATGTTTGACCTTAATTGTTCTCTATCATCCCATTATGTTCTAATGGAATTAAGTCACACTCACATTTAGAAGAAGAAAAATTGGATATTGTTGATCCGCATACAAACGTTTCTTCTTTTTACTACATTCATACAAACATTTTATTGTTTTAGTCTAGTATAGTGTCAATTAGCTGACTGACTTTGAAATCAAGGCTTTACCTATTTACGTAAATTTTTGTCGTAGCTGTTAATACCAGTATATTTTTGTATTTGGATTTTATTTAAAATTTCTTTAACCCTTTCAGTCCCGGTGATGCCATTTTTCATCATCATGTTTCTGAACATAATTTTAAAAAATAATAGATCTGACATCGATTGGGATTAGTAAAAAGTATTTTCTAATCGAAAAAAGTTTGAATAATAGAATGACGTGCTTTTTGGTATCATTAATGGCTATAGACGATCAGAAAAAATGTCTAAAATGGTGATGCCTAATTGCCACTGAGACTGAAAGGGTTAAATATTAAATTAACGGCTTATATATGGCGTGTAAGATGAGTTTTATGCTTGAGGTAATGTGTAGATTTTGAGATATATGAAAAGGAACGATTTTAAATCCAACATAATAACTACAACTTTGAAAATGAGATTAATTTTTTTCATTAATGAATTAACTCGAATGATGAGGAATTAATGCAAATCAAAAAGGGAAACAAGTTTAAACAATATTTAACCTTTTGTGACCTGGCTCCCCATTTAGGGATATTTTTTAAAACCTCCTTACAAAAAATTAACTCGTTAATTAGTTCCGAAATTGACTTGGTCCGATAGAAGAAGATCCAAATATTAGTTTTCAGCCTTTGATTACAGGTATCAGTCATTTATTTCTATAAAAAATGAAGTTCTTAAAAAAAAACCTCTTTTAGTAGTTAATTGTAAAGGCTTTCTGCATTAAAAACATTGTTGAAATAATCTCTTAACTGCTAATAAATGATACGGCCTTTTCTTTGTTGCATTTATAGCACAAAAAATATGTATTTTTTAGAGTCTAAGACGCGTCCCTAAGTAACTATAAACATAATTTTTTTTAAATAATTCTTTGAGAAACATACTTTTTAGCATATATTTGTATGAAAAGTATGTTTAGATTGTAAAAATATACATGTAAGATTTTGCTCGGGTATTAAAAGGTTAAGTTTTAAAAAATCGACGTATTTTCAGATTCCACGGGGAACACATTTGAATCGACAATTTTTTTTTCTTCAATATCTTTATTTTTGCGGCCAGATGAACGTCCGACTTTCAATGGGAAGTCTAAACGCTTTCGATTTTAAGGTGTGGACTCCAGATCAATGCCAGATCTTAGGAGGTCAATGACGAATGGTTTTCTTCTCCGCAGAGACGGATATTATACTGGAGAGCGTCTCCGCAGTTTTGCAATTTCTGAAAATGTAATTAAATGACCAGTTATTAAAAAGTGGATCAAAGAGAAAGAAGATAAGTTCAAGGATTTGTTTTGGTGGGAATAATTGGTTATATTGATTACATTGTAGTTTCTAATGTCTTCAAGATTCATTGGATGTATTCGATAATTTTAAGAGATTTTTTTTTGTATATCAACAACAAAATTATAATTTTGCTTAAGCTATGGAATTTATATGAGTAATTTGTTTTTGAGATCAATTCATAAAGCAAGCTTTTCGACTTGTTTGTGCTTTAAAAAATGTGTATTAATGTGAAAATTGATCAGCAATAACTCATTTGGATTCCTTCGATAAAAAAAATTAATTTCATACATTACATCCATACTTTTACATCTACAGAGAGCTAAGATTCGTTGTAATTGCAAAATTTGTAGCGGGAGTAGACGAAAAATGGCTTATGTTGTGGGGAATATGCCGAGTCTGCAAAAAAATCCAAAACCGCTTCTACCTACAGCTATCACGGTTTGTTTTATCGGACTAATTACAATGATATCGATACATGATTAGGGACTAAGATGCATGATCAGGGATTAAGATACATGATCAGGGATTAAGATATAGGAGCAATCTAATTGCGTAAAATGTTGTTTTTATTAACTTAAGGGTATTCTATAATCTATATACCGTTAAATGGGGTAACTTTGGCCCTATGCATTAAACTCTAGTAGTGCTTTCCCTTCTTGAATAATTTTTTCTCATATGTCAAGTCAGAGTCGCACTTATTTAAAATGGCAAGCACTTTTTTTAAGAGTGTGTTTCATGAGAAGTTATTAGCTTAAAGAGCTTGGGCCATAGTTACCCCAATCTACAGTATTTCAAAGTATCAAAAATCTACCTAAAATATGTCAAATACATTTTTATTTATGGAGCAATCACTTTTTAACTTTTCCATTTTCTTTTTGCTACATTTTAAGAAATGTTAAGAAAAATGTGAATGACTTTTTACAAAAATAGTAAGATTTATCCGTTGAAAGTATAATTTCCCCTATTAAAAAAGTTATTAAAGGTGACAATTATTTTTAACTTTTCTTAAGGTCTAATAAAAAATATTTAATGTAATAAGCTTTGAAGGGAATTTGCATTGATATTTTCATAAAAGATTAAAACGTACAAAAACACCACGAATTTTAGAAGGATTGGAAACACTTAAATATTCTAACAGTTTAATTCTAAATCTTGAAGGCTGATTTTTAAAAGTTTTAGCAATGAAATGAAAAAAAAAGGCAATCAATAAATTTTATATCGTTTTTTAATTAACAAATTGAAATAAAAATTTAATAATTGCCACTTTTTTAGGAAATTTATGCATTTTGTTTTTATAACTATATAATAAATAACATAGAATCTTTGTTATAATAAACAACATAATATCTCACATTTTCTTCAATACGAATCTTAGAAGGAATTTAAATATTTCAAGGCTTTTTTCTTAAAAAATCTCTAATATATAAAGGATGATAAAAAAAAATAGTTTTAATATCATGGCATTGTATTTCTAGTTCTAAAGCTCGACATGCGTCTATCTGCATTAGCGAATACCATCCTTTGTTGATCCATTACAGAAAATTATTCATTACACTTAACCAAAAGCCATCTATAAAACATGAATCAAAGTAAATGGCCCAATTTATGGTTTTAATTACACACTTTCAATCATTAAAAAAATATTAAAGTAATCTTGTTATTTCAAAACATTTCATAACGTTGTTGGTTACCCACAAGGTCAAACGAAACAACCCCATCCTAAGCCATGGGGGTGGCTGTAATTACCGAGAATTCGATATGGACCTATATATTATCGCAGATTTATTACTCTCTAGACCTAAATTTTACAGGTGGTAAAAACTTTTTTTTTAACTCTCTAGACGCCCGTGGGCCACAGGGTTGGGCAACGGAAGTGGTTAATTTCAACCGAACCAGACAATACAAAGGAGTGGTGGTTTAATGATCTTTTTCACAAACAGTTGGTACTGTTGATATAAGAATGAAAAAAATTGGATGGATCTTTGTGTCTATAGTATTACGTGAATAATATAGACAATAATTATAATATACAATGATTATAATAGACAATTTTAGAAAAGAACTTTGGTGGTGTGGTAAGCTTTCCAGACTCTCACACAGATTTTTTTTTTTTCAAAACCCTTTTTTTTTCAACATAAGTCAATATTTGTCGCATCTTGTTTCGTTTACAACAGTAATTAATATTAATGGGTTCATTGAAATGTAATCAAATATAACTTAAAGTAGACAATTTTTCAGATTTCGGTAACTAAAACTTGAAATGTGGTTCAATTGAATTCCAAAAATATGGTGAATCATTTACCCACACAGCCATTGCAGCTACTAGGAACCATTTTTGTTAAGTGAAACCTTATAACAGTGTGCTGGTAGTTGGTCAAAAAACAGCTTACTAGGATTTATATCCTTTCAGTGCAGCAGGCAGGAACAAACTACGATAACACGATTTCGTAGTGGCCACCTAAGAACATTGACATATAACAACAAAGAAAAGGAATTCTCAAATTGTACCCAGTGTTCCAAAGGCCAAGCCACTTCGGAGCACATCCTTGAGTGCTTGAGACTCTATAAAGAAGATCTTCTGGAGAGACTATTATTGGTTATTGGCTTCTTGAGAGTGTGTAATATCATAGACCTGGCCTACACTCCGTGCCAACTTAACTTGGGTAAAAACAAAGAGTAAAATGGCAGAGGGAAAAGCGAGATTTGTCAGTTAGTTAGAAACTCTTGTAAGGCAATATTTACATACAAAATGATTTGAATACAATTTAACAAAAATACACTTTTCATTCTGATGAAAATTGCCAAATTTTCGCAAATTCGAATCTGTTAGACCTTAAACGAAATTAATGTTTTCTGGATGGATTCATAAATTATTTATGGAACTCTTTACACGAGCGGAAGGATCTTCTCCATAGCATATTTCTATTTACCCAACTTAGGTTGGCAAGGAATGTAGCTCTGCTGGGCAACTGGGATCAGAAACAACAA
This sequence comes from Hylyphantes graminicola, assembly GCA_023701765.1. Taxonomy (NCBI): domain Eukaryota; kingdom Metazoa; phylum Arthropoda; class Arachnida; order Araneae; family Linyphiidae; genus Hylyphantes; species Hylyphantes graminicola. The sequence goes on from CM043119.1 coordinate 19,878,500, forward strand.
CAACACAATTTACTAAGTTGGCATGTTATTTCTTTACCATCTTTCAAAACACAAACCACCTGGAAGGCATGAACGAAGAGAGAAAGTGTGCACAAAGGAGCTCCGGCGATACCATCATCTTGACCTATTAAACCCGGTGCAGCAGCAGCAGTTGAAAAGAAAATCATGAATCCAAATCCACCCTCTGGGCACCAAAAGAAAACCGCCGATGACATTATTTCGGAACTTCTGAAACCGTATCAATAGGAATCCCACGCCCTGTCAGAAGCAAGATGAGAAAAAAGAACAATAATAGAAGAACGATTTGTTCTGATTTGTATGTTCTTTATTTACAGCGAACAGGCCGCCCCGGTGGCACAATCGTTAGGATGCTACACTCTTAAAACAAGGGAGTGAAATCCACTCCAGTAGGAGAAGTGCATTTTCGACACTGGGAAGGAGTGAATATTAACTCAGACTGCGTTAAAATCACTCGTTTGGAGTGATCCTGTCAGAGGTTTAACACACAAAGGATCCACTCATTTCGGGGAAGTGCATTTTCAAGACTGGAGGTGTGAAAATTAACTCAGACTGAGTTAAAATCGCTCGTTTGTTTTAAGAGTGTAGCCTTTGGAGCTGCTGGGGTCGGGCATGGATCCCGGTCAGGCATGGGTGTTTGTAACCGTCAGTAAATGCTGCCTTGTCCTTTCTTTGTGTGTCTCTTGTGCTTGTAAAAATCTCTTTCTGTGTCTGTCCCACTTGACGAAAGCTTATAAGCGGTTCTCTGAACAAGCACACAAGCTGGAGTATATATTTACCAGCGAACAGAAAGAGAGTATGTGAAGATACGAAAGACACTTCTTAATTCTTCTTTGACCATCGGTAGGGGAAGGTGTTGTTCCTTTGACCACTTCCCACATTTTCAATTTTCTGAATTTGAATATTAAGGCTAACTTTAATTCGGTTATTTTATTCAAATCTGTATCGTATGGTTTATCATATATAACATATAAGATATAATATGTATAATAGGTGGTATAGGTGGCATATATGGTATAATAATATGACCAAAATATGTGGTGTATATGGTTTATCCATATAATTTTTTAATGGTTCTATGTCAAAGGATTTCTATGAACAAAAAAAAATAGCAAAAAAAATTGTATTATTCAAAACCTTATGAGCCAAATAGTTACATTTTTAGGATGGAAATGGATTTTTATATTTCACACAAATCCTCTTTGGCTTGAATAATCCACATTAGGCTACAAAAGCCCTCCAGTGGAGTAATTATGTACTAATTAGACTAATTTTTTATAGAATATTGCTACAAGGCACCACAGTCTAGTTGGTCAAAGGAACAATATGGTCAGAGGTACAACACCTCCTCCTACCTATTTGGGTAATCTTAAAAAAAAAAATAAAAACCGGGAAAAAAGGGAAAAACTTTTTTTTCGCCGCATCTATGACATACATATAAAGGGATAATCGAGTAGTTCATAAGAAAATACTTGTTATCAAAAATCTTTACGATTTTTAAACTTTTTAAAGTTTTATAGAAAAATATATAATAACATTCATAGTTATTCCATCTGCTTCAAAATTCAGAGATGATACCTCCATTGTCGTTGAAAATTTTAACTTATTTTCTTGTATGCTTCTTTCTCTGTATTGGATGGATAGGTGGCCAAAAAGTCATAATGCAATGATAACTCTCTCTCTCTCTCCCTAACCCTCTTTCTTTATCTCTCTACCTCGCTCTCTCTTTCTCCCCCCCCCCCCTCATGTTGCCTGTAGTTTAGCAATTATAAAAATTTGTCACTTTCAAATTTTGTAGAAATGTATTTTTGTACTATTAAGGTATCCGACTACGTTGAAATCGTATTTTTCGGCGAAAAACAGATTTTTTTTATATATAATCTTACAATAACGCACCACTCTTTAAGATTCTAAAACTCTCTTTATTTTGTTTGTGCGGCAAATATTTTATAACTCCATTGGTACTCCATTAATACTCCATTATGCGAAAACGGCATTCAAATCCCTTAAAAAAGATCACTGGTAGAAAATTGAGATCTACAAGAATAATTAAAAATCTGAAACTTGAAGATGAAGAATGTCTTATGTACCAAAAACGAAGGCTTTCCTGCTATTTGAATGAAAGTTCAAACTTCAAATTGATTTTCTGCAAAATGAAAGTTTTGAATATTTTCTTCTAGACAAACCATATTTCTCAAAAAGTACTTAACCGAATGTTTTAAAATTTTGTGTGCATATTTGTCATACTATTATCTAGGGAATAGACTACAGACTAATAATTTCAAGCAATATTATAAAAATTATAACACTTACTATCATAAATGGTAGAAAAAAAGTACATAAAAATCTTTAACTTAGCTTCGACAACTTATAACTTTTTATTGGTGCAATAAATATCTAAGATTGTAGTCTATTCCCTAGGTATCAAATTAAGATTTATTAATTTATTATTATTTTTAAAAAATTCTAAGTATTTTTTTAGTTATAAATTTTATAGTAAAGGCAAAAAACATCAAAATTTACTTACAAAATCTTAAATTACACAAAATATATTTATTTAAAATAAAAATTGTGACTTATTATTATTATTAGTTGTGTTGGTGAGCAAAAAAATACATAAAATATAAGTATTAAAATTTAATTAAAAAAATAAGTGTCAAACGTAGTCGGATACCTTAAGCTGCTATTAGCATATAACATGCATGAGCTGATTTGACTGTTTTACTGGTAAATGAATTTTAAATTTTGGTGTAATATTTTAATTTGAAAGGCATCATTTTAATTTCAAACTTCCAGCTAAGGGACTTAAGGGACTCGATACCCCCTAATGCACCTCAACCATTTTCTACTCCAGATTAATTTTTAAATGAGTTTTTTAAAGGCAGTATTGATTCATTCTTGAAAACTTTAGGGATTGAATTTTTGAAGCTATGTATAGTTTCTGAAAAAAAAACTTCTGTCAAATCTACTCAATCCCTGATAATTAAGTTTTAAAATCGAAATTAAAGTTTAAACTAATTTTTTAACATTGATTTAAATGATATTTAACAATAAATGTGCTTTCGACAAAACCCCCAAACCATCAACTTTCAATCTAAAATCTCTCTTTCTTCATCCCAAATACCCCAGTAGGTTGACCACTCTCTTTATTTCAACCCCCCATAAAAAGAATACCATAAAACAATAACAACTCTAATCAACACCAACTCCCCATAAAGAGCACCAATACTTCTCTTTCACAGACTCAAGCCAGACGTCCTAATGTTGGTAATAGTAACGTTCACATCATAATAATAATGGGAGTATTTTACCATTAAAAAAAGCAGTCGGAAAGTGGGGTACACGGGGTTTCAAGAACAGGGTTTCTTCTGTCTGACCCAGTGATGCCTATTCCGGATGGACCAGCTTCTCCTCTCCCCCTCCCCCTCATGAGGAGTAGCATATATAAGGAACTAAACTCATCTGCTTTCATCTTCAATAAGAACATCTTCAGGAATAGTTTTTTGGAACGTTTGAGTCTGGTCAACCGAGAAAAACCAATCATGTTTAAGGTAGGTGAAATGCTTCCACTTTATTGGTTTGAAAAGTAAAGTTGTGTTGTGTTTGGTTATTTATTGCTGTTTGTCTTGGTTTTATACTGACTGAATGAAATTTTTGTGTGTGGTGTTTTGTGGTAGAAAGACAATTGATCAGTTTTTAAAAAAATAAACAAGAAAATTAATTTATTATAATTGAATTTGTATATGAGTCTAGTACCATTTCGAATAATCTCTATATATATTTACAATGCAATTGCGCAGTTTTAATCTTGATGATTTACCAGGGCAACTTTTCATAATTTTGTATATTAGAATTGTATTGTTAAATTTTCTCATATTATTTTTTAAAGAAAACTTTACATAATTTTGTTAATATTTAGGGAATAATATTGCGTTCCGCGATAATAGATCTGTTGTCCTAAATTACTTAGGGTAGACTAACCAGTGAATGAACGTTTAAGGCGCTGCGTTCGCCAGTGAATAAACACCAGGCTATAATGACCAGGACAACCAACCATATGTCAGATAGCTTCCTACTAGATGGGAGGAAGTCAGTGTTGCCAAACCATCTAGTGGAATGATTTTCAATCCTTATTTTTTAATTATATTTACCAAATGTTCATTCACTGGGGCCTGTTCACTCACTGGTCAGTCTACCCTAGTTTTCATTGAATTAAGTAGGACTTCAACCCCTTTAGGCTTACTCGCATAGAGACCACCCCATGTTGTTTACCTGTGTAAACAAAAGTAAAAACAACTTAAAATAAAGAATTGATGTATAAATATTATAGATTTCCTTGATATTTTTATAAATCTTAAATTGTAGCAATTATCTAATATCATTCTAAAACAAGTAAAGTATGTAGTTATTCAAATTATAGTTAAAATTTAATTTTTTAAACAAACTTTATTTGAGTTATTGCATCTTGAGTTATATAAAACGAAAAGCCGAAAGATTCAGGGTATAGTTGAGGTATCTCCTATTTTAAAACGTTTCTTAAGTAAACCGGAGAAGTCTGTCAATTTTTTCAAATGTTTAACAGAAAAAATAAAATGCAGATATCTTAATATTTATTAAGTAAATAAAATTTTTGTTTATTTCGCAAGTGAATATTTGTTACTAATTCATCATCTTGCTTAAAAATATGTCATTTGTTGGAAATGAAGAAACTTTTATTTTTGAATAGGCTTTATCTAACGGTAGAATTTCATTTTCTTAATTAATGAATATTAAAACGAATTATTTAAAAAGCCATTAAAATTTTAAGAAACGCGTATAAATATAAATTTTTAATCAAGTTCTATTTTAAAACATTTTTAGTTTTTTGGTTCCTTAAAAGAAGAAATTATAATCCTAAATTTATAATTAGAATGTTAAAAAAAATTGGTTTCCATATTATCTTGACAATATGATAGTTTTGAATGTTAAGTTTCGTCCCCAATCGTAATTTATTTCCATAAAATCATAGTTATTTAAAACTGTCTATTTATGACTGTTACTTTTTATAACTTATTTTTTGAACACCTTAAAAAAGTTAATATAACTAGGTTTAGATGCTGCCTAACAACTGAACAAGGTTAATTGGTTAATGGATAAACCTGTTTTAACTATGTCTGTAAGTGAATCTGTCTTAGAATATGGAACAAGCAATGAGAGTGATGAACTCCTAAACCATTAAAGGTGAAAAAAAAGGCTTAATCTTAAAGTTGGAATTACGAAATACGGCTCCTCAGATGAATTTTGAAATAATATACATTTTTTAGACTTGAAAATGTTTGACTGTATAAAACAACATAAAATTGAGTGAGACCATTTCTTTAAACTAATTATCATTATTACCATTTCAAGTGTACACAATTCAAGACTAAAGTTTTCATTTAAGTTTTATAATTTCAATTATTTTATAACTATTTTTATATAAATTTTTAAGGCTAGAAACTTTTGTGGAAGACATTATTTTTGTACAGGCATTAATTTAGACTTTTTATAAATACCTTAATGATTCACTAAAACATTTATTTACATATGTGATATGTGTTAGTTTTTAAAAAAAATAAAACTATGCAGTTGAAAATTTCAAAAATTAAAAAATATTAAACTATAAAGTCATTAAATCAAAACTAAATGTGTAGTTGTCCTTTGATTAAAACTGCACAAAGTATCATTTTTGCAGCCATTAAATATATATTTTTAATTTACCATAGAACCATGGAGCAAAGCCCTTCTACTTCCAAAATTTCTAAACTATTTAAAATTCATCCTGTTAAGTTGGCAATCTTACTAAACATTTTTTAAGTTCATTAACCCATGTTTGTGGTGCTGCCATCTGTTTTCTTTCGTTCAAAGTAAAGTACGTTGCCACAAAACTTCAAGGGTGTGAAATTTCTGAAAAACTAATAGACGACATATAAATGGAATTGAAACCAAAGAAGAGAAATTAATCATCACATGATTTTAATATTAATTTTCTGTTTATGCCACTTTACCCAGAACAATAGAACTGAGCAATTGTAAAGTTCATAAGTTTTTAAAATTACTAAAATACTTAATATATTAATGTATTAAAATACTAAATATCTTACAATAGGCATCTATCTATTCATAAATTTCTGAACTACAAATTCAGATTGAGTAAAGAAAGGCCTTTATGTAAAGTTGGCAATCCATACTTACATTTTAATACTAATTGAATCATATTTGTGGTGCTGCCATCTGTAGGCTTTTATAAAAAGTAAAATCTGATTCCACCAAACATCCAAGGGGAAAATTTTCTGGAAAATCAAAAGACGTTAAATAAATTGAGGGTAACGCTGAGATTCAAAATAACTTATCATTTTGATATTCAAAAGTGACAGAAAATTTAGTTAAATTTTCACCCCAAACTTTATAAGAAAATAAGGTTATCCTATAGTAAGATAATAAGGTCTATCGTAATAAGGTTGTAGAAAAATGACATATTCACGAAGGGACAAAGTTCGAACACATACTTTGTTTATCTTGTATGTTAAGTGTGCAGTCATTTTTAGTGACATTTTTTACAATAGTGAAGTATTTTGCGACTCTTACACCCTTAATGCTTTGAAAAGTAAATTAAGAATAAAATAAATCAAAAGAATAACTTTAGTTAAATTAATAAAAATGAGCTTTTAATTTTAGTAACTGGTACTAACTAACTGGTAGCTACATTTGGTGGAAGAAGCCCAAACACAAGGATACACACTTCCAAACGCTAACAATAATTTCAAATGCCGATAATTAATTCGAACAAATGAAAAAAGCAATTGTTATATTAATAGTGCATTATTCGAAATGTGCATCCTCGTATGTGGCCACCGTCAGTTAATTTTCGATTAGTTGAGTTTGAATTATCGTCTCACTAGAGCTAAACGAGGGCAATTGGCGACAAGTGTCGTATTTTAGAGCCACAGTCAAGTGACGAGCCGACACCTGAGTAGGCACCCAACGCAACCGTTAAGGGTGACTTTGTACGCAGCGTTAGGATACTTAACGTGCACTGCCTCGACACGGGGTATTATTCGTCGGACATTTTTGACTGCACGTGCCGTTTAAAGGTCGCCAGTTATTTTGGCGATGCCTGGACCCGAACATGGGACCTTCCGCATGCTAGGAGAATGCCTAACCGACAGGGCTCCCTAGCCCTTACAGCCTACAGGAGCTATTAGGAGCAATCAGTGCTTAATACCCTTATGTTTTTAATATATCTGAATTTAATAATATCTTAATTTAATATTTAAGGGCCTTATCAATTAAGTAAAATAAACTAAAATTTTTATAGTTCTAAAACGAAATGTATTAAGGTGGAATGAGAGCGCTGGGTCACGGGTCTTATCCAATGAGAAAAAAAAATCTATTTCCTCTGCCACATTTTTCCTGCTGTAATGAACATTTTACAAACGCTCTTTTTTTAATAATAAGTGTAGTTAACTCACAGGGTCTCTATGATCCCACTTTTTAAAATTGCTTCGAATATTTTTTGTAAAATTATTCATTGAAAATTTCAAAAAAAAATATTCGAACCAATTTCAAAAAGTGGGATTGTCGGGACCTGTAAGTCAGCTACATTTATCACATAAAAAATCCGTTTGTAAAAATATTCAATACAGCTGGAGAAATGTGATAGAGAAAATATTTTTTCTCCATTGGATTTACACTGATGCACTTTGGTTTGGAGACCCGTGGTTCAGCGAGCCCATTCTCCCTTAAATCTCAAAGAAAAATTAATATTAAATCCTTCAATAAGTTTCACTAATGGATTTCTTTTTTGTAATTTGCAGACACTTCTTCTGTGCTCCATGGCTGCTGTAGCATTGGCTCAGTATGCTGCCCCATATGGAAAGCCTGATGAAATCAAAGTAAGATTGTAATATAGTGGTGCCCCAAAATCCCCTACATCTTCTTGCCCCAAAATCCTGTACATTTCAACATTCACTGATGAATATCCGAAATATTTTGTAAAATACCTTAAAGAATATTTCGAATATTCACCTGCGACATATTTCGTCAGTCACTGGTAAATGACGACAATATCTGGGCATTCACTGTAATATATACATATTTAAGAGAAAACATGGCCTATACTGCATTGATTTGCCTGTTTTGTGCCCAAAAATTTTTATACATTCTTAGGGACTAGATAAAAGTTTAGTTAACTTAAGAATAAATTTTTTCGCAGCATAAAATTTAAATTTTTGGCTCTAGAAATGACTGCGTGTGCCCTTCAAAACTTTAAATTTAATGAGCTTATAAAAAAAATATTTATGGTAACAACAAATTGTAAACTGGTCTATCCAGTTTTACTCCTCAGGAGATTAGTTAATAAAAAGGATTAAAATTTGTTAAGGGGGAACAGTACCTCAAAAATGGCAAAAATTGAGAATTTTGTTTATTTGCTATAGTTAAAGTTTGGAATCTTCTAAATAAGCCTACCAAGTTTTAAAAGTGTAGCTATTTTAAAAATAGTTATTCCACTTTTTATGCGGAAAGGTAGATTAAAAATGCAAACGAATGAAAACTTTAAATGAGTTTTTCATGGTGTTAATTTTTTCTTGATGACAAGTTCTTTAAAACGCTAAGTTTTTTTTTTAAATTATTTTTAAAAGTTCAAAAAAATTTGTTTGAAGTTTGTCAACTATGTTGACATTAAGAACTGGCATTAAAATTGTTTTCAAAAGTAAAACTTTGTTATAAAAAAATACTAAAGTAAGGATTTTTCAAATGTGCTAAAATATTTTGGTGTTCTAGATAAAAAAAATTTGAAACAACAACTGAAGATAAATCAAATTTGGATGCCAATTCTTCTGTAAAACAGTTTAAAGTACATGAGAAAAAATTGGGTTCAAATATTTGTATTTAAAGTGTCCCCTTAAGAATTTTTTTAAAAAAAAATATCTATGCATTTGAACTTTTTTAAGTAAACTCATTACTCAAAGATATATTATTGCTTCAGCATTTATTGTTAGGTTTTACAGTAGGCTATAATAGCATGTGAAAATCGGGAACTAAATTTCAAAAAGTGCAACTGTCAACTGTCATTTTAGATTTCATAGTGTAAAAGAATTCAAACTATTCACTTAAGTAAAATACAATTTTTATTACTTAATAGATTTTAATGCAACATATACATTTTAATACAACATACTGTCATTTTAATACAACATATTATCTTTTAATACAGCTTATTATCAGTTTAATACAATTTAAACTTTAATGAAACATGCAACATGAATTGTAATTCAGCATAATTATTATCACTTTAATACAACATATTTATCAGCATTTTAATACAAAATATTTAAAATATTTTTAATAAAACACATTTATTATGATTTTAGTACAACCTACGTTTTAATATAACATACAACATCATTTTTAATTCAATATAATTTATAATCATGCATCATAATAATCTCGATAATCCTTTTTTTTGTATTCAGTACCCCCCACAGCCTTACCAGTTCGGTTACGATAGCAACGACGAATACGGCAACACTGCCTACAGGAAGGAATCTGGTGATGGCAACGGCAGGGTGCAGGGAAGCTACGGTTACAAGGATGCTCAGGGAATCGAACGAATCGTCGAATACGTCGCAGACGAGAACGGCTATAGAGCACAGGTACAATTCGCAAAAGTTATTTATTTGAAAACTTATTCTCCTACTGACATGTTTCAGTTTTTGAGTGGCAACAGAAATGCTAAATGAAAATATATTTTTTTCTCGAGCTTTGGTTGGTGAATTTATGTCACGTGGAGATGTAGCACCAATCAAAGCACTGCTCGAAGCAAATTCAGGACTGACAGATTGAAGGGAATACGTTACCTGAAACAGGCCAATTATAAACATTTTTATAACACACATTTACTTTTTGAATATGTACCTTATGGAGATTAAATAATATGGAGGATGTTGCCCAGTCAAAACTAATACAAAAATTGGTTTTGCCAAGCGAAACTATAATAGCTTGTGTAATTCACCCAATATCATTTTGCTAATTTTTTGCAATGTTGCATACAAAATAATAAATAAGTAAAAATTTGAAATCTTTGTTTGAAGGGAAATATTAAAACCTTGTGTAAACCAAAAGTCGTATCGTAATTTAATCTTTAAAACCCAATCGTAAAGACTTATTTTTAAAACAAACTTTATTCTTCGAATCTCTTAAGTAACTACAACATCTTACTTTTTCGAAAACTCTCACACTCACGCGATATCTCACTATCTTGCAATCATTGAAATCTGAGTGATGCCAACACTTGTATTGGTTAAATATTGTAGATCTGCAAAAATTATCATTTTTAGAATTCTAATTACACATTATTGAGAAACAACATAAGATATTTTGGGTAAAAAAATCTTATCGAAAAGTGTTGTTTGTTTGAGCATGTCGCTACTTTTTGATGACTTTCATGTGCTTGATTTATTTTTCAAGCTAATCATTTCCATCATATTCTAATGTCACGGGATATTTTCTTAATTACCAGTAATCAATATGGATTTGATTGTTAGAGGGGACACGGTACCCGAAAATTGGTCAAAATATCGATTTTTCAGTGTTTTTACTTCTCATTATTCATAATAACTTTTCTAGCATTTACTGTAAGTTTCACAATGATATGTTCTGTAGGAAAAAGTTATTAAATATTTTCTGGAGTCATTCCTATAAGTTTGAATACGTATTTCGTCTGCTTTCATCCTTTTTTTTCTCTGTTTCGCGTTTTTCAATTCTTGTGTTTAATAAACCCCTAAGTCTTTTTTGCTAATTACGTTAGAATTTTGAAATTTTTAACGTGTGTTCTTATATATATGGTGCACAAAATTGTGCATGAAATAAGGTCTACTATGAATAGTTTTTTTTAAAAATATGAATTAAATTAATTTGTAATTTTTGTGATTTTCAGTATAAATTAATATTACTTTTTAACTGTGGATCACATTTTAAATTCCCTGCACAGTTCTTGAACAAATCGTACTAAAAACAAACTATAAAAGTTTGGTGGAGTTATTCTCAAAATAGAAAGAGGAGTAGCATTTTAAAAAAGTTCACAATTTTGACTTTAAAAAAAATAAATGAAAAGTACTTGTAAATATTTGTTTTTATTGCTAGAAAATGTTTATTTAGAGTGAACAAATGTAAAACCGCAATAATTTACAAGTTTATGCTATTATTTCTAGCGGCTCAGTGGCTGAGAGGTAAAAGTGTCCGCCTCGTAAGCAAAAGATCGCGGGTTCGTGCCACGGCTGAGTCGTCGGATTTTCTGGATGGGAAAAATCTGGCACGCTTGTCATAGGATTATGTGGCATGTAAAAGATCCCCGGTGGCCCCATTTGGTTTGGGTTCTCTCGTCAAAATTAAATCTCGGTATACTTAAACATCCACAGAGAGCTCAGATTCATTGTAATCTGTGCGCCAAAATTGGTAGCGAGGGTCGCATAGATGCGGTGCCACAAAAAATGGCTCTCAGTTCTGGGGAATATGGCGAGTCTGCAAAGGCTTGACCGCCAATGTTGCAGCCCCATTAGAGAAAAAAAATATTATTTCTAGAAATAATGTTTTGGGTACCGTGTCCCTCATTTTTTACCCTCTTTTTAGGTAAAAACCAACGAGCCCGGAACCGAGAACAAGAGCCCAGCCGACATCGAACTGTACGCCAACCCGATCCTTGTCAACTACGTGCCCCAGCCACAGAAGTACCAAGCAGCACCCGCCCAAGCATACAAACCCCAATACTAAACAAATGTCATCTGAACTCAGGTAGAAATCAAAATTAAATCGTGTTATTTTATTTTTTAGCAGAAAGCATGAATTTAAAATTACTTTATTTTTTAAGTAATATAACAAAAACATTAATTTAAAAATAAAAATGGAATTTTATAGTATTTTATTTATGGACTTTTTTGGGTTCTGAAATAACTATACAAATAAAAAAAATTGTCGACAAACAACAGACCAGATGCTCAACAAGGTTGGTTCTAAATATATCTAATTCCTTACCAGTTTCCAATAGCTATCGAGATTCTTCTTAAAATCTTCCACTCTCATCGAATACACAACGTATTCTGGTAAAGCATTCCACTCATTGACGACTCTATTGTAAAAATAATGTTTTCTTACCTCCCTTCTAAAGCATAATTTATTCCATTTCTGATTATGTCCTCTGGTCCGGCTATTTAAGGCGAAACCTAAGCAGTCCATGTCTCCCTTTTTTTATGAAGTTGAATAACTGAATTAAATCACCCTTTGGTCTCCGATTTTCCAGGGAATACATACAATTAGCAAAATTTAACCTAAAAACCTCAAAATAGTTCTCAAAAATGCTCAAAAATATTCATACTTTCAAAACTTTTTACTGACGTCATTTTCATTCAGTATTTGTGAAATTAATCACTGGACGAATAAAAATAACGCACTTTTATTTTAATACATCATATTTCAATATAGGCCCTTTTCAAATTCAAAATGCTTAATATCACAGAGTCACAGAGGGTAATAAAAAAAAATTTCTGAGCATTGCATTTTTATGAAAATTAATTTCTTTATTTTATTTCTCTTAACGCATTTAGGTTTGCCTTGAGAACAATCTGGAGCTTTCTTTGTTCTTCTTCTTTGAAAAACATCTTCTTTTCTCGTATTCCAAAGAAAAACTAAGACTGTTTTTCTTGGAGAATTTTTTACATATTTCGAATCTATTTTAAGATTCTTTTTTTTGTCAATTTTCTTGTAATTTATTGTCGCTTAGGTTCATAATAAATTTGTTACATAAAAGGTTGTGTTTTCTTATTGTCTCTCGTTATATTACTTTGAGTTTATAAGGTGTGTGTTTTCTGTGCTCGTACTTTAAAAGCTCTGCAATTCTGAAAAATGGAAAATGAGTACATATTTATTGAAAAAGAGAATAGATTTGATTAAATTAAAATTAAGGATAAAACAAATCCAAAATTTACATTCAAGGAAAAAAAATTAAAGGTAGATACAATGCAACAGAATAATAAATTGTTTTCTGCAAAATGTATGAAATTAGTTTAATGACTAATGGGAAATTCTATAAAAATGTCAACTTCAATGAAATTTTATTTTTTGTAATTTTTAAAAATTAAGTTTAAAAATATATTCCAAGTTTTCAAATTAGGGTTTAAGAAAGCAGGACTATAAAGCACATGTATTCACTATTTCCCGAATAAGAAGATTGATGCCTAGTGGACAAAAAAGATTTGTTGGCTCTGCAAATTCAGCCAACATTGCAACTAGTTGGAAATCCTCCTCGATACGCGTTTGAAAAACTTTCAATTGAATAAATGTATATAATGTAATATTTGATATCCTGTGAGAATTTTAGATAATAAAAAAATATTAAATTTATTACTTTACACACTTTTAATTTAATATATATTTATGAAACTTTTAGTCCTTCCGTCACGGTCATTATGTCACGACAAATGACAGTTAATAACTTAAACCATAATAGAGGCAGGTTACTCTAAATTATAATTTTACATAGCTTATATATCATTTTTAAATTATGCATTAGTTAAAAACTCATTGTATTGATAATTCCCAGAAAATTTCCATTTTTAAGTATCAGGATGCAGTCGTGGTTACAAAAATGTAATTCCGTCACACAAGAATAAGTTAGCCAAAAATGAAATAATAAAATACTTTTTTAAACAAATTTCAACTTTTTTTATTATCTTTTAGTCATTAACAGTAATACATAATTTGAAAATCCAATTTTCCCTTGAAAATAGCTTCGTGGTAATTGTTTTACTTCAATTCTACAATTCAAAATGTCATTCCTTCGCGCATGGAATTGCCTTAATAATTACACGAATAATGGAACATACATAATTTTTTATAATGTACAGAAATAATTTTTACTATTATAGATTGAAATTAAGATAGATAAATATTAAATGTGTACAGTAGTTCGTGCATAAAAGATTCTATTTCCATTTAATCCCCGTTTTGACGATGCTATATAAAAATAATAATTAAAATAATAATGGCGCCAGATCTATTAGAAAACGTGAAGAAATACATTCAAATGTTTTCGCAGATATCTTATGTATGCAGCTGTTTTCTGGCGATGCAGATTCAAAGATTCTGAAAATAAATAAAACATCATTGGAATTTTGTATGCTTTTAGGTCGTTCCTATTTAATCAGATGATTTTATTTGCGAAAAGGCATGGAAATTAACATTAAGACGCTTCAAATCCTTCAAGCTGCAGATCTTGTCAACATATGGCGATATCGCTTACAGTACTGTTTAACATATTTCATTATCAGTAGTTTTTAACACTGTTGTTGTTACTTATAAAATAAAGAGTAATTAAATAAAAAAATATATATAAAATATTTAAAAAAAAATGGTTTTTGTATAGCAATTAATATTTTGCTAATCTTTGAACTTTCACAATGTATATTTTTTTAATATTCAAAGTGGTTTTCTATAAACAGACCCGAACCCATAAAAAAAAATTAGAATATTCTCTTTGATTTATAGAGTTATATTGATAAAGGGTGATATAGTTCTATGGATGGTTCATAATATGTGTATTGAGAAATTTTCAATTTACACTTCTGCGTTAAATAATGTATATTTGTAATACATATAATAGATTATTTGTTCTAAAAAATTCACATACTTACTATGTTTAGCATAAATTTTACTACACATTAGTTCTTCTATTTTCAGGTTTACGTACGAACAAGTAGGTTTGTAACATAATATGTCACTTAGATCTCCTCCATACAACATTTACGCTCAACAAAAGGCCAAACACAGCATTAAATTCTACATTTACAAGCTAAAGTTAGCTATTTTAATTTACTTTCTTTCAAAAGTTCAATAATTATTCATTATCGTTTGCTACATTTATTTACGTTTCGAAGAATAAATATGTAATATTATTCGCACTTTAATAAATCAAAATATTTCATTTCATCATACAACAGAATAAATCAATGTATGAAATTCAAAACCTTTTTTTAATCATTAATTTTACTAAATATTTATTCTTTGAACTCCAAATTAAATTAGCAAACGATAAAGAGTATTAAGTGAATTTGCAAAGGAAAGTTAAGGAGCAATGAGCAGTTTCAACACTTTTTCAATTAAAAAATCAAAATCAAATAGGAATAAACTGAGCCTCAGGTGTGGATGCACACGTAGATATTAAAAAGGGAATCTAGAGAAAAACAAGAAGTTCTAAAAGAACTAAAATAACCTACTTTCCTGTTACTTAAATACCTTCTAAAATTCTTATCTTGAAATAACTAGGTTTGTTACAGTAAGTGACATCCACAACCGTTTCTACATTAAATGTATATACATTAGAATAAATTTCACTAAACACAGCATCCAGCTATAATTTCAACTTCTCAATCAATTATTTTCATTAATTTTTTATTGCCAATAAAATAAATATTACTTATCGTCCGCATGATTATTTGCAGTTATAAATAAATATTAAATTTTTCGCAAAACAAAAACCAAAAAACTACTTCAAAATTCACTTAAAATAGGAAATGTAAATTAACAAGTAGGTTTGTAACATAATCTGTCACTTAACTCGCTTCCACAGGTAAAGAGGCGCCAAACACAGCATTAATTCTATATTAAACATAGAGATCTTAATAAAAGTATTAGAGTGGAGATCACGTGACCTATCTATGCTAACGACGGGACGAGCCTGAGGGCCGCCATCTTGAATCCGAGACCAACTTTTTCAAGTGGAAATTGCTTAGAAACGAAATTAATTAATTCTAAAATATTAAAAAAATACCATAAAAATACTAGCTGCATTTTGGAATATTTTTGGTGACTTTAAAAGAACTTGAAACGCTTTTCTAGTATTTTTATAATATTTATTTTGTAATTTTAGAATTAAATTTTATTTTTTGCCTAGCATTCTTTTTCTTTTTGTGATGGCGACACTGGCAACTTGCAGCCATCGCCGTCACATAGAAGAAGAATGCGCGAAGTACATACATTTAAGAAACATAACACAGTCAACATACGCTTATTAGTATTGAGAGAATATTTTTCAAATAGCGTTGGACCATTTTTTTTTTCTTTTTACAACAGTCACTAAACAGATTCCAAACTGAAGCTAGTATTTTTATAATATTTTTGTAATTTTTGAATCAAATTTATTTTTTTCTAAGCAATTTCCACTTAAAAAAGTTGGTCTCGGACTCAAGATGGCGGCCCCCAGGCTCGTCCCGTCGTTAGCATAGATCGGTCACGTGATCTCCACTCTAATACTTTTATTAAGATCTCTATGATATTAAGCATTTACCTTCTATTAATTCGGTTAATTTCATTTATTTTATTTCGAAAATTAAATAATTATTACTTCAATCGTTTGCAAAAATTTATATTTCAAAGAATAAATATGTAATAGTTCTCGCTTTTAAATGTAATGAAAACATTGCATACCACTATACAAAGACACTCGAAGTTAAATATATTTGACGTCATTTCAAATTGATAGATGTCGCAAAAATAAATTTATTTTAATTTATTGTCCAAAAGAATTTAAAGTTTATCGCGCGATTGTTGCGATGGCAATGGTGATTTAATTCAAATAAAAACGGCTTCCTATGCTTTTTAAATGAGCATTAAACTTTGCAGTTTTTTAAATAATTGAAGTACTTAGAATTCGAATTATTTTCTGAAATTTTCAATGTATTCTCATTTCGATGCGCTGAATTTTTTGACGTATCTCACTTGTCCGCAGCATTTGTAGGTAAATTCAGCGATTTAAATTACTCGAAATTGAATTACAATGCTAGTTCAATGGGAAATTCGTCAACAAATAGTAGATTTATGTCCGTCCGATCATACAGACAGACGGACAAAAAGTATGAAAGTTGGGTCTCTGAGGTCATAGCTTTCTAACAAAAAAAGAATTTTTAAGATCGAATGGATAGAACCGATTTTGGAAGGGGGGTACGGACAGACAGACGGACGGACATCGGCCGCATGTCAATACCTACTTTTCTATTTTTTTTAATTCTTCGAATTAAAAAAAAAAAGAAAAGTAGGCTAAAAATTGGAATTTCTGAGGGCAGTATAAGTATTAAAGTAGATCTTTCACTTTCCACAGACAGACACACTCTTTAAATGTATTTTTAGATCATTCGGTTAAGTTAGGTTTTGATGGTGATACATTTTTAGCCTACTTTTCTTTTTTTTTAATTCGAAGAATTAAAAAAAAATAGAAAAGTAGGTATTGACATGCGGTCGATGTCCGTCCGTCTGTCCGTACCCCCCTTCCAAAATCGGTTCTATCCATCCGATCTTAAAAATTCTATTTTTGTTAGAAAGCTAAGACCTCAGAGACCCAACTTTCATACTTTTTGTCCGTCTGTATGTACGATCGGACGGACATAAATCTACTATTTGTTGACGAATTTCCCATTGAACTAGCATTGTAATTCAATTTCGAGTCATTTAAATCGCTGAATTTACCTACAAATGCTGCGGACAAGTGAGATACGTCAAAAAATTCAGCGCATCGAAATGAGAATACATTGAAAATTTCAGAAAAGAATTCGAATTCTAAGTACGTCAATTATTTAAAAAACTGCAAAGTTTAAAGCTCTTTAAAAGGCATAGGAAGCCATTTTTATTAGAATTAAATCACCATTGCCATTGCAACAATCGCGCGAGAAACTTTCAATTCTTTTGGACAATAAATTAAAATAAATTTATTTTTGCGACATCTATCAATTTGAAATGACGTCAAATATATTTAACTTCGAGTGCCGTAATATAGTGGCATGCAACGTTTTCATTCTATTTAAAAGCGAGAACTATTACATATTTATTCTTTGAAATATAAATTTTTGCAAACGATTTAAGTAATAATTATTTAATTTTCGAAATAAAATAAATGAAATTAGCCGAATTTATAGAAGGTAAATTTTTAATATAGAATTATTGCTGTGTTTGGCGCCTTTTTACCTGTGGAAGCGGGTTAAGTGACAGATTCTGTTACAAACCTACTTGTTAATTTACATTTCCTATTTTAAGTGAATTTTGAAGTAGTTTTTTGGTTTTTGTTTTGCGAAAAATTTATTATTTATTTATAACTGCAAATAATCATGCGGACGATAAGTAATATTTATTTTATTGGCGATAAAAAATTAATGAAAATAATTTATTGGGAAGTTGAAATTATAGCTGGATGCTGTGTTTAGTGAAATTTATTCTAATTTATATAAATTTAATGTAAAAACGGTTGTGGATGTCACTTACTGTAACGAACCTAGTTATTTCAAGATAAGAATTTTAGAAGATATTTAAGTAACAGGAAAGTAGGCTATTTTAGTTCTTTTAGAACTTCTTGTTTTTTTGTATGTTGATATAAAATTTTTGCTTGAATGAAATGTCTGTGCGAGGAATATCATACATTTATTGTTCGAAATAGTCTTTATCGTTTGCAAATATTTTGAAGTTCGAAGAAAAGTGATGTAATTTGTTTTGTTATAAAAATTGAAGCGAAATTCACGATAAAACCATTTAACTTTGCATTACTTTGAAAAAAAAATGAATCGATTTTTATGGGGTAAAACATTTTCTGAAGCTATTTAAATAAACGTAACTTTTAGTCGCCAAATTTGCTCATTTTCACTAGCTTCCTTTTGCAAATTCGTTAAATATTCTTTATCGTTTGCTAAATTAATTTTCAGTTCAAAGAATAAATAGTTAGTAACAATAATAATTAAAAGATGAAGTTTTGAAGGTGATATATTGATTTATTGTTTTTAAGTTAAAATGAAATGTGTTACTTCTATTAATGTTCGAGGAATATTACTTATTTATTCTTCCAAACGTAAATAAATTTTACAAACGATAATGAATACTCATTGAATTTTTGAACGACAGTAAATTAAAATAACTTAATTTAGCTTGTAAATGTAGATTTTGATGAAACTGTTGTTTGGAAGAGTTATAAGTAACAGATTATGTTACAAGCCTACTTGTTCTAATGCATAAAACTGAATAATGAAAGAAACCCTTTTAAGCACAGCATAAGTAAGAAATATTATTTTAGGGTATTTGTTTGGACTTTCTCAAGTTTTTTTTATTGTTATTCAAAGAGAAAAGTGTAAAAGATTTGTTTTAGCATTCCCTGGGTTCCAAATTAATTTATTTTTATAAATTCCTTCAATTTATAACTATTATGCATGTGAGAAAATACATTCTTCCTCCGTAAAGCAGTAAAAAGTAACAGAACGACTGAAATTTATTGTCAGCAAAAAAAATGGTGTCATTTACGATTTTCAGACCACTTCTTAACGTTTTTACTTTATATCTTATTAAGAAACGTTATCTTTAAAATAATAATAAAGGATTGTCTGAAAGTTCCTCTTCAAAATTCATTTCCATTATTAAAAATTAATATTTACATACCTGTTAGGGTCAACATGGAATCCAAAGACATATTTTTTTCATAATTAATTATTGGTTTTAGTAAGAAAATTGAAAAGTAATACCAGCCTCATGTTACTTCCTTTCCATCATATTGCTACATCTGAATTTCATTATCACTAACCCAATAGAAATAGTAAATTGTGAAACATAAAAATGCATTGCACGTGTAATGAGATATATCACTTTTGTCATTAGTCCCCCTCCCTCCCCATTTAATTTCCATGCTAAGATAACAATAAATTTCTGTTTTCATGTTATCCCAAACTTTATCATCGACATATCGCACCTGCATCAACACATGGAATATAATATATGCAACTTGTTGAATTATGGAAGTGCTTTCTGGCTTAGTCATCTCGTGGAAAGTTCTAGACACACGTCTTTGCTTTGTTCGACAGAACAGGTGCTCAAACCCTGGCACAAGATGGCGAAAGTCGACAACGACTGTGAATCTGCAGAAACTACCTTCCATGGAAAATTATTCTTGTAGACTAAGGTTTTAATGGCTGATGAACGACAGAAAATAAATATAGAATGTAGACTGCAAGCAATAAAATGAGGAATGGAAGTGATGTGTGAATCATCCTTTGTTCTGACTAAAATTTTTATTGACTGCGACATTTTTTTGCCTTGAAAATGTCGTAGCCTTGTCTAATAAAGTGTAACTAATAAAGTTAGTATTCAGAAATTGTTATTAATTGAAATTGCTTAGTGTAGAGTGAACTATAAACTGCTAATTCTCCAATACAGAGGTTGAACAAAGAAATATATAACCACTTAATAAACATTTTCTTATTCAAAAACTCTTCCAAAACTTTAATAGTCTCTTATAATCTTATAAGCTATTTACCATATGCTATAACTCACAGTGGGCTTGATAAAATAAAAATATATGATGGAGTATTTATTTAAAATTAGGAGTAGATAATCAAGAATCAAGAAACTAAAACAATATTTGATATTTTCCTTGAAAAATGAAGGAAATTATTTTGCGGATTTTTGGAACAATTAATCCATCTAATATTGATGTGCAATTTTGGAATCCTAGCTGTTAGGTTTAAGGGGTCATAGGACTCTTAAAAATGTGCAAAGAAGGAACTACAAAGTTTAGTTTGATCTTTCATGTAATTTTTTAACTACTCTATATATAAGTATAATTTTTTTATATGTAATTCTACAAGATTTATTTAATATAAAACAAATTTTAAAATGTATGAAACTTTAGCCAAAGCTAAAATAAATGATATTAAACATAATGCTATTTGAACACATTGTGATTAGGCTTGCGCGGCAAATTTTGAGGTCAAAATTGAAGACATGACCAAGAAAATGACTTTTTATTGTACAAATATGTACAAACAAAGACTTATACCTAAATTCTCAGCTCATTTTTTATTAGAAATTATTTTAAGAACTTTTTTCTAAAAAAATTAATAAAAATTTCAAAATTTTGATTTAAATTTTTTTTAAAAATAATTTCAAATTAAAATGGAGCTGAGAATTTAGGTATAAGTCTTTGTTTGTACATATTTGTACAATATAAAGTCATTTTCCTGGTCATGTCTTCAATTTTGACCTCAAAATTTTCCGCGCAAGCCTAATCACAATGTGTTCAAATAGCATTATGTTTAATATAATTTATTTTATCTTTGGCTTAAGTTTCATAAATTTTAAAATTTGTTTTATATTAAATAAATCTTGTAGAATTACATATAAAAAAATTATACTCATATATAGAGTAGTTAAAAAATTACATGAAAGATTAAACTAAACTTTGTAGTTCCTTCTTTGCACATTTTTAAGAGTCCTATGACCCCTTAAAGAGGCGAGTTTGGGTTTGGTTTGAATTATCGTCGCACTAGAGCTACACGAGGGCTATTGGCGACGGGCGTCGTATTTTAGAACCACAGTCAGGTGACCGTTAAAGAGGTGAGAAAATTATAAAAAATACACAATTCTTGAATGTTCTATTGCTCATCGGTAACAATAACACGAGACATTTCTAAAATGTTACGAAAATTTTAGATACTCCAGTTTGAATCAATTAGGTTTTAAGAAAAAAAAGTCAGTGTTGGTCTAGCTCTAGTACGCCACACCAATATACGCTCATTAAAATATTTTTTTAAAAAAAACTATAGCATGTATCACATTCCTTATTTGTTACATCAAAGTTTAAATTTGATAGTAAAATATTTATACAAAATTTATTTTAACAGTTTTTAAAGGCATATCATTGTTCTTTTTATTCTACCAAATAATCATGTGACTTAATTATAATTTCTTATTTAATAAATAATTAGCAAGTACTTTATTGTAATAATAGGAATAAAATATTTGAGTTATTATTAAAAAGTTAATGAAAGTAAGTTTATGTAAATTTATGCTTAACAGTATTAAATATACGTTTGAAACTTATTAAATAAAAAATGAAGTTGATATTTTGTTATCGCTGTTATCAACTAGGTTGAAGGCTATTTATTTCTTATCCTTAATCCATTCACGACGTCTATGTGAACGCCATTAACACCTTCATTGGAATAAAAACTTTGAATTTAACATTCTTAAATTATATTATGTAAATTCATGCTTAACAGTATTTAATATATGTTTAAAACTTGTTGAACAAATATCTGAAATGAAGTTGATATTTCGTAATCGCTGTTATTAGTTAAGTTGAAGGCAATTTATTTCTTATCCTTAATCCATTCACGACGACTTTGTGAACGCCATTAACACCTCCGTTGCCGAATAAAAACGTTGACTTTAATTTTTTTAATTAGTTTCTTTTTTAATTTATTTTATCCTACATAAATTGTCCAGTTCTTCATTTCTTTTATATTTTGATTACTAACATAAAGTTAACAGAAATATAACTTTTGCAAGGCAAACTTTCTTATAAACCGTCGTTAATGAGTAAACATAAAAAATATTTCTGTGTGTACATAAGCAATTATATATTTAAAATATTGAGCACATTGGTTTACACCATTTTTTATGTCGTTGCATTCATACTCAAAATGCGCTAAACATTATTAACATAATTGCATCATCTCTTGAAACAATGATTCACTGGGAACGTCACCAAATTCCGATCTTACCAACGTACGTTAACGCCCCCAACTACTATCGAATGCAGCGTATTTGAAATTTTTCACAACTAAATGTTTAATAATTTGGCACAGAGGCGCCTCCTTGGACCCCTGAACAAACTTTATTACCATATTAGGGCGAACACATAATCTGTACAAATATAAATCCTTGCGAAATAAGAACAAGCAAAAACATTCCATGTCACGAAATTCCAGACCACGTGTTCGGATTTTTTTTTTCTTGTCGGATTTTTTCCTGGATTAATGAGTATATAAAACATAGGTGAGATTTTTGATACATCACACCGCTCTCTGGTCTATCCAAGCAACACTTCTTCTTGAACTTCGAGTTGTCCCAACTTACCTCCTCAAAATGAAATTGTTAGCCTACATATTTTGCGTCCTCATTTCCCTCATGGCACTCATGGCACCATATGGTAAGAATATTTTTACTTCCTTATTTTTAAACAATGATCGTTGATCTAGTTACTTTTGGTATGGACAATCGCTAGTATTGTCACCTAAGGCACCGATCCGGCGGCCTTGTGGTTAAGACATTGGCATTTGGAGCTGCCGGGTCCGAGTTCGAATCCCGATGAGGCATGGATGTTTGTGTTTGTCGAGTATATGCGGAGTACGTGCTCGTTAAATCTTTTGGGTTCGAAAGTCCTGTGGGCGGTCATTGCGCAGTTTCCCATTGGTACAGGTCCCTCCCCTTCAGGGACATGTCTAAATTGTGGAGGTGGCGACAGATGGCAGCATCTGTCGTTTGTGTATGTGTGTGTCTTGTGTTGTCTTTCTTGACGATGGTTTATAAGCGGGTCCTTGCGACCAAGCACACAAGCCTGAAAATATATGTTTTCCAACCAACCAACTAAGGCACAATGACTTCAGAAACGCAGATTTTCTCAGCCACCACTGGCTGTTAAAAAGCCGGCCTTTGGAATGCCAAAATTAGATTCTGAGAGACTTTAGATCTAATTTATCCATACAAAAAAGAAAGTTTATTTTTCTACTGAAATGAAATAGTTTGATATTCTGTTTGTTAAAAATGTAAAATTGCATGCTTTTTTCTAAAATATTCTAAGAAATACATGATAATTATTTTTTTTCTTTAACAAGCAAAATAGATATTGCTTCCAGCATTAATTTTCATATGTTTAGCATGCCCCTTTCTTAATCTAGACACATGGCAGTCTGTTCCATTCTAACTATATTCAGTAAAACTAGGTATTGAAATTATTCTGGAAGTTATTTGATCATATTAATAAGGGATGGATCCACATTAATGTATTAATATTCATTGTTGTATCCAAGTTAAGTAAATTTGTCGATGTGTTTATGAAATTCACAGATTAAATTTTGATTGGTTTATATCTCATGAAAAAATTAAATAATTCATTTATCATATTAACATTTTTATATTTTTATCATCGATTATTTTTTCACATTTTAATGTATAAACAGTGATATTTTCATCATCATATGTTTTTATATAAAGTTTAATATAATTTACGTTAGCCTCCAAACTTAATTTCTTTATTTTTTTTTATTTTAGCTGGAGTCCTCTGTGGTGACGATGACAGTAAGTTGTTTAAGCGTTAAAGCGTTAATAAAAATATAATAATAACAATAATAATATAATAATAATAACAATAATAATATTAATGATGATGATGATGATGATAATAATAATAATAATAATTTTGTTTAAGCATTAATAATAAGTTGTTTAAGCTCTAATAAGTTTGGAGTTTTCAAGCAAAATAATTTAGAGAAATTAATACAGTAAAAATCAATAACATGTAAAATCATCAATCATTTTACACAGAGAAATTTGAGTATTGAAAACAATTTTCAGCTTATTTCACTATTTCAAAACTTTCACACTTGAAAATTGGTTCAGTTACTCAACGTATATGTGTTTACGTTGAATACGTTTCTGACAACGAAACACGAAATAATCCAAAATTTTAGAAGTGTAAAATTTCACGAAAGTATCTACGAAAAAAAGTAATCACACTTGTTTATACTTATACCTTGTAACTTACATTTTGATTCTTTTAGAAAATAAATAATTGATAAACAAATCTATTTTATAAAAAGAATTGAATTTTTATTAAGATACAAAATGTTAGAGTTTTAAAACAAAATCATTTAAATTTTATTCGAAAAAAATTAAATTTTCCAATTGAAATTGTGTTACGTATTTTGAAACATATATATTTTCTAAAATTGCATTTTTTATTTAAAAATAATAATAATGTTCTTTTTAATGAATTGCATAATAGATATACTGATATTTAAATTATTGTAAAATTTTGTTTAAATTATTGTGCAATAATAATTTTAAAAAATTAAATTCCAACAGCCACAACTGCTCCTGATGCCACAGGTGCTGGTAAGTTAGATAAAATTTTCAAATATTTTGGACCGATATTGCATAAAAATATTGTTAGTAAAATTTACTTTGAACGAATATGTTTCAGGAAATGACAAAGTTATATTTAACTTAGAATTTCCACAGTGCACTAAAATCAATACTAACATACAATTAAATACTTAAGGTATCCGCCAGCATACATAGTCGAATTTTGTTTTTAAAAAAAGTTTATATAGATTTTCAGCTCATTTATAAATAAACTCTAGGGGAGAAAGGGGTATCGAGACAAATTTTTATTAACCTCTGTATTTCGGCAAAAATCATGTTTTAAAATAAAAATTTATAAAAAAATATTTTTTTCAAAAATTACCTTCAAACTAAATAGCTGCTCTTAAGTTGTAAAAGTTAACCCTCTAATGCATACTGTTACCGTTTGGTAACAAGTTACATAATCCACTTTATTCTATTAAAGTAGACCTCCCTCTCAACAAATTTGTGTTTTTTCATCTATTACATTCCATTTTGAAGTTTAAGTTGATAATAACCCTCATATATGACAGTAGTAAAAGTGTATTCAAAATTAAAGAGTGAGGTTATTAACTGTTGCGAAATTACGTTTTTGGCAGTATTCAAAGTATAATAATATTAATACTAAATTACAAATACATTGTTTTGAAAAATTAATTGTAGTTAAAGCGGGTTATGGATTAAATATGGAAAAAAATTAAAAAATTGAACTTATTTAAATTCTAATGCAGTTAAGTTTTTTCAGTATTTTTCCCATAATGTATGAGTAATGTAGTAATATATGTAATTCATGCTTTAGAGGGTTAATTTTGTAAAAAATGTTTTTTTTTCTTACAATTTTTTTTTCCAAGAAATATCTTGTTTTATGGTCAAAAATTGATGTTTTGACATAGGTGGACACCTTAATCAGATTTATTTTTTGTGCCTAAATTAGTTTTCTCTAACTAAAACCTACAAGATTATGTAAAACTTGAAATCAAAAAATATTAATAAAACTTATACTATTTCTTACTAAGACTACGTAAATTTATATAATAAATAAAATTCTGCTACATACTAAACATTATTTATTCGATTACTTCAAGCACAAAAATTAAATACTATTATTAATCTATTAAGAACAAGAAAAATTACATCAACAAAAACAATGCAAATAAAGTTACATACTCGAAAATACGAGTATAAACTTTATATTAGGTTAAAATTTGGAGTTTTATTTAAATGAAATATCTTTAAAAGAAAATATATCAACTATTTTTAAATGTTACCACATAAACTGTAGAAATGCGATAACGGAGTAGCGCGATAAATACGGTAAAGTAACACATAAAAAAGTTTTATTCAAAAAATTTGTAATTATATTTTGAAAGTAGCTAATTTAGCTAGCAAACGTACATAATAATTTGAATTATTTTGCCCAAAACGTTTTGGGCGTCTTTAAATGTTCAAAGATGTAATTCTAAAAGTTTAGTTTAGCTGTATTATCAATAATTTAGATACTTAAAGTGTTATTTTATTCTTTTATTTAGACGGCAGTAAGTATTTCAACTATATTTTCATAATTCCGATACTGAATTATATCTCATTAGTTTAAATGGTTCAAATATGTTTATCAAAAATTTTTGGCTTTAATTTAAAATTATGTTTAACTAATAAAATGAAATCAGTTTATATGGTTTTATTGACATAGAAAAAATTGTGATTTGTTAGCTTCCATTAAAAATTATTGCAAACGTTAATTTTTAAGAGAAAAAATTTAATGAAACATCATGGTATAATAAATAATTAAAATTAAATAATGTTCAAAATAATCAGAAATTTAATCAGAAACAAATTTTAATCTGCAATTATTAACAAGTACCTGTAAATATATTAATTCAAATAACAATACCTTTGAATTTGAATGGGTAAATATGTCATAATGTGATTGCAAAGTGTGTGAATGATCACTGAATGCTATAATTCAGTGTTATAGTCAGCAACTACAGGGTGAGGCAAACAAAAGTGGCCCCGGTCTAGAGATAAGAATACGACAGAATTGTTGCCCAGCCTAAAACCAATACAAAAACAGGTTTTCTAACTGAAGCTATTAATCGCTTCAATATTAAGCCCTAACAAACGCTTGGCGACTTATTTGTCGGCAACTACGCTACGTTTTTAGAAGCTAGTTGAAATGAATGATAAACAAGATTTGTAGAGCTGATTAAGAAAAGTTCCCACTAGTGATTATTTGATTGTTTCGGTCGTTATTTATCCTAGAGAATCGGACCTTTTTATTTTTATTAATACAAAACATTGTAAATTGATTGCAAAACTTTGCATTATGGGACGTCTTCATACAATGCGAACTTGCCTCTAGTCTATAAGTAGCTCTAATGTGAAATTAATCCGATCCAACCAATGCAAAAACAGGTTTCAGGCGGCTTCAAGAGTTTTTTTTCGCCAAGCATTTCAACGCATTCCTATCTCTAGACCTGGGCCACTTTTGCTTGCCTCACCCTGTATTTGAGATGCTAAGAAGTGAAAGACAGACTGTACTAATTGCTATGTTTTTATTTACTTAGCTGGCACCACAGCCGCTGGAGGCTCAACAGACGCCGGTGAGTATATGAAATTCCTTTTTTTTTTAAATATATTTTATTTTATCTTTTAATTATTGTCACAGTTTTCAATAAGGTCACACCACACAAAAAAAAAAGTATTAGCACATTTTTGTTGAGTGAACAATTGGTGTCAATCTTGACTTAGATTGCTTTTGGACAAATATCCTCATATTTCCTTTGTGTTCTTTTAATCCTTTGCTTCTAGCCAGTTGTGAAGCAACATAGTCTATGATAATGCATAGTATTCGTATCAGAATCGAAAATTCTTATATTAATTACTTAAAACTTACTTAGGTGTTCCCACTTTAACGGTGTGCATTACACTTAAAAAAAATTCTCGTCAAATTTATGGTTTTAAACTGGCAGCTGAGTTGCCTGAGGAAAAAAAATGTAAACAATACGTAGGATTTCTGTAGTAAATACGTTTAATTCAAATTAAACTACAGTTTTGTCTATTTTTAAAATTGAGAAAAAGTTTAGCATCAGACGCCATTCGAAACTGAAATCTTTATATCATTCGCTGCGCATCATGTCTTAATTGCGAATGAGACCGATCGACCTCGAGTCTCCAAACCAAAGTGTCCCGCGAAGAAATATTTTCTAAGACACATTTCTCCGGCTGTATTGAATATTTTTACAAACAATTCTTTTCATATGATAAATATAGTAAACTAACATGTCTCCATAATCTCACTTTTAGAAACTGTCTCGAATATATATATTTTTCAATAAATAATTTTACCCAAAAAATATTCGAACCGCACTCTTAAAAGAAAAGAGTGAAATCCACTCCTATAGGAGAAGTGCATTTTCGACACTGGAAAGGAAACTCAGACTGAGTTAAAATCACTCGTTTGAAGTGATCCTGTCGGAGGTTTAACAACGCAAAAGAGTGAAATCCACTCGAATAAGGAAAGTGCATTTCCGACACCGAAAGGAGTGAAAATTAACTCAGACTGAGTTAAAATCACTCGTTTGTTTTAAGAGTGCACCAAGTTCAAAAATTGAGATTATAGAAACCTGTACTTCACCTGCATTTATCATATTAAAAAACTATGTATGAAAAATATTCAATGCAGCCGGAGTAATGTGGGTTAGAAAATAATCTTTTTCTTTGGATTAACACAGCGGCACTTTGGTTTTTAGACCCGCTATCAATAGGGCTCATTTTCCTTAAAATCATTATAACAACTATAGGCGCGTTTACATGAGCCATTGAATCCATGGAATAAAGAGCAAACTCCGAAATTTTTCCCTCTTGGGGATTTTCTCCCAGGCAGAACCGGAATTGCAGGGTTCATTGGGGGGTTTGGCAAACCCTTCAATGAAGAAGGGTTTGATGTTTCATTCCATGGATTAAGCCACAGACTATCATTTTGATTAGAAATCCTGCTTGACCACTTTTTCCCCTAATGGAGGGTTAGGCATTTCATGGATTCGATGGCTCGTGTAAACGTGCCTAATAAAAGTCCCAAACCGAAGGACAAATACCAACTCCTTGCCAACCTAAGTTGATAAATAGAAATATGCTATGGAAAAGATCCTTCCACGGATGTAAAGAGTTCTTAAATTATTTGTGAATCCAACCAGAAAACATGTTTAAAATATTAATTTAATTTAAGGTCTAACAGATTTGAATATAATTTGAGAAAATTTGACAATTTTATCAGAATAAAAAGTGTATTTTGGTTAAATTGTACTAAGATCATTTTGTATGTAAATATTACCTTACAAGAAATTCCAAGTAACGGACCAATCGCGCTTTTCCCTCTGCCTTTTTCCTCCTTGTTTTTACCCAAGTTAGGTTGGCACGGAGTGTACTACTTCTACTATGGAAGATATCTAAACAATCGTATTCGGTGCAACAAGTTAAATATTACATATATCTTTCTTTTTTATTTGGAATGGCTATTTTGAAACTTCCTTCTATCAAAAATGCAAAACTAAACAATACCTAAGTTTCTCATTCAATAATCCTTTTCCCTTAAAAACATTTCTTTTTCGCAACCATTTAAATATCTTTTTCTTAATAATCATACAGAATTATTTCACATAAATAATCTTTTCCTTTTAAATTATACTAACAGTTGGTGTTTGACTAAAAGGGATCTGTGTATTGCTATGTCCACACTGCGACAATAAAAATGACAAGAAATTGCGCGCTCATGGAAATGTATATGCAATTTGGTCCATTCGAGGTAGATGCGCGCGCATGCCTGACCAATTCGCATAGGCATTTCCATGCGCGCGCAATGTCTTCTCATTTTTATTGTTGCAGTGTGGGCATAGCATATAAATACTAAACATAAATGCATGCTTAAATACTGACTGTTTCAATTGTGTTTTTAATGTTTACAATTTAATTTACAGTTAGCGGCGCAAGTAAGTAAATGGATCTTTGTATATAAAAATTCGATATTTATCGAACTAAAATAAATTTTCTTTGTGGGTTGAACTAAACTTTTTTTTGTTAAAATATATTCAAATGAAGTGAATAGCTATATCAAAATACTTATTATAATCTTATTTATTATTATGAACAACTTTAACGATTCAAGATAAGTTTTCAATTAAATATTCTATGGCACTTTATATAATAGCAAATATTCGATGTCAAGATTAACATTTATAGCTTTCAAATAATGAAAAACTTATTGATTCTATTACTTTAATAGCTATGGATTCATTTTTAAGTACTAATGCATGTACATGATAAGCAAAACTAAGATAAGCAACTTTCTTTAAAAAATAGATTTTAAAGATTTCAAAATAGAAAAAGTAATTAATAGTTGATTTAAATATTCTGCCCTTAAAAATGATGAAATAAATTTATTTTTAACACTCCATAACTAAAAATTCATATAGCACGTTATTTTTTTTATTATAAGTTTCATTAATACAAGTAAAGTTTTCTTTAGAATGTTCGACATTGAAAACTATTTAATAATAATTTATAACTTAGTCATAATTACTCATTTTCATAATGATTTCTGTTTTTATTTGCAGCTGATGCATAAAGTAAGTATAAATTTCTCAATTCAAATCAAAATTTACAGTTTAATTTAAATAATTTCAATTTTCAATATTAATTTTAACTAAATTTGTACAACATTTAAAACTAAAATTTCAGAGTGGCTAACTCTTGCTCTTTGACCTATTAAGCCAATAACATTTAACAGTGTACTTGATCATCGTGTTTTATACGATATTATTTTAACGGATTTTAACGGAATTAAAAAATCCCTCTTTTCAAATCAATAATCACCATAAACAAACACATTTTGCATAAGTTTACTTTTAAGCGTGCTAGTGCTTGAAAATACTTTACGTACTCTAAAAGGTACTTTTGCATTCTTGTGCTTGAATGTACTTTTAACACTGTATTTTTAAATGTACTATTATGCACTAGAGGTTAAGAGTCCTTTCACACGCAACTTTTAGGTGCAGCAATGCTGTTTACAAGCCTTAAAATACTTTTTGTACGTAATTATAAAAAATGCAGTATGAAATGCTTGCAAAGTTAACATTTTTGCCTGTAGATTAAATAACTTTTGACTAGTGCATAGCTGTTTTTTTTTGTCTAATAAACATAATTTCCCCATTGTTTTAAAAGAGAGATTGTCCGTCAAATAGAGCTAATGCATTAGTTTTTTAATCACAACTGCCGCTGAAGTATTGCTTTGCCATGTTAGCCCTTTTACCTAGGTATGGGAATCAACATAACATCTAAATTAAACAAATTTAAAACGAAAATTTTATCTATAGTAATTTAATTATACATTAATGAAGTTTTCAAATGCATAAAAATATACAGCAGATGGCTACGCAATTTTAAAACTTAATCAATTAAAAATTAAAAAACCGGATGTCATTTTTTTTTAAATATTTAAAATTGATGTTATGATCATTTCCATACCTGGTTAAAATGGGATAACATGACAAAGCAGTACTTTTGCAAAAGTTGTGATTTCATAACTAATGCATTATCTGGATTGGGCTGACAGTCCCCCCTCTTAACCCTCTAATGCATGCTGTTGCCGTTTGGCAACAAGTAACATTATCAACTTTATTCTGAAAAAGCAGTTCTCCCTCTCGACAAATTTGTGTCTCTTTCATCTATTACATTCCATTTTGAAGTTTTAGTAACTAATAATCCTCATAGATGACAGTAGTAAAAGTGTATTTAAAATTAAAGAGTGAGGTTATTAACTGTTGTGAAATTCCTTTTTCGGCTGTATTCAAAGTACGATAATATCAGTACTAAATACAGATAAATTGTTTTGAAAAATATAATTATAGTTAAAGAGGGTTATTTTGAAATATATTTAGCAGTTTTCTAGTAATTATTATCAAAATAGGAATTTTGTGGTTGCTTTTTCTCATATGGAAAGAAAATTAAAAATTGAAATTATTTAAATCCCAATGCAGTTAAATTATTTTCAGTATTTTTCCCATAATGTATGAGTATTAAAGATACATATGTAAGAAAAAAAATCATGCATTAGAGGGTTAGAATTGCACATTTATCACATACATGTTTGTTTTTCTTTTCCAGAAACTTCTTAGTTGTTTGGAAAGATGCGTTTTATTTCCGAAGCCTTGGTTTCTTTGGTGGGCAAGATCTGGTGGCGTTGATTCTTACCGAGCAAATGAATATTTTGCGAGGTAGCGGGGAGAATTCATGTACTATTTAAATCTAGCAAAATTTGTTTCCTGTAAAATAAATCTCATTTCCTTTCAAATGCACCTTGTCTCCTGGTCATATCTGTGTTGTTATACATTTCCGAAATAAATTAATTTTTAACATCTAAATGGCTGTTCTGTGTGTTTAACCCTTTTACTCCCAATGATTTATTTTGAATAATCAAACTTGCGATTTTTTTTCTCACTAAGTAAAACTCGCACTTTGTTCATATAGATTTTATTAAATTCTCCGTATATTTTTCTATGAAGTTATATTTAATTTTTTATTGTTAAATGGAAGAATTTTGTTTTTTGAATTTCTAAATAATGTTTGTCGTAGTTAAATGAAAGTATGAAAAGCATGGCAAAAATAAATTTCATTCCGAAACAATTTTATTAAATAAATAAACCATAAATTATTCATGCTTGCATTTTTAAATGTTTAACAATTGAATTAATATTATTTTTAACAAATTAAATTACGAAAAATTATTGCTATTAATTATTCAAAATATATGATTCTAAATTCTCTCCCCTTCAATTTAAGTCAAAAACATTAAGATTTTTCCACTGCTTTTCATCATTTCATTCTGGATGCAGAATGAGTGTATTTCGCAAATTTTAAATTTTTACAATAAAAAAAAGTTGGGACTGGAAGGGTTAAGAAAAGTTCTCTAAAGATTTATTGCTAATAGTTCACATTTATTGCTAATAGTTTCTCTCTTCGAATTCAGTCTGGCGGCTGGAAGTTATACTTAATTTTACTTAAGTTCATTAAAAACAGATAATCATGGAGTTGACACATTTTATTAAAGATAATCAAACTGAATATTTTTTCTTTGTAATTATATAAACGTACATATTAATTTAAAAAAACCAAAGGAAGCTTTTACAAAATAATTTCCGAAATTTAATACTACTATATTCATAGTAACAGCACACTTAGTTGACATTTCAGAACTTTGGATATGATATAAATAATTATGAAATTATTACTTAGCGTTCTGTTTCAAACGTTGCATCGAAATACTCCGAAGGATTTTTTTAAAATTTAATTTAAGTTTAATGAAGTACAAGAACAAGGTTTCTTTAACTTGTCGTGGCAAAAACTGACCCATATTTTATAAAGTAGCATGATCCCTTAGCCATGAATTACATACATGTTTAAGTAATGGCAATACAAATTATATCTACAAATAAAAATAATAAAGTATATATTGCTCAATTAATCGATTCGATAAATGTAGTGAAAAATAAACACGTTGCTGAAATTTGTAAAACATATTTTGTATGACCAGTTAAAACTGTTTTTTGTAAAACGTGAAAATTGGAAAGATATGATTTTCTGAACACTATAAATAACGTAGCCTATTATCTTTTTTGATGATTTATCAACTCTCTATAGGCGCTGCTACTAGATTTCAAATATTTGTCCCAAATCTTAGCTTGCGGTACTCAATACTATGCGATAATAAAAATAACAAACTCTAAAATAAACTACAAAGAGAATTTTTAAAGGAAAACTTATTGGCTTTTGTGTCGAAATGAAAGGTACTCCTTAAAATCCTTTAGTCAAACCATTTCTGTTTATAACTTCGCTTTTAAAGAAGACAACCTTACTTTCATTGTATCTGTCAAATGACATTACAACATTTTTTTTCACAAACAATATCTACATTTTTAGTCCTTTTTAGTTTTTTTAAAACGTGCAATGAAATAATTTAGGGATGCGTCTCTGAAGCATCATTAACCCGCCCGTCTTCCAGGGTGAGGCAAACAAAACCGGCCCCGAGGTGTAGATAAGAATACGACAGAAATGTTGCCAAGTCTAAAACCAATACAAAAACAGGTTTGCTTACTGAAGCTATTGATCGCCCAAATTAAGCCCAATTAAGCCCAAACAAACGCTTGGCGACTTATTTGCCGGCAACTACGCTACGCTTTTCGAAGCTAGTTGAAATGGAATATAAACATGGTTAGTAGAGCTGATCAAGATTTAGTGATTATTTGATTGTTTTGATTTATCCTAGAGAATCGGGCCTTTTTGTTTCTAGTAATACAAAACATTCTAAATTGATTGCAAGACACAAAATTTGCATTATGGGAATGTCTTCATACAATATGAATAAAATCTGAACTCGCCACTAGTCTATGAGTAGCTCTAATGTGAAGCGAATCCGATCCAACCAATACAAAAACAGGTTTCAGGCGGCTTCAAGAGTTTTTCTCGCCAAGCATTTCAAAGTATTCCCATCTCTAGATCGGGGCCGGTTTTGTTTGCCTCACCTACCATTCTTAGTCCTCAAGAAATGCTATTTTTTGTGTTACATTCAAAATTAGAAGATATTCAGTGCGATAGCTATCGATAGCTGAGCAATTCTGCGATGGCTGAGTTTTATGGAGGAAAAAAAAGCTGAAATCCTTTGTCTAATCCGAATGGGAAAAAATATATCTCTGTGTTAATCCGATGAATAAAAAATATTTGTCTAAGTCATATTACTCAAGCTGTATTTAATAATATTATAATTTTTTTTTAATATTATAAATGTTAGCTGGTTTACAGGGCTCGATAATTCTACATTTGAAATAGGTACGAACATTTTTTTTAAATTTTCAATAAATTATTTTACTACAAAATATTTGAACCCATTTAAAAAAAAGTGTGATAATAGAGCATTGTAAGCCAGCTACATTTATCGTATAAAATATACCGTTTGTAAATATATTCAATGCAGCCGGAGTAATTTGGCTAAGAAAAAATGTTGTTTCTTATTGGATTAACATGGAGAGAAGACTTCGGTTTGAGGAGCCGGCTACTGCTGGACCACGGGTCTCCAAACTTGAGTTTGCCTCAGTGTTAATCCAATTTCAAAGAAAAAAAACTATTTTCTCCGTCGCATTTCTCCGGCTGTATTGAATATTTTTACAAATGTTTTTTTTGAAATAATAAATGTACAGTAGTGGCCAAAAGTGTGGACACATTTTGAAATATTCACGTGTTTCAACTGTTAATTGTGTTCTTGCATCTATTAACTTTCACTTAAATACAAACATTTAAGTATTAAATTGAAGGTAATTTAATGTAGAATTTCACTATAAAAACAGAATTAAAGTATCTTTATAACAAATAAAGTTATGCTCATTTTAGTTGAACAAGCAAGCACAATCAATGGATTCTCTTATGCTGAAATTGCAATACAAGTTGGTGGTTTAATGACTTGCAAAACTAAGACAGATCATACTATTAGTTGCATAACTTATTCGTAAAACATATATTGTAATACAGTATTTATTTTTAATTTTACATGAAATTACTTTGATGATGGTGTGTCCATGGATATAGATTATATGGGACAAAAGGTCTCGTAGACGGCTTCAGCGATCTGCACACAGTGGTCCTCATAAAGATTAAATTCCTTTAATTTGATATACAATTGTTTAATTTGATATACAATTAATATATTATGTAATCGCACAAAGTTGAAAATTTCAAAATGTGTCCACACTTTTGGCCACCACTGTAGATAACTTACAGGCTTCTATTTTACCAATTTTCTGAAATTGCTTCGAATATTTTGTGTAAAATTATTTACTGAAAATTTTTAAAAAATATTTGAACCAATTTGAAAAAGTGAGAAGGTCGAGACCTGTAAGTCAGCTACATTTATCACATTAAAAAGTTCAATTTAGCCGGAGAAATGTGGCAGAGGGATTATTTATTCTCCAAAGGATTAACACTGATGCACTTTACTTTGGAGACACCCGGTCCAGCGCTGCCATTTCCCTCTTAAGCAATAAACAATCATCAGCACAAAACTTGAATCGACATTGATTGTTGAAGGATGCATTTTTGAGACGCAATCATTTCTACCTAAGCAAACATTGTTAAATTTTGAAAGAGTGAAATGATGGTCATTAAAAGTGTATCACGTGATATTATTGCGTAAATTGTAACCTACATATATATTTTGAAATTTTCCCCAAAGTCATTTGGATATCTAGGCACTCATTTTGGACTTCTGTTTTTAACTGACCAAAAATACACGATGAAGTTTTTTGCCTACATACTAGCAGTGGCAATGGCTTTCTTGCTATTGATTGCACCATCTGGTAAGATAATTCTTATTTTCTAAAAAATATTTTTTAAAGGTATTCTATTTTAGAAAGAGATGAATCTGACAAGACTTTAGAAAGAGATGACACATCTAAAACCCAGAATAGCCTTTAGAAGAAGATAGGCTCGATGCAAAATTAAGTGCCACAATATTCATTAAACACTTCTCCTTTTCAGGTTGAAATACATTATTTTATTCATTAAATTTATCCATTAAATTAAGAAAACAAAGCACACGATATGACTTCCAATGATTGCACACGCTTTTAATTGGCTTAGACGTTCTAAAATAGCCACGCTTCTAGATTCTACCTTTATTTGGTCATTATCGCAAAAAAAATCGAATTAATATTTTTAGCTGGCTTAACAATTTCTACATAAAAAGTCAAAACTTATAACGCCTTTTAGTTGCTTTTTACACACCTCGACGATGTTGGTTTTTTGTTGAGGCAACTGCTTGATAGTATTTCATCATTATTAGTCCTAAAAAACATAAAGCTAGACTCCCCCCTGATTAGTATTCTAAGCTACATTCATTAAAATTAACCTGTAAAACATGCTATACAAGCGACTATGCTTCACTTGTTAAAACAATGAATTTTCTTTAACTAAAAAAAAATCCTTTAAATGTAGAACATATCTTCAGTGCATTTAAATTAAAATACAAACATCTTAACTCATTATATGAAAATTATTTCTTGAACACAAAATATATTAATCGAGATTTGGAATTATGATTCCTGGATATCTTGTATAATTTAAAGTAAAATTATTTGTGCCTTAGAAATGCATTGTTGTGTAAATTTGTTCCAACAAAATGTAAAACAGTAATGTATTTTTCTTTTTCTTACAGCTATTGTATCTGCAGACGGAACTAGTAAGTTTTCTCATATTAAATTAAGGTTTTTATTTTGTAGATTCTTAAAATACGTTCATGTAAAGTAAGACTTAGATATCAAGAATTTAAAAAACAAATACTAATCTAGAAAACTTTCTTTAGCTATATCTTTTGGATGCACCCTCAATGGGAATGTTTCAAATAATGTAACGCTCTTGTTTTCATTTTTCTGTATACTGAGATTTGATTGGTTGCTTCAGTTTCACTTTCAAAATTATATATAGATGAAAAGTAACTTTTTTATTTCTATGAAAGTTTTCTTTAATAAATGTTTTGAACAATCAGCAGCAAAGCAAGAAGCTTACATTTAAAAATTTCATCAAAATTGCCTTACGCAATAAATGGACACATCCTTTAATGATTAAAATGAACTTAGATTGTCAGATACAATTGAAACATAATCAATCTAGCTTTGAAACATAATCAATCTAGCTTTCTGTAATATTTTATGTGGAATCAATTTGATTAGAACGCAGCAAAAAAAATATACCTTTAACTATGATGGACGTCAAAGATTAATTTAATTTCCCTATATTTTTATAAATAAATTTGAAAGCGTCCGCTTTTTCTCAAGTTTTTATAATAAAGATTAGAAATAGCATATTATTTTTAGAAATCATGATTCTAAAATTGTATTTTTTTTAAACAGAGACATTAAATATAATGGACTGCGCATTGGCAAACCTAAAGCGTCCTCATCGTCTTCTGGTAGCAGTCACGTGACTGCGACCAGACCTTGGCGATTTTACCAATTGGCGAGTTTTTTCACAACGACTTGAACATATGAGACCGATAATCTAGTGGTATGAAAAAAATTGGGAAAGGAACAAAGATGAAATGCTATTTCTGTGAAAAAGGTTGCTACTTTCAGCATCTTATTGCTGCTATATTCATTAAAAAAACTTAACATTCTTTTTTTTATAGTTATTTTATCGTGGATTTGATCAATGTATGTGGCGCAGAAGACTAATTCAAATTTTTACAGAATAAAATTTTTACAGAATATTTTATTAAGAAAATAATCCCTGGCCTTTAAAAGAGCTTATAGAATGTAATTTACTCTAATCAAAATATTGGTTTTTATTAATACATTACTAAAAATATATTTCTATCTAAACAATCTTACCTGTAAAGTATCACAGATTCCTTTTTAATTTATGTTTACATTTTATAAACTGCACAAAAATTCGGCATCTAACAGAGATAAAACGAATGGAAGCAAATATTTCTTATTGAACACAACCGCAAACCCACGTGACTTGGACATTGATGTGAGTCAGCATTGTGGTTTGCCAGGTTAGTCTTATATGATTTTCAGGTGTAGCGACAATTGGCATAGTGCAAACGAAACGGTAGCGATAAGTTGCCATATGTTGCAACCTTTCTCCTCTTGGCGATTTTCATGTTGTGTACGTTTTTGGAAGCTGCTTGACTATTGAATGAGCAGTCTATTCTATTTATGTCGCTGAAAATAATCTTAGCCTCTAATTAATTACTATTTCTGTTTAAAGGGATATCATAGTTAGAGCGACAGCAAAAATGAGCAATTCTTAGTGTTGATTTCGAAACGCTCTAAATAATTTAAAAATTATGGTACAATGAAAAAATGTTACCAAGTTATAAACTGTATTCTTATTATTATATTTACACCTAAGAATCTTATTTTTAAAAATTATTTTTTAAGAAAAAAGACATCTTTTGAAACATACAATTACAAATGTTCAAAAATACAAGTATTTTTTCGGTACACTTTGTACAAAAAATATACAATGAAAACACATGAAAAAAAATTCAAATGCCAGTAAACAGTTATATTAATATTGGTCACCTATTTTTTTGCCCAAAATAATTTTTTAATTTTATTTTAAAAGCATTATATTCTACATTCATAAAAATTTTGATTTTCAATGAAGAAAACTGTAAAATAAAAAATAAAAATAATTAATTTGTAAGACTAAATTAGGTGACTTAAACAGATCTAAAATGGTTTTATAACACACAAAAAAATGTATTAAGAAATATTTAATAGATTTAGGGAAAAGTGTACATATGTGTTGAAAATTATAGTGAAGAAAAACGAAGTTGAGAAAAACGCAAAAAACAAATACAGTCGAACACCTTTAACACGAACTCGAAGGGACCACCGAAATATTTATTGTTAACCCGAATTTCATGTAAATCGTCAGGATTTTTTTTTAGATTGAGCCAGTGAATAGTTTTCAAATATGAACACAAAAAATTCACATTTTATAGTGTAATTACAAGCATAAAATTAGTAATTCAAAGGGGGTGTGACGCATATGCTTATTTTTATTATTTTTATTTTCTTGTAAGAAATAATTAACCAATCGATACAAAATTGGTCTCATTCGATAGACTGGGCTTTCATCTATTAGAAAATACTGGTTTCAAAAATTCAATTTTTGGTCATTTTTAACTATGATCTCCCCTTAAGTAAATGGAAACAAAGCGCATTAACCGATTCGAAAAAAGAAATAATTAAGTGAAAATTTATTTTTAAAAAGGTTTTATATGATCTGTATTATGATAATAAGGAATAATTTATTTGTAATTACTGAAAATGCAAGGTGTAATTTCTGAGACATTCTTTTTTCAAAAAAAAAAGATCGATTTAGGAGTAAAAGAATAAATTATTACTATAAAATTATTGATTCACATTTTGTTTAGTAGAATATTGAGAATCTTTTGAGGTGAAACGGAAGGTTTGATTGAATTGTATAATAACATTTAATCAATAAATATATAAATATTGGTTAAGATTGGGCAATTGTTTGCTGTTTGTATGTTAAAATCGAACATAAACTTTTCACAATTTCAGTATAAAAACTACTTGGAACACAAAATATGATTGATACTTGTTATTCAAAATAACTTTGTAAAATACAACTAAGCCATTGTATTACATTTAATGCAGTTTGATTCTAAAGGCATAATATGTAGCCAACCATCGATTTAATGAATAGACGCTTGATTGATTGTAAATTGCAAGTAGAAAGCAGTTGAATAAATCGTTTTATTTCATAGATTATCTTAAAAAATTGAACTAATTTATGTAATGACTTTATAAGTGACTTTGCTTGTCTGTTGTAAGAATCGACTGTGATCTGGAAAGAGGTATTTTTGAAGTTTTTTTCCGGATAACCCTCAGTCGACATATTTTGGCTATGTAATTTTGAATGCGAAATAACATTTATGTGTGTTTAACATACTTTGATCCAAACAGCGGAAAAAGTTGCATGTTTACATATCATTCTAGAATTATAGAGCACAAAATGGACGAAACTAATTATCTGCACAAAGTTCTTGTCTCGCTGGGAATTATTCCAGGTTCAAATAACACTCGCTTTAAAAAAATAAAAATATTATTTTTCTATGCAATTATGTTAATGTTTACAACGGATCTTTCTTATTCCTTAATTTCCCTTATGAAGATGGGGAGA
Organism: Hylyphantes graminicola; assembly: GCA_023701765.1. Taxonomy (NCBI): domain Eukaryota; kingdom Metazoa; phylum Arthropoda; class Arachnida; order Araneae; family Linyphiidae; genus Hylyphantes; species Hylyphantes graminicola. The sequence goes on from CM043119.1 coordinate 19,919,276, forward strand.
TATGTAAAAGTGAATTTGGCGGTTTTGCCAGCCAAAATTTTTAGTTTACTGGCATGGTATTTTATCGGACGAAATAAGACATCTCTATCTCTTTTGTTGCGCAATCTGAATCAAATAAGAGCCTCTAAAAATTATATAACTTTAAATACTTTTCTTTTTGCATCTGTCATCCAACTTATATTTCCTATTATCAATGAAAGTTTTACCATTGCTGATCATTCAGTGGAAATATATGGTATTGAAATTAAACATTTAGCCGCAAAAATAATCCTACAGTACACCAGAACAGCTATCTACGCATTCTTCTTCCCAGTGTTAGCAAACATAATTGAATTGTTGCATATAGTTATCTGTATTCGTTGCTGCCGAGTTCTGAACAAACTTACAGAAAAAATGAACACTCTTTCTTCCTCAAAATTCACTACTACAATTCAAAAAGAATATCTGAGACGATTCATTGAAATCGAGAGCTGCTTAATTAGCTTTCAGCACATATTCTCAGTTCCGTCTTTACTGATATTCACGGCTCATTTTAGTTTTTGCAGTGGCGTACTTGGATTGGTGGTTATGGGAACTTTTCTAAATATGCCCGCAAACTTCGTCATTTTACATACGACTTGTACATTGAACTCGCTTTCGTTTCTGATGGCTTGTATGTGGTTCGCTGGCGGGGTGCCACTGGCGATGGACAACTTCAAGGCTGCATTCTCCAGGAAGACTCAACAAAGTTTGATGGTACCGTCATCGGAGCAAGAATCTGTGATCGGGCGAGGTCTGTACGAAAGGCCGAGCCTTGTGCTTTCTGGTTGTGAGATTTTGTTCTTTACCAGGAATTCAATGCTGGTAGTTTTGGGAACTCTGCTGACATACACCATTCTTCTGCTAAGCAATCAATAGCAACATACACTCTCAGAAACGAATACTCAAAAATGACGAAATGTTCCTTAATTTTGACGATGCCGTTTACTGGCAAATGCTCCGAGTTTTCCTTTCCTCAAAGTGAGGAAATTCGATTCGTCGTTTTTATGAGGATTCGAATTTCGTCTAATCTAAAAAAATATTTCGTCATTTTTGAGCATGTGAGAACAACAATGAGATTCAGTATCCTCAAAATCAAGATACAGAATCGTCAAATCAAGATCGTTAAAGTGACGATTCGCGTTTACTCAAAAGTCGCGTGATAGTTTGACGAAAGGATCCTCAAAATTAACGAAATGAGGCTTGAGGATTAATGAATCGTCAAAAGTGAGAGCATTATTTCTGAGAGTGTATGAATACTTAAAAGTACTGGCAAATGATTGAAAAGAAAATGTTTTATGAATGACTACTACTGAAAGGAATTACAAGTTCCGTCTTTACTCTTATGCCTTGGTTTCTTTAAGTTATGCAAGTGACAATTTGAGAAAATTGTTCTTGGAAACATTTCTACATAATTACAGAAGCTTTGTGATCAGTTACTTTGCTTTGTCTTGAACTCGGTTTCGTGAATATTGGAAAGTACGCGCCTCGTACTTTGCGGATAGCATCATTATCAAAACTACAACTTTGAAGCGAACGTTCTCGAAGAAAACGTAATAGACGATTCGAACGGGCTATAGAATGGTTTGTTTGTGGAGGAGAATACAATGTTCTACGTATCTGTAACGGCGCCATAACACCTTCAAGTTCAGACGACTAACAGCCGGGAAGTTTGTTTGTTGTGTTAACAACAACTTTTGACGTATATGTGGCGTCACCGTAGCCGTGGTCGTTCCAGATGTCTATTAATATTCTTTTTCGCAATTACAAATATAATTTAATTTAAATTTGATCTGCATGAAACATGAAGCTTTGTACTTTTTATTGTAATAAAAAGTGTTGAATCATGCTTTAAATCATACCCAGTAATAGCGTGACTTGGAAATAGATGCGAGTTACCATTTCGGTTCGCCAGCTGATGTTCAAGTCTGGCGACTGGAACATTTCGTAACGAAACGGTAGCGATAAGTTGCCATTTGAAGCAGCTTTTCTCCTCTTGGCGATTTGTGATGTTAAGGACGTTATTGGAAGCTGCTTTACTATTGAATGCGCAGTCCATTCTATTTAATGTCTCCGTTTTTAAAATTTTCAGAATTTGATAATTTTTTTAAATTTATTTTGAAAATTACTAAATTAATTATTTGCAAACTCATCTTGCACAATACGAATTGTAAAGAATCCTAATCTCAAAGTCTACTCTTTTCCTAGCACCTGCCCCAGGTAAGCATGATTTAAAGTATTTGAACTAACATTTGATATCGTATTTATTTTATACAAGGTTCTTCAACTGAAAGGAAGTCGTTTTATTAAAATATATATCGGACTAAAACTTTGTAAATGCTACAAGTTAGCAAAAAAAATACATAAGAATTTCTTAAATTTGAATTAAAAAATACCTTAGCATATAATTGTGTAAATAATTTCATAACTAAAGAATCTGTGGACTTTAAAATACAGCATCAACAATAGTTACACTATGTCTTTCATTCCCAACTAAGAGATGTAAAACTCGGGTAGGTTTTAGGTTTTAAATGTTGTCGGTAGATGGCAGCATCACAAACTGTCATTGTGTTGAATTTAAATAAAATTAGTTTGAAAAAAGCCGTTGCGATACTGCAAAAAATAAAAACTAACATTTAAATAATTTATGTTTACTGTTGATAAAAACACAGTTAAATTCGTAAAATTTGATAACATCAGAAAGCTTTAGGAAGCTGAAATAACTGACGAAACCTTGACGAGACTTTAACGAAAGAATTGTTCTATTAATATATCTAAATAATAAGTAAATTATACTTGATTGAATATTAAATTCATTATAATTAAATTAAATAGATCGAAGCTTGTAAAACAGTTTTAAAAAACTTTCATTTGTGACTCAAATTATGAGTTGGTAGAGTAATGTTTTTTCCACGATTAATTTAGTTTTACTACCTTGATCAAAAAGTTCCCGGAATAACCACCGTGAGGCGCTCCTTTCAATTTGAGGTTTTTTTTTTTTTTTTTGATAAGTTAGTACTTCTGTTGTTGATATTCCCTGAAAATCTTAGCTTCATAGCTTGACATTTGCAAAAGTTACGTAGCCAAGAATGCTTCTATCTCTGTGTGTTTTTCGATTTTTTTTTTTACAATTATAAAAATGGAATTAAATTTGCAACCACGAACTTGTACCACATTTTGCGGATGGGTTCATAGGCAATTTCAAGTCCTCCGCTATCTCCCTGATGGTTAGTTTGTGGTTAATTATTTTATTTTATAAATTTTTTCATCGGTTTGCAATGTCTATTGTCTGCCACTGCGTTCACCATTTTCGATGGACTCACGAACTTGGATCAAATTTTGCGTAAAAAAATGGATTTAATGGCGCGAAAAAGTTGAAAATGTTAGAAAAGTGTTTCCGCAACGATTCTTTGAAGAAACCGGGCGTTTACCAGTGGCACGAGCGGTTCAAAAGTGGTCGGGAGTCAATCGAAAATGATGAATGCAGTGGCAGACCATCGACATCGAAAACCGATGAAAACATTGATAAAATAAAAGGTCTATAACCGCAAAAAAGGTTGGTTAATAACCGCAAATTAACCATCAGAGAGATAGCGGAAGATAGAACATTTCCTATGGATCCGTCTGCAAAATTTGATACAAGTTCTTTGTTGCAAATTTAAATCCATTTTTAAAAAATCGGGAACACACACAGAGATAGATGCACTCTTGGCTACGTAACTTTTGCAAATGTCAAGCTATGACGCTAAGCTTTGGAGGGAATATCAACAACAGATGTACCAACTTACACCAAAACCGAGCTTAAGTTTGCAGCAGAGAAATGTACTAGGCGGTGGAATCTGCGTAAACAACGCTGCTGGCGCCGAAATTTCGCCTGCTTCTTTTGGCTGCTCCTTCGACCCTGATATTCGTGCGCCCTGTTACGTCAAAATCGAAGGAAAAAAATAATTAAAATAACACTCTAACTGAAGCTAAACTAATAAAAATAATAAATTTATGTCTTGAAATAACAAATAAATTTATTTATTGAATGTGAAATACCTTTTTGTATTCGATTCTCGCACTCAAAAATGAGAACTATTTACCCTTTTTCTCTTAGAACATTTGTATACTGCAAACTTAAGGTCGGTTTTGGTGTAACAAAACAAAAAAAACTGAAATCGAAAGATGGGAGCGCTTCACGGTGGTTATTCAAGGTAGTATTATAATTTAATTCTAACTCGAACTACGTCAGCGATTACTGTATATAACTATGTATTTTATTCAGAAACAACAGGAGCATCAGCGTCTGCATCTGCAACAGCTTCAGCTGGAGCCACAGCAGGTGGTTCAACAGGTAATGATTTCACAACAAAAGTTTAGAATGTAACAAAAAAAACATTAAATTCTAATTGGTATTCTTTTTTTTGAAAAAAAAACTAATACAAATTTAAGTTGCGTAAAGGACGATACTTCAGTTAAAAAGAAGACTTATGGTTAGTGTTCATTATCCAAAATGCCCACAAGTGTGTAACACTTTAAGTAAAATTAACGTATGTTTTCTAACAAGGCACACCTTCTTTACTTCATTCAATTTTCGATTTAGGTTTTTTTTTAATGGAAAACCCAATTGTCTTTTCAATATGCAAATCAAATATCATTTTAAATAATAATTTTATTTAGTGTTAGTATGTTAGTAAAATTAAAGGTAAATAATTGTTCGCCTGGTCTTAATAAAGAAAAGCTTTATTTTTTCAATCAGTAGAAACATTTTAAAATAAAATATACAAAGTCAAGTAGAAATTTAGGAATAATGTTTTATATTTAGGACACACTAAGCCTTCAAAAAATGAGTTCACGGTCGCTACCCATGAGGACACGGACAGATTTTAAGAGTGCTGCTTTTTGGTTCATGGGTAAAGCTCATCTTTTAAGGGGTCATAGGAGTCTTAAAAATGTGCAAAGAAGGTACTACAAAGCATAGTTTGATCTTTCATGTCATTTTTTAACTACTTAATATACAAGTATAATTTTTTATATGCAATTCAACAAGATTTATTTAATATAAAACAAATTTTAAAATTTATAAAACTTTAGCCAAAACTAAAATAAATGATATTAAACATAAAGCTATTTGAACACATTGGGATTAGGCTTGTACAGCAAATTTTGAGGTCAAAATTGAAAAAATGACCAAGAAAATGACTTTATATTGTACATATATGTACAAACAAAGACTTATAGCTAAATTCTCAGCTCAATTTTAATTAGAAATTATTTTAAGAACTTTTTTCTAAAAAAATTATAAAATTTTAAAATTTTGATTTAAATTTTTTTAAAAATAATTTCTAACTAAAATTGATCTGAGAATTTAGGTTTAAGTCTTTGTTTGTACATATTTGTACAATATAGAATCATTTTCTTGGTCATTTTTTCAATTTTGACCTGAAAATTAGCTGCGCAAGCCTAATCTCAATGTGTTCAAATAGCTTTATGTTTAATATCATTTATTTTAGTTTTGGCTAAAGCTTCATAAATTTTAAAATTTGTTTTATATTAAATAAATCTTATAGAATTACATTAAAAAATTATACTTATATATTGAGTAGTTAAAAAATGACATGAAAGATCAAACTATGCTTGGTAGTACCTTCTTTGCACATTTTTAAGACTCCTATGACCCCTTATCTAACCTCGCCTAAGTTTGCTACTATTTTATAAAACTGTATTAAAAAACTGGCCAGGACACATATTGATAATTTTCCTAATACTAACCCATATATATCGCAATTTTTTTAAATACTGATTTAATTTTTTATTTATTACTCGTTTTTAGGTGGAGCTGAGGGTAAGATATAGTATCCTTTTTATATTATGCAAATATACTTCATAAAACATTTTACTAAAATTTTGGTTACACAATTATATTCACAATAACTAAGTTTTTGGTTCACATTTAATTTTAATTATCAAAAGCCTTTCTTTTTTTTGAAGTTTCGCATTTTAAATAACTAGAACCCTATTTAAAATTCCTTTAATTCAGGAATTGAATAAATTCATTTGCATTGCTAATATGTTTTACTAGTCTTTAATTAATTCTTTTATTAATTAATATATAATTATTTAATAAATTAATATTCTTTTTATTTTAGGAACAACTGCTGCACCAGGTATGGAAATAATCTTTCATATTTTGTATTATATTTAATTGATTCGGGTTATTTGTGGCAATTTAATGTCACATACACACTGGTCAACAAAATTTCAAAGGCTGCAGCATCCATTAGGCTAGGTTACTTTAATTATCGTCGCACCTCAGCTACACGTGGGGTATTGGCTAGAGGCGTCGTAATTTAGAAACACAGCAAAGTGACGAGCCGACATCTGAGTAGGCATCCAACAAAACCGTTAAAGGCAACATCATACGCAGCGTTGAGACTTTGGAACATATTTAACTTGCACTCCCGCTTTCGGTCGGACAGTTTTTGGATGCACGGGCCGTTTATAGGTCGGCAGTTATTTTGTCGATGCCCGAATTCTAACTTTAGTATAATTCAAAAATAAGTTAATTTTTTTAGATATCTACCATTACCTTAAGATACTCAACATTAGATATTACCATTACCTTAAGATACTCAACAAAATCTGCATGTTTTATATTATCTTAATTTTCCTAATTTAGAACATTGCCAATAAAAAGGTTAGAAAAATGTCTATTCTCTAACAAGTCCTTGAATAACCATTTGCAAAAAAAAGCTAACAAAAATTTTAATGCTTGTGCTCATAATTTAAATTTAGTAAGTAGTAAGTAATCCTAGATGCTTGTTAACCTATTAAAATATTATAAAGCAGACAATGAATAAATTTATGTCCACTCAATTACTTTAGATTAGCTCAGACAATAAATAATAATTTATTGATGAAATTTCTAATGAAAATTATGATTGGTTATTTGCAAATATTGCTATACATTTTTTTTTTTAAAAAAAAGCCCACAAAATATGCAAAAGTGCAATATGTAGCTTTATTACACTATGGGTAACAGAGTGGAAATTCTAAAATATAAAAATGACTCATTCAATATTTTAATTACAAAACATATTATGTTTACAAACTTGCTTTAAAATTCCTACCTCATAATCGAATGTTTCCTTACTTTTTCCAGCAACATCACCAGGTAAGATAAATTTTAAATATTTAAATTAATGAATAAATTTAATTAATTTATTGAAAGTATGTCATGCAAATTATTGCCCATCAGATTATGTCAGAGGCTCTTCAAAGGGTCTACTGTTAGTTGTTGCGCCGAGATCTACCTTTCTTTTGTAGAATATTTTATGTCTCATTAGGTTAAATTAACCCCAACTTAGAGCTATGCTACTACCAACAGGCCCCAGTAATTTTTTTAACAAGGGCAAACTTAAAAAAGTTAAATGGTTGATTTATTTTTGAAGGAAAAAAATTAATTAATATAACATCAATAGTTTTTATGATTAAAATATCAGCCAACAGTACTCATTTTACCTACATTTACTTACAATTTTGCATTAATTTTAGAAAGTATGGAATGTTGAGCAATTTATTGAATTTAATATAAAATTCAAAGGGAAAAAACTATATTTTTTTATGTTTTACAGCACCAAGTAAGTAACCATTACAATACTTTTTAAGAAACTTCTTTATAAAATTAAAAGTACATAACTATACAAAAACTAAACCAAATTGAAAATAAATGAAATTTCCAAAACAATCTTTGTATAAAAGTCCCAACAATTTAAACATAAACTTAAATAAAATTTTAATTATACTTTCGACGGTGTGAATTTTAAATTAATCAAATAAAAAACTTTTTGTTTCAGAATAAGAACCTTGCTGTATGGCTTCTTATATTAAGATTGAGATTGTTCTTACAAAACTATCTACAATTCACATGCAGCAGAAAATATACCAAGAAAGGTTGTAGACACTCAACTGTGTAATAAATCGAATAATACCACCTATATGTAGGCTTTATGCAATAAAATACTCAACTTACTCTTATTTTTTCATCCTGCCCAGATTTAATATGTATAATGTTAAGCTTCATAAACAATACTTAGATAAATGAAATAAATAACATAATATGTTACCCTAAGTTAATTGTGAATGCTGGAATATAAAATATCTTAGTTTTGTATGATTAAAATGTATATTACACAAGAGTATATATGTGAAGAAAATATTATATTACTTGCTAAATAAATTTATTTGTTCAATATTTTAACAATTCTGTTTATATATTTTTAATAATTTATGAGTTCTACACATATAATTAAGTACATTTACAAAAAAAAAGCAAATAGTCTCTACAGGTGACTGTTTAAAGAATGTACTTTTAATGACTAAACTTGTCTATTGAGGTATGAGTCGACTTCACGACTTTGTAGTGGCCATTAACATTGACATATAACAACAAAGAAAAGGAATACCCAAATTGTACCAAGTATTCTAAAGGCCCAAGCCACTCCGAAGCACATACTTCAGTGCTTGGGACTAGATCAAAGATCTTCTGGAACGACCATTATTGGTTATTAATTTCTAAAGCGAGTTCAATATCACAGACCTGGTCTAGCTCTGCTGAGCAACAGGGATTAGCAACAACAACAACATGAAATCACTTTCTATAATCAAATGAGTGGAGTGGAGCATGAGCAAGGTACAAGTCCAGACTAGTTGCTTTCGAAATGCCTTTTTTGCATTGATCACATGTTCAATTGAAGCCTTACAAACAAACACAAAAAATACTGTAATAGTTTTTTAAAGTACAGAAGACTAACCCATTACTAAGAGGTCTTTTTGGCCGGCATCCCAATCAGATGATAGTTACAATTCAAAATAAAACATGACACGGAGTTAGATATGAAGTTTATTAAAAAAAATCAACAAAATTTTGAAGTAAGTACTTCGTAGAAAAAAATTCAATTGAATAAAAATACCCATAGTTTCATCGATTTAAAATAAGACAAAGTCTGATTTTAAACTAATGTTGAAATGCAATATACATATATATGTATAAGCGATGCCCCATAAACATACAAATGCATGAATATTTACACAAGAATATTGTTTAGCAAGCACAGTTCTTCGTTATCAGTGCCCCATATTAAAGAAGATCCTATTAAGTCTATGGTATTTACACAAGTGGAAGAAGAGAATAAAGAAAGTACTTCCAATTTCTGCCTGTTTGCATCACAAAGTAGCCATGGGTTTCCTTTAGTAGCCGTTTGACTTTGTGAATCTACAACAAAGAATAACTGTTTTAGATATTTGTATTCAAATTATACAATTGGATATCAAAAAGATCCATAGTAAAAACCAAGTTAACATTATTTCTAAAAAATATTTCATATGTTTTTATTTGTTAGGTTTGTAAAAAGAACTTTTAAATACTTTTAAAATAAAAAATATACAAATATTTTTAATACAGCAGTCACAATTTAGAACTTAGTGAAAGAACATGCAAATGTGTTAAAAAGTTGCTATTGGTAAAATAAGATTTAAAGTTTTTAGTTTGCACTTAGATCAATTAAAAATTATACCTGTAAACAGTAAAAAATTTATTTTGTTATCCATAGTAGTTGTCGCCATACTTGTTAGAAATTATAATTAAGAAATAGTTTAAATCCCTAAGTAATTAAATTTAAATTGTAACTTTTTGTTGTTTAACTATAAATTGTTTCGACAAAACATCAGTTTGCTTAAGTTTTGACACATGAGTCGAGTTTATTTTTCATTAGAAATGACATTAAATTTTTAAGTAAACATTGAAAAAAAATCTTAAAGTGAAATGAATCTAAAATCAAAATTCTCTTTTTAAACTGAACTGAAATAATTTAAGTATTCTTTTTGGTGAGTGGACTTTTAAAAGGCAAGTGTTGGGAGCAGCTATCTCTCCAATTTTTTACAGATCTGAAAAGCACGGCCGTTTTTTTGCGTCCAGGGCATGTGCAGTAAAGAAAATTGTCGTTATTTGGCGGTTTTTATAAACTTGACCTACAAAGTCAATTTTTTTAACTTAAATTTAATTTTCAAACTAAATATAACTGGAAGTAGCAATCTAGTGTCAACACACATCTTCTTATGCAATCAATACTGATGATGAGGGTTAGTGAGCATGTGAAGAAATCCATCGACGAATATAGTAATTTTTTGTTTCTACATTTATTATTGTTTGCTAATAAAAATCAAATCCAGTTTTAATGTTGTTTATTTATGATTAAATAATTAATTATGAACTTTTTGAACATTTTTTTTTTAAACTTTCATTCTATCAGACAAAATTTTTTGGAAATGATCAAATTTTAAAAGTTTTTTTCCCGTTAAGATCTTTTATTTCCTTTTATAGAACAAAAGATGATGCACAGCGTTCAAATTTCCTCATGTTTAAATCTTTTATAGACTGTCAAAAGTTATTTTTTTAATTAATTGGATAATTTTTAATTCCTCAATTAAATCAATTTTTTTTATCTTGGTAACAGAAAAAGTGAAAAATAGGCACTTCTTGTGTCCTGTGTCGGCCGACTTTGCAGAAAAATAAAAAATATATTATTATTTATGAAGAATGATTTTCTTTTTTACAATATTGTAAATAAAATTTAATCTAAAATTATTCATTTTATTTTGCAATTGAAACCAAATGTTTCCCTTTCTTCAAATACCGTCAATAACAACATGAATAAATACTAGTAATATAAATGCATATTCAAAGAAGAATATAAAATTGTATACCAAATACCTTTTTACTCCTAAAAATAATTCTTAAATATATTGTATGTATTTGTTCCTCCAAATAAAATAAAGAATAGAAAAAATAACAGTGGTTAACATAGATCTGGCAGTTGCCTCATTTTTCTCAATATTTTGGTCTATCCAGCAACATTTATAGATCGTTAAAATCTCTGCAAGAATTGAAATCAAGTAAAAGCGCCAAATTAGAAAAAAAGCCAAATAGCTTTCTTCCTAGTTTTGGCAGCTTACAGCCAAATATTACCCTCATTTCCAAGGCACCATTGAGCGATAACAATTACAATGTGTAGCACAAACCAGGAAGAAGCTTGGTGAACTGGTTGCCAGTCTCTAGAAGGTGGTGACACTCTTATATACTTGTATGAAGTACAAGTTTGTTCTTTTATTTATGCTTGCTAACCGCAACTGATTCAAATTAAAGTATTTCAAAACCCCTCACCATTAGTCGAAGCATATGAAGCACTACTCCTCAATCCAGACGAATCCCATTGCCACACAGAGCCATCCCACGAACAAGTGTAGAGGAAGTCTGGGTTGCTCGGGTGGAACATCAGCTCGCTTATTGGCCCGGAGTGGCCTTCAAGGAGGCACATGGGCTTGCGGTCGCTACGCATGTCCCAAATGGAGAGGATCCCATCTTCGTAGCCTGCTGCAAGAATGTGAGACTGGGATGGGTGGACATTGAGAGCCGATACGCCTTGTTGTTCTCTCGACCTAAAAAGAGTTTATTAATGGATTAATATTTCAAATTTAACCTTCTGAGGGATAGAAACATATAAACCCGTCAAAGGACTGTTTGTTTTCCCAGTAACATATATTATTTTGTAATTTAAAATTTTTAAAAAATATAATTTTAAATTTTAAGTATTAAGCAGATTTTAAAAACCATTTAATACACAAATTAAATATTTTAAAATATCGAAACATTGACTTTGTGAGTCAAACATTTAAACTCAAATCTAATTTAAAGAATGGTTCCATTCGGTCCATGTATTACTATATGAATAATTAATATTAATTGTATGATCTGGACTGATATTTTTCCAATGCAGTACGTAAGAATAACTCAAATCCAAAGTTTAAAAAACTTTCAGCAATATTTTTTTCCAAGATTTTTTCTCCTCAAATTGCATGTTTTCTCAGGAATGACCCAAATATGCACTTACTTCTTGAGTTTATTATTTAATTTATACCCATTTTTAAGGTAAAGAATTTTTTTTAAAAAACTTCATATTGGTGAGATGATAATGCTGATTAACCTACCAAAACTTCCAAAATCAGATAAAGCAGACCAATGGAATATTTTCTATTTAAATAAAATTTTCAATAAAAGTAAAGAAGTAAGCTATTTACAGATGTAGTAGATGATTGGCAGCTTCAGAAGTGGTACGAAGATCCCAGAGTTGTAGATATCCTAAGGAGTTTCCAGCACAAATCTCTTGGTGTCTTAAATAGGTTACAGCAGAGTATGAGCATACATCAGATCCCTCTGATACAAAAAAAAAGTTCATTGAAATAGTCATACAATGAATTTTTTACTCTTGCTTAAACTTAGAACACTAAAAAGTTAAGGTGCTCCACAAAAAATGAATTTGCATGGTTCTGCTTTTGTGAACTTACAAACGAACTAATAAGTTAAAGTTTAAAAATAGTTTCTATATGTACACATAAAAAACCTTCTATTGCCTACGATGAAGTTCTTTGACCAGAAAGAGATATCAGTTGGCAAATAAAACTAGTTATTTTAATAGTTAGCTCGTGTAAGACTTTATAAATTAAATAGTCTTGTACTACACACACAACTCAAGCGGATTGGCCAATATGCATTTATAAGCCAAAAAATACCATGTGTTCCAATTTTAAATATTTTAACTTTATCTCTAGTGTTTTCTTACACCAACATGCTTTAATAAATTTATTTTTTATGATCCCATTTAAAAACTACTACTTATTCATATCAATAATCATGTGTCAAGTCATACTTGTAAGAAACTAGTGTGAAAAAGTTATTTTAAGCACAAGTGCATAAACTAGCTTTTTTTTGCACTGTTTCATCCTACATTATGGCAAAGCTTTACATTGCTATCCTAAACTAAACTTTTTTTTTTTCAAATAAAACAGCATATAACCTTTTAAAAACATAAATTTGTATTGAAAAAATTTACTAATAAATCTCACCAATTTCTTGAACTTTTTGCCTGGAGCCATAATTAAATAAACAAAGTTTGCCATCTTCTCCAACACTCACAAGCTCTTGGCCTTTCACAGATAATCCGGTAACTGAAGCTGTGCCATTTGAAAAGGAATGTGTATTTTTCCAAGTATGAACACAATTTACTTCCTGAAATGACATTTCAATTGAATTTTATAATTAAATACAAATACACATAGAAAGAATAGCAAAATGATTAAAAGTCATACAAGTCAATAAATTTAAAATAGTTCAGCTGCAGTTAAGCAAAAAATAAATTACATAGATGCTTATGTCTTGATTATTATGTTTTCATATTATAAATTATCTTAAATAAACGTCTATTTCTAATACAATATCCAATAGGGAAATATTAATAAGTATATGTCATAATGAAAAAAAATTACATCTTACCTCATCTGAATAATTAACTATGTGAATATCTCCCAATGAAGATGAAGCAAATAACAAATTTTCAGTTACAACCTAAAAAAAAGTTAGCACATTAATAATTGGTGCAAAAATAGAAATTATGTTATAATTGTATTTTGTACAAACAAGGTAAAATTTACAGTTAAAACTGACCAAGCAGACAGCTGTCAACATACATTAACAACATACCATACTCCCCAAAACCTTTACTTTAGATTGGGCACTAGCACTTTAAAAAAATCAATTAGATTTTCTTAACAAGGATATTAAGTTTTTCTCTAAAACTAGGCTGGGGAGCCCAGTGGGTTAGGCATTCGCCTAGCATGCAAAAGGTTTCAAGTTCGGGTATCGCCAAATTAGCTGTCAACCTATAAACGGCTTGTGCAGCCGAAAATGTTTGATGAATTACCTCATATAGCGGGAGTGCACGTTGACTATGCTCCAAAGTCCCGCCGATGCACACGATGTCGCCCTAAACTGTTGCGTTGGGTGCCTACTCAACCGACTCAATAGCACTCGTGTAAGCTCTAGAGTGACGATAATTAAAACTTAACTGAACCCAGCCATATTTCTCCGGCTGTTTCACTCAGATGCTTTTAAACTGGCTGGACTTTTGGAGCAAACAAAGTATCTTCCTGTCTAGCATTTACCGATATTTTGAACAAATGTACAATTGCAACATAACCACACAAAAAATGTATGCATTAAGGTCCCATGAAACTAGCTATATTTCAAATTACTCTCAAGGATAAACCATTGCAACTGTCTGAATCTTTCAGATACAATGCTGGGTACTTGTAATAACAATTTAAAACGAGGTTCAACTGTATAATAAATATTAGTATGAATTTTTTACCTTCAAGTCTGTAACACACCCCTTGAAAGACAAGCAAGCCGTAAGCTGTGGATCTTCGTCAATTTCGTTTTCATCATCTTGCTTCATAGAGAGATCAGGGAACTTCCAGACACAAATGTTATTTTTCTACACAATCCAAACAAAGATGTTTAAATGGGAACACATAAGGTATAAATAACATACAATCATAGGAAGGAAATAATAGTACTAGTTTAATAATTTAAGATTAGAAATAAATAAAGCAACTTCAAGTTTTGTGAAGTAAATCATACCTCATCATCATATGAACCGGTAACGAACACTGAAGAGTCCTTTGGCTTCCATCTTACTTTGGAAACCTTTCTCGAAACCAATTTTATTTTAACATGGGACATTATTTTGTCAGTAAGAGTATCGCCGGTTAGAAAAAAAGATTCAAAGGGAAATTTGATTGAACTTAAAACTCGCGGTAAACTGAAATTTTTGAAAGGTAAATAAATACTACAAAATAAATTTACCACACAGCTTCTGTACTCTGTTGCTAGTTTCGATATAATAATATGGCTAATGACAAAGCATAAGTTATAGCCCACTTTAAAAAAAAATAGGACGTTTTATGAGACCATGAAACAGCTAGCACCATTTATTAACATTGCATTTTAAAATAATTTCTAGTAAAATGCGTAAAAATAACAGCGAGAAACAACGCACTAGAGCTAGAAAATTGGCTTGCTTCAGTTGAAGAATTTCGTTCCAGCTCCTGTATCTCCTTTGATTGGTTCTTCCCGAGTGACATTGGTTCTCCAAGACTCAAGAAAAGTGGTTCAAGAAATAATTTATTTTTTATTTAACATTTTTTGTTGTTATTCAAACCTGACAAGACTACTGGTTCGTAAGCTAATAAATACCAGCTTCGTAAATTGAAACCATGTTCAAAACTCAAATTATAACCATTTTTCCTTGACAAATATACGTTAAGTTTAATGCAATGTGTTGTCTTAATGTTTGTGTCTTGTGCATTACAACATCGTTAGGTTTGAATTATCGTCGCACTAGAGCTACACGAGGGCTATTGGCGAACATTACAACATCATTTGTACTTGTACTATTGACAATATGTTTCAGTTGGCGCGTTTGCAAGAGCCACCGAATCCATGGAAATAAGAGCAAATTCCGCAATTTTTTTTTCCTCTCTTGGGGATTTTAGCCCAGGCAGAACCGAAATTGCAGGGCTCATTATGGGTGGTTTCGCAAACCCTCCAATGAAGGAAGATTTGATGCTTCATACCATAGATTCGGCCACAGACTATCATTTGGGTCAGAAATAACGCTCGACTGCTTTTTCCCCTAAAGGAGGGCTTGGCATTCCATGGATTCGATGATTTCGATGGCTCGATGTAACGCGCCTAGTGTACATAATTATATTTTATTTGTATCACAACTACATGACCAACCCAGAACCTACAGACTGATACATTCAATACAACATCAAGTCGAGAAATGAAATTAAGACAACAAACAAATTTCAAATACTTAATTTTTGCTAATAGCTCTTACGTAACTCTTGTGGCGTTTATTCAAATCACCAATTTTCATTACTTATTTAGTATGAATCCCACACTACCCTTTACAAACAACAATAAATACGAGTATTTTTTAGTAGTCGTTAAAATAATTAATAAAAAAAAACTCGTGTGAAATACGATATCATAATCAAGAGTAGGTTATAAAAGCACCGTTAAAATATTTTTTCAAAAAACATTTCAGTATTTATTTTTAAAATTTTCATCAGATAAATGCACAAGATTACCAAATTAAATTTTTCGAAAATATATTTTGTAAATTTTTTAATCTTTAATAGATCTATTTCAGTTTAAGTTTTTGATATAAATTTTTATTTTTTTATCGATTAGTTTAAGATTATGCCTAAATCAATTTGTGTTTTACCAGGGTAAGCTTATCTCTTCAAAAATTAGGTCCAAATTTGACTAAAACTGCTCGAAAGATTTCATTTTAGAAAATTTCCAGAATTTTTTTCTCCGCTGTTTTTGACTCCAGAACAACCAAATTTTTTTTGTTATTAAAAGTAATCCACAAAATCTCTTTACTGTATTTTTGTATATTGTTCTACGAAGTTTAGTTTGCCTGGTAGAAAATAACATCAATTTCGCTGTTAACATAGCGAAATTTTTTCTGTATATATACATAACAGCCGTTTAGCCCTTGGCGTCATTTTGAGATTGGCGGGCGGAACGACCGTTCCGTCTGATTAAAAATGTATCTTATCAATGTAGAGTTATTCATCATTAAAAAGATTAAAATATTTTTATTACAACACAAGAAAAAAATGTTAAACTATAACTTTTAAGCAACTAGGCCCTGAAATTATTTGGATGACTTCAGTTTTTATATATTAGTATTAATATTTTTTAGATATTTCTAATGATTTAAAAAAAATTAATGCATATTACTGATAACAGCTAAGGAAAATAAATTTTAATTATCGTTTTATGCAAATAGTGTTTTTGCCTGAAAGCCTTCTCTATAAAGGGTGACTAATACTTTTCTGCAACTACTAAAATATCTGAAAATTCGCGCCAATAGTTACCGTACAGTAAAGGTGATCCAAATATCTACTACAATTTGACATGTTGGCTTTTCTTTTTTACCAGATATGCTGTCATACTTCCAGTAATTTCACTAGAACATGAACAAACTCATGATGAGCAACTCAAGTTTAACAATGATACTGTAAAGAATACTGAAAACATTAAAACTACTGAGCGTCGTTGGATATGTTCGGCTTGTAAATTCAACAAAAACGCACACTATCGTGACTCAGGAGGAGAGGAAAGGGCAGCCGGGTTACGGACTGCTGAACAAAGGCAAGACCTCAGTTTCAGCAATCAGAGCAATCGACATCGACAGAAAACTTCAAACAATGCCAAAAGTAAGTATTATCAGGAGTAAAAATGCCTCGCTGAATTTTGCACATCAATTTGCCAGTGTGCAGGCATATAGGAAATGTTTGCTCTATCCTTTATATAATCTCGAACAAAAGGCAAATCGCTACCTTTTACGATCTTAGATTAAAAAATAAACATATTTTTTTTACTTTTAAATAAGAATCGAATTAATTTTATATTTAATTATAAATTTCCTTAATTTTTGTGAAAACCTAATTCAAATTTAAGTAGGGCTAGTTTATTTTTATAGTAATAATAGTTGAAACAATAGTTAGTTCACTGTAATGTTTGATCTTGAGATATCTCATAAATATAATTCGAAAAGGATCAATTTTAATTGTAACATCGCCGTTTATTTAGCTCCTTTAAAAGTAGATGGCAGCACCACAAACTTATAGACTTACAGAGGATTTATTCAATCTTCGTTTTTCTCTCGTTGCTCCGTCACTATTGTTATCGATAGTTTCTTTATTTCAGAGTTAAAAGACCGGACTTCTAGTTATACAACGTGCAAAGAAAATAATTATTATCATCGTGAAGACATCGTACATGAGGCCCACCCTTATTTCTTGAAAATATTTATAGTTCCCTCCACCCCCAATAATGAACACCCAAATCAGAATCTTCCGAAAAACAAAGATTATATAAAGAAATATGTAAGAATATATTATTTGTGATTAGATTGCTAATTTACCAAAATTTTACAATATAGCCTTTTTTATATTAAGTTGAGCCTCCGAATTGATGGTAATAAACCTTTAAAGTGCGACGGACGGAACAAGTAAACAAGCCTTCTTATTGTTCACCCTTCATTACTAAAGTGTATTTCGAGGCAATAAGTCACATGAAATAAATTTTGTTCTAGTGGCTTTTTAATAGCAAACAGTCTTTGCCAAAAACTGTTAGGTCTAGGAGTAAATCAGATATAACACATATTACAGTTCAAAAATCAGCTTCTAGTCATTAATTCATTGGTTTTATATCAGCTACTATGCTACCCAAAATAAATATACAATAAATTGAATATCCTTATGCATGTAGTTACCTTCACAAATTGAAAGTCATATATACTATTACATTCTATTATTAAAAAATATTATGGTTTTAGGGGGAAAACAAGGAGAGTAACAAGGAAAGCAAGGACAGACGCCGTACAGTTGTGATCAAATGTGAGGCTGATATCTGTATGGGATGCTATGGGAACTGTGAACTAAACCAAGATTTATGTGGACAAGATAAAGATGTATCACCATGTTGCTATGTCGATCAGGAATAAACAAAAGAGAGAGAGAAATAATTGTGTGTTCATTTAATAAATTGAGCATATATGTTTTTATATGAGTGAAAAAAAAATATTTTTAAGTATTGTGATTATGCTCAAAAATTCATTTTTAGTCACACACAAATTTATACAAATTTGATGCGGCGCTTCAAAAATAAGATTTTTTCTATTAATACTAAAAAAAAAATTATGTTGAGTGCAAAACAGCGGGGAATTTTTTTTTAATCTCTGATTATAAATTGCTATTTTTAAAATCTTAAAAAACATAAATATGCCATTAATGTTTAGTTAAAAATATTTCCCTGGAAAACTTAAAGATACTTCAATCATACTTGTAAGTTTAACTTTAGTAACCGTTTATTATATATAAGATTTTAATGGTCAGAGTAAATATATTATTTTACTGTATGGACAAAAAAATAAATAGAGGATTCCAAGAGTCCATCTTTTTTTATTATTTAAACTACATTAGCCATATAAGTTTTAATCACAATCCTTTACTTAATCCTTTATATTTATATGATTTATAGTCGTAGCACATCTAATTCTAACGCTTAACAAATTGTGTACATTTTTAAATTAGAATTTGAACAAATATTTCATTTTCAAAGAAGCATAGGATGTTTTGAATAGCCAGCTGCAAATGGAAGACCTGCGATAGGCTACGACATTTAACCTTTGATACTTCCCATAGTGATAAAAAAAAATCACTAAACACTAATTTCCCTATCATGTGACAGTATCTTAGGCGAAGGATTACGAAGAAGACCGTTCAGCAACGCGCGGCGTACTCTTTATCAATAGGTCTGATGTCAGTCGGTCTTCGTGTCTCCATTTTTTGCAACATGCTTTAGCTATATGGTTATTAAGCCCATTTCACACCTGCACAGCTACTTGCAACTGCAACTAGCAACTTGTGGTAACCTGGATTTTCGGGCTTCCACAAAAAATTATTCATCTCGAAATTTGGCAAGTTTCATCTTTTTGAAAGCAAACTTTAATCAAACTATGGGCATTGTTTGCATCAAACAGAAATTTATGTTTCCGAACTTCCTTAATTAGATCAATTTTCATCTTTGCCATCCATTTAATATCCATTTTTAATTGCGCAGATTTTTGCAAACGGGGAAAGTTGGCGTCTTAAAAAGTAAATAAACAACCAGTTGGCGAAGTCTAGTTCGCCACAATGCAGCCAAGAAAATCCTGAGTTCTGATTGGCTAAGGGTACATGCAACTGCGATTTTTTCGTGCTTGCAGGAAAAAATCTCACGAACTGAGTGCAACTTTTTAATGCACGGTGTCCTACGGGAGTTGCAAGTAGTTGTGACAAGGTGTGAAATGGGCTTTATATGGCTGTAGTGTGGTCCATTCATAGATTAAAGTATCTTAGACGCCAGCATTAACATTGCTTTCGTTTAATTCATTATTTTATACTTTACTATATAAAATATATTAAAATACCTTAAAAATGGTAACCCATGTGGAGGTTAGAGAAGAAAAAAGTTTTAAAATGTTGATTCATCTGCTAGCTCAGGTGTTGTTATTAGCATTTGAAGATAGTTTTTTCTCAATTTATTACAAAATTTAAAAATATCGAAGTTTGTATTTCTTGGATATGAAATTTGTACTATCAATGGATATATTATGTTAGTAAAATTTCATTCTGTCAATCTGAGCTCTTTGGATTAACCCATTTATTGCATACAAAATGCCATCTGTTATCTGCTTTTTGAACTACAATCTTTGGTAGTTAATATGAGTTAATATACCGAAAGTAGAAAAACGTAATTTGAAACTTTTCTTTAAACAGGAATGTTTACTTTTTACGATATTTCGAACCGAATGATTTTGTTTTGTTTGCAAAGTATTGTTATTTATATGTAAATTTTATTTGTTGTTTGTTAATCTCTAGCGTGATTAATGCTTCCAAATAATGACGCACTTCCTATGTAAGTATTTAAAGAATTATCCTGTGTAAATACTTATTAGTAGGAGGCAGCACAGAATTAAAATGATTTGTAAACAAACGAAGATTTCTCCTATCTTGTATTGGTTTTGAAAAATACCTTATTTATGGTAGCGCGGTGAAACGTTTAGTTTTTCAATGTCAAACCGACCTTAACATTTGTTCAAAATGTAAATCAAAATTGTTCTTTTTATTTTTTTGTGTGTTGTGATTAGTTTTGTTATTTCCCGTATCCTAATTTGAAGGTTGCCCTACATCAGCTGATCGTCCATGTAGCTAGTTTTATGTGAAAAAAATTCTACCAAAAAGCAAAGATATATTTAAAAGTTTTCGCTTAAATTTGAGTAAAGAAACTTAAATAAAAATTAATCATGTATATTGCAATCAATCATTTAATTAATTTTTAAAAAATGAGCTTCAGAGATTTCTTAACCTTTATTTATATGCATCAAAAGCGATAATTGTTTAACTTTATTACACGTTTTACATATTTAAATCTCCAAATGATATCCATTTTATTTAATTAGGAATATTTTTACTAGTTTTAATTTATGAAAACCATCTTTTCAGTATTTACTGTTTTAATTGCTATTAATGAAGAGTCAAATTTTGCAAAGTGTCATTTTTGTATGCCAGTCAATGCTATGCAATTGGACATTACAAATTTAACAAAGTGACTTTTCACTTGCTTATTAACTTGTAAATCTCTAAAATTTCTTTTTTATATAACGACAAAATAAAGATTGCCTTTAAAATAAAAATAGTTACGGTTTTATGTTTTTAAAATAGAATTTTTAGCACTGTCTTCTGTGTCCCTTCATATCCCTCTAATGCATTATTTTTTTTTTAAATTTTGACTCCAAAAATATATTTGACCTTCGATGGTCATACTTTACAACCAATCTTGTTTAATAAAGTTTTTTAAAAAAATTAAAAGAGTATGCATATTGTATTGGATGTATAAAGGTCCAAGAATATTAATTAAGAAGGGCCAATTATTTTACAGATGAATTTTATAGTGCTATCAACATAGAATAAATGGATACTACAAATGAACAAACTGACAAACCAGGTGAAATATTTTTCTTTTTTAAATAGTTTTTCTCTTGTAATTGTAAAAGTATATGAAGAGTACACAGGAAAAACCGATTGATTTTGTATAGAAGTTTTTTTGGCAGGCCACTTTGGCGGTGATAGCGAGTGATCGCCTAAACTTGTGTAAGGAAACCAGTTAATACCACAGTGAACTATTGGCAGATCATGTGACCTCCAATGCTAACGACGGGACGCACAGTTAATGAAGCCAGTGTTGTAGGTCACGTGATCTTCCACTCTAATACTTTAACTACTATCTCTGTGGTTCCTAGCTATCAAGATTCAGGCGATTGACGATCCCAGGGCTTGGACCAAGCGAAGAAGAAAGAGAGAAACCAGTTTTCTGCCGCCAATGTCCTCCAAGTAGACAATTGCGGGCGTCCGCCTAATAAATCAATCAGTTCTTCCTGTGTATTCTTCATATTTTAACACTTTTTATTCTAAATTCCTAAAGCAGTTGCAAATCCCATAGAAAGATGCCTAAATAGTAAATTCTGAGAGTAGCTATAACTACTATAAAAACCTTTATCTACTATAATAAGGCGGCATGTGTACAGGGTTGGTTCTTATCCGTATTGGTTCACTCAACCTCCAGGATTGATAAAATTAGGACCATACATGATTAGGCATGAGGGGGATTCCTAATGAGGAGACGTATGCTGCACATCCCAGAGTACTTCTTCAGGATAGCTGACAAGGGCACAGCAGGTCTTGACCAACTATAGACTGTCAAACCACTGAGTTAAGTTCTATAAACAAATAGAGTTGTAACAGAAACTGTCACTCGCGTCTGCTTTCACCAAAATCATGCTTCACGGGGGGGAAAAAGGGCCAAACACAACATTTACCTCTAATTAAAAATGGATCACCTTTGCTGATTTTTACTTTACTTCAGATTTGGCGATAGTTTTTTGTGGCAACCTGTCTGACTTCGACTGATGATTCGATTTCGTAAAGATGAATTATTCAGGCAACTCTATCTGACCGTTATTTTGCTCATTTCGGTTGGGTCTCTGTTATAGAAAGTCGCCAGAATACGAACTTTTGGCGCGATTTCGGAAAGTTCGCCAATGGTTACCGTACAGTACATTTCTACCTTAAAAACTTTCATGAATCAAATTTAGATTTCCGTTTATTTTTCAATCAAAACATAACTGCACAAAGTAAGTTCCAAATATTGTTTGAAAAAAAAAGGAAACATTGGGTAAAACATCAAACCAAGTACCTGGTATTAAGATATCCTTATTCATTAATAAATGCTTAAATATAAATTAAACTAGCAGTATGGTCCCGCCTTACTGGGAACCCGTTAACTTCGCATTGCTTCCTTTTAGAGGCATGCTTACTTGTGAAAATACACTCAAAATCAAAACAAAATTAAATTCGTGTTGGCGCATGCGAACTTAAAAAAGCAAACACTAATAGAGGATGAAGCAGCCTTATGACTTATGACTTGAGTGGGGGGCCCGTTAGGGCCAAGCACCGCGACCACTGGTCTATTGTACTAACCCCATCGTTTAACCTTGAAATAGGCCAATAGCTGAGATGAACCTCAGAATTTCCCTGATTGGTAAGTTATCAACTTCCCAGGCATCGATACAATGGTACCCAAGATACTCAAATCTTTGTGCAGAGTAGTTGTCACATTCGCAGAGAACATGAAACGAACTTTCCTCAACCTGTTGACATGCCCTACAGAGAGGGTCATCTTTTACACCCATAATATTCAGATGTCTATTGAGAGCACAGTGACCTGTTAGTAGCCCAATAGCTACACGAATCTCTTTCCTGCTAAGGCTAAGTAGTTCCTTGGCTCTCCTCCATGGAGCACTCTGGTTGAGCTCCCTAGCCTGCCTTTGATCGACTGCCATTTGCCAATCAGCGAAATTGTAAGCTTGGAACAGCCGCCTTATGGTATTCCTAACAGAATTATGCGGAAGGCCAAGCACGGGCTCGGGACCTATAAAAGCAGTCTTCGATCCCGCTTTTGCCAAAATGTCAGCCACTTCATTTCCTTCAATCCCTCTCTGCCCGGGAACCCAAAATAAGGACACTTTATTAAGGCGAGCTAACCTTGCGAGGGACAGGTGACATTCCCATACAATGCTAGAGGAGAAACATTGTTTGGACAGTGCAAGCAATGCTGCCTGACTATCTGAAAATATCCTAATTTTTTGGTCCCTAACATTTCTGTCGAGACAGTTGTGTGCACAGGCTAGGATAGCAACAATTTCAGCCTGGTACACTGTGGCAAGATTCCCAAGAGAGAAAGAAATTTTTGTGTTATTGGAGACACAGTAGGCCCCAGCACCTGTTCCTGAGGACGTTTTAGATCCGTCTGTGAACCAGACCTCATTAGCACTCTTAGTGTTAATCTGACAGCTATCCCATTCCATACGTGTGGGAATATGTATGGAATAGCTGTCCTCAAAACTGTATCGTTTAAGAATCCAGTCTTTGTTTGCATTAAGGCAAAGATGCCCTTGAACTTGAGTTCCGAGGTTTTTAAAAGTAGTAGTTTCATTGACAGTCTTCCAGTCACCAGTAAGCTTAAGCCTATCAGCACACAAGACCGCCTCCATTTCGACTTTTTTTGAGAGGGGTAACAAATCAAGCAAAATCTCCATGCTATCAGATGGCGTTGTTCTGATTGCCCCTGTGATGGCTATTGTGGCCATTCTTTGTAGACTGGTAAGTTTCTTTCTTACAGTGTTATTCAGAGTTTTACCCCACCAGACAATGGCCCCATACGAGACACTGGGACATACAATCGCAGTGTATATCCAGTGCATTACTTTAGGAGATAACCCCCAAGTTTTCCCCAAAGCCCTTCTACATGCCCAAAAGACCCTTTTTGCTTTATTGATGCAGTGTTGAAGGTGACTTGAAAAAGTAAGCGTTTTATCAAAGATAATTCCAAGATATTTTACCTCATCTACAAGAGTAAGGCTTTTTCCGAAGAACTTAAGAGCCTTAATGTTATTTATTTTATCAGCTCTCATTCTAGTGAAGGGAACAAGGTTGGTCTTATCGGGGTTTACTGTCAACCCAACAGTGTTACACCATCCCTCTACCTTTTTTAGGGCACTTCCCATAAGGTCAGCGACTGTATTTGGAAATTTCCCTCTAACGACAATGGTGATGTCGTCAGCATAGCCGATGCAGTGAATGCCCATGGTGTTGACTTTACAGAGAAGTTCATCAACTACAAGACACCAAAGTAGAGGGGAAAGTACACCCCCCTGTGGACAACCCTTACAGCTATCAACTCTAACCACTACACCCAGAAAGCTGGATGTAACAATTCTAGTTTTTAGCAGATTTTCTACCCAAGAGCAGACAATTCCATTTGTTCCAACCCTATGCAAGGCTCTTACAATGGCATCAGTAGGTACTCTATCAAAAGCACCCTCTATATCAAGGAACGTAGCCAAGGCCAGTTCTTTTTGGTTGATTGCCCTATCGAGAACCGTAAATAGGTCGTATAGAGCTGTTTCAGTTGACTTACCAGGTTGGTAAGCATATTGGAATTTCGACAAGGGGTTTTGTGGTAACACCTCATCACGAATGTATCTGTCCACCATTTTCTCCAATGTTTTCAGAAGAAAAGAGGAAAGACAGATTGGTCTAAATGCCTTGGCAACAGAGTAGTCTGCTTTACCAGGCTTTGGGATGAAGACTGCCTTGCTCTGTCTCCATGCCTCTGGTGTGTGTCCATAAACAAGACAAGCCCTATAAATTTTACATAGGTGAGGAACTAAAAGATCAATACCCTGTTGTAGTAGCACAGGGTAAATACCATCCACACCCGGGGATTTGAAGGGTTTGAAGGAGGAAATAGCCCACCTGATCCTTCGATGTGTAACGATTTCCTTTACCACTTTCCATTCATCCTTACTTTTCCTAGGAAGAGAAGGTGTATAGTAGGTTACCTCAGATCGACACACTTTTGATTCAGGGAAGTGTACCTGCAATAGCTCTTTAAGTGTTTCTTCCCCATCTTTGGTAAGTTCCCCGTCTGTTTTGCGGATGGAACCCAGTTGACTATACTCATCTTTGGTAAGTATCTTAGTTAGCTTTGAAGCACAGGAGATACCTTCCATTTGGCTACAGTAATCCTTCCAGGAGTCCTGCTTTGCCTTTCTGACAGCCTTATTAAATGTTGTAAGTCTCATCTTATAGACAGACCAGTCTCCAGTCTTTTTGGCCCTATTAAAGAGTTTCCTGCACTCTTTCCTTAAATCACCAAGATTTTTACTCCACCAGGGCACTCTTCTTGGTAAACCTGAAGAGGCCAACCTAGAGTGGGAGTTAAATGACTGCACAATAGCTCTCTGCACATTGTCGACATTCATGTCAATGTCCGCTAAAGAGGGAAAATTAAAGTCATTACCTCCAAGAAGCAGCCCCAGCTCCTCCCTGTAGGAATCCCAGTCAACCTTTCTGGGATTCCTGTTGCCCGCAGGCGGTGTTAACAGCGGGCCTGAAAGGTTAAACAGAATTAGTCTATGATCTGAGAGATAATCTTTCTCGGATACATGCCAATTCGAAACGCAGTTCACTGCTTTGGCATTACAGAATGTAACATCTATGACCTCACTTCTTTGAGAAGTGATGAAAGTTGGACAATTTCCCCTATTGAGAATTGAGAGCCCATTGCTTAGAATGTATAAAAGCAATTCCTCACCTCTGTTGTTGCAGTCTTTGCTGCCCCAAATGATGTGATGTGAATTAGCATCACAACAGACGATAACTTTCCAGCCAGACTGAACACAATGGTCAACAAAGCGTCTGGCAGGAGCCGATAGAGGTACATTTTCCTCATATGGGAGATAACAGGACATTAAACATGATATTTCCCCTTTGCTATCTGTTAACTTGATGGCAACATTGTCCCCATCCAAAAAGTTAACCATAAACATAGCATTAAGAGACCTATTAGTAACAATGCATGCTCTGGGTCTCTTGCAAGTGCGGTCGTAAAAAAGATTACCAGTGCCTCCAAGGCCAAGAATTTTACCATGGTGCACCCAGGGCTCTTGAATAAGAGCGATATCGATTTTACCCTCAATCAAATCCTTGCTAATAAGAGCAGTAGAGGATTTGCTGTGATGTAGGTTGATCTGTGCTACCTTTAAAGGTTTTGCACTACCTAGGTCATTTGAAACATTGGTTGTAGTTAGGGCCATTAAATAAACAGTCAAACCGCAACCATTCTCTCTAGAAGCTAAGCTTCCATTACTTCGCCAGTGAATTCGTCAGTTTCCCTCAGAAGTTCACTGCCTGAAATAATTGTAACATCTGAGCCAGAGTCAGAGTGTATACCCAGATCGGAATGTAGATCAAGGGAAAGTTTACTAACCTCATCAGACTCATCGGCAGGTACTACCTTTGAGTCTGTTGGAGCGTTGTCAGCGATGTCGTTGCTGACCTGCATCGGAGTTTCCTCCTCGACAGCGTCTGTTTGCGGCTTTTCCACCGGAGATGTGACGGTGGAGCTAGGGGTGAAGCAGCCTTAGGGCAAGCGCATATCTCAACCAAACTCAATCATTCAAACTAATAGAGGATGGCGGCAAGCCCCCGTTTCGGCCCGGTCCATGTATTTTCAAGCCCTGTTATGGTCCCGCAATCCCACGTGGATGACGTTTTTTTTAAACTAATAATATTAATTAAAAATCACAATCAAATATGAAAAAACTAAGCCCCAGGTGCACACGTAGGTATTAAAAGGAATCTATATTAAAAGTTTCGAATTTTTTAGAGCAGTCTAAGTAGGTCTTTTGTGATCCACAGACATACACACAGACAGACAGACAGACTCTTTCTTTTATTATTATAGATAAGGTAATTTTTTACATACATGCGTCTACAAAACCCATGATATTTATTTCAATATTAAAATTTTAAACATGCAAATTAAACTATTTTTCATTGAAAATTCAAAAATTAGTATTGTTTGCTAAATTTATTTGGTTTTCAAAGAATGATTTTAAAATACCATTGAAAATCAAAAAGCAATGAAGAAACCTAGCCAAATGGATTTATAAGCATTAAAAAGTCATTATTCATTAATAAAGCTTAAATGTAAATAAAAAAAAGTTACCTGTTCTTAAAAATAATAAACGTCTTGTGCCTCTTTCTAAATTAACAATATGAACAATCAAAGAACCCCCCTGTGACAAATTATGACATAATTCCAAACTGATTTTTATAAAAAAAAATTAACTTAAATCTCTAAAACAAATAGAGCCATTAACAAGCAGACATAGTCTTTTTAAAAGCTTCCACTTTTTAAGTTCTAAATATAGTATGCTAGATAAAAGCATTTTCTTTTGAAATGTCAACATTTTCAATGTGTAGATTTTTTTTTAAATTTTTTTGTTTTAACTTGGTGCCAGAAATTGGTTTTAAGTTTTTTTTTTAATTTGGTCCAGATTTTTTTAAAAATCTATAAACTTCAGTGCAAAAGCAATTACAGTATTTCTTTACAACAATGCAAATAGTGATGAAGGTGAATTTAATTAAAGGAGCATTTAAATTATTTAAGCTGGTGACATAATACAAGTTAGTGAGTGTTAAGTGAAATTTGAAAATCTAACACTTGGCTTGTTTTGCTATTTGCTAAGATGATTGCTCCACAAATACTTCTGCCAAATTTTATAAGGTTTGTTGCTATTGGTATGTTTTTTATTCCTATTAGCAACTTTTATTCTGTTATGTATATCTAAATTATAATAGATATAGACAACTCTGCCCTGTTTAGGAAATACAGAAAAAAAACCTCTGCTACATTTCTCTTTTTGTACTTTTATTTATAAGTCAAAAGCCCCAATTTTTTAAAATAAAAATCGTATTGAAGTGTTCTATAAAATTCATGTAAAAGGTGTCCCAATCAACTGTGTATTCATGCATATAATGTCTTAAGGATTTTTGTTGTAGCTTTAAAACCTTACATTACACAAACCAACTCTTTCCTTTACATTTTTTTTCACATGTTCATCTTTACCCAGACTAATGTGTGCGAGAAAGTAGAGTATTTTCAGTTGAATGAAAATCCCAAAATGCTCTTCTATTTTGTCACCTTTTTCTTTTTGTGTCCTTTTGAATTTTTTTTGTTTTATTTTCCAGTCTTGTTTAAAAATATTCTAACCTCTTAAAGGGAGCGCACACCACGCAATTCTTCCCTGGCAGAGATCCAGCTAAACCTTTCTCACTTTAAAGCAGATCATTTGAGATTATTTTGAGGTTCTTTTTTTTTAGCATTGGAAACTCTGTTCATGATAAATGACCTATTTAACAACATTGTTTTGCTTTTAAAATAGTTCTTTTTTTTTATATGTATATTGCAATTAATAATGATTTGATTGGGAACTAAAAGATTCAGCATTTTTGCTGCCGTTTCATTATTTAAATTTTGCATATATGTATTTTTAAACTTTAGTTTTTTTAATAAAAAATTTCTTTGTAATATTTATTATTTTTCCTTAAAAAAATTTTCTTTTTAGGTATACAGAAAAATTAATTTTTTCCTTGCAAACCATTTGAGGTGCAGTCTTGCAGAATAAACATTTAAAAAATTTACATGTTGCATAACTTTACATTATTTTAATAGATAGCTGCAACTCTAAATTTTTTTTTGTGCAACCATATTATAATACTTATAGTTAAGGTACAATTGTGGATTGGGAATTTTTTTTACGATACTTAAATCTTAAAAGTTTAAATAGCAAGCAAGTTATCTTTAGAATCTGTGTGATTGGTTGTTCTTTAATTGAGTTTTGAATAGTCAGCACAGGCTGAAAGCACAACAAAGTTATGTTCTATTGTCTTCCTCTTCCAATCCCTTAATTATTTTTAAGACTTTGTTGAAATAATTTTTGTGTGTGTCCCAGTTAAAGCTCAATTGAAATGCTTAATTAAAATATATGACCTCTCCTTCAATCGTTTATTAATTTGTCATTCATATGAAAAGTGTCTTCTTTATAACATGAAAAGTGAGTCTTTTGTATAATATTTCTCCTTCGCTCAAAACTGATTCTATCCTGTATGAAATCTAAATAACTCTTCACTGATCTCCTGCATGCTATTGCCAAAATATACCATATTTTTTTTCCTGATGAACGTAAGTTTGATTTGATAAGTGTTTTATGAGTAGTTAAGAAACTGGATATTTTTTTGCAGTTCAAAACAATATTTCTGGGTACGTTTAAGTATTTACGGATTTAAAATAGTATTAGGGTGGCTAGACATACTGCATAGTACAGTATAGTTTAGTTTGTTTTTCAACTATAGAGTCAGCTATAAAAATTACCGAAATAGATAATCTCTATTATTTCTTATAGCTTTTTTAAACAAAAACTATTTAAATAAAAAATTATTTGTGATGATTTTATGGTAAAAAATTTAGTTACTGAAACAAATCTCAGCAGGCTATGTATTATAATGTGAATCGTAAGGCAGGGACCTGTAGCCACTAGCATACTATCCCCTAACATTTTTAAAAACTTTTATGCTTATTAGTACTGTAATAATGTGTGACTTTTAAGTTGTTAAACCTATTTTAGCTATTAACTTTTGATACTAATGTTTCATATTTGGATTACGAGCATGAGGCTGATCTATGGAGAACATAGCCCTCATAGAGATGAATACAGCAAGCAATCTGATATTGTGTAAAAATCTAATATGAGGGTGAAGCCTATAGTTACTTTTAAAATAGTATTATCAACTATTAGACTCTGAAGTTTTATTCTTTTAATGAAATGGCAACCACTGATGATTGAAGAGGGTTAATGTAATATTGACTATGGTAAATTAATAATGTTTAAAAAGATAACATCAAAATAATTCTCTCTAGGTTCCAACAAACCCCCGCTGCTACCCAAACCATGCCTGGCCTCCTTATCAAGTGGTCCCTCCGAACATGTTATACCACAGATGGTGATAACTTCACCTGATGACAATGAATGCTCTGAATTGGCTTCAGAAACTACAACTGTGCCTGACATCCTCGTATCTGAGAGTCCACCTTGTGACGTTCCTGACGATGAAAGTGATACTGATTTGCATACAAAAGCCTCAGAGAGTTATGCATGTGAGGACAGGTTAGTGGTACTACTTCGATCATTTGTTATTGAAAACTGTCAAAAGATACATCTTTCTTGCTTTGAATGTTAAAAAATATAATTTGAAAAAGAAAAAAAAAATAGCAAAAATGTTTTTTTTATATTTCAAGGAAAATAAAAATTGGTTCTTTAAAACCTAGAGAGATACCATGCTGATCTAATAAAATTCATAGCAGGTAAAAAGCTCTTTACAGCTTTTAAATACTTCTGGAAATTCAAACATTTCTGGATGGTTGAAAATATTTTTTATAAGCTGGTACTATTAATATTATTTATATTACATTTGACTGACCCTAATTGTAAATAAGATATATGCATGAATAAATGTTGATTTAAAAATGTAGTACTATGGCAATAATAATGGAATTCAATAATTAATCAGAATATTTGAATTAATGAAAAAAATACAATACAATAAATTTCTTTAAATGTAAAGATTACTTGGTTGGTATGAATAATTGTTTAACTCTCATCCTCTTTTTTAAATAGCCAACCACCAGTACAATCATTTGAAGTTGCCGAAAGTAAAAATGAAACTCATATTGACGATCCTGTTCCCCATTCAGCTGTTCAGAGGCCTTTAGTTTTTGAGTAAGTTGTAACATTTAAGGTACAGCATTCTCTTTGCTTGAAGGATATTCGAATGTCATTGACATTTTAGGAACAGAAAATATTTGAATAGCTTACTAACATATTTACTTAAGACTGGATAGAGACTCGACTATAATTATATTGGTCTTTATCTAGTCTAGACAATTATTATAGATGGAGACTGGATTTTAGTCAAGAGACTTAAATAGATTTGAATAGGAAGACTTCAATTTCTTTAAAGTAAAGGGAAGTTCAAGTTTTGTTATCAAATAAATAATTTTTTTTTGCATTTCACCTAGTACTTATACAGGAATCTTACAATATATAACTCAGAGGCCAAAAGATAAAATTAAAAAATATTTTTATAACCAATTAAAAAAACATACAAACTTTTTCTTCAGAAAACCTAAAACTAGTGAGAGTTATTAATAGTATTCCATAAAACTAAAAATAATTTTTTCCTCTGATTAATGTACTCCAAACTTAATTCTAGGTCAGAAAAATGTGCACCTGAGCCTAATGTTGAGGACCCAAGCATTCCAAGTGTTTCTCAAACCTCTTCACCTCTTCCATCAATATCGCCAGTAACATCATCTCAGAGACCAATGGTTTTTGGGTTTGTTTATAGTTTCATACCTTTTATTTAAATATTTTTGTGGTCAAGTGTTATTTTTGACTAGGGATGCGCCGAATATTTGGTTACTATTCGATTTTTGGACACTTTAGCCGAATAGCTTTACTATTTGGCCGAATAGTCAAAATATTTTTTTTTTTTTCAAATTTTTTCATGTTATCATCTTCTAAAACATTGAAACATTTCCAAACAGGACTCTTTTTTTTTAATCGACCCAAATCTTAAGTTTTTGTTATTTATAATGGTAAATCAAGCTTTACACAAGTTTTATTAAATAAACAATAATTACTATATCACAATTGTAATTTTTGTCACTAAAAGATAAAAAAATTTAATTTTGTAATTGTGTAATAATATTGTAAGCCACAGTTTTATTTTTTTTCTAATTTTCGTTCTACATCGGGTCCACATAAGTTTTTTGTTTTCCTACTTCTGTTTTCGTGTTGTGATTTTACCAAGTTGCACTTTCAAAAAAGCTTCTTTTAATAACAAATAAGTACTACTTTATTGTGTGTTGCTTTAATTACAAACTTAATAGCTATATTGTATTAAAATTGTTGTGTGATTGTGTACATATGCACACAATGTTGAATTGAAATTGATGAATAATAAATACAACTTACTTAGATCTCACAAAAAAAATAAAAACTGGTTTACATAGGCCGAATATTCGGCTAAGACTTTGGCCAAATATTCGTTATTCAGTATGGGGAATATTCATGTGATGTCACTCTGTTTGTTATGCTACTGCTAGCGAACCATGTGCTAATGT
The DNA here is from genome assembly GCA_023701765.1 of Hylyphantes graminicola. NCBI lineage: Eukaryota > Metazoa > Arthropoda > Arachnida > Araneae > Linyphiidae > Hylyphantes > Hylyphantes graminicola. The sequence continues at coordinate 19,951,947 of CM043119.1, forward strand.
TATCCTATACAGCTATCAAAACATGTGCTAATGTTTTCCTTCTGCTCTAACTGTTTGTTTTGCACAGGGATTTGGAATTGAAGCTCGGGTGGATATGGCGTGAATGTCCCCCATTCGGCCAAATTTGGTATTCGGTGCATCCCTATTTGTGACCATAAATTGTGCCTAAAAGTCTTGATTTCTAATTGGAGCCTTTTCTTAATGTCAACTCGACACATGCTTGTGTTCTTTGGGTACTCAAGCTTGGTATTGGAATTAATCACATTAAATAAGTAAAAAATTATGCTTATTCTAAGGATTTAAATCACTGAATATATTTATTAGCAAACATCACACCGCACAAGAATAAGAATAATATCTCAAATCAGTTAAAGTTACAGCAGTAAAACAACACAACCTCTTCTATTTGTTTTTAAAACTCTGGGGAAACCCAGCACTTAATTTACATCAAGCTTCTGTAAGTGACCAGCTTTTATTGGTGACTTTTTTTACAGCCAATCTTCAAAGAAATAACTTTTCCTCTATTTATAATTAAAAAAATTATTCCTAGAAGTCAAACAAGGAAAGGAAATGTTTAAACAAGCAATTTCTTTAAATTAAGAGATTTTTTTTATTGTTTCGTATTCCAATACCATTTTACACATATCTTGGTATCATTTAAAATGTTAAAATAGACCACTTTAAATCAAATTTTGTTTTCATTATTGGTTTATTTTATTAATACTTTTAGGGGATCCAATGTACAATCAATTCATGATGACGAAGAATTTGAAGAGTTCCTAGATGACGATCCAGCCAATACGTAAGTCGTTTTGTAAATTGATAAAAGATATTTTAAAGTGTTGCTAAAAAATATTGCCTAATAAAAAATTATTATTTTTTAACACTGTGATTTATGGCTTACTAGGGCCTTTATTGTTTGACACCAAAATTAAAAAATCAAGGTTTGTTTGAGTTATTATAGTTTTTCATTGCATTAAAAAATTGATCTAGTTTCATTCAGTGTTAAAATGATTTCGCAATGACACTCAAAATTTATCTTGGTTTGGTTTGATTTGGTTTGAATTATCGTCGCACTAGAGCTACACGAGGGCTATAAATTTATCTTGGATATATGGATTAAGGAATGAGTTTTTGTTACTTAAAACTTCTAACTTTATTAGCAAATTCTGTAATTAACTTTTATGTTTTTTTTTAATTTTAAGATTTAATATTTTTTGTTAACTTTAACACATTAAACATTAAAGTGCTACTAATATAAGGGTTTTCATTGAATGGATATATCTTTTATTTTATTAGAGTTAATTTTTACTGGAATAATTAGTAAGTATTTCCTAATAACTTAGATTACAATTGTCTTTCTGTTAATCTTTAAAAAAATATTTGAATGGATATTTAAATCTGATTTAACACTTTTATAATAATTGTGCTACAGCTAATGTATAATTTCTAAAAAATTTGGAATATTTTTTATGTAAACTTGATGTTATGTAAATATGGACATGTTTAATATATAAGTGTATTGAAAGTTGTGTTTAATATATAAGTGTATTGAAAGTTGTGTTTAATATATAAGTGTATTGTATAGTTGACAACAATATATAAGTTCATTCAAATTTTCAAAATTAGTTTTTAAAGAATTATTGCACTTGTATGTTTATTTAAATAATCAACTATTATTGATTTTAAAATCTTTATTGGTTTAATAAAATGATTTTTCCTCTCTTTGTATTGCTGCAGTTTGAATAATTTTCAGTTGAAGGTAAGGTGTTAAGCTTCAACAAACAAAATTGTATTTATGTGTAACTCCAACTGCACATTTTATTTAGCATTTTGTCATGTATTTGAATTTCCTTGGTTAAAAAAAATCTTTTGTTTCTACTTATGTAATTTTTCTACTATGGTTTTAGTATATTATTAGTTCCCGAAATTATATTAAAAGATATAATATTTAGCATTGGACGATAAATTATGTTATTTTTATTAAACAAATAATATTTGTTTTTAAAGATGAATTTTAGTTTAAATTGAATTTCTTAATGTTCATGTTTAAAAAAAAAGCAATTCTATGTGCCACCAATGTCATTAAAATTGAAGACTTAATTTTTATAATTATAAATTATAATAAAGATTTTTTTTTTAGCGAAAGTCAAGATGCAGATGGTATAGTTTTGGATGAATTGAACATAAATGAAGATTGTAAAACACCTGAACCTGATACAAAACCCAAGTCCTCAAGTTTTTCATGGATGCCTTCTTTTCCAAAATTGCATGCATCGGGAAAAGATGCAAAAACTTCAGAAGCAGGCTCTTCTAAAAAAGCTACAGAAGTATTGGACAATCCAAAATTGGCAAGCTCAGATCAAACCCCTGTCAAAAAAGATGGTTTACATAATATGAAAAAATTCTTTGATAACCTTCGTCATGATACTTCTAGTGAAAGTAAAGATATTTCTAGTCCTGATAATCAAAATCTTGAAGGCTCCGGTGAAAGTTCTAAAAAAGCACCCAAGGAAAAGCATGGAATTAAAAAGTTATTTAGCCCAACTAAGCAAGAATCAAAGTTACCAGATAAGGATTTTTCAAGTGAAACTATAAAAGATGCAGAAATTATTTCTAAGGAACACCATAAAGAATCTAAATCTAATATCAAAAGAATGTTTGATTCTTTTAAGCCAACTGATAAAAAAGATGAGACTACAAAAGCAGAACAACATCATCCACATATTGAAGATGCATCAGCAGCCCATGAACCCAAGAGAGAAGGGGAATCTAAAGAACCTTCTAAGGAATCTAAATCAAATCTTAAGAAGATGTTTGATTCTTTTAAGCATGTTGACAAAAAAGATGGTCTAACTAAAATAGAACAAGATCATCTTCAAAGGGACAATGCTTCTTCAAGCTCTGAGCCTAAGAAAGATTTATTTCCGCAGGAACATGAATCAAAGGAACATTCTAAAGAGTCAAAATCAAATCTGAAGAAGATGTTTGATTCATTTAAACATGTTGACAAAAAGGATGATCCAACTAAATCAGAAGCAGAAGTCGCTCAAGTAAAGGTTGCCCCAAAAGAACCTAAGAAAGTTGAAGAATCAAAATCTAATATCAAAAAGATGTTTGATTCTATAAAGCCTGTTGAAAAGAAAGGAGTAACTAACATTGAATCTGATGCCTCCCAAATTGATACTGCTTCTGATGCATGTAAAACAGAAAAAGGATCAAAATCTCCAATTAAGAAATTTTTTGATTCATTCAAACATGAGGATATGCCTGTTGAAGTGGAGGTTCCAAAGAAAATAGTAAAGTCAGATGATTTATCCTCTGACAACAAAGATTCGGCAGCTCCTAAACTAAAATCTTCACTAAAACAGAGCGGTGACGGTCAGCATTTCGATAACAAAGAATCAAATTCCCAAAGTTTGAATCCAATTATTACTTCTCAAGATGCCTCAACGTCCCAGACTTATAAACCCAAGCAACTAGAAGAAGCTACAGCTAGACAAAGCACTAATGAGCATGGTGTTAAGAAATTTTTCCGATCATTTAGGTCGAGTACTCCTAGTACCTCAAAAGAGCAAACTGGCAAGTTTCATGTAACATTCTTTGATGGTGATGGTAGTCTGAAACGATCGCATTCGTTCCAAGAATCGATTCTTATTAAGGATGAGGCAACTGAAAAAACTCTAAAAGATAAAATTCCTAGTGTTACAACTTCAAATGAATGTGTTAGTGACAAAGTTGCTAAAAAAAGCAAATCAAAACCAGTCAAACGTTCACAGTCATGTAAAGAAACACTTTCTGAAAAGCAAGGGTTTCATGGTATACGAGGATTTTTTGATTCTATCACACATAAAACTCCTAAAGTTCAAAGCCAAACAACTCTGTCGTCAAGCAGTAAAACAGAAGAAGTTCCTTCATCAAGCAGTACAAAAGAAGCTTTGCCCGCAAGTAATAAAAATGAAGTTTTATCATTGAGTAGTAAAAAAGAAACTTTGTCACCAAGCAATAAAATGGAAACTTTGTCTTCTAGCAGTGAAAAAGGAGGTGTGTTATCAAGCAGTAAAAAAGTTCCAGCATCAAGCAATAAGAAAGAAGAACACATATATGATATTGTTGGAAAACCAGAAACCTCTAATTCCAGTCAAGCAATTACTTCTAGTCAAACAGTGCAAGATAGTAATTTGAAGCCACTGACCGCAAAAAGTCCAGAGACTGCTAAAGGTGAACATTCTGGTGTGAGAAAACTTTTTGACTCTTTTCTCCACAAAGAATCCCCATCAACCAAAGAAAAAGCATCCAAGAGGGAAATGAATGGTGAAAGGATATATGAAAAAATTGATATTTCTTCCTCAGTTGAAAGTTCTAGTCATGCTGGTAGAACTTTTATGGACATGAAACGAGAACGCTTAGCAAGTGTAGAAAAATCTGAGCCAGTAAATCAAACTAATAAATCTAAAAAAAACAAAGAAGTTACCAAAATTACACAAAGTCCATTTGAATTTGTGCAAGAAAAGAAAACTGATGCTAAAATACCTTCTGCTCAAGTAAACGGTCCATCTGCCCCCACAGACTCTAAACCTTCTGTATTTCATTCTATAAGTGATAATTTCAATGCAATTAAAGACAGGGTACTGCATTCTAAAGAAAAAAAGAGTGAAATCAATCTAAATCAAGATAAAGTTGTTCAGGAATATGACCTGGAAAGTGCAGCTAGTAAAAATGGGCTACCAGATATATCTGCAGGAACATTTAGACCTTTGAAAGAGGATTCCATTCTTGTATCTGATCCCAAAAAAGAAACTAAACCTCAGGAAAGTAAAATTTCTGATAAGAGTATTGATTTGTCCTTGCCATCAACTTCTACACAACAAAGTTCAAATGCAGCTATTTCTAAACCTTTGAAGCGTCCAGATTTAAAAGCTGCTGCAAAAGTTGAGCCAGGAACACCTGATACACTATATGACACATGTTGTGTCAGATTAGCCCATTTATTGGGTAAAAAAGCCCTGGAAATTGTTTCTGATAAAACAAAAACACCTCCTAAAAAACCTCCAAAACCTTCTGCTGAAGCCATAGCTAAAGCAAGAGCTGAAGTTGTGTCACAAAGGCTTCGAAACCTACCAAACAAGGGGCTTAGCATTGGTGAAAGCATTCCTGTTGGTTATGATGGAATTCGGTTTGCTGATGATGAAACAGAGTCCTCTTGTGATTACAAAGATGTAGCTAATTTAGATTACATAATAGATTACGATCTAGTAAACAGATACAAGTTTGATGGTAAAGGTGACACATTTAGTGCACAAAGTGTTTGCAGCATTTCTAGTTATTATACAGCAGATACAGTTACTTTAAAAGATGAAAATTTCTCTGATGCTCCACTAGAAACTATCAGTCTTGGTAGCAATGAATCCCTTGTTTTTCAAAACTTATCCGCAAATAGCCAAACCGATTTTAACAGCTTGCCAGCAAAAATCAAAGCTAAGAATAAAAATATTTTGAAATCGAGAGAACTGAATAGCCAAACTAAAGTTCCTAGTAATATCCCTACCCTTAAAAAGAAGATTCCACCACCTTTGCCCCCAAAACCACTTTTAACACCAAAATCAAAAGATAATGAAAAAACTAAGAAAGAGCCTGTTTCGCAGTGTATTAATGGTTTGTCTTTATCCCCAAGACTTCAATCTAAGTTCTCAAATGATTCAGCTGCTACACAGAAACGTCCCTTGTTTGTAGCTGGTCTGAGAGGAACTGAATTCACTAGTCTTCAAACAAGGTCTAAAGACACTCCAACTAAAAGAACTTTTAACACTGTTTTAAAAAATGAGTCCCTGAAGAAAATTAGCCCTATTTCTCCGCCGCATGCTCCACTTCAGAGTACAAAGTCCTCACCTCCTCAATTATCTGAAACGCAAAACACTCAGCAGCTTTCCAAACCTAAAAAAGTTGGTCCTGAACGACCTCCCCCACCATTTTCTCCTAGTCATTCAGAAGACACAGCCTCAAAAACAAGCACAGGCCCTCCTGTACCAGAAAAGCCAAAGCGGGAACATAAAGTTCTGTCTCCTCAAGCATCTTCTTCGGGAAAGAGAACCATTTCACCCATAAGACCTCCACCTAAACCTCCCGTTGCAGCTAAGATTCATAGTATTCCACCTCCAAGACCACCTCCTCCTACTAAGCAAGCTGAAAAACATCCTCCTTATCAAAATTTAGAAGGTAGTTCTGGAGTCATCAGTAGACCTCAATCTTTAGATGAACTTCCTGAAGGATCTTACAGCGTGGAAAGTGAATCTGATAGGTATGATGATGCACTTGAATGCGCGCATGTCGAACGTTGCTCATCAGTGAAATTCGTAGAAGTTAATTTGCATGAAAGTTCTGTGGAGAAAGAAGTAAAAAAAGTTGTTGAAAAGGATCAGTCAGTTCAAAAATTAGAGATGGAGCATGCTCCTTTGGTTCGTGAAGATTTTACCCCCGAACCAGACAGCCAGCTAACAATGAGTATGTCTATTGACCATTCACCTCTGTCAAGTGCAGCTTGTAGCCCTGTTCCAAGTTCAACTCCTAAACCACCGCCTAGAGGCCGCAGAATTCGTTCCAGAACTGTTGAGATAGCTTCCAGAGAAAGTGTTAAAGAAACTCTTCCTCGAAGGAGCCAATCTTTAACAGAAATAGATGTTCAAAAAAGAACAGAAAGTTTAAATTTGCCTACCTCTTCTGAGAAAGTTGACTTGAAAATCTTGTACACATCAGTAAATAAAAAGAGAACTTCAAATGGCTCTCAATCTCCAAGCCTTGGAGCTAGGCCTTTACCTGCACCACCACCACCTCCTAGAAAGTTTCGGTCACTGGATCGCAAACCAAAAGAAAAGAAGAGTAAAGAACAAACAATGTCACATGAAGATGAAAATAAAAATGGCTTGCCAGATTATGGTATAGATGATACAACTATAAAACCACCTGAAAGGAAAAAGAAAGTGGAAAAGAGATTTCATAGTCTCAGTACAGAAAGAAAGAAAAATAACTTAGAGCTTTCTCTGGAAGAATCTAGAATACCTCGCTCAAACAGTGTTCCATTAAAACCCGATAGAAGGTTACGTCATAGCCACAGGCCAGAATATGACGAAAATGCAAACGTAGCCTTTCCTGTTGTAGCAGAAGTGCATCATAGTGCAATTGAGCTGGATGAGTGTGGCAATGAAATTTTAGAATCTTCGAAATCAAACATTCCGTCTGAAGATACTGTTGATTCAGCAGCAGGCAATACAACTCCTAAAGCAATCAGTCCACATCCTCGAAGAAAGAAAGATAAAAGTGCAAAGGTGAAGTCTCATTCCAGTTGGTATGATGAGCATCAACCTAGTTCTGAGTCATGGGAAATGGTTGATTGGGATCCCAGTATTGTGCCTCAGGAATCGATTAAAAGCATCTACAGCTCAAGTAAAAAACCTCTGCGGCGCAGATCTGATCCTTTAGCTGGTAGAAAGGAAAGAAGGACATCTCAATTTTATGTTAATGTGGACCTGGATGAAGGATTACCTCATGTTGATAAGGAAACTTCTCCCCTTCATCTAGACTGCTCAGAGAAGTCAGTCCAAACTTCATTGGAGACTTTGTCCCAAGGTCGTATTTCTCGAGACGAACAAAGCCCAGAAAGCTCAGACAACACCGATCATTTACTTAGCATGGTCAAAACGTTGCAAACTGAATTGAAAACTACACTGGATAGGCACAAAGGATTTGACAGTGATGATCCTGGTAGTAGTAGCAATGCTCCGACTGATTCTGAAAAGTCAGACAAGCCAAGAAGGTTATCAAAATCTAATAGCATACACTCCACTACACCGGAGCTTTGGCCAGCCACATCTTCTGAAGAGAGTGATGGGGAAGTCGATCCAGATGCAGAGGCAAATCTTTCAGAAATAGCTCTAACACGGAAAAGGAAGAAAGTATTTTACATTGCTCAAGAAATTATGACATCTGAAGAAGTTTTTGTAGATACTTTGAAATTGCTTAATGTGGTAAGTTTGTCGTAATTTTTACCTACAATTCCATGTTTTTACTGCAAAAGATTATAGATTCATGAATTACGATAAGAAATGTCTGGTAAGAAAAGTTTTACAAATTTAAAAAAAAACTAAATTATAAAGAAATTGTTTTACAGCTGTAATTTGATTTATATCCTATATTCTGAAATAGTTATTCCTCCTACCTAAGATATTAACATTATTAGATTTATCAACCCCATAAGTGTTTTAATAAATTTCTTTAAGGTAGTTGAATCCTCAAACTTGTCCTTAAATTCAATTAAAATAAATTAAGTTGTAGATAAACTTTTACATATGCATACAATGTGCTTGAATTAAAAAAACAAAAATAACAGGAGATAAATAAAAATTGCATCATTTTAGCAAAGTATTTATTTTACAGTTTAAAGCTCTAAAGTTTTGATCTGTAAATTTGTTGAGAGATAATAGAGTACATTCAAAAACTTCTGACAAATCAAGTTGAACCTAGATATAAACATTATTATGCTGTTTAAATTAGTTATATTTATTTTATTTTAGGATTTCAAATCATATATAGAAGCAGCTAACAAGCAGAAAAACACATCTGTTGTCCCTGAAGAGGTGTTAAATCAAATTTTAAATCATTTACCTCAGTTACAGCATTTAAATGAAAACTTGTTGATGGAATTAAAAGACAGGATTGACAATTGGTGTGTATTTTTAGTCGTCATTCAATTACTTTGTTTCATGCATGTATAAAATGTAGAATATATTTAAATATCATTTTAATCCTTCAAAAATGTAAGCATTTTGTAGAAGTTATTTTCAGTTTCCTCTACAGTGCAAATGTTTTAAAAATTATGCTAAACACTTTATTAAGTTAGTTTTATATACAATTAGTTACGACTTATTATGTTAATATATTAGATTTTGTATTAGATATATGCTATGATGTTTAAAGAATTTTTTTATGTAAATTATGAACTTGCAATTAAATGCACACAAAAAATTCCCATAATTTTGTAATCTGTTTAAATATTTGCAGTGGCACCAAATAAAGTACCAAGTTTTCTTAGTCAATAAAAAATTTAAATCAAAAATATGCATACTTTTATTCTATTTTATCTCCTTTATTTTTACATAATCTTTTCAAATTTCTAATACTATCATTTACTTTTTTGAAATGTTTTTTCATTGAATCAGGAAATTTTAATTAAAATTTGGTTTCCTTTTTAGGAATAAGACTGAAAAAATTGCTGATGTCATTGTAAAAATGGGGCCTTTTCTTAAACTTTACTCATGGTTTATACATGATTTTGAGTCAAATTTATCACTATTAGAAGAATCAAAGAAAAAATATCATTTGTTTGCCCAATGTGTAAAAGAATTCGAAGTAAGTATTTTTTTTTTATGTTTCTAATCTTAGTTAATTTATTGTTACTGTGCTTAATTTATATTTTTTCATTGAATGAGAATTTGAAATAATTAAAAGTTCTTGCGTGTGTTTAATATTATTTTAAAATATCCTTATTTTTAAGAAATAACCTTGCATGAAAAAAAAATTTGGTAATTTTATTATTTAAAACATAAGTAAAATTTTATAAACGTTATAATATTACTCCTTACTTCATACACTTGAGGCCCAGTGGATTAGTGGTAGTGCTTTGCCTTGCCACGCCACAGGTCTGGGGATCGAATCCGGGATTAGGCGAGGTTGACTTATCATCCTTTCATCCCTTGAGTGTGTCAATAAAATGGGTACCAAGCATGCTTGGGAACTAAACATTGAGGGTGGCTGACCACCTTACCAGGACATATGCCTAGCACCCCAGAGCACTAGGTCACGAAAGCTGAAATGGGCACGACAGGCCTTGGCCCAGTAATGGGCAGTTGCTCCGAGGAGTTTAGTTTTTTTTACTTCATACACTCAGTTTTTATAATAGTTCATAATCCTCACAAATGAAAAATCTTTTTAGGCCAGTGCTCGATGCAAGCGCTTGACTTTGAACCATTTCATGCTGAAACCCATTCAAAGAATACCTCAATATCGGTTGTTGCTCCAAGAGTACTTACATAACTTAACTGAAGAATCCCCTGACTATCAGGACACTGTTACAGCTCTTCAAATAGTCAGTGAAGTAGCCAATCATGCCAATGATAGTATGAAGCAAGGGGTAAGTTACACTTCTACCTTATTTTTTGTTTTGTATTTATTCTTTATAAAACTATTTTGGTAAAAGGTTTAGAAATGCCTATTTTAATAATCATTTTATTGCTTAACTAAATGCTTTCAAACATTATATCTTTAATTAGTAAGAAAAACACATCTGCTGCTTTTTTCTAGTATTATGTTTTAAACATGTCCATTTGAAATACATTAAACACTTCATTCACAGACATATTGAGGAGTAGCACTTTTAATAACCAGTATTTTCTTACCTACTGACCTTTGGCATTAAGATAATTATCTATCTTCTAAAAAAATTTCATATAATATTTTAACTGTGAGCAAACTTAAAAGTTATCTTAAACTTGTTTTTATGTGGTGAAATGCCACATTGACAAACCACATTGTCACATTTTGTTTTTTTCTTTTGTGTAGATTAATGTATTTAAATCTAATTTTTGTGGGTTTTTTTGTTATTAACTAATGCCTTATTTATTATAATTGATTATTTTGGTCACACATACAGGATTCTTGTTTACCCCCTTGTGACTAATTTTTCTTTTCTTGTAATGTTTGTTCTAAATTAATAAAGTGTTTGTTTGAAATGCTATTCTTTACTTTTAGCCAATGGCTTGACATAATCTAGTTCTGACATATATGTACAAAACCAGATAAAAGTTAAATTTATTGCATTGAAAAATATTAAGTAAAAGTTAAGTTTAGAATTGATTTAACCACAGTATATTTTTGTAGGATAATGCTCATAAATTGATATCAATTCAAAATAGCATAATGGGGCATAAAGAAATTATTAAGCCAGGAAGAGTAAGTATCATGTTTTAAAAGTTATTTCACTTTTACTTGCAAAATATTTGCTATGCAATAAAATTAGTTTATAATAACTAACTTTATATTTATTTTAGTTATTTATAAAAGAAGGTGAATTGATGAAATTGTCCCGCAAAGGAATGCAACCAAGATGGTTTGTCCTGGTATGCTATATTTCTTTTATTATTAAGTTTTTATTACGGTAGAGTTCCGTTTATCCAAATCCTGGTTATCTGAAGTTCAGCTTAACCGAAAGGCTCTGGAATTTGTTTTTGCAAAAATATGTAAGGTATACGCATAAAGAAATACACACAAAAATTTATACATACTTGCAAAGTTAGATTTATTTCTCAAAATATGCAGTAATTTTTTTTTCTGCTACTCAATTTTGGTTTGTTTTAAAGCAGCTTTGTCCCTCTATCTTTTAAACAAGATAATGTCTGAAGTTCTAGTGGCTTGATCTTGCGCTTCTATGTATCTAAGGGCATGATCTAAGATTTTTATAGCTTGCTTCCGTATGCGAAATGCTGCACTTGTTAGACTAGGAACTAGGTACCGCTTCATAGATCCCTTTCGGCCAATAAGAACGAGGCTGTGACTCTGTGATTTCAAATTTTCTCTTCTCCAGGGTTTTTCTAGGTGTGGTGTGGATGATTCCTGATTATCCGAAAATTCCTATTGAATCTTTATTAACAGCAAGTCATTTGGTCCTGTACCTTTGGGATAAGCGGAACTCTACTGTATTATGTTCTTTGAATTAACCTATCAATGAAACCAACCATTTAGTATACGAAATTTTAAAATATCTTTAAAAAATATTAAGCTGTTTTAGAACTTAAAAATGAATTCCTTCATTGTAGCTAAACTCGCTGTTTTTTTTAGTACCAATTTAACTAATGGAAAAAGTTGTACAAGAAAGGCATTAGTCACTAGATTTATATTTCTGGGGTGCATTCTATCAATATTAACATGAAGATAACTATGTTAAAGATGTGTCTATTTCGTCATATTTTTATGTATTGGTTTAACTTAATTGTTTTTCCTTTCCTTTATTTTTCCTCATTAACCAGTGCTGCACGTGGGGGTTGATGCGGGGTGATGCGTCACCCCACTTTTCAAGAAAATGGCTATCCATCCCCCTACTTTTTATATCTCTCAAATCCATAATCCATAGAGGGAGAGGTGGGGCATGGCATTCTAATTGAAGGCATCCCCCCACTTATTTTTTTCCCACTTTCACCACTGCTCATTACATTATGCTGTTGATAGTAGTGCTTCCTTGTTTCAACCAGGATTTTAACATTGAATTTAGGACTTGTTTGTAAATCTTGAAACCCCCAGATGCTTTATCTTTTTTACTTCTTATGAACCTTTGATGCCCAATTGAGTATCATTAATAAAAGTTAAATTTTTGTCTATTTATGCTAGTAAGATACTTAAGATGTCATTTAATTCAAAATAATTATAATCATTTTATATGTGTGTTTTATCATGGTTATGTTTGTGTTTTCATTATATTGTATATACATACAATTATTATAAATTGTTTTAATTTAAATCATTCTTTTCAGTTTAACGATCTTTTGTTGTACCTCACCCCAGTGCAACAAGGGCTTTACAGGATAAACCATGAGTTACCTTTGACTGGCATGAGAGTTGCTATTCCAGTGCAACAAGACTATCAAAACGAGTTTAGCATCATTTCTGTTACTCGATCTTTCACGTTGGCAGCTAGGTAATTTTCTTACTGTTGACATTTATTATAATTTTAGGTAAATTATATCCAGTCAAAAGTTTATGGATTCAATCCAAGTTACCAAAAACAACCATCTGAGGGTTAACAATGGGTGACAGTGGGACTTTGTTATTAGTGCATTGTATTAAAATTGTAGCATTTTATTAATTTAATAATTTTCTATTTATTAAAAACAATTAAAAGAGTTTTTGTCTGTAACAAAAATGTTTGAAAAGACATCTTACTAAAAAATTTTTTTAAATTTAATAAAGTGCATAAATTTAAATTATGTGTGTCGTTGAGAAAAATGACAGTTCCCACACTGATTTATGTCTCAGATGATTAATTAAGTTTTTATAATTGAGAGGGTTTCAGCCTTATGGGTGCATAACATATGTTAGCAGTTTTTCATAATAATTTCTTAATAATATTGAATTTTTTGCTACATGCTAATTATTAGTATTTCTAACTGTTATTTATGTTTTAACTGGTTTTTATGATTAACTAACTGATGAACTAACTGATTTTTATGTTCTAAGCAACTTGCAAGTCACAAATAATAAGTGTTGAAAATTGTTGAACATTATTTATGCATTTTTTGTATGAAAGTCTATTAAATGTGGTCAATCACTAATGTTTTATATCTAAACTAATACTAACTATGAGGATGATTAAAAAAAATTCCATATATATTTGCTTGTAGGTCACAAGAGGAGAGGGAAGAATGGATTAATGTTTTAGAAGATGCTATCAAGGAAAATGCTTCAAAAAGGAGTACATTTACTAATACGAGGCTATCTCAAAGGGTACAAATTATTTAACAAATAAAAAACTGAAATGATAATTTACTCTAAATTACATATGTTTGGACCGCAACTTTTATTTTGAAAAACACTTTTTTTAATATTCATTAGAGCTTATGCATACAAAACTAACATATTTCAATGATAGATAAGACTATTTTCCTTGTCTAGCCAGAATGCGAGCTTTGAAAAGACTTTCAACCCCATCCCTTCGATTGGTTTTCTAGGAAACAGGGGGAGCGTCGCTTTTCTAAACCTAACACGTTTGAGGTGCTGTTGTGGGGTTAACAATCCTTACAGTTCAAACCCAAGTAGGGTGGGGAAAAAACACATTCACGCCGTTTCGAAGAAAACCAAGCGAAAGGATGGGGGAGGAAAGTCTTTCCAAAGCTCGCATTCTGGCTAGACAAGGTATAAATGATTGGACAATTTTAAGCCTAACTTCAATTCCTCTCAGTTTGTATTAAATAAAATAAAATTTTACTGCACCAATAGTATTAAACTAAATACTACTTTATTAGCGCTCTAGATAACTTGTTTCATGTTTGCTACTTTAGGTTCCAGGTAAATCTACTGAGGATGACAGCAGTGAATTCGTTCTTGGCAGAAAAGCTCCAGTTTGGATACCCGATGCCCGCGTTACTATGTGTCAACTCTGCACTAGCGAGTTCACTGTCACTTTTAGGCGGCACCACTGTAGAGCTTGTGGAAAGGTATGGTATTAAGGGGAATGGGCATACTGAACCACTGGTCTCCAAACTTAAGTGCCTAAGTGTTAAATCCAATGGCAAAAAAAAAACTATTTTCTTTGCCACATTTCTCTGGCTGTATTGAATATTTTTACAAGCGGTTTTTTTAATAATTAATGTAGACAACATACAGGTCTCTATCTTCCCACTTTTTGAAATTGCTTCGAATTAAAATTATTTACTGAAAAATTTAAAAAATATTCCAACCAATTTCAGAAAGTGGAAAGATCGGAACCTGTAAGTCAGCTACATTTATCACATTAAAAAATCTGCTTGTAAAAATATTCAATACAGCCAGGGAAATGCGGCAGAGAAAATAAGTTTTACTCCATAGAATTAACACTGATGCAATTTGCTTTGGAGTCCATCGCACCCATTCTGCCTTAATTATGCACAAAAGTGCAAATCCTTAACTTTTTTTAATGCAAGATTTATTGTCTTGAGAACTCAATTGTCCTTGGCCTTTAGATCCTCAGACCTAAAATGCAGTTAAACCTTGTTGAAATGAATTTCAGGGGACCTACAAAATGTCTTCATTTTATGCATTGTGTGTTGTAACCACAGGATTCAAAAGCTGTATGAGAGTATCAGGAAAAGAAATTCAGATCGTCAGATCAGGTTTAACAGTTTTCAATATAATGAGGTTAACCTGTATATAATCTGATATCTGGCATACTATAAAGAGATTGATTATTAAAAAATTGCTATTAAAGAAAGGCTTGTGCACGTTAAATTCGGCGTCCTCGAGCCACATCGGTGGAGGCTCTAGTGTGATGATAATTAAAACTAACCTAACCAGGTCTCTTGTAAATTTTTAATTAAATAAACCAAAACTAATGAAACCACATGGGAGATGTGTGAACATTCCAATAAAAAAGTTAAAACTTGGAGTTATGTTTATTTATTTTCAAAAATAATAATGTAATGGAAGAATATTTAGGGGTTTTGCCAAAGGAAAATTTAAATTCAAAGTTAGACTGATCTTAACCCCGTATCAATTTCTTAATCAATCCACTAAAAGGGAGCAAACATTAAATGTTGTTTTAGTTTCTGATGATTCTTTTCAGATCCCAAATAAGAAACTTTTGAATACTTCTTTATAATCTTGCCAGAAGGGGAAAAGGAGGAATTACAAAGTTGTGGCTTAAGAACAGGAGAATATTATTTACTACCATATGTGGTCTTTCCACTTATGTTTACGATAAATACCTTTTTCTAAAAAAAAAAAAATTTTTTTTTAAATGTTATTCTTAAATCTTTTTTTTTTCTATATTAGTAGTTGTCTTTGAATTAAGGCCTTTTTTAATCAAGATTATGAAACTAATTTATTGAATTTATCTTAAGTAAGAATGAAGATCTAGTGGCAATTGTTTTTTAGTATGTTACCTACAGTTTAGTACATTGAGACAAATGTTTTCACTTAATAATGATGACTAAACATGATTTTTCCTTATTTTTTAGGTTGTTTGCTCAATTTGTTCTAGTAATAAAATCCCTCTGATTTATATTGGTAGCAATAAAGTTAACAGAGTCTGTGATGAATGTCACTCAAAATTAGGTACTGGTAAGTTTCCTACATAATATTGACTTTTAACCAATTAACTGAGTTAATTAGTGATATGCTTGTGCTTTGTCTTTATTCATTTTTACTTAACTAATAAATTTTCTTCATGGCTTTTAAGAAAATCTATTGTCACTTATTTAGGGATGCAACGGATATCCGGCCAACATACTGCATCAGGCCTATCCGGCTATTAGGCCGGATAGTTGGCAGTAGCCAGATAATATAACTATCCGACAGTACTATCCGGCCAGTTAAAACTGACATTTTCTCAATAAATTTTTTTTTGTTGTAATTGTTAAACTGACTATTTTTCCTTAGTCAACAGGTTATTTTTGAATTGTAATACATTTTATTGGATTGATACTTTACATTATGTTAATCACAAATAAAGCATATTAGATTTGTTTCAAGATACATAAATTATGGTGTAAAAAAAGTAATAATTCTGAGTTTTTCGGTAGAATACTGTTTCGCTTTTTTTTCGTGTATATATATATATATATATAATATATATATATATATATATATATATATATATATATATATATATATATATTTATATATATATATATATATATATATATATATATATATATATATATATATATATATATATATGAAATTATAATTCCATCTTAATTTCAGATTCAAGAGCTTGTCCTGAAAGTGGAGAAACAGATAGTGATAACCAACAAATAGCTGTCAAACCTCATCTTAGAACAGAAAGATATGTGAAGAAATATAAAAGAAATTTACCCAGTGTTTTAAAAGAGGTAATTTCTTCAATGACGCCTTCTTTTCAGAAAGAATGAATATCGTTGTCTTATTTATAATAATAATTAAGTTTTGTTTGTTGGTTTATTTGTGGGTGTGTTCCTTGTACACTCATAAACTAGGCATCTGTTTGACTGTAGTTCATACTTAAGTTACGATTTTTTAACTTTCAGAGCTCAAAATGTTCTATTTTTTTAGAGAAAATTCGAATTTTCTATAAAAAAAAACTAAACCACTTTCACTCAAATTTGATAATTTTTTTCCTTTCCTGTTGCCATCGGCTGAAAAATTTAAAATAAACTTTTATGAAAACATTTAAAATTGATATTTTTTATTTTATTCTGTTGCCATTACCTTCAGATACTAAATTCATAGTTTGAAAAATAATTGATGTGTTTTAAGTGGTGTAATTCCGGCCAGTCACCATTCTAGGAATTGTATTGTGAGTTTACTTCATGATTTCTTCATGATGGTTCCTTTAACTGTATGTATGCATATTTATATAAGCAATAATTGCATAGTTGAGCTATTACTGAATTATGGCAAGGCGAAGGCCATCGCACTAGACCTGTATATTAGGGATTTATGTCTTCAACTCGCCAAGTTATTACTAAAAAATGCCAAATGAACACAATGTTTTCTAAAAAATAATTTATAGGTTGTTTGGTTGTGCAACAGATGAAAAGATATTAAATCTTATCTTAGGCCTATGAAAAGATGTTAAACAAATATTTTAAGTTTATTTTACCAAGTATCTAAATAATTTGTTTTATTTGAAACTAAATCCACTTTTATCCAACAGGTGTGTGCTAACGATCAAGGATCAACTATCAGTGGTTATCTTCAAAAACGAGTTAGTAAGAGTTGGAAAAGGGAGTGGTTTGTTGTGAAAGACAAAGTTTTGTACGAGTACAAAGCTAGTGAAGTAAGATTTTTTTCCTTCTATTATTTTAGGTCTATTTACTTAAAAGCTATTATAGTTAAACAGATTACCTAACATTCATCAGGGAATAATTTTAAAACCCTTTTAATGTTTCTTCCTTAAAAAGTTATGAAAATATCACACATGAGGCTATGCAATTGGTGGTAAATAGAGGATTTTTTTGGTCCATAAGAAAAATACAGCGAGTTCCAAATGGGTGTTCATAGTAGTATAATTTTATTTTGGTTTAATTCTTACAGATTACACTGACAATATACATGGGCTCTCACAATTAATACCATAATGTAAAGTTTTCAAGATCACCAACAAATATAATTTATCTGCAGAAAAGTTTTCCCATTCGAAATTTCTCTTCTAAAACCTGACTATAAGCTTAATATACAAACCTTTATTTGGATTATTTCTTTGAATAGAATTTTAAAATTGCTAGATTTGGGTTAAATTTGACTATGATGCTCAGTCAATAATTTTCATTTCTTTCGGCTATTTTGTACCTTCTTTTTAGCTTCCACACTACGTTTGTAACGTAAAAAGTGGTAGGTAGTATAATAATCGTTCATTCCGTCCGTTGGTCTGTCTGTCACCCACTTTCATAACCCAAACTACAAATGCTACGGACAAGGGTGATACACCGTCAAAAAAATCAGAGCATCAGCAAAATTAGAACACATTGAAAATTTCAGAAAAGAATTCGAATTCAAAGTACTTCATTCTGAACTTCAAAACTACAAAATTTAATGCTCATTTAATAAACATACGAAACCATTTTCATTAGAATTAAATCACCATTGCCATTTGCAACAATCGCTCAGGAAACTTTAATTCTTGAAGACAATAGATTTATTCTTACAACATCGATTAGTTTGAAATGCCGTCAAATATATTTCACTACAAGATTCTTTCTATGTTGGCATGCAATGTTTTCATTCTATTTAAAAGTGTGACATATTACATATTTATTCTTTGAAATATAAAATAATTTTTGCAAACGATAAGTAATAATTCTTGAATTTTCGAAATAAATTAATTGAAACTATCCAACTTTAGCATGTAAATGTTTAATATGGAATAAATGCTATGTTTGCCGCATTTTTACCTGTTAAACTCAACTGTTGTGTAGAATCAGATTAAGTGACAGTTTCTGTTACAAACCTACTTGTTTATATTCTGTGGAAATGTTATAAGGAAAATAAGCTAATACTTTTTATTTGTTTCTTGTAGGATGTAGCAGCTTTAAGGAGCTTACCCCTTTTGGGTTATCAGATTGAATCATTTTCTGAGGTAAGAGATATTACTTTATTTGTTAAGTTTAAACTATTTGAAGAGCACACAGGAAGAAGCGATTGATTTATTAGGCGGGCGCCCGCAATTGTATGCTTGGCGGCATAAAACCGGTTTCTCTCTTTCTTCTTCATTGATGATCACCAATCGCCTGAATCTTGGTACCTAGGAACCACAGAGATAGTAGTTTAAGTACTACATCGGCATATCACGTGACCTACAACACTGACTTCATTGGGGCTCTTCTGGGAGCTCCTTGCGCGTCCCATCGTTAGCATTGGAGGTCACGTGATCTGCCACTCAATTACTTTAACTCTGATATCTATGGTAGGAACTGGTTTCCTTACACAAGTTTAGGCGATCACTCGCTATCATTGGCAAAGTGGCCTGCTAAGGAAACTTCTCTGAAAAATTCAATCGGTTTTTCCCGTGTACTCTTCATTTATCTATGCAATATCTATTGGAGTAAGTCACTCTCACCCCTTCTACCTTTTTCATTAAATAAGCCCGTCCTGCGGTTGCACCCTGTACATGTGTTGAATTTTCGCTCAGATCATCGGCGGTTTGACGTTTTATGCAAATTTCCCTCTATTATGTACATTCGACCGTGACGTCACAACGGTATGACGTAATAACCGGAAGTTGGGCGTTTCTGCTTCTGGACGAATCGCACCTGGCCATGTGTTTTGAGAGGGCTTTATAAACGGTTGTTAAGATATTTTTTTTATCAGATGTAGTCTTAATCCAACTTGTTTTCCGGTGTTGTTCCTCTTTTAAATTTTCTTCTGTTAGGAGACCGGCAACTATTTAAAAGAAATGCGGTGAATTAATTTGAATGTGATTACACGATACCGCTGGTCGGTTGTCTCCTTTGTTTTTTTTAAGAAGAAAATTTAAGTGTGTCTTTTCAAGCCAGTGTCCTATTTTTGTGTAAAGTGTGCCGGTTTTTTGTCAACGTGAGTTTCCCGTCATGGACTGCATGAAGTCAATGTACTGTATGTAACCTTTTTGTTATTTTCGGAACTATAACTTTAAAGAATTTCGGAAATGTATTTATAACTTGGTTTGGGATTTAACTTTCTTTTGTAAAGCTGTTCGGGTATTTTTTGACGTCGTAGTTTAATATATTTCATTTTATTTAATTTCGGTAAAAACCTAATCCAGCCTATTTAAGTAAACATTCTTTAAGTAGTTTAAGAACCTGTTAAATCGTGCAATATTTATATACTTTTGTTTCTTGATATACTTATACAAATTTCTTTACATATATACAATATTTATTTACAGTTTTTCGAATCAATAAAATTTGTTCCATTTTAAACTTATTTCAACGTCTGATCATTTGGCTTGTTTACTTTTCTATACTTTAATATTATAGTTCTAACTGAGCATTTTAACTATAATTGACTTAAAAGTCAATAACATGATTCAACATAACTGCAGGACAAACTTTTTCCGAATAATTCAGTTTCACCTATGACAAATGACAGTGATTGCGCCTTCTAGAAGGGAGAGTGTAGGCTTTATAGCCCATTAGCCAGTTCGCCAAAAGAGACAGTCACAAGAGACACGCAAAGAAGGATGACACAAACACATAGACAAACGCCAGAAGAGACAGTTACAAGAGACACACAAAGAAGGACGACACAAACACATAGACAAATAACAACATTTATTGACAAACACAAACATCCATGCCTTTACCGGGATTCGAACCCGAGCCCAGCAGCTCCAAAGGCTAGTACACTAACCACTGTGCCGGCCAGTTTCACCTAGATCTAGTACATGTTTTTGTTAGTTTCTTTTTAATTACTAAATGTTTAATAATAAAGCTATTTACTATTGTTGGTCTGTGCTAAACTTTATGGACCCCCCTGATCTAATAATATATACAGATAAACTACTAACATTGAACAATATATGTCTTTGTTCTTAGGCTTTTGAAAATGTTGATTCTTCATTATTATTTCAACTTACACATCCTGGACAGGCACCTATTATATTTTATGCAGATACAGTTGGTTCTACCGAAAGGTATGTTTAAGTAAAAATATTAAGGCGTTTCTAAAAATCATATTTTTCCCTATGGAATATACACTGCTCAAAACAATTAGGGGAGCACTTTGGGTACTACCCGTCCAGTTCCAACTTATTTTTTCTTATAAAAATCTAAAATTTGTGAAATGGATTCCTTATGCATCCAGATTGAAATGGTAAAAAACAGGGAAACAAATCTTAATTTTTAAACTAAAATTTAAGGGGCAAAAAATTGGAATCATAACTTATGAATAAATAACAATTGTTTCAAAATTTTAATTGTAAAAAAAAGGGTAAAATCAAATTTTAGACTTAGAATGCAAGCGTGAAGAATTTAGGGTCAATTTATTTCATAAAAGTTTTTGGGAGTGAATTTTATTTTACCATGTTTTTCATATTTTCATTCAATTAAAACAAACATTATTTAATTCTTCAGAAGACATGATTCTTCCATCTACCATAAATAAGTACGATTTCAACTTAGTGAGCAAAAAAATCAAAAGCTGATGATAAAGATTGCAATCATTTGGATGCATTCCCCTAATTGTTTTGAGCAGTGTGTAATTTTAATCGTGTCATTATTAACCTGAACTTATTTGATGTGCAGTAATTGGGAATGCTAATTTACTTTTCTTCCCTTTTAAAAGATATTTAGCATTTCAGTTTAGATAATCTATTTCTTTTTTTTTTTTTTTAACATGAGAACGGGCACGAAGAGTACACTAGCATTTCATGAATATTTCTTTTTAACTGAACTAACAAAATGTATTAAATTATAATATTGACATATATTTTTAAACAAGGTTTATTGTATGTATAATTAAACCTTTTTATACATTAATCATAAAATTTCTAATTTATATATTTTATTTCCTGTAGGTGGATTGCAGCTCTCAAAGAAGCATCTGTTTTGGAATAAAACTAAATTAATTTATAAAAAGTGTGCCTTGTTAGGAAAAGAGCTATGTCCAATGTTTAATTTGCTGCCATATCTAATACAATTCCAATAGCCTACAGGCTTGATGTGGGAAACTTTTCCCGCTTATTTTGCTTTTAATTGTGCAATAATTCCCATTTGACTGATAATCGATTAAATCTGAGAAGAATGTCAGTAAAAAAGTCATTTCCAAGATCATGGCCCAATCATTCTTGCATTACTTATAAATGGAAATAAACAAAAAAAAATGCTTGAATTTAAATCCAACTAAATCTATGGTAAGTTATTTAGTGTAATTTAAATCTAAACTGTCAAACAAAATACTACTAGGAATTACAGCAAAATGGACAGTGGGCATTGCCTTTTTGTATTAAGGTACATAACAGTATGTACAGGGTTTTGTGATATTTGTGTGCCTAGTGGATTGCAGCTGAGAAAATATTTATTTTGTTATTCTTGAAAAGTGATAGTTTTAGGGGAGTTTTATAAAGAGGGTTTCATAAAGTGTTTTGTAGATATATCTTGTTATGCAGTGGATTGTTGAGTATACGTCTTTTGTAGTCCCCCCCCCCCCCTCTTATGCAGTATTAGTTCATAATTCACTAAATTATTTATATTTGAATCTCAAACAGAAATTTAATATTATTAGATTGTTAAAACCGATAGCAGCATTTACGTAAGTATAGAGAAATTTATCCAATATTTATTATTTCTGCACTTTTGAGACTGAAAGCCACATGTAAAAAAAAAATTTGCTATTTCAGTGTTTTACTGTTTTTAACAAATTATAAATTAATTGTATTAGCATTTTTTAAAACTATATTTTAAATATTTAAGTACATTATAATTAACTGCATTGTGATTTTTAAGCTATATATTCGATTGAAAATGTGGTTTTCTGTCGGTAAAATGCAGATATTTCCTTAGTTTTAATCAAATTTTAAATGGTGCATGCAATGTATTTTTGTACTTCACATATTTCAGTATTATAAATTATACCAAAGAAAATTAATATTTTATGATTATATTGATTTTTTAAATACAAATTATTGTAGTTAAAAAAAAGCATGGTGTGATATTACTCAGTCAATTGCACTAACTGTTTTGTGCAACTAAATTATCTAAAGTGTGTAGATAAGTGTTTGAAATAACTTATTTATTGTGTTGATCAAATTATATATTTGTTCATGTTTGAATAAATTGAATATACCATGTGTTTGTTTTTTCTGTTTAAATATTTTTATATCCAAATGAACGTTCTTTTTTTTTTCAATGATAAGCATTAAAATTTATACTGTCCCTTGTGAAACTTTAAATTAAATTTTTATTTAAGATATCATGAAAATCTGAAGATTACAAATAGTGCTTTTAAATTATCTTTGCATTTGAAGAGTCCAGGGGAAGAACATATACATTGCTTAGGAATTTCCCCATAGTCAGATCTGCTTGGCGGACGCTGGCAACAGGAAGCTGGTTTTTCCCTTGCTTATTCTCTCATGGTACAAACATGGGACTAGTGTCTGACACGAGTCAGAGTTTCTGTGAAAGAAGAGCCAAGTGACCAACCGGTTTCCTTACACCAGTTTAGATGATGCTCGCTATCATCGCCAAAGAGGCCTGATGCAGAAAGATTCCTATGCAGTGAAGGGTTTTTTCCCCTTATACTCTTCAGTTATATTTCACTATACATGGTTAGATTCCGAATTTATCCTTTGGCTGATTCAGAAAGTTCACACAGAGCACCAGAACAACATGTTATAAGAATGGTCTTCCAATCTAGTCGCCAACCTTCCATTTGTAGCCGTAATGCGATATTTACACAAATCAAACATAATTTTATGTCAGTCTAATTGTGCAACCATTTAAATTCCAATCAATTACTAACAACTTGCTATTTGGTTCTCATTTGTTAGTTATCTCCCCCTCCTCCCCTTTCGAGTACCAGATAATGCTCCTTCTCTAAAACTGTAAAAAGTTAGAAATTGTGACGTTTTCCAGAATACATTCCGATCTTGATTAATCAAAGATGCTAAATTGGGTAATACTACAGTAAATTTCCCTTACAACGAATTCCAAGGGACCAGAAAAGTTCTTTGTTATACTGGATTTTTCGTTAAAACGGAATTGCATTAAAAAAATATTTTGTTAAATTTGAAATGCTACAACACTCAAAAACATGCAACAATTTCATTAATAGACCAAGCTGTAATGTTTATCATCTATTTTATTTAGGTCTTTCAAAAAGGTTGTAAAGTTGAAGGAGAAATTATAATTTTTTTTGCAACATCTGATTTATTTCAATCCTTTTATCAACATCCATTATTATGGTTATCTTTTCCTTTAAGGAAAACTGTTCTCGTTGGGTGGCTGTCGTTTCTAAAAAGAACGTAAGACAACCACAAGCACTCGAGAGAATAGAAGTGTGCAGTTGTGCACATGCTTTCAAATTCAATCCCAGGAACACCATTACTCAAAAGCGTCATAATGTGAGGCTATCATTAGGGGAGAGTTGGGGAATCGCGCCACCTTAAGGGAATGTGAATTTTCGTGCAAAATTGTGTTGTAATTAATGTAAATTGGAATGAGCATAGCATACTACAGTTAATAACCTATAATGTGGTGATTTTTTTAAAAAATTTAAATCTTTAATAAAAACTGAATAAGATTGTTTTTTCTAAAAGCTTGCACAGTGGCCGGATTACCCCGGTACTTGGGGTAATGCCGCCACACCACTGGGGTTATGCCACCACATCAATAAACAAAGCAAATGATCTAGAAATAATGAAAAATGATATAATAAAGCAATACATAAAGAGTAAATAGGTTCAATTACCCCAGTAAGACAAAATGGCATAGACGGCTTGTTTAGGGAAAGGATAGCCTAGCATCCAAACTAACAACGTGATAACATAGCCAAATAATTACTCGTTTCAACGATATGTAACAGATTTACCTAACTAAGAGATTACAGTCTCTTATCTCTTAATTTTAGAAGGCCCAAAATTAGATGAAAATCACCGAAACCGTATTTTTTAAATAACTTTACACCAACTTACCGCACGACCGTTAGCGTTTCTACTACAAACTACTTTGTTTCCTGCTACAGGTCCCCTCCCACACACACCATTGCGAGATACAAGGGGTGGCGGCATTCCCCTTCCCTCCCGTCGTAGAGAATTCTAAAGGATCAGATTGTACTGTCACTACAGATGTTTGACCCATTGAATAGCAAATTCAGTCTTTCTTGGGAGGGGTGTTAGGGGGCAGATTAGCAAAAGAATAGAGGTACAGTGATCTCCTCCACCCCTTTCTCCATCCATTTGACAACAATGATAAACAACTCGTTAAAAACTTGTTTGGTGCCGAGTTCAAAACAGCAGAAACAGAAAAGTGCGAAGTTGCCAAAGAAAAATCATTCTTTATAATGAAAACTGAGTTTTTGAAATTTCGTTAAAATGCAAATTTTAAACTGTTATTCGTAAAGGATTTCTAAAGGGACTGGAGATTTATTACGTTATACGGGATATTTCATTGTTATGATATTCATAAGGAAATTCTACTGATATAAACTTTTACTTTTGCACGTCATAACTCCTACAAAATTTTTAATTATGTTTCTCACAATTATGTAACTTTTAAATTAACTCAGATTAGACACTGATTCTGGATGGGTTAATGGTTTACATAAGTGGGTTTTTTTAATACTGTGAACCCAAAATCTGTTATGCAGGAACCTTATAGTTAATTCAATAATGCTTAATAAATCTTCAAAACTAATATTTCCTTTGTATCATAATTCAAATAAATATTTTACAAGAACCATGTAATTAACAAAAAAGAAATAAAATTTTATTTACAAAATTACAGAAAACATCGAAAAACAATTTCATAATTTAATAATTCTAAGGTAAAACCATAAATCACTTCATGATAACCTATATTTGCAATAAATAGCTTAGAAATTTTATAGTCCTTATATTAAGGTTAAGTACAAAGTAGATTTGTAGTTATCAGCATAGATTCACATTGATAAAGCAAACTTTTTGGTAGAGAAGAATTCAAATGCAATCTGAAAAATAAAATAAAAATAATTTTAATTTAGATAAACTTAACCATCAATAAAACTTGCTTAGTCAAGTAGGCAGGACAAAACACCTTGTTTTGCAAATCTGAATTAAAAGCATAGTGTCAATTATATATATAATTTTTTTCAGTTTTAAATGCACATTACAGATAAAAATCTCATTACAATGCACATTGAACAAAACAATTAGGCAATAAAACAAACACGAAAAAATTTAGTATAAAAACAGACAAACACATTACACAGATATAAGTTAGAAACAGTTATCTTTAAAATCATTAAAAGACAAAGCAAAAATATCTAGATGGTGAGAATAGTTATACAACCAGAAATTTTGAATATAGTTGTAATGGGAAGAGCTATGAGAAAATATACGACGATTGTGTGTAAATTTATTGGGAATCTATTGTTATAAATCCTTATATTAGTATTTATATAGTAATATATTTTTGTGTTGATAGTAAAAAGTTAATTGATGGGTTACAACTATCTTTATAAACTGCCTTATTCGAATTCGAAACTCACCTTCATAAGAAATATGGAATCAAACACCCTAATTCTTCTCCTCGTCTTGCAAAGGCTTTATATATTCTATCACAGTTTTACAGAAAAAGCACTCCTTATGACTCAAAAGATGCAAAGAGATACAATTCCTGAAAAATCCAACAAAAAAGTAATTGATTTTAAAAAGAATGGATGCGGAATATAAAAGTTTGAATATGTTTTCACTATATTGTATTAAAATTCATAGCATTGTATTAAATCAATAATTTTCCAATTCATTTATTAATAAAATTAAGAGTTTATTACTGTAGCAAAAGGTTTTAAAAGATCCCTTGTAGCTTTAATATTATTTTTACTTTTTTTAATAAAGTACATAAACTTAAATTTCGTGTCATTGAAAAAAACTGTCAGTTTCTACTTTGTTTTACATGCCTGTATTCCTCAGATGGTTATTGTGCAGGTTTCAGGTCTTGAATGGTAACAAAAATGTTAAATGAAAATAGTACTTTCTTGAGCCATGCTTGGTGAATGAATGTCACACAAGAACCATAGACATTGAATAACCTCAACATGGCGGCGATTGGCGTAGAAAAAATTGGTACTAAAATTACAAAGTACCAATAAATGATCCTGATACATGAATCACAAAATTACAATCAAGTCTACAAAATTTTGGAAAAATTTGGAGTCTGGAATTTTTTTTTCCCACCAGCTGCAAGATAACAGCTTCTAAAAAAGCAAAATTTTTGTACTGATTTTTTCTAACCCAATCGGTACAAAATTCCCTCTTGCTTTTTAGAGTGGGCGATAGTGTACGGTTTTACTACCTCTATGGTGAGAGCACCAATCAGAGAACCGATCGAAGGAAAATCAGAAATAAAAGCTAGGAAGTCACCCAAAACAAACCAATGAAGTTCTTATAAATATGAAAACTTTCAAATAGAGAATAGAATTTAAAACAACAAAAAAAAACATACCTGCAAGATTGGTGCTGACAAGGATAAAAGAGTGAGGATTTGGGGTTGGCATAGCAAATAGTGCAAACCACATCATCATCGATTTCTTCCAGGCCTCTGTTTTGTTGGGCTATGTCATACTTGGAGTGGAGAAGCACGGTGAGAGCTTCGACTTTTTCTATTTCTTCTCTGCTCACTTCTTTATCTGTTGTAGTAAAAGAAAAATACATCATTATATTGGTTATTTCAGTAGTCAGCTATCTTTATCATTAAAGGAATAACATTACCCATTTGGTCTCCCTAATAGAAGAAAGTTATCTTTGGTAAAAGATATTACCAAACAAATATTCTTTGGAATACCAAAGACTGGTTCATATGCTGGTTTAGTTGGTTTAAACTGCTAGAACCACATGACTAGATTGGGACTGGTATTTTTCTTTAGTAAGGGTAGAGAGTATAGCTTTGTGTTGAGTTTTATCAACAAAATAATTTTAGGCAAGTCCATTTTAAGTTTTTTTTGTGGGTGTGCCCTTGTCTTTAAGTGTTATACAATATGAACAACTGCTATATTACCTCCAAAATAAATCAGTATATCAGGGTAATTTGTAACCATATTTGAAGGGTTTGTATTGACTATGGACTGGTTTTCTACACTGAATTTTTTCATAATTGGAGTATTAAAAGTGACAAAATAAACTGACTTGAAAGGCAGATGTGATAAGGTTCCAATTTTAGCATAAATTCTATTGTTTATATGGAAAAGAGGTAAAAGATAAACAAATATGTCCATAAAATGATTATTGATTTAACAAAGAATGGTAATTGATATGCTAGACTTAAAGATATTAAAAATATTTATTTTAAAATCTATTAATACAAAGATTGACTGCTTCTTACAAGCCAACTAAAAAATAATTTAGTGCAATAATACTGAATTTTTTTCTTAATATGTAGTATATTTATTTTTTAAATTCTTTTTAAAACATTATTCAAAGAATATAAACTAAAGCTACTTACCTAATTAGAACAGAAATAACTTAGTACCTCTGAAAAAGACAAAAAACAAATAGTGTTTTTAACTTACAATCTCTTAAAGAAAATGGCTTAAAGTTTTGAGCTTCTTGTGAAGATCCTAATAGAAAGTCTAAAGATGATGGCTGGAAACTTGGCTCAGCCAAGAGTGCATTTATTGCCTTCTTTTGGCTAAAAGAAAAGAAATTAGAATTTGCTATATTATAAATAAAATATTTGGGTAATTCCATGCAAAATTTTCCTGACTGTAGTGTAAGTAACGTTAGTAAAAAGTGATTATCACTACAACTTTAACGTTAAATGAAAAATTAAATTTGTGGAATAGTTGATTCACACTTATTATAGTTAAATAATGTAATGTATTTATTTAGTTTGATTTATTTTTTAATTTAAAAAGCTTTTAATCTCCTTTTAAATCGTGAAATACACTACAGTTACATGGAATTAGCCAATGTTATAACATTGGATGCAAGATATTTTTTTAAAAAAATAGCCTTAAAAAACATTTCCTTTCAATTCAACAACTGTATTATCTTAAATATATAATAGTTAACAATAATTTATTTATTTTTGTATCTCTTACATAAATATCATACAATGTCAATACTTTCCAAGTAATAAAAAGCAGCATTATAGTACCATATTCAAACATTTGAAAAATGGAATATTCTTCTTATTTGTGGAATGAAATACAGAATATTTTTTTAAGAACCATTTTACTTTCGATAAAACTTTTTCATGCCCGCTTCCAGAAAAAGCTTTCATATTTTTTCTTCTCAAAACAAACCTTTTAGGTATTCCATCAATAATCAAAGAGATGAGTATTCCTGTGACAGCTGTTAAAATGGGGAAATGATCAATTGTCTCCAGGCCAGGGATTTCCATGCTGGCCACAAGACAAAAGCATCCGGATTTGGAGGTAACTCTGTTCAAGACTTGGCACACCAGCTACGAAAAAATAACAACTATAATATTTCTTTATAGAATGCTTTTTTATTGACACAGAGTGTTTATTATTAGCATCATCTTTTTATTGATTCAGAGTTTATATTATTGATATTTGTTATCTATTTACTGTTTGGATTTGTATGATTCGCCGCCAAGTGGGCAGAGGGCGCGCCAATTGTGGACTCCGAAATACCAGCTCTAGGACTGGAATGTTTGGATGGAGTAAAATCAACTTAGACGTTGAACAGGGTGTTGGGGGAGAAGGGGCTGTTAAATATACATATATGCCCTGAACAAAAACTGTTGTTGTTGTTTCTAATGCCACTCGGTAACCGAGCCCGGAGCAGAGGACTACCCGATTTAAGGCAAAGGGGGCGGCTTCCGTTTTTATTGAGCGCTACAAGGGAGGAAGTCCGACTGTTGGCCGTCAGCATGACACATCCGTTTTACGGGAAGGTCCCTTTCACACATCCATTCTCACTCACATATCGGAATTTTGATCCAGATCAAAGGCCGATAATCCCCTGATCTGGCACCCCCAGAGGTATTAATTTGGTATGGGAACCTGGAGGACTTTGTGACCACGATATATTTAAAGGGGCCCAGCCACCATTAGTCAACAAGGCGGTCTTTAGCCGAGTACAAGGGCCGACCCAGCGACCATCAGAATTGCGAGCACCGCTGAGGGCAGAACCCACAACCCTAATTAACTAATAATTGCAACAACCTCATGAAACTTATTTAAATTAAAGTGCTTCTACAAAACGTTAATCGAGTTCGTCCATCACTTAAGTTTTTTGTGATGATTACCTCCGATTCCATCAACTAAACATAATTCAGTTCATCATATTATATTTTTATTGGTATGGAGTTTATACTATTGATACTTTTATTGATATAGAATTCTATTAATCATATTATATTTCTATTGATATAGAGTTCATCATACAAAACTTAATAAATAAATATTGAGCATTTTGGCTAAAATTTAAACACAAGCTTATTAGTTGATCTTACAAGAAAGAAAAAATTGATTGGTTATTATTTACGTACAACAAGAAACAACTACTAACTGAGGTCTATAGAAATAGATGCATAAGTGGGAAGGTGGAGCTGAAAAACCTCTAACTTAATTATATAATGAAATCTCAACACAAACAATATTTGAAAATACATGGATATCCTCTGAAATCTGTGTATCTTCTGCAATATTGTACAATGAAATGTATAACACCAAAATATTGTACAATGAAATGTATAACATCAAAATATTGTACAATAAAATGTATAACACCAAATATTGTACAATGAAATATATAACACCAAAATATTGTACAATAAAATGTATGACACCAAAATATTGTACAATGAAATTACGACACCAAAATATTGTGCAATGAAATGTATGACACCAAAATAAATGTTGTACAATGAAATGTATACCACCAAATATTGTACAATAACATGTATAACACCAAAATATTATACAATGAAATGTACAACACCAAAATAATGTATAATGAAATAACCATAAAATATTGTATGGTGATATCCATAACACTTAAAATATGATGTAATGAAAACAATAAAATAGTTTACACATAAAATAAAAAACAAAATCATAAGAAAAAACACAATAAATGTCATACGGAAAGCAAGTAAAATTTCTCTTACCTGACAAAGCCTAGTTAAAAATATTTCCGATGAAGGTCTTGATGGATCGGTGAATAACTGAGGAACCAAATGTACTGTCATCTCTAAGACACGCAAGAGTCCCAAGGCTAAATCAAAACATGTGGCACAAATCTTCAACTGCCTCGAATCGATGAACACTCTTTCTGGTCTATTAGAAGCGTTTTGAATCTGAGGAAGAAATACTTTTATTAAAATGTAGCTGCATTTGTTAGCTTTTTCTATTATTCTAAAAACTCAAATAGAAAAGTAATATGAATACAGATTAATTTTTTAATATAACAAGAAAAACCACAATTAAATCTTTTTGTACTTTTTAACAAATAATTTTAGTAGGGAAGCTATTCTCGCCCAGTTATATGGGTTAGTGTTAGTTTGAATTGAATTATTGCCGCATTAAAGCTAACCACGAGGGCTATTGGAAGGAAGTTGTAATTTAGAACCACAGTCAAAAGTTATTAGCCGACACCCGAGTAGGTACGCAATGCAACTTTTAAAGGTGACACTGTACGCAGTGTTGGAAATTTGGAGGAAGTTTTAAGTGCCCTTCCTGTGCACAGACTTAGTCAGAATGTCTTTGGCTGCACGAGCCGCTCATAGGTCAGCAGTTATTTTGGTGATGCCCGGACCTGAACCAGGGACCTACAACCGCATGCAAGATGAAAGTCTTTGCCAACTGGGTCCCCCAGCCTATCGAGTTGTATGAAATATGAAGTGGAATGTTTACCATATTTGGCCAGTTTCGTTTTGCCCTAATCGTGAAATAGAAACAGGCCATTATATCCTATAGGTATTCTAGCAATTTGAACAGGGGCCTATGGGAAAGCCCTCAAACTCCTGGAAGGGCCTGGATAAAATCAACATCTCATATCAGAATGGGAGGAGATTATAATATGTCCTGATGGAGTGGACCAGTGGAGAGGGGATCAATTGGTATAAAATTAAAGTTTACATAAAAAAACTACTAATTAGGGCTATTAAGGGTATACCCAAGCAATGCCAGGTTTATAAAGCTAGCATTCAATAAATGATAACCCGTTTTGCTTGAGTGCCTTAAGGGGGAATGGGCGTGCAGGACCGGGGGTCTCCAAACTCAAGTGCCTCAATGTTAATCCAATGGGGAAAAAATTATTTTCGTTGCCACATTTCTCCGGCTGCATTGAATATTCTTACAAGCGGATTTTTTTATGTGATAAATGTAGCTGACTTACAGGTCCCGACAATCCCACTTTTTGAAATTAGTACGAATATTTTTTTTAATATTCAATAAATTATTTTTCACAAAATATTCGAAGCAATTTCAAAAAGTGGGAAGATAGAGACCTGTAAGTCAGCTACATTTATCACATAAAAAAAACCGCTTGTAAAAATATTCAATGCAGCCGGAGAAATGTGGCAAAGAAAATAATTTTTTCCCATTGGATTAACATTGAGGCACTTGAGTTTGGAGACCCCCGGTCCTGCGCGCCCATTCCCCCTTAAGAGGATTTGCAAATGAGTTTTTTAGCACTAGATGGCGTAGACATAATTAAACTCGTTCTACTCCTATTTAATATATTGTTGTGGTAATATACTGACATTTTCTTTTCAAGCTAGTGCAGGACACATGGGCCCCATTGGCAACCAATAAAGGTATAAAATTTATTTACTTATTCACTGACTAATAAACCAGTACTTGCCTTCTATACAGGGCCTGCTCCTCCATAAGGCCGGGCCTAGGGCCCCCAAAATTTAGGGTTCCCTAAATTTCAGGTTTATGCTAAATGCTGTAAATCCCTAAAATATCAGTAAACTAAAAAAATTCTGATACTCCAATTTGCTTTTTGCTCAATTTTGGCTGAGAAATTGTCCTAACGCGATTGTTTTGATCGTTTATAAGGAAACCTATAAAATTGTACCAAAAATTTTATACGTTGGTCTATAGCATCATCATTATTGGAAATCGTACTCAAAATTTTTCGTAAAGGGGCCCCCAAAATAGATTGTGCCTATAGTTTGAGATTTTCTAGAGCAGGCCCTGCTTCTATACTATATTAACAAACTGTGGGTTCATTGTTGAATGTGTTCAACATGAACAATTTTAATAGAACTCCAGACTACAAAGATTGGAACAAACTGATGAGCAAGGCAGTCTTTCAACCAATATGGCTCTCACCTCTTGTAGCATTCCGATGAATTCG
This sequence comes from Hylyphantes graminicola, assembly GCA_023701765.1. NCBI lineage: Eukaryota > Metazoa > Arthropoda > Arachnida > Araneae > Linyphiidae > Hylyphantes > Hylyphantes graminicola. Next base: position 19,985,170 of record CM043119.1, read on the forward strand.
GAGAAGGCCCAATTCAGTTGATTCAAAACACTGCTCATAAAAGAAGCGGCCGCCTCTGGGTTTTCCAACAACCATTGACTGGCATGCTCCAGAAAGACTGGCGAAGGGCAGGGAGCTGGAATGAAAATTAAATGTCTAATAACTTTAACCCTTTCAGTCCCAGTGAAGCCATTTGGCCTCATCACTTTCAATATTTTTTTTCTAAATGTTTATGAACCGTTATGACATCCAAACACACATCATTCAATTCTTCACACTCAGTTCTATTCGACAATATTTAACATTAATCTCAATAGAAATCAGAGCTACTACTTTTTTTATTCAGAAAATAGCTAACAAGCGTTTCTCCTGATTTTTGAAAAGTTCACTTCAGTGCCTTATATTAAAAACACAATTTAAACTATTTCGGTTACAATAATTATTATTATTTTTTTAATAATATGGTCAGATACCTTAAAATATATAACTCTAATGGTTTTTAGGTGATACATATTTTTTTATTTTGTTTTTTCCACAGTTAACAAATTTTGGCACTATTTCAAAAACCATATAAAAAATTTTAATGAATTTTTTTTTCCTTTGGAAATCTTATATTTGACCTAAAATAAGCTTATTTTGTGACTATCAGATGTTTCTGTAGTGTAGTAAATTTTTGGGACTGAAAGGGTTAAAATACATCACCTACATAAATGACATATTATAACTTAACCCCTCAAAATCTTATATTTTTAATCCCAATTGGACCCATTTTACACATCATTGGTATCACTTGGTGCTTTGGCATCCCAGCTGCGCTGTTTGCGACAAACAGTCGTCTAATCAATCCTTCCCACAGAACTTTCCTGAGTCATACCCCTACGCGTTGATCTTTTGAAACCTTTTTTATAGCAAAGTTTTGACTTCTGGCTGGTTGGTCAGGGAGCGCTGGACATTCCGCGCTGTTTTTGTGGGCACTATGTGACACTCTCTCGTCTACTTCAGAGGATAACTATCATCTCTCGATACGTAACTAATTCAATAAAAGACTTAATTTTATCTGCGTTTCCCTGTCAACTTATTTTACATCAATAATAAAAGAATGTTTTTTTTATGTACACTGCATGATTATCATCAATTTTATTACAATCTTTTAGCTCTCTGAGGGAGGCAGACGTATAAACCCATCACCTAACTTTTAGGTTTTCCAGCAATGCAAGACATTTTTTTAAAATTATAAATTTAAAGTATGGGATTCATTTATAATCATTTGCAACTAAAACACAACTTTAAAAAATATGTAAAGAAATTTTCAAGCTAAAAATTTTAATTTTAATCTCATACAGTGAAAACCAGTTGAAAATTTAGCTGCTTTGCTTATTCCTCAAAGGGTAATAAAAAAGGCATACTAGACATTTAAAACTAAAAAAGTTTTTAAATGTTTAGATCAACTAATCAATAAGCTGAAAAATATGAAGCACATTTCTTAAAATTATATAACATTTATGGACTTAGAGAGCTAATGTGAATCAAGTAAAATACAAAATAATTATCAATATCATGGTTAGATTCTTGGTATAAATAATGTTGCCTCATCTAAATTGTCCACACATATTTTTCTTTTAAATCTGTAATGCATGATTTTTTTTCATCCCTAAAAAATATATCTGCGTCTTTAATACTCAAACATTATGGGAAAAATACTGAAAAAAATTAACTGCATTGGAATTTAAATAATTTCAATTTTAAAAATTTTGCCATATGGCAAAAACCAACTACAAAATTCCAATTTTGACTAGAATGACTAGAAAACTACTAAATATATTTTAAAATAACCCTCTTGAACTACAACTATTTTTTCAAAACAATTTATTTGTATTTAGTACAAATATTATTATACTTTGAATACTGCCAAAGACGTAATTTCGCAACAATTAATAACATCACTCTTTAATTTTGAATATACTTTTACTACTGTCATCTGTAAGATTATTAGTAACTAAAACTTCAAAATGGAATGCAATAGATGAAAAAAAAACACAAGTTTGTCAAGAGGGAGCTCTAATTTAAAAGAATAAGGTGGATTATGTTACTTGTTGCCAAACGGCAACAGTATGCATCATAGGGTTAAAAATATACAACCTTTAACTTTGAGCTACAATCAGACTTTTTACTAAAAATTCTAATGCCTGCTGATGTGTTAAGTTTTCTGATATCTAGCCTTTGGTAGCTAACAATAGAATTATTCTGAAAATCAAACAAATGTACTAAAACAAATGCACTAACTTTGAGAAGTTGTTGGGAAAGCCTCAGGTAATGGAATGGATTTACAGCTCATTTTCTTTGCCAAGTGAGGAGAAATAGAATAGCGAAAAGCAAAACCACAACCCTATAGAAGAAAATCAGATAGTTGGACATTTTGAAGATCATTTAACATTTAAATAGCAATACACAAGTATCTTTATAAAATTTTAGATGTATTTTAATATATATTGTATGATAGCAATGAATAAAACTAAAATACTAATATAAAGAACAAAAAAAAAAAAACGATTTCAAACTCAAATCAAAAACAAACAAAGTTAAGGCAAATTTTGCTTTCTAAAGATAACATATGGCAAAACTGAGAAACAACTAAGTTCGTAGCTCTGTATCAACAACTTAATTTTAACTCATTGACAGATTAGAAAGTCAAAAAGGGGTTAGTTAAAGGGGTTAGTCCAATTTTAAAGTTAAAAAAAAAGAGTTAGAACCATACATAAACTCAAATATTGAATCATAAAAGCAGCCTTATCTTTTTAGGAACTTCAGGATAAAAACAGGGGATTTACTAGCATTAAGTGTGAAATTAAGAACATTCTAGAAGATTTTTTTAATTATTAATTTATTGTACTTTAAGATCCATTGGAACACAGAGAAACATTTACAACACAATTACCTTCCACAGTCTGATCAAGATCCAATTGGACTGTGCCCATGCACGGTTTTCATAGGGTTGAAGAAGAGCTTTTGTCATTATAAGACGACTAAAAGAGATAATAAAAAGCTTTAAATTCTCATTAAGGTTATGTAAAAATATTTTTATTTTTTACACACAGAGAGAAGGTATTTAATTAAAACATTAATTTGAGACTAACCTATCAGGATCCATGCTTTCCAAGGCTTGTAATGTAGCTGGGTAACAGACATATGATGCTAATGCTTGAACTAAACTGTCCCTTAATTCTATGAAAAAAGTTTTGAATGATTATTTAGAAGTATGATACTGGGTTTACATGCTTCGAGCGCTGTTTCCAGCGTGAGCGTAAGCACTTTGACCTTCATCGATTCGACCTTTGGTTGGCGAGAAATTGGCGAGTGAGATTGTATAGCGCGGCGATTTGATGATGTGACTAAATTGAATTCACGATGTTGGATCAATTAAAAAAGAGAGAAACGGCCAAGATACTTGCCATTTACCTTCTGGTAACCATTTCCTTTGATCTCGGGCAGAAAACCGAAAAAAGATGGGTTGGTGGCCTTGAGAGCCAACTTCAGTGGATGTTCGAATAAATACGTATAAAGCGGTTACCTTGAGATAATCAAGGCCATGCTGAAATGGCTGCTCGAAGCATGTGTGAGAGCAAGAAATGTAAAAATAGAATATTTTGCAGATTAAAAGTTTACCTGCATTAACAACACGTTCATCTGAAAAGTGGTGGGCGAGAAACGAGCCGTATTTTATCAGAAGTTCATGATGGCCAGCAAAAGCTTGAATGGAGAAAAAAAACTTAATAATTTAATAATGAATAAATGTTTACAATACTACATAAAAAATTCAAGATTTCAAAAACAAAATACAGTTAATATTTTTTAATAGAATTGAATAAACAAGTTAATGCCAACAATGGTTAAAATCTGCTATGAAAATTTAACATTCAAAACTCTTAAAAACCATCTATTTTAATTATAAAATTTAAGCAATAAAAATATACACAAGTAAACACAGAACTTACAAAATTTCAAAAAATTCCAACTTAAGTGTTCCAATTTTAAAATAGCAACTTAATAAAGGAAATATATACACAGTGGTGGCCAAAAGTGTGGACATTTTTTGAAAGTTTCATGTTTTCAGCATTGTGTGCTTGTAGAATATATTAATTTTCACTTTTGTCAATTTGCATTACTAAATTCTACATTGAATTACCTTCAATTTAACGTATAAACGTTTGTATTTAAGTGAAAATTAATATATTTTACAAGCACACAAAGTTAAAAGAAACTTTTTTTAAAAAAATGTCCACACTTTTGGCCACCACTGTATATATTCTTCAAAACTAACTAAGAAGTCAAAAAACTAAATTTTTAGAAAAGTTCAAAAGAACTTTTATAGCAAAAGGTAATGAACCATTGAATAGTTTTGGCTGTCCAAATTAACTCTCCAACCAGGCAATAAATGAATTCAACTAAATAACCACATTTTGTTTTAAGAATTAAAAATCTCATTGGGTAAAACATTAAGAAAAATATTGAAAATATAAATGAAAAAAAAAATTATATTTTCTAAAAAAATACCTGGTAAACTGTCAGGGGCCGCAGCAGGCGGGAAGAAATTTCTCAATGCATGGCAGCACTTAATACATGCTTCCACATAGAAATCAGGTACAAAAGAAAACAACAGGCCAGTATCAGAGGCCTGGGATAAAGTACGTAGCAAGATCTGAAGTAACCAATACACATCTGCTTGCCTATCCTGTGTTAAAATATATAAATTAGTCACTTTAGTATTTGAGAACTCAGTAGATAATGCTCTAGACTGGGAATTTTTAATAGTAGCCAGTGGCTACCAGAATGGAAAAAAATGATAGCCACATTTGGATTTATAGTAGCCAGTTTCAAATTTAAGTATATAAGACAAAAATAAACTGTGATTTTCCGCAAAACACAATTTTATTGACAGTAAAAAAAGGATCAGACAAAATATGTAAGTATTATGTGATTGGCCATTATTAAAAGGAGAAAATTAATTCATGTACTTACATACTATATTAGTTTCGAAGAATTCGATTCGCCACGATAGTTCGTGAAATTTTCTCATATCAGAATTGTTTAAAGGAATAGTTGAGATCTTAATCAACTGTAAATCAATCTGTTGAATTTTTACTCAGATCATCGGCGGTTTGACGCTTTATGCAAATTTTCCCCTGCTACGTACGTTCGACCGTGACGTCACAACGGTATGACGTAATGACCGGAAGTTGGGCGTTTCTGCTTCTGGACGAATCATGTGTTTTGAGAGGGCTTTATAAACGGTTGTTAAGATATTTTTTTTCCTATCAGATGTAGTCTTAATCCAACTTGTTTTCCGGTGTTGTTCCTCTTTTAAATTTTCTTCGGTTAGGAGACCGGCAACTATTTAAAAGAAATGCGGTGAATTAATTTGAAAGTGATTATACAATACCGCTGGTCGGTTGTCTCCTGTGTTTTTGTTTTTTTTTAGAAGAAAATTTAAGTGTGTCTTTTCAAGCCAGTGTCCTATTTTTGTGTAAAGTGTGCCGATTTTCGTCAACATAAGTTTCCCGTCATGGACTGCATGAAGTCAACGTACTGTATGTAACCTTTTGTTACTTTCGGAACTATAACTTTAAAGAATTTCGGAAATGTATTTATGACTTGGTTTGGGATTTAACTTTCTTTTGTAAAGCTGTTCGGGTATTTTTTAACGTCGTAGTTTAATATATTTCATTTTATTTAATTTCGGTAAAAACCTAATCCAGCCTATTTAAGTAAACATTCTTTTTTAAGTAGTTTAAGAACCTGTTAAATCGTGCAATATTTATATACTTTTGTTTCTTGATATACTTATACAAATTTCTTTACATATATACAATATTTATTTACAGTTTTTCGAATCAATAAAATTTGTTCTATTTTAAACTTATTTCAACGTCTGATCATTTGGCTTGTTTACTTTTCTATACTTTAATATTATAGTTCTAACTGAGCATTTTAACTATAATTGACTTAAAAGTCAATACAATCACTTGTAAATTGCCGCGATCGTAAAGCAAGATTTAAAAATCAAATTTGCATTTAAGATTTTCGTCGCCCTGCTCCATTTACGTCACACGGAGGCCGACTCAGTGATTTCCACACAAAACACCGGCCAATGATGAGGGGAAAATTTCACCGATAAGCAACAACTGTCATCAAGTCTTTCTTCCCGACAGAATCGAATTGGAGCGTTTTATTATAATTATTTTAGAAATGCAGCTTCAGTATTAATTATTTGTTGAACAAAAATTAAAAATTATGATCGCCACTTTTGGCGACTGGGGTTCGATTTTTAGGTAGCCACTTTTGATGTAATAGTCTCCAGTTGGCGACTGGTGACCGCTAATCTAGAGCTTTATCAGTAGTGTTTGAGATATAAACACCTTAAATAAAATATAGTTCTCCAATAGCTCGTATTTGTACAGAGATTCTGATTATGCATAAGTTGCATCTTGTAGTATGTTCATTATCATCCTAGTCCTAACAGATTGAGCAATAAATATTCATACTGAGAGCAGATTTAATTAAAAAAAATTGGTTGTGAAGTACTTATCATACAGTTATGATACATACTATTATTATTTTTTTTTGTAATATTTACTTCTTGAGAAAAAAACATGAAGCAACACTATCATCAATAATTTAATGGAAAGTTGAGTTATGTAAATGACTTCTAAACATTAGAATTACTCTATAATAAATTACCAAAATATTTAAAGGCTTATTTTTTAACAGAGAGCCTAAAAAATTACATTCACTAAAAACTTTTAAAACTTAAATGAAAATATCAGAAATAAAATCTCATTACTTAAATGGTATTTATGAAATCTTATATAGTATTCATGTTTAAACAGAATATTTATATAATATTTTAACTCATTAAGTAAAACAAAATTGAATATTAAAACTTCAATACAATTACTTATAAATTAATTGTTATATCATTGGTTTTAAAAAGAGCTCTTACTGCAGAGTACACAACAGATGATATCCAAGCTTGGTGACGCCCTTGCTCGACGAGTTCTTCTAGAAATACAGACTTTGCGAGATTCAGTTCTTCCTCCACATCTCCTTTCTGAACTTTGAGACGCTTTTCTATCTCTTTCAAAGCGTGTCTGTATTCGTGCATTGTATCTCGAAGGGCGCACATCTACACATGAAAAATATATTGTTGTTAACCCTTTCAGTCCCAAAAATTTACTGCACTGCAGAAACATCTGATATTCACAAAATAAGCTTATTTTAGGTCAAAAATAAGAGTTCCATGAGAAAAAAAGATTTTATTTAAATTTTTTATATGGTTTTTGAAATAATGCCAAAATTTTTTAACTATGGAAAACAACAAAATAAAAAAATATATTGCCTAAAAACACTTTGATGTATATATTTTAAGGTATCTGACCACATTATTAAAAAAATTTCAGTAATTATTTTAACTGAAATAGTTTAAATTGTGTTTTAAATATGTGGAACTGAAATTAACTTTCTAAAAATCAGGTGAAACGCTTGTTAGTTATTTTCTAAATAAAAAAAATATATAGCTCCGACTTCTATTCAGATTAATGTAAAATATTGTCGAATAGAACAAAGTGTGAAGAATCGAATGATGTGTGTTTGGATGACATAATGGGACATAAACATTTGGGAAAAAAATATTGAAAGTGATGATTCCAAATGGCATCATTGGGACTGAAAGGGTTTGAACTTGGTTATCAAGCCACTTAATGGAACGCAATACTTTATAATGTATTAAAAGCTGTAAATAATATTGGATTCTAATAAGACTGAAATTTAAAGCACATTTTTTAATGTGATAGGATTTGAGGAAATCTTTTCTTTCCAATCAACCAAGGCATTTAAAATGAAACTTGTTAAGGAAAGAAGTAAAACCAAACCTAGTTTATTAAATAATCTTAACGCAAATTTATCATTCATTTCTGGTGTATCAATACAAAGTGCAAACAAGACCACGTTTTATAAGTAAATTGCCATTGACACCAGGTTCGATGGTACTTAAAAAATTACAACAAAATAAAAAGTTTCAAATAATAAACTTTGCTAAATTTTTATTTTTTCATAGAGGTAAAAAATTAAATACTAAATGAAAAGTCTGTCAAGGATTTTTTTTATGTATGAATGACTATTTAAATATAGATAATATACCTAATTAGAACACAAAGTGCTAGCATATGAAAAATTAAGATAAAATAAATTTACAGCATATAAACTATCAAGCATTTTTATCTTCATTTACAAAGGAAATGTGAATAATATAGTTTGAGTACAGAAAAATCAAAGTTGTTCTAAAGTGAAAAACATTTAAAAACTCTAATTTAGCAAATGATTCAAAAATGTTGATTTATAATAAGGAGTCTAACTATTATTAGTGAAAAAATAAAAGTTACAAATTCATACAATTCAATTTATTGCATTACCTTTTCTAACTGTCGATGGGCAGCAATGTGATAGAGTCTTACAATTCCATCAAGAAGCTCAACCAGAGTTCCGAAATTGTCCTTGTCTCCTGCATGTCGAAGATGTTGAGCCTTAGATTTTTCTGATTTGATAAGTTTTCCTGAAAATATATAAACTGTGGTAAGACACCAAACTAAAAGAACTTTTTTTGTTTGTATAGCATCTAAGAAAATTATACTTTGCAATGCTTTCTTTGAAACACAGTGTAATGGAAATCACGAAAGCCTATTTTAACTTTTAAATAATTCATAGAATTGTAATACATTAACATACATTTGTATTGTTAATCATTTAAGTAATTTATTTATATTTAAGGAATTCCTACTAAAATGATAATGTAAATAAAGTTGAATGAATATATTATTGGCTTAGCGAACAAAAATTTCAAGGGCATAATAAGTGTTTTAATAAAAATTTGAAAGTTGTCTAACTTGTTACTTTCAAATGTAGAAACCTGACATTGCAGTAGAAAATAACAAAGAAATAGTGACTGAGTTATTAATCTATGATTTAATATGTCCACTATTTACTCATTGGTAGCAGATCACACACATTGTCACAATGCCCAATAATTTAATACGATCATAAAAATACTGTTCCTCCTTGAACTTTTTATTCATAATTAGGGGAGATAGGAGAACATTGAGACACTTTTTTTGTATTTTTAATCCCCTTCTCAACTGAAGAGTACACGGGAAGAACCACTTGATTTCGTAGAAGGCTTTTCTCAATAGGCCTCTTTGGCAATGATAGCGAGAAATCGCCTAAACTGGTATAAAGAAACCGGTTACTCGATTTGTTTTTCTTTCGCGGCAACCCTGATTAACGCCATAGACCAGTGGAAAAGAGTAGCATGTTTTTACTGCAAATGAAGAACCAAAAAAAAACGGGGTTTCTGTCGCCAATGTCCGCCAAGCAGACACATAAGGTAAGACTCCTAAAACATCAAGTGGTTCTTCTCGTGTACTCTTCAACTGTAGAATACTTCTTGTACATATTGTAAAAAACACTCTCAGACAAAAACCACCCCCAAAAGGAAACAATTTTTTTTACCCTAGTATGTGGCTAGTGTTCAAACTTGGTATGTGTTCGAAGCATATCATTCCCAAATCTACTGCCAAGCATATCACCAAATATTTACTATTGCCAATGTACTAGACATTTTTTTAGTGCTAAGCCATTGTCATAAGTAAGCTTTTGAAAAGTAAATTCCAATACCTAATGGATCGTCAGATGAAGCTTTTTCTTTGCTTGCAATTTCTTGAAGCACAATATCCTGGTAGATTCTCAGTAGGTGAGACTGGAGTCCACCGATTCTTTGCACTTCTGTATACTGAATGGAGTTGTCATAAAATGAGCTGCAAGGAACGCTAAGACCTGAGGAGAATGTCATTGTCAAACGTGCAAGTTGATTCATTACATTGTTTTTTACATTTTAGTAAGACAAGAGGATTTTTCGGTAGCTTAGAGAAAAAGTCTTCCTAAAACTTTAAAGCAAAATAACTTTTAAAGTATGTTTCATACTTCAAATGTTTCATTGTCAAATTTTAAAAACCCTTGCACTCACCATTATCGCTTAAAAAGCAGACAGCTTCTTTGGCTTACTAACACTTTCATTATTTCTCTACCAATTTAACAACACATTTTTTTTTTTTTTTTTAGGTTTAAAATATATTTTGCGATATTTGATGCTGTTTTGTAATAAACAGATCATAATGTAACATAAAAGACATGCATTTGTAGTATAAATATTCGAGGAGTTCCAGTTTATTTCTTTGGGTAGCGTTTTGTTTCAATTTAAAACTGTATCTACTAGCACAAAATGAAAAATTTTAACTTTCATTTTTGGAAACTAACCGTTTAAGTCAATTCCAGAAGCAGATACACAGATTCTAAGAAGTGAAATAAGCCGATGAAAGAAAGCCAATGCCACAGGCAATGGGCATAAATGAACTACAGGAACCTAAAATGGCAAACACATCAAAATAAATATTTGTACTAATGTACATTCACGAGAGAATAAATATTTATTACAGATATACTAATACAATGCATTAATACTCTGAAGCCTAAAAATTTGTTTAACATGCTAACATTTACTAAACTTGAAATAAAACTGAAAAATTCACAAACCATTATAACACGAGCTCCTCCTGAATTTTCTTTCAAAAATTCTCGTAACTTGTGCAAAAAGATGCAGCGACTGCATTGGCCCTATAGAAAATATATATATATACTTTTTAATGTATAGATGAAAATACCTAGTTAAAACTGTTTAGATACTTTTTTATACGATAAACAACTGTCAAAGAATTCCAAGAAAGTCTCAACCAGTAATTTACCTGATATACATTTGATGCATCAAACAGTTCTAGCAGAATTTCTAATTGCACAAGTTCAACCTCTGAAATAAAAATAAAAGTGTTTACACAAAAAACACCCCACATATAAAAAAAAAGTAATGTTTCATTTATTTATTCATTTAATTAAGAAATTTCTATTAAGGTCTAATTATTAGATACATAATAAGAAAATGCAAATATTTTTCTTAACATTGTCAGAAATCAAAATATGTAACAACTACCTTTTTATGAGTTCAAATACAAAGAGCTCAAACAATTTCAAAAGTTCATTCTACTCCCAAAACCCAATTACTAATATGAAGTAAGCAAGCTAATATAAATGTGTAGTAAATATGAGTAGTACTAAGAAACTTAATATCATGTTAAATATTTAAACTTTATAATTAAATTAATTCTTTAAAATAATTTTTGAAACAGGATATATTTTTATGATAAAAATTAGTTACTAACCTTTAACAACCAGTTTTAAATGAGTACAAGATTTTTGATAACAAGCCTTCCTGAACAATTCTTCCTCGTTCATCTGTTTTAAAAATATAAATAAAATAAATTTAAATGTAATCTACATTGAATATCAAACAATACATCATTTATAAATAGAAGCTACTTACTTCTTGTTTAAAGTCCAACCAGACTTCTGGTACAACTTCAGCCAATCCTGTTTTATCAAGGGGTTTCACCTCCAAAAGTACAGGAAACTTAATTTTGTCAAATGTAAATTTAGTTAAAGAATGATATTTTTACGACTGATATTATGAAAGCACATGATCAATTCTCTAACGATACAATAAAGATAATTTCTCACAGTTAAAGGGTTAAAGAGAATGATTCATTGAATAAATATTATATGAAATAAAATTTTTTACAAAATATAAAAAACTCAGACCTATTTCATTTGTAGGAAAAACAATTAAAGTTTGAATGTATATTTGATAATTTGTATGTATGACTGTAATGTATAATTGTTATTTTTTAATTACAAACATTGATGATTTCCCGTATTTGCATTATGGCAAATTCTGTGTAACAGTAGTGCAAGTCAGAATTTAACAAGGCTTTTTAAATTTGAAAAATAAATCCCATTAAATAAAACATGTTATATTATTTAGTTGCAAAAAGTCTAGATCAATTATTCCGCAACTTTTTTTAAATGTTAAAATTCTTAGTGATAATTACTTTTTACACACATGACAGACTACAGAGGGAGTAATTTTGCATAGAATAAGCCCTACATGCATTCCAAAAATATTTCACAATATAAAATATTTACACTAGAACACATATTGTTTATTAAAATTGACTTATAGGAACTGTACACAACATGCAACAAAAATCATGAATACCATATTCAAAAAATATCAAAGAATTCAAAACAAATGCAATTCAAAATGAATCAGCTAAAAACAAATTTTAAAGGATATAATACATTCTGCAACAAGTAATGCTTGGTTGGAGTATGTTGTAGAAGGGCTAATGTTAAAGCTAAGTACTTTTTTTGTTCATAAAATTCAGGATTGGCAGGTGCAAAGCGATATCCAGTTAGAAGAGCAACAACTATATATTCTAAGCACTGGTGCAGTTCATAGGGCTGTAACACAAAATATTATGCTTTATTACAAGAGTAATATTGTATAGAAGTAATTTATTGAGTCACAATGAAAAAAAGACAAAACATTAAAAGGCTTTTATCATAAAATTTAAATGTACATTACCAATTGTAAAATTTCAGTTTCAATTGTAACTTTTAAATATCAATTTGAAATGAACTACAAAAATACTTTTGTATATATGAGAAGGTTAAAATAAAATCAAAGGTTTTAACCCATAAGGAACTTAAATAGTTTCAAACACAAAATGCTTTACCGCAGTTTATACAGAAAATATATATTTATAGATAATAGAGACACTACTTTTTAAAGTATGCCAAGGTTGAATACAGATATAGAGCATCTTAAACTAACAGTTACAGTTCCTAATACATCTTCACTTTCTCATTTCCAACTGAAAACTTGACGTAAATCTTATCCAGCTTAAGTGTGTACTTTTAACTTGTTTGGTGAAAGCAATTACATTTTAAACATAGAGTATAGCCTCTTCCTTGTGGACCTTAGTAGAATTCCCTTCACTACTTCATTTTGAAATTGTTTTTTTTTTTAATATTCTAAAGTAGAATGCTCAAGTTTTTCAAAAACAATAAAGCCACTGATTTATTATTTGTATTAAAAAAAAACTAATGTAGTAAGAGGGTAAGGCAGATTTTGGAGGTCTTGCAATTTTAAGACATTTTGCATTAAAACAAGTGTTAGAATGGACTATTAGTTACAAAAAACTACTGACAGAGCTTGTTTGCTTATTCAGAGCAAACACACAAATGTATAGTTTTAACAGCTCAAAATTTCAAATTCCACTAAAATAAAACGCCTCTCAACAACTGTTGAACTGTAATGTTTTCGAACTTAAAGATAGAAAGGGGATAGTGAAAAACTTAGATTCAGAAATATTGGAAAATGTAGTAATCTTTGTTTTTAACCCTTTCAGTCCCAATGACAATTTGGCATAGTCAATTTAGAAAAAATGTTATGATTGTCTGTAGCCATTTATGATACAGCAATCCCTCCTTATATCGTGCTTCCCGGGAGACAAGCAAAAAACTGTGATATAACCGAATGCACGATATAACGAGCAACTTGATAAATATTATACAAATTATATTTAAAAAATTGGGAGACATGATACAAGGCGCGATATATCCGAATGTGCATTATATCGAGGCACGATATAGTGAGGGGTTATAGTATCACAAAGCACATATTTCGATTTTTCAAACTTTTTTTATTAGAAAATACTTTTTATTAATCCCAATAGATGTTTTAACTTTTTTGGTAAAAGCAATTACATTTTAAACATAGGGTATAGCCTCTTCTTTATAGACCTTAGAAGAATTCACTTCACTACTTCATTTGTCAATTTTTTTCAATACCATTTTTTTTTTCAATTTTCTAAAGTAGAATTAAGTTTTCCAAAAATAATAAAGCCGCTGATTTATTAATTGTATAAAAAAAACTCATATCAATTATTTTTTTTTAATTAGGATCAGAAACATGATGATGCCAAATGGCACTGGGACTGAAAGGGTTAAAAAGGGTTTATTTTCTTACTTCCATAAGAGACCACATTATTTCTAAAACAGAAGTTATTCTGGATTTGGAATCCATGGATCCTTGATCTTTCACTTGCATGTCAAAGAGAAATCTGAGAAAGCAAGCTTCTGTGAGGAATGCATTGGCCTAAAATAAAAATAATATGATAAGGTTATCAAAAATATAATATGATAAACAAAAGTCAATAACTCGCAATTAAGCTTCAAAAAGTAACTCAGCATCTTATAATTAAACTGCAGAAATTTATTTTTAACAAAACCTATAAGCAAGTGTTGTTTATCTTCAAACATTAGTATGTAGTTCATCTTCGGTGGAATAAAATTTACACAAATTATACTAAAATTTTAGTAATATTTATAAATTAATTTAATTTTTCATTGCTATATAGTTAATAAACTATTCATAAATTTCACAAATAACACACTATTCCCTACATTTTCTACCAAATTTATATAATAAAAAAATATTAATAAAAAATAATTGCACCTTACTTTTAATTTATAGCTGATCTAATATAACATAGCTATCTCATCAATAAAAACAGAATAACAATTTAAACATAATTTTTATAGAAATTATTATTAAACATTAAATTCGGGAATTTCAAAAGACAGCATACATTTACAATGACAGATTTAAAAACTAAAATAAGTTGCTTTTCTTTTAGAAAAATAAACATAAAAAAATTAGTTTTATTGTTAAACAATTAAGATTGTCCAAAAATATCTAAATTTCCTTTTAAATAAATTAAGCAAGTGGTAATTAACCCTTTCAGTCCCAGTGATGCCATTTGGCATCATCACTTTCAATATTTTTTTCAAAATGTTTATGTCCCGCTATGACATCCAAACACACATCAATAGATTCTTCATACTTTGTTCCATCAGACAATATTTTACATTAATCTCAATAGAAGTCAGAACTACTATTTTTTTATTTAGAAAATAGTCAACAAGCGTTTCTCCTGATTTTTGATAAGTTCACTTCAGTTCCACATATTTAAAACACAATTTAAACTATTTCGGTTAAAATAATTACTAAATTTTTTTTAGTAATGTGGTCAGATACCTTAAAATAGATAACTCGAAGTGTTTTTAGGTAATATATATATTTTTATTTTGTTGTTTTCCCCAGTTAAAAAATTTTGGTATTATTTCAAAAACCATATAAAAACTTAAAATTAATTTTTTTTTCTTATGGAACTCGTATATTTGACCTAAAATAAGCTTATTTTGTGAATATCAGATGTTTCTGTAGTGTAGTAAATTTTTGGGACTGAAAGGGTTAAAGTAACTTACAAGAAATGGGCTTAATCGATGCATGAGAGGAGCTGCAACTAGAAGAAGTTGAGATTTCACTCCCTGTTTATATTGTGGAGGCCAGTTTCTCACAACTAATATTGGATTTGGTTCCTAAAGATAAAATATGTAAGAGGAAAAATTTAGATCAATAAAATTTTTTAAAAAAAATTAATGATTTCCTTTGTTATTATTTTATTGAACTACATTCTCAGTATGTAAAAAAAATATAATCATACAGCAGAAAGACATGTTCTTTTCAAAGGTAAAATTCTGTAGTTTTATTGCACAAAAACATTTATATTGCTATAATATTTTATAGTATATGCTATGAGTTTTAATACTAGCAGTACAAGTAACATAGAAATAGGAAGCTAATCATTCAAATTTCTGCATTTTTTATTTTAAAAATATATATAAATTGTGATTTATATAAGTATAGGATTCATACAATTTCTTTTTAGCAATAATCAATAAAGTTTTTAGCAATAGCAAATCAAATTTCAAAAATCATATTTATAATAATTGGGTGTTAATTAAAAATACAGAAATTGATTATTAAAGAAGTAGATTAAGAAAAGTAAGATATCTTAAAAATCTTTCTTAAAATAGCAAATACAAACCTGTGTGATTGAATTGTACAGATCAAGAAGTTTTTCTAGCCACCCTAGCAATTTGGTTGTTTGTGCGATATCTTTTTTAGGATACGCTTGAAGTGGAGAGTATCCTACAATAGGATATCTCAACGGAGTAGAACCAAAGTTGGCAACCAAATTTTCATTGTATGCTAAGCTGACAGCAGGAAAGTATGCAAGATTTGGCCCAATTTGAACTTTGTCAAATGCGTCACCAAGGTATTCGCCATTTCTATACAAAAAAAAAGTTGCAATTTAAAAATGAAACATTTTTAATTAAGAGTAAAGTTATCTGTTACATTTAAAAAATACATTACATTAGATTCCTTCATTTATTATGCCATACAATGAGTATACTGCAGATTCAATCAGGTCAAAAATTTGTCTTTTTCTTTTTAATGTCTATAATCATGCATATTGCTGTAATATTCATTTCATCATTCACTAAAGTGTGAGTTTTAAGGCAAATTATGAAACATTTAAAAAAAATTTCAAAGAAACATGACATAAAGAGAGGTTACTGGTACTGGATATTTATATATATAAATGTGATATTTACATTACATTTTAACTCTGCTTTGTTATAAGCGGGTCTCTGAAAAAGCACACAAGCTTAAAAAATACATGCATACCAACCAACCAACTTTGCTTTGGTTAAAACATTCTAATATACAATTGCTACAATTACCTGTAAAATCCAATAAAGCCTTTATCTAAGTCAATGGCACATCCAATAACATCACCAGTTAACCAAGACTAAGGAAGAAAAATTGGTATTAATATTTTGATATCCAACAGATTTTTAAAGACGCAAAACATTATGCATATATAGGGTAGACTGACCAGTGAATGAACAGGCCCCAGTGAATGAACAGTTGGTAAATACATTTAAAAAGTAAGGATTAAAAATCATTACACTGGATTGATTTGCAAAAAAAAAAAAGACTTCCTCTCATCTAGTAGGAAGCTATCTGACATCTGATTGGTTGTCCTGGTCATTAATTAAAATCCAACATGTTTATTGACTGGACACTTTTGTGTTCATTCACTGGTAAAAGTACTGTTCATTCACTTGGCTTTTGTGCCACTTTTTATTTGGACCCCCAAAGGACCCAAAGCAATGCAATATAAAGTTACCTCCTTTTTTTTGTAGAATTTACACATAATGACAGATGTGTTCACATTGTCATAAACTCACAAGCTATATTTTCTTAAAATGTATGAATTTTCTTAAAACAAATTGTGCTTAAGCGTTCATGCACTGGTTAGTCTACCCTACAAGCAAATTTAAAACTAATTCATATCCAAAATATATGAAGTTTGTGCCAAACCAAAATATAGACGGTTTAATGTAACAAACTTTCGCAGGTGGCGCTGTTACTCGGAAGTCGGTCCAACCTACCAAGAAATTTTCCGGTTCACGGGTTTGTCGATGTTTTGAACACCGCTATCGCTTTGCAATGCGTTCGAGATTGTATAAAAATGAATAAATTATACAATATATTCAAGAAAACTAATATACTTTGCAATATATAAAATGAATGTATAGCTTGGGAAATGTTTTTAATGAGCGCAGAAGTGTTGAATCGGATGCCTAGATTTTAATAAACTTTATGCAGCATCCGAGTTCGCAGTATTCAACAAAAGATTTTAATGATTCAGTGGTTGTTGACCATTTTAAACATTGATTAGCATCAAGTAGAATTTAAAACACAAATGCAACCGACTTTACCATCAAATTAATCATAAGAATTGTAGTTACGAGCAATAATTTTTATTAATTAATAAGACTTTAAGTATTAGTTGTGATATATTTATTTTAATTTAAAAACAAAAAATGTCAGCTGTTTTCTCCAGGTGCAGCACGTAAAAAATGCACAAACTTGAAAAAACAGGGCCAAAAATGATATTTTGCAATAGAATTTTGAATAATTTGCTCTTCATCTGATGATTAAAATGATTTTCTCGAATTGTAATCTTTTTGAGTCAAATAACGTTGTATAAAAATACAAATAATTCAAATTATATAAGGGCAAAAATGAATTTTTCAAAGCACCTATTTTACCTCACCGCACTGCGCTACGGCAGGAGGAGAAAGTCAAAGTTCCGGTCCCAAACCGGAAGTCAGAGGGGGACCGGTTTGTTTGCAATCATTAAACCCTCTTATATACTTACTTCTCCATATTTATAGGTAGAGACATTCCATTTTCTCACTCTATGTCCATCATAAGCATATGAGTGAGGAGTATCACCAACACCTTTCTAAATGAGGGAGTGAAAAAAGTGTTAACTCAAAAAATACTCTTTATAATTCCCACTATAAATCCTGTAAATTTTACAGAAAATTTATTGTAAAAATGTAGGAATCTAAATTTAAGTTAAGCTTGAATATGTATCAAAATGTAAACCTCTTGGGAGAATTTGCAGTTGAGAGTAGCCCAACCAATCTGCATAACACCTTTAGACCCCAACATCAGTTCATATTGCCACTTTCCTAAAAAAAAAATTACTAATTATATACAAAATAGTTCTTTTTGACTAAATGTGAAAATTTATATTTCTTAAATTTAATTTTTAAAACAGCAATTTAAACTGAACTATAAAAAAGGAAAAGAGAACTTCTAGTGTAGACTAATTCCATGTAACTGTAGTGTAAGTCACAATTAAAAACAAAGCTTTTAATTTTTAAAAATAAATCAAATTAACTAAAACATATTGCATTATTTAATTGCATAAGTGTAGATCAACTATTATGCACATTTTTTTTTCATGTAAAGATAAGTTGTAGTGATAATCACTTGTTACATATGTGCCCTATATTTCAGAAATGGTAATTTTGCATAGTAGACATGCAAATAACAAAACAAAAAAAAAACATAGATAAAATATTTAGAAAATAACCTTTAAAAAGAACAATAAATTTGCTTATATCTAAGAATAAATTGAAGGCATATTGCATATAAATTAAATAGTGAGTGTATGCAAGTTTTAATTAGAGTAACATAATTAATAGTGCTTAACACATAATTAATAGTGCTCTGTATGCAAGTTTTAATTCAGAGTTTAATAGACTAGGAATTACAATAGAGAAAGTATTTATTAAAAGCAACTTACCTTTATAAACACAACAATTGGCACGAATAGAACTAAAATTACTTTGGCTTGACAGCTGTTAAGAAAATTTGTGTCAATTTTAAAAACAACATAAATTAATATCAATAAAATTTATATATTAATAAATATAAACTATAATATTAACTAAGAAGAATAATTCAATAAATAAAATTACAAAGCTCAACACATAGGCGTTTGGCAGTGTTTTTAAACTTTACACAAAATGAAAAAGTTTCTGGTATATATACTACTCTTTAAGGTATGTTGTTTTGTGTATTATTGTAACAAATTATTTATTACATACTAGCAAATTTATACTCGTACTTCGCACGGATTAAAAAAATATCAAATCGATCCAAGTATGTGTACCATGTAACCTGTTATAAGATCATAAACTTAAGTTATTCTTCCCGCTCGTTTTCAAGTATGAAATCCTGTTTCATTGCTTTAAAATTTAAAAATCAAAAATACGATGTAAAATGTATTCATAAATGCCATCACAATTCCCTCATAAATACATAAAACAACTCTTTTGGCACGTTTTGGGAAATAATTTGGCAAGAAAATAGATATAGCTACTTATTTTTTATTTTTAACAAACATTTTGCCCATTTGGCGAGTATTAATAAATAATTTGGAGAGATTGGCAACATATTTGGCGAAAAAATAAAGAATAAAACCCTGATATGCAACTCTACTGCGATGGTCTTTATTAACCATCATAGAGCTCAGTAACAAACATTTTGCCAATTTGGCGAGTTTTAACTAATAATTTGGCGAGATTGGCAACATATTTGGCTCAAAAATCAAGACATAAAACCCTTATATGCAGCTCTAGGCCTTTATCAACCACATTTCAGTAAAAGCTTAACAAACATTTTGTCCATTTGGCGAGATTGGCAACGTATTTGGCGAAAATAAATAAAGAATTACTCCCTGATATGCAGCTCTAGTGCAATGGCCTTTATCAACCATCATAGTAGTTCAGTAATATCTTAACAAACATTTTGCTCAGTTGGCGAGTTTTAATTTATACTTTGGCGATATTGGCAACGTATTTGGCGAGGAAATAAAGACATAAAACCCTTATATGCAGCTCTAGTGCGATGGCCTTTATTAACCATCATTGTTCAGTAATAGCTTAACAAACATTTTGCTCATTTGGCGAGTTTCAATTAATACTTTGGCAAGATTGGCAACGTATTTGGCGAGAAAATAAAGACATAAAATAAAGACAGACCCTGAAAGGCGAGAAAATAAAGACAAACCCTAATATGCAACTCTAGTTTTATGCATATTTGCAATCAACAAAACCATCAATGAAGAAATCATCAACTAAACCCACAATCCTGGAATGAAAACTGGTCGGAAATACGTCACTTGAAACATATAAATTATTTTCAAATAATGAATTTATTTTCTGAAAGTAATGGCAACATAATAAAATAAACATTTTCAATTTTATTTATTTTTGTTGAAAGTTTTATTTAATTTGTTCAGCAGATGGCACCAGGAAAGAAAAAAAATGATCGGATTTGAGGCAAAGTGGTGTAGTTTTTCCAGAAAATTCGAATTTTCTCTAAAAACAGAGCATTTTGAGCTCTGAAAGTTCTTATTTTGCAACTCAAGTATGAACTACGCATTTGTGCCAAGTTACCAGTCAAACGAATGTCTAGTTTGTGAGTTTCGGAGAGACATACATATATACATACAAAACTTCATTTTTATTATTATAGATTGCACTCTACCATCCCTAGTACTTGTATTTTATTATTTTTATTATTTTGTATTTTTATTATTTTTTAGAAATGTCCAAGTAGGTAGCTCCTTGTCACTCCTTATATTTATGCTATTCTCAATACCTGCCTTTTTGAATCCAATAAACCATTTTAAATGTCTGCATAGAAGCAAATTATAAATAGAAATTGTTAAAATAAATGCCATGATAAAACTTAATTGATTATAATTTAAATTTTACTTCAAATGATTAATTATGTAGCTAATTTTTATTTTACAGTTATTAAAACTAACTTCCTGCAAAAAGCACTTACACCCAATCTATCCCTATCAATCACCAAACTTCCAACGTTACTAGCAACATCGAATATTACTTTATCAGGTCCAATAATTCCTCGATTTTCTGAAACAAAATTTAAGTTTAATTTAAAATACTAAATAATTTAAAATAATTGTATTACAAGAATTCCTGACAGTGGCTGTAATTAATAATCAATGACTTATTTGGTTTTTTAACAATAAATATAATCAATAGTCATCAAAATTCTACATTTTTCAGGTGACTTTACTAATATAAGAGCAGACAAGGTGGAAAAAAAAATATGAAAATCATGACAGTGGTTGCAATCAAAAATTAAAGAACTTATTTTGTTTTTATCAGTTACTAAGTTGAACAGAAAATATATATTAAATGATGTTATGAAGATATATAAGAGCAGACAAGTGAAAAAATAAAAATAATACAATCTCAACCACATCTACATTTTATTAAATTTTTAGTGATTTAAAGAAAAAAGTTTTACCACTTAAATGCATCGACATTTCAGCCATTTGGGAAGCCTTTCTTACTTCTTTGTCTATATATTCCTCAATATTATCAAGATTGAGACTGTCCCTAAAAACCAAATATTATTAATTATATAATACAATACCTCAATTTATAACAAAAAGGTAACAATTTATAATAATAATTAATTGAAATTTCCAATCTTCATCTATCCTTAATTGGTCCAATTCTCTACTGTGAGCCTAAAAACGAAAAAGTTTAGCCGTGCTGAAATCGCACAACTTTGACTATCCATAAATTGGGAAACTTCGGCAATCTGAAAATTGTGAAACCCTGTATATCATTAAATGTCAAAATTTTGGCGATTGTTAAATTCAGAAACTCAAAAGAACAAAAAATTTAGAAACTCCTGCTATCCTAAATTGTAAAACTCTGGTGATTCTATAATCAAGAAACTCGACAATATTAAAATTTTCCAGTTAAGCACTATGGACTTTGAAATTTGTGGATGAATAAACAAAAATAAAAATGTAATTAAAAAATACTTTTATTAGAAGTACTTCTAGGTAATTTGCGATTTCTCAAAGTTGGTTCACCTTTACTGTACGGTAACCATTGGTGCGATTTTCCGATTTGGCGATAAATAGTTTTTGATGGCAACCTGTCAGACCTGACCGAAACGCATAATGGTTAGATAGGGTTGCCGGAAAACGTCATCGTTGTGAAGAGAGCATGACGTCAAAAGTCGCCAGAATACGGACTTCTGGCGCGATTTCGGAAAGTTCGCCAATGGTTACCGTACAGTAAATTTCTACCCTCAAAGTTTTTTTTACTAGTATCACAGATTGCGAGCTCCTAAATTTGTTTATCCAATTTCTGTTAGCAATTTATATTCAGTTAAACTTTTATATCTTACAATAGTATATGACCATGTTCTCCTAACGGTTGATTACCACCTCCTCCATAAACTTGTTTGATGACACTCTCTGAAAATTTTAAATTATGTTAATACAGAATAATAAAAATTATGTAATAATTAATATAATGAGATAAATTAAATTATCAGGACAGAACATCAAAGTTATACAATGTATTATATTATAGCTGTTGAAAACAAGAGGAATTCTTAAGAACACTGAAGCAAGAAGTATTTTATGTATATTTTTTAATTTATTAATAGCATAATAACTGTAGCAATTCATACTTTCAGTCACACAATATGATACATAAAGGTAAAAAAAAAGTTTTGATGGGGAGTTTTTGAATTTGAATTACTTTTTGAGAATCATGTGTGCAGAGTGGGCATATGCCATATAACATTTTAGGCTTAATTAATTTAATCGAAAGTCGTGTGGCGTTTTACAATCATGGTTTTATTTCCATAGAATAGTGTAATTTCAGACTTTTGTCAATAGCAGATACTCGATCTAAAATATGATACGAAATCAGAAAACAAGAAATAAAAATATCAAGTCATACATTATGTAAATACATAAAAAAACTTCTAAATCTATGCAAAAAAAAAAACTTTAAAAATTCCAATGGAATGGTTAAAAACTTGTATGAAGGTACTACAGTATCTAAATGTATATGCTATTATTATCACTTTTTTCATATCTTTAAAAAAACAAATATTTTAGTCCATTTAATAAATGTACAAATCAATTTTAAAACCTTGAATAACTTTTGTTTTTTAATGTTTTATACAATAGTAAACAAAAAATCTTGTGTGGGTTTGTTTGACATTCAAAAGCTTATGTTTTTACCTAAACATAGTTCATTCTCGAAAGACTTCCGAAGACGATCACTCCCACATTCCATTTTTTAATTTTTTTATAACAAATCTTTTAAGTTTCAAAAATAAATTATTATTGTAATTTCATGCTTTTTAAATTGCAGATTTGCAAAAAATTTGTTTACAAACTCGAAAACGAAAATCTATCAAGAGAAGACGAAAATATTGAAAAAGCGATCACAGTTACAAAAAATTTAATTGTTCAATAAAATATGACTGTTTACTAAAGATATTTTATACTAGTTCTATAACAAAGACCCGTTTTGAAGTCCTAATTTAATGATTAACTTGTGAAAATAGTTCAAATACTATACTATTGCAGTTTTCACAACTCTTTTGATATTTTCCTCCCCAAGATAACGTATTTTTAAAATATTTTTTTATCACTGTAACTGCTCATTTATTTGTTTATTTACTTTTGATATTTTCTTTCGATTCGATGCTTTTTTTTTTTGTTCTTTGTTCAAATATCAGATGTTATTTTGCGTTCAATTTATATTTAGAAGCTTTTTAAAGTGATATGTCTAAGGCGATGTGAATTGCATTTAATTCCAATATTTAAATAACAAGCAGAAAAACAAAGGTATTGCAGTTTTGATTTTTTTTCAAACATCTTCTACTGATGAACTTATGACATTATGTGTCACATAATATATAGATATCTCAAAAATGTATAAGTAACCTATGAAATTTGTTGATTTATATATGGATTACTTTATTCATATTAATTACATGAGTTTGGATTGTCCATTGATATAAATGTTGAAGTCAATAGATGATTCAAATCTGTAATCTGTAAGCATCTGTTTCATTGCATGCAAGTTTATTGCCAATAATCTGAACATGGTTTTTTTCTCAATCGCTAGCGTTATTAATGGAAATAACTTGTAGGCACTATGTCAAATTGTGAATTGACGTTTGTATTAAAATTATCATAAATTAAAAATTAAATTTAAGTATTTTTTAACTTATGTCATACATTTTTCAAATATAATTGCACTCCTTTTCTTGTGTTGCCCCAAAAATTACAATTAATAAACCATAAGTTGGTCCCATTCGCATCAAGAGATTTTCTGAGCTTGGCGGCATCTCGAAAAACATGTTTTTTACCTTGTCTTAGCTTTTGATTCTTTTTCAGTAATCCTTAAACTGATCTCGATCTGTTTCTGTATGTTTGCAAATTAAGTTTAGCACCCCCTTCTTTTGATTATTGTGAATGATTGACAAAAAAAGTTATTTATCGCTCTTTGAAAACTGGATTCGTAATTTTTCGCTAGGACAGCAACTAGGATTTTTCCCATAAGGTAAATTTAAAAGCAGTGCTTTTTTTAAATGGCTACTTTAATGCATTATATTTAATTCTCTAGGTGTTGCATCATGACTCAAACTGAATCTCCATGCAGTTGCAGTATAAAACTAGTTCAACATGTGCTGGATTGCCTGGGTCTCTTATTAATAATCGTTCTTCAAGGCAGCATTCTCGACTATTATCTAATTTTGCATAATGGTGGAAATGCTGCTTGGTATTTTTGGTTCTTGGCTGATTTTCTCATCCTTATTGCATTTATGGCAGCTGCTGTTATATCCTATCGATATTACCAGAAAAAGGTAAGAATTTAAAAACTACCAGATTTATCAGTAAGATGAAAGGGAAGAGTACAGGATGGAAATCGCTCCATCGATTGGTAATATGTCCGTATTGAGATCTGCTTGCGAGTAGTGGTTAATTGGTTATCGTAAACCTGTTTCTTCCCGGGTTCTTCTTCGGCGGTTCAGGCATCAGACTAGTGTGTGGCGTGAATCTCAATCATAGGCATAGTAAATCTGTGTGCTACATGATAAGAACCGAGGCATGGTTTCTTCACACCAGTTTAGGCAATGACTCGCTATTTTCGCTAAGCAAACCTGATGAAGACAGATTCCCTGTGGATGAAGGGTTTTTTCTCTTGTACTCTTCAAGTGTATATGATTTAAATGTGCTCCCTAAAAAAAATTGTAATCTAGAAGCTACATGGAAGAATGGTTATTATTTTGTGAATGCATTTATTAATCAAATAATTTTATATCATTGTATTTGTTTAATTGTTTCTGCATGTAATATAAATTTATAATTAAGTGATGGCTTTTAAAAATACACTGTTGTTGTAATATGACTTCGATAATTTGATTTTTTTTTTGCATGTGATACAAAATATTTATTTTATTAAAAATTCAGTAATTAATAAAGTAAATCACGTTAATTCTCATTTTTTAATACTTATTTAGGGTAGACAAAGAAAGAACGATGAAAACCCTGTGAAAGTCAAGAAATCGGAGTCAGCCATGAGACTTGGATCTTTACCCCTAGTCTATGCTGTATGGTTTATTTATTCTTCACTCCTGACAGCAAAGGTAATTTTATTGTTCAAGCTCGACGTGGCACAGTCCCTAGACGCAGATTCAGCATTCGGACCTCAGTTGCTCAAAGTCATCATTGCATCGGCGGCCGTGGTTTTCCTCCTTTTGGTAGAGACTCACAACAATGCAGAGCCTCACTCTGACCACCAATCTTACATTTATTTCCTCATCACCTCGACCGTTTTCGAGATATTCGACAGTGTTACCTTCCTGGGTATCCTCTTCCCCATGCAATCAAAGATCATCCTCACTTACCCTCTCGAAAACGCTGTTCTAGCCCTCTCTTGCATCAACTTTATCCTACCGACAATGACGCTCTACAAGCTTAGCCTGTCTGAATTTGGTCACCAGCCTCGTTCCGTTGGGTTGCAGCTCCTTTACAAGTTCCTCCATCTTGGTTTGGTGAATATTCCATATTTTGTCATAAGGGTTTATTTGTGGTCGTTGTATGACCACGATGTAACCCTCTTTCTTTTGAAGAACATCCTGGCCGTGATCATAACCCTTCGTACCCTGGTCCCGGATCTGAAGTTCTGGTGGAATTCTTTTCAGCAGTCCCGAAGAAAGAGACACACTTTCTTCAAAGGGGCAATGGAACTGGGGGCCGTTTACGAAATAACGGATAATGTGGGGGATGAAAATATTTTGCCCGAGGAGAAGAAAGTCCACAGTACGGATCTGTAATTTTGCTCCAGAAATTGGATTTTGTTAATTGGAAGGGAACTAAAAGATATTTTTTTCATAGTTAAGTTTTGGTATCATGATACTAATGGCTCATCATAATCTTTATCTAAGTTATTGCTGCAAATTCAGTGTCAGGTACAGCAATTGGGTCAGTATGGATTATCGAGAGCAGTTTAATTTTTTAACACTGCTAGGTTAAAAGAAAGAAATTGCATTAGTCTTATGCTGCTATTGGTATTGAAATTCAGCCTGCACAAAGTCTTACTGGTAACTCCTTTGCCTACTGAATAAGAAACATCATATGTGATGTTTTCAGCAAAAAAGGGCATTTTGAAAATCATTGCAATGACTTACTAAGGCACTTTGTCAACTGTATGATACTTCCATAAGCAAAAAGCTTGGTTTTTCTATGGCATAAATAACTGCAATATCTTATTTATTAAGAGGAAAATATCTGCCATTTGTGGTGTACTCCACTAGCTCAAATTTAGATAACCTTTCCTTTAAAAAGTTTGTTTTTTTAATTCCTTTCAAATTGACTCAATCCAGTTATATATATTGTTCTGATACATTTGTTATTTCATGTAGTAATGGGTAAATATTTGAACTTATATTCAGCTTTGAATATGTATTAAATGTTGTAATTGTTTAGACTATAGCCCATTTTTTATATTTCAAAGTAGTTTTCTTGATGTGATAGCTATGTGTAATTTATTGTATTAGTATCTTATGCATTTTTTTTAATGATTTTCTTTCTTGTAAGTCATTCAATGTCCAAATGCATGTCTTGTTTTTAACATTTTATGGGTTTTCAAATTCAGATTTCATTTTGTTACAAGCATAGTTATAGATATACCAGACGTATTAGCACTTTACCTTGTCCTCAATTTTGTCGTCGGCTTTTTTTTAAAATCTGGTTTAAAGAAACTAAAAGTAGTTTTATTGCATTTATTTTCATCACTGTTCCCCAGAAAGTTTATCTACAAATTAATGCCACTATTGTATGTGAGCAGAAAATTTATATTTTTCATTAAATGTCACTTTTTTCACAATTAACAGTTTAATTAATAAAAACATACTCAAGTTAAAAAAATAATTCTCAACCTTTTAGGTGACTTTGTACAAAATTTTACAATTGATATTGTCTTATTAGTTATCTCTTAAGTGCTTTATATCAAATTTAAATCATTAGTATCTTATAAATATTTTTATATGTATTGTAAAATAAATGTAATTGCAAAATAAATAGTTTTATATTGCTTAAGAAATAAATGGATGCAATTATTACTATTAGTTTTGCATCCTTAATTTTAATCACATGTTTTTAAGATACATGATGTGCAAACTTTATAGAGTACTTGAACATGCAAAGCATTTGTTGTACTTTGGTTATGTGTGATATTTTACTATTGTGTTATTTAAATTGCTTTTATTCCTATTTATTTTAAGCTATTATTTTAAAGTATGCCAATACAAGGAAACTTTGTATTATTTTTATTTTGACTATGATAGAATTTTTATTTATTACATCGAATAAAATAATTATTCTAGCAAGTTCACTATTCAGCTGTATAAGGAATTTTTTTGGATAAAAAAAGTAACCAAAGATCTTTTTCAATGAAAAGTATTGCAAAAATAGTAAAGGGTTTGTTAGCTTTGCAATCATATTTTCATATAGTGATTTAAATTAAAATTGTGTGAAACTGAATGGTATTACAATAATTAGGTAGGCCATGTTGTTTATATCTAAAAATTTTTCAATTTTTTTTTCTCCTTTACTTTCTGCTTAGTTCGGGTATTTTATTGATTTTTTTTGTGTTTAATATCCTTTTTTTTTACTTTTTATAAGTACCGTTGTATGGGGTAACTTTAGCCCAAGCTTTTTTTAAGTGAATATCTTATCATTAAATGTACTCTTTAGAAATGCTCTATTTTTTTTGCCTTTATCAATTGGTGGCAACTCTGCCTTAACCTACAGGTAAAAAATTATTCAAGAAAAATTCAGTACTAGGGGTTTACGCGTGAGCCAAAGTTTCCCCTTTTGACGGTACTTTATGTACTTAATTTGTGTGGATATAAACTATAATTTTTTTTCATAAACAATTAGCATTTTACGCAATGGTACTTTAGCCATGAAGAAAGATTTTTTCTATCATCTGTTTGAATTTTAAATTGCTACTTTTATTCTTGTAATGTGAGACTTTATTAAGTTTGTAGAGTGTGGGTTTAGAAAATATTTAAATTTAGGATTGAAACAAAGTAACATACTTAATTCTTCATGGATGTGCAATTTGTTGCGAGTCAGCGACAAATTGCGCAACATTTCCGAAGAATCTTGTTTATGGATCTAATTTAACTAATAATTGATACTCTTGTAATTATACTATATAAAATACACAATCTGCTACAACAAAAAGAATATTTTTTTCATGAAATATAGGATTTTAAAGATGCTTAACCTATTTTGATATTAGGCCTTTTTGTACAGACTATGATTACATATTGTAAATAAAAGATTGTCTAAGAGACCATTTGAACGCAATTTTTGTGTAACTATTAAAACTGCAGATACAACTGTTAATATAAGAAATATATAAGAATTTTTCTTATTGGGACAGTAACTTTTATTTCTGAAGGCTTTGGTGTATTTTACCAACAAAATTATATATTGCAAAGAGGTTTGAGACAGAATTTCTCGTTTTATGTGCAAGCTTGAAAATTGCTTATTTTGTTTAACCCTTTCAGTCCCAAAAATTTACTGCACTACAGAAACATCTGA
Organism: Hylyphantes graminicola; assembly: GCA_023701765.1. Lineage (NCBI taxonomy): Eukaryota > Metazoa > Arthropoda > Arachnida > Araneae > Linyphiidae > Hylyphantes > Hylyphantes graminicola. Next base: position 20,014,404 of record CM043119.1, read on the forward strand.
TATTCACAAAATAAGCTTATATTGGGTCAAATATACGAATTCCATAAGAAAAAAAAATCTATTTAAATTTTTTATATGGTTTTTGAAACAATGCCAAAATTCTTTAACTGTGGAAAACAACAAAATAAAAAAATATATATTACCTAAAAACACTTCGAGTTATATATTTTAAGGTATCTGACCATATTATTAAAAAAAAAATTAGTAATTATTTTAACCGAAATAGTTTAAATTGTGTTTTAAATATGTGGAACTGAAGTGAACTGATCAAAAATCAGGAGAAACGCTTGTTGACTATTTTCTAAATAAAAAAAATGGTATTTCTGACTTCTATTGAGATTAAAGTAAAATTTTGTCTGATAGAACAAAGTGTGAAGAATCGAATGATGTGTGTTTGGATGTCATAGCGGGACATCAACATTTTGAAAAAAATATTGAAAGTGATGATGCCAAATGGCATCACTGGGACTGAAAGGGTTAAATTAACCGAGTAATTTTATTACAGTTTTTCTTAAACTTTAAATAAAATCATTTTTAGTAAATATGGATTCAAAATATTGGTATAGATTTTATATATATATCTTAAGAACTATATATAGTAATTAGCATTATAATTTGTCTTATAATATAATTGAAGATCTAAGTGGAAGAATATGCTGACAATTAAGAAGTTTTTGAGTCAATGAACATTTTATTCCTCCCTTTACAGATAACAAGACACCCCCCCCCCTTTTCATAAACTTAAACGTATATTTTTACCTGATGCAAGTGCTGTTTTTAACATCTAAATGCTTGTTACTTATCACGTTCTTCCACTAAGCTCTTCATATGGTGGATTTTCATATTTAATATTCAAACACTTACCAAATAAGGATGAAATAAAAATGTGCCAAAATAACCTAAAATTTTACAGTACAAAGTACACAAAACTAGTGCCTGAAGATTCTTTACATCTAATTTCCACTAGAGGTTTTAGAATAAATATGTTCTTGCATGTTAATTCTTCCCAATAATCCAGCTGTTAAATTATAACCAAGCAATAATGTACTGGGTAGCAATTTGTATATTATTAGTAAATGTATTTATGTATAATTATAATAATGGTTATGTGAATTCCACACAACTTTTTAGTCAAGTTAAGAACTATTACAATACTCAATTTTTTTTGTCTTCCATAGATAAATTATTCATTATGTATGCTTGTATGTTATTCTTGGTGTTTTAGGACTGTATTATTTTGATCTCTAAGTGTATTATCTCATTCTTCAATTAAATGGTTATTGTAAACATGAATTCTGATGAAATAAAAAAACATGTAAAAAGTGTATCAAATTGGATTATTTGTTTTCATAATTGCCATTCAAGTTTTCATTTTAAAAAAACTTTAAGGTAAAAATGGTTTTAAAAATTCATAATGAGAGCTTGGGAAAACCTACTGTAGCAAGGTTTAGTACCACTAATATGTACATATTAGTGGTAAGTAGTATTAACATTTCTCACTGATTAATCACATTTTGTGGATCAAATTAATAAGATTATATTCTGCATAAGTTGGGAACTTAAATTAAGACTAAAAAGCAGGCCCTGCAACAAAATTTTACTTTGTCCCTAGGGAAAAAAGAGACTTCTTTCTTCAAAAAAGGGACTTTTAGGGACAAAAAATTTTAAGGATATTTTAAAACAAAGATACAAGTATAATTTTTCCTATTATAGAAATTATGCAAGAGTAATGTTATAGTATATTAATTTAAAAATTCTAATAGTTCTTTCTATAAGTTTGCTAAAGTGTAACACAAGCGAGGCCACTGCCGAGCATTTACTTCGATGTATTGCCTTATCTCGGGAGGACCTTCTGCGTAGCCCTCATGTTGTTCTAGATAAACTGAAGGCGGAGGGACTCATGGAACTGATCTGATCCAGATCAGAGGGATAAGAAAGAAGAAGAAGAAGATAAGTTTGCTGCATTGAACTAAAAACTATTTTGATCAAAATATAGGCAAAAAAAAAACATAGAGGTTATCGTACTTTTATTGCTTGCTAAATCTGAATGTAAAGGTTCTAGGGGAAATTATTTTTTTAAAAAATTATGACAAGGTGTCCAGCAAAATTGCAAGTAAAAATTCAAGCATATTTCAAGGCATATTTTCAATTTTTCAAGGGCTCTTGCACAACCAATTAAACCAGTACATTTTCAAATTTGTACTTGAAAATTATTGGTTAATTAACAAAAGTTACTAAACAATAATTAAATCAACCCATATTTTATACTTAAAATAGGCTTACCATCGAAATTATTAGTATTTAAAAAAAAACTCAAAGCAGGGTGGGTTTTTTGTAGGCTAAAAGTAAGCTAATATTTAAAGTCACAACCTTCAATTTTAATGACACAATACCATGTAACATAGGATTATGTGATACTTTTTAGAATGTTAATTTTTTAAATATTTCATTTATTATAATTTTTATAATTCTAACTTTAAGTTAATATTTGAATCTGTTACTTAATGAATCATTTCCTTAAGTTTTAACATGAAAAGACAGAAATGAACATTTTGATTGATGGAAAACCTTTAAAAAATTGGTGAATCATGAGCCTTTCAAAATAGGTAAATTGAAATTTTTGGGAAAATGATTAAAAAAATCTCAAAGATCGGTAAATCCCGAGTTTAAGGAGTCAGGAAAATTTCAAATTCTCGGAAGTCGTTGAATAGCGATGCTTTCGAAATCAGTAAATAGTGAATCTCCTAAAAGTTTTCAAGTCATGAACTTTGAAAATCAGCGTTTCGCGAACCATTTTAGTACACAAAAAAATCTCTAAAAACCCTGAAGATCTGTTATTAAAAATTGCAATAAACGACTCCGTGAAATTCCCTAAATTAAGAACTTAAAATACTCAAAACTTAAAAAATCAGTGAACTAGCGAATTTTTGGAAATTAGCTAACACAGTAAAGTACCGCTAATCCAGGCACCCATAATCCCCCCAGACACTTTTAAATTTGGGCAATATTCCAATTAAAAAAAATTGAACCTGTCTAAAATCAAAAACCCCAAACCCCAGTATAGTCCGGAGTGAAAGAAAGCAGAAAAAAGTTTGAAACTATAAACAAAAAAAATCAAGCTGTTCTTGCGATAACAAGGCCAACACCAAAAACTTGATCAAAGGAAAATATCTGGTTGGACCGATTTGCCTGAACCGGAGCTACAAAAGTAACAAAGCGCTGTTCCGATAACGCATCAGCAGCAAATAAACCATCAATCATTATGTGAAAAGGTGATCGTATCGGTGAATTTCGTGAAAAAACCAGGCAGCAAAATAAGTAAATCAGGTTAGGTTTGGTTTTGAATTATCGTCGCACTAGAGCTACACAAGGGCTATTGGCGACGAGCGTCATATTTTAGAACCATATAAGTAAATAAAGAAATTGACAATCTTTGGAAATTAGCAAATGAATTGCGAACCTTAAAACCTCCGTAACAAAAAAATTTTTAATTATGGAGTTAAAATCTTTTAAAAAAAAAGGACAAATCGCGCAACTTTAAAGGAATCGGAAATTTCACAGAAAAGTCAAGAACTCTTGAAAATCTCAAATTAAAAATGGAGGTTTTTTTTTTTAATTAACCGATTACTTAACCTTGAAACAAAGTGCAAAAAGCTTATCTTCATATAACTAAAAGTTTCGAAATTTACCAGCTCACAACAATTTTTTTTCAACAATTCCAAACATAATTCCTGATTTTCCCGGTGCTAAAAAAAATTCAAGTACAATTTTCAACTTTCACGATTTTCCCGACGGCTAGACACCCTTGTGTAATCAGTCTTTTTTTTTAAATCAATTTTGTGCTCATTTGCTCTCCAAGGTTTAGCGATAAAGTTATAAATGCATCGACAAATGAGGTAACTTTTTGCAGCGTAATGTCACAAATGGTAACAATTAGTAGAAATAGGGAAAAAAGGGACATTTTACTTCAAAAACGGACTTTTAGGGACTTTTTTTGGAAAAAGGACTTTAAGGGAAAAAAGGGACCATTTGCGAGGCCTGAAAAAGTGAGCTTAAATCCTAATTAACACTATAAAATATGTCGTAGTTTTAATTGTGTACAGAAAAGTATTATAATTAAAACAATAAACACCATTCGCCAAATGTGCCTTTTAATAAGAATTATGATGACATACAGAGCAAAAGAAGCCAGAGTGTATTTAGGGGGGTAACCCCCTAAAGTGCCACAAAACAATCACAGAATAATTTGACAGTAATCATATCACATTGAACTGATAGCTTTGGAATATTTTCTTATAATAAAAAAAATTATATATATTTTATCAATCGACAAGAAATACATCTTTTTGGGTGTGAAAATTAACATTCAAGGCTTTTCGCTTTTGAGCAAGCAGGCGATTATTCCTACCAAAAACTATAACAATGATAAATTCAACTATCTTTATCACCTAGTCACTGACTGATCTTAAAAAGTATTAAAACGGATGAACTACAGACCACATGAAAAGAAAAAGTTACAGCAATTAGAAGGTTTAGACACAGTCCTGGAGGAAAATACGTTCACGATTTCAGTTGTTACAATTTTTTTAAAGATCATTCTGGCAGAAAAAAGCAGTTGATGTTCATCACCCAAAAATGACAGAAGCCCATGCTCAATCGAACCCTGCTTGAGGATTATAAGGGCAGGGGGCACAGCAATTGCAAGGTAGCGTTTTTTTATTCCTGCTCATCGCCAAGGTCGTGTTTCACTTTGGAAAAGTCAAAGTCTTCTCCTGTGCCCCGACGGAAGATGTCAAGCACATCCAAGCAGGTAGTTTCAAAGTGGGATGTGGCATCATAGGATTGGGAGATGAATATCTGAAAGATAAGACAAAGTTGATTTTCCAAAAAACGACCTTAAGTTTGCAGCAGAGAAATGTACTACGCGGAGGAAATTGCGTAAACAACGCTGCTGGCGCCGAAATTTTGCCTGCTCTGATTGGTTGCTCCTTTGCTCTGATATTCGTTGCCCCTGTTACGTCAAAATCGTAGGAAAAAGTAATTAAAATTGCATTCTAACTGGAGCTAAACTAATAAAAATAATAAATACAGTGAGCCACAAAATTGAGTATACACTTCGTAAACTCTCAGACTTATTCGAATTACAAATTAAATATTGATTTAAAATGGATGATTTTTTTTTATTTTAAATACTTTATCCTCCGCCTTAACATCCTACAATAGCACAATTATGTAGTTAATTTATTTTTTACAAAAAAAAATAATTGATTCGAAGAAAAGACGGAAAAATTTGCCACAAAATTGAGTATACACGTCTTAAATTTGTGCATTTTACAGCCACCTTTTTTAGCTTGAAATTTTCTTTTAGATATTTCGGGACTAGATGCTACTTTTAACGCTTGTGTAGCACTTATACGCTTTTGATAGTATTTTTTTTTCTCATTAGAATTCATAAAATGAGCTCTTGTAAAAAAAACTACGGAATCTGAATGTTTGCTGGTTGTAAAATGGTTAAAAGGCAAATCTCTTCGAGAAATTGCTTCCTTAATTGGTGTCACTCATAAGTGTGTCCAAAAAATACTACAGAAGTTTAAAAAAAACTGGATCTGCGGCCAATATTCCTGGAAGAGGACGTAAGCAAATGCTGAGTACTACAGCTAAGAGGAAGATCATTCGCTCAGTAAAAAAAGATCCAAAGTTGAGTGCCTCTGAACTTTCTTTATCGATGTCCTATGTAATCGGGAAAAATATATATCAAGTGAAACAATTCGACGTACCCTTCACCAATATAGGTTTCACGGCCGTACACATCTTTTAAAGCCTATTTCTTTCTGGAACACTGTAATATTTTCCGATGAAAGTAAATTTAACCTTTACGGAAGCGATGGACGATTTAAAATATGGAGAGAAGCTTTGAAAGCACTGGATCCTATACTAACACCATTTAGACAGTCTAGTACGGAGGTGAATCTGTCCTCGTTTGGGGTTGTATGTCGACTGGAAGAGTTGGAGATCTTGTTTTTATTGATGGCATAATGGACAAAGATGTATATTTGGGGATTTATTTTAAAGGATAATTTGAAAAAAAGTGTTAGCTGGTTGGCTCTTGGGTCGAACTTCATATTCCAGCAGGACAATGACCCCAAGCACACAGCGAAGATTGTACAGTTGTACCTGTTGTACCATTGCAAAAAGCAATTACACACTCCAGCCCAGTCTCCAGACCTAAACGTCATCAAAAATTTATGGTCGCAATTAGAGAAAGCTGTACATGAACATGAAATCAAGAGCAATGAAGATCTCAAGAAGGTTCTGAGAAGAATGGGCTAAAATTTCTGTTGAAACCACTAAAACAATAGTGGAATCTATGCCCAGAAGATTACAAGCTTTAATCCAATCAAAAGGTTATGCAACAAAATATTAATCTGTAGTTTAAATGGATATAACTAAGGGTGTATACTTAATTTTGTGGCGTTGTTTTTCCTCTCGTCTCGGATCTTACATTTTTTGGTGGGGAAAATAAACAAATTTAACAATTTTGTTAGTATAATACGGTAAAGCATAGACTAAAGTATATTAGGTAAAAATTTCAATAACTTTAAAGCAATACGTCTTCTGTAATTGCAAAAAGTCTGTAAGCTCCTATGGTGTATACGCAATTTTGTGGCCCACTGTATAAGTCTTGAAATAACAAATACATTTGTCTATTGAATGTGAAATACCTTTTTGTATTGATTCTCGCCCTCGAAAATGAGAACTATTTACCCTTTTTCTTGTAGAACATTTGTATACTGCAAACTTAATATCGGTTTTACTGTAGGTGGCTAATATTAATAAAATAAACTCAGCGGGACGGAAGTCTCACAGAAGACTGGTATTCAATGTTCTATGCCTATTTTTAACTTACAAGATCAGAACCAACAGGGGTGAAATACAGTGGATATTCTGGTTGGAAGATCAGATGAAAGTAACATTTTTACTACCGAGTTTAAAAACAAGCTTAGTCATTTAAATCAAGCTACTGAAAAGCTGAGTGAACCTGGCCCAATTCGTATTTCCAAGCCAGACATGGTGGCATGAAGGGATTAGCTACTTATAATAACCTAACACCAACAATGACTTGATAGTACAATGATCAGCCCCCAAGTTGCAGAATCGATTACAAGGTAAATAACAATGGCTCAATTCACCCTAAAATATTAATAAAGGAACACAAAACAAAGTTAGTTTGAAAGTAACTGTGAATCATTGCTAAACGAGCCAAATTGGGAAAGACATAAGCTAGCTTTTTCGCACCCAAAGTTAATAGCTTTAGAAACTGAATGAGTACAACCAAATGAACCGCAAGACCGTTCACTCTGAAACTTTAATAAAAATTACATTTACAATCACATTATTAGTAATAAAAATATTTCACTTAGGAACAAATCCAATTCTGTTTATGATGCTAACAACTTCTTCAGATTTAATAGTATTTAAAAAAAAAAACATGTAACTTACTTGACTTTCCTCACCATGATCAGTTGGTTTGAAAACATCACTAATCCAGACGAACCTGCAAAAGTTACGGCACAAGATTTAATTAGGATACCTTACAAATAATATGCTATGGTTTACTTCAAAGTATTTAATTTCATACTTTTGTTTGATTGGTCCCAAAAGATCTAGTCCTACTTTAATCTCCTGTTCTGGATTATCGGTTTCTACAAGAGCGCTCACCATAGCAACAAACCAGCCCTTAGCTGCAACTTGATGAGTGTAGGATACAAGGGAAACATAGATATCTAAAATAAAAATAAAAACAAGTAAACAATTAAAATTCATTCTAAGTTTTTTAAAAAAAAAAGTTGAACCATCAAACACTTAATTGAACTTTAAATTACCTGGTATATATTTAGCTTAACTTTGAATTTAATAAACTTAATTATGCATTACCTGACTTCCTGCCAACTTGTTTTTGTGGAATGATAATCTGGCATGACAATGCATCCTTAGTATTTGGAATGGGATGGTTCAAAAGACAGATACAACGGACAACCTAAAAGAAATAAGCACATGTAAAACTCAATAAAAATAAAAGTAAACATTCAACATAGCAAAAATCCCTGAAAATAGCATTACTCCATAAAATTTGGACTTGTGCAACCTTTACAAAATGTGACATTTAAAACAAGCTGTTTATTATTAAAAACTAGTTTAATAAAATGGGGCTGCTCAGATGTACCCTTAATAACGATGACTTGAATATTTATATTGACTTATACTTTATGCCAAACAACCCCCTTCCTCACTGGTGGTGTTGATACTAGAGTCAGGACTTCTTCCTTTAAAGATATGTAGTAGTCAGTATAAATACTAGATATGAGCCCTCGCAACTGAGTAATTAGTTAGATGCATATGATTCTGCATTCAGCTTATATGCCAAAGTACTTGGGCTGAATTTCCAGAATATCAGATTCAAAATTTTAAAAACATTCATAGAAAAAAGTTTAACATTTAGTCTATAAAAATAAAGAACAGCAATTTTTTTTTGTCTTGACATTTAATTTCCTGATAAATCAAAAATTTAATAAATTGAGAGTTTCGAGCAAAGTCAACAAAGATAACTTAAATATTCACTCCTCCATTAAGAAAAAAACCCCTTGTTAAAAGATTGAAGCAATGCAAGTGAAGGCCATACCTTGCATTACTAAAAGTTGTAGTTATTAATATGACTTACCTGTCCAATTTTCTCAACCTTGTCACGAACATAAGATGGGTCGCAATAGACTTGTTTGCACCGAGCAGTTTCATTTCCAGATCTTACACCAACCACTTTTCCATTCTCCATAACCAGCTCGTCTATTTGTTTGTCCAACATGTATGTTCCTCCATAAATTGCACTAAGCCTAAAAGAGTTAAACAAGAAAGTTACATCATTTATGAAGATTTAATGGCAGACAAGCTATCTTGCTTTGAGTTCTGTGTTAATAAATTACTTGTATGAAAGCTAAAGTCACACTCCCTTCGTAATTAGTCGATAAGTAAAATTATTAACATAAAATACTTATTTTAAAAAACACAAATCCTTACCTAGCAAATCCTTGTGGCAACTCTCCTAGACCATATAATGGATAAAGATATGGACTTTTGCCATAACGAGCCAATGAATCACTGTAGAGCTTGACTCTATTGATAGTTTCTAAACATGGTTTTGAAAGGTAGCTGAAAATCAACAAACATTACATTAATACAATCTTTATTTGACACTAAATAACAAGCTTGCAACCTTAAACTGAAACTCACTCATCGTCTCGGTACAAGGCCAAAGCATGGCCGGTGAAGTCAGCTGTATCCTTATCCAAACCGAATTTTTCATACAATTGAGCTGTAGTTGTACTGTTGGCATCCACATCTTTATATGTCTTGGGATCATTGAGGTTGAATTCCTGGACATAAACCAAGAAGTTTCGGAATCTCCTCTTCTCGAACATTCCCATCAAGTCTGAAAATAAACATTAGCCAATATTTGAAATGAGTTAACACACCTATGAAACTTATATGTTTTTGCATATGCTTGCTTTGTAATATTGTTCTAAAGCCACAATAATTAGTCTTGTAAACAACTTCAAAGTGGCATATTTTTCAATATCAAATGTATGCATAATTATTTCCAAGCAGCTTATGCAGTTTTATAGAACTTAGATAATTGGTATACCTTTTATTTTATTAATTTTGCCTGATATACTATTTAAAATGTTTAAATCAGACTTTGGTATAAAATGAATTATAAAAAATATAGATGTGCACAACAAAGTAATTTCAATGGTCTGAAAGAAATTCACTTTTCTAGCTATCCTATAATAATTTAATAAAAATTTACTTATTAAAATTTAATACATTTTCCCAGACTAGTTTTAAGATATTAAGTTCCTTACTTGATCCAAGGGCTTCCTTTTCATCAGCAGGGACTTTATAAATTTTCCCTCCCTTGTATACATAACTTCCTTCAACAGACTTAAATTCTAAGTACCTAGTCACTCCGGTGTGTATAAGGAGTTTTACCAATTGGCCTATAAAAATAAAAGTTTATAAACTATCAGAAATAACAGCAATCAAAACATTTACACATATTTATATTTCTGTGAATTATAAATGATATCTTCCATTATTTTGCCTTTAGTATCAAATACTTAACATTAATCAAGTTTATCTAAATAGTACATTAAAAAAACCATTCACGGATATAGCTATATCAATCGCAACCAACGTTTCTCCATCTGAGCTTATTTATTTATGGGTAACTATTAAAAATTAAATAATCGTTATCACTAAAACTTACATTTATTATATTTGTGAAAAAACATTTGTTATTTAAATTAAATCATACTTATAACATTTCAATCAAATTTGAGTAATTTTTATAGTATTTTTTCAACAATTAGTCACTTTCTTCCCAATTTGCCCCTCCAATGGGGGTAAATTGAGAATAAAATAATAATTTTAATATTTAGAATTCTTCACAAGAGAAAAATACTGAAAGATGATGCCAAAGAACCATCCGCATGCACAAGAAATTAATTATTACTCAATCAGTGAAAGTAGTTTTGACTGACAAAACAGTACTTTTATACCTATTTCACCTTATCCTACCTTACACATTGACTACAATGCAACCAAGTAAAATTTTTCTTCATTCATTGGCTTTCAATAAATATTACCATACGAAATCCAATTTACAGCAACACTATCAAAATAAGACCCGACCCTCAATTTTTAAAACAAACACTTACAACTACAATTACAATTCCTTACCATTAGCCATTAAGAATTTTGGAATGAGATCGACATTCCAGTCCCTAGATCGACCGTATTCTTCTAGCTGCGTGGCAGGCATGTTGAACTTGGCGAACATCTCTTCAAGAGGGGTGATGGACGCACTCTCCCCTCCATAGTACTTGTTCCGATCCATATGGAGGACCTTCTTGCCGCTCACCGACAACATGCCACTTAGGATACATTCCTAGAACATTTATAATTAATGGGCAATTAACATTTAATAAATTATGGAAGGTGAACATGATTCTACTTTTTCTGAAAAGTAAAGACTTTAGGCTAATTCTATTTATGACAGACATGACATAAGACAACTTTCTTGGCTCTTAAAAAGTACTAAATGTTGATTGACTGTTAAAAAAATACCATGGGGTGATGCAAATAAAGGTCTTGATTATAAAAAAACAATGACATTTTCATTCAAGAGAAAATACTTAATTGGGTTAAAACATGCCATGACTGACATGACAAAATTGAGACACAGATTTTGAGTGACCTTATATTATTATTACCATTTGCTCTTAACTGGTATGCATTTCAAGCCTAGAAATTTTTTTAATCAATATAAGGTTCTGATGTGCCAACCAGAAAGAAAAAAATTAAGAAATTTATAAATAGTAAAATATTATAAATATATATTAGAGCGTGACTGACATGGCAAATGTGACAGACATGACAAAGTTTTGATGTTCGATATTTAACTCAAACTTTAAATTTAATGTTCAAATTTTTTTTATGAACTGTTTATTTTGAGGTATAAAAAGAGAAAATAAAGTGTCAAGAATTTTTGCTGAGTAGATTTTGTTTAAAATAAAAAAGTTGAAATTTAAAACATTATGACACATTTTCGTGGAATCAACCTTTAGAAAAATAATGTTTTCTACATTTAAGACACATTATAACTTAGATGTTTCAATAACCTATGACTACAGTTTATGCTTAATTTTGACTCAACAAGCAAATATATGATTGGAGTTCCGCGAGTAAGAAAAGCTACTTTTTTCAATATTATTTTGATAACTTAAGGTGTCATAAATAAGTTACATTTCTAAATGATATTAAATTCTTGGGGGAAAACATCAACCTAAGAGGAAGTTCAGCATTTTTTCAATCTCATCAGAAGGTTGTGAATCTCAACAGAATCTGGGTTTCAATCAACAGACCTGTGGTGTTGCAATGCCACTCACTACCTTTACGCCACTGGGCGTCTTATAACCCTTTGTAAATTAAGGTTTCGGGCATTTTACATGTACATGAAATTTTTTATCAAGTTTCTAAATATTAAAGAAAATAGTTTTATTATTTATTATGTACTATTTAAAGGAAATAATTTAAAAGAGTAAAAGAGAAAGCTAAGGGATTTCTACTTGAACTCTTATTAACTCAAGCAGCTGAACGAAAAACTATATTGCATTTTTGCTTTCATTGTCTGTGTCACCTATATATATTTAAAAAAATAACAAACATGTTCTTAAGGAGACTGTGTACAGGACCGGAACAGGTTTACTGGTTGAAGGAACATGCTAAAATTACTTATTATTAATATTAATTCTATTCAAGAGTATCAGACATATTTTTTGGACAAGGTTTTTTTAAACTATTAACGGCTTTGCCTTTTACTTTTTAAAATGATATCTCTAGTTTAATACCTATTTACTTTCAACCATTTTTTCCAAACAACGCTTCCAGAACAGTGTCACATGACCCACCGTTGTTTTACTTCGCGTTTTCAGAGTAGCAACATCCAATCACGCAACACTACTCGGTGTTTTCTCGCCAACAAGCTTGGCGAGGAAAATAAAATCGCTGTACACCGAAACTAGGAATTAACCAATCATTTATCCAGACACCTGCAGCGATATGCACATGATGCGAGGAAAGCAGTGGTATATAAGAACCAGGGGAACTGTTTGCGACAGTTATTTTTTAAAAAAAATTTTGGCTTGCTTTATAACTCGGCAAAGATTATTTTTAGAATTCTGTTTACCATTTTGAGTTTCGAAAATTCCCTTCTAAAATACACGAGAATTGAACTTCCTCATTAGATTCCAATTAGTAAGTTTTTTTACTTTAAATCCCATGAATTAGTTTCAAGCACACCTGGGCTGGATTAAAACCCCACTAGATCAATAAAAGGTGTACGGTGTAAGGTAAAAAGGTGTATTGTCAAATCTGTTACACAATAGAAATTATTGGTATATAAAGAAATTTGCCAGAATTTCAGCAAATTATGTAGGAAGATATTGCTTTTTTTTATCTACTAAAAAAACTTTTATTCAAGAACTGGCAAAAACATAATAAAAATATCAAATCTGAGGTAAGACTGATTTGCTTACAGATGACGAAACTTAAGTCCAACAGAAATTTGATTTTCGCTCAAATATATATTTTTTACACTTTGTGAAGATTGACAAGTATTTAGTGAAACAAAGAATAACGTTTTGGAATCGTAAAACCTCATTAAACAAATGCAAACTATTTGAATTGTTGAACACATATGAAAGTATAGTAAATTAACTAAATGTATGACATTTTTGTTTTTAATAAACAATGCATAGTTTATATTTGTCCATTCGGCTCATAGAAACTCCCTCCTTGATTAACAGAGTGTAACAAGACAACGAAACTGACAGCTTGGCTCTTTAGGGACGGTTAACAACTCTATTTAGAATTATTTCAAATGCAAGAATATAAATAATCTGTCGGGTTATGCAGAATTTCACCAACATTGGTGCAGAATTTGTACTTTCATTGCAAATTACAGGGAAACTGAAAGACCGTAGCTGATAACACTCAATGCGATTAGGCTTAATAAACTAATTCAACTAAGGAAAATATGGTTTTAATTGGAAATATTAAGTAGTTAATTGATAGAAGTGATGAATAACTTACTTTTAAGCCGGTTCCAAGAACAATAGCGTCGTATTCTTCATCCATGATGTATTCCTTTTAAGAAAGTGACTCAACAATCAACACAGTAGTTCTCGTAGGATCACCACACCGCCCGCGGTAGATGATTGTAAAATTAAAGGTGGCAATTTGGCAAAAAAATTCGAGGCACTACTTTACTTTTGTGTATTACTCCGCTGCCACGGTTCACTTGAAAAGGGGCAAAGGAAGAAAAACTTAAAATTAATGCTCCATTTAAAGTACAAATTCTTTTTTATTGTAATTTTCCTTCACAATACAATGGATACCAGACGACATTTCACGTTACTGCTAATCTGTCTCTGGTGTTATAAAAAATGAAAACGAAAACCGAAAGTAAAAGCACCAGAGTTTGACAGATGCTCCTCAGGAAAAGAAAATGAAAATTAATGAAAAAATTACAATATCATTAAGCTTTAAAGCATTATAATTTCACTGATCTTTATCATGGCAGAGTGCAGTCTAGTTTTAGTTTACTTTAGCAGACAACCCACTTTGGTTTTGTTGCTATGCTGATGCAGCATGTTTTTTATTTTTTTTTTATTTGTGATATTTAAAAAAATATTGCCTTTAAAAATCAAAAGCAATGATTAAATGCCTTTATTGCTGCTTATTTTTGATGAACTGTTAAAGAAAACTCATTTAAATTGTTAATTTAATGTCGGGGCTAACTTCCTTGACGTCACTTCCCTCTATCACTTTGATGTTTTGGCAAAAATTCGGTTTTGAGATGGGGAGGAGATGCTTTCATAAATCATGGTTTGTTGTCTAATGAACTTGAAGAAAAGGGTCAAAAGTTTTTAAAGCCCGGCACAAATTATTTTGTTTGGGAGAGGCTCAAGATGGAAGTTAATGGTTGATTGAGTGTGAGTCTTTTATTTAATACAATGTATATTTTAATTTATCAGCATTCACGCAAAGGAATTTAAAATATTTGCATAGCACCTGGTTATGCTATTTATGTTAGCGTTTTGAACATATAATTGATAACTAATTGAAGTATATGATTTTAAAATAAATATTTATAATTATTGTCCCATAGATTCCTCTCTTTTAAACATGGGCGAATCGCTAGACATTCACCGAGAGCACAGTCTCTTGAAACAAGAGCTGGAAAGACTGAGCTGCGAGCTTGAACAAACGACACATGAGAAAAACTTATCTGCTCAATATGGTCTTCAGTTATTGGAACAAAAAGAAAACTTGCAGCAGAAATGCGAGGAATTAGAATCGTGGAATGATGCGGCGAGAAACGAGTTGGAACTTTTAAGAGAGGCAAGTATTTTTTCAATCCTTTCATTTTTTTTATTTGTTGCATAAGGAATTTAATGCACAGATTTACTTGAAAACTGTTTTTTAAAAATTAAATCCCCTTTCCACCTTTATAGTATGCTTCGGTTAATGTGTATTTATACTAAATGTATGTATCAATTACATCTGCCCACACCATAGTTTGTGAGTAAATAATGTTCTACACCAGTCCAATTACATTTGGTTCTTAGAAGCAATAGCCCAATATAACAGATTTTAGCAACATATCAAATAATACAATACTATTATTTATATATCGATATACATTCTTAAGAAAAGTATTATTTGATAAACATAAAATTAAGAAGAAAAATTGGATTGTATTTTTCAAAATAATTTTAGTATTTGTCATTGACTTATTCATTGTCGTTCATGCACATTATTTGATACTTGTTTTCAGCCTGCCTTTAAAAAAGTTTTTTTTTCTACAGCTGAAGAAAAATTTTATACCAAAAAGATCATGATTATTAAAAATGATAAAGTAAACATGATAAAGTAAAAATAAAATCATTTCAAGCGAAATTGTCAATGTAGCAACAAAAATATGTTGTTGATTAGTTGTCTTACATCAGTTTTAAGTGAGTTAAAGTGCTATATTAAATAGTCTTTATTTGCAGGCCTTAGCCAAGTATCAAACCAACCAAAAGGTGACTGCTTCCAGTGGTATTGAGCAAGAGGAGAGTCTTCTCCTTGAAACCGCTAGTAAAGAAGCTTCATTTACATCTACAGTCTTGGAACTGGAAAAAGAGCTGAAACAAGTATGTTTTACACTGAATCCAATGAACATAAAAAGTTTGCTATTCACGGTCACGTATGGTGTTATTTCCCATATATTTATTATCATATTAAATATTAAATTTTAAATTAATATATTTATTTCTCAGATATTAAAAAAAATTTCAATTTAATTTTAAATGATTTACTTGTTTCAAAATTATAAAAATAAATAACATAGTTTTTTCAGAAAGTGAAATAACTTAAAAATTAATGGCAAGCTATTTATTTCCAATTTAACTAAAGTAGCCAAAAAATTTAAAATGTCGACTAAATTATTTATTCAAGCATGGTAGGCCTTAACAAATATTAATTACATGTAACTAAATGAAAAAGTGTTATTTTAAAACCCTCTTCAATATTTTATTTAATGAAGTGTAATGTATTGTTATAGTTAAGTTGTACCCACTATTATTATTAAACATGCTAACCAATTCCATTCATCCATAGGTAAGACAAGAGGTATCTCGAGTAGGTGTGGAGAAGGAACGAATCCTACAGGAGAACCTTGATCTTGCCAAAAACTGTGATGTAAGTGAACGTGAAAAGAAAACTTACAAAGCAGAGCTGAAAGAGCTTAAGTTACGTGAAGCTCGCCTTTTGAGTGATAATAACGAGCTGGAGGAAGAGAATATATCGCTTCAGAAACAAATTTCTTCACTTCGTTCTTCTCAAGTAAGTGGAATATTTATGGCTTTTATTAATTTCTATTGATTTTTTTTTTGTGTATCTTTCCTAATTAAAAAATGTCTGGTTATTAAATAATATTGTAATTAGTTTTTGTTCTTTCATTACAATTAGACTAAGATGCAAACTTTGCTTTTTATATTTGAGCATAAGTGCAATGGTATTTTGTTTTTGCAAAATGTTTGGGTAGGATTCAAACTAAGAATAAGATGTAAAATTATTTGAAAAATGCCAAGCAAAATTAAAAAAAAAAATTAGGATACATTTTCAGGAATTTATAAAATTTGAAGCTTGAAACTAACTGTATTTCTTTCACAGATGGCTTGCGTAAAAAATTCCCTAAAGTTTAGTCTTTTAAACCTTTTATATTCAATCTAGGAGAAGTCAAAAGTCTAGTCAGAAAAATATCTGCAAAAATCCCTGGGACCATTTATATTCTTAATCATTATTTTGTACAACTGCCAGTTTTTCCTGTAATTCTAGATAGTACTCTAGTACAAAAACTGACAGTAAAATAGCTTTTGTGTAACTCTAGTGTTATGATTATTCCACTTAAGGGGACGTACATAAATTACGTCACGCTCAGAGGAGGGAGGGAGGGGTATGCGCCAACGTGACGGATCGTGACATGGAGGGGGGTAGGGGTAATCACTTGCGTGACGTAACGCTTCGAAAATTTCCAATGTTGCGAAGAAAATAAAATTTACTTTTAAATAAGAGATTTTTGATAAATTTTACTTTTTATTACTTTCCAAGTTCATTTTTTTAGCATATCAATATGCATTTTTTTCAAATTTCAGAAACAAAGGGAAATATCAAAAGTAACTTTCCCTTGAGAGGGGGGGGGGGGGTGCAACAACGTGACGTAATTTTAGGGGGAGGGGTTCGATCAAACGTGACGCAGCGTGACATGGGGGGAGGGAGGGGTCAAAAAAGTCAAAATTTTGCGTGACGTAATTTATGTACGTCCCCTAACCTTAAAAAACTCAATGTTACACAGGTGGAGTTTGAAGGTGCTAAACACGAAGTCCGATGTCTAAGAGAGGAGATCGAAGCAGCCAAAGGACAGATCGAGGAGCTGATTTCTCTCAAGCAAATCGCAGAAAAGCAGCTGGAAGAGGCTTTGGAGGCTCTGCAGTCGGAGCGAGAACAGAAATATGCCTTCAAGAAGGAACTGGACCAGCGCGCCAACTCGGAATCCATATTCAACATGAACAGCTTGGGATTCTCCGGATTCGGACTCGGAAGTAAGCATCAAGGCAGTGTTGATAGTTGTTGTGTGCAGTCTCCACTAACTCCGCACGGAAGTATTAACAGTTTCATTTATAATTATACTAACTCGGAAGCAGGGATGAAACTGCGGAAAAATCCATGCATGTGCTTCACTGCTGCTTGTGAAATGCTTGCGGCTTGTTTGATTTCAGTCGTTGCACCTTGAGTTCTATCTTTCGTTCTTCTAAACTTTTCTCTGTTTGGCTGCTTTTCACTTAAATCAAATCTACACTGCTTTTATTTTTTGAGTTTTATTTACATTCTTTTATGCATATACGTTGGTATTTTACTAATGTTTTCTTTTTATGTGGTAATTTCTATATTTGTTGTTTTTATAAAGAGTTTAGTTGTATGATCTTACTTTCACAAGATCTCTTTTCTAAGAAAAATTAGTGTATACGTGTTAAAGACTGAACTATGAAATGAGGTATACAGAAGTTTACTTTTTTATAGAACCTAAAACTGTCAAGTACATTTAGAGCTTTGTTCCATGGTATTTTATATATTCAATATAACTGGAAAAAAATTAGTTGGTAGTACGGTTTGATCTCGTAAATTTTTAAGCATATGTGGGATGTATTTTTGTACAATTGCATTTAAGAATGTATTTGTGTTGGGTTTTGTTTAATGACTGATTTAGATAACGCACCAATATCTAAAACCGAAAGAAAGAGCTTGTAGAATTTACTGCTGAGGTTGTAAAAAGATGTGATATTATAATTTTTTTTAACAGGTAAGCTAAAACTTCTTTTAGTGCAGTAGTATAGATCAAAATGGCTAATAGGGCTTAATTTTTCGTAATAATTTTTTTCTTTAATCGGATAATTTAGTGTGCAATGTTTTAAAGGTCCATGTAATCTTCCTAGTTTCAGAAGAAAAATTAGCACTTTTTTTGTCGTTGTTTAAGTACGTTTCTAACACTTAACTGAAATATATTTTATTGAAGATATTAGGATACTAGAGTATTAAATTTTAGTCTTGTTTTTACTTCTGACTGCATTTGAATTGTTTGCATTTTAATATACTTGTTTCACAAGTTATACATAAATAATGCTTATTTTTAAACAATATTTCTTTGTTTTTTGGGTGGTCGTAAGGCATTTTGAATAACGATCACAAAACTTTCCTAAATTACCAATTATACAATAAATCTATTTAATGAGTATCAATGAATCTATTTAGGATATGGGTATATATTTTTTTTGCTTGAAAGAGCTTACAATACCAGTTCCGGTGATTTTATTCTATTATATACTATTATTTCATACTGTATTTTATCTTTTGTTAAATATAAATTACTTTATCAGCAAGTAAAAAAAAAATAATTTGTGCAATTTACTAGTTTGTGTCAACTAGAATAATATTTTTTTATGGTAGAAAGGCTTGTTTGCATATCATGTTATTGATGTGGATATAACCTGCTTAAACTATCTAGTCTTAGTTGCAATTTCCTCCTCCGAATTCTTTTTTCCATATTGTTAGTGTAACCAAGCAGCTAACTCTGGGTAAAGTATTTTCATTAAGCAGCTGTTTATGTTTAAGCAAATTTATTTGATTTATTAAAAAATACTCGAAGAACTTTTGTAGTGATCTGGTTTACTAAGTAAAAATAACTTTTTACTATTAGGTGCACCTTAAATATCCTTCAAAGTCCTAACGCTGCGTAAAATGTCCCCTTAAGGGTTGCTTTGTGTGTCTATTCAGGTGTCGGTTCGTCACTTGAAGTTGGTTCTAAAATACGTCGCCAATAGCCCTCGTGTAGCTCTAGTGCGACAATTATACAAACCTAACCAGCTTTTTACTCTTAAAGTGAATTTAGTTGATGCTACTCTGCATATGCTGGTACTTCTTTCTTAGGCTTTTCACCTATCCAAAATAGTATGCAAAAGCATTTTCTACTTAAATATTTGGATTATCTATAGAGATAAGTCTTTCTTTCAGTATTTTTGCTCAAATCGTAGGCTTTCAATGGCTTTGTGCATTTTGTGAGCTTAAGTAAGAGTAATTTCAAGGCACCTAAAAAATTTAACTTTATATGATTCGAATGTACTAAATCAATGAATGTTAATTGGCATGTTTTGCCTGATTGCATGTATTTTGTATCACTGATTTGGTTTGAACACATTTTTGAATTAAATTGTTTTCTTTTATTTTGTGTGTTTATTTTTATTTTGAAACATTTTATGTAGTTACATTGATTTACACATCAATACGAATTAAAATGTAACATTTTACTAACACTAACATTAACTAAGTGATGTAAAAGCATAAACCTGGAAATTTCATGGATTTTTTTTTATGTTACACGCTTCTCTAATTCTGTAAATTAATTTAAGTTTTATAAAAAGTAAGCCATTTTAATTTACATAAACATTATTACACATAACTTTAATCTTGACTTTTTCTACTGGTCATTTTTGGAGGTTCCACTATGATTTTAACATTTACAAAAAAAAATCATTTTTTGTCCCATTTTTGACATTTGTCAGCATTTTTAATACTTTTTTAGTACCTTGTTACATAAACTTTGGATTTGCATATTAAATTTTTTCTCTTATGTAGTGGTAAAATATATTTTTCTTGTAATAAGGCATCCCCATGCCATCGGTGCTTATAGGGATGACTCTGCAGAAGTTCATTATGACTGGAAAATTGTTTCTCAGCATACACCAAACATTGTGATCCCTTCACCTCACCACAGTTTAAGTATGCAGTATAGAAATGTTTTACGGGAAAAAGGGTAAATAGTTCTAACTTCCTAGAGCGAGAATCAAATAAAAAAAGTTTTTCACATTCAATAAATAACTTTATTTGTTATTTCAAGACATATTTTTTTTGCTTCAGTTAGAGTGTAATATTAATTATTTGTTTCCTAAACGTAACGACGTAACAGGGCGAACGAATATCAGGGCGGACGTTATAGGCGTAGGAGCGACCAATCAGAGGGGCAGAATTCTGTTTGTTTACGTGCGATTCCTACACGTAGAACATTTTAATACTGCAAATTTAAGGTGGGTTTTGGTGTAGTTTATTGTACTAACTTCATTGCCTTGAAGGCGGATTTCTGACATGAATCGGTGCATTTTCTTGATTTGAATATAATATACCATGGACCTGTTGGCCAATAGCTGTATGAATCTCTTTACAGCTAAGTTCTTAAAGAGCACTCAGATTGTGCTCTCTAGCCTGCCTGTGTGTGGATAACTGTCGCCAACTTGTGAAATGGCTATTTTCCTGACAGAAGCGGAAGTTAATTAATGGCCTCAAAGCTGCATGAACCTTTCTTTCACATTGTCCCGAAAATCTTTTTTTATTAAAAAATCAACTTCATTAAAATAATGCAAGAACCTAAGATTCTAATTTATTTATGAACAGCATTTTTTTAAAGAGAACTAAAGACTATCTTCAAATTTAACAAAAATGATATTCATCTCTGGCATTAGAGAGCCTGGTTAGCCATATTATCTTGATTTTTGAAGGTTCTTATATTAATTTTTATATGTCCTTTCCCATCAATGAATTATGCAGTAAAAAAAAATCATGTTCAAAATACAGTGCCTAGTGGGCACTAGTGTTTAAATCTGTTATGTTCAATATCCTGTGCTCGGGTGTCAGACAGGTCATATTGATTAAAAAAATTAAGAAGCCCTATGACCAATGGCCAGTGTAAAGCTTTAGTGCAATGCTAATCAAAATAACTATCTTCTTGCTCTCTAACCACTATCTCTTTATTCTCCTTTTAGCCCTACAGTCCAGTATAGGCCCTGGATTCTTGCATAATTTTGCTTCTAGCAGTTCCACATCTAGCCTTCGTTTTCCCAATTACAGACCTTCGGGATCTCAATATCTTCCATCTTTTTCTTGGGTGTCCTTTTGGTCTTGTTCCCAAGAGTGTCAATTTCAAGAACTTTTTTATTCCTCTAAAATTTTTCATTCTCTCTGTGTCCAAGCCAGAATAGGTGTTGAGATTTTATATATCTGATTATATTTTTCTATTATTTTTTTTAGTTAGTATTTTCTTGATTCTCATTGACCATTTACTTGAACAGGTCTCATTTTTCTCAGAACTTTTCCTTTGAAAATAGATTTTTCATCCTTATTCTTGGCTACATAAATTAAAGTTTAGAAAAAAAATTATGTGATAACTTGTGTTGATTTTATGGTCTGCAGAAGAAAATATTAATACTACTAAGTAAATGTAAATTAATAGCAGTAAGAAGTATTTGGCAGAAGTTCTTATTGAATTCTTCCGAATTGTAGAAGTTTTCACTGGCAACCTTGAATGCTATTATTCTATTGGTCCTAAAAAACTGAAAAAGCTATTGAAAAAAAAGTATGAAATCTATTATTAAAAGCTACTGTGATCTATTGCAAAAAATATTATGTAAAGCAAGAGCAAATTTTTACTTTTAACAAAATATGAAGAGTACATGGGAAGAACCGATTGATTTTCTAGAGAAGTTTCCTTAGCAGGCCACTTTGGCGATGATAGCGAGTGATCGGCTAAACTTGTGCAAGGAAACCAGTTCCTACCACAGAGATCATAGTTAAAGTAAGAGTGGCAGATCACGTGACCTCCAATGCTAACGCAAGGAGCTCATAGAAGAACCCCAATGAAGCCAGTGTTGTAGGTCACGTGATCTCCACTCTAATACTTTAACTATTATCTCTGTGGTTCCTAGCTTCCAAGATTCCTGCGATTGATGATCTCGACGCTTGGATCAAGCGAAGAAGAAAGAGATAAACCACTTTTCTGCCGCCAATGTCAGCCAAGCAGACAATTGCGGACGTCTGCCTAATAAATCAATCGGTTCTTCCCGTGTACTCTTCATATGTTATAAGGAAACAAAAATGTGGTTGGGGATGCCTTGTTATTCCTGCTCAAGTTCTTCATTGCAGAACAAAACGATCCTTTTTTAAAAAGCGACTAGTTATTTCATTTTCATACAAATGAATTGTTGGCATTGCATGCAACATATTAATGTTTAATGTTAGGAAGTTTTATCAAGGTTTTAAAAAAATACAGATTTTAAAATTGCTTCAATTTCATACTTCTATATTCCTGTAACTTTGAGGTACTAATCAGTTTTTGCGTAAAGTCAAATGCCAACAAAGAGAAGTTAAAATAGAGTTTGCTCGTTAAAATTAAGCTGATAAAAACCATTTTAAATATGGGCAATAGTTTTTTAACCAGAGAGAGAGAGACTAACCATGGAAATGCAAACCTGCTTGGGATAAATATCTAATGTGGTTTGTAGATATAATCTCTGAAGCTGATCTTCTAGTTCAAATGCAGGAAATTTATTATAAATCTTATTTTTTAAAGAATTATTTTAGTGATTCTTATATTTATTATTTATTTCAAATGTATTTTCAATATTTTTGCATTAAAAGAAAAAAAATATATAACTGTTTTAAAAATGTTGTTTTAAAAATGGACAAAATATCTAGTTTTAGCTGATTTGGGGTTTTAATGGTAACATATAAAATTTACCTTACTTTTTTTGTATTAAAGATTTAAACCAAGATGATGGGGATCGTTCTGAAGAGGATGTTGATAATGATACCACTCTTACTTCAATGTCATTATCTACAACTTCTGAAAGTATGTACTGATTTTCAATCTATTTATTCAAACAAGCAATTCAAATTCATTTTAAGTAACTAAATAATGTTATATTCATTTTAAATATTAATATTTCTAAGTCTAGGATACATTTTTAATTTTTAAAAGTTAGTGTTAAAAATTACAATGTTATAAAAATCTATTATTAGTTGTTTACCTAGATCTATAACTGTATTTCTTAATTTTATGTGATCAAAAGCCTTTAACCAGTTTTTTTTATAAAATTTCTTTTTCTAGAGGAAAATGCAGGGAGGCCCCAATCTTCTACAGTTGGCGACTTATTTAGTGAAGTACATTTATCGGAAATACGAAAATTAGAAAAACAACTTGAAGTGGTATGTTTATAAGTTGATTTTATAAATACTTAAATTACAGGCATTACAAAATAAGCTATCCCTTTTCCAGTAAAATTCTGACTTTTTTTCTCTTTCCCTTAAAACATATACAAACATTTTAAAATATGGATCACTATACAATGTATAGACATTGCAAAAGTGTTGAATGATAACAATGTTATAATTATCTCTAAATATTTAATTTGTAACTTTAATTTAAAGTAATAATTTTGTGTGTATCCCAATTGAAGAGTACAGGGGAAAAACTGCTTGATTTTGTAGAAGGCTTTCCTCAATAGGCCTCTTTGGCAATGATAGCAAGAAATCGCCTAGAAACTGGTGTAAAGAAACCAGTTACTTGCTTTGTTTTTCTTTCCCAGCAATAAAGTGGTTCTTCCCCTATACTCTTCAATTATTAAAAAAATATCTAGGTATACATTTTTAGTGCACAACTTAACAAAATCTTATATTACGTTTTAGATGGAAAATGATAAGACGAAAGTTACTAAATGTCTTCAAGAAACACAACAGCAACTGGAAAAAACTAAAGCTGAGCTGAACGATCAAAACTCCCGCGTCCAACGAATGGCTGAACACATCAATGCCTTGATTGCCCTGCATGGAAAACTGGGAGAGATAGAGGATGGCAGCAACCCTGAGGAAGCTGAAAAAGTAAGTTTCGGGATCAATTTTCTTGTAACAAGACAAGAGTCTACCACCCTTAAGGCCAGGGATTGGTAAGTTACTTTTAAAAAGTAACTCGGTTACATTTACTTAATATGCAAAGTAACTAGTTACAGTTACTTTTAAAATTTTCAAGTTAGAAAAATGGAGATAAATTTAGCCATCTTTCTGTTTGTCAAAGAGAAGACTACACTCCTTGCCAACCTAAGTTGGGTAAATAGAAATATGCTATGTAGAAGATCCTTCCTCGTATGTTAAGAGTTCCATAAATAATTTGTGAATCCATCCAGAAAACATGTTTAAAATATTAATTTCTTTTAAGGTCTAACAGATTTGAGTATTATTTGAGAAAATTTGGCAATTTTATCGGAATGAAAAGTGTATTTTGGTTAAATTGTATTCAGATCATTTTGTATGTAAATATTGCCTTGCAAGAGTTTCCAGCTAACGGACCAATCACGCTTTTCCCTCTGCCTACTTTTTGTTTTTACCCAAGTTAGGTTGGCACGGAGTGTAAGGAAATAGGGACAATTGGAAAAGGTTATTAACAAAAATTCAGTGTTGTTAAATTTTAAATAATTAAATGTAAGCAGAATGCTAAACCGTGTTGAAAATTTCAGTCAGCGTTGTGAAAAGTAATAAAATTTTATGTTCCTTTGTTACCGCTAAACTAAGTTATTTTCTGAAAAATCTAACTGCGTTAAGAGTAATAGCTTTAAAAGTAACTGTTAAAAGTAACATGTTACTCCAATCACTGCTTAATCCTTACAATCACAGGCTTAATTCTGGAGTATGAGCATATAGACCTGGCTAGCAAAGCTGTTGCTGCACCCGTTTATTGTAGAGTGGACAACAAATGTCTGGTCCTTGATAACCAAATTGAGAGGATGTATGCTGTGTAAAGGGGTCGATGTGAGATTAAATCCCAGACTACTGGAACAAGGTCCATATATGTATTAACTTTATATAAAAGTGTTAGAGTGGCTTACATATTCGGTGATAATTATGGTTATAACAACATCTGGAAAGGTTTTAATTTGATTTTTAAAAATTAAGAAATTTAAGCCTTTCAATGTACCCCAAGTTTTTTTTTTACGAATTGATCCAAGAGATTGATATATGTAATAAATGCTTTCTAAGCATAGCCTTTAAAGGAAGCATTGTAAACACATTGGAAAAGTTGGGTATAACATAGTAAACTTTTGTAATAAAAACAAAACACTGATGATACAAAACTTTACATTTCCAAACCTATTTTTTATTCTTCCACAAGGTCTAACTGTGTCTAAATTTCTTATTCAGACTACAAACTCTTGCAATATGTCTCTGTCTTTGAATTCAATTTTAATAATGCCACCATTTATTCAAGTGTTTCTGTTCTGTTTATTTCAGGATATTCCAGAAATTTCAAGGTTGAAACAACTACTTACAAAGCATGAGCAACGCTATCAACTTGCTGTACAGCAAGTAGAGCAATTACAAAATGATGTGAAAGGACAACAACAAACAGAAGTGGGCAACAAAGAGAAGGTTAACGAAAAACTGAAGAATCAAATTTCTGAGCTGAAAATTCAGGTTATTATTAAATTTAGTTTTATTAAGTTTTTAAAACAAGTTAATAAAAGCTGACAATTCAATTTTAAATGAGATCTAAATGAGTTCAAATGTACAGTTTTTCCGTAATTTAGTTGTTCCTTGAATAACCAAACTTTAAAAAATGATTTATATTCCTATCTAGGTTTTAATAAATTAATTTACTAACTACATTTTATGAATTATTTCTTATTTTAGAAAACAAATATTTTCCATCGCTTGCATATGAATGAGGATTAACCTATAAATCTTTGAAATACTTAATATCTGCTTATAGTTAAAGCTATCTAATACAATTAGACAGTTG
The DNA here is from genome assembly GCA_023701765.1 of Hylyphantes graminicola. Classification (NCBI taxonomy): domain Eukaryota; kingdom Metazoa; phylum Arthropoda; class Arachnida; order Araneae; family Linyphiidae; genus Hylyphantes; species Hylyphantes graminicola. Next base: position 20,040,736 of record CM043119.1, read on the forward strand.
AGTAAAAATACATTTTATATAAATTGTATAGCAATTCGTTAATAATTTTTTTACACAGGTGAAGACTTCTAGTAATAAGATCAAAGAGTTGGAAGGAGATTTACATATTATGGGAGAAATTGCTAAAGAAGCCAAATTCGCATTGAACTTTACACAGGTACTTTATTTTTATGAAATACATTTTGTAAGGTAGTGTAACAATTCTTTTAAACAATTGTCCATCTTAAAAGAGACTCCCTTCGTAAACAGGCAATTTTTCCAAGGCCCTGATTTTTCCCCTATACAGTAAACTCCCGATTATCCGCGGATGTATTATCCGCTTTGCAGATTATCAACGGGCCACGATCCTCCCTTTTTTCCCTTGCATATATAATAATTTAACAAAACTCAGATAAATGAAAATTATTTGTTTCAAAACTTAAAAGAATGTATTCCAAGAACAACGAATTCCTTTCAAGAATGCCGAATACATTTAAAGAACAAAGAATAAATTATAAAAACAATGAATGCACTTAAATAAGGAAACCTGGTGTGCGCCAAAATGTGTTCAGCCTTGTTATAGGTTAACAAAGGGCCCTTGCAAAAAGTCCTACATTAACCTTAACTTTAGAGATTTTTATATAACTTAGAAAAACGTAGTGGGAAAAATGTAACCTAATAATCCTAAATAATCATGGAGACTTCTTAAAAGCTATCTAAAATTTATTTGAAGATTAAATTAAAAAATAAATCATAACAGACGCTGCACACTACGGCACACAAATTCAGCTTAACTCATCTGAGTAGGTAGAAGCAAGCAAGTCAGAAGAAGTAAGCAAGTCAGAAGAAGTAAGCAAGGTGTACATCACGTGCTATTCGTCAAAAAGCGTCACTTGTAAAATAAACTGTGCGCGATTTTAATTGAACTGCCTTGTGTAATTCATGTGGATTTCTCCTATAATACTATTTCTCTACTTTACTTTTATAAGACCCTGAAGCAATTTTAGGGATATTTTTTTAACTTTTGCCTATTATCCGCGAATTTGCTTATCCACGATGCCGTACCACCCAATTCTGCTCGTAATTGGGAGTTTACTGTATAATTCTAAGCAGAACAGACCATCCTTTGGTTGTGACCCACCAGTTTTATGGTCACTTCTCCGAAAATTGGAATTGGGTGAGCCCAGTTGGTAAGGTGCTTGCGTTTAGTGCAAAAGGTCCCAGTATTGTCAAAATACTTGCTGACCTATAAACTGTTTGCGCATTCAAAGAGTCTGATGAATAATTCTCTGTGTAGTGGACTTTATATATGTTCCTAAGTCCTGAAGTTGCATATGATGTCGTCCTTAAAAGTTACTCTAACTGAATGACACATATTTCATAGAACTGATCTCATGAGAAGTATTGCTGTTTAAAAGGCTTGAATTGTACTATGAAGACTTTATTAAAATAGCCTATTTCCTTGCAATATCTGTAGGATTACAGTTATAACTCAGTGTAAACGGCCAAGTAAAAAAAAATTTTTAAGCAGAAATTAATATGTATCTTCTAATACGTAAAACTTCGATTCTAAAAGGAATTTAAAGCCTTGCTCACTTCCTTTTAAAAACCAGCTAGTGCATGTCAAAAAGATCACAATGACTCGATCTGTTTGTATAATTATTCAGTGGAACCAATGTGGTGCAAAGAAATATGCACTATATTAAAAGTTTTATATTATAACAGCATGATTTATCTTACTTTTTACTACATTCCTTGCCAACCTAAGTTGGGTTAAATAGAAATATGCTATGGAGAAGATCCTTCTGAGGATGTAAAGAGTTCCATAAATTATTTGCGAATCCATCCAGAAAACATGTTTAAAACATTAATTTCGTTTAAGGTCCAACAAATTTGAATATTATTTGAGAAAATTTGGCAATTTTATCAGAATGAAGTGTATTTTGGTTAAATTGTATTCAGATCGTTTTGTATGTAAATATTACCTTACAAGAGTTTCCAACTAACGGACCAACCGCACTTTTCCCTCAGCCTTTTCACTCTTTGTTTTTATCCAAGTTAGGTTGGCAAGGAATGTATAAAGATAGAACTAACCATGCCTCAATGTAATAACTGTAATTCTTTTTCAGGATGATTTGGTAGCTGTATCTGAAGAACTTGCTCAACTGTATCATCATGTTTGCATGGTTAATGGCGAAACACCCAATAGAATAATGCTAGAGCATGTTAAAGAATCTCACATTTCAGGTATAATATTTTATTAAGCCCCATGTTGCTACTAATATTCGAATTGGTATAGTTGTTTAGTTAAGTTTTGTTGAAGGTTATTTCAATACAGGATAACAAGTTATTTACAAATTATTTCCTTTGTTTTTATACTCATAAGTTTACACAATTAACAAAAGATAGATAACACTTTAAATTTTAATACTTAATAAATTTTCTTATAACATTTACTATGCATATAAAAATTATCATTTTTTAAAAATAAATCTTGGTTATATTAAACCAAGTTAGCTATTATTCAATAAGTTCACTCGTAAATATTTGTTTTTACTACTGCTAACCTTCCATACTTTTAAACATATGGGTTACATAATTATAAAATGTGATTTTAAAAGCATTTGCATGTTGCTAATAAATATAAAAATTGTGGATAAGGAAGGAAGTTTAAATTACATTTTTAAAACATGTTATTTATTTTTTAGAATTAAAAACAGGCTTTTCTTATTAATGAAATTTTTTTATTTGTAGAATCTGATCCTGGAAAGGAAAACTCAGAAACTGCCAAAGATCAATCTTACAGCTCACTCTTCAGTATCAATGCCAGCAAAATCGATACCCTTAAAGAAAAGCTCAAGAGCGACATTTCCATCAAAATCCTACTAGAAGAGGACAAAAACGAAAACCGCAGCGATCTCGGCACCCCTAGCAACCGTCTCCTGGACACCATCCGCGACCAACTGGGACATCTAAGCAAGGCGGTGGAAAAGACAATAGAAATCCACCACAACAAAAATCTACATGAGGGCAATGAGGACCACTCTTCGTTCCAAGAGGTTGAAGACCTGATGGAACAGGTCATCAAGCTCAAATCCCAACTCTCAACGAAACGGGAGCAGATAGCGACCTTGAGGACAGTCCTTAAGGCCAATAAGCATACAGCCGAGGTGGCGATGGCGAACCTAAAAAGTAAATACGAGAACGAGAAGGCCATAGTCAGCGAGACCATGATGAAGCTCCGAAACGAGCTGAAGGTGCTCAAAGAGGACAAGGCCACCTTTGCTTCCTTGAGAGCCATGTTCGCGGCTCGTTGCGAAGAGTACGTCACCAAGATCGATGAACTTCAGCGGAAAGTCTCGACTGGTGAGGAACAGATTAAGACCCTCAACTCTCTGTTAAAACTATCTGTGATCCAGAAACTCAAGGTCATTCAGAAGGTTGAGGAACTTGAAATGGAGAAGGACAAACCCCACGGCAGGCGCCACGGTCCGCCACGTGGGGGCCGGAATGTGTATTCGAGGGGCTCGGGTGGTGCTAACCATTCTGGTTCAGGTGCTTACAGGCACGGGCATGATAATTACCATTCGCGTCGGGATCATTAGTCGTTCTCTAGGTTGTTTGTTGACACTCAATTTTATGATGTTGATGTTTTTATGACTTGAAATGGATTTATAATTATACACTATTTTATGACGAAATAAAGATTGTACTACTTTCTGATGTGTGTGCTTTTATATTATTGAATTGGTTGCTAGTTTTCAGTTCTGATAGTTTGGAAAAGAAAGGCCTTGGAGGAAATACCAAGAAAATTTGAAAGACCCCCCAAAAAAATGATTCTCCAGTATGAAAAATGCCGGAACTCAATCTAAATTGATTAGCTTGATAGAGCAGACCAGATGCCGTATGAGCCAGAAAGGTAAGTGAGGTGAGTTTGGTTTATTTAGATAGACACAGATCACTTTACTGTTTAAAAAAAACTAATAATCCTGCTTGTTTTTCAATTCAAAAAGTACTAAATTTTTTTAAAATTAAATTAGTTTTAATTTTTAGAGTGCCAATACAACATAATCGAAACCATCCTTTAGTGATAAATAAAAATAAAGTTGAAAACAGTGCAATCTGCCACTTAATTTACTTAGCTAGCTGCATTTTTAAACTAAATGATAATACAAGGATGCAAATGAAAATCTTTTCGGGTGCCTAGGTTTTTTATTAGTGGCTTTTATTGCTTTAAAATTTATCCATTGATGATGATTAAAACAAAGAGAACAGTTAACCAATGGACTCGGACGTCAAAGGAACCAAATTGAAGAGTTACAGAGAAAGACCCCTTCATTAACCCTTTAATGCATGAATTTTTATTTTCATCCCCCAAAAATATATATGTATCTTTAATACTCACACATTATGGGAAAAATACTAAAAAAATTTTAACTGCATTGGAATTTAAATAATTTCAATTTTTTAATTTTTTTTTCCATATGACAAAAACCAACTGCAAAATTCCAATTTTGATAAAACTGACTAGAAAACTACTAAAATTATTTCAAAATAACCCTTTTTAACTATGATTAATTTTTCAAAACAATTTATTAGTATTTAGTGTACTAATATTATTATTTGAATGCTGCCAAAAACGTAATTTCACAAGTTAATAACCTCAGTCTTTAATTTTGAATACACTTTTACTACTGTCATCTATGAGGATTATTAGTAACTAAAACTTTAAAATGAAATGTAATTGATGAAAAAAACACAGATTTGTCTAGGAGGAGCTCTAATTTAATAGAATAAAGTGGATTATGTTACTTGTTACCAAACGGTAACAGTATGCATTAGAGGGTTAACTGGGGATGTGTTTGCATCAGGTTTGCTTGCCGAAGATAGCGAGTCATCGCCTAAACTAGTGTGAGGACATCAGTTTACACTTGGTTCTTATCACGCTGTGCAGAGATTCATGCCAGGCAATAGTCTGAAGTTTGTGCCATGGAAAACGAACCAAGGGGAAACCGGTTTTCGATCGCTACTACTCGCCAAGCATACCTGAATACGGACAGATTCCCTGTCGATGAAGGGGTTTTCCCCTCTTGGTTATGTTTGAGGACTGGGGAGCCCAGTCGGTTAGGCACTCGAGTTGCATGTGAAAGGTCCCAGGTTCGGGCATCGCCAAAATAACTGCCGACCTATAAACGGCTAAAAATGCCCCAGATGTCGGCTCGTCACTTGACTGTGGTTCTAAAGTACAACGCCCGTCGCCAATAGTCCTTGTGTTTCTTCAGTGCGACGATAATTCAAACCTAACCTTACCTAACCCTTGTTATTTTTGGGTCACTGATTGTAAAGATGAAATCAGTTTTAATCATCTTTAATAGATCTACCTTTTGAGATGCTTTCTTTTTTTTTTGGGGGGGGGGGGGGGGGGGGGGGGGGGTTAAATAAGTTAAATCAAAAATAAAATGTTAGTTTTGAACTTTTTAAAAATGTCTCGTGAGAAGTTTTTCATTCTTAACAATAATCTGTTTTCCACTGTTCTTCAATTCTAACGATTTTGACACAATAATGATTTTAAATCGCAAAGTGGGAAGTTGACACTTTTATATACTCTTACTTTAAATATCTATCCTCTATACTTTAACTATCTTCCAAATTCATAAAGCTTTGCGTATGATGTCACCCGTAAACCTTGAATTGGGCACCTACCTATGAGTCGGCTCGTAACTTGTCTGTGGTTCTTAATTACGAGTCCCATTTCCAAAAGGTCTCGTGTGTAGCTCGATTTACTTATTCCTCTTTCACTCCAACATGGAGCATAGGGCCTCCGTCATGGTCCACCACCTCACCCTGTTGGCAGCAACGGTCTTAATCTCTCCCCATGACTTAATGAGTTCCTTAACGTCCTTGTCGTTTGATCTACGCCACGTTGTTTTTGGCTTTCCTTTTTTTTCTTTTGCCTTGCTACAAAGCTTCCTTTACTTTGAATTTTTCGGGCTTGCGTAGCACATGCCCGATCCACCGCCATTTTGTGTGTAGCTCTAGTGAGGGCGTTGATACGTCCGGCTGGACGTTGATACGTCAGTCAGTATTCCACTGACTCACTCAGTACTTGACCTTTTTATAATATATAGATGTTGTGGGACCTTCAAGATTTTAGTGGATTCTATAATTTTGTTTTTTGCCTCTTCCTATTTTTTAGCTTGACTTTAGACAATGACTCAACATGATTGGTCTGATCCTCTAGGGTCTGATCAATGTAATAAGGAAGGCGATGTGAAAAACTATATATCAGCCAACTACACTCCTTGCCATTGCCAACCTAAGTTGAGTAAATAGAAATATGCTATGTAGAAGATCCTTCCGCGGATGTAAAGAGTTTCATAAATTATTTGTGAATCCACCCAGAAAACATACTTAAAACATGAATTTCATTTATGGTCCAACAGATTTGAATATTATTTGAGAAAATTTGTCAATTTTATCAGAATAAAAAGTGTATTTTGGTTAAATTGTATTAAGATCATTTTGTATGTAAATATTACCTTACACGAGTTTCCAACTAACGAACCAATCGTGCTTTTCCCCCTGCCTTTTTACTATTTGTTTTCACCCAAGTTACGTTGGCACGGTGTGTAGCACTATAATTAAGGGCAATCATGCATAAAAAATAATGCAAATCTCTTAATTCTATAGATATGTTAATTCTGTTTTTAGATCAGGCTCTGCTTGCAGCTGATGTTCCGGTCATTTGATTAAACTGACGCTAAAGCCTATATTTTCTAGTCCCTAGCTTGGTTCTCATTCCATAGAAAAGCTAAGAATATTCCAGGCTAAAATATAGAAATTCCAGAGCTAAATTGGTAAGGTTACTGCATGAGAAAGGCTATTGCATGCTATTGCACCTTTGCATGCCAAAGGTTTGGGTCTGAGGCATTGTCAAAATAACTGATGGTATATAAACGGTCGTTATATTGGCTAAAAAGTCCTACGAACAATACCCCGTACAGAGAGAGTGCACTTTTCATATACTCCAAAAACTCCCGACGGGCACCGCGTACGATGTGGATCTTAAAAAGAGTTTCTTTGGGTGCCTACACATATGTCGGCTGGTCACTTGACTGAGGTTCTAAATTATGACACCTACACTCTTAAAACGAACGAGCGATTTTAACTCAGTCTGAGTTAATTTTCACTCCTCCAGTCTAGAAAATGCACTTCTCCAAGAGGAGTGGATCCTTTGTGTGTTAAACCTCCAACAGGATCACTCCAAACGAGTGATTTTAACTCAGTCTGAGTTAATTCCAGGATCGAAAATGCACTTCTCCTACTGGAGTGGGTTTCACTCTTTCGTTTTAAGAGTGTACGAGTATGGCACTAGTGCGACGTTAATTCAACCCAACCCCGCTGATCAATTTTTATTCTTCTGGTTTTTAGAACATGGAAAGTTGCATTTGAATGTTTTAGTCATCCTAAACAATATTAACTTTTTTTTTCTAACTTGAAGTTATTTCCGCAGGAAGCAATGCACTTTTTCCGGTTGATAGTTTCACTTGAGTGTTTGATGTTATTAACGAACCTTATTACGAACCTTAACATGCTATAAAGTGTAGCTTATTCTGTGTATATTATTAAATAATTCATCATATTCAAATTCAAATAAGAAAATTTTAATAGGATGCAAAGGGATTTGCAGTTAACGTAAGTTGGCTGTAATTTAAATTTCTGAAATTATGTTTTAAGCATTACATTTCATTGGCCTGTTTAATTTTTTTAGTAAAAGTATTTTTAAAACATAGTACACTCATTGGTCTCATTTTCACGGTAGACAACACCATTATAGGATGGAGCCCAAACATTTGTTTGGCTGGAATTTTCAATCGACCATCAGACCTTGTTTAAAGTAATTTAAATTTCTTCAAATATAATAATGAAGTTAGCTTTTTTCTTGCTCTGAAACATTGGAGTAATTTTAATTTTTATTAATTTATTTGTAATGTTTTAACCATCAGACCTTGTTCAAAGTAATTTACATTTCTTCAAATATAATAATCATATGAGCTTTTTAGTTGCTTTGAAATAGTGAATAATTTTGATTTTTATTAATTTATTTTAAATATTCATAAAATTTTACATACTAACACAAATTAATTTTAAGTCAATTTTAATATCTAATCCGGCGATAAGGCGAGAAATAAAATCTAACACATGTATCCCATTAATAGTAATAATCGGTAGTTCTTTATCATTTAGTCTGATATCTCACAATATTGTTATCATAAGTCCTTGTGAGAAGTGATAATTTTGACATTAGCTCTCTGTTCAATAGAAAGGTAGCGTTGGTTTCACATAAACTCCCTTCAACGGTCTCCGTGAAATGTTTTGTCTCGATCAAAATGCTGGAATAATAGAACAGAATCAAAAGTAAGCTATAATCATGTGTATTTTCTCCCGATATGCATTTTAATCCATTAAGACGACTTTGTGAATACAATTAACACCTTTACTTACGAACAAAAATGTTAACTGTAAGTTTTTTTTAAACTCCTTTTTCATGCAATTTAATTTGCCATACATAATTATTCAGGATTATGTTCTTCATTCGTCTTATATTTTGTTTATATTTCATTAACGACGCCTTCGTGAGAACAATTAACACCTTTATTTACGAATAAAAACGTTAACCGTAAGTTTTTTTAAACCACTTTTCATGCAACTTAATTTGTCATACATAATTATTCAGGATTATGTTCTTCATTCGTCTTATATTTTGTTTATATTTCATTAACGACGCCTTTGTGGGTACAATTAACGCCTTTATTCCCGAATAAAAACGTTAACCGTAAGTATTTATAAAACTCCTTTTTCATGCAACTTAATTTGCCCTACATAAGTATTCAGCTATATGGTCTTCATTTGTCTTATATTTTGTTTATTTAATTAAGTATAAAGCTCATTTTCGTGTGGCAATTTTTTTCGTCATCTTTGTTAGTGGTAAATGTTAACATATCTGTTCATCCCATCGATGATGCTTTTTTGAATTACATAATACTTAATATTATTCAAAATACAGATATTTTCTCACATTTAATCTAAGTCTTTATTAATAAAAAAATATGCTAAAAATAGCATTAAAATTTAGTTTACAGTATTTGAAAAAAAATTCTGCCTTAATTTTTTGTTTTATGATTTTAAGAATACATACTCAGAAACTATCTTTGTAATTAACGACCGTTGGCAAGAAATTTGCAACGTAAAAATGAACTTTCTGTTTAAGTTTATTTAGGTAAGCAAAACATAACACAAATACAGACCATTATGCTGAACAATTTATTTAGAGCAACTTAAGTTACTCGAAAAACAAATTTTAAAAACTTAAAATTAACGTAACGAAAGTGTTAATCGTGTTCACAAAGCTGTCATTACTGGGTTAAACAAATAATTACATTTTTTTTTTGTTTTGAGAATTTCTCCTATGTGAAAACTTTCATTCAGCATCGTACATATTTTTTATTTGCTTAGTAGGGTCTTTGATATATTCTAATATTCTCTAAAGTAGTAAAGTTATTTTTTTAGACTGATAACAACGTAAAAGTGACGGCATGGGAAATTGCTGTAAACCTTCAGAAGCCCTTAGCAAAGAAATTAAACAGGTTAGACTATCTGATATTTTGAGGAGCAACACACATGCCGAAAATAAAAGCAAAGAAGAAACTACGATTAACTCCACAGGTATTATGTTTTTTTTTTAATGTTTGGAACGTAAAGTTTTTTTTTTATCTATTATAATCGTTGATTGCTAATTTGATCTCCGATCATAGTTCAAATGCAGTTATAGTGCATTTTCATTTCAACCAAAACTAAATAATTTATATTTTTAAGAAAATAATTTTTTATTGAGGTACGTAAAAGTGAAAAAATTGAATAAAAAAAAAGAAACAGAAGCTATTGTAGCTTTTCAATTGCTAACATACATTATTGTATTTTATTGCAGGCCCATTAGTTATTGCATTACATTCACTGCAGTCAGAAAATAACGCAATTTTAAATTTTAATAAAGGAGATAAATTAGTTTTAGAAAATGACAGGTATGGACACACACTATTTTATTTATTAAAACAATTCTTACGATATCAATAAACAAACTTTAAAACATGCTTGCTTTAAAAAATACTCAAATTATGAGATGTGGTTGCTTTATTAAATTTTAATGTAAAATTAAAGAAATTTCAAATAATTTTCTTTGATAGTACTGTCTATGATAGTGTTTTTGTTACTTAACTCATTAAGAACCCATTTGAGAATACCATCAAGATTCATTATATATTTTTTAAACCAGACAACAAAACGAAAGGAAAATTTGATACTTGTATTTTTTGATAAGCTTTTTTTTGCATTTAATGCTGATTGTTATAAGATATTAACAATATGCAAATTTTATACCATTAAAAAATTATGTCGCCAGTAGAAAATGTCAAGTTTACGGTTTTGCAACTCATTTCCCATCGAACTTAAAATATATGCATCAGTTTTAAAAGGTTGTATCGTTTGAAAGCAACAACAATCCTAATTTGGGTTTCAAAAACTTGGCATAACACTTCATGTTATTCTTTTTCTATAAATATTCTTTTTTTAAGCAGCTTAATTTCATTTTAATTGACTAACATGCTTCAAAATTATGGTGAATTATCATACAATGCATCAAAATTAGCAAAAATTTGCCTTTTGTGTGATATTCCTGCAAAAAAATACCCCCAAAATTTATTCACTCATTATAAAAGTTCACTATGAGGAGAAACTATTTTACCACAAAATTAAAATTGGATATTGAGGAAGAAATGTTCATCCTTAAAGGAGATAAGTCCATTTAAATTTTCAAAAATGACTAATCGATGTAGTTTTAAACAGTATATAATACCTTAAATGAGCATCAGTCAAAGACACAAAGAGTATCACTGAGTATACCATATAATTTTTGTGTATTATATGAAGAGTACACGGGAAGAACCGATTGATTTCTTTAGTGTCTTTCCGTAATTGTCTCTGCTTGGCGGACATTGGCGACCGGAAACCGGTTTTTCTTATGGTTCTTCATTTGCGGTACAAACGTGTGACTCGTTTCACTCAACTCTGGCGTGAATTAGGGTTGCCGCGAAAGATAAACAAAGCGAGTAACCGGCTTCTTTACGCCAGTTTAGGCGATTTCTCGCTATCATCCCCAAAGAGGCTATTAAGGAAAGCCTTGTACGAAATCAATCGGCTCTTCCCGTGTACTCTTCATACCCAATTGTAACCTGAATATTAGACATGTTGTAGGATGATTAGGTTACTGCATATATATTTTTTATTTCGAAATTTATAAATCAGTAAAGAATGATTTGATCCCTTCTATTTATTATGCTGAATATTTCATGAGCTTAACTTATTGTTTGTGATTGATTTCAGACTGGTTTCAATGCAATTTTAGTTTATTTCCATCAACATGACTTTATATCTCTCTTCTAGTGACCCAGACTGGTGCTTAGTACGTCATGTTAACAGTGAAACTCGGGGTTTTGCACCCCGGACATATTTAGTTTTCGATACCGTTGTAGGTAATGAAGAGTAAGTTTTAAATGCAGATTTTTAATTCCAATGTTGTAGATAATAATATTTTTTAATAACGTGCAAAAAAGTTCACTTTTTTTGTATCATATTTATTCATAAATCGTTGCGAAAGTGACACTTTACGTGCTTAAGTCACAGACAGTGGCGAAAATGCCATTTTCGGCGCCAGTGCGGTAAAATAAGAGTATCTGATTGGTAGAAAATGTCTTGAATATCTCCATGGAAACTTAAATGATGTCATGAAACTCACTTATTTCAATTGGTTCATTACTTTTGCATTTTCTAATATCTCCATGGAAACTACAAGTACTACAGAAATTATTAAAGGAAATTAAATAAGACAAAAGTAAGAACACAAATTTCACGCTTTTGCACGTTATTATAAAAAATATTGTAAGCAAGCACGTGCCAAATAATACTTTATTAAGCTCTTGTCATTATTTCACGAGCGAGTGAAATAAGAGCCACTCGCTTAATAAAGTATTCTTTTAGACACTAGTTGCTTAAATAACTATAAAAAAATTTTTAAACATATATACTGATCACAATGACGATTGGGCCATAAATCCCATGTGAAGATTTTAATAATTAAAAATCATTTTTATTCAGATTTACAACTATTAAAATTTATTTTCAAAAAAAACATTTGTTGTTTTATTATCTTAACAGCATGCATGGGTTGTTTTATACTCTTTTCCAACCTAAGTTTGGAAAATAGAACTAAGCTACGGAGAAGATCCTTCCGCGCATGTAAAGAGTTCCAGAAATTATTTGTGAATCCATCCAGAAACCATGTTTAAAACATTAATTTCGTTTAAGGTCTTACATATTTGAACATTATTTGAGAAAATTTGGCAGTTTTATCAGAATGAAAAGTGTATTTTGGTTAAACTGTATTCAGATAATTTTGTATGTAAATGTTACCTTACAAGAGTTTCCAACTACCGAACCAACCGTGCTTTTCCGTCTGCCTTTTACTCTTTGTATTTACCCAAGTTAAGTTGGCACGTAGTGTAGTGATACATATTGTCTCTTCTTCAATATATATATTGGAAGTTCAATACACTTTCGACTTTTAAATTAAATTTATCTATTTTAACCATTTGAAATGCTTAAAAATAACTGAATTTTTTTTTTTGCGGAAAAGGTATTTGCTTAGATTTATTGGATTTGCCTCTGCTTTACTACTAATTTAGTTTTTAAGTTATAACGTAATTAGGCTAATTGCTAAATTAAAATTTTTAACAAAGTCCCTTAAAAACATTATGAAATTATGAACAAATTTTTCAAATTAACAAAAATACAGCAATTCGTCACTTAAGTTCCCACATGTGCTATCTCACTTTGCACAACTGTAGAAATTTACTGAACGGTAACCCTTGGCGAACTTTCCAAAATCGCGCCAAAAGTCGGCCGAAAACCCAACCGAAATGAGAAAATAACGGTCAGATAGGTTTACCGGAAAACGTCATCGTTGTTAAGTCAATAAATTCGAATCATCAGTCGAAGTCAGACAGTTGCCACAAAAATTTATTTATCGCCAAATCCAAAAAAATCACGCCAAGTGTTACCGTACAGTAGAGCTGATCCTTGCACAACAATATGATTATCACACGTGGGAACTTAAGGGGTCATAGGAGTCTTTAAAATGTGCAAAGAAGGTATTACCAAAGTATAGTTTGATCTTTCATGTAATTTTTTAACTACTCAATATATAAGTATAATTTTTTTATGTGTAATTCTATAAGATTTATTTAATATTAAATAAATTTTAAAATTTATGAAACTTTAGCCAAAACTAAAATGAAGGACATTTTTTAAAAAAAATTATTTAATATAAAACAAATTTTAAAATTTATGAAACTTTAGCCAAAACTAAAATGAATGACAAAATTTAAAAAATTTTATCAATTTTTTTAGAAAATGTTCTTAAAATAATTTCTAATTAAAATTGAGCTGAGAATTTAGGTATAAGTCTTTGTTTGTACTTATTTGTACAATATAAAGTCATTTTCTTGGTCATTTTTTCAATTTTGACCTCAAAATTTACCGCGCAAGCCTAATCCCAATGTGTTCAAATAGCTTTATGTTTAATATCATTTATTTTAGTTTTGGCTGAAGTTTCATAAATTCTAAAATTTGTTTTATATTAAACAAATCTTATAGAATTACATATAAAAAATTATACTTGTATATTGAGTAGTTAAAAAATGACATGAAAGATCTAACTATGCTTTGTAGTACCTTCTTTGCACATTTTTAAGACTCCTATGACCCCTTAAGTGACGAATTTCTATGCTTTTTGTAATCCCTGATACCTACATTTCGGAATTTCTATTTGAAATTCAGTTGGTTTTTTGGAGACACCGTCCGCGAAGATGCTGAACGTTTGCTTCTACACCCGGAGAACATGGCGGGTACATTTTTGATAAGAAATAGTCATATTTCTGGTAAGTTAATAAGTTTTTTTTTAAATAATATATCGGTGTCGTACATATTTATTTGTTAAGGGGACGCATTACCCAAAATATTATTTCTAGAATTGATAACATAAACTTGTAAATTATATTGGTTTTGTATAATGTTCACTCTAAATAAAAATACTTCTAGCAATAAAAATGAATATTTACAATTTTTTTTATTTATTCAAAAAAAAGTCAAAATTTTGAACTTTTTAAACCCTACTCCTCCTTCAATTTTAAGAATAACTTCACCAAACTTTTATGGTTTCTTTTTAGTACTATTTGTTCAAGAACTGTGCATGGATTTTAAAATGTGAGCGACAGTTAAAAAGTAATACGCATTTACAGTGAAAATCCCCAAAAAATACACAAAAAATACAAATTATTGAATTCAACATTTAAAAAAAAAAATAACTATACAGAGAAGACCTTATTCCATGCATAATTTTGTGCATAATATATGAAAGAACACAGGTAAAAAAAATTCAAAATTCTATCTCAATTAGCAAAAAAGCCTTAGGGATTTATTAAACACAAGAATTGAAAAACGTGAAACAGAGAAAAAAAGGTTGAAAGCATGAAAGCAGACGAAAACGTATTCAAACGTATAGGAATGACTCCAGAAAATATTTAATAACTTTTTTTCTACACAAGATATCATTATGAAACTTTCAGTAAATGTTTAGAAGAACATTGTAAATAATAAAAAGTAAAATCTGAAAAATCGACATTTTGACCAGTTTTTGGGTAATGCGTCCCCTTAAAAAAAGAAACGTATTTTAATGTATTAATTAGAAAATAACAATAAAAAAGGTTTAAGGGGAGTCGGATGAGTGTTTGGATCTAAAATCTCGATTTTTTTTATTTTTTATTTTACATATCTTTAGCTTTAAATTACGACCAAGATTATCAATTTCTGTTTAGTTGTTTTCTTTATATAAGCATTTTTGAGAAACATCATTTCTGAAAATCAGTTCGTGCCTAAACCCTACCTTTCTTTTGTGTTTCTTGTAATATAAGGTTTTTCAACAGTTTGGAACATTTTTTTTATCAGGAGCTATCAAAGATATATCAATATAATTTATTTTATTATTTCTTCCCCTTTATAAAGCATTTGATTTAAACCGAGGAATTTTGAATATCTCTGTGCTAAAAAAAATATATATATATAACTTTAAATCTGATTTTTTTAATACATATTTTTTTAAAAAAATTCTGTTTCTAAGTATTTTTTATGCCTTAAAATATCCTCAGTTTAAATCAAAGAGCTATATGTAAGGAACAAAATATAAAAAAAGTTCATAATAATATCTCATATAATTCCTGAGAAAAATGTTCCGAAAGTTAGGAAAATTAACAACATGGGCGAGATAGAACCATCCGACTACCCTTAAGGGGCTGGGGAGCCCAGTCGGTTAAGCACTCGCTTAGCATGCGGAAGGTCCCAGGTCCCAGGTTCGGGTCCGGGCATCGCCAAAATAGCTGCCGACCTATAAACGGTCCGTGCAGCCAAAAAATGTCCGACGAATAATACCCCGTGTAAAGGGGTGCACGTTAAATATCCTTCAAAGTCCTAACGCTGCGTACGATGTCGCCCTTAACGGTTGCGTTGGGTGCGTCTTCAGGTGTTGGCTCGTCACTTGACTGTGATTCTAAAATACGACGCCCGTCGCCAATAGCCCTCGTGTAGCCAATAGCCCTAGTGCGACGATAATTAGAAACCTAACCAAACCGACTACCTTTAAGAATTTCATGGTAGAAATTTTTACTCCTCAAAACACTGAATCATTTGGACAAAAATAAATGGCTCGCTAAAAACGTATTTTTAACAGTTGCATGTTTTTCCGCTGAGTAAAGACTCTAGTAAAGAAGAACGTTTTACAGATGACACAAACCACTTGTAAGAAAGATAACTTTACTCATGTATTTGGTGCAGTGCTTTTTAGGAGAATTAACTAGATCTTAACAGTTATGAACTTGGTTCGTTTTCCTAACTTAAGAAGACCAATGCATTAGTTTTGAAAATCTAAGATCTGTCAAATATTGCTGTGTTATGTAAGAATTTTTATACCAAAGAATGTAAGATTTTTTGGGCATGAAAATCATAATGACAATAAAATAAAAAAAATTTGAAGATAAAAACTTACTTCAAAATTTTCAATCTTTTTCAATAAAGAATTGAATAACAGTGCACCATAAAACTTGCATTTAAAAAAAATTATTGCTATTTTTCACTTATTACAATTGACTCATTAAAAAAAAAATACAAGCATGATATCAGCCAACTCTTATTCATTTTGTCCGTATATTATAAGAATTTCTATGAGTGCTGATTAAAGTAAAATATAGTAGGCTATATTTTAATTTTCTCAGAATTACTTGCTGTATTTGCATAGTTTATATATTAATACTTGTCTTGATGTCTTTTCAGGCACATATGCCTTGTCGCTCAAAGACTATGTTCCGCAAACCAACGAAGTACTGGTGAGGCATTATAAAATCCGAACACTGGACAACGGAGGATATTTCATATCCCCAAGTCGCATATTTTCAACGCTGAAAGATCTTGTAGCACATTACTCCGGTTTGTTACATTTTTATTTTCTGCATATTATTACTTTTAAAAAATTACTTTTTAATCTCCTTAAGTTATTATGCAATATCTTTTTAGTACTTCCTGTTATGCTGCGCAATTCATACTAGACACACCGATCAGCGCTAATCCGAAAGCCCTGGTTTGCTAGTTTTTGCCTCCTTTCAACGACTATACCATTTCTAGCCAAAATGTAAGCTTCAAAAAGACTCTCTTCCCCCATCCCTTCACTGGGTTTTCCAAGAAAAAGGGGGAACATCGCTTATCTAATCCTAGCGCGCTTGAGGTTTAAAATCAAAACAGTTAGTATTTCCCCATGTAGGGTGGGGAAAAAACCGAAGCAGCTATGAATCACCCCGCTTCCAAGAAAACCGCACTCGTGGATGGGCGAGGAAATGCATTCCAAGCCTACATACTAAATAGACCTACTATAGTATCCGCTCACTACCGCTTCATTTAGTGATAAAGTTCCAAACGTGTCGCCAAATGACTTTATTAAAAATGACGGTTTGTATAACGTCTGTATCCCTCAGGTGGGAAAACAAGAACGATGTCATATACCTGGCAACAACTATTTGGCTTTGTCTTCAATTTTTACGCTGGTTTTTGGCTTTTCAACGATTGATCAATGTTCACTAGCACTACCACTTCATTTAACGATAGAGTTCTAATGACTAATATTTGCTTTCGTGTTGCTAAGTGACTTAATTTTTTGCTACCGCGCTGGCGCGTTTGCCATTTTGCTGGAGGCGACAGTTCCCGCATCTTGAGATGGGGGTATTCTTCTGGGATAGGTGCTTCCAGTAACATAGTAGGTAAAATTACAAAACCACAAATTTCCAAAAACACAGCAGATGAAAAACTGCATATTGTACTGCCCAACGTTTTCGAAAATCCCCAATATCTAGAATTCGCACGTTCCCGGTTTTGTCATTTGGCCGACTATATGTATATACTTCGATGGTATTTCCGTACCCTTTTCAAATTGTTGTGATAAATATTTCTATGGCCATGTCCACACTGCTACAATAAAAACTGACAAGAAATGCGCGCGCATGGAAATGCATGTACAATTTGTACCATTCGAGGTAGGTGCGCGTGCATGCCTGTACAAATTGTATACGCATTTCCATGCGCGCGCATTTCTTGTCATTTTTATTGTCGGTAGTGTGGACATAGCCTATCAAAACATGCATGTTATATTTCCCTGCTCTTTCCCAAGAGGCTAGCGACGGCATCTGCAGGACACTGGGCAAGGTGTGCCCGAGGACCCGCCCCACCATAACAGGTCCACTGCCCGATTCCAGAGACGAGTACGAAGTCCCATTCGAAAGCCTGCAGTTCATCCAGCTCCTGGGGAAAGGGAACTTCGGAGAAGTATTTCACGGTAAGAAAATATTTGGTGACACGGTACTTACACGGTAAGATACTATTTTTGTATTGTGGCACACTGTTAAAAATTTTGTGCTTGGTTTCACCATAATAAGGGTTCCTAGTACCTGCAACGGCTGAGTGGTGAAATGCTTCACCATATTTTAGGTATTCGCTTGAACCATTTTTCGGGCTTTTAATTCCAAAACCTGAAAAATGGTTTAACTGAATACTGAAAATATATGGTGAAACATTTCATCACTCAGCCGTTGCAGCTACTAGGAACCATTATTATGGTGAAACCAGGCACAACATTTTTAACATTGTACGCAACCCCGTATATTCCAAGTCAATCAAGGGATTCATCCTTAACACTCTTTCAATATATTTAATTAACTTGCAAACCGTTTGTAGCACGAACAAATCGCATCGTGCGTGGAGGAGGATGTTCTATGGACATGTTTCAGGTCTTGAATTGCAACAGAAATGCCGAATGAAAAAATATTTATCTCGAGCCTCGGTTGGTAACTCAATGTCACGTGGAAACAGATCATGGCTGACTTATCGAAGGAAATACAGGAATGAAAGCTGGAAGGAATTAAGTCCCCTGAAACAAGCCAATTGAGATTTCTCGCATGGGAGATCCGTCACTTTTCTGCTCACGGGGGAAGATTTTGTCCTTCACAATATTTGTGACTCAGCCAGTGATTTTGTAATTTTGTTCTTTTTTAGACAAGCGATTTGAACTTATTTCGGTTGTTTTATAATTGAGTATCTGAAAATTACCTGGGAATTATCAGCTGTCGACTCGTCACTTGACTGCGGTTTTAAATTAGGAGCTACTACACTCTTAAAACAAAAGAGTGAAATCCACTCCAGTTGGAGAAGTGCATTTTCGACACTGGAAAGGAGTGAATATTAACTCAGACTGAGTTAAATTCGCTCGTTCGTTTGAAGAGTGTAAGCTCCTAATTTAGAACTCCTCGTGAAGCAGGAGCTAAATCTAGACTACAGGAGGGCTATTGGCCCGTCACCAATAGCCCTCGTGTAACTCGTATAAGTGCGTCGATAATTCAAATTAACCTAACTTGGTAATTGCATTACATTTCAGGAATTTGGAATGGTACATGCGACGTTGCTATCAAGTGTTTGACAAGCAGCGGCGTTCTGTCCGACGAGTTCCGTCGCGAAGTTGCCGTCATGAAGGCCATCAAGCATCCGAAAATTGTACGCCTGTACGCCATCTGTACGGAGAGGGAACCCTTCTGCATCATCATGGAGTACTTGTGCAAGGGGAATCTCCAACAATACCTCAAAACACCTCACGGAAAACAGCTGAGGTTGCCCTCGTTGGTACACATGGCAGCGCAAGTACGTATTTCCCCCTTTATTACTTGCATTTAACCCTCTAATGCATACTGTTGCCGTTCTGCAACAAGTAACATAATCCACTTTATTCTATTAAATTAGAGCTCCCTCTCGACAATTTTGTGTTTTTTTCATCTATTACATCCTTTTTGAAGTTTTAGTTACTAATAATCCTCATAGATGAAGGTAGTAAAAGTGTATTCAAAATTAAAGAGAGTGAGGTTATTAACTGTTGTGAAATTACATTTTTGGAAGTATTCACAGTAGAATAATATCAGTACAAATACAAATAAATTGTTTTGAAAAATTAATTATTGTAAAAAAGGATTATTTTGAAATATATTTTGTAGTTTTCTAGTCATTATTATCAAAATTGGAATTTTGTAGAAAAGTGAAGTTATTGTAGTAATAACTCGGGTGGGTTTTAGCCTTTACGCTATGACGATAGATGGCAGCACCACAATTATGTTTTTAAGTCCTTTTAATGGACTGTTACGAAAATGGACGGATTTTGACTTTCACAACTATTTTAAGTATGGGACGTTCATCTCTTTATAAATTCATAATTTTTGACCTGATATTATATTAAAAAGAATTTCATTAAACTTTTAAAATTTAGTAAAAGTTATGTAAGTTATATTAGATATTCTTTTAACACAACAAGACAAAGTTGATGTTGCATTTGTGTGGACGACGTTTTAAATTATACCCACAAATCTTCAATGGGCATATTTCACCTCTTGAGTGTTAACTGTTCTCAATAAATGAAAATAAAGTCTCGCCTGGTTAAACCATGTGGTAGGCGGAGTTTACCATGTCATACCACCAATGGAATCCAGGAATGAAAGCAGAAATGAATCTACGTCGCGTAAAACAAAGCAATAAGAGTTATACAGGGCGAGGCAAATAAAAGCGGCCACGTTGTAGAGATTGGAATACGTTGAAATGCTTGGCCAGAAAAACTCTTGATGCCGCCTGATACCTGTTTTTTCATTGGTTGGATCGGATTGGCTTCACATTAGAGATACTCATAGAACTAGTGGTGGATCAGACCTTAGTTCGTATTGTATGAAGACGTCCCATAATGCAAATTTTGTGTCTTGTAATCAATTAAGAATGTTTTGTATTAAAAAAAACAAAAAAAAAAGTCCGATACTCTAGGATAAATAACGACCGATATAATCACTAGTGGAAACTTTTTTTTTTTGATCAGCTCTACAAACCTTGTTTAGATTTCATTTCAACTAGCTTCTCAAACCATGGCGTAGTTGCCGGCAAATAATTCGCCAAGCGTTTGTTATGGGCTAAATATTGAAGCGATCAATGGGGGACATTCACGCCATATCCACACGAGCTTCAATTCCAAATCGCTGTGGGGGAAAAAGCAGTTAGACAGGTTTGAGCAGTTGGAAAACATTAGCACGTGGTTCGATAGCCGTAGCATAACAAACCGCTTGACATCACATCAATGTTCCGCATAGCTTCAGTTAGCAAACCTGTTTTTGCATTGGTTTTTGACTTGGCAACATTTCTACCGTATTCTTATCTCCACGTTGGGGCCGCTTTTATTTGCCTCACCATGGATTGTTTCTCTAGATTGCCGATGGCATGAAGTATCTCGAATCCAGTAATCTCATTCATCGGGACTTGGCAGCTCGAAACATCCTGGTGGGAGACGGAGATGTGGTCAAACTGGCCGACTTTGGCTTGGCCAGAATCATGGATGATGCCATATACGTTACAAAAGGTAAAATATTTCGTTGTTTTCATATTGCACTTATGACTGAAAAAGTGACTCTTATAGAAATAGTTAGTAAAATTTAGCTTTTACTGACCAAACTCACTTAACTAATACTTATAATTAGAATGAATAAATATAAAATCTGTATTGCTGATAAAAATCTTATAGATAATAATAAAATCTTATAGATAACTTTAAAATTAATAATGATAAATTATGTTTAACCATTTTGTGATACAATAATTTTCAACTATTGTGCAAAATTTAATTTAAATTTATCTGGAAAAATCAATTTATGGGCATAACTTAAAACTTTAATGCAAAATAAAATATTTTACGTTTTTTTTTAATTTATGAATATAGAAGCGATAGATGACTTGTTTTCACAAGACTCCTTACATTATTTGTAAAAAAAATAGCACATTGTAAAAATAAAAATAACATTTAATCAAGCATAAATTTTAACGCATTTTTTATCAATCCCTCTGCCAAAATGATAACCATGGTAATAAAAACGCTAGACATGTGATTATATTTTCTAAATTTATACTTATCTCCGATGACATTTTATTTAAAGGTGGAAAACTTCCTATAAAGTGGACAGCTCCCGAGGCTTTAATGTCTTGCGAATGTACGATTAAGTCCGACATTTGGTCCTATGGCATTGTTCTGTATGAAATATTTACTCATGGAGAAATGCCGTATCAAGGCAAGTTTCTGAATTTATAAGGTTTTTTATTTGCTTTTATACTTCTCCTCTACCTTATAATTTCGAAGAAATATTCAAAAGGGTTCGTTTTCCCCCGATGGTCCACCAACTCTTCAGAAACCGCAAATATATTTTTTTGTAAAACATTTCCGAAAACACTTTGCTTACTACTTAGACAAACGTTTCGTTAAATTGAACTTTCGTTCTTATAAAAAAAATTTAAAACTTAAGTAGTAATGCACTTTAACCCTTTCGCTACACTCTTAAAACAAACACTCCCAATTTACCTCAGTCTGAGTGGATTTCACTCCTCCAGACTGGAAAATGCACTTCTCCTGTAGGAGTGGATCCTTTGTGTGTTAAACCTCCGACAGGATCACTCCAAACGAGTGATTTTAACTCAGTCTGAGAAAATATGCATGCCTTTAGGGTGTCGAAAATGCACTTCTCCAACTGGAGTGGATTTCACTCTTTTGTTTTAAGAGTGTACGAAGGATTTTGTTTCGTCGTAATATGTGATAGGAATGTTTTTCGAATTCTTAGTCGGACGGTCTTAGTGAGCCGTTTCAGTAGTGAAAGGGACACGAAGAAATCTATCATAAGGAAAGTAGAAACCATGGCAATTTTTACCGAGATTCAACTGTCGATAATATCTTCCTTGTCCTTATTGTCATAAGGTAAAAAAAAAAAAGATGCAAAGAATCCGTGCATAAATGGTTTTTATTATTATCTTGGGAGGAAGATGGGGGGGGGGTGCGTATAGACTTCCGTGTTGCACATATCAAATGAGCACCATATGTTTAAATAGTGCATAGAAGACGAGGGTGGCAGGCATTGGCTGTTTAATAGATGACAAGAGATTTCATCCCCCCCCCCCTACACTTGTATTTTTTTTATTTGAAAGATATTGTTGAAATCACAATTTATTTAAATTTCTGGGTGCTCAGGGCTGCCGAACCGCCCTCAGGTTGTCACTGTAGAAATTGAAAATAAACAGTGATAAGACGTTGACACATAAGTTAAAAAAATTCTTGCACCATTGGGGTGCCCAAAAAGTATTACATATCAATTAAATTTAGTTAACATTTCCAATAATTTCACCGAAATAACTATTCCTGTTTTAGGAATGAAGAACCAGCAAGTAATAGATCTGATCACGAAGCACCATTACAGACTGCCGAGACCAACAGATCCCGAGTGTTCAGACCCCGTGTACGAAATCATGATGCTGTGCTGGAAAAAGAAACCAGAAGAGCGACCCACCTTCGAATATCTGTATCATTATTTCACAGATTATTATATTTCGTCGGAAGCTTCGTATCGGGAAGCTGAAGGATAAATTAGTTTACAGTTTTTATGGGATTTCAAGTCCGTTTCACAGATTCAAGACAAAGATCATTTGAAAGTATTAAGAGGGACTGTCCAGGGCCGGAATTCTAAATAGGCTAAGTAGGCTGTAGCCTAGAGCGGCGAATTTGTTGGGGGCGGCAAATTTTACTTCCAATTGAAGCGGCATACGGCATTCGGCATTAAATAAAATATTATTTAGATACTAATATTTTTAAGAAAGAAAACAAATTATTTATATTCATGCGTAAACTGTAAACGTACACTCTTAAAACAAAAGAGCGAAATCCACTCCAGTTGGAGAAGTGCATTGTCGACACTGGAAAGGAGTGAATATTAACTCAGACTGAGTTAAAATCACTCGTTTGGAGTGATCCTGTCGGAGGCTTAACACACGAAGAATCCACTCCTTCCGGGTAGGGCATTTTCCAGACGGGATGAGTGAAATTAATTCAGACTGACTTAAAATCGCTCGTTCGTTTTAAGAGTGTATGTACTAATATTTATTAGCAAAGATGTACGCTGTTAAACATTTTCCCTCTTTTATATTCATTGTACTAATTTTAAACAGCACATACCACCTTTTTTTGCAGCTAACTAGCTATCTTTCCCCCGAACTGGGAGAATATTGTGACAGGGGCAGCAAATCATAGCCTACAGGCGGCAAATCTTTAAATCCGGCCCTGGGACTCTCAGTCCCATTATGCCAATGCATTACTTTTGGAATCCCATTTTTTGCAAAAGAATTGGTTTGTCGAGTTATACAGATTTCACCAGGTATGGGACTCATCATACCATCAATTTAAAACAGAATTGAAAATAAAATAACATCTGCACTCGAAAAAATGAATGCTCAAAAACGACGAAATTTTCCTTAATTTTGACGATTCCGTCACTGGCAAATGCTCCGAGTTTTCGTTTACTCAAAGTGAGGAAATTTGAATCGTCATTTTTATGAGGATTTGAATGTCGTCCAATCTATAAAATATTTCGTCATTTTTGAGCATGTGAGTACAACAATGAGATATAGTTTCCTCAAAATCAAGATACAGAATCGTCAAGTCACGATCGTAAAAGTGAGGATTCGCGTTTACTCAAAAGTCACGTGATAGTTTGACGAAACAATCCTCAAAATTAACGAAATGAGGTTTGAAGATTCATGAATTATAAAAAATGAAAGTGTTATTTCTAAATGTGGTGGTTATTTAACTATTAATTGATAAAGTTTTAAAATAATGTCGCCATCTGCAGTATATTTCCGGCATATTAAAATTTCAAAAATACATAATTAAATAACTAGATAAGTTTTTCGTTTCAAATTTGTTTCATTTATATGCTATGTTGATTCCCATACCTGGGGAAAAAAGGCTATCATTGCAAAGCAATGCTTTTGCGGAAGTTGTGGTTCTAAAACTAATGCATTAGATCTATGGGACTGACAATCCCTCTTAAGGTCTACATACGGTTAATAAAAACATTGCGGTGGTCAGTACTGCATCGCACTGGAATCTTCGAAAGCTCCATTATATTCTATTGCGCGTAATGCAAACATGTATTTTTTACAAATTTGTTTATACTAAAATAAAACTTTACTATAAAAATAAATTAGTTTTGTTTTACTAATGCGTTATTAATAAAAATTAATGAATTTGTAGTTATAACATAGGGCTTATTTAAAATCTTATTTTTATCAGCAGGCAGCACAGATTTCACCTTCTGGGAGAGAAGAATATTTTTAAATTAAATTTACTTGAATTTATTTTCCATTTAATAAACTAAAATTATTAAAATTTAATAAATTGAAATTGCAACTTTTATAAGCTTAAAAACATAAATGATTTGCTAAGGCTTTGATTTTCTTAGAAATCTGAAATCTGGATAGTACATCTGAGCATCGGCGCGAAGCACACTTTCTCATTCGTCGAATACGTTCCGCATAGGAGATAACTTGATACAGGAATCAAGATGGACTCGGGAGAGTATGCGATTTAAGGCTCGAAGATGAGGATGAGATGATTTTTCGTAGAATAAATAACTAACATTTAAATAAAAGTTTTAATAAGAAAATATCCCGTAGGTTTTGTCTAAATGTAAAGATTGTTTCCCCCGAAAAACTATAACTTGTCAGAATAAGAATTTATGTATATTTTTGGAAAATAACTTTAATAAAGTTGTATGTGTCTAGATTTACAGAATTAGAAATACTACTTATAAGAAAATGAATGTTTCACAGATCAGCGAAAAACTATTTAAAACTATTTATTTCAGCGAAAACTAAACCATTTTATGGCATAGAATATGAAATGTAAGTTATATTTTTGAAATAAAATAATGCTATTTATGAAATGTTAGCATATTTTCAGTAGCTACTAGGACACTGATCCACACGAAATTAATAACTTAATATAAAACATTATACGAGGGCTGCTTTTTTAACCTCCGATGGGCTGTAACAAAAATACGGGTCAAAATACAAAAAAAATACAAATAGAGTATTGTACAATACTGTTTATTTCTCCATATAATCACCTTGACGATTAAAGCATTTGTCATATCTGCAAACAAGATTTGAAATACCCTCTTCATAAAATGTAGCCGCCAATGATTTTGAGGGAGTTTTGACGTTTTATTATTTTTTTTATAGCTCCAGGCCAGTTGTGAAGCGCTACAATCCAAGCCCCTATGTTAATCTATAATTCACTTATGGTAAACCTTCGAGTTTCTCTAAACACTTGGTCAACTCGCTGGACAATACTGATGTTCATGAAGAAGGGGTCCAAAGAGCAAGTCCGTCGCTACAGACGGTATTGTTCAGCGAGTTGACCAGGTGTTTAGGGAAACTCGAAGGTTCACCATAAGTGAGTTCTGGACTAGCAGTGGCTTGGGGGACAAAAAAAATGACGTGCAAATTTGCTCTTTTAAGCAAAATCGTCACATTTTATGAAGAGGGTATTTCAAAGCTTGTTTACAGATATGACAAATGCGCCGCCCCGGTGGCGCAATCGTTAGGACGCTAGTCTTTGGAGCTGCTGGGGTCGGGTTCGAATCCCGGTCAGGCATGGATGTTTGTGACCGTCAATAAATATTGTTGTTTGTCCATGTGTTATTCCTTTCTTTGTGACTGTTAATATTCTTTCTGTGTCTGTCCCACTTGACGAAAGCTTATAAGCGGTTTTCTGAACAAGCACACAAGCTGGAATATATATGTACCATACCATGACAAATGCTTTATTCGTCCAGGTGATTATATGTAGAAATAAGCAGTATTGTTCATTACTCTTGGTAAAAAAAATATATTTTGACCCGTCTTTTTGTTACAGCCAATCGGAGATTGAAAAACAACCCTTAGTATGTTTATAAATTTTGCTTCAAAGGCTTAAGTTTAGTAATTGACTAAACACCTATTTACTCGGAGATTTCCTCTGTTTTATAGTTAATATAAATAACTTTCGTATTTTGTGTGTGCCTTGAATTGAAAATTTAAATTATTTCGTTGAAGCCCTACGATATAGAAATAGATGTAACATTCATATCTTATTTAAAGTTTATATAACATAAAATCAAGATACGAAATAAAATGTTACAACTACACTGATCAGCGGAAGTTGACTATTTCCGAAAAAATATTTCCTCTTAAACACGAATTCCTTCATTCATCACCTAATGAGTTCTTCTGATAGCAAAACAAAGTTATGCTCAGCTATAGTCATTTCTGTAATTGCAGTAATTATAAGTCATGGAAATATCGTGAATAAACGTTTCATGTAAGTAAATTTAAGAAATTTTTAATTGAGATTGAAGTATACAATAGAAATTTAAATATACGTTGTAGTCGATTTTTGTTAATGCTGAAAGAAATTGTGAAAGGTGTCAGTTACAAATGCGTACCCAATTACAAAAAAAATTAACTTTAAAAGCTTAATATTTATAAGCTTAAAATATTAAATACATAGTATTAAATAAGTTTTGTTATTATATTATACAGAATTTAAAGTACCACTTATACACTGTTAAGGGGGGCCAGAACCCTCAAAATTTTTAAAAAATGACAGTTAATGTGTTTAGTGTTTCTCAAACTTTTACAACGATTTCTCAAAATAAAAGTTTCAAGTACTAGAAGAAGTTGTAAAGAATAGAAGTTTCATTGGTAAGAAACCACTATTGTTTACTTTAAACGCCTGTATCTCAAAACTTACTTTTTCAATGTGCGTGCACCTTTTTCTCAGAATCTACTATAAGCATCGGCCTGAAATATTTTATTCGTATTTAAGAAGTTAGTTTCTAAAATTCACAGTAGGGATTTGAGCATAACTATCTAATTTTTCTTTTTATTATTTTTGATGTTTTTTAGGTCAAAAATATGTAGTTCCACTTAAAAAAAATATATATTTCAAAAACTAAACATTTTTTTAAATGGCTGCAGTAAAGCATAGTTAAACGTATTTTTAATAACTAGTAAAAACTTTATTCAAGTGTATCTAATAGATTCTAAGAAAAGGGTACATAAAATAGCTCATTTTAACATGGACTTCAATGGAGAGCCCCCGGTTCCCCTTCACTCTAAAAAATGAATGCTCAAAAACGACGGAATTTTCCTTAATTTTGACGATTCCGTTACTGGCAAATGCTCCGAGTTTTCGTTTCCTCTAATTGAGGAAATTTGAATCGTCATTTTTATGAGGATTTGAATGTCGTCTAATCTAAAGAAATATATCGTCATTTTTGAGGACGTGAGTACAACAATGAGATTCAGTTTCTTCAAAATCAAGACACAGAACCGTCAAATCACGATCGTAAAAGTGAGGATTCGCGTTTACTCAAAAGTCACGTGATAGTGTAACGAAACAATCCTCAAAATTGACGAAATGAGGCTTGAGGATTCATGAATCGTCAAAAATGAAAGTGTTATTTCTGGGAGTGTTAACATTTGGTGTAACGTTCTCCATAAAACTGGTTATAATGTCATTTTATCTGTCTCTACCTTTATTTAGCGTCGCTACACCACAAAGTAAAATTGAGCTTACATGCTCATTTATATTTTGTGGTAAAAGCTAACGCCATGAAGCTGGAATCCAATCAAGATGCCAGTGCCACCAGCTTCATTTAGTAACGCTATCTAATAAAATAAAAGTAAGCTTTCAAGATTGCTTATATTTCGTGGCACAAGCTTACGCCATAAGCCGGATGTAGAAGGCCAGTGGTACCAGATTTATTGAGTGATTTTACCATCTGTTACACTGTATAAATATGCAACAAAATATGGTACTTCGAAACTATATAATACACCTATTAAGAATTTCTTTATATTTATTAATATTTAAATAGTGTAAATGGTACAATATATTTTATAGTGTACGCGCTTAAAATAATGAACCCGCAATATGAAATACAATGTATTTAGTCACTAAAAATAAATTAATTCTAGTTGCTATTATTTAAATATTAAATCAGCTGAGATATAATTTTTGATTATTTCAGTTAAAGTGGTTATAAGTATGCATCGGGCACCCTTATAAAGGATTTTAATTTTAAAAGAATACCTACGACAATGCACTAACTTATGGAATAATCTTCCATATAAATGAACAAAACTAAATTACTTTTAATGAATTTACAATCGAAGATATTGCTTTTTATAATAAACACGTTTTTTAACCGAAGGGAAAAATTGGATATTTCATAATTTTTTTTCAAACAAGTACTGTAAACGGAACTTAAATGAGTCATCGTGACATCCTATTGTAATAACCCAGTAACATCCTTCAAATCTAAATACGTTAATTGGTTGCTTATTTTTAATAACTTAACAATCCATTGATTATGGCACTTAATGAAATAGTTTCGAGAGAAAGCTTGAAAACGGTAATTGTTTCAAAGAACCCCCTTCAAAAATTTTAACATATTTCTATCGCTTCCTAATTTCAAATGTTGTAGTTTGAAAGAAAAATATTAAAAAATAATTACTTTTGTTCACCTTCGCTAAACCGAAACATCCCTATGCCACACCGAAGGTCTTGGTTTGTATTTATGATTCTTGGATTAACCTCTTAAGACCCGATAAAAATCTTACACGTATATTCTTATATAATCTAAACATACTTTTCATACTAATATATGCTAAAAAGTATGTTTAATTAACGTGTATAATCTAATTAACGTGTTAATAATCTGTATAACGTGTAAAAGTATGTTTAATTAAGTATAGGGGTAAGTGGTGTACCTTGGACGTATGTGTACCTCGAACCTATGCTGATTCTAGCTCGATTAGCTTTGATATTGAAACAACACCACATGCAGTTAAAGTATTTGCTACCAGGGATCTCAGTGAAGTTCTATCTGTTTGTTTAAAAGGTCAATTTATTAAAGAGGTTTCGAAAAACTAAATTCACAGTTCAAAAGTAAATTTTTGTCAGATTCTTTAGTGTAATTTTTTACTCAAACATGTAGTGTTTATTCAGAAACGATGGTTATGCAATATAAAGCAAAGCTTTAGCTATAAAACAGTGTGCTTGAAATTAAGTTAAGTCTAACCTTAACTTGGTGATTAACTATTTTGTTTGTAATATCCAAGTGGTGTACCTCGAACCTAATACAAGTGGTGTACCTTGGACTGGTCCAAGGTACACTACCATAGGTCTTATGTGCTTCAGATTGTTGAAAACCCTTTTTAAAATTCAAGTAAATTCTTTCCTTTGAAAAATTAAGTATTTTAAGCTATTAATATGCAACCCTGATTTGTAAAATCTAGAAAAATGGAAATTTGTAAGAAATTTTTGATATGATGTGATAAAGAATTTTTTTTGTATTTAATTATTTAGATTTATGGAAGCCTATAAAATTTAAACCATATTGATATAATATAGGAAATAATTATTGCATGCTCATCTAAAAAGATATTTTTTATAAAAAATATCTAAGCAGAACATCCTTTTTACGCTTAGGCCAAGTTGAATAAACATAGGGGGAAATATTTGAGTTTTTTTTTTTTTCAAATTTAAGACAGAAAGATAGACAAATGTTTTTCTATGGCACGAAATAACAGTTTAATTTTATTCTTCATTTTAACGAATACACCCGAGAAAGATTGCATTGCAGCTGAAAAAGCCAAAAGGTCACTAAAAAAAGCTAAGGCAATAAAACCCCTTACTGAGCCAATTGACCTAACATAACCAATTACTACAATCTTGGCTAGAAATAAGAGTAGGTTGTAAAATGTATTTTTGAATTTTATGTGGCTAATAAATATTGGTTTTCGGACTGTAAATCGAGTCTCTCTACCTGTTAATAATTGGTCCAAGGTACACTACCGGTTGGACCAAGGTACACCACCGGTGGTGTACCTTGGTCCTAATTACAATTTTCTGTATTTATTTTTTTAATAGTTGAAATCATTTAAATAACATGTTAAAATAAATATATGTTGTATATAACAACATAAAGTATTCATTAAAAATATTTTTATTCACTTTTTGCAAGTAATTAAGAAAATAAAAATTGAAAAGTCAAAATAGGTCCAAGGTAACCCACCTTCCCCTATCGAATTAACGTGTTGTTAGTGGGGAGGTTTTAAAAAATGTCCCCAAATGGGAACGTCAGGTCGCAAGAAGTTAGATCTATGATTAAACGTTTTATGTAATTGCAATCTATAGTCCGAGGCTAACTACGAGAAAATTGCATAGCATTTTAAAGGCGCTGGCGAAACAATCGAATTCAGGTTATAATAACCAATTTTACTCTAAATCACAATACCTTTTTTTCAAGTTTAGGATTCAATGATACTTAAAAGAGCATGGGAAACAAACTTGGTTATCGAAATTCCTCCAGCAAGAGACAAGAAGAAAACGATAAACTCAAGAATTTGAAAATTATCCGTATCATACAGGAAAGAGAAGAAAATAAGAATAATTACCAAGAAAGAAAAGACAGTGGTGGTAAATGTACGCAGACTCGTTTAATTTCGCAATTTTTTTACATAAGTAAAAATTATTTCATGTATGTTAAATTAATTCATTAAATTTCAATATCCATTTTTTTAACTGTAAACATTTTTTATTTTTACGACATTTTAATTTAATGATTCTTTTGAACATATTAAATTATGAAATACAAAAATATTAAATTATGTAATTTCATTTAAATAATTTTTGGATAATCCTATTAGGTTTCAGTTAAAACTTTTATAAATTAATTGCGTTATTTTTCTTTGTTACAGTAGAAGGGGATAACTTAGTCCCTGAAAGGTAACTTTGGTATGAGCTTTTCAAGCTAATAACTTCGCTTTAAATATAGTCTTTTTAAAAATGTGTGCCTACCTTTCTCAATTAGTGTTTTGCCATTTACTGCCTTGAAAATTAGTTATTTTTTTCTCTAATAGAGCTGCAATATTGGCGATCAAGACTTTTGCAGACTCGGCATATTCCCTAGAACTGAGAACCATTTCTTTGTGGCACCATAAAGGCGACTCTCACTATTAATTCTGACGGCCAGATTACAATGAATCTGAGCTCTCTGTGGATGTTAAAGTATGCCGAGATTTAATTTTGCCGAGAGAACCCGAAGCCAAATGGTCATTCAAGGGTTCTTTAACATGCCATATAATAGTATGACATGCTTGCAAAGACTTTCCCATCCAGAAAATCCGACGACTCAGACGGGGCTCGAACCCGCGATCTTGGACTTATTAGGCGAATACGTTTAACCTCTCAGCTACTGAGCCGCAATACTGCTACTCATTGAACAAATAAATAGACTCATTGAAAAATGAGTAAAAATATTCAAAAAGAAAGTCAATACTAGGAGTGTTATGCTTGGATCAAAGTTACCCCTTCGACGGTATTTAATTAAATGTTGCTAAAACAAGCTTTTATTAATATTTTTTGATTGAATATTTTTTTATTATTATTTGATTTAATTGTTGGTCTAAAACAGTGGTTTCCAACCTTTTCTGTAATATCGCCCCCTTCTTTAAGTTGACTAACACATATCGCCCCCCGTTAATTTTTATAATTTGCCCAATTATAATTTGTTTTAGAGTGTGTAACTAATAAAGCAATTTTATAATTTCAAACACTTACTGTCATTAAATAAAATCGAAAAAAAAATGTTTCGTTTTTCTATATTTATTTAGATTTTTTAAAAGAATGAAAGTGAAATAATTAACTAAGAGCTAACTATCACGATCTTTAAACTCAATTCTGGAAAATTTAAGAGTTGACAAAAAAATTAAAGAAAAAAAATGAATGTTGAAAACCGTTTTAATTCTATCTTTTTTCAAGTTCATGCGCAAGTCTTTGAGGGAAATGTCCAATTGATTTAATTGTTTAGTGAGGAGCTGGATAACAGAACTAACCCTTTTTTTAACTAAATATATTGATGGAACGGTATGAGAGGAAGTTCAGCTTTTTACCACAGTTAAGAATCAGTGTAATTAAGTTTCACGCAGGCTAACACATAACCTCTCTGCTTGAAATTAGTTTCGACTCACAGTCATACTTCAGATCTACAAACTCCGTCTGCAATCAAGGTTATCCACAACCCACAGATTCAAAAGGGAATTGATCAACAACGGAATCAGGAGTTTCTAACTTGGTCAAATCCTCAAATCTTGTAAGAATGTCAGTTTGAAACTTGTCTCGGTGATAAAAAAAAATAGAATGGTTTTAATGTGCTATAGTACAGTACAGTATATTTTAATTTCTCCCCTTTGAATACTCATCGCCCCCCTATCGCCCCCAAACTATTTATTGCCCCCTTGATAATACAAATCGCCCACTTGGGGGCGATCGCCCCCAGGTTGGGAACCACTGGTCTAAAAGCTACTTTTTACTGTTTACATTTAACAACTTAAATATAAAAAGAGGGAAATGGCACTCTATATTCCATCAGATCAAATATATAGAAGTATTTTACTTTAATTAACAATTTATTTTTCTTACAGGTACGGCAATTGCGCTATACTCATTACAAATCGAATCGAAATCTGTTTTAAAATTTCATAAAGGGGATAAATTAATCGTTGAAGATGATAGGTATGTACAGTTGGACAGTCAGAAATTAAAAGATATTTCATGAATTTTTATATTGCATCTACGTATTTTAATTCTAAGCTATTAGTTTTAAAGTTCTTTTTTTACAATAATTTGCTTTAAAAATTAATTTTTTTTAATAATTAGTTAATATTAATTTTCGTTAAATTCTCCAGAATGGCATTTTAAATGAATATTTATGCGACTCAAATTCCAATTGCAAACGTTTTGTGAATTAAAAAAAAATTGAAATTTTTTTTATAAAAAATTGAAATGCCATTTTCTATAACTACATTAAACAATAAACAGATTTTTTTTTATTTCCAGCAACAACCATAAAAATTGTAACTTTACAAACTCTGAAACTTAAAAAATGAGATGTGTCAAGAAAAACGTCACACAGATTTATTTATTAATTAATTGTTATTTCTAAATAAAAACGTTTGATAATTTTAAGTGCCAAAAAATTTAATTTCTCCTTAAACGCAGTGAACTTTTAACCTAGTGGACATGATTTTTTCTGTGTGACCACTTGAATAACATACAAAAACCGTAGGGGAGACCGGGGTTAGTTGGCATAAGGGGTTAGTTGGCATTGTGCCTTTAAAAAAATTCACTGTTTATTAAGAGCGCTACTGAGCCTGTCACATGATCGTCATTTAAACGTCCAACTTGCATGAGAACGCCAGTTGGATCCAGCCATTGCCTTTAGAGGAAGGATGGAAAACGTGATTTTCATATAAGAAAGTAAAATTTTGATTATTCAGTATTTGTCGTTTTGTACAGCAGTATAGTCATTCAGGAATAACATTCACAAGTTTTTAGTATCTTTGGGCATTTAGCTACTAGGTTATAAGTCCATTTCTGCTGTAGTTGATAAACAAAAGTTTTGGCCACCATGTTTATTTTACTTGCTCGATTGGGGTTAGTTGGCATAGGGACTCGGGGGCTAGTTGACATAAGCTGGCTGGGTGTGCCAACTAACCCCGCAACAACGGGTAAGTTGACATAAGTATGCCAACATTCATAGCGACCTAATTTTAGTTAGGTATAGGCTACTTCATAATAATAAATTATTATTATTTTTGTCTATACATATATAAATGCGGAAGGCGTTTTCTTTTCGCAGTCATAACTCAATAACGGCTGGACAGATATTAACTTTTACTTTAGATAATTTTACGTAGATTTGACATACTCAGAGTTTTAAAAAATGGCATAATTTAAGTCTATACAAATTAAGACTACACAGCTCGATTTCAAGCAAACGGTTATCTAGTTATTATTATGTAATAAACGGAAACTGTAAGTTCACTTTTTCTGCCTTACCTATCTATGATAATGTAAATATTTTTTGTTCAGATTATGAGTACCTATAAACGAAAAACTGAGAGGGCTACAATGACAGCAGATAATCGAAAGAGAGCTGTTGAGGCTCACTTACTTGAAAAAAAAAAGTTTGAGAAAAGTAGCGGATGAATTTAAGATCTCGGTTAGAAGTCTCGCATGGTATATTGTAAGATAGCAAAAACTAAAAATGAATTCTCTCTGCCTAAAGGGTACCAGAGGGTATTGGAGGATATGTGATAGTGCGGCAGGTGTTCACTCCTGAACAAGAATTTGCTTTGAGTGAATACCTTGTGAAGGCAAGTGACATATACTTCGGCCTGAGCCCAAAAGAGGCAAAAAAGTTGGCATATCACTATGCAGTTGCTAATGGCACTGCACATCCTAGTAATTGGGGCTCAAAAGAATCAGCAGGTGCTGACTGGTTTTCTTTTTTCCTAAAACGTCACCCATAACTTTCAATACGTACCCCCGCGGCAACGAGTTTGGCTCGAACGTCCAGTTTCAACCCACGTAATGTTCAAAGATTTTTCAACCTCCTATAATCAGTAATGAACCAACATTCATTTACCGCCCTTGACATATGGAATGTTTAATTTTAAGCTGATTAACATTCATTATAATTACACCTTACATAAAGACGAGTAAAAACGCTTGCCTCACTTATGCCAACTTACCCCACTACCTATGCCAACTAACCCCGAAATTTTGAAGTGAAAACTGTGCCAACTAACCCCGGTCTCCCCTACTTTAAAAAAAAATCCTCCAATTTACAGTCGCAGTGTGATGATAAAATTTCATGAGTCCATCAGCATGTGCTCTGGGAATTTAAAAATAATGTAAAATTTATTGTGTACCAGCAAAAATGGTTGCTTCACTGGCAGTGATTGGAATATTGGATGCACCATCTCTATGGATGCACCCATCTTCTCTATTTAAATGTCATTGGATTAAGTTGTTCATGGGACTTCGTAAATTGTGCGTCGTGAAATCATCAATTTGTTTTAAAATAAATAGTACAGCACTATGATGCTAAAAGTAAACAACAACTGTGTTATTTTACAAAAAAAAAAAAAAAAACGCTGCAAAAACTTCTTATGGTGATAGGCGTCGTATTTGAGAACCACAGAAAAGTGACGAGCCGACACCTGAGTAGGCACGCAAGGCAACCGTTAAGGGCGACATCGTTTGCAGCGTTAGGAATTTGAAGGATATTTAACGTGCACTCCCTTACACGAGTTATTATTTGTTGTACATTTTTGGCTTCACGGGCCGTTGTAGGTCGGCAATTATTTTGTCGATTCCCGGACCCGAACCTGGGACCTTTCGCACGCAAGGCGAGTGCCGAACCCACTTGGGCTCCCTAGCCTTCTCTTAGAAATCTGGTAATTGATGCCAAAAAATGAAATTTTAAACATAGATGTAAATAGATTTTTTTTTGTATATCATTATTAATTTTTTATGTCCTTTTCATTCTAGTGATCCTAATTGGTGTGTAGCTCGACATATTAACCAAGAAA
Source organism: Hylyphantes graminicola (assembly GCA_023701765.1). Classification (NCBI taxonomy): domain Eukaryota; kingdom Metazoa; phylum Arthropoda; class Arachnida; order Araneae; family Linyphiidae; genus Hylyphantes; species Hylyphantes graminicola. The sequence goes on from CM043119.1 coordinate 20,076,799, forward strand.
CTCGAGGCTATGCTCCTCGTACATATTTATCTTTCGATCCCATCTTAGGAGGTGAAAAGTAAGTGCGAACATGTTATGGTATGGTATGGTATGGTATGGTAGGTACATATATATTCCAGCTTGTGTGCTTGTTCAGAGAACCGCTTATAAGCTTCCGTCACGTGGGAAAGACACAGAAAGAGTTTTTACAAGCACAAGAGACACACATAGAAAGGACAACACAAACACACAGACAAATAACAACATTTATTGACGGTCACAAACATCCATGCCTGACCGGAATTCGAACCCGACCCCAGCAGCTCTAAAGGCTATCATCCTAACGATTGCGCCACCGGGGCGGCCGAACATGTTATATCGATATTCTTTTTGTTTTAAAAATAATTCTTCTATTTAATTCTGTGTTATTAATTTTACAATGAAAAAAGAGCAGATTTTAAGTTTTATTGGAAAAATCGGTTACTTTTAATGATATGGTATTTGGATTTTTGGATATTAATTTTTTAGGCACCACATTAACACTAAAGTGTTAGTACTTAATTTAAATATTTTCCTCGAAAACTTTTTTTCTTAGAAGCTTTACCTTTACCAATTTTTTACAAATTACGGCAGTTTTACTTAATTTAGGAAAATCAGCAACAAGAAAATTCATAAATCAAGCATTTTGTTTCTGAGATGGTAAGGCAAACTAGGACAATTATTCCTTATATTCTAACAACCTAAAGGTTCCATGTTATAAAAGTCAGTTTTAAAAAAATCTTTCTATGTTTTCCCTGGCATAATAGTGCCCGTCCTAACTTAACAGCAGTACAAATATTGGAACCTAATACTAAAATTCTATTGCTGTGATAAGATTCTGCTCGGAGATTTTTTTTCAATCGTTAACCGTTGCGGATTAAGAAAGTCTACACCAAAACACACCTTAAGTTTGCAGCATTTAAATGTTCTACGCGGAGTTATCGCACGTAAACATTAGGAATTTTGCCTCTCTGATTGGTCGCTCCTATGCGATACGACCCGCCCTGATATTCGTTCGCCCTGTTACGTCAAAATCGAAGGAAAAAATAATTAATATTACACTCTGAACTGAATAAAAAAGTAATAAAAATATGTCTTAAAATAACGAAGTGATTTATTGAATGTGAAAAACCTTTTTTTATTCGATTCTCGCACTCGGAAATGAGAACTATTTACCCTTTTTCCCGTAGAACATTTCTATACTGCATACTTAAACTGTTAATCAGTTTTTCAAAACATATTTTTGGTTGAAGTATTTCTGTAATTTTCTTGATACAGATGGTTTTTCGGCGATATTCTACGGGAGGACGCTGAACATTTACTTCTACTGCGTGAGAATAAGGTGGGAACCTTTCTCATACGGAATAGCCACGTTCCGGGTAAGTGAATATTTAGGAATAATTAATGAACACTTTTACTCCCAATGATTCCATTTGGAATAATCGAACTTGTGAATATTTTTTCTCACTAAGTTAAACACGCACTTATTTCAAATAAATTTTATAAATTCTCCATACATTTTTCTACGAAGCTATTTTTTCTTTATATATATTTTTTTTCTTTTGTATTTCGGGTAAGTGAATATTTAGGAATAATTAATGAACACTTTTACTCCCAATGATTCCATTTGGAATAATCGAACTTGTAAATATTTTTCTCACTAAGTTAAACACGCACTTATTTCAAATAAATTTTATAAATTTTCGATACATTTTTCTATAAAGCTATTTTTTCTTTTTATATATTTTTTTCTTTTGTATTCCGGGTAAGTGAATATTTAGGAATAATTAATGAACACATTTGGAATAATCGAACTTGTAAATATTTTTCTCACTAAGTTAAACACGCACTTATTTCAAATAAATTTTATATATTTTCGATACATTTTTCCAGAAAGCTATTTTTTCTTTTTATATATTTTTTTCTTTTGTATTCCGGGTAAGTAAATATTTAGGAATAATTAATTAACACTTTTACTCACAATGATTCCATTTGGAATTATCGAACTTGTGAATATTTTTTCTCACTAAGTTAAAATTGCACTAATTTCAAATAAATTTTATAAATTTTCTATGTATTTTTCTATAAAGCTATTTTTTCTTTCTGTATCATTATATGGAAGAATACTGTCGTTTTAAGAATTAAATAATTATGTTTGGTGCAGTTAAATGAATATATGAAATATATGGTAAAAATTAAAATGCACTTTGAAACAATTTTATTAAATAAATTTTAGCTCAATTCTTCATACTTGCATTTAAATGTTTAAAAATGCAATTTTAACAATTTTTAACAAAGTTTCAAAAAATCTTTGTTATAATTTATTTAAAAGTTATAATTCCAAATAGTTTTCCTATTTTAGTTTAGAAAATTAAGAGTTTTTACCCCGCTTTTCACATTTTATGCTATTGTCTATATTTTTGGGATGAGATGTAATTTAATTTTTTTTTCAGACACATATGCTCTGTCCCTGAAAAACGTCGATACTGCCACCAAGAAGATGTTTGTCATTCATTACAAAATACGGTGTAAGGAAAATGAGGGGGGATATTTCATTTCTCCAAATCATGTATTTGACTCAATCAAGGAGCTTGTGGAATATTATTCAGGTACTTTTATTCACTTTCACTTTTGAAATAACAATTATCTTCGTTATATTTATACAACAAATACGTTTAACGAAATTAGTATAGAACTAGTGTACTTTCGCTCTAGTTGAACTAGAATTCGTAATTTGATAATTGAGCATTCCTCTATCGTTGTTTTTTGTCGAATCATCTTGTTACAAAAATCATAATCAAAGGAAAAAGTTTTCAAATATATACGCGAAGCTTCTCTTCTATCAGTAATTTCTTCTCTTCTACCTCATTATCTCTGCCTTACGAAGTGTTCTGCTATCAACACTTAGCTTACTTTCCCGTTATTATTTTTTTTTTATAAATAGATATTATATATGAATTTTTTTTTTTTTTAAATTTAGAAAACTTTTTCGGCAAATTCTCTTTCTATAGCTTTTCAAAGATTATTTTTTACTACTTGATTTTTTAAAACAAATTTTCGATCAGCAGATGAGTGATTTTTTTGCGGGACAAAAAAAAATCTCCTTTCATTCGGATATTTAAATCACACAATTATAACAGTCCGTTTATACATTCATATTATTACAAGTATGGTAAGTTATGTTTTTTTATGTATAAATTACATATTATATTGCTCTGTTTCATTTAGTACCAGCCAATTGTGTGGGGAGAAATTTAGTGATTCCATGCCCAAGGCCAAGACCCAAACTACCAGGACCGCTGCCAGATTTTCAAGACGAATACGAAATTTCCTTCAAATCTCTCAAGTTTATTAAATGCTTGGGAAAAGGAAACTTTGGTGAAGTGTTCCATGGTATGAAAATGGTTCCATGGTTGAAATTTCTTTAATTGCCCCGTAACAATATTTTGCCTATGGACATAATTTTAAAATTTATTGAGATGTTTGCTCTCTAAGTACAAACCGGATGAAATACGCCTCGTAAAGTATACTGACTTCAAATCTCTCAAGTTTATTAAATGCTTGGTAAAAGGAAACTTTGGCGAAGTGTTCCATGGTATTGAAATTCTTTCAATTGCCCCTAAACAATATTTTGCCTATGGACATAATTTTAAAATTTATTGATATGTTTGCTCTCTAAGTACAAACCGGATGAAATACGCCTCGTAAAGTAATCAAATCTCTCAAGTTTATTAAATGCGTGGGAAAAGGAAACTTTGGCGAAGTGTTCCATGGTATTGATATTCTTTCAATTGCCCCTTAACAATATTTTGCCTATGGACATAATTTTAAAATTTATTGAGATGTTGGCTCTCTAAGTACAAACCGGATGAAATACGCCTCGTAAAGTATATTGACTTCAAATCTCTCAAGTTTATTAAATGCTTGGGAAAAGGAAACTTTGGCGAAGTGTTCCATGGTATTGAAATTCTTTCAATTGCCCCTTAACAATATTTTGCCTATGGACATAATTTTAAAATTTATTGATATGTTTGCTCTCTAAGTACAAACCGGATGAAATACGCCTCGTAAAGTAATCAAATCTCTCAAGTTTATTAAATGCGTGGGAAAAGGAAACTTTGGCGAAGTGTTCCATGGTATTGATATTCTTTCAATTGCCCCTTAACAATATTTTGCCTATGGACATAATTTTAAAATTTATTGATATGTTGGCTCTCTAAGTACAAACCGGATGAAATACGCCTCGTAAAGTAATCAAATCTCTCAAGTTTATTAAATGCGTGGGAAAAGGAAACTTTGGCGAAGTGTTCCATGGTATTGATATTCTTTCAATTGCCCCTTAACAATATTTTGCCCATGGACATAATTTTAAAATTTATTGATATGTTGGCTCTCTAAGTACAAACCGGATGAAATACGCCTCGTAAAGTAATCAAATCTCTCAAGTTTATTAAATGCGTGGGAAAAGGAAACTTTGGCGAAGTGTTCCATGGTATTGATATTCTTTCAATTGCCCCTTAACAATATTTTGCCTATGGACATAATTTTAAAATTTATTGATATGTTTGCTCTTTAAGTACAAACCGGATGAAATACGCGTCGTAAGTATATTGACTTCAAATCTCTCAAGTTTATTAAATGCTTGGGAAAAGGAAACTTTGGCGAAGTGTTCCATGGTATTGAAATTCTTTCAATTGCCCCTTAACAATATTTTGCCTATGGACATAATTTTAAAATTTATTGATATGTTTGCTCTTTAAGTACAAACCGGATGAAATACGCGTCGTAAGTATATTGACTAGCTTCAAGATTTTATTTTCTTCTAAACTTGTTTATACTTTTTATCATCTGTCTGTACCTTAAAATATTTTCTTCATGCGTTGAAGCAACAACAATTATTAGATTTTAGTACTGGCAGAACGTCTTTTTCTTTTACCGGTCTATTCTATTAGAGGCCAAGTGGTTTAGTAGTAATGCTTGACATTGCTACGCCAGAGGTCGGAAGGATCGAATCCTGGACAGGGTAAAGCTGAGTATCCTATCATCCCTTTATGTTATGTGGGTCGATAAAATGAGGACCAAGCATGCCTAGGAATAGGAACTTAACATTGCCGGTTTAGCGTGAGGTTGACTGCGTAACCGGGTTAGGTTGGAATTATCGTCGCACTAGAGCTACACGAGGGCTATTGGCGACCAGCGTCGTATTTTAGAACCACATTCAAGTGACAAGCCGACACCTGAATAGGCCCCCAACACAACCGTTAAGGGCGACATCGTACGCAGCGTTAGGTTGGGTTAGGTTTGAATTATCGTCGCACTAGAGCTACACGAGGGCTATTGGCGACGGGCGTCGTATTTTAGAACCACAGTCAGGTGACGAAGCCCACACATGAATAGGCACCCAACGCAACCGGCAGCGTTAGGACTTTGAAGGATATTTAACGTGAACTCCCTTACACGGGGATTATTCGTCGGACATTTTTGGCTGCACGGGCCGTTTATAGGTCGGCAGTTACTTTGGCGATGCCCGGACCCGAACCTGGGACCTTTCGCATGCTAGGCGAGTGCCTAACCGACTGGGCTCCCAAGCCCCCAAGGCAGAGTATCCTTTCATCCCTTATGTTATGTGGGTCGATAAAATGAGGACCAAGCATGCTTAGGAATAGGAACTTAACATTGCGGGTTTGGCGTGAGGTTGACTGCCTAAACCAGGACATATGCCTAGCACCAGAGCCTTTGGTCAAGTAATCTGAAATGGGCATGGGCAGGCCTTTACACTCTCAGAAATAACACTTTCATTTTTGACGATTCATGAATCCTCAAGCCTTATTTCGTTAATTTTGAGGAATGTTTCGTCAAACTATCACGTGAATTTTGAGTAAACGCGAATCCTCACTTTTACGATCGTGATTTGACGATTCTGCATCTTGATTTTGAGGAAACTGAATCTCATTGTTGTACTCGCATGCTCAAAAATGACGAAATATTTCTTTAAATTAGACGACATTCAAATCCTCATAAAAATGACGATTCAAATTTCCTCACTTTGAGGAAACGAAAACTCGGAGCATTTGCCAGTAACGGAATCGTCAAAATTAAGGAAAATTTCTTCGTTTTTGAGCATTCATTTTTAAGAGTGTACCAACTAACAAGCTGTTGCATTGAGATTTTTTCTTTCAATTCTATTCTTTTGATTGAACAGGAACATGGAACGACACTTGCGAAGTGGCCATCAAGCGTCTGTCGAGCAACGGCGTCCAGTCCGACGACTTTCGTCGGGAAGTGGCGGTCATGAAAACCATCAACCACCCGAAAATTGTACGGCTGTACGCCATCTGTACGGAGAGGGAACCCTTCTGCATCGTGATGGAGTATTTGTGCAATGGAAACCTCCAGGAATACCTGAGAAGTCCGCGAGGGAAACAGTTGAAATTGCCGTCTTTAGTTAACATGGCCGCTCAGGTGAGGCCATTCGTGCGAATTGTTATTAAAAATATTATAATACTAATTTTTAATGTAAACATTATTCTCAAAGTCAGTAGTAACCTAAAGAATGATGGTAAAATCTAAAAAGCTTTATTTTATTCAATGAGAATGTTTCACGTCCTGAGTAACAACAGTTCCACAGAAATGAAAAAAGACTTGAATGTTAAATCCCTGTAGAAGCGCTTAGTCAGATCTTGGTTCACCGATCACCGAAACCACCAATGCAATCCAGGAATGAAAGCAGAAAGGATTTACATCACGTGATAAAGCTAATTGTGTTAGAAATAGTTTTTGCACTATGGAACAAGCCTTTTAATATAGTCAAAAACAAACTCTTGTATTTGAGTTTTATTTCATAAAAATATCAAATTCTCAAATTTTTAAGCATCTATGTTTTAATAGATTTCTAGAACATTCATTGACATATTAACAACTTTAGAAAATACTCATAGATCTATATTTAATGACTAGCAGTATGGTCCCGCCTTACTGGGAACCCGTTAACTTCGTATTGCTTAATTTTAGAGGCATGCTTACTTGTGAAAGTACACTTGGCGCAACTTGTGCGCATGCATACACTTAAAAAAGCAAACACTAATAGAGGATGAAGCTGCCTTAGGGCGAGCGCATATCTCAACCAAACTCAATCAATCAAACTAATAGAGGATGGCGTCAAGTCCCCGTTTCGGTCCGGTCCATGTATTTTCAAGCCCTGTTATGGTCCCGCAATTCCACGTGGATGACGTTTTTTTAAAACTAATTATATTAATTAAAAATCACAATCAAATGTGAAAAAACTAAGCCTCAGGTGCACACGTAGGTATTAAAAGGAACCTATATTAAAAATTTCGAATTTTTTAGAGCAGTCTAAGTAGGTTTTTTGCGATCCACAGACATACACACAGACAGACAGACACACAGACAGACTCTTTCTTTTATTATTATAGATGGTTTATATAAAAAATTAATTGTTTAAAGCACAAACACCTATTTAAACCTTTCAGTCAAAATGACAATTTTGCATCATCATTTTAGAACATTTTTTCTGATCGTCTACAGCAATTTATATCAAAAAGCACATCATTCGACTCTTCAAAATTTCTTCCCCCATTAGAAAATACTTTTTATCAATTCCAATAGATGTCAACCCCATTATATTTTTTAAAAAAAAATTATGATCAGAAACACAATGATGCCAAATGGCAGCCCTGGAACTGAAAGGGTTAATAGATAGCAAATATTTAAAAATATATTTATGAGATTGCGAATGCTTTGACAACGATTAAAAAATATTATTTATTACATCAAAATATATTTATCTATTAAATGAAAAATTAATAAACATATCTTTCTTAGATTGCAGATGGGATGAACTATTTAGATTCCAAAAATCTCATTCACCGAGATTTGGCAGCTCGAAATGTCTTGGTAGGGGAGAATGGGATAGTAAAATTGGCCGATTTCGGATTGGCACGAATCATTGACGATGCAGTATATTTTACAAAAGGTGAGAGTTTTGTTATATATTTTTATGTTTAGGGCAATTCCATAAAAATGTCAACTTCGATAAAATTAGATTTTTTTTAATTTTTACAAATTAAGTTTTAATATATTCCAAGTTATCAAATTATGGTTTAAGAAAGCAGGATGATAAAGGACATATAAAAAAATATATTCACATTTCCCGAAAAAGAAGATAGATGCCTAGTGGACAAAAAGAAAAAAGATTTATTTTCTCTGCAAATTCAGCCAGCATTTCAACTAGTTGGAAATCGTCCTCCATATGTGTTGGAAAACCTTTCACATGTAAATAAATGTATATAATATAATATTTAATATCTTATAAGTATTCTAGATGATAAAATATTAAATTTATTACTTTACACACTTTTAATTTAATATATCTGTTTATGAAACTTTGTCATTCCGTCACATCAAATGACAGTTAATAACTTAAACATATCTTACAGGTAGGTTGTTCTAAATGACAATTTTACATCGCTTATGTATCCTTTTTAAGATATGCATTAGTTTCAAAACTAAATGTATTGTTAATTCACAGAAATTTCCATTTTTAAGAACTAGGATGCAGTCGTGGTTGCAAAAATGTCATTCCGTCACACAAAAGAAGTTAGTCAAAAATGAAATAATAAACCCTTTTTAAAAATTTCAACTATCTTTTAATCATTAACAGTAATATATAAACTGAGAAACAAATTTTCCTTTGAAAATAGCTTCATGGTAATTGTTTGACTTCAATTCTACGATTCAAAATGTCGTTCCGTCACATATGGAGTTGCTTTTAAAAAAAAGTTATCTCGTATCTCGTTATCTTATAATACATATTAAAAATCTTCCATATTTTTTAATAAAAATATATTTAAGAAAGAAATGAGAAAATATACAGAATAAAGACTATTGAGTTAATATTTTCAATCTAATTACGTCTCAAGATAAGTATTTCAAACAAATGAAAGTTCAGCATTTATCATCAGCTGATTTAATAACAACATTTGCATTTCAAGGTGGAAAACTTCCCTTGAAATGGACAGCGCCCGAAGCTTACACCTCTGGTCAATTTACAATAAAGTCAGACGTCTGGTCTTTTGGTATTGTTCTGTACGAAATATTTACTCACGGGGATTTACCTTACCACGGTAAGTTTTTCATTTATAAGCATTTTCACTATAAAAAAAGTAATAGCTTTTCGATTTGGTGGAATTTCAGTATTTCTTTTACAAACTCAATTTTTTCTCAATGAGATTTATAAATTAAGAGGTCCGGTGCCAATAGCCAGCATTAGCACAATGTTAACTTCACCAAACTATATAAGATTTATAAACTTATTGGGCTCCTGACGACGCACTTCGAAATTTTAAACTATGTCATTTTGGACCTGAAGGCCTTACCTGTGCAAAATAACAGTAAATGTACTTATGTAAAGTAAATGAGGTAACTTTGTACTACTACGTATGTAATGTCCAAAGTAACAATATACAGGGTGGGTTATAAAATAACCCTCGCTATTCGGAGTGGTCTGTGCCTATTCAGGTGTAGCTCGTCACCTGACTGTGGTTCTAAAATACGACGCCCGTCGCCAATAGCCCTCGTGTAGCTCTAGTGCGACGATATTTCAAACCAAACCAAACCAAATCGGAGTGAGCTTGAATGAATATTCCGACTGCAACAAAAATTGAGACACTCACTATGAAGAAGGGGGGGGGGGGGGAATAATGGAATCATAAAAAATAAAATTGTCCCTTGACCTGGGTTCTAAATTACGTGGCGTAATTGGCTTTGTTGGCCGTAGTAATTGGCCACGCCTTTAATTTACTTGAGAATAACAGCAAACAGCAGGTCAAGGGACGAGTTTTTTTATGAATCATAAAAAAGAAACTCGTCCCTTGACCAGGGTTCGAAACTACGAGGCGTAATTGGCTGTGTTGGCCGTAATTGGCTACGCCTATCAATTTAGAACCCTGGAAGAGTAATTTAGAATTTTTTAAATTAGAATTTAGAAATTTATTTTTTATTTTCCTCGCCTTCTTGATTAATAAATGTCTCCATTTTTGTTGCATTCGGATTATTCATTCAAGCTACAAGACCAACTCCAAATAGCGAGCGTTATTTTATAACTACCCTGTACTTACATAAATTAAATTAGGTAACGGCGTAAAAGTTCATGTGTAATGTCCATTTGCAAAATAACAGTTACTTGCGTTAAGTAAATGATAGTGTACCAGTACGGATATAATGTCAAGGGGCTGTATATGTGCAAAATAATTGTATACTTGCGTAAAGTAGTTGAACATGTGTAAAATAACTGTGAAGCCATATAAAACTTAGTTGTTTAAATTAGGTAACTGTGTATCAGTTCATGTGTAATGTCCATGTGCAAAATAACAGCTACTTGCGTTAGGTAAATGATAGGTAAAGTACACCAATAGATGTAATGTGAAGGGGCTGTATATGTGAAAAGTAATTCTATATTTGCATAAAGTAGTTGAACATGTGTAAAATAACTGCAAAGGCATATAAAATTTAGTTTGTGTACTTTTATTCTTCAGGAATGATGAACCAACAAGTCCTGGAACTGGTGACCCAACACAACTATCGGATGCCCAGACCAAAAGACCCGGAATGTTCCTATCTGGTGTACGAGAAAATGAGAGAATGCTGGAACCAGAATCCAGAAGAGAGACCCACTTTCGAATATCTGTATAATTATTTCGTGGACTACTACAAAAAATGTTTTGAAATGTATGACAGTTTAGAAAGTGTGCGAAAATAAATTGTGATGAACAATTAAATTGTATAGTAAACTTTTACATTTACTTTTATTTAAGACGTAAAGGCTACAAAATGCAATGAAAGCGATAATTATTGCAACAAGAATTTTTGAAAGAACTAGAATAGCGTACTTCCTTGTTACCTTAAAACTAACTGAAGTTCTTAGAGTAAGGATAGACAAGCAAGCGAAATCAAGGTATAAAAGATAGACATCTCACATATCATACTTTTCTAATATTATATTATAGTTTCGCTTTCATTTTTTTCATTTTAACAACAAAAAATTACTTCATTATTATTCAAACTTTAAACAAATTTAACAGACGATAAAGCCTATTATTTAAATATGCGAAGAAGATAAATGAAAAAAGTTAAATTTTGGCGTTTAAATTGGAACTATCTAAAGGCCCTGGCTGGCGAACTTTCTAAAGTGTATAAATACTAGTGTTTTCTGTTGAGCACAAATGTTGTGTGAAAGCGGTATAGGAGACGGATTCTGTTACAAATCTTATATTTGGGCAAACAAGAAAAAATTTGCCACAATTCTAACAGTGTAAAATGTTTTTCAAACAACAATCATAAAAATAAAACATGAACAGAAACTACTTAACTTTCTTGTGATTAAATTATCAAGCTTTTCCAGCAAGGAGTTTCATTAATCAAATTGCTACTAATGAAGGGACATCATAAGAATCCAGGAATGATATGTAGTTCTCATCTTGGGAGGCTGGGAAACATAAGACTTGTGGCAATATATTTAGATGAAAATGGTAAACAAATATTACAGGGTTGTTACAAAATCCAAGAAAAAAAGTTCCCTAATATTTCCATGATTCCCCTGATACTTTATAAAAAAAATCCCTGATTTTACAATTACCTAGAAAACATGCAATACAAACAATTTAATCCAGATATCGCAGGAATTAAGACTTTCCGGATTATGGGTTAGCTTACCTAACTTTCCTACTTTACCACAAATCTAAATAAGTTTAGAGGAACCATGAGCTCAGAAAATCATTTTATAACATGATTTCGTGAGAGAGATTGATCCTTCCTCTTAGATTGGTTCTTCAGATGAATCTGATCAAAAATATTTTTTTTATCAAGTGCCCGTTAGTAGTGATTACAAGAACGAAGAATCTAAACCTACTGTTTAAGAAATCCAAAATAGAGAAAAATCCATGATAATTTGCAAAATTTGAAAAATTCCCATGAGAATTCCCTTATATTTCCAGAATGAAGAAGTTCCCTGATTTCCAGGTTCTGTTACCACCCTGTATTAGTATTACTAGTTCAGAAAATATAGATTTATATGTGTGTACTACTCAGAAAAAAAAATTAAAAGGTCCATCTTGGAAAAAACCTTGACACTTTTTATCAAAATTTACAATATGATTGCATATGATCAGATCAGGAGGAATTTTAAATAACAAAATTTTTAGAAGGAATTAACAAGAGCAATTACAAATCCAGAAATCTATTTTATTCATTTTCAACCATGTCTTATAATACAATGTAAAAATAACACATTTCTCTGTGAGTTTCTAACTATCACATACAGTTTATAAAGGCTTGCTATAGATCTTATTTTGATGTAGAAATCCCAAAAGCAATGAATTATTTTTGATACAAATATATTTTTTTACAAAGCACTTTGATAATATATTTCAATAACTTTTTTATAAAAGAGAACTTTTATGACATAAATAAAATGATAGCCGTATAAAATAATTACAACCACGAGCAGAAAGATTTTCCGAAAATCGTTTATTTTACAGGGCTTCCATTTAACCCTTTTGCATAATTTATGTCTCTCCAAGACCTATTTGTTTGCCTGCTTAAAGATAATTTTTTTGTACAAATTTTTTCAAATTTTTTTTTTTTTTTGACTTATTTGTTTTTTATGCATACTAGTGAAACTTTTAAAATTTAAATCAAATATTGAGTAGTTACTAAAACTAGACATAAATAAAGTAAATTTTAATCCTATGACCTATAATTAAATTCTTGTTAAATAATGCTTCAAATATAAAAGTTAAAACCAACACTTGGGGCACGTTTTGAACACATCCTAATTCAGAAAAAAGGTACATTTTCTTATTTAGGCCAATTACACTAGTTTTTTTTTCGAAACAAATTCTAAAATTGAGGACTTTTCAGGGGCCACAATGATTTAATTATTACGGAGCTTTTACAGTTTATTTTAAAGGCCCCTAAAAACTCTTTAAAATTAAATGCTTAAGTGTAATAGTAGCATAATTTGCAAAGTTCATTTGAAAGCTCTACAATAAAGAGTTGATTATCTTCATGCAAACTGTATTTTAAAATGTGTACTATTGTATAGTAAAAAACATGAATATTTTTTAAATATTTGTTTATTGTTTTGTAAAATTTTAAAAGTGAAATTCATGCATTGTGTTTGTTAAAACTAATATGCATGCCGATATCAATGCAATGGATACAGTGGCAAAGGTTTTATGAATTCCCTGAATATTTATCCTCATATAAAAGTACAACTGCTATAAATGTGTACAAATTACGCTAATTCGTGTTAACTTTTGTATGTGCACTTGTAAATTCTATAGTATCATAATTTTTGCTATTTTTTCAAATGAAAAATGGATGAGATACCGTCAAATATAAAAGTTTAATAACACCTACCATTAAATAATACTTATTTTCTAGTGCAGTTTTAAATGTGTGCAATTGAGCTTCAACTACGTAATTAGTTTGGTTGTTAAGCAAAACAACAAACTAGTATAATTTGGAAAGATAAGCAATAGAGTAATGTGGAATTACAGTAATTCAGAGATGTTTTTACTTTTAACTCTAAGCAGGGGGCTCTAATAAAAATAAAGTCGAAACAGATCTTTTCATCTAAAACAAATACAATCCTTTCACATCATGATCCATGGACTTTCAAACAATTTAATAATAACTTGTTACATCAATTGAAGAAGCATATTTTTTTTATGAGATGCCAGAGCAATGAATAATTGCTAATAGTTTGCTTTCAAAATGACAGCAAAGCAAATAAATTTTTTTACTATAATTTTACAGAATTATTTTACATATGAAAACATACATAAAAACATGTATCATCTTTATGAAAAGAATTATATCAGAATATGCATTGTGCAATATTCAATTCAACATTTTTTATTAAATTAAAAATTTAAAAATAGTATCAAAATCAAGTGTGTGAGCATTAATAAATTGAGCAAAAGTTAAATATTGAAATACAATTATTTAAAAAAAATTTAAACATTGTGGGAAACTATACATATTCAAAATGCGTTCTTTTTTAATCACAATTTGTTTTTATTTTATAAAACATACAATTTAACATCATGAATACACCATTTAAATTCAATTAGAAACTGAAAAAAAAAGGATAAAGCCCTTAAAGTTTTTAAAATTCAAAAAGAAGCCCTTTCACAATAAAAAATTATACATTTCAAATGCAAAAGATGGCCAAGCCAATAAAATTATTCATATAAAAAAAAAAACTTGATTGAAATAAAATTGAACTTAAGACTAAACTTTTGTTTAAATAAATAAAATACTGTAGTTTCATGTCTCTAAAAACAACCAAACTGTGTCAAAATTGGACAAAAAAACTTATCACATTATAAGATATAATATAATAAGGGGATAACATAAAACTCACATAAAAAGGGGAGAGGCGACATAAAATATACGGATGAATACTGTGCTATTTATGCATACTTTGACACACTATAAATAAGCATAATATCCACTCCTGACAATGGATGGCAATCTACTAAACAGGCACAAATATCATTCGCTTATGCGTCAATATATCTTAAAAGGTATAATAAAACAAATTTAATCTTTTTTATAAAGTTTTTTTTAAGTAATTTAACCAGTATAGCCTAAGAAATAGAAATTCCTTATTAAAAAAAAATTCTCAAGAAAAACCTTAAAAAGCACTATTAAAAACAGATTAAGCAACGCTCGAGAAATAAGACACTTTCTACAAACCACTAAATCTAAACATTAAAATACCAAATGCTTTAAGATATCTACACCAAAGAACAAAAAAAAAAAATCTTGATTCCTAATCCTCCATAAAATATTAACTATATATTGTCCAGTTAATTAAAAAAAATACAGAAAATATTTGTGTTTTAACGATTTTTCTTGTTGCATATATTTTTAAAAATAAAACATTACCAGTTTTATCATATGAATAAACCTAAACAAAAAAAATAAATGATCATAACAGTCAAATAGATCTAAAATATTGTAAATATATACATTAAAACAAGTTTCTTAATTAAATTTACAAAATAAAATAAATAAAATGCTAAACCATTTCATAATTTTGACAACAAACCAATATTAAAAGCACATACAAAAAAAAAATCCTGTAAAAAAAAATACGAATTTTAAAATTGGTTAATTCGTAGTATTGATCAAAAATATTTTAGGCTTTAAATTGAAGAATTATTTCATGTACAAATAGTAAATTCCTAATGATTTTGATAGTTACAGATAAAATAATTCAAACAAAATATGCACTTTCCATTAAAAATTACCCATTTTCCTTTAGAAAACTTTGGCACAATAACTGGAAGATAATTTTTGATTTCGGAATACTTCTCAAAAAAGCACTTCAGAATGAAAGCAACAAATATTTTGGATGATATAAACATGCACTTCTTACGGTCTGTCATTTTCTCTTAAAATAGTGACTGAAGAACATATTAGTACAATACTCTACTTGGGAATAACAGCTTAGCTAACTAAGCTTTTAAAGCTGAACAATGCATTGTACTTATAGTTGCACTTTACTAAAAATGCTAATTGTTATATCTCGTGGAGGGTCACAAAATAATATATTTCTGAAAAAAAATCTATCTGCTCAAATTTCAGGATTTTAACTCTAACGCATGCACAGGATGATTGGTAAGAAAATTTGCCATGTGAGAAAAAGCTTTCCGCTTAAGTTTATCTATAGAAGCAAAACATAAGACAGATGAACACGATTGTATTGAACAAATTGCATAAAGTTAAACATGTTAAACAAATTTTGAAAATATGCAATTAATGTTTTTATTCAGTAAAGAATTTGTTAAAGGTATATTTACAATTAGAGGGTAAAAGATTTCTGATGAAACAGGGAAAACAGATTTGGTTTTTATTAGTCTTTTTCTTCAACAAAGAAAACTTAAATTAAACCAATATAAATAAATTAAAATCCAAAACTATTTCAGTCCTAACTAGTTACTGTTATGCAATAAAAAAAACTTAATTACTCTATTTTTAAATGCAAACACGGGCACATTCTTATGTTATGCAAAGGACTATTTATCCAAAAAGTATGGACATTGCAATTATTCCATTGCCATTATTAAACATGTTGCTATTTTATCAAAGATATGATTCATAGTTATTCCATTTATGATTCACTAACTTATTTCGGATTTCAAAAAAATTGAGGTTTTGAACTTTTGAACTGGGGAAACATTCCAAGTAGGCCTGTTTACTTACCATGTTCGTCAGTCACTAATTTGCGAGAAACAAACCATAGCCAATTTATTTACAGGATATTAATAAAAAAAAATGCTAAAAATCTGACATTCAATAAAATGCATCACAAATTCCACATAGCTTAAGAACTCACAATATAAAACACATTCATAGTAAAAAAAAGTCTTATTAAATAGTTATTTGACACCGTCCATTGAAACCAACACAAATCACGCACAGGATTCATACAGTTTTCTTCATGAAAAATATGGACCTCAAAGACATTTAAGGAGCAATACTTTGTTATTAGGACATAGTTAAAACCCTGATGAAGAACATTAAGTAGTTAGAAATGCTTGTATAAATATTTATATTTCTTTAAAGTAGGGGATAAAATTATTAAATGAAAATTGAAGTATACATTATTTAAGGAAGCATCAACTGCTTAATTATTGCTGTTTATGATTTGTATATTTATTAAAACTCCCTGAAATGCTGCAAGATGCAACCAAATGAAATATTTTAATACCAGTATCTAATTTACCAATATGGAAAAGAAAATTTTAATTTCACAAATTGTAATTACTTTTATTTCAAGGAGCCTTAATAAATTTGTGTATGCTTTCTACAATAATATATCGTTGGCTCAGCGGCAAAAAAAAAATTGAGTGCATTGTCGATAGAAAATATTTTGTGATATGCTTGGCAAGACTTGAGCATACAAAGGACAGAACGTTAGCCACATTCAAATTAAATTAATCGAAAAAAGTTTGCCAACAGGTTTCTTTCCTTTAATTATGGATAGACAAGTTCAACATGGAACCTCAACTTTTATTTTAAAAACTTATTAAATTAAGAAGCATTGTAAAAGGGTGTCCCTGCGTGATCTTCTATCAACAAGTAAATAGTGGTCTTTTAGAGGTTTATAACTCAATCAGTATTTTTCAACTACAGTTGCATTTTTTCATAAAGTTAGATGAAAGAAATGTAAGGATTACAATGTCAAGTTCCTGCATATTTTTAACTACTTTCTTAAATTCCATGTCATAAGCTGTGTTAAACATGGAGAGTTGATAAAATGGTTGGTAAAATAATGTTGCCCTAGAGCCACACTTGCCAAGTCTGCCCGTTTTTTTTTTTAATTTTAAATAAAACTCATTTTGTACACTTACAAATTGTCGGCGCTAAACCAACAATATACATCATATAAAAATGCAAAATCCTTTTCAAGGAGTTTCTTAGATAAAAGTTACACTGCTAAAATACCAGCGACCTAAACAAAACACCTTTAAAGATCCTCAAAAATCCATTTTCAATCGAAATAAATTTCTAACGACAGTACGAACCCTGACACACTTTTCATCCAAAATACTTTTTCGTTTTCTTTCTAGAAATCTTCTGCGTTGCGGTAACTGGGTTCCGTCGACACAAAGTAGTCGTCGAAGAATCCAAAGAGAAACTCAAAAGTGGGTCTTTTCTCTGGATCTGCATCCCAGCACTGCAGCATCATGGAATAGACAGAATCCGGACATTCACAGTTAGAGGGTTTGGGCATTCGGTAGCCACGCTCGACTTGCTCGATTACCTCACGATTGTGCATACCTGGAATAAAAGGACATATCATTTGAGAGAGCAAACTCTTTTAGAATGACAACTCGTTCATTATGCAATATATATTCGGGAATTGTCTATAAACTTAATTTTATATAAGTATATTTTGTATTATAATTAAGTATTTCCTTAATCCACCAATCAGCAGATTTTTAAAATTTATGAAACTATGTTAACACAACTTAAACTAGAAATAATTTATAATATTTAATGGCCCAACTAGTTTATATGTAAAGTAAAACTCAATAAGTTATGAAAAAACTATTTTCTTTAATGGGGCTCTAATATTGGCGGTAAAGCCTTTTGCAGAATCAGCATATTCTCCAGAACTAAAAGCCAATTCTTTGTGGCACCATGCAGGCGGCTCTCGCTACAAATTTTGACGTCCAGATTGCAAGGAATCTGAACTCTCTAAAAAAATTTCAATTGTTTGAATATATTTTTTAAACTAAAATCTTAGTATTTGATCTCTCTCACATTCATGAAAGAGTACTTAATTTTTAAAAAATCCTTAGTGAACACAAAGTGAAATTGTAATTAAGACAATATTTCAGAACAATTTAATCCTTCCAGAAGTTAAGGTTGCAAAAAGTTATTTTACCTGGATAAGGAACTTGGCCATGCGTAATAAGTTCATAAAGAAGTATTCCATAAGACCAAACATCAGACTTTATGGAAAACCTGCCCAATAAGGCTGCTTCAGGGGCAGTCCACTTAATTGGAAACTTTGCACCTATGGAAACACAGTTTATTAATTCACAGTTTTCACTTAGGAAGAAAGCAGAAATAGCACACTAATAAACTCATATAAAGAATACACGAGAAGAACCGATTGATTTCTTTAGAGTCTTTCCGTAATTGTGTTTGCTTGGCGACTGAAAACCGGTTTCTCTTTCGGTTCTTCAATTACGGTACAAACAAGTGACTCGTTCCCCTGATCTCTGGCGTGAATCAGAGTTGCCGCGAAAGATAAACAAAGCAAGTAACCGGCTTCTTTACACCAGTTTAGGTGATTTCTCGCTATCATCCAAAACAAGGTTATTGAGAAAAGCCTTCTACGAAATCAAACGGTTCTTCCCATGTACTCTTCATTAAAAACATCTTAAATTAAGGTCAAACCACCTTACTGACGTCTTCATTCACTTCCCATTTTAAATCTATAAGACAGATTTAAGACACAAAATATCATCTGGAGGTAGGGGTGTATAATGAAGTCCAGAATGTTATCTGGGGTATTAGTATATACTTTTTTATTTATCCTGTCACATTCGTTAGAAATTAAATAAATATTTCCTTGACTTTATTTTCCAAAGCCCTAGCCCTAGGTCCAGCCCTAGCACCCCAGAACTCTAGGTCACGAAAGATGAAATGGGCAGGCCTTGGCCCAGCAATGGGCTGTTGGGCCGGGGAGTTTTTTTTAATTAAAAAAAAACAGCTGTTGATAAACTAAAAACCAAAGTATCCCAAAGACTGTCTGATAGACTTGACATGGGAAATAAAAGGAGGGTAACGGAAAAAGGTATTTGACTTCCTCTTAAAATAAAGTATAGTGACTGTAAAGATCAGGCTTTCCCCGGTTTATCTGAGGACGCTATATGGTCCGATGGGCCTCAGAATAACAAGGGAAGAAAAATAACTAAACCGACTGTGTTGGTGTGTGTTGCAAGGGAGAGGGAAAACAAAAATGTTATGTTTCTGAGACTTTCTTTAATAGAATTTTTGTTTTGTATTAATATTTGAACCCAACTTAAAAATGATATTAAATTAACCTTGACCACCTTTCATCGTATGGTTTATTTGGAGTCAGCTTTGTTTCACATCAACATAATATGGACGAACAACTACGGTGACTTATAATATATTAAAATAGCTTGCACATAATGTGACGGTGATGAAATATTACATCAAACTCGGAAAACCTTTGTGTAACCTGAACACAAAACTTTTCCATTTATATGAAAATAAAGTTAGAGAAAAGAAAAAGGACAACAAATAATTACCTTGACGTGCTGTATATTCTGAGTCTTCAATAATCCTAGCTAAACCAAAATCAGCTACTTTAACTATATTATTGTCACCAACAAGTATGTTACGGGCAGCCAAATCTCGATGGATTAGTTGTTCTCTTTCTAAGTAAGCCATACCACTAGCGATCTAGAAAATTTTTACCTCAAATTAAATTCACAAAAAAATATTTTAAAAATAAAATAACTACATTTTCAAACATTTAAATAGTATAAAATTAGAAAACAGTTGCTGATGTTTTGAAACATTTGTTCAATGAATTTATAATACTAAATTTATAAAAAATTGTAAAACCTTGAAAATTTTAAATTAATGTTCATAGGTTTTTCAGAAGACATAAAAACAATCTATACCGTATTCTTTTTCAATTATTGTTTTCTCACATTTTCCAGGAAGAAAAAGAAAAATATTCGATTCAGAACATCAAATATTAAAACTTGTTGCATAAATTTATTATATAATATCTTAATCAAAAATCATTTCAAATATAAAAAAATATTAAAAAAATATGATGCAATTGAACTATATATGTAATAAGGTTACATATTAACTGCAGAACATTAACGGTTGCATTGGGTGCCTATTTAGGTGTTGGCTCGTCACCTGACTGTGGTTCTAAAATACGACGCCTGTCGCCAATAGCCCTCGTGTAGCTCTAGTGCGACGATAATTCAAACCTAACCTAACTGCAGAACAACTAATTGCCCTAGGGCAGCTTGGGACAATTTTAAGGCATGTTTTGTGTGTAATTCTCACACTAATAGTTTAAAAATATTTGTTATCAACTAAAATAAAAGCAACTAAAAGAAACTTTAAAATACTACTTGCACACTACTAAGCATATTTATTAGAGTATTAATTTTTTTCAAAAATATAATAAAAAAGAATTGCAATAACCAGATTAAACCTTCTTTAGCTTATCAGAAAACCATTTAACAATGTTCAACATCCAAACAATTAGCGAATTAGCAAATATTGATAACATACCTGTGCTGCCATATCAATAAGCGCATGCAGCCTTAAGTTCTTCCCTTCTTTATTTCTTAAGTAATCTAGGAGACTGCCATTCACCATGTATTCGGTAACAATAAGAATAGGCTCTTCTTTCGAACACACAGCAAAGAGAGATACTAATTTTTCATGTCTGAATTTTTTCATGATAGTTGCTTCTTGCAAAAAGGCGGAAGGAGCCATTGTGCCAGATTTGAGAGTTTTAACTGCAACTTCTGTTGTACCCTTCCACTTGCCTGAAGAAAAAAAACCATTTTAATCAAAAAATATAAATAAGGCAACTATTTTCTATTTGCAAAAGAATTAAGTTAAAAATAATAAGTGTGGAAATTCAATTACTAAACTACTACTAAAACAAAATTTTATTTTTTAAGTACAAAAGTTTATAAGGAATTTCTACACATGGGCCATCAAACAGTTTTAAGGAAGTAAAAAAAAAAGCCCTAAGCAGATTGAAAGGTAAATAATATTATCGAAGTAAATAATGGCTATACAGGAAGAATGGGAAAATAATAAAGCTCAGTTCAAAATCTATTAAGATAAAAGGATAGATTCGCATATCTACGCCTATCCCAAACCATAAGAGGTACAGCTACAAATTTTACAAGCTTATTCCTTTTGTTCTGAAGGCGCTTTTAAAGAAGTGATTTTTCAAAATTCCAACCCAAACAGGTGTAAAAGGGCAAGGAATGAGGCAATTTCCCCGTAGGAATAGCATTAAGCATTGTTATAAGGTATGAATAAGAAGGAAGAGCCTGGATACAATCGGACATCCCCTTTTTAAAAAAAATATTGCTGATAATAGAATGGGGAAGATTATAATTCATGAATGGGTGCTAGACCAGTGGGGAGGGAATTAATTGACACGAAAAAAAGTTCAGAGAAAAAACAGAACACAGTTATTAACCCTTTCTGTCCCAGTGATGCCATTTGGCCTTATGTTTCTCATCACAATTAAAAATAATAGGGCTGGCGCTTATTAGGATTAATACGGTGGCTATAGATGATCAGAATTTATTTTTTTAAATGATGATCCATAATTGTCTTCGGGACTGAAAGGGTTAAGGGTACACCAGTGGAACTGCCAGGTTTATAAAGCTAGAGTACCATATTAGCCAGTTAAAAATGAAAAATTCAGTTAATTTAACATTTATCAAAACTACACAAATAATAATACTTACCATACCACACATCTCCGAAATTACCACTGCCCAGTTTACGTATGAGCTGTAACGAAGATCTCGGGATTTCCCATTCGTCCCTGGTGTCGGGTGAGAGATCCCAAAGGTGTGGTTTAGGCTTTGGGCATGGAATTGTTAACTTATGGCACAAACCATTTGCTCCTTCTGGATTAAAGCACAAATATGACATTTTTATTTTTCTAAAAATATTACTTGAAAAAGAAATTACAATTGAATTCGTTGTTTAAACTTGTTTGTTGTTAGGGTATGAATATTGATAATGGATTGAAATTTTATGACGCTTTAAAAAACTGAAGCCTGTAGTAATATATGTAATTCCTTTTTAATGGAATTTTTTAAAAATGCAAAAAACTAAATTTAGAGCTATAAACCATTCACACTTTTTTTTTTAGGAAAAGTTTTAACTACTTTTCATGTAAAAAGAGGTAATATACTAGTCGCTAAGTTCAAAAAGGAACCATGTCCCTAAAAATTCAAAGTCATTTTCTTCTTTCAACATTTTAGTGAAATAATATTTTTGGAAATGTTCATTGTGAACTTGTGCCTCTGACACTTTGCAAAACATACAATTTACTTAAACATAATTTTTTTTATTGAATTTAAATGCACTATTGCATTCACTTATTTGATTTAAATTGCACTATTATGAAAAGCATAGCATGCACTAAAAATATTTCTAAATCAATTTTCAAAATATTATGCAAAATTAAAAAAAAAATCTTTAGCAAAATGTGTCAAGTATTATGTTTACTTACCAGAATAATATGCAACTAATTCTTGAAGGGTTACAAATGTTTTTCGAGTAGTAACATAAAAACCGCCATTATCCATAGCTTTAATTTTGTAATGCTTTACATGATCACCTTTTTGGTGCTCCCAATCCTTAATAGATAAGGAATAGGCACCTAAAAACAATAGAAGTAATTTAAAATTTAACAAACAACCTGAAATAACTTTTCCATTAGTTTTAAAAGAAAATGCAAACTAGCTCAATAGGTTTGATCACCTACACATGTAAAATAATAGAAATATTTTCATTAAACCGAAAATTACTTTTTGATAAATAAAGCATTGGCCATAAAAGAAAATAGCATTGAAATGCTTAATGTATATTCATATAATTAATATCTTAATTGAATATTTAACTATTCAAAGTTCTAAAAGTACAAAACACCCTGCAATCAAATCATTTAATGAATGTAATGAGAATGGAACAATTAGAAAATATTTATTAAAATATGTTTTTAAAAATTATTTCCAAACTACTCTTAAGTGTAAATAAAAACTAATTAAAGTATTGTTGAATTTTTGTACTATCTAATTGAATAGTTAGAAAAAAAAAAGTTAACTTGAAATGCAGCCTAACAAGCTATACCTTTACAAAGACTACTAATATAAAAATATCTTAAGCTATGTTAGTATCTATAAAAATGAACATGCAATTAACCATACCATTACCTTACAACACAGAAAGCCAATGAGTATTAATTCAGATTCCATGCATGCAATTAATATTCATGCAGAATAATAAAAGTTTGTACCACCTTTTATAATACCTGTCGTTTGCTCACAGTTGCGTATGAGAAAGGCCCCTCGTGGGTTGGATGGTAGCATGAGCATTTTTTCGGCTTCCTTTCGCGATACACGACCGAAAAACCAGCTGAAAATAAATCAGACCACTTATAATAGCATCGCTCAAGTTTTCTAAAACTTTAATATTCATACGTTAAAATTATCAGTTAAACTATTAAAATTATGGTAAAACTACTACATAATTAGCCTAATTATGTATTGAACCTAATTAAATTAGGTGCAGGTGACAATACACATAGGATATATTAATTTGGGTTATAGTGTATTTTTTCCAAATAGGTAGAAAACTTCAATGATTAATTCAAAAATTAACTTAAGTTTTTTTTATTGTAAATATTAACAGTATGAAAATATTGAGCAAAAAGTGAATTCATTTTCACTGCATAAACAAAATATAAAATTAATAATAATATCTAAATACATTCCTATAATTAAGCACAGATGGTCAGGTTTAAGTTATTTGAACTGTATTAGAACTAGACTTACAGTTACGTTTACAAAGAAAACTAAAAATGAATAACTATCTTCATATGTAGATGAAAAATTGAATGAAGGATGCACATATTAAAAGAAAAATAAATTTTGTCTTCAATTACTTGAAAGCAAGCTAATTCAGTTAAGGTTTGTGTGTGATTTTCTCAACAAATTTATTATAATGTTCAACAGGTACTAGGAACTTGTGTACCAAACTAGAAACCCATAGCTCTTTTCGTTTTTCAGCAATACATTTTAAACCATAAATTTTTTTAATGCTGGTTATTATTTGCTCATGAAGGATTTTCTTGAAAACCTTGTATTGTCTGACAGGTTCTACGAACTTGCCCATCAAATTTGAAGTCTACAGCTTTTAAATTCAAAACGTAGTGTATGACACACACACACACAGACAGACTAATGTTCAAAACCACTCTTTTTTTACCTTCCAAGATGTGTAAAACACAAATCTTTGCGAATTTTTGACCCCATCGCAAAACTTTTATTGCTACTTATATTAAATAAATGAAGGTAAAAATACTTACTCTTCACTTTCAACAGTTTTTTCAGGCGCCACATAATTGCGTGGTACATATCCATTCTGTTGATTGGATAAATGACATGCATGCCACCAATCCGGATCACTAAGAAATTAAAAAGGGAACATGATCGTAAAATGCGGTTTTTAGAACAATAAACACAAATTAAATATAAAATGGACAAAAGAATATCATAAGATTAAATCTAAATTTTAAACATTTGAAGATTCCAGGGGGAATAACACTTTCATTGACAAGATGTAATATTTGTAATCCATATCGGTAACATTTGGCGACGATAGCAAGTCATTGCCTAAACTGGTGCAAAGGTTCTTTTGAGGCAACCCTGATTCACACGGGACACAAGTCGCATATTGGTACAACGAAAAAAGAACCAAGGAGAAACGCCAATGTTTGCCAAGCAACACTCATGTGTCGTTTCTCACGTATGTCGCAATGCATTACATGAGAAAAGTGATGCAAAATCAAAATGGCAACATTTTAGGAAGTCATTTAAAGCTTAATGCTCCGATTGCTCTTCTTCACAGGAAAAATGAGATTTTGTTTAAAAAGGACCATGGTTTAAAAATTTAAACTAAAGGTAGACTTTAAAAGGTTTCAAAATTAAATCAAAAGTAAATTTTATTAGTTATATTATTTCTGCACACAACGCAATATGGTATAAAGATATATGTATTATGTATTTTTAAAAAGAAAATAAGCTTCAATATTCCAATAGAAATAATATTACCTGTCATCTAGGATTCCTAAGCGGTCGCCTTTGCGAAAGCTCAAATCACCTTGATCTCGAGCATTGTATGGATAGAGAGCAACTACAATTTTCACTGTTAAAGAAAAAAAAAACAATCAAATTATTGGTGACATCATTTCATTTGAAAAATTTAAAGGATTATGAAAAAGTAAAGCAATTTAGAATATGAATGTATCTAAAACTAAAGGGTTGTTGATGGCTGATACATTGTTACAGTTGTAGATTTTTTCTCAATTTAGAAAGTTGTAAGTCTTTCTGCTGTCCCCCAAAGTTTTTTATTTATTCACGAATGGTTTTTAAAATAATAAAACAAAACAGTAACCTCAAAGTATGAATATTTATTGCATTTTCCCACAGTTTCATAGATATTTTCTTGACAACATTTTAAAGTTTTTTTTCTTTAATTTTAAAGATTATTTTTTTTAATATAAAGGAAATAAAATAATTACCTCGAAATACGAAAATTATTGACAATTAACCTTTTAAAAATTAAAATAATTCCATTTAGTGACATGCAATCACACATACAAAAAGATTATTCAATAGGGTTATTACTTATTTCACCTCATGAATGGCAGCGTTTCAGCTGCATTGTTTTCATTTCTTTTTACTAGAATTAGTTTTGTTGTGGAATTCGAAAATGAGTTTCCTAAGAAAATTTTATTGATTAAATTTTTTAAATGCAAACTTCTTGCTTTGCTGTTGGTTTTTCAAATCATTAGTTAAAGAAATCTTGCCCTGGAAAAAAAGTTTCTTTTCCTCTATGACGGTCATTCTGAGAGTGAAACCGAACACAGGACGCCGTAAAAATGAAAACAAGAGCGAAACATTACCTGAAACATTCCCCTTCAATTTAAGACAATTAAAATAACTTACAGCAGTTGTTCCCTTGCCTAATGACATCCGGTTGAAACGTAGGAATAGGGGTGTTTGGAGCGCAGTTTGGATAGCGCTGCCGTTCGTGAAGTTGGTTGATACCTCCATTCCCACTCTCCACAACACCGTCACCAGACAGAGGTGTCTCTATTAAGATATCAGGGTTGTCCCTCAAGTTGGGTGGGGGGAATGTCTGCTCATGGTCATTTTTCTTGACGCAGATGTTACCCATGGCAGTCAAATCCAACAGCAGACAAGTACTAGAAAGGAATAAAAAAGCATTAACCCTTTCAATCCCAACTTTAAGTTTTTATACTGTAAATCTGTGAAATAAACTAATTATGCATCCAGAATAAAATGGTAAAAAGCAAAGGGAAAAATCTTAATTTTTTAACTTAAATTCAAGAATGTTTGTATGGGAGGTCTAGGTGGGGGATTATAACTTTTGAATAAATTTTTAAAAAAATTGAACTTAACTTGTTAAAAATAGTTCGAATTAATAAACATTTAAAAATGCAAACATGAATAATTTATGGCCAATTTATTGAAATTGTTTCAGAGTAATTTTAATTTGTAAACATGTTTTTCAAATTTTCATTTTACATTTAGCTACAACTAAAATTATTTAATTCTTCAAAGATATGATTCCTCCATCTAAACCTTACAAACGACAATAATAACAAATATAACTTTGAAGTGTATTTATCTTTGATACAAATTTACAGCATGCAGAAGGAAGCCTGATACATTAAATTGTCATAAGTCTGTAAGTAAAAAAAGCAGAATCAATATATATAGCTCTTTAAGAAACAAAACTTAGATTATAAAATTTTATTAAATATAAAGCCTACCTGAAGAGCCCTTGCTGATGCTGTGACACTAATAACACAAATTCTTTGCATTGGCAAAATAAAGTCAAAACTTAAGCCAAAAAACTTAAAAAGTTTTTATAATAAGTGATTAGCGAGTTTTATTCAGTTGTTTACATTGATTCCGCTTTTCATAAATAAATCTAATGAAATGGTCTTTATAGCAAGAAATCTATAAAATTTAAACATAGTCTACATACAGTGGGTTACTGTAAAGGTTTAACCATTGGTTGAATAGCTTAGTAATTAGAGTTGCATCTTGGTTGTTGACGGGTCTCACAATTTGCATGATATACAAGTGATGAAGCACACAAAGACAACAAATTTTAACAAAGAAATCAGTACGAGAACAAACATTTGATTCTGAACTAGTTAACTATTTTCTACGCTTATTTGGATTTTCTATAATGCAATCTGGTTATTTGATACTTGTAATAAAAATTGAACTTGATATAAGGACTATCAACGCTTTGATACAGCTAAGGGACACAAGAAAGCAATTTATTAAGCTAATTAAAAATTTTTTTTAAATATGTAACTTACAAGAGATTGCTAAGGGCCTTTAACTGTATTCATCAGAAGGATCAAATAAAACAAAACTTCTTCTAGGAGTGACGAATGTGTACATTGACATCCCATAAAGAAGACTTATCCACATTGTACTGAAGACTGGGAAAAAATCTATAAAAAAAGAATTTAACAAATTAATGCTAATTAGCACTTTTTAAAATTCATTTAAAATACGAGCTACAATTTACAAAACTGCCGAAAATTATATCCAATTTATCCAGACTAGCATAGAATCATAAATCTTTTTAATATAGGTGGTTTCCAACCCTCTATTTGTTGTCCTGACTTGAGACATGTATATCTTTTTTTGGTTTTCTCTTCAACTTATGGCTACCTACTATCTTCTAGAATATATGTCCTTTGCTACCTCCCCCAAAAAATCAAAGAAACCTAAACCCAATCATTGTATCTTTGTATGGTCGATATAGAAAAACAGAGATAACTGTTACAGTTAATTTTTGAAGAAAATAAAATAACTTGTGATTTATAGTGTGCTATTAAATGTATTTAGTTTTTAAACTGCTTAGTATGGAAGCAGAAATAATTTAGAGGATTTTTAAAATTTTTAAAGGGTTTTAAACACTTGGTTGGACCAAGTCATTATTTTGGAAATAGAAATTATTAAAATATTTATTCAACTAGGGAAAATATAGGTATTTTATAACATAAAACCAAAAACAGTATATAATCAATATAAGAATGAATGAAACAAGGAAGTCCAGGATGTTATAAAACTGAAAGAAAGTAGTACTTCCTTCCTGATTTCCCAAGGGAGGGAACGAACCGTTTGTTAATGCAAAATTATATAGCATCACATTGTGAAACTTAATTTGTTATTCATATAGCATGATTTGAACACATTGCATTTCATGAAAATTTTGGACCTATAGATCATGTTTATACAAGAAATACAGTAATAAATAATTTTTGCCAAATATAATAAAAATTTAAGTGATTGCTGTTACTTAGTTTGCACTACAAATAAATTCAAAACCAGTAGATATTGGATACCTCAGCGGTCGAAAATTCTCTGAGGACAACTAATTACTCAATCCCTACGTCCTCGTGGATCCCCCCCCCCCCATTAATGTTTGTGATACCTTTTAAATTTTTGAATTTTTGTTATTGTACCAGTCTGCATCTTACTTCTAGTCTGCATCTTACTTCTAAAATGACCGTTTAATGAAGAACTCCTGTTGATTCTTTAACCAGACCAAATGTGCATATGCTTACGTAATGGTAAACATAAGAAGTTGCTCAGTGCATGTGCTTTTGGATTTGTAACAACGAAGGAATTAACAATTACGTACAAAACAATTTTAACACAAATAGTAAACAAGGAGCATTAAACCTTAAATGTGAACATCTACACTGCTCACAACAATTAGAGAGCGCATGGTTTAAATCTTTAAAAGCCCAATGTTTCCATTTGGAATCATGAGCTAGCGATTTTTTCTCACTAAGTTGAGCTTGCACTTATTTATCGTTAGAAGGAAGGATAATGTCTTTTGAGGATGTAAATAATGTTTGCTTTTATCAAATGAAAATATGAAAACATGGTAAATTAAAATTCACTCCAAAACAATTTTATGAAATAAATTGACCCTAAATTCTTCACGCTTGCATTCTCAGATGTTTAAAAAAAGGTTTTACCTCTTTTTGCCAATAAAAATTTGAAAAAAAAAATGAGTGTTGTAATTGATTTTTAATTTTTGATTCCAATTCCCCCCCCCCCCTTAAATTTTAGTTAAAAAAATTAATATTTTCCCGCCTGTTTTTTACCATTTCATTCTGGATGCATAATGAATCTATTTCACAAATTTTAGATTATTAGAATGGAAAACAAAGCTCTGAAACTGAAAGGGTTAACAAAAGTACGCAAAGTGCTCCCCTAATTGTTTTGAGCAGTGTACTTAACTGGAAAAATCCTTTCATATTTCTGGGAAGAAACCTCTTTAAATCATTGGCCCGGTTGTGAAATTGGCAAACGTCATATTTGATTCATTTAAAAATTATAGTAACCTAGGATAAATTGACATTCCAAATAACTTGACTTTTGCTATTTCAATATTTTAATAAAAGAAATATTTGGTTACTATTTTCAACCTAGTATTTCATTTATTACTGTATAATGTAATCCTAGTATCTATAAATTCATTGTGCAATTGATATGTTTGTAATAACAAAAGAGAAAATTATATTTGTTTAGAACCTATTATTTATATAATTAGAGTTTGACTGTTGACAGGTTAGTTTCAAAGGAGGGCGGGTACATTGTTCGACAAGCAGTTTTCAGGTACATAACATTTCTATTTTTAACACCCTGGAATCAAACTAAATCATGTATTTCTAAATTCTGAATTTCATCTATTACCTATACCTTCAGCACCTGTAATGGTTTATGCATTAAAATATTTCTTAGTGGTTCAACAACCTAGGAGGTATTATGTTTAGATAAGTTAACAAAAATAAAATTCCCAATATATGATCAACATCAGAATTAATTTATTACAATCAACAAAACAAACCGTTTCCTAGGCTTTTTATCCTTTTTTTAAAGATATTTTGAGTTTTGAAAGGTAATAATTAAAGATTTTAACTCAACAAATTATGAACAACTTGTATCCAATAAGAGTAGTGAGGACATAGTTTAATCAAATATGAACTACCCATAAACATGATCAAAAATTATGTTAAAAATTAAAAGACTTAGGTTGATAACCTACCTAATTAATTTAAAACAATATTATTAAACTATGTCAATATAAATTGCTACAAAAAGTTAAAAAATAATAAATTAATAAGATCAAATTAGACATTTAAAATAGTGCAAAAACTACTAAAAATGAAACCTTACACATTTAATTTATAGTTTTTTCCAAGTTAATACACCAAACAAACAAGAGAATGTCAAAGCAATTTTTAAACATCAATAAAAACTGGCTATTCGACCCGATTTGAACCATTGTCAAAAAATAAACAAATGAATTCTTACAATAGGTCTCGCCCATAAATCAACAGAATCGGGTTCCTTATTTATTTACTTTACAAAGTAAACACTAACACCTCAATATATTAAAAGTTTTTCAAACGTTACATAATATACCACAACTTATTGAAAAACTACCATTATGAATTTATTAACGAGATTTACAAAAATAGGTATAACCAACCCCTATTAATAACACCGTCCGTAAATGAAAGGTATATGTAATTGTGGTTACGAGTTTAGGGTTAATCAAGCAATACACTAAAACCATTATTCATTACCTTATGACAGACGATTGTTATACCGACTAGTTAGTCTTCAGACATTTTTTCGATGATTTTCACAACCATATTTGAAAAATAATCCAAGAAACGATGCGGAAATGCCACTGGTGTGAATTTTTTCAAGTTAGGTAACTGAGGTAGTTGTCCTCGACTCCAAGCAAAGGAAGAAAATAAACTTTTAGGAGCAACCAAAACGGAACCTAGCAGGTTTCTTTCACGGCAATCATCTTTGCTTACTTAACCATTCCAACTGAATTTGCTGTCAATCTACCAGTTTAAACGCACTATGGGGTTAATGATGTAATGAAAATATGAGCTTATAGTTTTATTTTTCGAAAAGTTATTGATATTAAGAAAATGACGAATTTATTCTTATTCGCTTTACTGTAACTTGGATTTTATAATCTAAAGTATCCCCCAAATTAATTAAAAACATCATAGATTGTTTGTTTGAGCGAACGAAAGAACCAAACCAAAACTAAAATTGTGGAATAAACATCTCTATTAAACGAACATACAGCTTTTACTTTCTTTATTCACTCCAACAAACATAATGAGAACAAAATGAGAATAAAATTTGATCTGTTTTGAGCGTAGATTGTAAAAATAATGTTTTAGGGCCGGGTGAAAAATGTCAAAACATTCTCTTCCCCTCCTTTTCCAGAAAAAAAAAAACAACTTCTAGCATTTTGAAACTGGCATCAGCTGTTGTTAGGCTGGAAAAAGTTTTGGGAGATTGTTTAGCGGCATAATAATTTGATGAATATTTTAATTCAATATTAATTTCAAAAAGTTATTATATTTTGATCCTTAAAATGACTGCTCCAATAAAGAAACGTGTTTGCTACTATTATGATGGTAAGTTTCAATGGATGATTGTGTTTGGCGGATAAATTATACTCATACTTCGTTTTGATCTCATCAAATACGATGCATTTGTTTGTATTTTCGTATAACTCAAAAAGCATTTTCCCTAAATTTCTATTGCAATCGACGCTAAAAGCTGTTTCTTACTTTTATAAACCTTTCTTATTTTTTTACCTTTGAAATTTATACATTTTTAGCTACCTTTTATCTTTCATTTCGGTTGGCTCCTTTCAGTTAAAATCTTAGTTTCAGGTATGGGATAGTGAATGGTAACTATTTTGATTTGATTTAAAGTGAAATTAAGTTATTTTGAATGAGTGACTTGAACATAGCAAAAATTCAAAAATCTGGCAACCCTAATTGTTATCAGCTTATTAAAAAAAAAAATTAGGGTTTCATCACCATCCTTCAACTCTGATAAAATCTTAGACATTTTTTTTTAAATATTCAATGGTTGTTGCTTAGTGTTTTTTATCACAACTTGTCATTACCATTTCTAGCCAGAATGTAAGCTTTGAAAAAACTCTCTTCCCCCATCCCTTCACTGGGTTTTCTACGAAATAAGGGGGAACATCGCTTATCTAATCCTAATGTGTTTGAGGTTTGCAATCAAAACAGTTAGTATTTCCCCATGCAGGGTGAGAAAAAACCGAAACAGCCATAAATCGACCCGTTTCCAAGAAAACCGCATCGTGGATGGGGGTGGAAATGCTTTCCAAGCTTACATTCTAAATAGACCTACTATAGCAACTTGGTACAGTTTTCAAACCAAATGCAATTTAGCGAACCACAAGAAATATTTTAGGTATCCAAATTGTTGCCAACCAAATTATCAACCAAATGACAGCAAGCAAAGCTGCATGTCCGCAATTATTAA
Source organism: Hylyphantes graminicola (assembly GCA_023701765.1). Taxonomy (NCBI): domain Eukaryota; kingdom Metazoa; phylum Arthropoda; class Arachnida; order Araneae; family Linyphiidae; genus Hylyphantes; species Hylyphantes graminicola. Next base: position 20,109,648 of record CM043119.1, read on the forward strand.
TTGAGGTGGATTTCTAGATGCAGACCAATTAGTGGCGTCTTTGAAAATGCGTCAAAGCTTTCAAATCAGATATTTGAATTCATTAGTACAATGAATCTCCAGCTTTACATAATAAAACTTGGTTTACTTCTTCCTCTGAATTTGTGGAATTAATTGTATAATAATCATATTAACTATTTTATGCAATACAAAAATATGCCTAGTGATGCATTTTCTAATGCACTTTTAAAAAAGAATTAACGATTTAACCATTTAATTAAAATTTACTTAAATTGAAAAAGTTTTCATTCAATATAAAGTAGTTATTGACAATCTGATTTATTTTATTTTTATAAAAAATATTGGATAAAATTTTTTTCAGCTAATGAAATAAGTTAAGACTTATATGGTAATTGCATGTCTCTGCAATTGGCTAAAATTGAAAAATGACTCGAAGAAGAATTTTCATGTTAATTTCTTTCTTCATATACCCTCAGAGCTATCACTAATAGCCCATTTAGCATCTGATATAGCAATGTTAAGCTAATAATAATAAAAAAATATTAACTTCACAAAAGTCTTCAAGGCATTTATCAGAATTAAAGAAGTTCTTTATATTGTATAATATTGAGTAAATATATAAACTGCATCCTGCAATTAGACTTGTCTGCAAGAGTCATTCAAAAAGGTAGGGATAGACCGATGCATCGGCGCCGATTGTTTGAAAATTTTACCATCGGTGTCCGATCGTAGTTTAGTGAAAAAAATCGGCCTCAAAAAACATCGGCCAACCGATGTAAGCCGATGTTTTTTGTTTTTTAATCCTACATTCTCCTCCCGATTGAGGGGTCTCTCGACCAAATTGCCTCAACTTTTTCGGATCACCGTAGTTCACGACTTTTGGATCACCGTAGGTTCGCGATTTTCGGATACCCGATCTGCGCGACTTTCGGATCCTCGGAGTTTCGCAGCTTTCGGATCACACGTGGATTTACCGAATTTTTTATTTTGGTTTTTCCATCGGCCGATGTAACTTTTGAACAATCGGCATCCCTACAAAAAGGCAGTACACCCATGTTAGCAGTGAAGATATTAAACCTTGAATCTGATTACCATTATAATAGATGGCGCTATGCACTGGCAAAATTGAAGAGTTTAGTAGAAGAACATGCTAAGCGACATTCTTGAAACAATTAAGAGTTTTGTGTCAATGAATGTATTACTAAGTTCTTTAATGATTAAATTTTTTCATAAACATTAAGTTCAGTTTTCAAGTCCCGTTTTCAATACATCTGAATGCAAACGGGAAAATTTAAAAGCTCAATATTTTAATAATGTAAAATAGGTTACTTCGCGAAAAGATGAGGTTGTTTACAATTTTGGTCAACAAGAATAAAATTATTTTAGGGAATAAGAAGGCTTCTTGTGTCTTTCTCTGTGACTTGCAGGTTTTATTATTTATTGTTATTTTTATTGCTAATTTTTATCCTCTCATATTAATGTTTTTTTCCCCTTGAATTAATGATTTTGAATCTTTTTTTATTCATAGGAGACATTGGAAACTATTACTATGGGCAAGGTCATCCCATGAAACCCCACCGCATACGCATGACCCATAACCTGATTCTGAACTATGGACTTTACAGGAAGATGGAAATCTATGTATGGATATCATAATTTTTCAGTTTTAATGTGTGCAAATTTGCTAACAAAAGGATTGGTGATACAATTCAAAAGAATTTTTTGTAAAAGATAAAGTTTTAGAAATTAAATTTACTTATTGTGAAAGTGTAATAATTTTTTTGTTTTATTTCAGCGACCACATAAAGCTACCCAAGAAGAGATGACCAAATACCACAGTGATGATTACGTTCGCTTTTTACGCAGTATAAGACCAGATAACATGGGTGAATACAATAAGCAAATGCAGAGGTGTAAGTATAAAATCCCCCCAAAAAACTTCGTAAAAGTAAACAAACGCCAATCTAAAAAAAAACTATTTTATCAAAAAGCAAGTTCATTATATGAAAGTTGTGGCTAAAAAAGCCGTGATATAAAATGAATGCCAATCTCTTGTGTAAAACTTCCTGGTCATAATAAGTAGTATAATTTAAGTTTTGCTGCCATAAAAGTATTGCACTGTTTGAGGTTGGTGCCCCCCCCCCCCCCCCCATCTTCACCACCCTCTATACCTTTATATAAATGTATTGAGATCATACATTTGTTAAAGTTTTTTTTAAGTATCCTTCGTCATTCTGATTTAGTAATTCAAGTTCATTTGCGTGATTTAAATTTTTAGGGGGATTAAGTTGTGCACCAACCTCAAACAGTGCAATATTTTTATGTCCGCAATACTTAAATTATACTACTTATTATGACCAGGAAGTTTTACACAAGAGATTGGCATTCATTTTATATCACGGCTTTTTTAGCCACAACTTTCATATAATGAACTTGCTTTTTGATAAAATAGTTTTTTTTTAGATTGGCGTTTGTTTACTTTTACGAAGTTTTTTGGGGGGATATCAGTAGTTTTTTTAAAATAATAAAAGATACAGACACAATACGACTACAAAATTGACGACATGATTTTAATGTTTAAAGGGAGTTATATAACTTCTGAGAACCAAAGAAATATTATTTCTTACTCTTCATAGAAAAAGCAAAGTGTTTAAAAAGTTTGAGCTAATATGAACTGAATCTGACAACCAAATATGACTGTTTACATTTATAGATCAAGATCAACCATTCCTTTATCGCTGTTGATATATATTTTTTAAATAAACGCCAAAACTTTTTAATGAAGCGTTCCGTTTATTAATTAGAATTCCAAAGTTTTTTCAGTCTGCTGATTCATATATTTGATAAATCATTTATTTTAGAAACTGTAATATCGGCTTGTTCGTTGTGTTTTTGAACTCTGACGCTCTTTGATGAAAATATAGCAGACCTCGGTTGGCGCAGTCTCGGGAGGTAATACGGAGCTAAGATGGCTAGTTAATCGCGCAACCGTACAGCCAAAGATAATATCGATTTTAATTAATTAAAAATAGAAAAAAATGTTTTTGAAACTTCAAACCAACGAAAGGGCCTGAATTGGAGCATTCTCAATCGTTTAGTAGAAACAGCTTAGGGAAGAAATCTCCCCTGTCACATCTGTAACTGAAAAATAGGAACAGTTTTAATAACCGAATCTTCATTATCGTAACGTTCCCGTTTGTTATTTTCAGGAACAGTTTCTAGATGGCGTTTTATTCCAGATGTATTGTTTTCGACACATTTCGAGATTACATCGCAGCTGTTATTTTTAGTGTACCACATCCGTCTTTTATGCCTAGTTTTTTTTTCACTTTTGTCGGCATATTTAATTTCAATTTACTTTTATTAAACTAAAAAAATATCCAGCCTATTCAAGAAAAAACAATAACCAAATACAATTCTTAGATTACGGTTATGTATTATAATACAAACATTTAGTAACAGCTCATGTTAAAAAATGTAACCTTTAATAATTAAATATTACTTTGGCATAATAAAATATTCCTCAATAAATTTTAGAAACAAATATCATTTCTTTTCATAAAAAAATAAGCAAAGATTACTTTGACATAATTAATTATTCCTCAATAATTTTTAGGGATAAAATATATTTCTTACTTTTTATGAAGAAAAAACCAACAAAACTATTTTTTAATGATATGTGTAACTGAATATGGCAACCAAATTGGCAAATATGACTCTTTGTTTACATTTCTGGATTGATTCATCCACTCGAGTTATTCATTAGATTTTTTTAAATAAAAACGCGAAAAAGTTGAAATGAAGAGTTTCCGTTTATTAATTAGATTTTTTTTTAATCTGTCGATTCAGATATTAGATTAATCAATTATTTTAGAAGCTGTAATAATAACTTAATAGTTAACAGCGCTGCTATGTGGCTCTTCGATGAAAATACAGTAAACCTTGGCTCGTTTTCGGAGGTACCTGGCCGCTAGGATGGCTTGTTTATCGCACATTCATACCGCCAAAGGTAATATAGATTTTAATTAATTAAAAATAGAACGAGTTCTTTTTGAAACTTCAAACCTATGAAAGAGGCTTAATTGGAGCATTCTGAATCTTTTAGTAAAAACCGCTTCCAGATTAATGGTCTAGTAATGGCTGTAGGTCACTTCAAAAATTAGGTCAAAATTTGACTAAAACTGCTCGAAAGATTTCATTTTCGAAAATTTCCATATTTTTTTTCTCCGCTGTTTTTGACTCTAGAATAAACAAAAAATTTTTATTGAAAGTAATCTACGAAACCTTTTTACTGTATTTTTTTTTATTGTTCTACGAAGTTTATTTTGCCTGGTAGAAAATAAAATCAATTTCGCTGTTAACATAGCGAAATGTTTTCTGTATATATACATAACTGCCGTTTAGCCCTTGGCGTCATTTTGAGATTGGCGGGCGGAACGACCGTTCCGTCTGATACCATTAATTGTTAATTTTGAAACTTGGCTTAAGTAAATTAAATTATATTTCTTTTTTTTTTATTGAAAATTATTGTATGTGTGATTATTTAAATGATGATAATCTATTTAAATTTTACCGTAAATATTTATTTTCATTCTAAATTTGCAGTTAATGTTGGAGAAGATTGTCCAGTATTTGATGGATTATATGAGTTTTGCCAGCTGTCCACTGGTGGGTCAGTAGGTAAGTCCCATTTGCCCTATTTTTATATTGCAATACTTATCTATCTGTGAAATTTTTTCAAAAAGATTTTTTAATTAAATTGCATTCCTTACTTTTACTCTCTGGGAGATACAAGCATATAAAGCTTACCTGACAGTCATGTTTTAAAGCAACACACTTAATGTGCAGGGTGGTAACAGAACCTGGAAATCAGGGAATTCTCAGGGAACTTTTTAATTCTGGAAATATCAGGGAATTCTCATGGAATTTTTCAATTTTTGCAAAATATCAGGGAATTTTTTTTTCCATTTTGGATGACTTAAACAGTAGGTTTTTGTGATCACTACTAATGGACACTTGATTTAAAAAAAATTCTTGTTGATCCGATCTGCCTGAAGGGCCAACCTTGGAGGAAGGATCAATCTCACGAAATTATATTATAAAATGATTTTCTGATCACATGATTCTTCTAAACTTATTCAGATCTTCGGAAATGTCGAAAACTTATGTAAGCTAACCCATAATCCGTAAAGTCTTAATTCCCGCGATGACTGGATTGAATTTTGTTTACTTCATTGAAATGTGTGTATTGCATGTTTTCTAGGTAATTGTAAAGTCTAAATCAGGGAAACTTTTCTAAAGTATCAGGAAAATCATGGAAATATCAGGGAACTTTTTTCTAGGATTTTGTAACCACCCTGTGTTTGACAAAAGTATGGAGGAATCATTTACAATTATCTGCAAAATAAATAAAAATTTGAAGAAATTAAATTTGTATAAAATTTGAATTTTACTTTCATGCAATTAATCAAGTTTACACTTCAGCCCGTTTTGCTTATCCCCCAAAGGCTTATTGTTCTGAATGTTTTCAAATGTTACTTTGTAGCTGGTGCTGTGAAACTGAACAAGCAAGCTGCTGAGATTGCAGTCAATTGGGCTGGCGGATTGCATCACGCCAAGAAGTCGGAAGCATCAGGATTTTGCTATGTCAACGACATTGTCCTGGCTATTTTAGAACTTTTGAAGTAAGTATCATCAGCATTGTAACTAAATTTAACCTTTTTTTATCAAAAGTTTCTTACTAGCCTATATTTGGATCAGTTGGCCTTTAGAGGACTGGTATCTATCTACTTAGTAAAATGCATCAAAAGGTTTAACTTAAACATTTATCCTCCATTTTTTCAACAAATATTTGTGGTTCTTAATTGACATTCCTACGAACAGAAGATATACCTACAGGTATTATATTAGATGGTACAGATTATACCTTTCAGTAACCACGCCAAACTGAATTGTGTTACTACTGGTTGCTAAATATCTTTTAAAGGATATAGGAATGTTGGCATTACCCTTTTTCATGCAAATTACATGGCGCAATGTCTCGCTTTGGCTTTAGTTAACTTTTTATTACATTATGAGATATTATAACTATCAGATTTAAGATCAATATAATTTTCCTATCTTTCTGCAATGTTAATGTTTTGTGATGATATTTTTTACGAACTTTGAAAATGTGCTGTTTTTCTCTGAATAAATAAATCTTATGTGTTTCAACTGTGGCTTATTTTTTCCACTGTGCGGCTGTAACGGAATAAAGAATGTGTTTATGTATCTGTTTCTAAGGACTGTACTCAATTTAATTTTTTTTAAAGGTATCACCAGAGAGTGCTGTATATCGATATTGATATCCATCATGGAGATGGTGTAGAAGAAGCTTTTTATACTACTGATAGGGTGATGACTGCCTCATTCCATAAATATGGAGAATATTTCCCTGGAACTGGAGATTTAAGAGTAAGATTTTTTTAAATATTTAGTAGAATTTCTGAGGTGTAGTACTTTCTTTGTATTTTATGTTCAAATTACGAGTTGCTAAATTTTGTATAAAGTATGCTGGTTTGTTTAAATCAAAAACAGTTTGTTGTTTTGAACTTGAGGCCTTTTCTAAAATGCCTCCAGATCTAAATGTAGATTAGCCATACATAACTATGTTAATCTCAATAGTGGTTAATCTCAACTGAATTTTGAAGCGTAATTATTTGTGTTAAAGCTCGTCACGTTTACTACAAATAGACAGAGCTGGAAACTTTCTACATAAACAAAACAGTTTGATGAAATAAAATATTTTATTAAAGTAAATGCATTTATTTTTTTTGCTTTATTATTGCTAATGCTAAGGTATAGCTTACTCTATTTATTGTTTTTTAGGACATCGGTGCTGGCAAAGGAAAGTACTATGCAGTTAATTTCCCTCTACGTGATGGAATTGATGACGACTCTTATGAACAAGGAATATTTCAGCCTGTAAGAATTTTTCCTTTAGTTCAAATTCTTTCAATCATACAACTTTATTGTTTCTCTTTCCAGAAAACTATATTAAATAGTAACAATAAAACCAACCCATCCAAAAATAGTTACAAAATTCCCTTTAACCCTCTAATGCATGAATTTTTATTTTCATCCCAAAAAAATATATATGTATCTTTAATACTCACACATTATGGGAAAAATACTAAAAAAAATTAACTGCATTAGAATTTAAATAATTTCAATTTTTTTAATTTTTTCCATATGACAAAAACCAACTGCAAAATTCCAATTTTGATAATAATGACTAGAAAACTACTAAAAATATTTTAAAATAACCCTTTTTTAACTATGATTAATTTGTCAAAACAATTTATTAGTATTTAGTACTAATATTATTATTTATTCTTTGAGTACTGCCAAAAACGTAATTTCACAAAAGTTAATAACCTCACTCTTTAATTTTGAATACACTTTTACTACCTTCATCTATGAGGATTATTAGTAACTAAAACTTTAAAATGAAATGTAATAGATGAAAAAAAAACACAGATTTGTCTTTTAGAAGCTCGAATTTAATAGAATAAAGTGGATTATGTTACTTGTTACAAAACGGTAACAGTATGCATTAGAGGGTTAACCCTTTCCATCTTTTCGCTTTTAGTTGATCTCCAAAGTAATGGAAATGTACCAACCAAGCGCTATAGTACTACAGTGTGGAGCTGACTCTCTGTCCGGTGACCGGCTCGGGTGCTTCAATCTAACTCTGAAGGGGCACGGCAAATGCGTGGAATTTGTGAAGAAGTACAATTTGCCCCTACTTTTGTTGGGAGGAGGTGGCTACACCATCAGAAATGTCGCAAGATGTTGGACTCATGAGACATCAGTTGCTTTGAACAGTGAAGTTGCAAATGGTGATTATTTTTTAATTATTTTTGGGTTACTGATAAGTTTAAATCGCTGTTGTTTGAGGGTTGTGCACTCTAATCATTCCTCTTTTAAAAAAAAAAAAAAACATTTGGTGTTAAACTGGCATTGTTTTGGAGGTTAACTGATGGTTCGTTGTCAAACTGGACATTTAACTTGCACCTAGTACTAGCACCCAGGCTAAATTTCTTCGGAAAAAAAAGTAAAAGCTTTCCCATTAACCAGTTGGTTTTAGCAGACTTAAACTTACATTTATGAATTTGTAGTTGATCCTGTCCAGGTATAATTTATTTACCAAGGTCCAGTTATTTATAGCACTAGTTTTTCTAAAATTAAATGTAATGTTAATGCATCCATTTTTTTCCCCAGAACTACCTTACAATGATTACTTTGAGTATTTTGGCCCCGATTTCAAACTGCATATTAGTCCTTCTAATATGGCCAATCAGAATACACCTGAATACTTGGAAAAGATTAGGTATGTAGAAAATTTTAATTTTTCTAGAGATTGTGTGAAGCATAGTTATCTGAGTAAACTTAAAACTCCTTTTTTATGTTTGATTTTTTTTTGCGATTTCAGGACCAGATTGTTTGAAAACCTGAGGATGTTACCCCATGCTCCCGGTGTTCAAATGCAACGTAGGTGTATAAATGTTATCTTAAGTAGATTAAGTATTACTAACCCTAACTTGCATCCCATGTTTGGAGGAATAATTTTGCACTTGTGTTCCTCTAAGTTTGCTATTTTTATTTATTGGTAATCAGTGTTAATAAGTTGGGTGTGAAATTTTTTACTTCTTATTAATATTGTATGGATTTATAAATGTATAAATAGACATCCATCCATGAAAATTATTACAAAATAAAATGATTTTTTAAAACTGAAGTTTCCTTTTAAACAAAATTTTCCTGATAATGTTCAAAACCTTTTCTGAGTTTAATTATAATTTATAAAAGATACATGGCAAAGAATTAAAAAATATATCGATAATCCTAGTTTCAACCTTTTTAATTCTTTGCGAAATTTAATGTACGGAACTCCGAGGAGCTGGAAGACGCGGAATTCCGAGGAGCCGAAAGTCGCGGAACTACGGCGAGCCGAAAGTCGTGAAACTATAGTGATCTGAGGCTTCTGGATCGCCGTAGTTCTAAAACGATTTCGCTTTGTACAGCAACTAAATGCGATACAAAGCTAAATCGCTATCGCATGTTTTCATTTTGGTGTCGCGTTTCTCAATGCGATACCGCTTATTTTACACACTGGTATGCATGTTAGATCAGTAGATGTTGCTAAAGGTGATATTTTATTAACGATTTTTATGGAAAGGTTCTTCTAAAAACAATCATCGTGGCTGGGTTGGGATTCCTAAGAATTACTTACTAGTTTATCTAATTAATCCAATGTCCAGTAGAAAATGGCCATCTCTTAGTTTTTCTAACTGCATTGTAAGTGTTGCTGTGTTGATCAACAGTGTCAACATCATATTTGTTTATATTTTTATCCACGAGTATGTCTGGCTTTAAGTGTAATTATGGTAATTGTTTAGAACTAAGATTGTATTCTCTGATCTAAACCATTGACTTTAAAGTCCACCTGATATTGGTTGCCTTTTAGTTTTACAAATACACAGTATTCCCTTATGCTACGCCTTTGTTTAACTGTATCCATAATTCTTGCAGCCATCCCTGAAGACGCAATCGACCAAGAGAGCGAAGACGAGGACAAAGAGAATCCCGATGAACGCATCAGCATCCGAGCATCAGAGAAAAGAATCGCTTGCGATGAGGAATTCTCTGATTCCGAGGATGAAGGAGACGGGCGGAGGGACAACCGATCGCACAGACCCAACAAGAAGAAGCACAAGGTTGTTCCGGAGGAAGAGGGCGCCAAGAAGGAGGCCACGGACATCAAAGGTATGTTTGGGTTGCTGTAGTTTATGCACGGGTGTTGAGATAGGATGGAGATGAAAATCAGAGTTACTGAATATGAAGTTCAGTTATATATATCGAGTCGAAACGAGTAGTTTTTTTTTGGGGGTGGGGGGGATTCTTCCATTCGCTGACTGAGTAGAGTGACCAGATGTAGACTGCATATCACAGTACAGAACTACTTTTATGTCATGACCTATCTGTTTCAATGAGCCCAAAAATACTTAAAATGTTCTCTTTTTTTTTGTCGGTTTGGGCAATATGTACTGAATTTCAAGTACAGATAAATGTGTGGTAACCTAGGAATCTGCGAAATTGCTCAGTCCAAATTGCTGTAAATAATGCATTTTTGACGAAAGAAATATGGAGCCAATTAAAAATTTTTTTAATGACTAACTTTTTCTTATTCCTGACCCACGTATTTTTGCTGTTCTTACAATTGGTTGCAATTTACATTTTTAGGCAGGGAAGGGAGAATTTTCTTCAGGACTACTGTATAAGCATTTACAAAAACCTGGACACCCTTTGGCTGCGGTGATTTTATGCTGGCTTACAAACTTCTAAGCCAATAGTGATCGGTCCTGCATTCATGGGAATAATCTTGGAGATCTTAAGTGGCCAATATTTGACTAACTATGTTTGCCGATACCTAGTTATTCTATTAGAAACAAAACCGGTTTTCCAAATGAAACCATAAAACGCTCCTACAATATGCCGAAATAATTGTTTGGCTAATAGCTAATTGCTGTGTTGACAAACTTGATAAATAATCTTTACTTAAATCTTTCTTGTGGAGGAAAATTACTAGATTAAAGTCATTGTTAAGGGGAATTGAATCAAGATCAAATCTTGTACAAATAATGTATGTTTGAGTTTAATAACTGATTCTGAAAGATTGATTTATTATGCTTTTTGCATTTCGTTCAAGATGAGTAGGTGGTTAATTTTTTTTCAATGTAAAGGTCGTGTATCACACTTACATCATACGAACATGCTTAGCGTTTGTGTGATTGTATTACATACACTGAACTTGTCAAATATCAGTCAGTGAGTTATGTTTTCTTTGTAGTCATCTCCATTTTATTCCAATGTCCCCGTCATGAGTATAAGATCATTAGCTGCACTCAATTGTTTTGATGCCATTATCTAAGATGCTTACTCTATTGTCATACATTTTTTTAAAATAAAAATTTACTTAGGGTAGACTAACCAGTGAATGAACGTTTAAGGAACTGCGATCGCCAGTGAATAAACACCAGGACATAATGACCAGGACAACCAACCATATGTCAGATAGCTTCCTACTACATGGGAGGAAGTCAGTGTTGCCAATCCATATAGTGGAAGGATTTTCAATCCTTATTTTTTAACTATATTTACCAAATGTTCATTCACTGGGGCCTGTTCACTCACTGGTCGGTCTACCCTACCTTAATTCAGTTGCATAAAATATTATGCTGAAAGTTTGCTACATGTATTTTTTCCCCGCAGCAGAAAAAGAAGATAGAAAGCCAGATGCAGCTGCTGCTGACAATAAAGGGTATAGATAATAATTTATTTTTGAAAAAAAATTATTATGTTGAAAAAACTCAAGCTTGGTAATCCAAAACTCATAGTAGCGATAGAGGTTTTGTTAGCTATGTATGATTTTTCTCGTTCGCAACCTCTGATTTACACGAGACACTCTTGTGTTACTTAATGTACCAAATGATCCTTCAGATTGACAAGCATGGACTTTAGACAAAATGTACTCATATTCATTTCAATGCAAAAATTTATATAATATAATTGTAGTTTAGAATTTTGATAAGTCTCTTGTTTTTTATAGGGTTTCCGCATAATCATAGTGGTTATTGGTAAAACCCAGGCAAAAATGTAAGTTTGACGGAGGAACAATTTATTAATGTGCATAAATTTATTTAAAAAAAACTTATCTATTGTTATTTGCTTTATATATTTTTAAATATTGAATTTTTTTGTGTAGTATGTTTATTGCATTTTATAAATTCAGTTTTTAGTTTGGTTTATTTTAGTTGAAGTATATTTCTAAATTGTTTTGTTCATTCACTATTTTATATCTACAGGTAACTGATGTTTTATGACAAAAAAGAAAGTGGGAGAAGTTATCATTTTTAAGAATGTGAATATTGTGAAAGAAGAATTTTATTCATCATCCATAAATGCTGCAATTTTCATTGCTTCTCTTTTGTACATAAGGACATTGATATCCATTGTGTTACTCTCTCTCTCAAGTGTATAAATACATCTTCTTCAACTGAAGTGAAATAAGTATATAAGATAATTTTTTCTTAAACAAGATGGATTTTTTCATTGAACTATTCATAATAAACAATTACATTTACTGTTTAGTTAAATTTCTATTTTAATGTACTGCATCTCTTCTTTTAAACTATATAATTTGGCATAATTTATAAATATTTTTTTTAATCTCTAAAGAGAAGTTGGTATTATTTGAATATTCTTAATGACCTGTATTTAATTTAATGCTTGAGACTTGAAAATGCTTGAGAATAAAATATGTGGACTATTTTTTTTCGCTCCAAGATCTATACACCTTAAAATTATCTTGATGCTTATTTCATGCATTTATGTGGTTGTTTTTGGAAATATTCCCTCAAGTTACACTTCCCATTTGAATTATTTGATTTTTTTTTTATTTCATATTATTTGTGTTATTTTAAGTTATTTAAGTACTTCCTGTAACTTGTAAGAAGGAATAAAAATTGTCTTTTTATTTTATTGTCTGATTTCTTTGGGAAGCTTTTCATTTGAAGTAGCATTATTTCATTGAGGTTAATATAAAATGACAACTCTTCAAATGAACCCATTAAGGGATAAGCAAGTTGACTGATGTGTAGACTTTTTTCCACTTCGTAATATTTGAATTTTTAAGAAAGCATTTTTTTTTTTTTTTAAAGTTTATAATAAAATTTATAACTTTTTCAAAATTGTATGTTGCTAAAAAAAACTGACAGTCAGGCAGGGTTGGGTTTTTACCGGTAAAAACTAGTTTTTACCAAGACATGGTAAAAACGTGGTATTTACCGGTAAAAACCAGGTTTTTACCGGTAAAAACCAATGTACTTTATATGCTCAAAAACAAATATTTCACAATCTGTATATAACTTACGCTTATTATATGTAGACACACATGTGTGTATAATTGGACATGCTTCCTGCTAAATAAAAATTATATTCTATATTGTTATCAAAAGATTACATTTTTGGCCAAACCTTGGGGGACTTTACACATTTTAGAATTCAGCATTCTGTAACTATTAATCAGTTGGATGTATCTATGTTCTGGAATCAAAACTAAGTCATTCAAATAATTAGAGAAGTACACATGCAGAATGTAAAAAAAAGTAAGGTGTTTCTTGATGTATATTTTTTCCTTCCTCTTGTGGTATGAATATATTTGAAAAAAGAATATATGGTAATTTGAATAGAATATTTGTTCATCAAACACATCCATGCCATAATAAAAAGAAAACTAGAATTCATCATCATCAACAAGAACATAAATTAGTGATTTATCTGTTTTTTTTTATTTGGTAATAAATATGTTATTTCAGAAGGTGGGAAAAACATGGTTTTTTGTTACCAGGGGTGGCAAAAACATGCTTTTTAACAAGAGTGGGAAAAACATGTTTTTACCAAGGCGGTAAAAACCACGGTAAATACCGGTAAAAACCGCATATGGTAAATACCGTGCCAACTCTGCAGTCAGGTGGCTAGTTTATACATTGGCATCCCTCAGTAGGTTAAATTATTTGTATGAACATTGCTTCGTTGTAGTTTAGTATATATTTATCAGAATTATCTGTTGCATTTAATTCAGGAAATGATAGTTCTATTTTCTTTCTGTTACAAATTCAAAAGACTAGTTCACAAATTAATTAAAAGTTCACTCAGTTAAGGACCTCAACTAGGTGAAAAGGTACTGTTATGAAACTAATAAATAGTTTGAGCTCAGAGTTTTATTACTTTTTAGCTCTAGAAGCTACTTAGTCTTTTAATCAAGTTTTTACACTTGGATTACCTTTTTAATTCAAATAATATCATTTGTAAGTAAAAAGAATCTGATTCTGATTATATCGCATAGTTTTGTCTGAGCTGAGCTTGAGATATTTTTGTGCAAGGCCACATACAATAGAATCATATCCCCTAAAATTATAAGTTTAGTCAGTAATATTATAAAAGTTTAATTTTTGGCTCTAACATGCAGCCAAAAGAATTTAGTATAATCTAAATTCAAAAATATAATCATTAGACGCTGATTGAATCGCTTGCTTCAATACAGCCTTACATTTAGGGTCAAGTGGGGTAAGTGTGATAAACAGCTCTTGTAACTTTGGAAATCATTATAAAAATCTGAAAGTTTACAATATATAACATTAGACCACTTATAATTAAACTAAAAAGAAATATTGACCTTAATTTTTTGTTTAAAGAAAGTTTTGAGCTTTTGAATTTAAGTGCAACTGTCTTCTTTTTATGTGGGTTTTCCTATGTGGGGTAAGTGTGATAAAACAGCAATGGATTTTGAAGTGCAAATTTTGTACACCTAAAATTGGAATTCAAACATATAATTTTTTTCTACATATGTATGTTTCTTATAATAATTCACTACCAATTTTAGGATTTGGAATTTACTTGAAGCAGAGAACGAATTTTCTTAATGAAAAATGCAGAAACCCTAATCCTATCACACTTACCCCACTTGACCCTACTGAAAAGAGATCTTAAAGGTCTTGGGGTGAAGCAAACTTTAACCTCTTAAAACCCGAGCATAATCTTTTACACTTATATTCTTCTAAACATACTTTTCATACAAATATATGCTAAAAAGTATGCTCTGCAAGGAAATTTAAAAAAAACCTAATAGTTACTTAGGGACACACCTTAAACTCTAAAAATACATTTTTTGTGCTACAAATGTTACAAAAAAAGGCCATTTCACTTATTTGTAATAAACATATTTTAACATTATTTTTAATGCAAAATATTTTTTAAATTAACTACCAAAAGAACTTTGAAGAAAAATTTATATAATTTATTTAAGAACTCTTATATTGTATTGACACTCGCCCAAAACTTCATTTTTTTAAAATAGAAATGAATGATACATGTAATCAAAGGCTAAAAACTGATATTTGGATCTTTTTCTATTGGTCCAGGTCAATTTTTGAACTAACATGCTAATTGTTTGTGGGGAGGTTTTGAAAAATGTCCCCAAATGGGGACGCCAGGTCGCAAGAAGATAATAATAAATATGTGTTTTTGGTCATAAGTTGATTCAGAAATGATGAATGAAAATACTAAAATCAAATGGGTAATGTGGGCAAGTACCCCATAGCTCGAATAAAATGAGGCACTTGAAAGAAAAATCCAAACTATCTTTATAAAAAAATGATTTATTAAAATCTCAATTATAGCAAAATACAGTCACTGACTAGTGATTTTGTGAGATGCATTTCTTGACAACCTTCCCAAATAATTTATAATACTACCATTAATACATTTCAGATGATTTTTGCCTAATTTCAAATATTACACAAAGCCACAAATAAAAACACTATATTGAGTCATATAACATATTTAAGTTTTGTTAGCTATGAGAAGTAAACAAATACACAAAAAAACAGTGATGGTACACTTATACAGGTTAGTAAGACAGCTGCAATAAAACATTTAGATAAAGTAAAATTGTTGAACAATTAAATGGTCAAAGTTAAAACAACTGACTTTATTTATATAAAATTTAAACAAATGAAACCTAATCTATTTTTATAATTCGGAAATATAACTACTAAACACAAGGAAGAAGGAAAAATAGAGGTGACAACATGCATTTGGCCAAATATAAAGTTTGTGTATAATACTAAATAATTTTGGCGACTTATTTGTTATGGGGTTGCTTCACAGAGGATCTGGCAATAGCACCGCGGTCTTGTTTTCCTTTCCCTCGAATTAGTTTTGAATGGTTGGTTGGTAGAGATATTCAGGTTTGTGTGCTGATGACCAAGCACACTAACCTAAATATGTCTACCAACCAACTTAACTAAAACAAAAATAATTCCAGAGAAAGGAAAACTAGACCAAGGAGCTATTGCCAGATCCTCCATAAAACAACCCCATTGTATTGAATAGGGAAAATGAAGGAAATATTGATTCTATGTAACATTCTTAGTTTAAACTAGAAGTAGTAAAGAAACTCTTTAATATATAAGGAATGTTTAAATATCACAGGAATGTTACGATTTAGCAATGTATTTTTTTTATGTTGGGTGGATTTGGAACACTTTATTCTGGGTTTTATATAGTCACAGCCATAACATTTTTGTTGCCACATAACATGTCATAGAAAGAGCATTATCAAAACCTTAGTTTCATCAGAACTTAAGGCATGATTGGCAGCAAAAGTGTTAAAAGCTCTAACTATAAACAAAACTTCAAACCCTTAGAAAAAAAACTTTTCTAACTTTTGGATAAAAGACCTTCAGGAATAGCCACTTGGTTGTTTTTTTTGTTGCTGAATCAGTAATTAAATCCTTCGAAGGTAACATATTATATATATTTTTTACAAATATATGAATTGATGCAAGTGAAACTTTAAAAGTTATAAACCAAAATATAAATGAATGAGAATACTTAAAATTAAAATCTAAAACATTATTAAAGCTTATACTGTTAATGCAGCTCTAATTAATTTTTCAAAAACATCTAAAACACCATTAAATTTGTACCAGTATTTTGAGTCAGAACCCTGCATAAAAGTCCAGTTTATGTATACAGCACAATATAAGAATTCGATTACATATTTTAATGCATGGTATTAGCTAATGAATATTTGAAACCTCTGAATTTGAAATTATAAAAATTGCACTTTTTAAAAATCTATAAATAACAAATGTTAAAATCAATAATCTACAACAATTTTGGAAACAGCTTTTTAAACATTATATATATAATTGATAAACACATGTTTTTTTTTACAAGAAAACAATTTGCAACCCTAAATATAAAAATATATATAATCTATACCATATTAAATCCAATAAAACACAAAATAACAAAACATTCCTTTAAAAGTATGCTGTTGAAATGCACATTTGTTTTTATAAAAAAAACTTTTAAAATCTACAGCATACAGCTCAATATATAAGAATTTGATGACATATTTGAAATAAAAATTAATCGTGTTAAAAAATTTGTTTTCTTTTGATCTTTAAGGTTATATCAAAAGAAACACAGTTTAAGTTCCAGTATCAAGGGCAAAAAATCATTTACCGGAGCAACTAATTTAAAAATAGTTTTTTCTACCACAGCAATATACAACCATTGTACTGGCCTTTAAATTTGCCTCTCGACAATTACAAGCTTGCAATTTTTTTATGGGGTCAACAGAATTTTGGATTGTACAAAGGTTTTGCCTGTAAATTTAGATCATATTGTCTTTCTCAGATTACATTTTAAATACAGTTGCATAATGGAACATCTTCAGAACTGCAACCAAGATATTGCTAAGACAACTTTAAAATACACAAGAAGGCTAAATTTAAAGTCCAAATTTGAAATATGGCAGTAAATTGATAACAAAACTGTTTGAAGTGTGAAATTTCACAAGAAAAAATATAGTGAGACATGAAATTTATGAGTGGCAAAGTCATTGAAGCAATGGATAATTACTTGATACAATAAGACCAAAAATACGCATCGAGATAATATTGTTCGCTTCATTTTAAACGTATTCTTATGTTCAAAAATATTGGAATTTACAACCAAATTTAAAAAAAAAGTGCTATAATTCAGCAGAACTTAAGCCGTACTTTATTTCTTGCCCGAACAAAAAATTATATCAAATTCCATTAGTTCAATAAATTTCCTGTCACATTTTCACATCAATCTGCATCAGGTTTTTTTTTTTAAATTTACAGCTAAATATTAGGTCTGAATTAAATTGTAATCACTCTGTATCATTACGAAGCTCGAAAAATGACTTACAATTTTCCTGCATGTATCTTGCAAAGGATCACGAATTTAGCAATCCTGTCCTAATTGTGCATTTTAAGGTTAAATGAACTAATTCAATCAATTACCTGAACTTAGCTGAGACAACCAAGCAAGCATTTTATAAAACTTCCATCAATAGTCATTACACAAAAAAGACACTATGCGATAAAATGCTATTAATAGGAACTTAACAAAGAATGGTATCAAGTACACTCACAAACAAAACTATGAACCAAATAAAAACATTGATTGGAAATGGGAAAATAATGCTTTTGTCCATGGTATCTGACAACACAGATGTGAACAAGTAAAATGCAATAAGCACCGATTTACACTTCAGGTAAATGTTTGGCTGAGCCTGTTAATTGTCACTTCACTTGCTGATGCCAAAGGAGCAAACTGGTTCTTAAGTTCTGGAAGTGGGCCTTCATCTTCACTTTCTCCTTCGTCCCTTTCTGTATCTTCTGGTTCATCTAGTGCCTGCAAATACAAGTACCTTCAAATATAGTGCCTATAAATATATTTTTGTTGAGTTAAGCGATTCATCATGTATAAAAACAACAAAAAATGCTTAAACTTATTGACGGATTAACATGCTCTGTATTAAGATCGTTGAAAGGTTATGTTTTTGTTTTGCTCAAATGCCTTAGATTCAAGAAAATCAATATTTATTCTTAAAAAAAAATCTTTTTAGCAAAAAACTATTGTTCATTTCAGATTATTATTATTTTCTCAATGGAGCTAATTCTTTTACAGATTAAGTCTTTTTCTGAATTGGCTTATTCCCCAGAACTGAGAGTAATTTTTCCGTGGCACCATCTAGACATGCTCGCTACCTAATTTGAAACTTAGATTGTGATGAATCTGAGCTCTCTGTGGGTGTAAAAAAAATTACGAGATTAATAGAACTCAAGCAAATGGGTACTCAAGGCATCTTTTACAAGCAAAATAATCATATGACATGCATGCCGACGATTTTACCATCTTGCTAATCTTCCGACGAGGTTAGCGCTCGCACCCGCAATCTCAAGGCGAGTAATACCTCATAGCCACTGAGTTGTTACCATCGGATTATAAATTTACACATTGTTTAAGGGGAATCTGACATTCATTTAAGATAACCATAATTTATTCTATGAACTTATTGCGGATAAATTGACTAAAGAGGACCAAAGAGTGAAAACCAAATGACCACTGGCTCCAGTCTTCGCTTACTCACCAAGAGGTGTTACTCAAATAAAAAAATCCAAATTAAACTTAAACTGGAAAATTCCTCCTGCACATCAATGGTACTGCACAACATCCCCGGGACGTCTTCTGGAAGTTAAATGTGATCGTAGCTCCCTAACTGCACTAGCCCAACTTAAAAGGGGCCATCTTAAGTATCCTTCTTTTAAAAGTGGCAGAAAAATCTATCCCAGTTGCAAAAAGTGCTGTGACCATCCAGCCTCTCCAGAGCACATACTGAGTTGTGTTGGACTTACCAAGGAGGACTTAACATCTGATCCCCTTCTTGTAATCGATTTTCTGTCTGTCAACAACCTTCTGGAGTTGATCTGACATATGTCAGATCCAGGGCCGGATTTAAAGAATTGACGCCTGTAGGCTACGATTGATTTGCTGCCCCTGTCACAATATCCCCCCCCCCCCCTGTTCAGGGAAAGGTAGCTGGTTAGCTGCAAAATAGGGGGTATGTGCTGTTTAAAATATATATATAGGTATTAAAATCATCTATATTCCTTTACACATTAAATCAAAAGCGAAATAGGAGGTTTTTTTTAAAAACTGATCAACTATTTTTTTTCCAACTTTGAAATCCGGGAGGAGGGGGTGCAATCGTCCTCGCAGCGACCATGTGTGCCACGAAATATTAGTACTATGTATAGTAGTATATACGTTTAAGGTTTATGCATCAATGTAAATTATTTGTTTTCTTTCTTAAAAATATTCGTATCTTTATAAAAAAAAATTATGCCGAATTCCGCTTCAATTAAAGAGTAAAATTTGCCGCCCCTAAAAATTCGCCGCTCTAGGCTACAGCCTACTTAGCCTATTTAGAAATCCGGCCCTGGTCAGATCTATTAAAGAGATTAAGAAACAACAACAATTACATGGACAATTGTTGTTTTTTACATTATACTATTTAATTAAATGCTAATGATATTTGCATAAGTCCATTAAGTGTGAATACTAACAGTGCTTACAAGTTGGGCCCCAGCAGGATCCCATTCCAGCTCTTGGGAAGAAGTGGTTCGCAGTGGGGTCATTTCAATGGAGTCCATCACAACAGGAGCATCTGCAATATTTTATCAAAGTGGATCAGTTACACATGATTTGTGTTACAAGTTAAGTTTTAAAATTGAGCTTTTTTTATATCTTAACTGAAAGTCCTTTTAGATATTAAATTATTTAACTTGCTTTTAATTTAAGCTCATCTAAAGCATCACTTATATTAAAAAATAGTATTTTACATAAATAAAGAAATATTTTACATATTAAAGTACATTTAAGAAATATTTGGTTCACATTTTTAAATTGAAATTTTGTACATCTTTAACAAAATTGCATTATTTTTTAGTCAGAAACAACAATTTTCTTTAAAAATATAGAGTATCTTAATTACAATACAAATGTGGCCTATACACATAAAACATTAAGAAAATTTTAAAATATTTTTTCAATTATAATTTCATACAAATAAAATTATATAAGTTTCCTTATTTTTAAAAAGTAAGTTATTTTACACTACATTATAATTTAATATCTACCATAAAGACAACAAGTACAAAACAACAATGGATACAAATGTGCATTGCTATTAAATGTAAAATTTTTAATACCGGAACTAAATTTGACGTTTTTTCCATTGGGTTCGTTCATAGTTGTCGGCAGCTTACTAAAACCAACCATATTATATGAAGGAGGAGAATCGGCAAATTGAACCATTGGTGTCATCCCAGGATAATCATCACTTCTATCATCATCATGGCAGAAACTTACAGCTTTAAAAAAAATACAAGTTATAACTGATAAAATATGCTTTTGGAGATATAAATATTTACAAAAGTTATGTGATGCATTGCTTAAAGTGTTTGATTTGATGCTGTGACTAAAGAAAACTGATCAATTATCAACCTGAAAAATATGAACTTTATATTACATAAATTAAAAAAGCCATGCATTTGCCTATCTGTCACTTTTAATATAATACGCTGACACACATAAAATTTCTCAAAACCCCAGGTAAAGAATTTTTTATTAACCTGGGAAGGGTAGACTAACCAGTGAATGAACATTTAAGGAGCTGCGTTTGCCAGTGAATGAACACCAGGATATAATGACCAAGACAATTAACGATAGTCAGATAGCTTCCTACTACATGGGAGGAAGTCAGTGTTGCCAGTCCTTCTAGTGGAATGATTTTCAATCCTTATTTTTTAAATTATATATACCAAATGTTCATTCACTGGGGCCTGTTCACTCACTGGGGCCTGTTCACTCACTGGTCAGTCTACCCTAGTTAACCGTAAGAATTCCATAGCTTTTTAACTTAAGACATAAGATAACAAAATACCTTTATCACTGCGATTTGAAGCTGTCCTTCTCCTTCCTTTCTTATACATATCATATTCCTCTCCAAATCTTTCACGTTTGTGGCGGCGTTGCAATCGATAAATATAAAACATCAATGCCATTACGACTATTAGAAGTAGTGTACCCATAACAGCTGCTACACCTAAAAACACCCAGACAATATTTAGAAATGTGTCAGAGATAAAAATTAAATAAAGGGAATTCTTTCAAAAAACATAAATTAAACAAGTTAGTTTGTTCCAGAATCTGTCACTTACACCGCTTCCACACAACATTAATGCTCAACAGGAAACACACTAATAACACATCAGAAAGAAATTCGTCAAACAGGGCCTTTGGCTAGTTCTAATTCAAACTTTTTTAAGCCAAAATTAATAATTTTCTTTCTAATTTTTTTTGCAGATTTAATAATTAATCTTTATTGTTTGCTAATTTTTTGAACTTCAAAGAATAATGATGGACTTTTTTTGACAAATATCTTTTAGCAGTCACAACTTTACATTTCGAAAAATAAATTAGTAAAATAGTTGCTTTAAAAATAAAAGTGAAACTTAGCAAATTTTTTATGCAAATTTAGAATTTTCTATGCATCTTTCTTCATACATATATAATGAACCATCAAAATAACTTTTATTTTCCTATTACAACAATCTAAATTAAATTGTATCACAAATATATTTTTTCAAGATTTTTATTTTCATTTTAAATAAAGTTTCTCGTACGTTTGATGTAATGGCAGCAGTGAAAATACTGAATAAAAATGGAATTTGCATGTAATTTCAATGTAGATTTAATTTTTAGTTACTTAATTTTTTAATAAACTTCAAATTAAATTTTTTTAATGAAATTTGGAATGTAGCCAAAACTGATTTTTTTACTTCAAAATGAGTTATCCCACTTGTTTGTAAGACTTGCGGTTCGTTCTGTGAAAGTGGGTGACAGACGGACTGAACGATTATAAAACCCTCCACTTTTTACTTTATAAACGTAGTGTGGAAGCTAAAATAAGTAAAGGTTAATTAAAGTATACTCACGATTACTTGCTTTACTAATACTTTCAAGTGGAGAAATATCCATATTTGAAAAAATACTTTTATATTCAGAAGTAACAGGAGGATCTGGATACCAATCAGGTCCAGTTATCTAGATTGATGAACAAAACCGATAGGTATATAAAAAAAATTGAAAATCAGACTCAATGGCTAAAAATTACAACACGAGACTGTTTTGTAAATTAAAAAAAAAACTTATATGATATTTTCCAGAACATAAATACCTTTTATTTTACACAGGAAACTTAATAAAATGTCATGCATCTCTTAAAAATGGTCTTACTTCTGGTGGAATGTTAGACGGCAAAGTAGCTGTAAGTGGAGATACTTGTGCAAATGCAGCACATTTCCTTTCGTTTACAGCCCCTTCCACTCGGATTTTATCTAGGGATCCTTTCTTGTATCCAAAGGCAGTTTCGAGGGGAAGCAACTTAACATCCCCAAACTCTACCATCACATCTAGTATCGGAGAGTAAAAAAAATGGTGAAAAAGAAGTTTTCAATAAAAATGAAAGTTAAAATACAGCTTTTAAATAAATGTCATAAAATATATCATATGTTTAGTTAACCATTATCACATATGACAGCTTTTATTGAATAGTTTTAAGGAACAAATAAAGCATGATTAACTAACTTATTATAATAGCTATAATCCCTTAAACCATGAAAATTCCAGCATGTATTGCATTGAAATTTTATCAAAAAATTTAATTTGATAATGTGTTAAATTTAACTGGAACTTTTGATTTTTTTTGCCAAATAACTATTTAACAAAGTTTTTATTTCCTCTAATAATATCCACACGCAGGGCATCAATGGACAGGCAAAGAGTAACTAATGAAGCATTGGAATAAGGTACAAATGAAACAATTGCACTCTTTTTTGTTTTTTAATAAAAAGACCATATCCTGATTTATACTCCTAAAAACTTATTTTTGTTATCCTCCATTAACTTTCATATCTTAATTACCTTTTAAATACTCTTAATATCACTTAGAATTATAAGATCCCAAACACACCCTGTCCTGAGAAACAGTCGTTTTCCCACAAACTTTTGTGATTCATCTACCCACGCATTGACATTTTAAATAACTTTATCATAACAAACTCTTGTCTCTCATTGGTCAGTCTGGCTGAGTCTTGTAGATGTTTCACCATCTTAGTGACATTCCATGCTCAACCCTCGTCGCCTTCAGACAGTCAATTGATTTCTTACCTATGTCGCAGGCAAATAAAGAACTTTAACATTAATTACGTTTCCCTGTCGGCTTATTTTACATATGTATATATATTTAAAAAATATTTCTTTATTTCCATTAAACCACATGGGCCACATCATCACATGACCAATATAGCTATTTTCAAATGGAAAAATTAGGCAAAGGAAAACAAAGGCTTACTTGAAATACAGCCTTTGAAGTTTTGGTAATTCAGGTTTTCAAAAGTTTTATGTAAACCGGCGACATGAATTTGGTTGGATGTTCCCTCAAATGATGCAGCATTTGCGTCTATGACTTGGATATAAGGATTATAATTTTCTCCATCCACCTTTTGAAAAATAAATATATTTTGGCAACTTTCAAATATACAATATTTCAGTTGTTTCATTCAATGAAATCCATTTCCCACAAAACTTTAACAAATGTTATAATAAAAATTAACAGCCAGAGTCTATAAATTCAATCAAGAGTTTTAAATTAAATCAAAACTGATTTAAGTTAAAAAGCAAACTAAACTTTAACAATCCAACCACTTAAACCATCAAATAAATAAATTTATATTTACATATAAACAAGCAATGCTGAAATGAACTTACAATTAAAGTAACAATTCCAAATTTCCATGAGAAATAAAACCAATGTCTGTTATTGTCTGACCATGAGCTTGTTGTTTGGGCTTTCCTTCTTACAACTAAAAAATGTTAACATAATTTCATTCAGTTATAAAAATTTAGTGTTTTTTATACTTACGAAAAGCTTTGAAATTCATGCCCAACAAAATCAACATAAATTTAATAATTACAAATATATTTTAAATAAACTCTACAGAAGTTTAGTACAGTTTATAAGTAAAGAAATATGATGGACATTTACAACTTCGATATTACTTACGAGATTAGGGATAATCACAGAATTTCTCATTTGAATAACACGAAATAGCAAAATCAATGAATAAAAAGTGTATTCTAACTTGAAAAATCAAACAAAGATAGGAAAACCTTAATTTTCAAAGCAATTAGTCAAAACACTTACTATTGTTTGATAGTTTTTCTTCAACAAATAAGGAATTGTTTTCGGTAATACCAAACAGAATATACTTTCTGTAAAAAGACAAGAAATAATAGTTTTAATAATATTACACCATAAATTAATATATACTGCTTAAATATACTGTACTGTTGAAAAATATTTATAATACCTTATATGAAACTGTACAAGTAGAAGTACTTGAAACGATGAGTTGTTAATATCAGTGGAGAATGCTAGTCTAACAGCAACATTGTCTTGCATGTCATTAGTAATGTCTTCATCGTCATAAGAGTAAGTCACTACAGTTTGGCCATCGAAATTTCCACCAATATCTGAATTTAAATTATTTTAAATATATAATTTTGTTCATGGAAGCAATGTACATACAAAAGAACAAGAACTATACAGACAGAAACAATATTATAATTTAAAAGAAAAACATCAATCCAATATTGTTAGAGAACTTAGATACAAAATAACAAAATTTTCAAAGGAAAAATAACTTATTTTATATATTTCTTTTGAAAATGTTTTTTATAACTTAGTTTTCTAATCAATAATGAAGTAAAGTTTTTAACATTTGCAAGGGATAAAGCAAAATAATTTGCTTAGTTAAAAACAAATATTATGCAATATTTTGCAAGTGTTATTCATCTAAAAAATATAATTTTTTAAAAATTATCTTTGTTAAGTTTCAATGAGATGTAGTATTCATTATCCTATTTTAAATACGATGAGCACCTTAAACAGGAAATAACCTTTCTGACATGCTTCTCCAGTGTAAGATGTAAGAGAACAATCGCAGGAAGTCTTGTTCTCCCTCCAATTTTCTATACAGAGGCCTTGGTTTTGGCAGGGCTGGGTATCACACTGCATGTTGCAGCCAGGAATTAAAATACCTTAAAATTAGAATTATTATGCAGTCAAACTTTGTAACAACGACAACTTATTTATAATCAAATTAACATTCAGTTCAACATACATTCCCCTTGAACTGCATACAGACCTTAACATCAAAATATTGTGTTCATAACAACAATTTTTAATTAACTACTTGGTTATGAGAATAGAAAGATACATTCATCTTATATAAAAAAAGCATTATTTAACAATTTTTTTTTAAATCTTCCCCTTTACTATTTACAAAGTATTTTGATTTAACTACTACTAATGGCATATAGTGTTAAAATGTATTCAATATTCGTCATTTTATAACTTTGATTAATGAAATGAGTATATAACACATGATTTTGTGTACTTAATATTCAATCTTGTTTATAACATTACTCGACATAAACTCGAAGACCCTTGAAACACACCATAATCAGGTTATACTGTATAAATAATAATTTGTTGCAAAAGGTCATGTATATACCTAAGGTAATAATATTAAAGTCATAACTACATACTTAAAATTGTAAATTTAAATTAGTGTTAAATGGATATTCAAAATAAGTTATAAAGGCTACAACTGTAAAACCACTACAGAAATGGAATAGAATGGAACAAGAATAACTGTGGTTACAAAATCCTAGAAAAAAAGTTCCCTGTTACTTTCACAAAAATTTCTCTGATTTCACAATTAGGCAGAAAACATGCAATACACACAATTTAATCCTGATATCGCAGGAATTAAGACCTTCCGGATTATGGGTTAGCCTAGCCTACCTAACTTTTCTACATTTCTGAAAATCTGAATAAGTCAGATTGATCCTTCTTCCAAGATTAGTTCTTCAGGCAAATCAGATCAGTAAGATTTTTTTATCAAGTGCTGTTAGTATACCAAAACCGACCTTAAGTTTGCAGCAGAGAAATGTATTACGCGGAGGAATTTGCGCAAACAACGCGGCTGGCGCCGAAGCTTCACCTGCTCCGATTGGTTGATAATTTGCCCCTGACATTCGTGCTCCCTGTTACGTCAAAATCGAAGGAAAAAATAATTAAAATAACACTCGAACTGAAGCTAAACTAATAAAAATAATAAATTAATGTTTTAAAATAACAAATAAATTTGTTTATTGAATGTGAAATACCTTTTTGTATTCAATTCTCGCACTCAAAAATGAGAACTATTTACCCTTTTTCTCGTAGAACATTTGTATACTGCAAACTTAAGGTCGGGAGAGGTATAGTGATCACAAGAACCTAAATCCACTGTTTGTTTTAGAAAACCAAAATAAAAAAAAATTCCCTGATATTTTGCAAAATTTGAAAAATATTTCCAGAATTAAAAAGTTCCCTAAGTATTCCCTGATTTCCAAGTTCTGTTACCACCCTTTATATAAAATATATCAAAAAAAGAATATAGTACAAAATAATTTAAATGCCTTCTATTGAATAACTTTGAAAGGGGAAAAATAAGCATACCTTCAATTCTAAGTATATAAAAATTTGAACTTTATAAGTTACTTTTACTAAACTAGTGGATTATTTTGAAAAGCATGAAAAAGAAATTTTAAAGAAGATTAAAAATGTTACTCTTGGTACGGATCCTGTATAACACAAAAGCTTATATATGAAAAAGTTATTGTGCTCATTTTAATGAAAAATAATTTTATTTTACCATATTTCTCATCAGGGTTTAGAGTCATGGCAGCCTGTTCCAGATCAAATTCTTCATCACCAATCACAAATCCTTGAATGCAACCAGAAAATCCGTTTTTTGTAAGATTGGTTTCGGTGCCACTGCCCACGTGACCCAGAAACATTTCACTGTGTTCGATGGTTCTGTATGTGCCTCTTGGGGGGAAGACAGTTTCTAAATAATCAAAAAAATAATTTCAATAATTAATGACTATTTTAAAACAAGAAATTTACAAGTAAAAATTTATAACATGTTTCCAGGAAATTGAGGTTTGGTTTAAAAATACAGAAGAAATATTAAATTCTTTATTGCAATAATTTTTTTTTCATGTTCAATACGAACAAATTTAGTGTTAAAATATTTAATAGTTTAAAGGAACCAAAAGACAAAACAAAGTTTGTAGTGTATTCAAAAGATACAATCGATTTTGCTAAAAGTAATAGGCAGACAAATTTTAATATTTTAACTAACTACTTCTCGATAGATTGAAACAAGAAGGGTTCTGTCATTTAACTCGCTTCCACATAACATTTGTGTTCAACTTTGAAAAAAGGCACCAAATACTGTATTAATTCCTAATTAAACATTTACTTGTTAAATTTGGCTAGTTTCATTTATTTTCTGTCAAAAATTCAATATTTATTCAATAAAATTTAGTAATTATCATTTGGTAAATTAGTTTATATTCCAAAGAATAAATATATAATATCCCTTGCTTTTAAATAGAAGCAAAATATTTAATATTCATGTACAATCAAAAAATCTCCATGTGAAATATATATGACCTTATTTCAAACTAACTAATTTTGCAAAAAAAAAAGTTCCTTTAATTTATTATTTAAAAGAAGTAGTAAAGTTCCTCGGGCGATTGTTGCGAATGGCAATGGTGATTTAATTTGAATAAAAATGTCTTCTTATGCTTTTTAAATGAGCAATAAATTTTGCTTTCTGAGATTTTCACAATGTCTTCTAATTTTAATGCACTGAATTTCTTGACGTATCACACACCTGTAGCATTTGTAGTTTGAAACATGAAAGCGGGTGACAGACAGAGTGAATGCTTGTAATACCTTCTTTATGTTTACGTTTATAACCTTTTTAGGTTATAAACATAGTGTGGAAGCTAACAATTTTTTCTTACACTCAGAAACTTAAGATTATATTGTAGTTAATCAGTCATAATCATGAATAGAGAACATTTAACAAACCAAGTTTATCTCCTCCGTGCCATGGCATTCTAAAATATTTGTCAACAAATTTGATGACAACATCTTCTGTTGCTTTGCCATCATTTACAAAAAGTGTTGTCTTCTTGGGGTGCCGATCAACTTTGATTTGCACTGGATATCCTTTAGAAAGATCTGCACAAAAAATATGATTTTTATGAAATTTCTTTAAAAGTAATATGTATTAAGTAAAAAATTATATTATATTTTGTTGCTATTGTGATTCTAGTAAAAAACCCTTTGAAATATTCCGCACCACTTCTTTAAGCATTTCTGTATATATATTTGTCATTGATAAGTTTATTCTGCCTTGGGAAGGTAAACTGCATTATTCCCCCACCAATGAATTTGATCTTTTTTCCCCTATCTTTTAGTGAAATTTCTCATTTGTTTCAGTTATGCATAAAATGTCCAAGTCATCCCCCCCCTCTAATGGGGCTGGAGCATTGGCGGTCAAGCATTTGCAGACTTGGCATATTAACCAGAAGAGAGTGCTTTTTCTTTGTGGCACCATCTCGGCGACTCTCACTACCAAATTTGATGCCCAGATTAAAATGAATCTGAGCTCTTTGTGGATGTTAAAGTAGGCCGAGATTTAATTTTGCCGAGAGAACCCAAGCCAAATGGGCCCTTCAGGGATCTTTTACATGCCACATAATCATATGACATTGTGTAGACAAGATTTTTCCCGTCCAAAAAATCTAACGACTCAGTTGGGTCCAAGTCATTAGTGGGTGAATACTTTTACCATCCCACAGCAGTAATGTAGAACATTCTAAACATAACTTATTTTTCCCCCTTCCTCTCTTTACACAGAAGTCTTAACATTTTCTTTGGTTTTATTCTAAATTTGTGAATAAAAACATTTCACAAAACATCATATAAAATTGTTAAAATGTACAAGTTGAACACCTGATATTGTAAAGTAGTTGTGTAAAGATAGAAATTAATTTAGAAAAAGGTGCTAGAAAATATTACAATACAAGAAAAATAATATAATTATCATCAAGTTCTTGGGGAAAATATTTACGACTGCTTGCATACAACAATGCCAACGGCCAAACTCATTTTACTTATTAATCATTAAAATAATCTAATAAACATATATGTACCTGGTACTCCAACAGAAAGTTGGTAAAGTGTGCGATCAGAATTAAATGTGAAATAGACTTTTTTGTTGGCAAAATGAAGCTGCACAAAATTATTGTAATGATCAAAAGCATACAATAAAATGCCTTCTTTTTCATATGTTCGGAAACTAAGCAAAATGCTTTTCTCCAAGACAGGGTTAGTTTTATTTCCTTCAATTTTATGGTGGTAGAAGGATCTAGATGTAACTACTGTCATGCTATTGGTATTCACATCTAAAATAAAAAGAACAAATACTTAAAAAATGGGTTCTACACTTTTAATTAATTTAATAAATTTATTAAGAAGTCAATTATTGATTTATATATATTTTCTTCAGAAGTTTTTAAATTGAAGAAAATTTAGAATGAATGTCCAGCTAATCCAATAAAGTAACTAAAAGCAAATTTTCTTTTTGAATAATTTCACTCAAAAAAAAAAAAAAAACACAATAAGCTTTAACTATATATTATAAAAAAACAAACAAATTATACTAAACTTCTACACAGAACAATTTTCTAAACTAAAAACTTAACTATTAACCTTCCGAACGGCCAAAAAATGAGCAAAAGTGATTTTTTGAATGAATTTTAAAAATCAATTTCTAATAAATTAAATATTTGTTTGGAAAATCAACTAGGTTGATAGACAAAATTACAAAATCATTTCCAAGCAAAAAAAGTAGAATATTAATAAAAATTCACTATTTATGAATTTTTGAGAATATTTTTATTGCTAGAAAGACTTGTTTAGGCATGAATAATAAAAAAACTCGGGTCTAACTCTTTGAAGGTTAATGTACAAATTAGATTTAAGACTTCAAAGACATCAATCTGAATTTTTCACATGACTAGGATAAATTAAACACAAGTGTTTTTGTAATATACCTACTCTTTTCACAGTTCTTTCCTGAATGTGCAAACTTGTTGACACAGTCACAAACATAAGATCCCCAGTACTCAACACAAGTTGCACCATTCTGACATGGGCTGGAGGCACAAGATGGCTGACAACCAAATACAATGGCATTCTCACTAGAAGATTTTAATAATATTTAAGATAAATTAAGAATACGAGATAAAACAAATTGAATAATTAAGAATCAAATGTAGTTTTTAATGAAACATATGACATGTTATATTTTAATCTCTCAAGATCTTATGTTTTTAACCCCAATTAATCTTAATAACTTAATAACCTTTTTCAAATAGCCTTAATATCACTTAGTAATTTAATTTCCCAACCGCACCTTGTTGGCGACAAAACAGTCGCTTAAATGAATCGTTCCCACAGAACTGTCCTCCTGTGTTATCCGCCTACATATGTTGACCTTTTAAAGCCTTTCTTATAACAAAATCTTAACTTCTAAATGGTCAGTCAGGGAGTGCTGAACATTCCTTGCCATTTTTGTGGGTACTCTGACACTCTCTCGTTGACTTCAGACAATAAGTCCATCATCTCTGGATATGTGACTAATTCAACAAAACACTCAATTCTATCTATGTTTCCCTGTCCACTTAGTTTACATATATGACATTAATTTTAATAAAAACTAACCTTCTGGTCATATGCTTGTACAAATCAACAACCACATCATTGATAACGAGCCCCCTAAAACACCCAATAAAACCTTCTTTGATGACAGAATCCCCGGCGACAAATCTACAAAATGAAACATACAATTTTAAACTTAAAGTAAATTTAATATTCATGACAGCTAAAACTATACATCCAATTGTTTGAAAGGATTGAGGTAAAGTTTTAGTTTAGTTAAGAAAAAAGTAGATTCAAAATTTTCACATTGACACTATGTCTATTTTGCAATGTTAAATAATTATCAAAATTGAATAATTTAATTTTGCAAAGTTAAATCATTAATAAGTTTTTGCAATAAGAAATATTATAATGGACTAATAATTTAAAAACAGACAAAACGGTTTGGCATTTCATAGTACAACAAAAATGTGTAATTTTAAAGTCTAAGAGCTTCCAATTGATGTACCCCTTGACAAATATAAAGCATTGAAGTTTCACAAATATATTGAAAAACATGCATTTGTTTGGAAAACATGTTTATATAAAGAAAATATAGTATTTTGCTTAGCTCTCATTGAAATATATTCAATAATAATTTGATTGTATATTGATTAAAAACTAATTAATAATCTAAAATTTGATCAGTTAAAAATATAATAACATCTTGAATGAGATTAAGGTTAGGATTAGGCTAAAATCTACACATACTCAGGAACTCCTCCAACATAGAGTGGCCCTTCAAAAGGGCCCACTCCATGTGATTCGCCATAATCCACCATCACAGAATCCAAATTGACAGTGAACCGCATGTGGTAGGAGTCGTGATCCACCCACACTTGCTGCCATTCGCCAGAGTTTAATGGTCGCCTGGACCTCACTTTCACACTCTGGGGGACGTTGTTCAGGGTGAATTCGAATGATAGCTCAAAATCTAAAAGTAAAAGAAAGCAGATTGTAGACAGACATCGTGTAAATAAGAAGACATGAATGAAATATTATATATGAGACTACAAGAAGTAGTAAAACTTTTATAACATTTTAAAACTGAAATGCTGCAGTAAGTTATTTTTTTAAAAAATAATGAGTACTCGGTTTAAGATATAATCATTTTTAAAGAAATTAAGGGCACATATATAAACTGTAACAAATTACACTAAATTGGTGTAGGTTGCCTTCAAAATTATTTGAAAATAAATAAAAGAAAAAGAATAGCATAAGCAGGTTTCTGAATATTTCTTCCCTATAAAATATTAGAAGTTATTGTTCAGGGTAAAATTCTTGAGTGAATACCAAAAAAGATATTGAAATAAAAAGAGAAATAGATGAGTACCATTAATTAATAAAACACGTAAATAGCCATGGGTTGTGTGGATTGAAGCTTGGTATATTAGCACTGCTTGGTTGTTAGAGGTTCTAAAACTAAAAGCAATGTCTCCCCGACGCCAACCTGGTACTTCAATGTAGGAATTCCATGTTTTAAATGTTATGACATATTCTTGGGTATCTAAAAACAAACATGTCAAAACTTATTATTTTCGTCAAAAATCCGAATTTATTATAATTACTAAAAGTAAAGTAAGAAATTTTAGTTATATAGTATCACACACAAAAATCAACAATGTAAATACTAAATTCTTTCAATTGCAATTCATTGATGTTGTTTAATGTCATTCATAGATTTAATCAATTAAGAATTTTTTTGTTCAAAGAGGTTTAAAAAATAAGGTATGCAGAACTGTGAATTAAAAATTTCTGTATATTGTAACTATGCTAATTCGTTATAATAAAGACTTTTTTGTAGCTTCTTAAAACCAAACACTGGACTATTTTTTTTACAAATAAAGCACATGAAAGTAGTTTTTTATAATGCACTTTATGATGAACCGAGCTAAAATGAGCCAGGCTAAACAGGAGGAGAACGTTGGTGAAAAATTCGCACAAAGGTTTTGCAACTTATTTCAATATAAATTTATCACGTTTTTCATGGTAACAGTGCAACTTTTATCCAATAAACAACATCTATATATAAATGATAAGTTAACTCCTCTCGCTATTAATTCTAGAATTTTACATACAATAATAAAGGCATTAACAAAGTTAATTCCTACCTGTTTCAACACATTCAAGCGGACCCAAGGTTAGGCGCCCTTCTGCTGAGGAATCCAAATCTTCAGGTTGCAAAATGTATAGTCGAGTTATCCCTAAATGAATGGAGTTTGTGTATTTTCCTTCATCCACGCGCCAACGAGCATCGGCTATATCACAGTTGCATAGGAGGGAAGAATTGGCACAGCTTTTGCTTTCAGCACATTTGCAACCTTCGGACTGGCTACCAATGCTGGTGATATAGTGGGAGGTGCCAGAGGATTCCATCCAGGTATAGGTGCGAAGACTATAAAGTCACATAAAGTGATGGGTTACAAAAGCAAAATTAATTAAAGAAAACATCTCATAAGTATAGAGTGCTAGAGAAAGATTTACATTTTAAACCATCATTAAGTTTTTAAAAAATAAAAAACAAATTATTTAATTAAAAAGAAAAAAAAACCACACCTTGAATATAAGTGAACAATTATTAGTAGGTAGTCATTTTGTAAAAAAAAAACTAAAAAAATTACTCAAGTCCTGAAATTTAAGTCGGACAGTAAGGTATATTACAATGCATTTAAAGATATTTATAAGTTTAAAACATCTTTTAATAAAAAAACATTTCGGTTTTTTTTTCAAGTAGACGAAATTATTTTTTAAAAATTAAGTACTTATGGCAAAACGTAACCATTTGGATATTTTATAGAAAATGATTATGTGAAGATTTTTTTTTATTACTGAAGATCAAAATTTATTATTAAATAAGATAATCTAGTTAAATGCACAGATGCTTAGTACATATAAACTCACAAAATATATTTAAACAAGAAAGTAAAAATATAAACCTAAAAATACAATCATAATAACACAAACCCTAGAGGAGCCTTGAAACACTCGTATTTGATGAACTGAGAACACACTTTTGAGTGTTTGACTAAAGACTGAAGCATGGCTGGTGTAAATTCTCTATATGTAACATCAATGGAAAAAGATTTCATTCCAGCTTTTCTTACTACCTTTTAAAAAATAAAAGAAGCATAGTGAGATTCATTCCCTGGATATTATAATACTAAAATGCATTTTACCTTTTTAAACGCATGCATAATAAAGAAACTCTCTAGAACCCTAGAGTCTGTCTATTTAATATGGGAGCCACGAAAAGACTTTCTTCCCACATCTTTCGCTTGGTTTTCTAGGAAACGGGGGGAGAATTGCTTTTCTGAATTACGCATTTGAGGTTCTGTTGTGAGGTTAACAATCCAAACCCAAGTAGGGTAGGGGAAAACAAGACACCATTTCGAAGAAAAACCATATGTGGTGATGGGGAGGAAAATGCTTTTGATGCTCGCATTCTGGTTAGACCAACTATAACAATCTTCATTTCTCAGTTAAAGACGTCTGTGTTTACCTTAAATTTTGAATTAAAGAGCTTTATAATATAAATAATAATTAGTAACAATAAATCCAAAGAAAAGAGCATATATCAGTTACATCCAAATATTTGAAAAGCTATGTACACAACAATAGTGTACCTAAAGTTTTTTTAATTAATGAAAAATAACAGCTGGTACTCTAAATTTTTTTTGTGTGTTTTTACAAAACTTGAAGCTATATATAAGCTATAAGAAGACATAACCTTCAAAAAACTCAAAACTTATATTAAAAAACATATTTTACTATGAAATGACTGAAAACTATGAATAATTAGCGATTTACCATTTCAGTGGGCATGTTATTCTCCACTCTTGTGGCAATAGTGCTTTGGCCATCTCCCATATCACAGTAAACATGAGCTGGTGGCAAGGGACCATTTCTGTCAATGTCAATTGTGTAAACGCCTTTCTTCCTGTAACCCACAAGATAAAGTTCTTCACAGGTGCGTTTGTAAAGGGCTAAAATGCAAATTTGTATAAAATGTAGTTCATATAATTTTAAAAGTTGAGAAAGGTTATACTTTATAATAAAAGTTTACAGCACAAATAAGAAATTGAGCATTAATAAAATTTGTTAATTAAAATATCCTTGGAACTTCAGAATTGTAGAATTTTAAATGATGCAGGCATACCTTTGTTTGCCTAAATTTAGGAAGAAATTTTTTTTAAAAAAATGTATATATTTGTAGCTAGTCTTGCAAGGAAGTAAAAAGATTATTAACATAAATAAGATAGACTTTTACCGAAGTAGAAGAGGTTATGTAGTAGTAAAACTCCAAAAAAAAAAAATTTAACATGACATTTTGGGACCATCGGTTAAAATTCTCATGGTTATTCACGAATAATACATACTGAAGATGGTTTAAAATCAGAACAATTTGAAAAAAGAGATTGTGCAGATATCTGGATTTTGCATATTGTAAGTCATGTGGAAACAACAGATTTGGTAAAAAAAAACTAAACGCCTTTTAAATTGTAAAGAAAAAAACAATAAAACTTTAAATAAAATGTGAAACAAAAAATTAGATTTAACACATTTATATCAAATTGAAATAAATCTAACTTTTTAGTCTGAAACTTTCAGCTGTTGTGCCAAAAAAAAAAAAAGATAACCGGACCAAATGAAAATATGAGCAGATTTTAGGTTAATGGATTGATAATTGTCTATGTAATACTACATTCAAAGTGAGGTAGTTAATGTTTCAAACAACCAATTCAACTAAGAATATTCTTTTTAAAACTTACAGAAGTGGCATGTTCTTCCTGTATAGCCAGTGTTATTGCAGTTACAGTTAGTTTCTCCCTTCTCAACATAGCAACGGCCGCCATGCTCACAGGCATGGGGATTGTTACACAAATTGACCAATAAGCAGCTGTCAAGAGATACTTTTCCAGAAACTTTTTGAGTATCCACAACTGTTCGAGGATCAATCCAATCACCAGCAACATAAATGTCTCGCATACAGCCAATGAAACCTGTAAGAATTTAAATATTTGTTTTTAAAAAAATCAATACTAGATAGTATTATTTATTTTATTTAACAATAAAGTAAGGTTTTGTCATGGACAAAAATTAAATTTCATTACTAGCCTCTTTCTTCATTTTTAGCACTTGTTGTAAGAACCAATTGACTCAGAAATTCCAGAGGATGAGTGAATTCAGCTTTAGCAGCCTGCCGATAATCTACTAGTAAAGTGACTTCTCTGCAAAAAAAATTTAAAAATAAACTTTTTTCAAATATAAATGATCCCAAAATACACAACGTTTGTATTTTAAAACAACATAATTTCTTTAAATATGCAAGTAAAGTTCACAGGGAAAAATAATTATTAAAATGAACAAAAGCTTTTTAAACCCATTAGTGCCTACTGCATAGTATTTCAATTTTAAGAAGTTTAGCGAA
The DNA here is from genome assembly GCA_023701765.1 of Hylyphantes graminicola. Classification (NCBI taxonomy): domain Eukaryota; kingdom Metazoa; phylum Arthropoda; class Arachnida; order Araneae; family Linyphiidae; genus Hylyphantes; species Hylyphantes graminicola. The sequence continues at coordinate 20,146,301 of CM043119.1, forward strand.
AAAGTTATAGGGAACTAATACATTAAATATAATTGATAGCTAAGTTTGATCTTATAAATCTAAGCATCTGATAATAGTTTTAAAATTAAATTAGAAGAATATGTTTTGAGTGATCAATAAAAGATAAAGCATGTAGTTTCCTTCATTCTAGTAAATGCACCTTAAAAAATTTAAGTTGGAGCTAAGAAGTCAACCTAATGGGTTTTCAATTATAAAAAAGATCAGTAAAAACAAATTATGAAGATTATTCATTTCCAGTTCTTAAGTAATACAGAGAAAGAGAAACAGAATAAGAACAATAATGTAAAAAACAGGCAAGATATTAGTTTCTTATCACGAATTTTATTGTGTAATTTAATACAATATCAATAAATCAGTGACTATTCACACAGTAAATATTTTTATTCTTAGATAAACAAGTGTAGTCCAATTTACATTTTGTTAAATAACTGTTCTCTACGTTTTATTTAAAATATTCAAACACATTTTACTACATACCCACTATCATATACAACACCAACATGATGCCACTGGTCATCAGCCAACTGTTTTCCAGAATGTTCATCTTTTAAAGTCCATACTAAGGCAAGATCATCTTTAGGGGAGCGGTTAATAGCAAAAAGGGTTATTCCTTTGTGGAGTAACAGCTGTGAAAAACATGAAAATATTTAATAAATTTTTATTAAGTAAAAAGGCATATTGCAGTCTAAGTGTTTTACTTAAATAACTTCATTTACCTAGGTATAAGAGAGGCCTTGTATAATAAACTCATAGTGAAGTTAATTTTCAGACTCTGAAAGTAAGTCCTGATAGAAAATAACAGATTTAGAAAGTAGCAGATCTGCCCCTAGGGTGAAAGGCGAAGCCACTTGTGAACCAGTATCCCATAAGGCAGTTGGCAAGCCCTAAAGCATGGCATGCCATACGCCACCAGATGGCACCATGAGATAATTCGACTAATAAAAAATATATATTTAATATGAACTAATTAAAACTTTTTAACGGTTTTGATAGCATAAGTTTATAGCTGGATATGTATTGATAAGGCAGACATGAGGTAGATATTCATAAAAGGAAGCATATTAAAAATGCAGTTTCTATTGCATGTAACTCTTCGGCACAAACATTTTTTGTGAACCAGCATCCCGTGATGCATTGTGAAGACGGTGAAATGTGGATTCATCACACAATCGCGCGGGTTGTATTGATATTGAGTTGTATGGGATTGCGCAATTGATGGGCATATCTGTTACTTTCTAAATCTATGGAAAATAAAAATGACAAAACATTTTTAAGCTGATGTGTGCATAGTGAACTCCTTCACAAATGATTACCTTAAATGCGTATTTCTTTTTTTTTGTCATTCCTATGGATCGGATTGGAGTGAATATGGTTCACTATATGTTTCACATCTTAACAAGTATTCTCATCCTGATGAAGGGTACATCGAACATTGTTTCAGTGCATAAAACAAATCCTAGTTCATGAAAAAGCACTCAATTTAGGGCAATTGAAAAAGCAATTGAGCAACAAAATGTTTGCTCATTTCCTTTTTCAAAATAACACATATCAAATAAAGACTTACATCTTACCTCCCAGACACCAATCCCATTTTCGGTCTTGATTTCTCCAGAAGCCAAGACGCAGTTGGTCTGAAGGGTCTTGAATTCCAAAGAAAGTTCTAACTTCTTGTTACTGGGCATTATAAGCACTAGTTTTGATTCAGGGAGTGGAAAAGTCATAGGAATCACATTGGTAGGGTCGCAGCCATACTCAGCTGCAAACATGCTGTTATATCTTGCCGAGTTTTCTTCAGACGACAATTCGTGGAGGACGCTCTTCTCGTTAAAGTAAAAGCTCTTCAAGCAACCTATGAATTTTTCTCTTGATTTTAAACCTAAAATGAGAATTGAATATTATTCATTGGTTTGGTTTGAATTATGGTAGCACTAGAGCTACACGAGGGCTATTAGCGAGGGGCGTTGTAGTTTAGAACCACAGTCAAGTGACGAGCCAACACCTGAATAGGCACCCAACGCAACCGTTAAGGGCAACATCGTACGCAGCGTTAGGACTTTGAAGGATATTTAACGTGCACTCCCATACACAGGTATTATTTGTCGGACATTTTTGGCTGCACGGGCCGTTTATAAGTCGGCAGCTATTTTGGCGAAAATATTATTCTTTAAACAAATTTCAAGTCTACCATAAAGTACATAGTAATACTTAAACTGTTAAGACTTTTCTTGGATGGTTTATAAAGGATACCACTTTAGTAAGGATATTGTGAAGGATTCTACGGATATTGCATTACTTAGATAATTGAGATTTTGTTATGCTTGTGTTAATGGTTTTAAAGCCAATTCTGTGTTCTGCTTTAATTATTGTCACACTAGATCAACATGAGGCATGGGCACATGCTTTGTAATTCAAAACCAGTCGCTGGACAAGCCAAAAACTGAGTGAAGGGCATTTTTCATTGTACAAATCAATTATAGGCTGGAAGTTGTTATGGCAATGCCCTGGCCCTAGCTCAAACCTGGAACCCTGTGAATGTTGGCAACCACCCTACCAACAGGGTTCTCTAGGCTAATTCTGAATTGCAAATAACATCCATATTAAAAGTTGCTACTGCAAATGAAAAGTTATTGAAAGACCCATCAAAGGCTATTATTTTCCTACTTAAACACTAAAAAAATTATGTTTTTCAGTTCATGCATAAATAGAGTTCATGTCTTTTTTACCATCATTCAACAAACTAATTGAAGAGCTTAGTGGAAGAACGTGTTAAGTGACAAAAAATTTAGAATGAGAAAATCTGCTTTTACGTTTTCGTTTGCACTCAGATGCGTTGAAAATGGTACTTGCAAATCGTAAAAAATATACTAAATTTAAAGTTTATGAAAAAACACAAACTTTTTATCATTATAGAAGTTAGTAATATGAATATTGGCACAGAAATATCAGTTTTTAAAAAATGCCACTTAGTACGTTCTTCGACTAAGCTCTTCAATTATTATAATGGATCATATCTATCCGTGTATATCTACCTTTTGCTTTTGATGGAGCTGCTCCAATGTATATTTCTGGATCTAAATGGAGATGGTGGTGAGGTCCAGGCGACTCCAGAGTGGCCTGCCACCGGGAATCTAGTTGCAACGAGACATTTTTGCCAGAATGCAGCACAGTTAATGTGTGCCAGCTAAAAAAAGAAAATAAGAATAATTGGGTGTTACCTTGTGTGCATTAACAGTAGAATTCTTCATGCACATGTTCTACACCTCACTACAGTTTAAGTATGCAGTATAGAAATGTTCTACGGAAAAAGGGTAAATAGCTCTAATTTCCGAGTGCGAGAATCAAATAAAAAAAGTTTTTCACATTCAATAAATAACTTTATTCGTTATTTCAAGACATATTTTAATTATTTTTATTTGTTTTTGATTCAGTTAGAGTATAATATTAATTATTTTTTCCTCGATTTTGACATAACAGGGCGAACAAATATCAGGGCGGACGTATCGAGTAGGAGCGACCAATCAGAGGGGCAGAATTCTGTTTGTTTATGCGCCATTCCTCTGCTTAGAACATTTTAATGTTGCAAACTTAAGGTGTGTTTTGGTGTATTAGTGCATACACACATACAAACAAGTGTAACAAATTAAATGAAATTAAGAACAAATGACAATTGTGCTAAAAGCAGCTTAATTGTACAGAATAATTTGAATAGAAATACAAAAAGAAAAGATGAAGTTCGGAGATCAAGACTGACCTTCTCATCAGGGGGTCTAGCCAGTCAAGACCTCTGGCATTTCTGAAATGGACTGCCTGCTGTAAGCTGTCAGGGTCTGTGGACTGCTGTTTCTGCTTACAGCGGGCAGTCCATTTCGGAAACGTCTCCGGAGATCGTGACTGGCTAGAACCCCTGATGAGAAGGTCAGTCTGGATCTCAGATCTTCATCTTTTATTTTCTTTTGGTATTTCTGCATACACACATCACGGTAATATCTAAAAAGTATATATGGAAGATTGGACCATAGTATTTGAAATTGATGTCTCGAAAATTTTTTAGGATAAGAGCTATAATTTTTAAGTTATATCAGAGAAAACCAGGGATGCTAGCTGCATTTATAATAGGCATGTATCAAAAAGAAACAAAAGGTAATGCTGAACAATTTGGTAACTTAACTAATCGGCTAAAAAAATGAGCTCAGGTAAAAAAACATGTTTGTTTTTTTTAAAAATTCTTTTAGCTGGTACAAAAGAAAAAACAAGATACAAAAACTACTTGCAATGTTGTAAAAAAAGTATTATCAAAAAAATAATAATAAAGGGAAGTATTTTAAATCTATTAACGTCTAGGAGTGATCAAATCAGATAAGATGCTTGTCCTTTTATTCTGAAGGATATTATGTTGGCTTGACTTAAGTTTAAAATTTTAATGTTTTTCACTTCTTTGTTTCATCATTATTATTCATTTTATTTGATAAATGAATGCAAATTATGAGATCTTAGAAAGTATTTCTATTTTCCATTTTCTTTTATAATACCTGAACAACAGAATCTTGAAAAAGCATTTTTTTTTCAATTTTAGTATGCATTACTTAAAAGTCTGCGAAACTGTCGATTATGGAGCTACTACAGTTTTATAATCTTAGAATCACTTGTGATTCACAGTTTCAGAATCAGTGCAAAATCCCTTACAATCGTCACTGAATTGAAATTTTAGAATCAGCAAAGAATTTGAGTTTAGAATCTAAGGAGTTTGATTTGAATACTTTTTTTTAATTTCGCTGTGAGCCTATATCATAAAGCCTAAAATGGTAGACTCTGCCCAGGCTAATTAGCATCTTTTTCAATTTATAAATTACCTAAAGTGAAACGTAAGGTATTGAAAGTATTGCAATATCTAAAAAACAAATGCTTCTTATCATTAAACATGCAGTTTACAAAAATCTAACTTATTATTCAACTGAAAAACTATACCTAAACCTCCACAAACAAAAGATTATGTTAACTTACGACTCATCATTCAACGAATAGCCAATGGTGCTGTTCAGAGGCCCATCTCCAAAATCAATTTCAAAATGTAGCTGTCCGCCATAAAGGCTTATGGATACATAATTGTGGTTTGGGTGTTCGCCAGCAGCATATACAAGAACATTGTCTGCAAAAAATGTCTAAAAAGAGAACAAAAAGAATAGTAGTTGTTATAAGCTAAATTCGAATTTACAAAGCAACATATAAAACACAAATGAAAAGTTAAAATACATGTTTTGTACGTCCCTTTTTTAACTCTTATTGATAACACAAAGGTTTGTGAACTTTTTTACATATACAGCCCGATAATTACATTGTTAAGTGACTCATATAAAAGATTGTTAAAGACGATAATAATACCAAACCAAACAGTTATAAAATAACTAAATATTCTACAAAAGGAGAAGGCATTTTTTGATTTTAAACTAAATAGATATTTAAAAAAAAGGTGCTTAAAATTTAGTATGGTTATTAAAATGATAAATATTAACAAAAGTAGCTCAAGCCAAATTTATGATACAATCTTCCAAAATATCCTACAATTTTTCTTGATGCACAAAAAAAACTCAAACATATAAAAACATTTGCTTTAAAAAATTGAAACAATAAAAAGTGAAAATAATAAACATTACCATGCGAAAAATCAATAAAAGTAGAGTGTTAAGCAGTGGTTTCTAAACTGATCAAATGATTAAAACTTAAGCCCCAAATTCATTAGCAAAATAAATAGAAAATTTTGAGCATTATATTTCTATTAATGCATACATTCTACTCTTGTATTAAGTTAAAAATTCATTCAACATATAAGATATTTAAGGACCTATCATTTTATTGATTTCTTCAACCAAAATAAATACTTTATTAAATAACCAAGTAATATTATTATAAGACTATCGGGAACTAAGAATTTGTCCAGAAGTAAGCAACATTCAAGGGAATTTGGGGTGTTTAAAAGAGTTCAGTTACCTTAAAAATTATTGTATTAATGATACTGCATTTAGGGCCACAATAACTTTGGAAACCACTGATAAAATAATCTTATTGTCGCAAATGAAAATAGCAAAAAATAAAACATACTCGGAAACTAAAACTAATGCGTGCAACTTCCGAGTGCACCCTATCTCTCCAATCATACAAACGATAAGTAACATATGAATAGCCACGAAATGTCATAGCAACAGGATCTATAAAAAATAAACAGTTTTAAACCATGCAAATCTTATCACTCCATACAAAAAGCATTATGAAAAGCAAGTGCGAATGCAAATTCTTAATTTGTGACTATTCTTATTAAGAATTTAAATACATTTAAAAAGCATAATTTTGAATGCATAGATAGCATGCATTTTTTCCCAACATTAACAACAAAAAATTTCAAGACATTTAGAAGCAAATATAATACCGTTCCTCACTCAAATAAGGGAAATACTCAAAAAAAGAAAATTACGAGTTGTGGCTACAATTTTAAAAGAATAAGGGATAGATATGTGGCTATTGTTGCATCAGACTAGTGTACTGATGAATATGAAGGCTTGGCTTAAGGCCATTAATAGTTAGTTTGAATAATCGTCACACTAGAGCTACACAAGGACTACTGGCGATGCACACAGTAATTAAAGGCTAATAATAAAGCATAACCTTCCTAGATTGTCACACATTTCAGCCTGACGTTGAATATTTTTATATATCTTCTCTGGAAGAAAATATTTTAACATAGTTAAGAAAAAGTCAAGGAAAAATTCAGTAGGCATAACTTTTATCAAGCGTCATCACTTTTTAAAAAACACTCCTTGATGTTAAACTTATAACTAAATAGATCATGTATCAACTAATCCTTAATTTAATTTTTCATTTTTGTTAAGAAAATTTTCATAGAATTTGAAAGGCTAAAAAATTAACACAAAAGCCAAGTCTATCAAGTGAATAAATTACTCATTTAAAAAAAGGGGAGGGGGATTTAATTTCTCATGTCCAATTGAGATATCAACTTACACAGAACTTAAAAAAATTAAAAATAAAATCAATATATATTACCAGAGCTGAAACAAATCTTATCTTCATGCCCGGTACCAAAACAGTCACAAGATGTATGAGTGTAATGGTTAACGCAACGTCCATTGAACAGGCAAGGATTTTCGATCTCGCATTTGTCCACGCATTTGTGAAAAAGCTGATTGCTCAAGATAATCTTTGTAGGGGATAGAGGATTTCCAGCCTGTCTGAACATAATGTTTCCCATGCAGCCAGTAAAGCGCACATAGTTGTACTTCTGATTTGTTGCGTGATTGTTCTGGTCTAGTCCTGAAAAATGACAAATTGTTAAATTTTGAAAGCATTAAATGAACAGAATTTTGAAATTGTTGGCACTCATGTTATAAAACACACACAAAAACATTATCTTAGTCATAAGTTAACTACATAAACCTAACCAAAAAAAAAGATTCCATAAATACATTTCGTATGCATACTATTAAAGAGCTCAAATGAGACTAGAAAAGTTTTTTTCTATAAAATAGCTAATTAGATCTGGACAACAGCTTAATGTAGATTCCAAATGCACATAAAACATCAATGCTGAAAGCAGAATAATTCCACAAACTTACATTACATTTGAAAAGCTTATATACACTAACTAATATAAGAACTTGTCTGAAAATGTTAGTTACCCCCAAGTTAGTTAATAATATCTTAACAAAACACGTTAATAACCTAAGAATACATAGACAACGAAATGCTGCATCAATACATTTTTATCTTGAAAACAGAGATATATAGGAAAATACATATTTAAATTTTAACAATAATAAAAAGGTTATGAAATTACCTCCAAAATACATAACAGTTTTTAATCCATTATCCATAATACCATAACTTGGATTATGAGATAACGATGGCAAACTAACAGTCATTTCTTTGTTATCTACTGTCACAGACAGATGGGCAGTGCCTGGGTTTATTCGGAGGGTTACATGATGCCATTTATTTCGGTTTAGACCTGCAAAAGAAATTTTTTAGTATAGAAAGACAAAAATTAAATATGTTAAATTTTGACCAGCAAATATATGAGGTTGTAAGAAAAAGATTTAAAAATACTATAAATGTAACTACATTTACCTTTTCCAATGAAAAATATCTCGTCTTTTTCTTCGTGAAAGACATGAATAATTTTAATGCGTCCATTTTCTAACATAACATATAATTCATAAAGTAGAAAATCTTGTACATCGGATGTCGAACCATGAAAAAGTAGCAATCCATGAGGTCGATCCGTCCTGATAAAATCACAAAACCATGGTAACTTGCATATAGTTTTAAATCTTCTTTGGCATTTTTAAACTAATCAATTAACAAGAAGTTAACAACTAAAACTATTCAAGAGAACTGAAAATTTTAATTTACCTTGTAATCGAATTTGTAAAATTATATTAATAACAACTGAGGAAGGAAGAATAGGGGGTTATACAGTACCCAAACTAAAGTTCTTAATCCTAACTCATCATTGATGATATATGATTAAATGCGAAGTTAAGTATGTATGAGGAAGTACTGCCATGGGCAGGTAAACTGCAGTAACTAAAACGTTGACTTCGACCATTGTTGCAAGCACTCAATAACTGTAACCTATGACAAAATATACCATAAATATATACCATAAACTGTCATTTATAGTACAGAAAGATGGATTATTTTGGAGCAACTATATATTCCAACTGATAATTGTGGTTAATACAGTTTACCTCCCACGACAGAGTATGCCTTGTTAAGTGTAAAATATACCTATAGTAATTGAAAATTTATATTGACCTTTTGAAGATAGAATTAAAGAGGAAAAACACACACTGATTACACATTTTGAAGAACTGTGTAGGAGCACTGAGCTCACTTTCTAAGTAGTGGGTTTAAGTTTTATATTCACTGAAAGTTTAGTTTGAATAATCGTCTCACTAGAACTACACGAGGGCTACTGGTGACGAATGTCGTATTTTAGAAAAACAGTCAAGTGACGAGATGACACCTGAACAGGCACCCAACGCTACCGCTAAGGGCGACATCCTTCTACACAGGGTATTATTCGCTTGACATTTTGGCTGCATGGGCCGTTTTACAGGCTGGCAGTCATTTTGGTGATGCCCAAACCGGGAACCTTTTGCATAATAAATGCCTAACCAACTGGCCTCCCCAGCCCCCTATATATATTCAGTGAATGATATATTCATACTTTTGCTTACTATGTTAGTGGATAATTAAGTTAAACAACTAAAGATATTTAAAATACCAAGACAGGTTATTATAAAATATAATCTTCAATTTTTACCAAATAATTATAAAAACTTCACTACCTAAATTTGAATGTGACTTCTCTAATGGCAGGTAATGGCCACTCTGGCTTCAGGTGTAGGAATGACTGTGGCTGGGCGAATGTGAACAGCTGACTAGATGACAACAAGGTGGTGTTGTGAAGCTCTGAGGAGACGATGCATGTGAACATGGACGTGATGATTAATGGAATGAGCATGATGAAATGGATGACACTGAAAAAGATTGTGTAGTTATTTTATTAAAAGTACAGAGGTAACACAGTATAACAATCTAAGTTATTAACTGCAGTACACTCTTAAAACAAAAGAGTGAAATCCACTCCTATAGGAGATGTGCATTTTGACACTGGAAAGGACTGATTATTAACTCAGACTGAGTTAAAATCACTCATTTGGAGTGATCATGTCGCAGGTTTAACATGCAAAGGATCCACTCCCATAGGGGAAGCGCATATTCAGCTTGAATATGCACTGAGCTGCAATTCAACTGCATATTCAACTCAATATGCACTGAAACAGCTAATTCAATTCCGCTTGAATATTAACTCAAACTGAGTTAAAATCACTCGTTTGGAGTGATCCTGTCACAGGTTTAACATGCAAAGGATCCACTCCCATAGGGGAAGTGCATATACAGCACTGGAGAAGTGAAAATTAACTCAGACTGAGTTAAAATCGCTTGTTTGTTTTAATAGCGTATAGAATAATAGATGGCTCTACCTTGTAAAGTGTTGAAACTAAAATAACCTGCTTTTTTTAGTTTAATAACACCTCCAATCTCAAAAATATTCTGCATTGCCCTGCTGTGTGTAAGTAAAAAATGAGAACTGTAATAGATCTAACAAATGAAGAGTACACAGGAAAAACTGCTTGATTTTTTTAGAGTCTTTTCGTAATTGTGTCTGCTTAGCGGACATTGACGACCGAAAACCGGTTTCTCTTTCGGTTCTTCATTTGCGGTACAAACGTGTGTGTCGTATCCACTTATCTCTGGCGTGAATCAGGGTTGCCGGGAAAGATAAACAAAGCGAGTAAGGAGTAACCGGTTTCTTTACGCTAGTTCAGGCTATTTCTCGCTATCATCCCCAAAGAGGCTATTAAGGAAACCCTTCTACAAAGTAAAGCGGTTCTTCCCGTGTACTCTTCAAATATCAAATGTAAATTATGATTATGATATAAATGTGAAAATACATTGTATTTCTTCTATTAACTTATACCTTCATAATGTTTCTGAAGCGGTAAAACAAACCTTAATAACAAATACTTTCACACACTCTAATTGAAGAAATTGGAAAGGGGGGGGGGGGTTAGGGGTTATCGTTATACATCGTATTTTATATACTGGGCTACTGAAATTTAATACAAAAAACAATTGTTAAAAAAAGAGGATCTTGGCATAGGCCGCCTTAGCCTAGATACGGTCTGACAAAAATACAAATTGCCGACCATATACAATACAATTTAAGACTTTAAATCTAGTTAGTTCAAATTGTAATGAACACATTAATCATTATTCAACATAAAATTTAGTAGTAGCAAAAGATAAAAAATTTAATTTTAAATTCAGATTAATTGAAAAATCATCATAACAATATTCCTTTGAATGTCAAAATGCCACACTGCACAAATATCCAGTTTAACCAACCCTCCTTAGGATGGGCCTGATCTTGAGAAAAGAGGTTAAGGGTTTGGATCGCTTGTACTGTGACATAGTAAAAGTTCAAATACAAAAAACTTTTAATTGTATTTCATTTATTTTTATACAGTCAAAACAAAATATCGTTTTAATATGGAAATCTACAAATAGAATTTTCCTCCAAGTAAATCAAGTGTTTGCTCAAATGTTTGTTAATTAACTAGGGGAAAAAATTCGTTTTTTAAATTTAGAACTACTAGAATTTTACTTAAGCTTTAGCAGTTATGAGCGGCCATTAGAAGATTAATCTCCATAGTTATATTTGTTAACCAAAAATAATTATATTTCCAAAATATTTCAATGACGTTGATGACATGTTATAAAAAATAAATTACAGAGACACAAAAATTTAATAATGAATACTTAATAAACTGTGTTAAGATTGTAATTTGTAATCAAAACGAATGCACAGCTCATTTCGAGTACAGCTCTTGTTTTTAAATAAAGTGTTTGAGATTAAAACATTAAGCAAATAAGCAATTGTTAAAATTAAAACCAAACGCCGCTTTAATAATTCAGCTCACACATTCAAAATACTAAAAAAACAACTTGTATGCAAAAAAATCTCAATACTTAATCAAGTGCCTTGTTCGAGCCCACACAAACAAAAATGAAAGTTTGGAATACTCAACAAACAGAAACAAAACAAGCTATTAGTTTAAAAGCATTCAAAACAATGTCTCGAATTTGCAAACACAACGAATCAAATAAAATCTCCAAACAAACATTCACGTGTAACCTAACTCACCAAGCAATGAAGAAAAAGTGCTATATCAGTCACGTATTCCGCCAATTTACCCCAACAACATACCAAGTCAACAATAAAAAGCATGAATGACAGCCCACACATCCTGTATGACGCGAGATGTAAGAAAGGAGTAAGAAAATAGAGTTAGAAAAATCGGTATTACTTTCGAATAGTCCTTTCTCCCTAAGCTTTTTAATTTATCCACTATTTCCTGTCAAACTTGGAATATAACTTAGAAAAAAGCGGATCTTCACGTGCTTTTGTTTACCATGTCGTCATGGCAATAAAACTACGGTCACAGAGAATTTGTTGTAATTAGCAAAATTCTGATCTTGAGTAGCAGCAGAAATTTCGAAATAAAATAATTTTATTTTCATGTTCGATTGGTAAATTAATGTCACCTGGACCTGGGAACAAAACAATAATCGGAGAAAAGTGCAGTATTGAATTTGAAAGCCGAAAGGGAACGCCGCCTGAAACAAGCTCAAGATTGTCATGCCAAGTCAAGTGCGAGAGCTCTAGAGAACGTTCCTCTGCAAATATGTCTAGAATTTTTAACCCGGATTTCGGGTGCTTGAAAATGTCCTGAGTAACAGCTGATTCCTGATTTTGAAGTCAAATTGTGTTAATAATTAAACTAATGGGGGACTTAAACTTGAAGCGGCAACAATATTGATTGAAACCAGAAGAGTGAAAATAGTAACGCCCTTTGTCTTTTAAAGAGAGATTAAATGAATTAGCATCTTCACTAGTTTGAATAAATTAATATTTAGATATTGGTGATGGTGCTTTTAAAATGTTTTTTTTTTTTTTTTTTTTTTAAATTGTTAACTGCTTTTTTAAAAGCACATTTTTGTAATAACTTGTTATCTTTCAAAGATGGAAATTAGAATATTGACAGTTAATATACCTTTGATAAGTAGACATTGTAGAGATTTTTATTCGTCAGTATCCCTCAAGTTTTCTTTCAACTTCGTCCAATATAATTTTTTTTGTTTGACAGGAACGGCATCAAATACATAATTATATTGATGATATGTGTGCTATTTTAATTAAACTATAGCTTTAATTACATTTCAAACATTATTTTTGGAAATTTTTCAGTGAATTTTCTAACATTTTTTCACTGGGCGACATTGCTTATAAAAAGATTGAGGGGGGAGTAATGACATTAGTGAAACGTTTAGTTTTTATCTAAAAATTACATTTTAGATAATTTCGATATTTTGATGTTGCAATAGTAACTGATTTAAATGAAGTACTACATAACTGTCTTACTAACAATATTTATTCCAAAACAAATATTTTCTTTGAAAAATATAGTTATTTAAGTAAATGATAGATAAAATTGCAATTAAATTGTCAAATATATTTTTTTTTGCTAATTTAGAAGAACAATACTGCAATTTAAGGGATAAGTCTCTCGAAATATTGATTATGAATAATTTATAAATTGATTTTTTTAATATTTCGTTTCAAATAAGTTAATAAATCAATCCTGATTGGTGAAAACCACAGTTGTATGTTTGATTTTTACATTAAAGAATCAAAAGTGGAATTAGTGTACGTACCTTAGGTCATTTAAATTTTTTTTAAAGTCTTGTAACTTGTAACAGATATCCCTAGATACAGATTTTTAAGTATATAAAATAATATTCCAACTATGAAATAATTGGTCTTATGATACTTGTCTTAAGTTAAAAATTTTAAACCGGCTCAGTCCTCGATTAATTGGTATTTGAAAAAATCTGACCCTAGTTACGCATCATATCATCCCCATATATATTTCAAAGCCTGTAATTGACGAGGAATACTTTAAAGTTTATAAAGGAATAAAAAAAAAATTCGTATGGTAATAAATTATTTGTGGAATAATATCTTAAATAAAGTGTTTATGTTTAATTTTTTATAGAATTAAAATATTTCAATGAAATTGGATATTTTAGTGTAGTATGGGAAACACTAATCATTATAGGAACTACACAAACACAACAAGGCAATATTTTATAGGAACTACAACTAACAACTAAAAAATATATCAAAAATTATATTAATACTTCTTCAACTGTATCAATACATCATATTTGTTATTTTAAAATTTCATCAATAATTTGGAGTAAGCAAATATGTTATACATAGCACATCACATCTGCCCCTTCATATCCACACATCTGCCCCTTCTTAATCCTCAAAAATTAATACCACTTTTAAGCACCAAAATTGGAGAGAAATACATTTATAAAATAAATATATAAAAAGCATAAAAACGTACCCCTTTAAACAGAAATACCCATCATATACGACGAAAGGCTAGATTTAAGTGAAAATAAGATTGGAGCAACAATTTTTGGGTGTTTACTTCGGAAGTAAATGTTACACAATGACATATCTATAAAGATCTACTAACCACCTATCCTCAGTTGACCATTTTCATGTTCCCAAGCTTTTCGAGTGACTTTTAACGATGTTTTCCCATAGCGCAAGCTACAGATTGTTACTATGATCCCCCTTCCGCATTTCGTAGAAAATTCCATTTGCTTTTGTACTCAGCCAATTAAAAAAGCAAGGCAAAACGGCAGTAAAATACGAAGTTTTTTTACTACAATAGGAACCCACTTTCTGTTTCTGAAAAAGCACCATTCCTTACCCCCAGCTTCTTAATTATAAATTTCCCACTATCAGGCCAAATGTCTGATGCTGGTCACATATGAACCAACACTATGAACGAACCCAGACTGAAGGAAAGGGGGGGGGGGGGATTGTGGAGAACATAAGGCAAGGAAGATAACCAACACCTGCTCCAGTTAGTTGGTGATGGGAGTACCCCCTTGGTAACTCGAAAGTTTTTAGTTAGTCCCAGTGGGTTGAAACGAATGTGCGATACTTGTTAAACAACAATTGGCTACAACTTGCCAATTTTTATTTACTTCAAATGTTTTTTTAATATACAATTTATAATAAAATTTGACGAGAGTTTTAAGAAATTACGGATTTTATTAATGTCGCCCAGTGATTTGATTTTCATATTACTAGGCGACATTTTTCTTTCACTGGGCGACATTAGTGTCGCCCAGTCACTATGTTAAAAAATTCGCTGAAATTTTTAGAAGATATAATTCACAGGAAATATTTTAATTTGCTCCACATGCCAACTGCTTTGGTATGTTTCAATCTGATAATAATGGACGTCTCACTAAGGACGTAAATTACACCAGAGCTACACTTGAGAGCAACACAGTACTACAGTACTATAAACATCGTGCTATTAGATTATATTAATTGAATTCAAACCTGTTCAAGCAACAATGATTTTCTTTACTTCACCAATAACGATTAAAGGGAAAATATCTCATTAGATCGACTTTTAAAAGGGATATCTCCCATCAGACATAGTTTCAGACCTTTCTTTCAAGATTAAGATACACTCAGCACAATATTATGGTGACAAAAGCATTGAAGTTACATTTAAACTACCAAAAGTATACCCGCCGGTATCATCAGCAAGAGCACAGAAATTAAGAAAGCTATTGCAATTAAGAATCAATTCACGTCTCAAATTTAGAAATTAAACACAACAAAAAAAAGTGTTTCTCACCTGTTCTTCAACAACGCATAGTCGCTTATTTGTCAAAAATAATTTTATATGCCATTTCATTTTTCAATAATGAATGAGAAAAATGTGGTATAGGTCAAGTAGCAGCAAAACAGATTAAGAGGAGAAGATTAAAAAAAGAAATTTAATTAAAAATATATAATACAAAAGGATATTATTTCGGACAAACAGAAAAAGGGGCAAAAAAATATAAAACAATTTTTTTTAAAAAAAAGTTTTAAAAAAAAGCATAAAAGTTTCTTGAAGTCACCATACCGATTCGATTAAAAAAATATGAATTTCAGGAACGCGTGATAGTATAAAATGAGTTTAGTTTCAAGTGAAAAGTTCTAAATTAAAAAAATATTTAAAAAAAAAAAATCGAAGCAATTCTAAAATAAATTCTACAATTAATTTTTTTCTTTTTTTTAAAGACAATTTTCAATTCTAGAAAATAATTTATGGGATGGCTCAGAAGGGGACAGAACCTGCAAAGCAAGGATTAGAAAAGATAAAACTTTTAGAAATTTCAAGTTATAAGAAAATTTGAAATTTAGCCGTCTCTCTTACCGTGTTTAAAAGAGAATCAAGTCCAAAGAAATAGTTAAATTCGGAAAAATTTAAGGACGAAAGTACGACGTTGTTAAAAGATAAATTTTAAATAATTAAATTCAAGCCAAATCCCGAGCTGCGCCTAAAATATCCGCGAAATAACGGAGAAGTAACAAAATTGTTCGTTACCGCTAAAAGTAACTTAGTTATAGTTACTTCCTAAAACAATCTAACGGCATTACTCGGCGTTAACTAAAAAAAGTAACTGTTACTAGTAACGCATTTCTCCAATCTCTGCTGCAAAGGTTCATCTATGGTAGGAAAACCTTCACCCACAGCTCCCCAAGTAATAAAATAAAAATTAAATATTGACAAAAAAATACAAATCTAATCTAGCAGTAACCGGTATTTTAAAATTAACCCATAAGTAGGGTTACCATACGTCCGTATTTAGCAGGGCACGTCCGTATTTAGAGGCTCTGTCCTGTTGTCAGTATTTATTTTTTAAAAATCCCTAAATGTCCGTATTTTTTTTTAAATTTAATTTACTTTGAAGATTTTTAAAGAAGTTTATATGCATTTCAAATTATAATAGCTTACTCTTTTAGTTTACTCCAAAACTTGTTTTATGCATAGAGTCAGAACATCGGTCCTTGTCTTTAGATATATAGGGGTAAGTGGTGTACCTTGGACGTATGTGTACCTCGAACCTATGCTGATTCTAGCTCGATTAGCTTAGATATTGAAACAACACCACATGCAGTTAAAGTATTTGATACCAGGGATCTCAGTGAAGTTCTATCTGTTTGCTTAAAAGGTCAATTTATTAAAGAGGTTTCGAAAAACTAAATTCACAGTTCAAAAGTAAATTTTTGTCAGATTCTTTAGTGTAATTTTTTACTCAAACATGTAGTGTTTATTCAGAAACGATGGTTATGCAATATAAAGCAAAGCTTTAGCTATTAAACAGTGTGCTTGAAATTAAGTTAAGTCTAACCTTAACTTGGTTATTAACTATTTTGTTTGTAATATCCAAGTGGTGTACCTCGAACCTAATACAAGTGGTGTACCTTGGACTGGTCCAAGGTACACTACCATAGGTCTTATGTGCTTCAGATTGTTGAAAACCCTTTTTAAAATTCTCAAGTAAATTCTTTCCTTTGAAAAATTAAGTATTTTAAGCTATTAATATGCAACCCTGATTTGTAAAATCTAGAAAAATGGAAATTTGTAAGAAATTTTTGATATGATGTGATAAAGATTTTATTTTGTATTTAATTATTTAGATTTTTGGAAGCCTATAAAATTTAAACCATATTGATATAATATAGGAAATAATTATTGCATGCTCATCTAAAAAGATATTTTTTATAAAAAAATATCTAAGCAGAACATCCTTTTTACGTTTAGGCCAAGTTGAATAAACATAGGGGGAAATATTTGAGGTTTTTTTTTTCAAATTTAAGACAGAAAGATAGCCAAATGTTTTTCTATGGCACGAAATAACAGTTTAATTTTATTCTTCATTTTAACGAATACACCCGAGAAAGATTGCATTGCAGCTGAAAAAGCCAAAAGGTCACTAAAAAAACTAAGGCAATAAAACCCCTTACTGAGCCAATTGACCTAACATAACCAATTACTACAATCTTGGCTAGAAATAAGAGTAGGTTGTAAAATGTATTTTTGAATTTTATGTGGCTAATAAATATTGGTTTTTGGACTGTAAATCGAGTCTCTCTACCTGTTAATAATTGGTCCAAGGTACACTACCGGTTGGACCAAGGTACACCACCGGTGGTGTACCTTGGTCCTAATTACAATTTTCTGTATTTATTTTTTTAATAGTTGAAATCATTTAAATAACATGTTAAAATAAATATATGTTGTATATAACAACATAAAGTATTCATTAAAAATATTTTTATTCACTTTTTGCAAGTAATTAAGAAAATAAAAATTGAAAAGTCAAAATAGGTCCAAGGTATCCCACCTTCCCCTAATATATTCAAAAACAAGGACTTATTGAGAAAAATTGGTTCTGTAGAAAAATATGCTAATAAATAATGTTTAAATAATATAATGTAATAAATGTGCTAATAATAAGGATTTGTCTCAATTTTAAATGTGTCCTGCTTTTCCTACTATTGTCCTGTTTTTTACTTTTTGACCTGGTAACCCTAGCCCCTAGCCCATAACCACCAAAACTCATATTCCTAGTTCAAAGTCCACAGCTATGACAGGAAGTCAAAATGAAATGTTATTATATTTCCATCTCCATCTAACATTTGTCCCCACCTACAGAGGACATGAGGTGACTTATCTCGAAAAACGGTCGCAACTTATCAGTGACGTCACAGCGCACACATGTGTAAAAGACAATTACATTACTTGGCCGTGTTTACGGTGCGACAAAGCTGAGAAGTATTTATTTTGACTTACAATCTTCTTTTCGAAGAACTTAACGATATCTGTACTTACTTGAAGAAACGAAAAACGTTAATAATCTATCAATTCATTTTTATTTTCATTTTATTATACAAATTTTAAAAATTAAATTCCTGACCGGATCATCGTAGAAAAGTCATTTAAATTATGGCATAATAAAGATTTTAAGCATATGTTGTAAACAGGACAATATACGAGTAAATCATAAAGCCAATAACTCAGCTTTAGATATTTAAACTCTATTTGTATAAACATAACTCTTTATTCTCAATTTTCCAGTTAAACTGTCACCAAAACTTTATTTTTTATTTTTTAATTTCACCAAAAATTTGTCTCGATATTTTGCAATAATTAAAAAAATAATAATAATTAACTTTCTACTCAGTGTCTGAGAGGTTTAACGTGTCAGCCTCGTCTGCCCAAGATCGCGGGTTCGAGCACCGGCTGAGTCAGCGGATTTTCTGGATGGGAAAATTTTGGGCACGCATGTCCATCGGCCAAATTAAATGTCGGCATACTTGAACATTGTAATCTGAGCTTCATAATTGGTAGCGAGAGTCACCTACATGGTTCTCCTGCATCTTCACCACAAAATAATGGCTCTCAGTTCTGGGGAATATGTCGAGTCTGCAAAGGCTTGACTGCCAAAATTGCAGGCCCCATTGGAGGAAAACAAAGTTTGATTTGCACATGTATTTACAAATAATTGCAATCAAACTGCTTTAAAATGAAAGAAATTTAAATTTTAATTTAAAATTTCAAGAGAAAAATCGCAACTTAAAATTAAATAAATGTTTTGAAAGTATTAAAAAATATTGGACAGGTTTTTTTACGACCTAACATGGTATTTCCGGACATTTTGGACTATATATCAGTCCCAATCCTAAACTTTTATCTACAAATGAATATATTACAAGACGCATTAACTGTCACTTGGGGTTTGTTTTTAAAGTACATGAATGATTCTTAGTATTGACGAAGAACTGGAAAAACATCTATTACAAAATTCATCCTCAAATTTGATTTCTATTTGTATTTCTCGATTTTCTGGTCCGAAAGGAAAAACCATAGAAAATTACTTTCAACTATCTTAAAATTGCTGTTTGAAATGTAACTTAAAAACTTCATATATAATTATAACTTAATTTTCGTAGCTAAATCACAAAGTCTATTCCATTATTACTCAGCCTAATGACTACAATAGTAATTTTTATTTATAACTAATTATAAGAAATAGCATACCTGCTAACGAAAATAAACAGTTGCTGATATTTTTTAACTTGTAAAAGTATTGAATCATCAAAAGTATTATGAGTTTGTTTCGGAAGAAAAAAAAAACCAAATCGGTAAGAAAATATTGAATTTAGAAATTATAAGTGAAAGTTTTTGTAGAATATTGAAATTCAATGTTTGAAATCTTATAGAAGCTCAGGGAACAGCCTAAAATATTTTCATTTTTTGGAAAAAGGAAAAATCGAACAGAAATGTGAAACAAATGTTGATACTATAGTAAGTACTATATGAATTTTAAATTTCTTACCTTATTTTAAATTTGGGGGTTGGGGTCAAATATATTGTCGTGTAATACACATGGGCGAGGCACTGTCAAACAATAATTAGAACATGTTTCAGAATCGATATATGATGTGTAATTTGATTATTTTTTAATTAAACTTTTACAATTTAAATTTCTTTAAAATGAAAAATTTTCTAAACACATAAATCGTTAATTGATATTTAAAATAAAAATAATAAATGATCCAACTACAGCCTAAACCTATATATCCCGTAAAGCATTAGCAATAATATGCCGTAAGCTGGACAAATATGAAACTCCTTTACTTTTCTTAGCATCCTAAGTATCACAGGAAGTGAGTTTTAAAATGTCGAAAATTGTCGTAATAAAATAAGGTCAATATTGGTTCGTGTTTGAAAAATGACTACGTTCTATTTCTACAGTCGAAAAGTGACTACAACATTTTATTTTTTTATACGGACGAAAAAAACAACTCCAATCGCTTTAGAAAAATAATTTTTAATACCCGTATACCTCACCACATTTTAAGTATGCAGTATACAAAAGTTCTACGGGGAAAAGGGTAAATAGTTATAATTTCCGATTGCGAGAATCGAAGAAAAAAATGTTTTCCAAATTCAATAAATCACTTTATTCGTTATTTCAAGACATCCCTTACTAAAATTCTGAGGTATTTTTAAGGTATTTATAAGGTTTCTCTTCATAGGTATTTTGGAGGTATTTTAGAGGTATTGAGTTGAGGTATTTTCAGCTACTAAATGGTGCAGAAAAAAACCTCTGATGTATTAGGAAAAAACCTCTATTGAAGGTATCTCACAAATACATAGAGGTATTATTTAGAAACCTTCAACAGAGGTTTTTCTTTAATACATCAGAGGTTTTTTCCTGCACCATTTAGTAGCTGAAAATACCTCAATCCAATACCTCGAAAATACCTAAAATATACCTCTGATGAAAAACCTCAGAGGTTTTCCTAAAATACCTTTTAATGAGGTATTTTCAATAAACCAAAAAGGTTTTCCAAAATACCTTTCAATGAGGTATTTTAAACAAACCTAAAGGTTTTCTTAAAATACCTTGCAATAGTTGAGGAGTAAAATGTTATTGTCTTGCCCATGGAAATGCCAGTGCCCCGAAGACGTTACCCACAAAGTCTATTCCATTATTACTCAGCCTAATGACTACAATAGTAATTTTTATTTATAACTAATTATAAGAAATAGCATACCTGCTAACGAAAATAAACAGTTGCTGATATTTTTTAACTTGTAAAAGTATTGAATCATCAAAAGTATTATGAGTTTGTTTCGGAAGAAAAAAAAAACCAAATCGGTAAGAAAATATTGAAGGTATCTCACAAATACATAGAGGTATTATTTAGAAACCTTCAACAGAGGTTTTTCTTTAATACATCAGAGGTTTTTTCCTGCACCATTTAGTAGCTGAAAATACCTCAATCCAATACCTCGAAAATACCTAAAATATACCTCTGATGAAAAACCTCAGAGGTTTTCCTAAAATACCTTTTAATGAGGTATTTTCAATAAACCAAAAAGGTTTTCCAAAATACCTTTCAATGAGGTATTTTAAACAAACCTAAAGGTTTTCTTAAAATACCTTGCAATAGTTGAGGAGTAAAATGTTATTGTCTTGCCCATGGAAATGCCAGTGCCCCGAAGACGTTAGTCGCCTTTTAACACAAGTAAATACACAGATACGACCCTAGAGGCACGTTACATATATGAACAAGACAACAATAGATGATTTTACTTACCGGGAATCGAACCGAGGAGTAACAAGCTGGGATTCAGACGCTCTAACCACTGGACTAGACTGAGATGGTTTTGTACAGTAGTGTTAGGCATTTAAATGTTGCACATGTTTTTAAATAAAGTATACGACCTGTACTCACGAAAGCTTACTAAAATATACAGTAGAGAGTTATTTTACCATTAAAATATGTAATACATTTTAAATATATAAATTAGTTATGATTAAAACCATTTTTTAAAGTTCTTACTCGTTAGTGCTGCCATCTATAGTTTATTAATAATTACTACAATTTTGCTTTAATTATAACTAATTAATATTTTAAAAATTATACTTTTTAATTATGTAAATAATATTCTTTTGTATTTTTTGTAAGTTTTCGTAGGTACATGTCATCAGAGAGGTATTTTTTTTGTCGTTATTTAAAAACAGAGCCCAACGTTTTCCCATTAGAAGTTAAATAATTGTAATTTTTTATAAAACTTTGTGCTTTCAAACTTTTCTTCTATACTTTTAAGGAACTTTGAACAGATGTTTTTACACTGCTCAAAACAATTAGGGGAGCACTTTTTAGTTCCAACTTTAACTTCACTCCCAACTTTTTAATTTGTATTCTATAAATCTGAAATTTGTTAAATAGGTTCACTATGCATTCGAAATGAAATAGTAAAAAACAGGAGAAAAAATCTTAAGTTTTTAATACTTAAATTTAAAGGGGGGAAATGGAATAATAACTTTTTAATAAATTATAACAATAATTTTTTCAAAACTTTTTTTGTTAAAAATAGTTGAAATATATTTTTAAACATCTAAAAAATGCAAGCATGAAAAATTTAGGGTCAATTTATTTTCTAAAACTGTTTTAAAGTGAAATTTATTTACCATATTTTTCATATTTTCATTAATATTAAAAAATATATATTAAATTCTTCAAAATACGTTATTCTTCCATATAATGATGTATCTAACGATACATAAGTTGCAAATTTAACTTAGTCAGAAAAAAATCACAAGCTGATGATTCTCAATGGAATCATTGGGAACGAAAGGGTTTAAAACATGCGCTCCCCTAATTGTTTTGAGCAGTGTAGAAAATATATAAATAGCTTAAACAGTTATAAATATATCTTAATAAGAGTATTTGATTGTATCTTATTAAAAATGTTTAAATGCAAAATTGTTTGATAGCATCCATATTAAATTTTGAGTCATATTCTTTAGTTCCTACTAAAAATGAATAGAAAAAGACCAAGAGCCCAAGATCTTTGTATTTAAAAATAATGAAAAGAAAATGGGAGATACTTTATCTTTAATACATTTGAACCACAAAATATTGCATAGTTGCTTTTAAAGTCTATTGTAAATGTTACTTAATTAGCCAGTAAGAATCTTATAACTTTCACTCTATTGCATTATTAGAGTTGTAAGTATGGATATCAGGGCCATAAAATATGTAACATATTATTTGTATGCATGTGAAATAACTTTTAAAGAGAAATTAATTTGCACTCACATAAAGTTTCTACCAAAATTATGTTTATAAAACTGTAGTTTCTAAAAATACATTAATTTAATTTCATAAAAAAATCTTCGCAATGACTTCGATAATAGTTTTAAAAAATAGTACGTGCTTCAATACCATGCTATCCCTACAATAGTTATTTATGCAACAAGTGTGAAAAGTAACAGTTGTTAAAACTAGTGGATTACCTTGCTCGTGAAATAATGACACGTGTTTTAAAAAGTTTACTTTTCGCACGTGGTTCATACAATATTTTTTATAATTGTGTGGAAAAAAAATCATTGGTCCAAAAATATTTCACGTGCATTACTATCTTTAAAAAAAAAGCAGATCGATAAATATCTGGATTTTATTAATATTATGAAATAGAACTTTTAGCTTGAAATATTGGCATCTTATGAAAATAGTGAAAAAAGCTTTTTATTCACTGCTTTATTGGGTGACAAAAAGTACTTTTTTTCACTGTTTCAAAAAGTCTAACTTTTTGCACGTGTCTGATATTGAAATTATAATGTAAAAGTCGGATTTTTTTCACGCAATTATAAATATATTTTTCAGAATACTTAAATAAAACCTCAAAATACCTGTAGTATTAAAGAGGTATTCCTCTGAATACCTTAAAATACCATAAGTATTTATTAGAAACCTCGCTAAACTATATGAATACCAAATGATTCCGAGGTATATAGGTTTTAAAAAATAAAACCTCAAAATACCTGAAGTATTCAGGAGGTATTAATTTAAATACCTTAAAATACCATAGGTATTTATTAGAAACCTCGCTAAACTATATGAATACCAAATGATTCCGAGGTATATAGGTTTTAAAAAATAAAACCTCAAAATACCTGAAGTATTCAGGAGGTATTAATTTAAATACCTTAAAATACCATAGGTATTTATTAGAAACCTATATAAACTATATGAATACCAAATGATTCCGAGGTATATAGGTTTTAAAAAATAAAACCTCAAAATACCTGTAGTATTCAGGAGGTATTTATCTGCATACCTTAAAATACCATAGGTTTTTATTAGAAACCTCGCGAAACTTGTAAAATACCTAAAACTTCAGAGGTTTCTCTAGGTATTTGAAAATAAAACCTTAAAAATACCTTCGGTCAGGTATTATTCCAAGAGGTATTATTACTGAAAACCTCAAAAATACCTTTTAATACCATGAATACCTAGTTTAAACCTCCAAAAAACCTCTAAAATACCTTAAATTTTAGTAAGGGATATTCTTATTATTTTTATTTGTTTTTGCTTCAGTTAGAAGAGTGTAACATTAATTATATTTTCCTTCGATTTTGACGTAACAGGGCGAACGAATATCAGGACGGACGTATCGCGTAGGAGCGACCAATCAGTGAGGCAAAATTCCGTTTGTTTACGTGCGTTTCCTCCGCGTAGAACATTTTAATGCTGCAAACTTAAGGTGTAGATGCAAACTCTTGAAACAAAATTGTTGCGTATCCACCTAACTCGGAAATTTCTCTTTGAACTTTTTTATGTGAAACGTTTTAATATTTACACTGTAGAATTAAATTGTGAAATAAAATCTGGAATTTAAGTGTTAAAAAAAAAAGAGTCAGTAACAGAAACTGTAACTTAGACCTGTTTCCCCACAAAAATGTTCCGTCTAAAAAAAGACGCCAAACCTAGCATTTAGTTCAAAATTAAACTTAACTTTAAAATGGGCATGTTTCAAGTCTTATGTGGCAGCAATTACACAGGAATGAAAATAAGGTCTCGATCGATTGGTTAACCCTCTAATGCATACTGTTACCGTTTGGTAACAAGTAACATAATCCACTTTTTTCTATTAAATTAGAGCTCCTCCTAGACAAATTTGTGCTTTTTTCATCTATTACATTTCATTTTGAAGTTTTAATTACTAATAATCCTCATAGATGACAGTAGTAAAAGTGTATTCAAAATTAAAGAGTGAGGTTATTAACTTTTGTGAAATTACGTTTTTGGTAGTATTCAGAGAATAATAATATTAGTACTAATAAATTTTTTTTGAAAAATTAATAAGAGTTAAAAAGGGCTATCTTGAAATATTTTTAGTAGTTTTCTAGTCATTATTATCAAAATTGGAATTTTGCAGTTGGTTTTTGTCATATGGAAAAAATTTAAAAAATTGAAATTATTTAAATTCTAATGCAGTTAATCTTTTTTAGTATTTTTCCCGTAATGTGTGAGTATTAAAGATACATATATATTTTTTTTCTGGAAATAAAAATTCACTCATTAGAGGGTTAATCAATGCAGTCAACGAAGCTTTTTCGAGCAAAAATTGCGTACGCATTTTTTCGACTTATTTTTATAGATTTTCAAAGACTTTTAGTTTTGATACTATGAAATTCTTAACCTTTATATTGTATATAGCACTATGAAAGTGGGTAACGGATGGACTGACTTATAAAAGCTTCCCCTTTTTACGTTATAAATGTCGTGCAGAAGGTATAGGTAAAAGTATGTAGTTTTTAGTACTGTTTTATGTTTTCGGGTCAGTTGGTAGGCCGGTGGTCGGTATGCCATAGCATAGGACATAAAACCCTGTTTTCAGTACGAAGTCAAGAGAAGTTAAGAATTCAAACATTTCGTGCAGATGAATTAATTTTTAATTAATCGACATTCTAATTTGTTTTTTACGTCTTTTTTACGAAATTTCGGTATTTGTCCAAAAAAGACGCCTTGTGGTTTTTTCGTGTGTTTTATAAAAGTGTCATAGATTTTTTATTTTTAGGTATAGGGTTTAGGGTTCAAAACTTTCAAGAGGTCTTTTCAAACTATCGGTACGACACAAATATTTTATTTTATGAAAATGATGTAATTAAATATATTCTAGATAAATTTTCACTTTAAATAAGTATCTAGATAAATTTCTTTATTAAAAGAATTCACGAAATAATAGAAAAACATTTAAACACGAACATTTCTGTAGGACTGAAAATTGTAGCAGTAGTAAAGAGAAGCAAATAATTATCATCCAGCCGGTTTATTTCAATCACCCAAAACAAACTGAACGGTTATTTACCCTTTCCATGTCTCATGAAGGAAAAAATATCATTAAAAAAAAGAGAGACTTTCCCGTTCCATTCGAACGTGGGCTGAACAACATCTGTCGTCCGGTTTCGCTCTAAAAATACTCTCAATTTCGTCTTCGAAATAATAACAAACGAAATGAGAAGGGGAAAAAAAAGAACGTCCTACCTGTTGATACTTCTTTCACAACCACATGTGAGCACATCCGACGAATTAAGAACATTGGAAAGCACTGAGTTACATGGAGAATCGTTCGCTCGCTCCACTAGAACTACGAGATCTGTGAGCGAAGGTCGGGCGATTCCACTGAGAGCGCTCGCTGTTAGCCCAAGCACGGGCGGGGGGAGAGGGGCAGACAAACAAGCTCCGCATGAACGGAATTCATTAGAGCAGAGAGGTTGTTCGGAAACTGCCTTATCATCAACACACAGACTACATTACCCGCTGTTTCGACAAGTGCATAGATGTGTGTTGTAATTTTGCCTCCTCATAGCACAGTGTAGCAATTGCAATAAAATAAAGAGCGCGGAGGTGATTAATTCAAGCCGCCCGCCGTGCGTCAGAGCGTTTTTATTGTTATTTTAAACGACCGAATAAACAATAAAAGTTCTTGGAAATTGTTAGTATTTTAGAATAAAATTGGTTTCAGACTAGCACATCTTTAATGGAATAAATTATTATGTTTTTATTCCCCCAAGACATGGTGTATATATGCATTCAAATTTTTAAGAGAGGAGTGTACAATTTGTTTAAACAAAAGGTTTGGTTCTATATGCGTTGAACTAGTGCTACACATAAGCTATTCCATTGAATCTGGACCCGTAATTTTAAACAGCGGTGAGGTGACGAAGCGACCTCTAAGCCGGCACCCATTACCCATCTATACAAGTACTCATATTCCTCAATCAGTTCAGAATATTAAAATGCAGACTTCTTTTGATCTATGATTCTGAAGCTGAGCTACACGAGGATACGAACTAGAAAAAATTACATTCTACTTTATAATTTATAATGAAAAAAGGAAGCAAACTGACTCTTTCGATTCTTTATCAACCTCCATACACGTATTTGAAATTATGCATGAAATCTCACAGATAAGGATGTGTGTTGCGGCAAATTAAAGGTAATATCAAGTCTGCATTTATTTAAATTTTTAGCCCAACCAAGGAATAGAAGTTCGCTGAAAATTTGAAAAGCTACACTATTTTCGGTTCATACAGTTTCCAAAAAGTATTTCTCTACCGAATTAATTATAAGTCTTTATTCTCAATACTAGTATTAATGATAAAGAATAAAAAATACATTTTGATTGGATATAGTAGCTGAGAAAAAAATTACGATTAAAAAAACCCTGTAAAATTAATGTTTAGAAGTTTTACATAAAGTATATTCCTTTCAATTTATAAACGTTCTACTTTATTTTCTCTTACAAAAATATGTTGCAAACTGCAAGGAATCAAAAATTAGAGATCGGGCAGCAAGAACTAGTTCTAGTTAGATTGTTAAAAGGGAATTTTAATTTTTTGTTTTAAATTGCTAATAAAATGAGCTTATTTTGACGGAGTTGACTTTTATAATGTAAATTAGTTTTCGCGACTATATAAATAAATAGTTCCTACTACAAAGTGATTGCACAAACTTATCCAGAATCATGAAATTACTTTGCTACTTAATTGATTTAATTTTGTTTTATAGTTAAAGTTTATAAAAATTAGTCCAAGTCAAATATAAAACATGAAAATATGAAGAGTACCAGAATTATCCATAAGAACAAAAATACTTCAAAATTAAAATTAATGATGGAGAAAAAAACAGGAATATATAAAATTAAAATTACTAAAATTAGAACTCAATATTTTGTATTTTCGACCTAATTATTTATACTTAAGGCTATAAATTGTATATTGTTAATATTTAATCCTAAATGAATCCCATTTCTTTTAAAGTGATTTCCCCAATTGAAGTTATTAAAACGTTTCAATCCCATTCTGAAATTCCATTACAAATCGAAATACTGAATAGTGTAATGCTCTCAAACTTTTCGCCGAAAAGAACATAAATCAGTTTGCCTTATAAAGCAAATATTTATTTGGAATTTATTCAAATGCTAGTCTTCGGCTATTTATTTATAAACATAAAAAACATTTATCTGCGAATTATGTTTAGGGTAAATACTTCATTGAACGAATAAAAAGTTTATTATTACTTTTTAAATAACAAAATATTAAATATTAGTATAATAACATTTGGTAGGAAACGCCATGGTATAAGAAAGACCTCAATTCAGCTAAAATACTCAAATATATATAATTTTTTGCTTAAGTTCAACAACTTCAATCATATTGAAAAAAATTAGGTCGTTTATATTCGCATTCATTCATATGAAATCGTTAAGTTGCTTTTTTGAATAATTATGAAAACAAACTTTTTGGTCCAAAATAATATTTGCGGTGTCGAAATTGTAGTTTATTTATTAAATAACTATACCAAATATAAAAAAAAGAGGTTAACTTGACTTAAAAATAACCAGTTTTTAATGCATTGTTTTTAAAATAATAGAGATATTTAGGAAAATTAAGAATAAATTATATATAAGTCCGACAGTCTACGCATTTCTAAAAGGTTTTTGCTCTTAGCATTGTTCCGCAGGTAAAAATTATCTTGAAAAGCTATTAAAGAAAAGCAATTATGTAGACGTATTTTACTGTGAAAGGAGAGAGGAAAAATGTTTTGAATTTCAATTGTACGAATGAAATCCCACACTATAAGTAAAACTTATATTGAAATTTAATTGGAATTATATTATTTTTAATTCTTCCAAAGTATATATATATTTTTATTTTAAGTTCTGGTCTTTCATTTTTTTTTATTCTTATTATAATTTTGTCGATTCGTAATCCCGTTCATCGTTTTTAAAAAAATTCTTTAGAAATTACAGTCAAGAAAATATTATTTCACCAAAATTGCATTTTTCTTTGAAAATAGGGGGCACATAAATTATATTTTAGTATCTGTTTTCTTTCAAATGAAAATTTCGATAAGTTTTCGAGAAATTTCCCCAAAGGACCTGCTTATAATTAATAATGATTATTAATTAACAACTAAAACTAGTTGATAAATAAAAACATTAACGAATGTCACCAAGATCAATATGATGTCACACGATATACTAGAGGGTGTTTAAAATGCACAAA
Source organism: Hylyphantes graminicola (assembly GCA_023701765.1). NCBI lineage: Eukaryota > Metazoa > Arthropoda > Arachnida > Araneae > Linyphiidae > Hylyphantes > Hylyphantes graminicola. Next base: position 20,175,773 of record CM043119.1, read on the forward strand.
ATGGTAATTCTTCTGACAATTTTCACCCAAAAGAGAAAACTTTGTGATGTTCACAAAATTTGTCATTTTGTGATATAATAATAAGACAACATCAATTATTTATAGTAAATTTAATACTTTTTTGTAATTTATTTTCTTTTTGTATAACACCGGTTGGAAGTAGCATAGTCACTCAACAATTACTTTTCACAACGATTTTCGGTAAATAAAGATAAATGCGGTCATTCTTTCTATATAAAATTGGGACGTTCGTCGCATTCCCATGTATGTGTAAATTCTTTTAATTTAAACTTGAAAAAAAAAACCCATTGTTTTGTCATAGTGTGGAAATGATTCCCCAACTGCTAAATGACAAAAAGAATATAACAATTTGGTAAATGTAACATATTTTATGCGTATTTTTTCAAAACTTATTAAGTTTTGTTCAGTTTTCGCTTTATAAAGGTTAACTAACTTTAGTTGAATGTGGTGCCTTAGAGCGAGAATGACTGGATCACTGGTAACAAATCTTTTATTTTCAAACAGAGGTCAAGCAACGAATTGTTAATTAACAGGGCCCTAATATAGCCATATTAATGTAGGCCCGCTTTAAGCCCGGGTTTGCTCTTTTTTATATGTTGACTTTAATTAAGTGCAGACTTTATGTCATATCGCAATTTATTTTTAGTTTGACCAAATTGAGTATCTAATAGCTTGATGATCAGCAAATGCTAATTTAATTTTAGTTTAAAAACTTTATAGAAATTAGTTATATTTATTCTGCGGTATTGCGAAGAGGCTCCAGATCAAAGAATGACTACCCTCTTGTACTGAAGTCGAGATCGAGCCCTGTTAATTAATTCTGCTCATCACCCCCATTCCCCGTCCTCCTTCGACCAGGCTTGCTAATGGTAAGTCTATTGGGAAAAAATGGTTTTTATTCCAAAAAAGCAAAGAAATTATGGGAATATTTTGATGCGTTTTTTTTTAATTCATAAAACTCCAATAAAGTTGTGCTTTCAGAGGTTATTTTTTAAAAAACGCTATTTACTTTTTTTTTAATCGAAAAAATTTTAGATTTAAAAAAAAGTAAATAACGCTTCAAATAAAATAATCTCGGAAAGCACAACTTTATTGGAATTTTATGAATTAAAAAAAAACCGCATCAAAATATTCCTATAATTTCTTTGCTTTTTTGGAATAAAAAACATTTTTTCCCAATAGACTTACCATTAGCCAGCCCGGTCGAAGGAGGACGGGGAATGGGGGTGATGAGCAGCCTTAAATAAATTAAATCTTATCAAATCATTTACTGATGAATCATTTTCTGACGCACTTCGATAATCCTCAATAGAAAGTAAAAGTCTTACCGTTATTTATCACTGGTCTAACCTATCATTCAAATGTGGCATGGGACGATCAATTACACGAGAAAGTCTTCGATATCGTGAGCTCACCACGAACAATACCATTCCTGCGGGCGGCGAAAGATAATTCGAGACACAACTACAACAACCACCGACACGACGGACTGCATTGTGCGAAGAGGAGTTCTTTTGATGTCGCTCTATTATTCTTCTTCATTTGTGTCGTTCTTTTTTAATTCGGGCTTCCGCACTGTTGCCTTGAGGTCTATGTCAAGCCCTGGCACACTGTCATCTGGCACTGCGGCCGAATTGCTAAGCGGTTGAGGGCATCTTTTGCACCTCATTTGACGGGTGGAGATATTATCTGGTGGATATAGAGGTGGTATTTCATCTACACTTCTCAAAACAAATAGCAGGGGTTCCCAACCCCAACCGGTGGTACGCGTACCACTGGTGGTATGGTACGCGGAAAATCTCACGTGGTACCAGTGAAAGTTTTATCGATCGTACATAAGATAGTTCCATGAAAGATTAATTTAAAGAAAAAATTATTTTATTAATTTCTAGATCGGATGTAAATCCGAGTACCTTTTGACCTTCCGTCAAGCTGCGTTATTTTCGATGACATTTGAAGAGTACACGGGAAGAACCAATTGATTTCGTACAAGGCTTTCCTTAATAGCCTCTTTGGGGATAATAGCGAGAAATCGCCTTACTGGCGTAAAGAAGCCAGTTACTCGCTTTGTTTATTTTTAGCGGGAACCCTAATTCACGCCAGAGTTGAGTGGAACGAGTCACACGTTTGTACCGCAAATGAAGAACCATAAGAAAAACCGGTTTCCGGTCGCCAATGTCCGCCAAGCAGACACAATTACGGAAAGCCTCGAAAGAAATCAATCGGTTCTCCCCGTGTACTCTTCCTTTGTTACGAGTTACTTATGTGAGACACCAAGGGCGTACCCAGGATCTGATTTAGAGGGGGGCATGTAATGTTATGGGCCCCCATTTTCTTGGTTGGATGGGCCCCTTTAGGCAATTTTCCTTTGATGCACCCTCCCCCCCCCCCCGTGTTTCTAATCTCATATGGTTTACTTATTACAATTCGCAGCAAGCAATTGATTGGATTTCTTTTTATTATAAAATTTATTTATACCACTCTCTCATTTATAATTATAAACGGGGTAAATAATCACTAGTTAAATCATTTTTAGTTACTAACTAAACCAATGGGAATGTTTCAGGTCATATAATGCTCTTGTTCGCATTTTTCATCATTACTGAATTTCATTGGTTGCTTCGGTTTCCCGTAGTGCGATTTCATATATTCGTTGCTTCGTTTTTACTCTCAAAATGACCGATGCAAATGAACATGTTTTCGTTCCAAGCAGACTTTCTTTAACATATGTTTTCAACAACCAATAGCACAACAAGGAGTTGGCATTTAAAAAATTTATTAAGTGAAATATTCTTAGAAAACTCATTTTCGAATGCGAAAACATAAGTAATTCCAGGCAACAAACCGTTGGAGCCCGTTAGAGCGGTTGCTAATCCCGACGTGAAACTACCCCATTACCTTACATTTATTTGAACTGCAATTCCTCCAAATTACATTTTTCGGAGGAGTTTTAATTCAGCCGGTTCAACTATTTTTGCCAGAAGCCTGTAGTTTTTTTTAATAAAAAAATTGTTTTGTGATCAAAATATATTCACAAATTTGTTTTCGGACATTCTTAAAAGAGATCTGAAGTTTTCCACATTAAAAAAATGCATTGAAGACAGGGGGCTTCTCCTTTAAAAATTTAAAGGGGCCCTCCAAATCAGCCCTTAAAATAAACCGTGCTATCACCTGCTGCTTTGCCATACTGGATAAGAAGGGTATTGGATTACAAGAGTATAGTAATTTGATATATCAATTACGTTGTCTTCTTTAATGTATGGTAAATTTAACCTTTAATTTTAGGCAAGTTGGTAGCCCATTACAAGTCTCTTGGCCCATTAGTTGTCCATGTTTTAAACTAAACGATGTATGGGGGCCCCAAATTCAGGAAAGACTTCATATGCAAAAAAAGTCTTGATAGGATTAGGGGGCCCAGAAAGGCAGTGGGCCCAATTGATATTATATTAGGGCCAATTTGAAAAAAAAAGTACTTAAACCCTTTTTATACATAGAATATACATCAATTGGGGGCTTCAGTGGGCCCAATTACTAACAAATGGCCAGATTTTAAAAATATGTAGACCCCGTTTTGCGTAAGATATTGGGCATCCAGAGGCCAACTCAGGACCAATCGCAAAAATATGGGCCTCAATTCGAACATCATTCGTGGGCCCCTTTTATATCAGATTATATAAAAGGGCCTCCAGGCGCAAAGTGGGTCCCTGGGCCCGACTGGGAACAAAACATCGATTTTTTTAATGCCTCTCCTTTTACATACATGTCTAGTAAGGAGGAGGGGCAGTAAAGAAGAAAGCAACTCTTTAGTATAGAAATATCCATTTAATGAAGTGCAGCTCTGAAGAATTACATCCTCTCTCCACCCTTACCGCCTTTACTAGTGACAAAAAGATGGCGGTTCAGGGCAGAGTTTCAATAAGTGGCCGATAGATGGCGCTGATACAACACTCTGCTATCCTGACGTTTGTCGTCCCGACAAATAGCAATTGAATAAAATAAAAACATGCTATCTAAATATTAAAATTAAACATGTAGCAAGATAAAAATTAAACGTAAACACTTAGCAAATAATACACATAAATTCACTACTAATACTGAAAAGAACTATAAAAATTAGCATAAACAAATAAAATACTTTCAAGCATTTCTCTAGAAAATTATTCTAAACTCACTTTAAAATTCTATTTTGAAAATTATGAAATAGAAGAAAACACTTATAAAATTAACTTAGCAAGTAAGTAAAAATAAATTTTAAAGTCTGTGCAAAAAGTTCTTAGCACAATTTGGGAGAAAAAAAATAAAGTTCTGGACTTCAGAAAGTTTGTAAAATAAAAGTCAAAGTTCAGGTTTTTGCCCAACTCTTCATTTGGTCGGCAGATGTGGATGTGCATATTGGTCCTTCACCTGTACCGGTCTTGCGTACATCATATCTGTCGTTTGGGCGAACTTTAGTCACGACGTATGGGCCAAAAAACTTTTGACGAAGTTTTAAGCCTGTCCCGAACTGAGTACGTTTGATGGCGACTATATCATCAAGTTTGTATTTGGTAGCAGTCTTGCGACGAGTGTTATAGTTGTGCCTGCTCTGTTCTTGTTGTTGCAATATATTTGCTTTGGCTTCTTTGCGCATTTGTTGTTGATGTTGAACGACTGAGTGTACATGTTGTTCTTCTAAAATTTTCTTGATGTTAAGATCTTCTTTATTTTTCATTTTAACTCCTGTTAGAAGCTCGAAGGGTGTGTACTTAGTAGCTGAAGAAATAGTGCTGTTAATTACACGTTGTACAGCTGGTATGTGCTTGAACCATTTGTTCGGATCATCAAGGGATAACTTGGAGATAACTGGAATTAGCGTTCCATGGAATTTTCCGACCTGACCGTTTCCTCTTGGCTGACCTGTAGTGATTGTGATATGTTCAATCTTCTCTTCTTCGCAGTATTTCTGAAATTCTGTTGTTGGAGAGTGTTCTAGTAGTTGTTTAATGCTTAGTGTGAACTCATCTTTTGACTGAGCTTCGCAGATTTTTCTGGTTGTGTCATCAACTTGTATTGCCATTACTGGATATCGGCTAAGTGCGTCGACATGTTTCATTTGCTGTCCTGGTCTGTGAATTAGTTCATAGTCGAAATCTTCTAGCAACATTGCCCATCTGGCAATTCTAGGAGGCAGTTCTTTTTTGGACATTGTTTTTTGAAACGCTTGGCAGTCAGTGAAGATTTTGAATTTTGTGCCTACAAGATAGTGTCGAAATTTCTTTAATGATTCTACTATTGCTAAAACTTCTAATTCATATGATGTATACTTTTCTTCTTGTGGTGATGTTTTACGACTCATATAGTGAATGGGATGCAGGTTGTTCTCGTTGTCAGCTTGAAGCAAAATAGCACCAAAACCTTTTGATGAAGCATCACAGTGTAATTGTAATGGTGATCCCTGTTTGTATAAGTGTAACACAGGTTCTGTGGAGAGTGCTTGTTTTAGCTGTAGAAAAGCTTGCTGTTGTTCTGTGCCAAAGTGAAAAGGTGTGTTGTTCCGTAAAAGATCACTTAGTGGCCTTGCAATGGCTGCATAGTTCTTTATGAATTTTCTAAAGAACGAAGTCAGACCTAAAGAGGATTGAATATCTTTCGTCGTTTTAAGCTGAGGGAAACTTAAAACAGCATTTGTTTTGTGTGACGATGGTCGAATTGTACCTTTTTCCAAGATATGTCCGAGAAAAGTTATTTTTCGTTGTAGAAAATTGCACTTTTTGAAATTAAACTCAAGTCCATAGTCCGAAGCAACTTGTAAAACTTTTTTCAGCTTTTGTAGACCTTCGAACTCATCAGATGAGGGTACAATCAAATCATCAAGATAGAGAATCAGAGTTCCATCTTCTAAAAGATCTCGAAAAACAATTTGGATAAATCTTTGAAAAACAGATGGTGCGTTGCATAGTCCAAAAGGCATCTTTGTGAACTCGTACTGTCCGTCTGGTGTTACAAAAGAAGTGTATTTACGACTATCTTCATGAACATCAACGTGATAGAAACCATTTTTTAAGTCAAGGTTCGAATAGACAGATGCACCTTGTAATTTGTCAAAAACGTCTTCGATGAGGGGTAAAGGAAATCTTTCTTTTACGATATTCCGATTCAAGGAACGATAATCGATTGCAATTCTTGTTGAACCCTCTTTTTTCTTACACAAAACTATTGGTGCACAGAAATCTGAAAAACTTTCTCGAATTATTCCGCTTTGTAACATTTCCTTAATTTGTTTATTTACCTCAATTTTTTCTGACAATGCAAGACGGCGTGGTCTTTGAAATATAGGTGTGTCATCTGACAGAATTACTTTCATTTGATAATTAGTACTTTTAATTTTATTCGGTTTATAAGTTTTAACCATCTTCATAATAGTGTTTCGTATATTTGCATCAGATATGTGAGAAAATTCATCTTCAAAAAGCGTATCATCACTTACAATACTAAATATTGGGTTGGTCCCCGTAGTGTCTAATGGTTTGTTTACATTTTGCAATATGGGCTTGTCCCCTTGTACGTCTGAAGCGAAAATTTGGTGTTCGAAAGTTCCCAAATCTGTTAATTTGTTCGAGTTATATTCTTCAATTAAATGTGAAAAACGTTTCTTCATATCCGTATTATGAACGTGTGTGAAATATAAGTCATTACCGTAGTCACAATCCATTGTGGACGTAAACTCATTCGCCGAAGCGTGTTTTACGGGAAAGTAGGCTAAACTTTTACCGGTGGCGTTATCCAAATTTAATCGGTTCGACACATCATCTAGTTCCGCTAAAAAAAATCTACTCTCTTCGTACTCGAAGTGAGCGGGCGAATTTGCATTCGATAGCTCCTCCTTTGCCTCTGATTGGCTTTGGCTTGCCTGAGGCTCCACCTTAATGTCTGGTTGAGAGGCGATTGGCGCGTCGTCTCTTACGCTCTCTTGCTGCGGCGACACAGAGTCGGCGATGGGTTTCGGTGTTGTAGACATTTTGGAGCCGAGATTCGAAGCGGTGTGAATAGTACTTTGACATTTGTTTTTTATTTCCTGTTGCAAGATTTCTGTTTTCGGAGAGAGTGTACTTTCATTTTGTGTTATTTGTGATGTTTTTAGCTCTTGGAAAATTGAAGGGGGGATTATTAGATTTGAAAATAAACTTTCGCAAATAGCGGCATCGTATGTTTTCGGTTGTCTTTGTGGCAACGAGAGTTTTACCTTGGCGGATTTGGCGGTGTACGTGTCGCCAAATGCAGAAACTAATGTGATTTCTTCGTCATATGTTGTTGTTTTGGGTAAACAATCGGCTTTGACACAAATATGAGTGCATCCACTGTCAATAATAGCTCGCGTATTTTTATTATTAAGTAGTACATTTTCATATTGAAGGGAACCGTGATCACGTGGTTTGGGTGTTGTTGGAGCTATTTGTAATACTGGACTGTTATTCTCGTGTGACTCGTTTTCAGATCGTTGGTTGTTTACATTGCGTTGATTGAAGCGAGTATTATTTGTTCCACGGGAATTTTGATTTTGTGGTCTACGAAAGTTATTGTATGGTTGCCTATTATTGTATGGTGGTCTGTTGTTTTGTTGTTGTTGATAGGTATTATTGTTGTGTTGGCGACGGTTTACTTCGCTTAGAGATTTACGCTGTGAGGTATAAAAAATATCAACTTTTTGTGCAAGATCATTTGGCTTTAGCCATTCTTCGCCTTGTGTGACAGCTATGTGTGACTGAGTCTCTCGGTCAAGTGTAGAATACAATTTATCTGAAACCATTAATTGGCATAAAGTGTCAAAGTCACTGACTTTTCTAATCTTGCAATAATATGCGAAAGTTGTTTGCAATCGTGAAGCAAACTGCGTGTGTGATTCATCTGCGAGTCTTTGCATACGGCGGAAATTAATTAGGCAATCCTGTGCGGTTGGTTGGAACTGACGTAGCACTGTATTTTTGACTTTTTCGTAGTCTTGGATATCATTATCCGAAATATTTAATAAAATGTGATTTGCTTTTTCGCCTAACATATTTATAAGTATTTCTGACTTTAATAACTCATCCGATATATTCTTCGTACCAGCGGGTGACCGAGCTCTGCTCGGAGAAAATAGGTATCGAAGCTAACTCGAAGATTTAAATTTTCAATTGTGATTTTGTGATTTATCAAAACAATCATACCATAAGAAAATTTGAGAAACCATTGGTGAAAAGATAACCGGTTAAAGTTAATGTGACCAGATTTTCAAAATCAAAAAGTGGGACACTCCATCACCCCCCCCCCCCCCCCCGGTGTATTTTTTAAGTATTTTTTTATGCACATAATAGTCCCTTCACACAATGACACACTTGGTATAAGAAAGATAAAGAAGGCGCGTTCAACAGCAGCAGTGGCTCCAGGCAAACAGAAACCATACTCCACCAATTTGTTGATGACTTTAGCTTCATTTAACAATTTCTAAAGACGTCATAGCGTTTTACAACGATTATTCATTAAAAAAAAGTCTATTTTATTTACAATTTCCTCGTTTTTCGGGACTTTGCGGGACTTTTACAAAAAAGCGGGACTGTCCAGCCAAAAGCGGGACGTCTGGTCACATTAGTTAAAGTGCACCATTGTAAACAAAGTTAGAGTTTGGAAAGGGAACTATTCTATACAAAGGTAAAGTTTTAAAAGTCATAGTAAATGAAATGTAATTGATAATTGGCGTTTCGTTGAAAAGCAACAAAAATGTCGAAATGTGGTAAACATTCCATTTCGTACTTCATTCAACTCGATAGGTATAGCAACCATACGTTAAATTTTCAAGATCGCCAAAAATCGCCAATGAACAGAATAGAACTAAAATCGTCTGCTGATTGGAACTAAAAAAATATTCATGTTACCATTTCTGTAAAACTCAATAAAGTTTAAAGCAAGGTTGAATTTATTTAAATTTGAAAAATTAAAATCTTAACTAAACATTTATAGCTTAAGCAGAGGCTTATAGCTTTAGCAGATGGCATCACGAAAGTAGCCATTATGGCGAACTAATGAAGTTTGAAAATATCCTATCTGTAACTCCGAACTGCTTGACCGTAGCGCTTCAAAACCTGTGCCAATCGATTCGTCGTGGCCAAAAACCCCAGACCCCTAAGTTTACCGGAGTTTATTAATTCTGGGGCGATTTTCGACTTGGGTCCAATTCCTCGTATTATAGTATAAGATATAAGATTAGAGTTTGGAAAGGGAACTATTCTATACAAAGGTAAAGTTTTAAAAGTCATAGGAAATGAAATCATGAAATGTAATTGATAATTGGCGTTTTGCTGAAAAGCAACGAAAATGTCGAAATGTGGTAACATTCCATTTCATACTTCATTCAACTCGATAGGTATAGCAACCATACGTTAAATTTTCAAGTTCGCCAAAACTCGCCAATGAACAGAATAGGACTGAAATCGTCTGCTGATTGGAACTAAAAAAATATTCATGTTACCATTTCTGTAAAACTCAATAAAGTTTAAAGCAAGGTCAAATTTATTTAAATTTGAAAAATTAAAATCTTAACTAAACATTTATAGCTTAAGCAGAGGCTTATAGCTTTAGCAGATGGCATCACAAAAGTAGCCATTATGGCGAACTAATGAAGTTTGAAAATATCCTATCTGTAACCCCGAACTGCTTGACCGTAGCGCTTCAAAACCAGTGCCAATCGATTCGTCGTGGCCAAAAACCCCAGACCCCTAAGTTTACCGGAGTTTATTAATTCTGGGGCGATTTTCGATTTGGGTCCAATTCCTCGTATTATAGTATAAGATTAAATGCTCGTTCTAACGATGCGAAAAATAAGCTGTAATTTTCTGGACGGCTAGGGATTGGCATTGAAAGAGTTTTAACAGAACGAATAAGATTTTCGATGTTAGGTGAATCATCGGTTTCGGAACTTTTCGAAATATTATGCTGAGTTTCGGCATTGTTTTGAAGGGAAGCTAGTTCTATATTTCGTTCGATTTGTGCGAGTTTTACTTTTTCGACTTCTAATTTATTTCTTTCGACTTCTACTTTATTTCTTTCAACTTCTACTTTATTTCTTTCGATTTCTAGTTTAACATTTCTTTCATCTACCGTTTGTGCAATTAAATTTTTAACGAATTCGTTATCTTTCGTGTAGGTCTCACTGGACTCAATTAGCTCTTTAATTTTAGTTAACGTAGAATTTTCTGGAAGTACGATGTCCAATTCAAAAGCAACTTTCACTAAATCTTCTTTTTTAGTATTTTTATACATCTTGAATAGAAAAATAAGAAAACTTTTACCTTTTTGGTCGTTTTTGGTTTTGTTTCGTCGGCGATGTAGTAGAATTTCTTACGTGCTCTGAAGACGATGTATTCCGTTTTATGGAGGGTAGTTTTGTTTTTCGGATTGACGTGCTGTGGACCTCGTCGTCGTGTGTCGTCTTCTGCTTAGCGGCTGAAGATGGATGACTCACGGGTGGCGTCTTCTGCTTAACGGCTGGAAAAATACCACTGTACGATGGGGTCGACGATGGCGACTGCGATGGCGACCTCGGCTTGGCGGCTGAAGAAGGAATCGCTTGACGATGGCGTAGGAAGTTCCTTTTGAAGAGGGAGTTTTCACTTTTTTCGTGACGATGGCGATTTTGGCATCGCTGATTTATTGCAGTGTAGATAAAAGTTCGTTTTTGTGCATGAGTTCGTGATTGCCCACAGTGGAGAGGAACTTTATGTCTGAACCTCGTGGGACTAGAACTTTCGTTTTGTAAAAGTTTAAATTAAATTTTTTTTTTTTTAAAAAAATATCGATTTTTGCGACGAGAGGCGGGTGGCAATGCGGCGGTGAGCCCCCATGTCTAGTAAGGAGGAGGGGCAGTAAAGAAGAAAGCAACTCTTTAGTATAGAAATATCCATTTAATGAAGTGCAGCTCTGAAGAATTACATCCTCTCTCCACCCTTACCGCCTTTACTAGTGACAAAAAGATGGCGGTTCAGGGCAGAGTTTCAATAAGTGGCCGATAGATGGCGCTGATACAACATACATTATATACAGGGGCCCCCATAAGACCGGGGCCCACTTCACCCTTTCTAGAGGGGGGCAGCTGCCCCCCTCTGCCCTATGGTGGGTACGCCCATGTGAGACACAGAGCATAGGTGCGAGAATGGATTTTCTGAACTCTTTTACATTAAAAATAAACATACACTGCTCAAAAGAATTAGGGGAATGCATGGTTTATTAAACCCTTTCACCCCAATGATTCAATTTGGTATCACCAGCTTCTGATTTTCTCTCTCACTAAGCTGAGCTCATATTTATTTATCGCTAGGAGGAAGAATCTTGTCTTTTGAAGAATTAATTAATGTTTGTTTCAATTAAATCAAAATATTAAAAACACGGTAAAATAAAATTCACTCCCAAAAATGTTGATGAAATAAACTGACCCTATGTTCTTTACGCTTGCATTCTTAGATGTTCAAAAATTTGTTTCCCTTTGACAAAAAATTAAATTTTGAAAAAGATATTGCTGTAATTTATTCAAAAGTTGTTATTCCAATCCCCTCCCCCCTCACCTTACATTTTAGTTAAAAAATTGAGATTTAACCCTTGTTTTTTACCATTTCATTCTGGATGCATAATAAATCTATTCAAGAAATTTTATATTTTTATAATAAAAATTAGAAGTTAAACCTGAAAGGGTAAACAAAAGTAAGCAAAGTGCTCCCCTAATTGTTTGGAGCAGTGTACGAGGAATATACAGGCTCACGCTCGGATTAACATTACTTTACTAATATTTTAAATATTTTTGTAATATTATTCAATAATTTTAAACGACAATAATTGTCATGTTTCATAATTAATTTTAACTAATACTAGATTTAAAAAATCATTTATTCAAATGCACAAGATAAATTTATTTTTAATATTTTTAATTTTACAAAATGAGTTTTTTACATTGAAGCGGGTTATTATCATTACCTGAAAACAATTTTTTTTCACAGTCTTGCTTTAAAAATTAAGCTATTTATTTTGATTTCTTTTACATTCCTCATAGTATTTGTCTGTTTGCATATTGTTTACAAAAAGTATTTTTATAACTAAGAAATGGGAAAATGAAATCTGTCGTTATGATAACATTTTAATATGCCTTTCATCTGAATGGCATTTTTGGAAAAATTTCTTGACAAAAGAGCTCAAATATAAATTATTAGGTGTATACGAAAATTTGATGATATGAAAGAAAAAAATATTCATGGTTTTTTTTAAATTCTGTTTATGCAACCCCTTAATATATGTTTACGTTTCATAAGAAAATTTATTTTTTTGATATGATACACCAAATAGCGATGCGAGTTTTCCGTAAATTGGTGTCGAGCATATCCTTGTTCCATGCAATAACGAAGCATGAGAACAAAAGAAACGAAATGTCTTTTCTGTTCCGAAGATAATTCGTTACGAATTGCTGTTTAGTAATGGAGTAGTGACATTTTATACTCTATAATTAAAATTCCAAATGGCTAACTGGTGAATAAAATATTATCTATGTTTAAATTTGTACTCTAGCGTACAAGATACAACGTATAGAAACAAATACTAATAATAAAAGTGCGACGATAATTAAAACTAACGTATTAACGTAACTTAAAAATAAGTATAATAGGTGATGGTAATTTAACGGTTGGATAATTGGATCCTTAGAAAGTTCGAAAGTAAAATGCAATATTACTGATTCAGTTCTAAACTAGACGATATATCCAAGAGAAAAAAAAACTAATAGGCAAAATTCTATGGAAAAATATCTAAACTGTTTCTAAGCGTCTCGTTGATGTATGGGAGGAATAAAGAATAATTTTTTAAAGTGTAAAAAACGATAGGACTCATTCAAGTTTTTTAAATTTTCAGTGAGAAAAATATAATAAAAGGATTTTTTGCTGAAAAAGCGCAGGAGCTTTCCCTTCCCCCACTCCCACCGACCACCAACCACCAACCAACCTTCGTCACTGGCGAAGATTTTTTTCTATGCCAAAGTAAGCATTAAAATACACCTTATCTACCTTTCGTTATCTCTCAGAGGCATCGACAAGCAATCTAGAATGTATATATACTTATATCAAAAAGCTTAGGGAATTCCAAACTTTTTTTCTATGTGGGTCGAACCAGACTATATTACAACTATCTATAAGAAGAACTCTATATAAGTCAAGCTAAACGACTATATCACTATATTATAATTTTCAATATATGAAAATAATAACGAAGAAATTGCTGAAAAATTCCTAAAAATATTTATGTGGGGGAGCAAAAAAAATTATAAATGTACTATTTTTAAAAAATAATTAAGGAGATTTTAGCTTTTTATTATTTTTAAGTTTGCGGGTGGGGTTGAGGAGGAGGAATTTGCACTAGAGTAAAAAAATCTAAGATTTTAAAAAATATATATTAGTTAGACTAAACATAAAATTAGGCTAGATAATTGAATCCCTCCCCCCCCCCCCGCCCCTAAATTTTATTTATTGACGTATTGTAAGTAACGGATAAGAATTTTGTTTTTATCAAGACGCAGTTTGGATACCCCAAACCAAAGGCAGACAACAACCAATAAGTGGTATCTGCAAACGAATCCGTGTTCACGCTTTGGGATTTGACCTCCCGTTGCAATAGCAGCTGCCGCAAATGTGACATAGTCACGCGTGCATCGCAAAAACTCTCGTTTAATCGGCCGCACGTGACCAAGGCATTCTTTTCGATATCCCTTTTCCAGGGCTATATCGCACCGCGAAAGAGTGGCGTGTCTGAAAAAAACATATACAGAGTGGTTGTATAATGACGCTCACTATTCGGAGAGGTCTGTAGCTCGAATGAATAATCCAAGTGTAACAAATATTGAGACACTTACTAAGCAACAAGGGGGGAAATAATGGAATCATAAAAAATAAACTCGTCCTTTGACCAGGGTTCTAAATTACGAGGCGTAATTGGCTGTGCCACGTGACATGTAATCAATGTAATAGGCGGAGCTTATCAGATTAGAACACCAATCACCGACACCAACAATGAAATCGCGAAAATTATGGAATGAAAGCTGGTATGCGCTGTGTCACCTATAACAAGACAATACCTAATATGGAAATAAAATAAGAAAGTATTTCAATGCGGGGTCACGAAATCCGAAATGTACATTTTATGTTTTCTACTAGTTTTAGAAAGGTATATTTTGAGAAAGTACTTTTTGGACATTGGTACGCTTGTCAGTTTGTTTGATCTTCAAAAATTAACATAACATTTTGACTTAGTAGAAAAAAATAGGTTTGCGTTTTACGTTTATACAACCGACACTAAGCGCATGAGCCATGTTTCAAAGTCAATAAAATAGTTTTTTTCATACGAACATATATAATAAAATATGTAAAAAGTAGTATATTTTGTTACACAATATCCCATCCAAAGTTTAAAAATTTCCATTACAGTAAAGAATTTCTCATTTCTAATAAACATTTTATGACCACAACACCTGCTTTTTTAAAAAGGTCAGCATGATGTAAACACAGAATTCACGTTTGAAGGTTTCCGAAAGTGAGTGTTGACTATAAGACGTGTAGGTGTGTAGATGAATAGAACAGGTTCACCGGCAGATGCTAAAGGTCACGATTGAGGGAGACCCCCACCTTATACAATTAGAAGAGTCACGTGAATAAAAATTAGTTGGTTGGTTGGTTGATATACATATATTTTCAGGCTTGTGTGCTTGCTCAGAGAGCCGCTTACAAACCTTCGTCAAGTAAGACAGTCACAACATACACACACTCACATGCACACATATACGTGATATATGCTGCCATCTATCACGCGCCACCTCCACAATTTAGACATGTCCCTGAAGGGGCGGGAAATAGAACCTGCACCCGTGGGAAACTGCGCAATGACCGTCCACAGGACTTTCGGACCCAGCAGATTTAACGAGCACGTTCTCCGCATATACTCGGTGAGTTTTCTGCGGTTTCGATCGCGGGACCTTCCGATCCGTAGATCGCTACTTTGACCACAGGGCGCCTCACAGCCCTAAAAATTAGTTATTTAACAAGTGCGAGTAAAACTTTTTTTAAAACGAGGAAAAGGTATGATTTTCCATAGCGGGGAGCGAGTGAAATAATTTCCTCGAGTTTTAAAATGTTTAATTTATTAACGAGGATGGGTTACATTGTTACATAATACTTGGTAATCACGTGCGATAGATATTTGTTATGTTGTTGTTGTTTCTAATGGCACTCGATAACCGAGCCCGGAGTAGAGGATTACCCGATTTTAAGGCGAAGAGGGCGGCTTCCGTTTTTATTGAGCGCTACAAGGGAGGAAGTCCGACTGTTGCCCGTCAGCATGACACATCCGTTTTACAGGAAGGTACCCCTTTCACACATCCATTCTCACTCACATATCGAAATTTTGATCCAGATCAAAGGCCGATAATCCCCTGATCTGACACCCCCAGATGTATTAGCTTGGTATGGGAACATAGAGGACTTTGTGACCACGACATATTTAACGTGCCCCAGCCACCATTTGTCAACACGGTGGTCTTTAGCCGAGTACAAGCGCTGACCCAGCGACCTTCAGAATTGTGAGCACCGCCGAGGACAGAACCCACAACCCTTCCGATGCGAGCACGACGCTTCACACGACTGAGCTACCGCGGCTCAAATATTTGTTATAATCAATGTAAGATTCTGATGTTACCTACTTAACACTATCCCAAAGTTTAAAAGTGCTTTATACCTAAACATTGATTTACTAATTAGTATTATACCACAGGGAAAATTGTATGTAAAATGCGAGATAAGGGTAGATAAAAATAATGTTGCTATGCGCCCTTATGCGCAGAAAAGTAACTTTTGCATACCGGTTTCTCAAAAGCGTGGTTTTAAACACAACGGGCGTGTTTCATATCTTGAGTGGCAACAGAAGTGCTGAATTAAAATATATTTCATCTTGTCAATAGATTGAGGGGCTGTAGGGAGCCTAGTGGTCAAAGGGTCTCAGCTTGAGATCAGAAGGTTGAGAGTTCGAGACCCGGTCGCCACTGAAGACCTACCGAGTATATGCGGAGTACGTGCTCGTAAAATCTGTTGGGTCC
Organism: Hylyphantes graminicola; assembly: GCA_023701765.1. Lineage (NCBI taxonomy): Eukaryota > Metazoa > Arthropoda > Arachnida > Araneae > Linyphiidae > Hylyphantes > Hylyphantes graminicola. The sequence goes on from CM043119.1 coordinate 20,191,923, forward strand.
GAAAGTCCTGTGGTCGGTCATTGCGCAGTTCACCATGGGTACAGGTTCCTGGAGAAAATTTCCCTCCCCTTCAGGGACATGTCTAAATTGTGGAGGTGGCGACAGATGGCATTATCTGTCATATCTGTTTGTGTGTGTCTTGTGTTGTCCTACTTGACGATGGCTTATAAGCGGGTCATTGCGACCAAGCACACAAGCCTGAAAATATATGTCAAACCAACCAACCAACCAATAGATTGAGGAATCAATGTCACGTGGTAACAGAGCACTAATCGGAGCACCGATGATCGAAGAAAATGCATCAATGAAAGCTGGAGGGAATAAGTCATCTGAAACAAGCTAATTATTGATTTGAATAGGCAAGATTTTTTGCATGAGTTTATAAAAGAAGTTTTTTTTGTGTTAAGTTTGGATTAATAGGGCTCTAGAGCTATTTTTTGGCTCTTAGTCCTAAGAGCTTTAAAATTGGTGCAAAAAAACTTTTTTTTGGCCCCAATGCACCACCAACAATAAAAGCTTCAAAATGGGAAACATTCATGTGACGTTCGTGGTTTGTTATGCATCAGCTCGGGAAGCACGTGGTAATGTTATCCTATACAGCTATCGAAGCACGAGGTAATGTTATCCTATACAGCTATCGAAGCACGTGCTATTGTTTTCCTACTACTCAAACCTGTCTAACCGCTTTTTTTCATACAGTGATTTGGAATTAAAGCTCAGGTGGATATGGCGTGAATGTACCCCATCGGTTGAAAAAAACCTTATTCAAAAAACAAAATCTAAATACCCTAATTTTCTTTAAATATTTGATTTTTTGGAATTCAAATTGAATCTTTTCTCGAGTTTTTCGCTTAGAAATACTTTACAACCATTCTTGTGCGAGAGCTATAGTCAACCACCGGCAAGCACACGCTACACTTTTTATGTTAACTGTAACCACTTCAAAAATTTGGCGAAAACTGAAGTGAAAAATTTTAAGACAACAACAACTAGAATTTGAAAGCTATTGTTTATAATGAATTTTATGTGTATTAAAATAAATTAATATATCAACCTAACTTGTCTTGGTGCAGTCAAATTATCTAGGTAAAATATTTTAAACCAATCATGTAAGTGAAACTGTTTTTATCCCGAACAATCAGATTCAAGTAACAAAAAACCTAAGCCGGGTATTTTTTTTTTATAAACCATTGAATTCAACTTATAAATATGCGTGGGAAATACTATTTTGTTAGTTTATTTGAGGAGAAGGTTATTAAATATCTTATAATTAAAGTGTGATTACATTAATTTAAGAACGTTTTTCTTAAAATGTCTCGTCTTTGGTTATCTTTAGGCGTATAGAAATTGGTGTTTTGGATTTTAAGCATAGTTTACAATCGGTAGACAAGATTGTAGTTTAAGTTTTTGGTAGCAATTGTTATCCAAACATTTCCAAGTTTTAGTTTAAATCTTTGCGTTATACTTTCTACCAAATCATTAGTAATGATCCAAGTTGTTAGTAATCATTAAACAGGTGTATAGATTTCATCTAATTCTGATGCAGTAACCTACTTTGTACTGATTTCTGACACCTTTATAGATGACTTAGAAAATGCTAATTTAAAAATGCAGTTGTGTTACAAGCACTTTTAAATTTCATTATCATATCCTATATTAATACTACGACGGCGTGACAGTAAAAAAAAAAGTTTAAAAAATCAAATATATGTTTCAACCAGGAATCTCCAAAAGCCTGGTCAAGTAATATTGCCATGCTGAGCTAAGTTGACAAACATTAAGTTGTTAAACAATCAAGTTTTATTAAACCTAACTAACCACTCAGCTCGAGAGCCGGTATAATCTATATTAACTCAAACTGATAAGCAGTACAATAATAGTTACACGAGTCCATAATTTATACGGGATGCGATTTTTGACCTCTCTCCATGGTGATACTTGGTTCAACCACTCCTTTACCCCTAATCTCACATGGCATTATGCAAAATTCCAAACAATTTCCAATTGAATTTTTTATTTGGATGTTTGATAGCTGGACAACTATACCTACTAATTGAAGTCCAACCCGAAACTTGGTAGTCCAAACAGCAGCTGCATCATCTGACGATGGTGAGAAAGTACTTAAAAATCACACACAATGTACATGTTGTCTACTTTTTTATTTGTGAAGTGTGAAAATTCTTTGGACATGTGTCTTTTGACTCTGCATTGAGACTAATAAAGAAAACCAAAAGAAACAAACACCAGCTGAATTAATATAAAAAAATGAACCGATATTTTTCTTTTGGGCTGTTTTGTAACAAGGTAATGTGACCGGAAGTCCCATTGTTCTCAGTCAGTCCCCCTTTTTGTCTCGCTGAATTGCGTACATTTGTGTCCTGTCAAAACATACCTGTTACTATAACAGCCCTGAAAAATAAATGAAATATAGATTTAGATTTAAAACATTTTTCTAATGTTCTTTCTTAAAAATGTTAAATGATCTTAAAATACTTATTAGTTATTTCCCAGTTATTAGCTTTTATTAGTTATAACGTTTGTTGAATTTTGAAAGTGGAGGAGGAGGGGGAAGAAATAGAATGTCTTAATTTTGAGTTTTGAAAATCTTGTCACATTAAATAGAAGGTGATATTCTTCTCATGATCGTGGCAATATGTTGTGACCTTCTGTAGTTTTATCATTAGTCTTAACATGTTTCATTTAATTAATTAGCTGTAACTACATAAATGTTAATTGTTTAGTGCAATGACGCTTGCTGATGCGTCCAACGACTTAAAATTGGACAGTCCTCCCACGGACCTCATATCTGCCGTCAACTTTGGACCCACTTCAAACCAGTATCTCCTGACCTCTTCATGGGACAAGGCTGTTCGTTTGTATGATGTTCCGAATAACACTCTCCGTGTGAAATACTGGCACGAGTCTCCGGTTTTAGATTGCTGTTTTCAGGTATGGAGTTATCTAATTCTATTTCTAACAGTTTTTTTCTCTAATGGGGCTGCAATATTGGTGGTCAAGTCTGTTGCAGACTCAGCATATTCCCCAGAACTGAGAGCCATTTCTTTGTGGTACCATATAGACAACTCTTGCTATAAATTTTGACACTAGATTACCATGAATCTGAGCTCTCTGTGGATGTTAAAGTTGATTGGATTTCTAACTGTCTGAACCGGAATTTTTATGCAAGCTAATTCCATTTTGCTGTAGTGTGAGCCATAATTTAAAAATATCTTTTTAAATTTTAAAAATAAATCAAATAAATTAAGCGGGTTGCGTTTTTAGCTGGAATGGGTGTAGATCAGCAATTCAATTAATTTTTTCTTTTAAAGTTAAAAGTTATAGTGATAATCACTTTTTACACATGTGGACTTACACTACAGTAAGGACAATTTTGCATGGAATTCGCCTGCAGTTGTCCATAAAAATGCTGTATAAACTGCAGCATTAATTTAATTTCTAAATATAGCTTGCAAATGAATGAATATTTTATATTTGTTTTCTACACTTATTGCAAACATAATCCAAGTGTAGTTTAAAATAATGTTTAATTTTGACCTTATTTCTGTTATGTTAAAATTATTGATATTCCTATTTACACATAACGGTTTGAAACAGCGTTGACTGCAACAACAGATCTAACGTATTAATGAATTTTTATGTTGTAACGGGAGATAGTTTTTTCTTTTTTTCAAAATGCTTGTGAAATTATCTTTTACATATTAGTATATAAAAGCTAAAGTAAATGTGTTTTTTTGCGTGTGCTCTTTTCTTTTGTATTTCAATAACATTTTTCACCCTCTAAACGCCAATAAAATTATAAATTTCTATTATGCAAAAAAAGTATATGGAAAACTGATTGTTTTAAGAAAAAATTTAATCCTTTTTTAAATTTACTAGGTTTTTAGTTAAGGGGGTTCAGTACCCAAAAATCGTTGAAAAAATCAAAACAAAAGTTATTGGCTTAAAATACTATTACAACCTTTATTAATAATGTCACAAAGTATCAAGACGATTGGAAAAATATTTTTGACATTAAAAGCCATTTTAATGTCATGGCTTCGTAAGGAAATGGGTTAACAATAAAAACTTTAAACGTGTTTTTCTCAGAACTTGATTTTTTTGAACTTCGATGTACCTTTTCTCAAAAACTATGCTATGTTTTCTCGTAAACTTTTTTGTATGTGATGTAATACATAGTATAGATTAATCTGAGGTTATGAATTTTAATAAAACTGAAGTGAAAAAAGTTTTATGGGGCAAAAAAAGAGAAATTTCATGATTTTTTTGGGTACTTTTAAACTTATTTTATTTAAAAGAATCTAACAGTTATTTACAAAAAACTTTTAACCTCAGATCAATATATAAGGTTGGTATAACACACACAGAAAATTTTAAGATGTGATCAGTAGTTATTGTGAAAAGGTACATTGCAATTGGCTAATTTAACATTACCAATATACAACATACCGAACCCCCTTAAATGAAAATAATATTTTTTTGTTATTGTAGGATGCTGTTCACTCTCTTAGTGGAGACTTGTATGGAAATCTCAAGGTTTTTGATATAAATTCTAGTGCAGGTAATTTGTTTTCGTTCTACTGTAGTGTAATTTTTTTGTAAAACAAATTACTAACTAAATATCTGTCTTGAAGCAACAAAAAAGGCAAGTCTTAAGTGTAAAGTTTGGTCTTAGTTCTTAATACAGAAGTTTTGTTTGGACATCATAATAAGGATTTTGAGAAATTCACACATTCACAAGTGTTTGTTGCCTTAAAACTTTTTATTTTAAAGTTTTTGAAATTACCTTATATGGGACATATGATATGCCTTTAAATGTATTGATTTATTGCTTGATAATTAAAAGTTGTGTAATTTGTAGTGTTCCTCTATATGTTGCAGTGTTGTGTAGAGTAGCTCTAACGTAGCTCTATAAGTTGCAGGTTCAATTTAACTATAAAAAAAGTCATACGAGAAAAACTGTTGCATGTTAAATCTCCTCACCATGTCCCACACTTTGTGAAATTTTAACCTTAGGTTTTGTTCTTCTTTAAGAATGTTAATTTTTAATGGTTTAAAAAAATGTGGTGTAAGGGTTTTCACAGGACCTGGAAAACTGGAAAATTCCCTGATAATTTCTGAACTTATCAGGGTAATCGCAGAGAAATTTTAAGTTTTCCACATTCTATCGCCACCCTGGGTGGGGTTCCCTGGTATTTTCTCAGGGATGTACCATTAACCAATATAAGAGGTTGTCTGTTTATGGTTCAACTACTATAAACAAATTACATTAAAAATTGGACATTCAAAACCATTGTGGAACCATGGGAAAATTAATATGTCTAACTAATAGAATCACAAAAATTTCACATAGTAGGACAAATTTAGTGAATTAAAAGTTTTGAAATTTTTCTCATTTTTCATGTATATCAAATATGTATTATAATTCTTTTTGAGACTACTCCCTAACTGCTGAAACACGGTGAAATACTTAAAGTAAAACTAAGTAAAAGTCTGTCTGTACTGTTAATTTTTGACCGTTTATATATTTGCCTGTCCGAAATCTATCTCCATCTCAACCCCAATATATGGGATAGGTGTCAAAACATTCCGAATAGAACTGGAAAGTTATTCCTTTAGTTTAGAAGTTTTTGTTCAAAAGCTATGATTTTTTTTAAAAGATAATTTCATAGATTTAACCTAAAACCACTGTGAGCATTCTGGTCTTGATGAATAGTACATGAAAATTAAGTATAAGCATATGAGTTTTAATTAGTAAGATTACAATTCAAAAATTAATGGCATTTTAAATACATGTATTTAAAATATTTACTTGAATTTTAATACTCCATCAAATTTACTCAACTAGATTGAAGTTTGTAAGATGTTTACAAATGAAATGAATGCAGTTGGATATCCAAATTTTAAATATATATATAATGCCAGCTCACATCAACAACAAATAACTGTCCATGTTACTTGATGGATGTTCAGAGGAATATAATTTGAAAGTCTTCAAATTCTATTTAGATGTTTTATTACAATATGGGTTTCATTTGGTGCTGATAGTTGGAAGTTATATCTCTTTTTGGATTCAGTTATAATATGAATGGTTTGGTCTGTTAGTGACTTTTAGCGATCACGAACAATCAAAGTAAGCTTGCTATGTGTATGAGGTTTTGTTAAAAGGGGAATATTTATCTTATTTGACCAATTTCATTATTTGGCCATGTATCAAGTGTCATATTCATAGCTGTTTGGTGCATTATTAAGAGTATATCCATGCAACACAGGGTAACTAAAGCTAGTATTTTCAATTTGATATCAAAATTTAGAACCACTTGTTTAGTTTAGTTGCGTATTGTAGTGTAAATTTTCAAAAGTCAAATCATTCAATGTGACCAAGACCAATAATGGCTCCTAATATGACCAATATAGTTTTCTTTTAATTTTGAGATAATGCTGTCATAGCATTAATATACAATTAATTTCATGATTAAACTCTTTTACAGAAAGGGTCGTAGGAAGTCATGAAAAAGCCATAAAGTGTGTTGAATATTGTCCTGACCATCGTTGTGTTATCACAGGAAGTTGGGACAAGCATGTTAAGTTATGGGACACAAGATCCGACCTTTGTGTTGGAAAATATCAAATGCCTGATAAGGTAACTGTTTAGCTGTAACTGTGTTTAGCATATTTCATTGCAATTAAGATGGACTGTTAGTCCCATAGAGTTAATGCATTAGTTTTGAAATCACAACTTTTGCAAAAGAATTGCTTTGCCATGTTATCCCATTTTCACCAGGTATGGGATTCATTATAAGATCAATTTAAAACAAATTGAAAAGAAAATAACATTAGGTTATTTTATTATTAATTGTTATTAATGAAGTTTTAAAATAGTGTTGCCATATGCTACATATTTTTGACATTTTAAAACTTCAAAATTAAATAATTAGGTAATATATTTGTTTCAAATTTGTTTCATTTCGATGCTATATTGATTCCCATACCTGGAGAAAAAGGGCTAACATGGCCAAGTAATACTTCTGCAGAAGTTGTTATTCCAAAACTAATGCATTAGCTCTATGGGACTGACAATCTCTCTTAAAGAAAGTAATAAACACATAAAGGTTTATATATTTTTGTAAACATTTATTTCCTGTAACTGTATGGTTATCTAAAAAAATACAAAGTTCTTCATTAATTTTTTTGTTCACCAGAAGAATTTGGGTGGTTTTCTGGAAGGAAGCAAATAAAGATCAAAATTCAAGGTTGCTTTTACGATTTTTGTAACATCATCTTCTATTTTCCCTGTCCAGAGTTTGTCAATTTTAGAACCAGCTTATTTTCACACTTTGCTGGCCATCATATTTTGCAATTTTCATCAGACTTTTCAGATCACCAGAGCTTTGAGATTTCAGTAATGCTTAGAATTCCATAACCATATGATGACAAGTTTTTTGCTTGAAGATATATAACTCTTTGCTGGTACACAGGTTGTCGAAGCATATTAAAAACAAACAAACTTGTGTTCAATTACTTAAAATTAAAAATTGTATAATGTTCCTAATATTGGTATACTACTTAACTATTACAATTATACTAGTCCTTGTAATAGGTATACTACTATTATAAGGACTATTACAAGTATTAGTATCATAGCTCACAGTGAAATTTAAGATTGGTCATGTAATGTAGAATATGTGATCTGTTGAAAGTATCAGGCTTAAAAAATGATTAGCATTGCCTGCAATTAAAATACTTCAATTTTAAACTGAACTATGTCAAAATAGTTTAAGAACACACTTTCAGAGGTATATCTGGGTGTTTTTTTACATGGTCATATTTTTGTAAAAAATTATTTTTTGATGAAGAAAAAACTAATTTCATAAACATTTTTCCTATTTATAAGTTTTTGTGAAACTTTCATAGGTTAACAGAGTTTTAAAGTTGAGTAATCAACTATAATATTTTCTATTCGACCAGCTTTAAAGACTTTTTTTTAAAATTAAGGTAAAGATTTTACCATTAATCATAAAAATTGCTACGAAATTGATTTGTTATATTCTAATTTGTACTTCTTTAGGTCTTTACAATGGCCACATGTGGAGACTTTCTTGTGGTTGGAACAGCCGGCAAAAGAGTGTTGGTTTATGATCTAACCAATATGTCCTATGTCAACCAGCGTCGAGAATCTAGTTTGAAGTTCCAAACAAGGTGTATTCGATGTTTCCCCAATAAGCAGGGATATGTTTTAAGCTCAATTGAAGGTATACCAATTGAACTTCGTAGATGACATAGTTTTATCTGCAGTCGTACTTTTTTTACAAAAATAAATGAACTGTGAAAAAAACAATACACTTAAGCAAATTTCAGGCTAAGGCTGTTATTATCAGTTAATAGGTTTTTATTTAGATTTTGCTCGAAATATTTTGTATAAGTTACTTTTGTTATAGTTTAATCTGTAGTAGTTTTAATTTTTTTCTATGGTTCTTCTTATACACATGGTTATATTCAATTTATAAGAATACACCATTAGTAATGGGACATTTTTGGTTCCTTACCTTTATATACCAAACTACTTTATTTGGTTCAACATTTAGCTCCATTCTATTCTGTATAGTGAAACAGGAAAATATATGAAGAAATAAAACCACTGATAAAAATGAAAGTTGTTAATTATCAATATATAAAAAGTTCTTTGAATTTATTTTTTAAATGGTAAACTGATGAATTTGAATGTACTTTTTGAACGACAATCTGGGAGGGACACATATGGAACTAAGAATTTCTGGGCAAACAGAAGCCAGTGTTGCCACCACTTTACGAAGAAAGTTGCTTGCAGCGTCATTGAAAAAATAACATTTAATATTAAAATTTCAACAACAAAATACTAGAGAAGCGTTTCACATATTTTTTCTTATAAAGTCACTTTTTATGATATTTTTTCGATGACACAATAGCATTTTCTCCTTAAAGTGGTGGCGACACTGACCGGTTTGCTCTGAAATTCTTAGCTCCGTTGCTCCCATCGGAGTTCACGTGATCAGCTGCTCTAATACTTTTACTATGATCTGTATGACTGTAACTGAAAACTAACTCTACTTTCCAGGTCGGGTAGCTGTCGAATATTTCGACCCCAGCCCGGAAGTTCAAAAGAAAAAGTATGCTTTCAAGTGCCACCGGATCAAGGAAATGAACGTGGAATTGGTCTACCCTGTCAATTGCATCGCATTCCACAGCGGCTACAACACGTTTGCAACAGGTGGCTCAGACGGCTATGTCAATGTCTGGGACGGGTTCAACAAAAAGCGACTTTGCCAATTCCACCGCTACCCAACCCACATATCGTCGCTCGCTTTCAGTCCAGACGGTACTCAGATCGCAATCGCGTCTTCCTTCATTTACGAGCAGGAGCGAAACGACAAGCCGCCAGACGCCATTTACGTAAAGACAGTGACGGACCAAGAAACTAAGCCCAAATGAGTGTTGTGCCTGGGAAAAGAGTGTGGTTTTAAAAATAGATCCCCCCCAAAAATAGATCTCCGCTTCTCAATCCACATATCGGTCGCTGGCTTTCAGTCACGACGGTACTCGGATTCTGATAATTTCTTCCTTCATTTATGAAAACGACAAGCCGCCAGACGCCTTTTACGGACCAAGAAACTAAGCTCAAATGAGTGTCGTGCCTGGGTAAAGAGTGTGGTTTTAAAAATAGATCAGTTACTTTGCATGTGGATATTTGTGCTGGGTAATTCTGAAGGTGATGTGCCAAGCTTTGGGGTGATAGAATCATCTAAATGAGCAGATTTTTTTACAATTTTTTTTAATTTTTTTCTTAACAGTTGTCTAACATATTTACATTATATTTTAAGTAAGTTCTTTCCTGATTGATAAATGAGTACTAAACTTGCTTGAGAAGTCATCATCAACTAGTCACTTGACATTTGAAGAGTACGGAGGAAAAGAACTTCATTGCATAGGAATCTGTCTGCATAAGGATTCTTTGGCAACAATAGCCAGTTATCACCTGAACTGGTGTGAGGAAACCCGTTAGTAACTTTGTTTTTTTTCTCGTGGTTATCTTGATCCATGCCAGATATCAGTGGACACGAGTCACACGTTTGTACAGTGAAATAAATATCAGTTTCCTGTCGCCAATATCTGCCAAGCACGAAGAATACATTACGATTTCTATGCAATGAAGTTGTTTTTCCCCTGTACTCTTCATTTCCTAGTGTTGGCTCCTAATTCTAACATAAAATGGAGTAGCCAAGTTGTTATAGGACAGTAAGGTAGGGTTGACCACTTTAACTTAATAAGGTTTAAGACATTAAATATTGTTTATTAACATTAAGGCCATGCTTCCTTCCTCTGAAAAGTATGTTACTTTTGTAATATGTTGGCAAAGGTTAGTAAAATTTATTTTAAATGCACTAAGGTATGTTTACTCTTGTCATTGAAGACCTATAATTTATTGTGAGCTGATCTTAATTTTTAAAAGAAACAGACTTTTGAGAGTCTCATTGGCATTGATTTTACTTTGTACTACTTGTTTACTGAAATCTCAATATATTTTCAAAAGAAGACATTTGTCCAAAGGAATACTAATAACTTATAATTGCATAATTATTTAACAAAGAACTTTTTAAATGTAATGCCATTTTTATAAAAGGTTTCTAATTCATTTTGTGACCACTGGTAAAATTTTCTTTCCCTGAAATGTATTTATTTCTTTTCTTTTTAAATTAAAAAATAATTAAAAATAATTATTTAATGAATATATTATATATTTTTTTAAATTTTGTGAAAATGCAAAAAAAAAAAAAAAATCTCAACAGTTTAGTCTTATTTTATTTTATTTTTGTGTGTTTTGCTGATTAGTCATAAACCCTCTCCGTGGTCTTTAAAAAAAATCAGTTAAAATAATTTGCATGTGTCTAGGTTTATGCGGTCCGATTTGTACTCCGGATATGTTTTTTTCTTATAAACTTGAAATCTCCATAAAGAAATTGAACTCCTAATTGACAGTCTGTGAACGTTAGTTTTCAGGGTACTTGCAATAATTTTGTAACAGTTCCCAAGTGGGCTTTGTCAAACAAAAGTTGTCAGTTTAGATGTATTCTATCAGCATATTAAGTTTGAAATATAATTTAAGTCTCACCCAGTGTTGTTACTTTGAAATAATGATATTAGAAAATTTAATATTTTCCATAATATTTACTCTTTCATTAGTTGGAAGATTGTAAAATGGCTTTTTTTATAACCAACCTAATTTTGGTTACAATTATTTTATTACAACCAATTATTCCATATTACAACATACTTTTTTATGAATATAGCAATGTTGACATAAGCTTTTTTCCTATGAGTTTTTACAAAATTGTGTATTAATTCAATTTTTAAGAAGATAATGCTGGACTTTTATTTTTCGGGGGTGTTTTTCAAAAGAAAGACTGGAATTATTTTTAAAAGCACACTCATTTATTTTATCTTACATTTTTTCTCCATTATTTTGTATGTGTTTTATACATTGCATCTTTTTCATATTAAATAACTTCACAATTCATGTAAATATTCCAAGATTGGATTATTTAATAAAACTTTTCTAAACAAAGGTGTTTTAAAAAACAAATATTTTTGTATTTTTGATTTTATACATTTGAAATATGAGTACATATAAACATGTGCCAAAGACAGACACAGAAATGAAATGAGAATGATACCTCATACACATCACCTTAATGCATGACAGCTCTACACAGAAGTTATACATACACATTTCTTAATATAATTGCAATAGATTAGACTTGAGTTCAAAGCTGTTTTAAAAATAACAACTTAGTAGAAAAGTTTTGTGGATTTAAAAATGTTAAGGAAATGTCTTGTTATACTTGTGTTAAAATGGTTATAGCATTAAACTTGGCGTTTGAAATATTTTATCGCTGCATTCTCATTTTTAAAGATATTATGGCATACGACTGCATTCAAAATTACTAGTCCAGCTCTAGTGTAATGATGTTAAACTAAGCTGCTAAATAAGATAATTTGTTTTGTATTAAAATACATAAAAATAAGACTAAAAAGCCATTCAGCCTTGTATAATTATTTAATTTCTTAAAAACATTGAAAGAAAAATTGTATACTTTTCAGTGCAACAAACTAAAGTATTAGTTAATTAAGTTTTCCAATATGTGAAATACAAATATTATAAACTAGAATGTGTGTGTGTTCAAGTTTCAAAAATGCTGCAGTAGCTGATTTATTTTACATAAAAAAATGACGTGTGTGTGTAGCAAGATGGTCAAGTAGAATTTAGAGGTCTTGCAGTTTTTTAGTTGTAAATTTATAAGATTTTTGCATTAAAAGAATGATAAAATGGACCATTTATTTAAAAAAAACTTACAGAGCATATTTGCTCAATCATAGCACTTAAAAAATTTATTTTTACCCCTCAAAACATCTAAATTGATATGCTGTAATATTAAAATTTAAATGATATTTTTTAAAACTTACTACTTATTAATCACTTTCTAAAATATAATTGTTTGAAAAATTAGTTTTTATAAAAAATACATGTGTAAAAATTTGCTCAAGGATTGAAGAGGTTATGTCATGGTTAACCAACCAAAGCTTTAGGTCATATCTCCATAAAAGTTTTAAAAACAGGGTGGTTAACAGGAAAATTTTCAGAACTTGTTAAGTTTATTTAAAGACGATAATGGACCCTCCGCAATTTTAGACGCCTCTAAGTATTAAGAGCGTTCGTAAGCTATACCATCCTTGTACAGAAAGTTTCAAAATCTGCCAGAAATCAACCTTTCCCACCCCTCCGTTTCTCCGTTGTAATAATCTTTTCTTATATTTTGTCCCCATAATTTACTCCGAATTACCTTTACTCGGGTAATACCATGCTTTTCTTCATTGATATAGTAGCTCTAGTAGGACATTAATTAAATCAAAAACCAATTATTGATATGGAAAAAAAACCCGTGCGCTACCGCACACTGCAACGCATAGTTTTTCTTTATCTAGAGTTTTATCAGCCTGGACTTCGACTATGTTTACTTCCTTGTTTATCTTACCGTTGGGTGTATCTTTTGTGAGGTTTACTGCATGCTGCGTCACTTACCAACTTCTAACTTACAAAGAAGTTTCGCAGACTTGTAAAAAATTTTTTTAAAAGGACGAACAATTTAAATGAAAGTAAGTCTTAAAAATATTTCTGAGCTAAATAATCTTTTAAGCTATGAATGAATTTAGTAACTTATCTGTGACTAAGACCGACAAATTGAGAAAGAAGTTATTGGAAAGTGTTTTTGAGAATAGATCATATGAATTTTACCATGTACAGGGTCTGAATGATCAAGGCAGAGAAACTTGCTATCACGTCTTAGTTGATCGCAAAAAGAAGAAACAGATTCCCGAAGACCAAACTAGTTCTATGGACTTGACCAAGTATGGAATCATCCTTGAAAGTGTATGTGTACATGAAATTCCACAATCTTTTGTCACCAGATATAAACAATTCCGAGAAGACTTAATATTTAAGCTTGTTTGCTGTAAGTTGAAGAAAGAGAGACGTGAGCAAATTTATTACATATTGCCGGAATTGGCAAGGGAAAACAATTTCATAATTGCGCATTCAGAAGAAGAAATAAGAAGGATCGGAAGAATTTTATATTCTACGAGAGATGAAGATCCAGCAGAATCATTCTGTGACACGATTTTAAAAGTGTACTTTGGCCTAGCAGATCTTAATTCCACAAGTGACAATGAACTTTTTGATTCTGTCCACGAAGGAGAATTACAGAGAGTAACAACATACTTGGAGGGAGGTGGAGATGTTAATTTTGCGGATGAATATGGTCAAAGCTTGATACACCATGCAGCTCATTCTGGGAAAATGGATCTGGTAAGGCTTTTAAAAGATAAAGGTGCTAATATTCACAAAGAAGACATATTATGTGGTCGGAAACCAATACATATTGCTGCCAAAGAAGGGCATCCCAGTGTGATTTCCTTTTTCGTTGATTCTGGAGCAGATGCAAACGAATGTGATGAAATCAATTGGACACCATTGCACTATGCTGTATGGAGAGGTGATTTGGATACTATCAGATTTTTGAAAAGATATGATATGGACATAAATGCTAAGGATGCATGTGTGGGCAAAACACCGATTCATATAGCAGCTGAGCATGGCTACATTGATGTTATTAGTTATCTAATTAAAAACGGTGCAAACGTTGAAAACTATGACGACAGAGGTAGGACCCCACTTTACTATTCACTAATGATGGAACAATATGAAGCTTTCAAAAGTTTGATTGATAAGGGGGCTGATATAAATATAAAAAATAACCACTTAAGAACGCTTTTGCATGTATCTGTATTCAATGAAAATAAAGAAATTATTGAATATCTTGTAAAAGCTGGATTAGAAATCAACGCAAAAGACGAATGTGGGTGGACTCCCCTTCATATTGCAGCTTATAATCATAAATTAGATAGTTTTCAAGTTCTGGCAGATTTAGGTGCCGATCTCTTCGTTGTGGACAACGATGGCAAAAGCTTATTAGACCTATCCAAAAAACATGCTGACACAGTATTGCACATCGTATACCGGATGTGCAAGAAGTTCCAGGAAGAGGGAAAATATAGTGATGCTTCGGAACTTTGCAATGAAAACCTTGAAATTATAAAGACCATCAGACAAGATCTCCCAGAATATTTAGAAGTGGAAAATAAATTGGGTATTATAATGTATGAAATGGGTAAATTTGATGCAGCTGCCGATATACTTGGACATGTACTCAGAAATCGAGAAATATGCTTAGGGACCAATCATTTGTCAACTTTGAGCACCAAACATAGACTGGCTTCGGTTTATGCTGTTCAATTGAGACACAATGAAGCAATGTACCTTTTGAAAAGCGTTCTTGATGCACGAAAAACGATCTTGGGTGATAATCACGACGACACTTTAAACGTTTCCTATGATATAGGCAAACTGCATATCAGGAAGGGTGAATACGACGAGGCCCTAGAAATCTTTACAATCGTAGTCGAAAAAAGAGACAAGTATTTCGGAACAGACCACTACAAAACACTTCAGGCTAGGCAGGACATGGCTGTGATTTTCGCCAACAAAGGGGACTTTGAAAAGGCTTTATTCATTTTCAATGACGTTTTGAGTAAAAGAGTAGAACTTTTGGGTGAGAATCATCCAGATACTGTACTCACTAGTTACCATGTCAAACTAACATCTGAAAAAGTCCAAAAGAATTCGCCATGGCAAAATTGTTTAATTTCATAAGAGAGCCACAACGGCGAATGAGCCCGATCGACCGCGGGTTTCCTAACCAAAGTGTCTCAGTGTTAATCCAATGGGGAAAAACTATTTTTTAAGCCACATTTCTCTGACTGGTTTGGATATTTTTACAAGTGTTTTTTTAATGGTAAACAGTGATTGTCAATAACTTACATGTCTATATAATCCCATTTTCGGGAATTGCCTCGAATATTTTGTTTAAAATTATTCATTGAAAATTAAAAAAACATGTGTATTCGAACCAATTTCAAAAATAGGATTATATAATATATAAAGACTTGTAAGTCAGCTACTTTTATCATAAGACAAAGACCGTTTGTAACAATATTCAATGCAGCTGGAGAAATGTGGCTTAGAAAATATTTTCCCCCCATTGGATTAACACAGAGGCACTTAGATTTAGAGACCCGCGACCAATCGGGCTTATAATGTAATGGCCCTTAAAGCCATTACATTATGTTAATGCCCTTTTCTAACAAAGAATTAAATAGCAATCGAATGCTCGCTAGCACAAAACACATTATAGAATAATGTAAAACACGGAAAAGGTTTTTCCCCAATTCGAAAATGCAGAAAAAAAATAATAAATAAAAAAAAAACTGCACACGCATTCTAACAATAATGAAATAAAAAATTGTAACTGCAGGCTTTTATATATTTTAAAAATTGATTTTTTAAAAATGAAAAATGTTTTATTAATGTATAACCTTCGAACTTGGGTCAAAATATAGTTTAAAAGACAAGTAAAGAATTATTAAAGAGATTAAAAGCATTGACATTATTTAATTTGTAGAAAATTCATACTGCTATATTAAAAGCTAATCGGTCTACAGAAAATTTATACTACTAGCATAAGTAATATAATAATTATTATTTAATGGAGTTACACAACAATATAGAGTTTTGATACATTAAAACCTTATGTGCGTTAGAACCGGATTATTACGTAATTTATGCATATTCTTCCTACACAATAAAATTCAAAATGCTTAATTTGTATTGGTATTCTATTCTTGCATTGGTATTCTATTCTTGTAGTATTTGTATTCTACTCTTTTTTTTTTAATTTGGAAATGATTTTAAGATCATATCTTCGAAAATGGGCCTAATTCTGATTTTCTAAATAAATATGTTGTCAAAAAATAATAATAATTTAATTTATGTAGGGAAAATAATTACGTATTTTTGTTTATTGCTATTCCGGTCGGAGAGTTATAATAGGCTTTATAAAATTATGTAAATCGAAAGATAGTTTTCATTTGGAATTGTTTTTACAACTAAAGAGTGAAAAATATTTAAAAAAAACTACAGTACTTGATTAACACTTTATTGTTAACTTAATATTAAGTTTGATTAACATTATTAAAAAATTTATTATTAACATATGAAACAATATATAGCATAACTGCATAAGTGAACCAGTGGATATGCAACCTTAACATGTATCAATATTTATGACCAAAATTGTAATCTTGAATATTTAGGTACGCAGAGCTCTATAGTATAAAACATCAGAACCATTTATTGAATGAGAATACGAGTTTATTAACAAACATCATTAAAATACAAGTTGTGACAATACTAAACTCTAAAGAGACAACTTAAACAAAGGACAATTTAAACAATTTTGTACATTGGACTAAACACTTCAAAACATATTTACAATTAGTTTTTCCAAGAAAAATAATACATGGCCGAATTTTTTTTAATAAATTTTCT
Source organism: Hylyphantes graminicola (assembly GCA_023701765.1). Lineage (NCBI taxonomy): Eukaryota > Metazoa > Arthropoda > Arachnida > Araneae > Linyphiidae > Hylyphantes > Hylyphantes graminicola. The sequence continues at coordinate 20,208,976 of CM043119.1, forward strand.
TTTTATGAATTATGAAAAACGTAAAAGTAAGTTAGCGAATTTGTATAGATTTGGAAAGTTTAAATATGCATGATTACTAATACATTTAGAAATAATTTTGATGAAGTTGTTGATATTTTTGAGGATATGCTATTAACCGTGGAAAAAGAATTAGACTAATCTGCATGTAATATGTCCTACCCATGCACCTTAAATTATTATTAACCAGGAATTTTTTTTCGGAAAGTAAAAATTAGTTGCGGAGCATGTTGATTTCCAGAGCTATTTTCTTGTCTACTTTTTTTTAGGCTGATAGCAGTCTCTATTTCTTGTATTTGTTTAAATAATTTTTTATAAAGTACTTGTACTCAATATGGACAGTTGGGGCTAGTAAAAATTAGTTGCGGAGCATGTTGATTTTTCAGAGCTATTATTTGGTCCAATTTTTTCTAGGCTGATAGCAGTCTCTATTTCTTGCATTTGTTTAAATAATTTTTTATAAAGTACACTCTTAAAACGAACGAGCGATTTTAACTCAGTCTGATTAATTTTCATTCCTTCAGTCTGGAAAATGCACTTCTCCTTTTGGAGTGGATCCTTTGTGTGTTAAACCTCCGACAACATCACTCCAAACGAGTGATTTTAACTCAGTCAGAGTTAATTTTCACTCCTTTCCAGTGTCGAAAATGCACTTCTCCAACTGGAGCGGATTTCACTCTTTTGTTTTAAGAGTGTACTTGTACTCAACATGGACAGTGCCCTTAATATATAGAAACCCCTAATATCTTTAAAAGTTACATAACTAATCGAGAGATAGTGCTACATGTCCGTGAAGAAAAGCTGTTAAACCATACTTTAGTCTAGAAAGTGCCAAAAAGCGCGTTATTCGCTCTTTTGAAGGTATTTTGTATTTTCGAGGTGTGCTAATCTTCATTACAGTTAAGTTTTATATTTTTATAATGTATTGCATAATTACTTTTAATATATTGAAAAGAGGAGTGTTTAAGAAAATTAAGGGGAAAATATTATTAATTTTCATAATATATAAACGTTTATTTTATACTAATATATTTTTTAAAAATAATATTGCAAAATAAACCCTATGGACGTGCCTAATATGGACATGCATGTCCATAATCGGCACAGGTGGTTACTTACATGGACATTTGCAATTTTTTTTTTGTTTTTCTTATTTAAGTTAAACTATAATAATTTCAAGGTTACTAATTTTAATAATGGCAGTCAACACTCCAGGGATTGTGCTTTCAAATTTTTAAAGTCTTGTGACGTCTATAAAGGGGTAAAAAATTACTTTACCTTAGGGTGTCCATATTCGGTACAGGTACCATAGTCTTATTTCTATTAAGTTTTATAAATAATGCATCATTATATCTATTTAAGTTTTGTTTCGAAAATGAAATAATCTTAAAATATTTTTTTCAAGATAAATATCTTCAGAATACAAGTGATAACTAAGTCTATAAAAAGTTTCTTTGTACTACAGTAGCCGCCGCTTAAATGAATCACATCCGTCCAAGTACGTTTTGAACCAATAAAGCGGCTGAACCATTTAACCGAAAGTCATGAAATTATAAAGAAAAAATTGTCATCATGAGACATAATATGATTTTTTTAATACTTGTTACTGAGTAATACTAGTACTACATATTATTAAGAAAAACACGTTATGTTATGTTTAATAAAATCCAGAGTTATACAAATGAACAGGTAATATACGAATATCTACAAAAATTTAATAATTTGAACGATATTATGTATAATTTTAAAACAAAATTTAAAAGCATAAACAACAATGTTTACTATAGTAGTAAAATTTAGTTAAATTTTGCTAACTTGAATGAATACTTCGTTGTTTTCGTCTGCGTTGTCGTTTAACTAATAAGTTCGTTTACCTTCCTTTTAATGTCATAAGAGGAATTATAATCATCACACATAACACCCCGTTGCTCTAAAGTTCTTAATGTTTGAAGAGCCCGGCATATTTTTACTCCTCGCGGCCTTAAACCATTCTAATAAAGCGTTTTCTACGTCTCCTGCTTTGCCAACTCGCTGACATTTCCGATTTATGTTGGGCTCTGTTTCGCAACTTTCCATAATTTCATTTCTTCTCTTCAAAATCCTATATAAAGTTGCTTGAGAAAGTCCTAATTTAATTGCAGCTTCTCTTTATCTGGATTTTTCCAGATTATAACTATTTTTTAGGAGTTCATATTTTTTGGCCAAGCTAAAATCTTTCCGTTTAAACATCGCGATAACACTCCGAAAAACACGTACTTAATTTAATCGATCAAAAATCAAAGTGAGTCTACTGTCTACACCTTCATGCACACGTGTCGCTTACAAATTCCTTCCCCTCTACCCCACTATAGTTCTCTCTCTCTCTCCCTCCTTGCCTTAATAATACAATGTCTGCGATTTACCTTTTTTTAAAGATGGATTCGTCGGCGCCTCTTTGGTTCGCATTTGTAGTTAGAGATCATTTGGGGTAAAAAAAATACCACGAATCGTAGAAAAAAGGAATTTTTATAGAAATTTTTGAGTCCTTAAAACGGCGGTAAAAAGGCGATTTGATTTCGATAAGCGGCGGATTTTCAATGTAAAAAGTGATTCCGTTCTGTTCTACGAAATTGATTTCAATTAAGCGGCTGATTCAATTAACCAGTGATTCCAAAAAGCGGCGGCCACTGTACAACGGTTTTTACTCTTTCAGTCCCAAAAATTTACTACGCTACAGAAACTTCTGTTATTCACAAAATAAGCTTATTTTAGGTCAAATATACGAGTTCCATAAGAAAAAAAAAATCATTTTAATTTTTTATATGATTTTTGAAATAATGCCAAAAATTTTTATTCGTGGAAAACAACTAAATAAAAAAATATATATTACCTAAAAACACTTCGAGTTATATATTTTAAGGTATCTGACCATATTATTAAAAAAGAATTAGTAATTATTTTAACCGAAATGGTTTAAATTGTGTTTTAAAAATGTGGAACTGAAGTGAACTTATCAAAAATCATGTGAAACGCTTGTTGGCTATTTTCTGAATTAAAAAAAAATAGTAGTTCTGACTTCTATTGAGGTTAATGTAAAATATTGTCAAATGAAAAAAGTGTGAAGAATCGAACGATGTGTGTTTGGATGTCATAACGGGACATAAACATTTTGAAAAAAATATTGAAAGTGATGATGCCAAATGGCATCACTGGGACTGAAAGGGTTATGTTAAAGCTTTATAAAAAAAACTAGCAGTATGGTCCCACCTTACTGGGAACCCGTTAACTTCGCATTGCTTCCTTTTGGAGGCATGCTTACTTGTGAAGCCCGGTCGTTGTGTTCCTGCTATGGGGGGGGGGGGGGGTCTGCCTACTTATTAAAATACACCCAAAATCAAAACAACATTAAATTCGTGTTGGTGCATGCGAATTAAAAAAGCAAACACTAATAGAGGAGCTGGCGTTAAGTCCCCGTTTCGGCCCGGTCCATGTATTTTCAAGCCCTGCTATGGTCCCGCACTCCCACGTAGATGAAGTTTTTGAAACTAATTATATTATAAATCACAATCAAATATGAAAAAACTAAGCCTCAGGTGCACATGTAGGTATTAAAAGTAATCGGTATTGAAAATTTTGAATTTTTTTAGAGCAGTCTAAGTAGGTCTTTTGCGATCCACAGACATACACATACAAACTCTTTCTTTTATTATTATAGATAACCTTTTGACATTAAAAAAAGTAAATGCCTTTATTATATATATTTTTTATTATTCCATTAATTCTAATATAGTGCATGCAATTGCGATGCAAACTCGAAATTCAGAAAAAGTGGACTTTGGTTAACTTGTATTCTGGACCCTCGTAAAAAAGCCCTTCCCGCATGTTGAAGTTAATAATATTTGTCAGAAATATATTTAAGCCTCTTCTGTTTCATATATGATACATTTCAATCTAACTTCAGTATAAATTGAGCATTTTATATTACAAACATTGTTTTAAAACATTGCAGTGCGTAATAAAATAAGAAACACGTTTTATATTTAAATAATATTTCCAAAATTATTACCTTATTTTCATTTGATACAATTATTTATTTGATACATTTGCTATTACTATTCATAATTATTTTCATAACTATTTTTTCTTTTATTTTCTTAATTTTTTTCTTCTAATTTTCTTAATTTTACCTTCTTTCTAAATCTAATTATACTAAATATTAATACTCTTTTTGTTATAAATATTTTCATTAAAGATTTTTATACTTAAAACTATAGCCTCTGCAACTTATTATATAATAATAAAATTAACAATTAACTTTATTTATAAGTATAATTTATTAGATATATAATAAAAAGTTCATTAGGTTAAGTGAAAAGGGTAATAATTTGTTTTAAAATAAATATTAATATCCCAAACTTTAGGGCATCTATTCAGCGCTCAATGCATGGTGTTGCTATATAGCAACAATTTTAAAAATTGAAGTTTTTTAAATTCCAATGTAGTTAAATTTGTTTCAGTATTTTCCCCATAATGTATAAGTATTAAAGATATAAATATATTTTTTCCGGATGAAAAAAAATCATGCATTACAGGGTTAACATTTGATATTGATATCGATAAATTATGTTTTATTTTACTAGCTGGTACCAATCATGGAGCAGTTTCATAGGTGAATATAATTAATTAATAAATTTAGCTTCAGATTTATTAAAATATTTAATTAAAATACTAAATGTTTCATTTCCTTATTTCATCTTGTTAATTGTTAACCTTATTTGTGATTTAATAGCCTTTCTCAAAAGATAATTTCATAACAGTTTAAACTTCATTGTAATAATTTCAGCTTCGTTCAGAAAGTAACAATTCAAACTCTAGAAGGATACAAAGAAATGTTCACATAATGTGTAAATATAGACAGCATTCGAAAAATGGAGCATCATAATTGGAAATATTATTCATTTAATAGAAAATTATTTCAGTGTAATGAAATGTAAGTATCAGTGAATCACATAAAATTGTCAAATGGACTACTGAAACGGACCCGCCTACCTACAGTGATGTCAAAGTAACGCAACCGTTATTTTATTTTAAAACTAGCAGTATGGTCCCGCCTTACTGGGAACCCGTTAACTTCGCATTGCTTCCTTTTAGAGGCACGCTTACTTGTGAAAATAAACTCAAAATCAAAACAAAATTAAATTCGTGTTGGCTCATGCACACTTAAAAAAGCAAACACTAATAGAAGATGAAGCAGCCTTAGGGCGAGCGCATATCTCGACCAAACTCAATCAATCAAAGTAATAGAGGATGGTGTCAAGCCCCCCGTTTCGGCCCGGTCCATGTATTTTCAAGCCCTGTTATGGTCCCGTAATCCCACGTGGATGACGTTTTTTTAAACTAATTATATTAATTAAAAATCACAATCAAATATGAAAAAACTAAGCCTCAGGTGCACACGTAGGTATTAAAAGGAATCTGTATTAAAAATTTCGAATTTTTTAGAGCAGTCTATGTAGGTCTTTTGCGATCCACAGACATACACACAGACAGACCGACAGACAGACTCTTTCTTTTATTATTATAGATTAGAGCAGTCTATGTAGGTCTTTTGCGATCCACAGACATACACACAGACAGACCGACAGACATACTCTTTCTTTTATTATTATAGATTTAAACCCTAAACAAATAAATTCCCTGACAACTAATTCATCTAAACTAGAACGCTTACTCTTACCGTGACGCTACAGTTACACCAAGCATTGTTTTCTTTTCCACAAACAAACTACACTGCTCAAAACATTTAGGGGAGCACTTGCGAACTTATGTTGCCCTTTCAGTCCCAACTATTTTTTATTCTAGAAATCTAACATTTGTGAAACAGATTCATTATGCATCCAGAATCAAATGGTTAAACAAAGAGAAACAAATCTTATTTTTTAAAACTAAAATTTAAGGAGATAAAATTGTTTTCATAATTTTTGAATTAATTATAATTTTTTTTCTCCAAAACTTTATTTGTTAAAAATAGTTAAAATCAATTTTCAAACATCTGTAAATGCGAACATTAAGAATTTATCTTCAATTTTTTTAAAAATAAATTTGTTTTCAGGTGAATTTCGTCCACATACATATACTGTCTTTTTAGAATCATCATTTGTTTTGCGACCTTAAACCGAATTCGTACATCTCAATACTCGATTTTTCTCTAATATGCAATTTCCAATAGCCCAAAATAGCTCTATAAAGACCAACCAGACACACACGGGATCCTTAACTCATCCAATGTTGTACCACCATCTGTGTCCCGTTGGGATCACGGATTCGACTGACCTTGTGAAGGTCATAGCTGGACCCCGCAAGGGAAATCAGATGCAGGAGTTCGGGCTCAGATGTCGCAGGAACTGACCTGGGATGACATCAGTGGCGGATCCAGCGGGGGGTAAATGGGGTAATTACCCCCCTAAGATCTTAAAAAAATACCGAAAAAGAGTACTTCTCCAGCGATTTTTTTAGAAAACAAGTTTTCTTAATTCATCAAATTAGAAGCCAGAATACTCGCTTTTTTAAAATGAACAGATGGGTCATAATTGCCCTTTCGTCCGAATTAATTTCCAAAAATTTGTGTAATTTTCAAAACTGAAACTCAAAATCGACAAAAATGTATTTTAAGGCAAAAAAGCAAATTTGCACAACTATTACAAATGATTTGTTAAAATTCAGATTTATTAAAAATAATAAAAATCCCCCCCCCCCCAAAAAAAAACGGGAGTACCCCCCCCCCCCGCCCCCCCTATGGAGAAAGTCTGGATCCGCGCCTGGATGACATGCCACGGTTGATCAGATGAAATAATGGGATGTTTCTCTGGCTATGATATATAGTGGAATAATGAGCAGATGGTGTTATCAACAGGAGGTGAAATAGGATGCTTTGAGGAAATAGGATGATTTACAAAAAAATAGTGGTAACTATTCAGAGAATATCTTCAACTTTGCGCGTGATACATACATGAAGAATATTAGTTTTCTCACAGTGCTAACTATTCAAAAGAGCGAAGGTAGAACAGTCGCCGTATTGAATATTTAAAGTTTTTAAACCTATTTTTTCGTTTTTTTTGTAGTTACCATTAAAGAAGTTTTTTTAAGCTCATAAGTTATTTTTTTTCTTTGCCCTCAAAGTCAAAACTAGTAGTTATTCAAGTTATTAATTCGATAGAAATAGATTTGCAAATGCATCTTCTTTTGGAGATTTAGAATATGTTCAGATACAGCCTTTGTTTCAATTACAGTGTTTCATTTTACTCGATACGTGTCGTAAGAAAACATGAAAATGGTTAAAAGCCTGATTCTCATCTACGTCGAATAGAAAACTTCGTCGGCAACTCGAATTGTCGAAATCTCTTATCGACATTTGCGATTCTCATCTCAAATTATCGACGTTTGGAGTTTTCGACACGTCCTTTATCATTCTGTAGGGGGTATTGCCTTTATTCGGGAGATTTTTCTCGGCACCTATATAGGTACCGAGAAGTCAAAAGATTGTCGATAAGTGACCACAAGTAATCTGTGATTGGTTGCTTCTTTGACGTTGAGTTGTATGATGCTGCATACAAATATCAATAACAACCCAACACGGCGGAATTTTATATTTTTACTACGGATAAATAAAAAAAAATGGATCCTACAACATAGTTTAAATATTAATCAAAGTTAAGGGGACCGGGGAGGCAAATTAATTTTTTTTTTAAAGTTACAGACTGAAATGGATGAAAAATTTTTTTGTAGCTCAGGGACATAAAATTTAATGAAAATACAAAATAATAAAAGAAAAATATGCAATATTTTTTTTAATAAAAAAAAGATTAAATTTTTTTAAAAATGCTCCTTGCTATTCAATTTTTTTCTAAAATGTCGTTTCCTTCTTGGCGCTAAGAAAACGTCACACATTAGCCACGCCTTGTCGAATAAGCGCTATCTCTCTCACTTTCGAGAAAAGCCGAGCTCAGAATTGCGAATCGCTCGTTTACGGTTTGTCGAAAGAGGGGGTACTTATCGACAAAAAATTATCGATAAGAGTTTTCGATTCGACGCGGGATGAGAATCAGGCCCTAAGGCAGAATGCATGTGGTGGGAAATCATTGTTTACTTTGCAATCAATTCACAATTTTAAAAGAATTAAAAAGTTGACGTTGCATATTATTTGAATGTTACCTCAGTTGATATCGTCTTTTAAAATGTTTTGGGCAAAGATTTGGTTTTATTCATTGTGTTTGAATGAGCTCGGACTTATTTGATACAGTTGTCATGCGTTTTTATGCTTCTATTAACTACTGAGTTGATGTAAATGAAACTCTAAGTATAGTATCCATGAAACTACAAATATGCATTACTTGCAGAATCATTTGTTTAATTAACTGAAAAGATGTATTACTATATTACTAGTTTTATTACTTATTTGCCTCAGTCAATAATTTTTTTTTGAATTAAGGGAACTCAGTAAGAAAATATTTGAATTTTTTTGATAAAATAAAAAAAAATGAATGTTTGCATTTTGTTCATGAAATTAGGGTGTTTACCCACATTTTTTTCTCGTAAACTATGCTTTCGTCAAGAATTCCATACTTATAGCTATTGGAAATAATTAAATACTGCTTACACAAAAAAGTCATTGAAAAAAAAATCACTGTTAGAATAGTTTTGAAATATGCGACAAAATTTATGTTTTCAATAATTTAAAATATCTAATTTATAAAAATTTTTCTACATAAAATTTCTGTTTTAGACCTTTACATCTATTTATCAAAAAATATATGCCAACCTCAATTTAAAGAAAACGTTTTGAGTACAGGGTCGCTTTTATTTGATATTAATTGGAACCCCCCTGATTCTAATAAATACTATTTTTTTTTTCATAAAAGTAAATTATTACCAATGATCAATTATGCAGCGATCTCCGAGAACATATTTAATTATTATTAAAAATTTGCAAAAGTAAAATTTAAAACATACGTGCAATACTTCTAAATCGCAAAATAGCGGGGATGGGGTTAGAGCCCGGCCCCTTACCCCTTACTTACGACAAAGACCAGGCAGGTTCACCAGAACTAACCAGGAGCCCTCACAGTGACTTTGCGCTTTCAGGTGCCCATTCACAGATGGGAGGGGAGCAAGTGCAATGAAGTGCCATGAAGTGCCATGCTCTAACCATGGACACTTCTGCTCCAAATATATAAAAATCATCTTAAGCTTTTATAGTATGATTAAAATTAATTACTTAAAAGAGTGGTAACTACATTGTTAAAATATTTTTTTAATTTCAATTTAAATCTGATCATTGTTACATGTTGTTTCAAATTTAGTTAAATTTTTATTCTCTAGATGGCGCAAAACTTTATGATGATTGCATTTTTGAATTTATAACAATATATAGTGAAAATAAAACTTTTGTTAAAATGAGTTTTGCTGTATCAATTTCGGCATCTCTAATTTACACCTGCCATGTTCTACAGCAATCATTGAATTAGATTAACGTGACAGTAAAACGTTAATTAATTTAAGAAAGTAAGAACAGTAAAGGATAAATGGTGGATTTTGAAACATGCTATTGGAATAAATATGATTGTTATAATTAGGTTAATCCCTTATGATTACTCGTTCAATAAAAAATAAAATAGAAGGAAAGTAGTTATCAATATCTTGGAGAATTTTTCCGTTTGTTTGCGTTAGTATCTCTTTCCAAATTCTGTTTTGACGGTCCGATTGAAAAAAATTCGTTTCCACTTGGTATTTGCATGTCATACCTTTCTATATTTTACACTTTCATTACTCTGCCTATCTTTACAATTGAAATTTATGTGAGTATAGGTATCTATCCTAAGGATTTAATAATTCGAACTCCTTGTTTGCATTTAAAATATTTGAATTGTAGTTGAATAAAAATACTGTTTATGAAAGTTGAAAAAAAATTTTTTGCTCTAAGGAATTGAAGGGATAAGAAATCGATTAGTAAGTCGGATATTTTTCAAATTTTGGATCGAATAAAGTTTGAAAACTTCCATCCTAAAAATATAATATCTAAATTATTGTGTCAATTCATTTCTATATTACAGCGATAAACTAGCCAAACATAGCCTCTGCTACCAAGGTTTTGAAGTGTGTATCATTGGCGATAATGTAAACGTCAATGTGTTGGTCAGTCGCCAACTTCATATTCCATCATGTAACAGTGTGTTGAGATTTTCATTATCTTGGCTTCATTTCTATAGTGCAAGTCACGCATAAGGTCTGCTTCGGATTATACGTTGAGGAAATAGAATTTAGGCTCTATTTTGGAATAACTTGTTATATGTGTTTTTGAATACGAAATAAAATTCTTTCATTTTTTTAAAGTTATAAATTAACAAGAACTCTACAAGTGGTATAAATCAACGAAAAAGTCAGCAACTGTCGAATCAATATACTAAGTCTAATTTTTTTAATTGTACACTTTGGATTTCACAGTCTATTTCTTTTACAATTATATAAAATTCTAATTGTATTTTTTTTTATTTAGGACAGTCAATTTAAAAATATGATCAACGAAAGTATGACATAAAGTCAACTCTGTCACTCTAGTTTCATATGATCAATAAACAATTCCTTGCTAACTAAAAATGGAGATCTAATATCAGACAAATTAATAAAAAGCTATATATATTCACAATGTTCAATATTTGTTGAAATACATTCAAATTTCATTTCACTGTAGGTAACATAGTTTACATTGTAAATTTATTTTGACAGCGATCTATTCTATTATGACCATTTTTATTTCAGTGATTAACATTTATAATATGAACTCATCAGTAAATTTGTTCTAAAACATATTTTATTTACCACATTGTTTTATCTTATACTATAATACGAGGAATTGGTGCCAAGTCGAAAATTGCCCAAGAATTAATAAACTCCGGTAAACTTGGGGGTCTGGGGTTTTTGGTCACGACGAATCGATTGGCACAGGTTTTGAAGCGCTACGGTCAAGCAGTTCGGAGTTACAGATAGGATATTTTCAAACTTCTTCCAAACTCTAACTTTGTTTACAATGGTGCGCTTTAACTAATGTGGCCAGACGTCCCTCATTTGGCGGGACAGTCCCGCTTTTTGTGTTACTGTTTTTGTGTTACACCAAGTGTGTAATTGTGTGAAGGGACTATTATGTGCATAAAAAAAATACTTAAAATATACACCGGGGGGAAGGAGGGGGGGATGGAGTGTCCCACTTTTTGATTTTGAAAATCTGGTCACATTAACTTTAACCGGTTATCTTTTCGCCAATGGTTTCACAAATTTTCTTATGGTATGTATTGTTTTGATAAATCACAATTGAAAATTTAAATATTCGAGTTAGCTTCGATACCTGTTTTTCCCCGAGCAGAGCTCGGTCACCCGCTGGTGTTTGAAAAACTATGGAAAATTGAATTATACTATTTTAACTACTTTGATAGATAGTTAAATGAATAACAAAATAAACAGTACTGCGAGATTTTGTTCCTCGAGTCACCCTACCCGCTACGTAAGGTTAGGTTTAGTCGCACTAGAGTTACACGAGGGCTATTGGCGACGGGCGTCGTATTTTAGAACCATAGTTAGGTGACGAGCCAACACCTGAAATCTACCCACTACAAAAAATGTAACCCTGTATAATGCATAATTTTTTTATCCCGAAAAAATATATATTTGTATCTTTAATACTCACTCATTATGTGAAAAAACTGTAAAAAAAAAAATAACTGCATTGGAATTTAAATAATTTCAATTTTTAAAATTTTTGCCATATGGCACAAAACAACTACAAAATTCTAATTTTGATAAGAATGGTTAGAAAACTACTAAATACATTTTAAAATAACCCTCTTGAACTATAATTATTTTTTATAACAACGTGCAAAAAAGTTCACTTTTAGCTTCCACACTACGTTTATAACGTAAAAAGTGGAAGGTTTTATAATCGTGCAGTCCGTCCGTCTGTCTGTCCATCTGTCACCCACTTTCATAGAACGAACCAAAAGTCACACAAACAAGTGGGATACGTCACTTTGAAGCAAAAAATCAGTTAAGGCTACATTCTAAATCTCATTAAAAATTTTAATTAGAAGTTTATTTAAAATTTAAATAACTAAAAATTTAATCTTTATTGAAATAGGATGCAAATTCCATTTTTATTCAATATTTTCACTGTTGCCATTCATGAAACGTTCGAAAAACTTTATTTAAAATAAAAATAAAATTCTTGAAAAATATTTATTTTTGTGTAATAATTCAATTTGGATTGTTGTAATAGCACAATAAAGTTATTTTGAAGGTTCATTATATATGAATGAAGAAAGATGCATAAAAAGTTCTAAATTTGCATAAAAAATATGAAAAGTTCTTTTATTTTTAATGCAACATTTACTAATTTATTTTTCGAAATGTAAACTTGTGGCTTCAAAACGATATTTATTTAAAAAATACATCATTATACCTCGAACTTCAAAAAAAAAAAAAAAAAAAGAAAGAAAAGAAAAAAAAAACCAAGCGATAAAGATTAATTATCAAATCTTCAAAAGAAGATTAAAGACAATTATTAATTTTGGCTTATGAAAGTTTGAATTAAAACTAGCTAAAAGCCCTGTTTGGCTAATTTCGTTCTGAGGTGCTGTTAGTGTGTTTCCTGTTGAGCGTAAATATTGTGTGGAAGCGGTGTAAGTGACAGATTCTGTAACAAACCAACTTGTTTTTAACTCTCAAATGCATACTGTAACACAATCCACTTTATTCTATTAAAGTAGAGTTCCCTCTCGACAAATCTGTGTTTTTTCATCTATTACATTCCATTTTGATGTTTTAGATACGAATAACCCTCACAGATGACAGCAGTAAAAGTGAATTCAAAATTAAAGAGTGAAGTTATTAACTTGTGTGTGTGTGTGCGTGAAATTACGCCTTTGGCAGTATTCAAAGTATAATAATATTAGTAATAAATACAGATAAATTGTTTTAATAATTATGGTTCAAGAGGTTCATTTTAAAATATGTTTAGTAGTTTTCTACTCTTTCTTATCAAAATTGGAATTATGTTGTTTTGCAATACGGAAAAATTAAACAAATTAAAATTATTTAAATTCCAATGCAGTTAATTTTTTCAGTAGTTTTCCCATAATGTATGACCATTGAAGATACAAATATATTTTCTCGGGATGAAAATAATCATGCATTACAGGGTTAAAACAGGCAGTAAAATCTTAAAATTCGTTTGGCAGCATTTTTGACTTTTTGAAAATGTCGTCAATTTCTTAAAATGCAGCGAACTACTTATTCTAAAATAAGTAGCGAACTACTTATTCTAAAATAAGTAAATCAGTATAAAAGTTAGCAAAACCCCATATTTTCGAAATATTTAGCAATGTGTAAAAAAAAGAATCATCTAGAAATTACAAACTTTATCTCCATCCGAAATTGTCGTCATGTGTTGCACGCAGGGCCTGCTCTAGGAAAACCCTGACTAAAGGCACTAACCTGTTTTGGAGGCCCCTTTACGGAAAATGTTTTGTATGACTTCCAAAATGATGGTGCAATATTGACCTTTGTATCAAATTTTGCTATGGTTTTATTGGCTGCCTTATAAATATCGATAAAAAAATCCCGATAGGCCAATTTCTCATTCATAGCCAAGAAAAAAACAAAGTGAAGCATCAGAATTTTTGCAAGTTTTCTGATATTTTGGGGATTTACGGCATTTACTACAATAGAAACTGAAATTTAGGGCCCCCTAAAATTTGGGGGCCCTAGGCCCGGGCCTAACAGGCCTTATGGAAGAGCAGGCCCTGGTTGCACGAAAGAATATTTTAATTTGATAAAACGGGCAATTTTACAAATATATTCTTGAACTGCTAATAAATTAAGCAAACGATATTGGATATTGATCGAGTTTTCGAAAGAGAATGGTCAATTTTGGTTTTGAAAATTTAAAATAAAAAAATTCTACGAAGAAATCTCACTGAGAGTTCGCAGGATGGCTGTCCTTCATAAATGGTGAAATTATGAAGAAAGACGGCATCATATTTGGCGAAATTTAATAAAAAATTCGTCTAAATTCAATCTCAAATTAAAAAGATAAAATCCGCATAAATGTTAGCAAAGTAATTGTTTAAGTTTCTTTTAAATAACTAAAAGAAAGAAATTAAAGAAATATTGCTTCAGAATTTTGAGCTTTATATTCTAGCTTAAAATTAATAAGAATGTCAAATGCAAAAAAAAAGCATTCCTAAGAACATGAACAAACTTTTTAATTCAGCAAATTTTAGAAGAAGTTTGTTCTTGTGCAATTTTTAATTTTGAAAATGGTAACCTTAAGTTTGAGTTGATTAATAAAATCAAGAACACATTTTTATCTAGGCAATTTTAATGACTCTAAAAGGAACTCGGAAGTTGGCCGGGTTTACATTTTAGAGCTACTTCTTCATAACATAGACTTCGAAATCTTAATAAACTTGTAACTTAACCAACAGCTAGCAGTCAATTTACGCAATGCAAGTTCAGCAATTCATTCCGCTACCTGGTGTAGCCGGTTTAGCCTGGGTGTCATCCATCTTCCCCATTGCACCTCCGGATGGCAAGGCAGAAGCCAGTTTCTTCAGAATGTCTTCTTTTTCTTTTTTCTTATCCTTGGCCAGCTTTTCAACTGCTTGCTTAAACTCGTTAAGATCCAAGTCGCCATCTTTTCCAAAATGCTTCTTGACATCATCGTCAGATACTCCAGAAATGCCGGCCTTCTTGAACCATTGCCGGACAGAATCAGTCTTTATTTTGCCGTCTTTGCTGCCACTTAACTTGGCGTAGGCTTCAAATGCTTTCTGGATACCACCACCGGACGGGTCTTGGCCAGCTGAACCAGCAGCTTTTTGTCCAGCTTCCTTGGTTTTGTCAGGAGAAGGAGCAGACATTTTCGAATTCAATGAAGATTTATTTGAACGTTTTATTTATGGGGCAAAAAGTTTAAAGTATATTTAAAAATGCTTGCTATAAGTTCAGTGCAAGTATTATAGCTCACTAATTTAAAGAATGTAGATACTACTTCGGGAAAGAAAATTTTAAATGGACAGTTTTAGAAAAAGAAAAGGAATCTCGTTCTTGGTCTCGTTCTTCGAAAATTGTGCGTTGCCAATTAATGATAAAATTGCAGTAACGTTTGATGTGCAGTTTTTATAAATTATATTTAGTGATTTATAATTTGTATTCATGATTCTGCTTTTATTAATTATATTTAGTGATTTATAATTTGTATTCATGATTCTGTTTATTTTTGTACAAAATTTATAATTTTTACAATTTAAATTATTTTACTACACTGAATTCATAATTTCATAATTGAACTGATTTTACTACTGAAATTTATTTATAAAAATTCGTTTGAAGTATGGCCTCGTTTCAGATTTTGATTAGCAATAGAAATGCTGAATAAAATTTTTAGCCTACTTTTCTTTTTTTTTTTTAATTCGAAGAATTAAAAAAAATAGAAAAGTAGGTATTGACATGCCGTCGATGGCCCGTCCGTCAGTCTGTCTGTCCATACCGCTCTTCCAAAATCTGTTCTATCAATCCGATCATAAAAATTCTTTTTTTTATTAGAAAGGTATAGCCTCAGACACCCAACTTTCATACTTTTTGTCCGTCTGTCTGTACAATCGGACGGACATAAATCTACTATTTGTCGACGAATTTCGCATTGAATTAGCATTGAAATTCAATTTCGAGTTATTTAAATCACTGTTGCAAACTACAAATGCTACGGACAAGTGAGATACGTCAAAAAATTCAGCGTATCGAAATGAGAATACTTTGAAAATTTCAGAAAAGAAATCGAATTCTAAGTACTTTAATTATTTAAAAAACTTCAACATTTAATGCTCATTTAAAAAGCATCGGAAGCCATTTTTATTAGAATTAAATCACCATTGCCTTCGCAACAATCGCTCGAGAAACTTTAATTCGTTTAGACAATAAATTAAAATAAATTTACTTTTGCGACATCGATCAGTTTGAAATGACGTCAAATATCTTTCACTTCGTTGTATAATGGTATGCAATATTTTCATTCTATTTAAAAGCGATAGCTATTACATACTTATTCTTTGAAATATAAATTTTTGCAAACGATTTAAGTAATAGTTATTTAATTTTCGAAATAAAATAAATAAAACTAGCCGAATTTAGCGGGTAAATGTTTAATATAGAATTAATGCTGTGCTCGGGCGCCTTTTTACCTGTTAAACACAACTGTTGTGTGGAAGCGGAAAAAGTGACAGATTCTGTTACAAACCTACTTGTTTTATATCATATTCATTCATAAATTGTTGCGAAAATGACACTTTACGTGCTTACGTTATAGATAGTGTTGAAAGTGGCACCTTCAGCACTAGTGCTGTAAGGTAAATAAGAGTATCTGATTGGTAGAAAAACAAAATGATGTCATGAATATCTCAATGGAAACTAAATGGTCAAGAAACTCACTTATTTATATTTGGTTCACTACTTTTGCATTTTCTAATATCTCCATGGAAACTACAAGTTCAACAAAAATTATTAAAGGCAATTAAATAAGACAAAAGTAAGAACACAAATATTACGCTTTTCCACGTTATTATAAAAATTTTGCATGCAAGCACGTGTCAAATAACACTTTATTAAGCTCATGTCATTATTTCACTCGACCTACGGTCTCGTGAAGTAAAAGCCACTAGCTTAATAAAGTGTCATTTTCGGCACTAGTGACTTAAATAACTATTTCAAGATAATTTATTTGTATTTAGTACTAATATTATTATTATACATTAAATACTGCCAAAGACGTAATTTTACAACAGTTAATAACTTCACTCTTTAATTTTGAATGCACTTTTATTACTGTCATCTATGAGGGTTATTAGTAACTAAAACTTCAAAATGGAATGTAAGCGATGAAAAAACCAGAGATTTGTCGAGAGGGAGCTCTACTTTAATAGAATAATGTTGATTGTGTTATTTGTTGCCAAACAGCAACAGTATGCATTAGAAGGTTAATAAAGTTTGATATACAGGGTGGTTATAAAATAACGCTCCCTATTTGGAGTGGTCTGTAGCTTGAATGAATAATCCAAATGCAAAAAACTTTGAGACACTAACTAATCAAGAAGGGGGGAAAAGAATGGAATCCTAAAAAACAAACTCGTCTCTTGACCAGGGTTCTAAATTACGAGGCGTAATTGGATGTGTCTGCCGTAATTAGCCATAATTGGCTACTCCTAGTAATTATAACCTTGGTCAAGAGACGAGTTTCTGTGTTATAATTCCATTCTTTTTCGTAATAAAGAAACTCGTCCCTTGACCAATGTTCTAAATTACGAGGCGTAATTTGCTGTGTTGGCAGTTATTGGCCATAATTGACAACGCCTTGTAATTTAGATTCTGGTCAAGAGACGAGTTTGTTTTTTATGATTATTCTTTTTATGAGTATTTCTTAGGATTCTGTCTTTTTTATGATACCATTCTTTTCCCCCCTTCTTAAGTAGTAAGTGTCTCAATTTTTGATGCATTTGGATTATTCATTCAAGCTACAGATCACTCCGAATAGGGAGCGTTATTTTATAACCACCCTGTATATGCAGTAAGAAAACGCAATCTAAAAGTTGCTGTTTTTAGTCATTATAGGTTTCAATTATAATTCTTTTGTTTTAGAAGTAATGGAACTTATCCCCACTCTTAAGTCCTCTTCCACACTTATTCTGCTTCTATGTTTATTTTTTTATGTGCCTGAGTTCAGAAAAACCACTCTTACGCAAGTTACTCGTAACAGAATGGCATCAAAAAAGTAGAGCTTGCTGGAAGATCAAATTGTACTAGGTTTTACATCCGACACAGAAGTCAATTAAAAATTTATCTTTGAAATAATGTTTAAAATAATAAGTAATGTGGTCAAATGCGATTGATTATGCTCATGAAATTTCCCCGCGTACCACCGGTTGGGAACCCTTGAATTAGAGGGTTAACAGGAGTCTCAAGTAATTTCTTATTAAGTGTTTCAAAAGCTGGCTCATCGGCGCAGTGGTTAGTGTACTAGCCTTTGGAGCTGATGGGCTCGGGTTCGAGTCCCGGTGAAGGCATGGATGTTTGTGCTTGTCAATAAATGTTGTTATTTGTCTATGTGTTTGCTTCGCCCTTCTTTGTGTGTCTCTTGTGACTGTCTCTTCTGGCGAGCTGGGTAATGGGCTATAAAGCCTACAATCTCCCTTCTAGAGGGCGCATTCACTGTCATTTGTCAAGTGTTTCAAAAACAAATGCAAAGCAACATGCTATTCTGTTTTCAATACCACCATGACCGTTTCCATCGGCATCTGACCACATTGTGCCATCTCCTATACATAACCAGCTTTATGACTTGGGCCATTGTTGCGAGCACTCAATTAATCAGAACTGTAAGAAAACATACTGAAAACGACATATTATTTCAGAATCCAAAGCATTGAAACAAAAGATATAGACAATAGTCAAAGAGTAAAAAAAAAGTAAAAAGAAATTCAGTGAAATTGAGACGTCTTCGAAAAAGCAAGCAGCTTTTACGCAATGAAAGGGAAATTTTTTACGGTAAAAAATCAATACTCAAACGATGTAAGAACAAATAAAATTTCAAAACTACAAATTTCAACATAAAAAGTACTAAAAAAAATAAATAAAAAAATACAATACAAAACATAAAAAAATCAACGTTAGAAAAACAGTGTTACAACAGTAGAACATCTCCATTTGATACCATAAACAACAGAAGTATTTTCGAAAAATAATATTAGAAGCGTGGGCTGTTAGATTAATTTAATTCGATCACTGAATCTTTTAAAGTTTGACAAATTCATAATAGTTTTAAATATTATTTATATATTTTCAACCCGTTTTATTCCTAGTGAATAAAATACTCTGCAAAAGTTCAAAATTCAAATAGCAACATATGTTCTTATTACTGTGAAATAATCACAGTAATTAAAAATTTAAAACAGCGCTTTAAGAATGAGTAGCGTTAAAAAATTACTACTTCATGCAAAAATTGTAAAAATAAGTTATTAAAAAGAAAATGATATTCCGAGATATAAAGTTAATAAGTATTTGGGAGAAATTACCCCCCCCCCTCCTTTTTGGATTCTTCAAACTCTTTCTAACTCTACGGAAATTCCAACAACTTTTAACATACATTCCTAATTGTTTTTTATTATTTTACTAAAAAATACTTACTAATTAAAGCTAGTATTTAACAATTTCATGTACAAGTTCTCTTATCCACATAATTAAACATCATTATAAGCATGATTATATGTATACAATTGCTTCCAAAAAATAACTACACCATTAAGAAAATGAATAACTAATAAACGAAAGCAAGTATTGAATTTTCTTTTTGGGAATTGCCAGAAATAAATCTAAGTTTCAGAAAAGGAAAAAAAAATAAACACTTTGGATAGAATTGGGCAAAACTTGACACTTGTCGAACTTCAAAATGTTTTCTGTTACGTCAATTAATTTTTTTCATTTCCAAAGTGGAAAAGTCATTTCCTTTACAGATAATTGTAAAAAAGCATCACGTATGTAAATCAATTGAACTATTTTACTTAACTATATTGACCGAACCGATTAGATCTCCTCAAATAATTAATTGGAATTAAGTTCATCCGATTCACGCCACACATTTTAGTAGGTTCTAAGAATGAAATCAGCAAAAATAACAAAGCTAAATGAATAATGCATGGGATTTATTCACTTAGAATATGACAGTTATTTAGCATTTATGTCAATACGTCCGTGGATACAATTAGAATCGTACAGTATGCGGTTACCATTAAAAAATTTTGTAACAAAGACAAGATTTCAATTGATTTCTCACGACAATTTACTGACCGCATTTTAAAGTGTAAGGTAAAATTAGAGGTCTTATAGACGTCATTTGATCGATATTTTTGTGTTGAACTATGACAAATTATGGAAAATTTTAAGATCTCTAAAAAAAGTTAACACAGGGACCAAAGTTTCTCCCTTGGAATTGTATAGAGATCTGTTACCATACAAGACCGTTAAAGCCATTACATTCTACTCTACCTTATCAACCTATTATTTCAGAAGATTCTTTCTGACCTGAACTAATTTTCAACCTAATATTGAAATTTACGCCAATTAAAGAGCGCTTGCCGTCAATTTTTAAGGTAGTACCTGAGTAAAAATGATATAATGTAAATTGGCGCACTTCGTCAAAAGAAATGTTATAAATTGTATAGATAATGCGTTTGAAAATTCTTTTTTCTTAAGGGAGAATGGGCGCGGTGGACCGGGGGTCTCCAAAGTAAAGAGCATCAGTGTTAATCCATGGAGAGAAAAAATATTTTCTCCAACACATTTTTCCGGCTGTGTTGACATTTTTAAAAGCGGATTTTTTAAATGTGATAGACACCTGTAAGTTACCTACATTTATTATTTGAGAAAAACCGTTTGTAAAAATATTAATTGCAGCCGGAGAAATGTAGCAGAGAAAATAGTTATTTTCCACTGAGGCACTTGAGTTTCGAGACTCGCGTTCCAGAGTTCCCATTCCCCATTAAGATTTGAATTTTTTAGACTTTTATTGCAACTAACATTTCTGTTTTTGAGAAATATTTTGAAATTTTTAATTAAAGTGAAAACAGATTTAATATTTTACTTTCAAAAAGTTTTTTAGTAATGTCAGTTAATAAATTCGTTAAAAATATAAATATTAAAAATTCTTCATAGAAAATGAAGTATTGCAGAGTTCACCAAATTTAGGTTTGAATTTCTTTTTGTCTAAATTTTTTTTTATCATATAAAAATATTAATGGGGCGTATTTAAGCATTCTTAAGAAAGCAATTTTAATTTTATGGAATTTGAACGAACTGTTTAAAAAGTTAGGAAAATATCTGAATTTCAGTATTCAGATATTTCTACAATAGACCAATAAAAAGTTATTTTGAAATTACAGCTTAATCTAATTCTGTGACTTAACTATTCATAAAAAGCATCGGTCTCTGTCCATGCGAATATAAAACGCATTTTGTCTTTTGTCTTATTAGTCGGGCACCAGACATTACAAAGTTCGTTGTATGGTCAGCAGGCCGATCATAGAGTAAAGCCTCGGTTTCCTCGGAGTCCGTCAACAGATTTAAGCGGTCAGACAAGTGCGGTGAGTAACGTCATACAAACTACTGACATTGATTACGCTATAGTGCTTTCCTCGGGAGCATTGCCGGCAACTCAACACAACCGCCAGATTGAGTTGCTGTTGTGGGCGTTAGGGAAATCACGATGACAACGTTTTTTGCTGTTGTCTGTTGCGGGGTGTGCTTGCAAAAAATTAAAAATTTGAGGAAATGACGGAAGGCGAGAGTTGTTTTACGCTTGCCGAGGAAGAAAAGCTAATTGATTTTGTTAGAAATCACGAAGAACCTAAATTTTCCATTTTTTACATGCAAAAACGAAAACCAAAACAACAGCACAGTTGAGTTGAGTGAGTTCACTAGGTTTCCAGTTTTGTGTCAACGTAACGTTCCGATGAAGCGGTGTCTGGTAGAGTGACGTCATCCACGTTTAATAGCGGTCGGATTTTTCTGGCGACAGACTCCCAGGAAACCAAGGCTTTAGGAAGAAGATTGAGATGCTGTACCGGGCAAAAACCAATACAAAAACTTGTTTGTCAAGTGAAGCCATCGATTGGTTTCCAGTAAGCCCAAACAAACACTTCTGGCGATTTATTTGGCGCTTTTCCAAAGTGGATTGTATATCAATAATTGATTGATGGTGGTTGGTGGAGGTTGTATATCAATAATTGATGATTATGAGTGATTATAATCGTATGTAGATACATACGATTTAACTTTTTTTGTTGTGGAAATCAAAATGTTGGTGGATCCCTTCCTACACTCTTAAAACAAACGAGTGAAATCCACTCCAGTAGGAGAATGCATTTTCGACACTGGAAAGGAGTGAATATTAACTCAGACTGAGTTAAAATCACTCGTTTGGAGTGATCCTGTCGGAGGTTTAACACACAAAGGATCCACTCCAAGAAGAGAAGTGCATTTTCCAGACTAGAGGAGTGAAATTTACTCAGACTGAGTTAAAATCGCTCGTTTGGTTTAAGAGTGTACAATACCTGTATTGTATGAAAAGCTAACCAACTCAAATTTTTTTCCAAAAAGTGATTTAACTTGTTTTGCATTGGAGCTCTTCTAATGTTGCGTGAGCAGTTTGTTTGGGCTTACTAAAAAGGTTACGCGGCGACTTTCTGATTGCCTAACTTTATTTCGCTCAAAGCATCTCCCTATCTTCTTCTTAACTCTATGAGGTACTCAGAACAGAAGAATTTAACAACTTAAATAATTATAAGTATAATTTTAAAGATATTAACTAGTTATAATTCGAACAAAATTTTAGTAATTATTCACAAACTACAGATGGCAGAACTAACGGCATGTAAATATCTAAACATTTTTTTAGAGTTTTAATTATAAACTGCCTCCTTTTCAAAACACAAATGATCAGAAAAATGGCGAAGACGTCACTAGATATGGTCTCCACTAACGTCGCAACCAACTTGGCGGCATCCTGTGTTCACCCAATTCATAGTTTTGATAAACACGGCACTGAAATTAAGCGTTCGTCAACCCGCCGAAACTACTAGTTGCCGTCATTGTTCACAGTTAACGTATTACTTCTAGCCGGCCAGTATGAACTGCTCAAAACAATAAAGGGAACACATGGTTTATACCATTTTACCCCCAATGATTCCGTTTGGAATCATCAGGATCAATCTTGCGGATTTTTTCTTATAAAAATGAGTTCGCACTTACGTATCGTTATGATGGCAGAATCATGTTTTTTTTAAAGAATTAAACAATGTTTGTTTTAATTAAATGAAAATATGAAAAACACGGTAAAATAAATGTTACTCTAAAAATTTGTCATGAAATAAATTGACCCTAAATTCAACCCCGCTTGCATTCTTAGATGTATAAAAATTGATTTTATATTCTTTAATAAAATTATTTATAATTACGTCATTCATTTATAAAAAAGTTATGATTTCCATTTCCCCTCTTAAATTTTAGTTAAAAAATTAAGACCCCCCCCCCCTGTTTCTTACCAATTCAACTGAAAGGGTTAACAAAAGTATACAAAGTGCTCCCCTTATTGTTTTGAGCAGTGCACTACTTGTCTTCATTGTTCACAGTTTACGTTTTAGTACGAGCCGAAATTGAGTGATTCCAGGTGTCCTTGATGATATACTACAGCACATTAGGGTTGTTTGGGTGTGGTCCTGGTTTTCTGGGATCAAGTTTGCACCACCTGATCAGTCTGTACAGGCCGTACAGCGAAAACAGGCCTAGGATGCCGCCGAAGACGAACAGAAATATCTGCGTGCCTTTGGACAAAACTGAAAATAAAATAATTATCTTTATTTATAACAACAAGAATAAGGCAAATACAATGTATCATTAAAGGGTGTACACTCTTAAAACGAACGAGCGATTTTAACACAGTCTGAGTTAATTTTCACTCATCCAGTCTAGAAAATGCACTTCTCCTAAAGGAGTGGATTCTTTGTGTGCTAAACCTCCAACAGGATCACTTCAAACGAGTGACTTTAACTCAGTCTGAGTTAATATTCACTCCTTTCCAGTGTCGAAAATGCACTTCTCCTATTGGAGTGGATTTCACTCTTTTGTTTTAAGAGTGTAGTTTCAAAAATCACGTTCTCCAAAGTAAGGCTGAGAGAGAGGGTTCGTTCATTGGCGCTTTGTCCAATTGACTTAACAATCGTCAAAATTCGCCAATGAACTGACTGGACCCTATACCTTAGTTTTACTTTCGGGAATGGGAGCTTTACAACTTCACCCTTCGAATATACTAATGTACTCCAGGTGGAAAAAATTTTCATACATGGCGAGCAAAACCTTTACGATTAAATAAAAAATAGAGTGTAACTATAACTTAAATTAATCACACAGAAAATGAAAAAAGGAGAAAAAGTTTGTGAATTAAGGCAATCAGAAGATATAAATTATTAGAATGTCAGAACATTTGAAGTCTAAAAAATGTTTTTAGAACGCCAATTATTTAGCTTCTCAGAAAAATAGTTAGAGGCATCTAATATAAATTAATGAAAATACAATAGCAAAATAAATTATAATAATAATATAACAATACCTCCCCAGTTTTCAGAAACATGACCATGTTTTCCTCCTCCGTGACCTCCAAATCTATTGAGGGAAAATATATATATTAAGAGGGTAACTAATATATTTATCCAATTATAAAAGGGATTCAATTCTAGATTTGAATATAAAGGACACATACAAAACTTAACAAGTATCTGAATTTGTCATTAAAATTTCAACGGCAACTAACTTTATGTCGAATGGTTTGTCAATTCCTTGAATTTGGTGCATGCATGCTTTGTTAGTGGACCAACTATGTCCAAGACCAATAATGCATACAATAGACCAATCCTTTAATAAATCATAAAGATTGAATAATGCAGAATAGCTTAATAAACAGAGCTTCAGAACAGTGTTTGCCAGATTCATTGGCCTATATAATTTTTTTTATCTACAATAAAGTACTCACTTGTTTTCTGTTTAAAAAAAACAACCGATCGAAAGGAAAGCTGTCTTGAGACGTTTATCTTCGGCAAAGAGTTTCTTTGATCAGGTGATTGGGAATAAAAAAAAAATGTATTGTTGAAGTATTTCTTCTGTTCTTAAGGGTTTCCAGATGAAATTTGCAAAAAAAATTTGCCAAGTTCTGGCTCAAAATAGCAAAATTAACTAATTCTAAATCTTGTTACGGCTCTTTCGGTTTGTCATATTAAATATGCGTAAATTTCCCGCATTCAAAAGCAAAAAAAAAAAAAAAAAAAAAAAAACGAGCAAAAATGTTAAAAAAGTTCTCAATATTGGACAAAAATAATAATATAAGACTGTTCAAAATATTACCCAAAACAGTTTTGGCTAATAATTTGAAACATACTTACAATACAGTTTTGCTCTTGACGCAGCAAACCAAAAATGATAAACAGGTGATTGCATATGGAACTACTTGTTGGATATTTAGCATAATGACTTCATTCTGTGTATAGATTCCTTCAGTAAACTTTGGATTATAATATCACGGATGGGGCAATCTGCAAAAAAAAAAATATATAATTCGTTTATTAATATAACTTAAAATTCATGATATTATGCAATGGGCTTATTTCACGTAGTACGGAAGGTAAACGAAACAACCAATGAAATCGCAGTTTGGAGAGCATGACATAATAATAATACATTCTCCTTGAAGAGCTTTGTATAAGTATGTGCGAAGTGGCAAAAGGGTGAAATCGAGATAATGATCTTCGAAGTTTTTAGTTTGCACTCAGATGTGTTGAAAACGGAACTTTTAAATATTAAAAAATATACTAAATTTTAAGTCTATGAAAAAGAGGAAGCGTGTTGTCGTTAAAGAAGTTATAAATTTGTTCATTGACACAAAATCTAAATTTTTTAATGTGTTTATAGCATTCTTCAATTGAGAGCTTAATAAGAGAATATGTTAAGTGATAAAAAGATAAAAACTAAAAAAAAATAGCATTAGAGTTTTTCGGTCTGTTGCACTTAGATCTGTTGAAAACTTGAAAAACGTAAAAAAATACACTGAGTTAAAATTTATGAAAAAGGAGAAACCTGTTGTCATTAAAGAAGTTAGTAATATGTTCATCGACAGAAACAATTAATTTTTTTCAAAAATGACCCCTGAGCATGTTCTTACACTAAGCTTTTCAATTATTATCTTATTAATTTGAGGGTAACGAACGTATGAACTCGTCAAGAGATTGTCAATTTCTTACTAACATACTTTACATAACTTTCAAAACATAGTACATTTTATGGCTTGATAAAATTTTTAATTTTAAAGTATTTAGAAGTCTTTTGAAAACGTTTACTTCAAAATAAAATGGAAAAAGTATTAAAAAATAATGATGAAAATCTGTATTTTTTTTTAACGTAATCATCAAGCAGTCAGAACAAGCTTACACTTTGGCTGAATTGCGTATGAACACATAATAGGCACAAATTTGGCATTGTTTTACTAAATTTAAATAAATAAACAAGTGTGTCATTCTAAATTTTGGATATTAATAATAAACACTTGCTATTAATAATTAACACAAAGTACATATTTGGATTTTATTCATTATTGTGGTAAGATAATGGAATTGGTTTGTTGCACGTGACGTATAATCAACCCTGATTTCATTCCTAGTTACCATAGGTGGTTTCAGTGATTGATGGTGTGGCACAGTATGCTCGGCCTACTACATTGATTAACTAATCAAGACAATATTTGCATTCATGTGGAACTGTTGCCAATTAACAGCTTCTTTTTATGTCCCCACATACTTTTCCAATTCACTTCTGTACACTCTTAAAACAAACGAGTGAATTGAACTCAGTCTGAGTTAATTTTTACTCTGTTCAGTGTCGAAAATGCACTAATTCTATTGGAGTGGATTTCACTCCTTTGTTTAGTTAAAACTCCGACAGGATCACTCCAAACGAGTTATTTCAACTCAGTCTAAGTTAATTTTCACTCCTTTCAAGTGTCGAAAATGCATTTCTCCTATATGAGGGGATATCACTCTTTTGTTTTAAGAGTGTAGTTATTGCATTACAGTTAATAAAGCACTTTTAGACCTAATCCAATAAGTTTAGATATTGAACATTCCTTTGGAGATTAAATTAATTTTGATACGAAAAACAATTATAAACATATTATTTGTGATTTGGAGAATGTTTGTAAGCCTAACGGAATGTAATTAAGCCTAAAAATAACAAATTGTAGATGGTTTTAATATATCACTGACTAATTGAATTTAGATTTGTATTTTAGATTGCAGTATTTCCACAGATAAGTAAACAGTTTTTTTGGTTGTGTATGTGTATCCACCATTCTCGAATTTAAAAGAGGCTATTTTATTTATTTATTAAAAAATATTATTAGTTTAAATAACTTCCTTTGATTATCACTGCAAGTTTCAGAATGAAAACTTTAAAATTGGCAATAAAAATTGACTGATGTACAAAATAATTTCTTTTTATCCTCCATTTTTATTATATATTTGGTTATAGATTTTCCGTTATGCCATTAATCCTAATATGATTGAAATAATACCTGATCATAATACCTGAAATAAATATATTTTTTTTGCTTCGGAAATAAATTTTTAAAATTGCTTTATTCCTTGCGGCACCTATATTTTAGCAGATAAAAAGTTTGTTATAAGTAAAAAGATCAATTTTTTTTCCTTCTAAATATTTTTTATGTTACTATGTGTCCCTTTTTTCTCCATGGCAGCAGGGAAACCAATTTCCTGTAAAGTTGTTACTGTTTGGTTACAGCATAAAAGTTACGTAATAGAGTTTGGGTATTAAATTATTAATATTTGGGTATTGATATTAAGAGTTTTATTTTAAAACCCTATAAGGAAAAGTTTTCGCCGTGTTTATTGATACGATAACTATTATTTCCCCTTATTATTATAAAATAGTTGCGCAATAAAATCTTAGAATTTCATTTTTTTCCTGATAATTTGGTACATGGTAACTCTAACAGCTCGGGTAACTGGTATTACTAAAATAAATGGATGAATTGTTTAAAATAATGGATGATGCATTTTTAAATGTTAATCGAGTAGTTTCAATTGAAAGAAAAAAAATTAAATAAGAAAATTACGTTTTTGTATTCATTCAAAACCACCGGCAATTTTTGCGAAACCGGGATGCAGGTTTTGAATGTAATTTTTCCACTAAAATTTCGATGATTACATAAGAAGAACAGGGCTTGGTTTCGCAAACGATCCTTTTATCTGTACCAAATTCAATAAATTATGATTTTTTTATAAACCAGAAATGACTGAAAATTTTTGAAAAAGATAAATACATATTAATGCAACATACTTACTTAGGAAAAATGAATACGAAGAAAAATAGAAAGCGTCTAAATTAAATTTCTGTGACTAATGACTAATATATGAAAAATGACTAATAACTTCTGGTTAAAAACACGATTAAGGTCGGTTTATAAGGCAATAACAATGTATAGTAAATATATTATTTCTTAGAATTATTATTGTGATAGTATAATGTGTGATATTAAAATTATAAGATTTTGGCTTTTCATCTTCTGGGGTTATAAAATATGTACAAAGCTTGACCGGAATGTCAATCCCTCATCTTGGAAAAGTAATTACACTTAACACTTTAAGAAATAAAAGTTTTTACTATTAGTAAGTTTATTCTTCAATTTTAAAAACAAATTCGTCAAATTTGACAATCCTTACTTCGCGAGATTACGTACACGCATTATATCAGAAACAGACTTTATACAATAGGAATTTTTGAGGTGATATTACGCTCTTGTTGTCATTTTTTTTTTCATGTCCTGCGATTGCATTGATTGTTTTGGTTTCTCACTCTAAAAATGGTCGTCAAAGATTAAAAGAAACTATCGTTTCTACTCAAGCTTTCTTTTAAAATAATGATTTGTACAATCAATATCACAGCAACATGTGTTGGCATTTTTTAAAAATTAATAGGTAAAATATTCTTATAAAACTCATTTTCGAATACCAAAACAACAGTAATTGCAATAAAAAAATGTCAACAAGAACACTACAGCTCTTAAAAACCCAATTGACAAAAATATTCCTTGGTTTTTTTTTAAGACATCCTTTCGAAAAAAGATGTCGAAATTTTCGTGAAATTTGAGCTTATTTTTATGAGAGTGCAGATCTACTACAGGAATGGAGATGAATGCCATCCGACGGACTTAAATAAATTTAAAATTTGCCAGAAAAACTACTATTAAGGTAGGCGAATACCCCAAATTCTAAAATTTTTACTATTACTTTAATCTTTTCCAAATTTGGCATAGTGATTTCAAATATAATGAGCAATTCCATTTAGGCATTTTTTTATTTAAATATAATTTATTTATTTCAAACTAGCTGTTATACCCGACGTTGCACGGGTAGAGGTGAAAAAATAATCTAATAGTCAATTTAACCAATTTTTTCTTTCATTTGAGTTACATAAGATATGAAGATTACCCAGTAATTTTCCCTTTAATTACCCATCCTGGATATAGTAATGATTAATATTAATTTCAAAATAATACCTTTTATAAGAAGCTCAAATTAAAAAGAATACATATTTAAGTAAAAAATAATCAGTAATAATTAAAAATAAGCTACTCCAGCAAACAACAAACGTTTTGCATTTTTATGTAGGTCAGTTCAATTCATCCATCATTTAATCCGTTAAAGAATAATAAGCTTATGTTGCTGTTACCGTTCGTTATAAAGTACAGAATCCCTTTACTTATATTACCTTAAAAATTCAAAATTTAAAAAATGCTATAAAATTAACAGATAATGTCATAGTAATTTCCCGAATAAAAACATTTTAGCTCATTTGGCGTGTTTGAAAAATTTGGCGAGGAAAATATATAGCTACCATTACACCCATTCAGCTCTGGTGCAAAGACCATCGCACAAAAAACCATCTGTTTTAAAAAAAAATGCTCTTTTGCACGTTCTTTGTAATAATTTGGCGAGTTTGGCAAAGTAATTGGCGAAAGAAGGAAGACATGAAACCCTAATATGCATCTATAGTGCAACGGTCTTCAAAAAACAACATAATTCAGTAAAAGCTTAACTATGCTTTTAAAAAATTCATAATTAAAATCATATATACACAATAAAATAATAGAATATAGACTGGTAGGATTACGTAACTTGAAACATATCTAGCTATTTTTTCAAATTATTAATTTTGTTTCTGAAGGCAATGAACAAATATTAAAGAAATTAAACATTTTCAATTTCAATTGTTTTCTAAAAAGTTTTATTTAAGTTTTTCTGCCTGATGACATCACGAAAGGAAAAAATGGTCGGATTTGAGCGAAAGTGGTGTATTTTTTCCCTTAAAACGTTCGAAAACGATAGAAGGAATGGTCCGATTCAAAAAATTCTTAGCCTATGTTTGTTCTGGAGATGAGATGAATTTTTGTGCCAAGTTTCGTGACGATCTGTTGCGTGGTTCTTAAGTTTTTGCGTCCTATACAGACAAACAAACAAACAGAAGTCGCCATTTATGTATATAGATGGTGTTTTTCAACTTAAAAAAGGGGTTTACGCCAACACTTCTAGCATAAAAAGTTTTACATTAATTTACCTGAAATTTTTCACAGATGCTATTTCAATATAAATCTGTGCCATGAACCTCTAACATCTGGTGTAAGTATACAAGTTTTTTTTTAAAAAAATGTCCAAGTGTAAGTTAATCGAAAAAAATCTTTTTTTTTAAATTTATAACATTTTTCTTAATAACTTCTTTTCTTGTAATTTGTATGTAACTATAGAAGGCTATTGCATGTATCAGTTCAAAACGAAGAATTTAACACATAATAAATGTTCACAGGATGAAAATTCAATGTGGTAGACTTGTTGGCGTAAACCTCTTTTTTTAGAAGAAAAACACCGTTTAAAATAAATAAATTATATTTAAATAAAAACAAAAGCCTTATTCATTATATTTGAAATCACTATGCCAAATGGAAAAGATTAAAGCAATAGTAAAAATTTTAGAATTTTGGAAAATTTTGGGTATTCGCCTACCTTAAGTTAATTATGCTGCAGAATTTTCGTTTCCTAAATTTCTGGCAGCAGTTTAACATTGAACGTTTTTTAATATTCTTCTACTTTCTAACTTTTACTTAAAAAAAAAAAAACTTCAACACCGTTGACATGCTCCGTGTAATTTTGAATGCCAGTCAGGTGACGACGTAATTGCCAGTGAGCAAGCCCATCATCGTCAAAGGCCTGTTCTCCTTTTACCCTTATTTTCAATGTAGCGAATGTGAACTGCAAAATGTTAACGCAATGTATTTTTTCACTACCGCAATCTGTAAATAACGGCATCAAAATACATAACATCTAAAATTAACCAACTTTGGAGCATTTGCACCCCTTCCATAATAAAAATAAGTTTCCAATGCTACGTTGTCAATGATAAATATTTTCTCAATCAATAAAATACCAGATATTATAGCAGCTTTTCCAAAAACTTCCATATTTCATTATGTGTTGATGACCCTTCATAAACCCACTCATATAGGATTTTTTTTTTAAAATAAAACTATTTTCAATTTTCAAAATTTATCAATTTCATTTTCAAATCAGGTTAAGAAAAAAAAATATGGCCAGCTTATGCATTCATAACTGTGTATTTTAGAGAAGGAAGTATTCCCCCCACTTTTCCCGGAATTTTCAAATTTACTATGTACCCCATTAGTAAGCAGTAAAAAGTGTTTAAAAACCCACTCCATAATTCGACATAACCTACAAATTAAAATTTTTTAAAGTATATGTTAAAATTTAAGGTGGCTCATATAATACCACCACCTACTTTAAGTAGTCTAGTGACCTACACTAAAAATGTAACTACTAATTAAAAAAAATAAAAAATGAACTCGTACTAAAAAATTTCAACAACTTCAAACTAGTTTTTAAATAAGAGATTTTGGTTTAAAAATTAATGCAAATCTTATTACTTTTACAATCTTACAGTATAAAAAGCTAGTATAGCTTGAAAATAATGGAGTTTTTTTTTAGAAGAGAATTAAACCGACTTGAATTGCCTTGGGTTTTGTTGCCCCGACACATTTAAATGTTAAGGAGCATCCCTTTGACTAGATAACTAAGTGTCCATGTTTCTGACTTCCGTAAAGCCTGGCCATTGTCATGTAAATTAAGTATCTGCACAAAGAACTGTAATGAAATCTCTGGTCTTTTGATGGGGACTTACACGTCATTACTATGCAGTATGACTTCTAAAGAAATGCAGAAAAAGTTTCTTGGTACTGCAGTTATTGCGTCGATTCTATATATTTTTAATTCTTTATTCTGAAATTGGTAGGTTTTGCACAAGGGCGTTTGAAATGGTAAGAACCATTTATAAAATTTCATTTATCAATAACTTGTGTGATCATTTATACAATTCTCATTTATGAAATATTACATTAAAAAGAAAATATTGATGTTATTATTTTCTAAAATTTCAAAATATCGAATTCGTGTAATAATTTTTTCGTAATAATCCAGCTTTTATAAAACTGTCTTTTAAAAAGTTTCAGCAATTTTTTAAGTTGCTAAAACTTTCTACATTTATGTTTCGGACCCCTTTTTTCAATCAGAACTCAGAACCACAAGGAAGAAATTTTAATACCTTGCATGAAATATTGTGTTTCATCGTCATAAAATTTACTGTCAATTCACCAAAATATTTTATACTACATTTTTCAACACCCATAAATTTCGATTTCCTTTCCTTTCTTACCTTCCAAAACAAAAAATATAGAAAAACTAAATAAATAACATTTTCAAATAATACAGCAAAATGTTTTGACCCTTGCTGGAAAAAAATAGACCGAATTCATCCTAGAACATAAAATTCCAGTCCTGAATCAAAGAAACATACATAAAAGTTTTACCTCTTGGATCATTTTCTTTATCTAAAAAATACTTTGATATATCAAGTTATAAAAACAGAAGCCGTGTGTCTCACACCCGAATTTTTTTAAAAATGGGTTTGCAATACTCATTCATGAAATATTACATTAAAAAGAAATATTGATGTTATTATTTTCTAAAATTTCAAAATATCGAATTTGTGTAATAATTTTTTCGTAATAATCCAGCTTTTATAAAACTGTCTTTTAAAAAGTTTCAGCAATTTTTTAAGTTGCTAAAACTTTCTACATTTATGTTTTGGACCACTGATTTTAATCAGAACCACAAGGAAAACATTTGAATACCTTGCATAAAATATCGTATTCTATCATCATAAAATTTACTGTCAATTCACCAAAATATTTGATACTTCAAATTTCAACACCCATAAATTTCGATTTCCATTCCTTTCTTACCTTCCAAAACAAAAAAATATAGAAAAACTAAATAAATAAAATTTTCAAATAATACAGCAAAATGTTTTGACCCTTGCTGGAAAACAATAGACCGAATTCATCCTAGAACATAAAATTCCTGTCCTGAATCAAAGAAACATACATAAAAGTTTTACCTCTAACATCATTTTCTTTATCTAAAAAATACTTTGAGATATCAAGTTATAAAAACAGAAGCCGTATGTCTTACACCCGAATTTTTTTAAAAATGAGTTTCATTTGTCAAATGCCAAAATCAATCATAGACCAAAATGCAATACTTAGCTGAAAAGTATATAGCAGATAGATCTTTCAAAGAATCTTTTTATTTGATGTATTTTTTCCCATAAAACATTATAAGATTTCAATCGACAAGTTAAGATTTATCAAAATATCCTGTCTATTTTGGATAAATAAATAGTTTTTGCAACACAAATTTTGTAATAATTTAGAATAACATGCAAGGGGCTAGTTGATTTAGAGTGATGATCTACTTTTCTATCAGCTTTATTTATACAGATGCGATAAATCAAAATAAATCATAAGGTATAGAATTATTTACAAAATAAATCGTAAGCTCTGCTTAGTTGTTTTTGAACTCATGTCTAAACCAATCAATCTTTATAAGTACAACGCTATTTGGGCCTATTTTTCATTTTGTTTTTAGTACTAATTTAGCTGTAATTCTCAAATAAATAAAAAAGTGTAAATGATTTTCTGTGCTGAAACAAAATGAAATTTAAACAATAGTTATTATCTTAAAATAGGTTATTATACGTTATAATTATTAAATCCATTGAGGCATAAAATCCGCTGAAGTGTAAATTTGTTTTCACTGCATGAGATTTAAATTTAAACTTTTAATTAAATATTTACTTTTATCAATACTTTAAAATTATATTAATGTAGCAGATGTTATAAATGACACATCCATACTTCAAACTTCGAAATTCATTAAAATTACAAAATTATTTTTTATTGCACAATTATTTGTATTGCTTGAAAACCTGAAAATCACTTGACAGTTTATATGCATATGCATAGAGGGTTAAATATTAAAACCATTTGATGTGAAAGTAGTTTCTCCAAGGGCGGTAAAGGTGATAGTCCAACAGCCCAGGGCCCCAGACTTAAGTTATTTTCTCATTAGTAAAATATATCGGATTAGGCAGTGCTTCCATATGAAGAGTACACGGGAAGAACCGATTGATTTATTAGGCGGACGCCCGCAATTGTCTGCTTGGCCTCAGAAAACCGGTTTCTCTCTTTCCTCTTCGCTTGGTCCAAGCTCCGGGATCGTCAATCGCTTGAATCTTTGTAGATAGGAACCACAGAGATAGTAGTTAAAGTATTAGAGTGTAAGATCGCGTTACCTACAACACTGGCTTCGTTTGGGCTCTTCTGGGAGCTCCTTGCGCGTCCTGTCGTTAGCATTGGAGGTCGCGTGATCTGCCACTCTATTACTATAGCTATAATCTCTGTGGTAGGAACTGATTTCCTTACGCAAGTTTAGGCGATCACTCGCTATCATCGCCAAAGTGGCCTGCTAAGGAAACTTCTCTACAAAATCAATCGGTTTTCCCCGTGTACTCTTCATATACTTTTAGTGTATACATATACACGCTAGAGTTTACCTACGGCCAATTTACAGGTACTGGGGGCGAAAGTTAAGTAAAATATAAGTTAACTTATATCATTTTCCCGGAGCTAATTTTTACGTATGTTTTAGATAATTTTGTTAAAAGACAATAATCAATGCCACCAGACACTTTCTGCTGGGTTTTTTCCCAGGCGCTTTTAAGGTCCCTGTGCACTCTTAAAACGAACGAGCGATTTTAACTCAGTCTGAGTTAATTTCACTCCTCCAGTCTGGAAAATGCACTTACCCAGAAGGAGCGGATTCTTTGTGTGTTAAGCCTCAGGCAGGATCACTCCAAACGAGTGATTTTAACTCAGTCTGAGTTAATATTCAATTCTTTCCATTGTCGAAAATGCACTTCTCCAACTGGAGTGGATTTCACTCTTTTGTTTTAAGAGTGTACAGTTCAAACTTTGTCCCACGCATCTGATGACGCGATATAACGCTACGTATTTTCTGATTAAACGAAAACTTAATTAAATCAAATTGATAATCTTTCTCCGTTTTTATTGCTTATCGACTCAGATTTATTTCGGTCATAATTAAAGTAACGAATAATTACAAGCCCCACAAAAAAATAAAAAACGAAGAAAGATAACCATTTCGATTTAATTAAATTAAAAATTTGTTTTGTCAGAAAATATGTATCGCGCCATTATCGTGCCAGCAGCTGCATTGCATAGGATAAAGTCTGAATTTTACAGGGACCAAACGCCTGACAAACGTTTCGTCCCGTAGAAAGTGTCTGGCAGTATTGATTATTATTTTTAACAATTTTTCTTTAACATACACTCTAAAAACAAAAGAGTGAAATCCACTCCAGTTGGAGAAGTGCATTTTTGACACTGGAAAGGATTGAATATTAACTCAGACTGAGTTAAAATCACTCGTTTGGAGTGATCCTGTCGGAGGCTTAACACACAAAGATCCACTCCTTCCGGGGAAGTGCATTTTCCAGACTATAGCAGTGAAATTAACTCAGACTGAGTTAAAATCGCTCGTTCGTTTTAAAAGTGTACGTAAAAATCAACTCTGAAAGAATGAGAGAACTTAACTTATATTTTACCTGCCTTTTGCCCCTGGTACCTGTAAATTAGCTGCCGATAGGTTCACTCGGGCAGGTATGTATGCGCTAAAAGTATCTAAAACACAGCGTAATCCTATGTATTTTATTACTGAGAAAATAACATTGGTCTAGGAGGCCTCTTGCTCAATGACATTCCTAATGTACTTACAGTATTCTAAGTATTTCAGATAAACAACTTATATACAGATCTTATCTGTCAACTGTTTCAGGCTTAAACCAAGTTATACCACAATATTAAAATTTTCGTTTAAACATAAATTGTGTAAAGTAATACCCATGAGTAAGACGATTTGTAAAAATCCAATTTTCTCCCAAACTGTATTTAAAAATATTTAATTGTACATTAAATTCTACAAGAGTACTTCATTTCCTCCATCAAAAAAATTTATCTTTAAAAATTGGTTTTTGAAAGAATATTTAAAATGGGGCTCACAGAAACATTATTTTTAGATATTTTTATTTAAAAAAAAATGCAGAAATAGATAATATTTATTTATTGAAACTCGAAACCAGCTTTTTATCAATTGTCAAGAAGTCACTAAGAAGTCACTTAAGAAGTCACCCCATTAAACATTTATTTAGGATCAGTGAAAAACTTGAATAAAATTCTTATATAAACTTTGTTTTAATTTTTTTGCCTGTTTCTTTTGTAACCAAAACGTCTTAAAAAATTCTAGTGAAAACGTTCGAGGTAGCCTTTTTTAAAGCACACTTTCAGTTTATTAGTAGAAAAGTATTTTTTTTTTACCCGTAGAAAGTATTTTTTGCTTTAGGCTGTTAAATCCGGCAGTGTTTAGAGTAGAATCTCAAACATGTTATAACGTTAAAAACAGATGTTAAACTAAACGGTCGATAAATGCAAGGGCGTATCCAGGACCTGGTTTAGAGAAGTGCAGGTCAAATTTGGAGCTCTATATTTTCTGGATTTTTAGTTGACCCCCCCCCCCCCCCGGAGAGGGGATTTTATTTCAAGCTTTCACACACTCTCGTTGTCGTTTTACATTAACATCGTACGTACTTTATCAATAAAAAAAAACACACTTAAGGTAGGCGAATACCCAAAATTAACCCAAATTCTAAAATTTTTACTATTACTTTAATCTTTTCCAAATTTGGCATAGTGATTTTAAATATAATGAATAATACTATTTAGGCATATTTTTTATTTTAATACAATTTATTTTAAACTGTGTTTTTCTACTAAAAAAAGAGGTTTACGCCAACAGGTCTACCACATTGAATTTTCATCCCATAAACATTAATTATGTGCTAAATTCTTCGTTTTGAACTGATACATGCAATGACCCTCTTCAGTTACATACAAATTACAAGAAAAGAAGTTATTTAGAAAAATGTTATAAATTAACCCAAAAAAAAAGATTGTTTTCGATTAACTTACAAATGGACTTAAAAAAAACTACTATATTTACACCAGATGTTAGAGGCTTATAGCACAGATATATATTGTAATAGCATCTGCAAAAAAATTCAGGTATATTAATGTAAAACTTTTTATGCTAAAAGTGTTAGCGTAAACCCCTTTTTTTAGTTGAAGAACACCGTTTAAAATAAATCAATTATATTTAAATAAAAATAAATTGCCCAAAAAGCATTGTTCATTATATTTGAAATCACTATGCCAAATTTGGAAAACATTAAAGTAATAGTAAAAATTTTAGAATTTTGGGTACTCGCCTACCTTAATGCGGATGATAAATTGCCTCTGTTATACATTCTTACATTAAAATTAATATCTTTGGTGAATTTTTTAAAAAGGAACTATGTATTTCCTAAAAATTTAGTTCAGAGGAAGATATACAACCGCCAAATTTTAGACGTGTAATTGAGAAAATCTAATTTATATAAAATCTAATTTATATAAACCGAATTGATTAGTATATTCGAATAGTATCTTCGCACATTTTCTACGGTTTCGAAAAGCATTTTAAATTAGGTATTGAATACGCCTTCAATTAGCTTTACATCCTCCTTTACAATTAAAGCTTCTATTACGCTATGTCAATAAAGCAAAAGTCCCTTACAAATCTTCAAACCAAAACTTTGTCGGTTGTTAATATATTCGATTTTGCTTTAAAATAAATCTTTTATCCTTTAAAGCGTATCATTACCTTTACCATTCCTTAAAAATAATAATAAAACACATCTTCCAAATTGGCAGTTCGTATTTAACTTATTAACGACTGATAATTTATTGCGTTAAAATAAGCTATTTGCTTAAGCTTACTGAACAATTTATGTAGGACAAATTTAGTTACAAAAAAAAAAATTTAAAAGCTTGAAAATCAAGGTTTTTTTTCGGTAAGAAAGGTGTTAATGTTATTCACAAATGGGTCGTTAATAGATTAAAAGCTTTTTTTCCCCAACATCATCGTGAAAATCTAGCATGGTTTAAATGAAAGTAAATTTCGTTTAAAAGACTGATTTTCTTTCTTGACTTTTTAAAACATTTAATTAAGCTTAAAGTTCTGAGAATTGTTGAGTAAATTAATCTCTTTTATGCTTATCCAAAAAAAAGTTATTCATTTTTATTTTTTGATGATTTTGTTTACATCTTTAAAACTTTGAAAGCTATCCTGTAATTTTTGAAGACTTAAGTCTGAAGTCTTATTCTTGCTGATTTAAACTCAACCAAAGCATCATTGTCAAAATGCTTATTTCTGAAAAATTATTTTTAGTGAATGACCTATACATGTCCAGATGACGCCCTCTTTGTGCAAGTGAAAATTTTCCCTGAAATAATGTTTATTTTTCATAAAATATTTTCTCTAAAACAATTTCCGTTTACTGCTACTATATTATATTTTTGGAAATTATTTGATTGTATTTTTTTAGCTTTAGAGCACGTAGCTTTACCTTCGTTTTTCGTAAAATTAATTGAAACAATTTCGCATACTTGGAGCTTAAATTTGTTTATTATTATGCCAAGCGATATATTTTAGCACACAATGATTTTGATGGAAATGATATATAATAAATGAGACACACCCTGTGTAAACCTTATATTTTGCTTTTTAATGCACAAATTTCAAAAAGTATTAAACTTTTTCACCTTTTACTTTAAGTACATTTGCATCCTTTAAGCTTAAAATTTTTTCACCCACGTTAATGCTAAAACTATGCATCAGCAGTAAAAAAAAGCAGTTATGTGAGGAAAATGAGTTTTTTAAAGCAAAAAGTTCTTTAGAGCAAATTACATTGGCTCTAAAAATTTTCATTTCTTTAAAAATTTAATGGATTTCTTTTTTGTCAATCGTTTTTATCTCTTACTGTTCCTCGTCACAATATTTTCTTTTTAATTAAAAACATACAAATTATTTTACTAAATTTTAAAATTGTTTGTCTATACCGACAAACTTTGTAAATGGAACTAAATCTAATCTAATTCGAAGCTTTGCTAAACCATGGCTATGGCTAAACTCTGGTGACGTATGAACCCAACAATTGTACCATAACTTTTAACGTCCATTAGCTTCACCAATTCCGATTCATTATACTGAGCTTCACTTGCCAAATTTAATTCTAAACTAGTTGCATTTTCCTTAGATAAATCCAGACGCCTCGTCCTTATTTCCCTTTTGCCCTATCACAACAAGCTAATGCACTAAATTTCTCGCATTGCAAATAAATTTTCGTTATATTGGCGTGTTTGTTGAAGAGACATTGAGCCTTAATTTGTTCAAAATAAAAATGTTCTTAAGTTCATTTTAAGTTCTGTTGATACAACAGTTTCTCATTCTATTTTTAATGTTACAACAGAAATTTTAGTGACTAAAAATTAAATTTCAATGCTAATTAAACCCTTTCGGTCCCAAAAATTTATTACAGTACAGAAACATCTGATATTCACAAAATAAGCTTAATTTAGGTCAAAAATAAGAGTTCCATAAGAAACAAAATATTTTAATTTTTTATATGGTTTTTGAAATAATGTCAAAACTGTTTAACTGTGGAAAACAACAAAATAAAAAAATATATATTTCCTAAAAACACTTCGAGTTATATATTTTATAAGGTATCTGACCATATTATAGAAAAAATAGTAATTATTTTAACCGAAATAGTTTAAATTGTGTTTTAATTATGTGGAACTGAAGTGAACTTTTCAAAAATCAGGTGAAACGCTTGTTAGCTATTTTCTAAATAAAAAAAAATAGTAGTTCTGACTTCTATTGAGATTAAAAATGTAATGTAAATGAAACGTAAATGAATGTAAAAGATTTTCTAATAGTACAAAATGTGAAGAATCGAAAGATGTGTGTTTGGATTTCATAACGGGACATAAACATTTGGGGAAAAAAATATTGAAAGTGATGATTCCAAATGGCATCACTGGGACTGAGAGGGTCAAATGGGTAGTTAGTAAAAGGACAGATAAACATATGTCCAGTTGGACGTACAGACAGACCGACAAAAAGCATGAAAGATAAGTCTCTGATGTCTCTGATCCTTCTAACAAAATTGGAATTTTTAAAATCCGACGAAAATAGTCATTTTACGCTTTTTTTTTATTCTTTTGAATAAAACAAAAAGAGAGTAGACACAAAAATGAATGGTCTATGCAATATTAACACTGAGACTTCACTCAGTCAGAGTTACTTCAGAAGAAGCCACCGGCGCAGTGGTTGGTGTTCTAGCCTTTGGAACTGCTTTGCTCGGGTTCGAATCCCGGTAAAGGCATGGATGTTTGTGTTTATCAATAAATGTTGTTATTTGTCTATGTGTTTGTGTCGTCCTTCTTCGTGTGTCTCTTGTGACTGTCTCTTCTGGCGAGCTGGGTAATGGGCTATAAAGCCTACACTCTTCCTACTAGAGGGCGCAATCACTGTCATTTTTCATACTTCATAAGCTAAGGTCAGTAATTTAATGTATACTGAAAAGGTTGTTGGTAAAAAATTGCATTTTATTAACTTTTAAACATGTATTTACTTATTTTGTAATATGACGTGCAGTGCAGCAGTCTCATTCGAAACTTTTTTTTAATCAAAAAAGTAACAAAATTACCCGCAAATTAAACGTCAAACTTTTTATCTTTTGAATGGGTTTGGTAGCAAATAATTTGATCCCCCTCCATTTATTATTATTATTTAAATCTATAGTCTATGCTCAGCCTATTTAATACAATTTTTCTCTTTAAAAATTAAGTCATAAATTTAAGTCAAGGTATAATGCACTTCAAATAAATCAGCTTTAGAAAACAAATATATTTTATTAAATATTCCTATATGCAGGGAATACAGGCACTGAGAAAAACCTTTAATGAATTTATAACGTGTATCTGCTACTCCATCAGAACAAATTAGTATTAAAAGCATGTTGTTTAATTGTCAAAAACACGCGTAAATAAAATATTTTGGATATAAAATATTGTTAAACAAACAGGATTTTAATATTATTGTCTAAAGACTTGACTTTCACTTTTGTTTATTATGATGTATTTATTGTCTAACTGAAGGTATTTTGCGTTTATGAATCACGTATTTTTACGTCTAATGAAAGTCAATTTACGAAATGAGAGTAATTTCCAATATATATACTTTTAGTTTACTCAAAACCTTCTTCAAATTTAAAAGTTGTCATTATGGACACTGTTTCTGTCATGACAGAGTTTCGACGTATACAACCAATTGTTGACGTCTTAAATACATCTTGTACTACCTGTTTAAAATTTATAGCAACACAACAACACATTGCGCAATGTAAACAAACTATTAAACACAAAAACATCAACTAAACAATTAACTAACACTAACTTATTATTAATAATAATTAATAACTAAGTAATCCTACCCTAAGTAGTTGATTCTGTGGACAAACATCGACGAAATCCCTTCGATGTAGTACCACACATCTGAAGCTACGGACTAGAGCAAGTTACATAAGCGTATTCCAGTCGAATACTAGACAATCGACGCATATGTGCCCTGGTGTATAGCTTCGCCTCGATGCTCGGTGACGTCACGGCTCCTTCCCGTCATCCTCAGCGGGATCATTTTCAGCGGAGGATGCGGATGAAAATGTCGTATTTTATTTAGGAATTCTTATCTGTTACTTGTTGTAGAAAGTGTTAGGGAAATTCCTTTGGGAATTTCGGTTGTGGAGTTTGGGTGTATTGATTTTTCACTTGAGTGAGCAGGATTTGTTGAAATATCAAAGGATTAAATTTGAAGGATTGGATAAAAAATACTTTGAAATCGTTTTTTTAATCATCGATATAAGAGGGCTTTAACTTGTAGCTGGAATGTAATATAATGTATATCTTTGTACTATTACTAAGTATGTCAAAGTAAAAGTAAAGTCAAACTTTAAATAATTATGGCAGTTATTGAGTTATTTTCTGTTATATTGTGTTACAAGGGGAAAAAATCAAAAATATTTATTCACAATTCGAAACTACTATTTTTTTTTTTTTTGCAGAATCACATAGTAATGACAACTGCCATGAATCTGAAAAAAATTATTTTTTTAAAATCAAATTAACACTACTCTCTGTATTCAGAGAATGTCTACAACTTCGCGCATGATAATGAAAATAAGTTAAACAGACAACGTTGCTTTTTGATGCTACTAGTTTCATTGTAAATTTTTATGTGTAAAAATTGACGGATTTTATTTGTAAAATTTGACGGATTTTTATGTGTAAAAATTGACGGATTTTATGTGTAAAAATTGACGAATTTTTATGTGTAAAAATTGACGAATTTTTATGTGTAAAAATTTACGGTTTCAAAAGACGTAGGTCCTGCTTCATCAGAATAGTAACATCTGACAATGTAATCCTTGCCTTTACGACCTTTCATACATTGGAAAAACCAAGAGAGCGCATAAAATTAGACTTAAAGAAAATGAAGCTTATGTTAAAAAAACATCAACATCTAAAAAAAATCTTCAGCCGCTACACATTCCTAGAAGTTTCATCATCTTTTAATTTTCCCATTCACCTCAAATTTTATTTAAACCTTCAAGTATGGGGTACTAAGTTTTTACAAACCCTCACATGGGTTTTATATAGCTGATTCTAACTCCTAAAGAATTGGACGCAACAACAACCTCACCATATTCTTAAAAGCTGTAATAACTTAATTCTTCTATGCCCGAATTCTCACCGATTTGGAAAAGTATCTTAGCAACAGAATGATTTGTTTCTACCTCCCCCCCCCTTTTCCACCCACGAATCCGCCTCCAATCACAATCATCCCTTTCCGGATATCATTTTTCGCCTATCGACAATGGATTATTTTTGTTTTCTATCAGGATATGCGTGTGTGTTATTCCCATAAAGCATGACCTCCGTCTTTTGAAACATGTTAATATCACCACAATTAAACTATTTGCGCCAAGAGTTAACGCTATCTTTTTCATGTATCGTCATAGCTCTTTGAGTAACGACATTTATAAATAGAATGAAAAATATGGAGTTAAATTAAATGAATTTATAAAATGTTGTAACCAGCAGAGGTGAATTTAAGATTTAATTTTTAAAATCACATTGAAAAATTAATTCGTTGCATTTTATCTAGGTTTACCCCCAATCCTGTTTTTTCAATAAGATAGCTGGTCTATTTTAGTTACATCGTTTGGTTGGTTGGTATACATATATTTTCAGGCTTGTGTGCTTGGTCAGAGACCCGCTTACATCGTTGGTTAGGTAAGGTTGAACGTTTCCGGATGTCTATTTCGAGTATTCAAGGATCTTAAACGCAGATAAATTATGTCTAATAATTTAGAACCGCGGTCGAGTGACAAGGTCAATAACTGATCTGGCACCCAAATGGATTTCGAGCGACATCGTACGCTAACACCGTCGGGACTTAGGACTCCACACAATTAACAAGCATGCCTTCCAGTCGACTCGGGGAACCCGTAATTAAGTAGATTTTTTTTATTATTATTATATTGTATTTTATTATTATTATATTTTATTTCATTAGTATTGTATAATATTTTATTAGTTATATTTTATTTCATTATTATTATATTTCATTTTTTTATTATTATATTACGTAGAATGTGGCCAATTTTGAAAGCGGAGCCCTCTGTATTATTGGTAATGCACTTGCAACTTTACAAAACCAAAGCCACCGAAATGCCGGTTCCCAAGCAGTTTGTCAAAATAAATGGCGCCCCAAATTCATTCTTTGCAAATTCCAAAGCTCGACTCGACCCATTTGATTGAAAATAAATTGGGAAAAAAGAATGAATAGCTTTCCATTTTCACAGATAAATCACTTTATTCCATTCTAATTTCGGTCTCTAATGGTCGTGCAGCATTGTTCAGCATAATTAAATGTGATAAAGGTTCAAAATCGTTTTAAAGGTTTACTTTAAATATTGCATTAGAATTATGGTTTGGGTTATTTGAAAAGATTTCTTTCAAATTCGATTATGTATTTTTTTTTTATAGTTTTGCTATAAAACTATGTGTATATAGTATCGAAATTCTTTATTATTTTAATCTAATTCTAACATAACTTTAAGTTCTATTTAAAAAATGCTGCTGTGAAATAGATTTTCCTCTATTTTTTTAATGTTCCTGCGGAATTGCAATAAAAGTGTTGGAAGACTTATTAAATTTCACAAAAATAAATACGTTTTTGAAATCTAGAAAATTTTATGTACTCTTTCATATTGACTTTATAACTTTAAATATGCATTGTTCAGTAGTCCAGGAGTTTTTCAAATAAAATATTTTTAAGTTTTTATTACAACCTCTTTTGATAGAAGAACAAGTTCATTATTTTTGTAAATT
This sequence comes from Hylyphantes graminicola, assembly GCA_023701765.1. Taxonomy (NCBI): domain Eukaryota; kingdom Metazoa; phylum Arthropoda; class Arachnida; order Araneae; family Linyphiidae; genus Hylyphantes; species Hylyphantes graminicola. Next base: position 20,253,560 of record CM043119.1, read on the forward strand.
TTGTGTTCGAATGAAACGGGCATCTTGTAGTACAATATAAAGGTGTCCGTCATCTGAAAGAAAATTAATTAAAATTAATTTTTTTACTTGTAAAATAGGTTCAAAAACATTAAGTAAGCGTGAATAAGTATATAGCAAGAATAAGTATATGCACAAATCACATATACTTATTACAAATCATGCCAATCATAGTTTTTTGCAATAAGTTTTATATTTCATCAACAAACTAGTAAAGCTCTAGATTAGCGGTCGCCAGTCGCCAACTGGAGACTATTACATCGAAAGTGGCTACCTAAAAATCGAACCCCAGTCGCCAAATGCGGCGATCATAATTTTTCCTTTTTGTTCAACAAATAATTAATACTGAAGCTGCATTTCTAAAATAATAAAACGCTTCGATTCGATTCTGTCGGGAAGAAAGACTTGATGACAGTTGTTGCTCATCGGGTGAAATTTTCCATCCTCCTCCGTGTGACGTAAATGGAGCTGGGCGATGAAAATCTTAAATGCAAATTTGATTTTTAAATTTTGCTTTACGATTTCGGCAATCTACAGGTGATTGATTTACATCTGATTAAGATCTCAACTATTCATTTAAACAATTTTGATATGAGAAAATTTCATGAACAATCGTGGGTCGTGGGCGACGTCAAAAATTCTCCGAAACTAATAGTAGTTGAACTGATTGTACATAAAATAATTTTCTCCTAACAATAATGGCCAATCACATGATACTACATATTTTGTATGATACTTTTTTTACTGTCAATCTTATCATATCAAAAATGTCATTAATAAAATTTTCTTTTGTGGAAAATCACACTTTCTTTTTGTCGTAAAAACTGAAATTTAAAACTGGCTACTAAAAATCGAAATGTGGCTACCATTTTTTTTCACTCTGGTAGCCACTGGCTACTATTAAAAATTCCCAGTCTAGAGCATTACAAACTAGGCAGTCGTTAACTAACCAATCGGCATCTAGGTATATGGTGCCACTCACTCCAAAATTTGGCAATTCACCAAGAGTTATCTAATCTTCTATGACATTCACTGCTCAAAATAATTAGTGGAGAACTTTGCGTACTTTGGTTATCTTTTTAGTCCCAGCTTTTTATTTTTTATTCAAAAAATCTAAATTTTTAAAAATTGTTTCGTGAAAGTCATGTGACGTTGGTATATTACTCTAATCATATTTACCCTTTTTGTGCTCACTAGCACTCAGACTTCATTTTTCAGAAGCTTTTGAACATGTTAAAGATATGTAATAAAAAAATCCATGCATTTTAAGATATCCGAAGTAATTGCACTCTTAAATATTTTCTTACCCACACCCATCATCATTTCGTTCTTGGACGTGCGTATTCTGAAGAACAGCAACTCGTTGCCCGGATCCAAATCCTTCACAGTTTTCCTCGCCAAGTCACTCAATGGGACAAGGGAATTCGCCATTTCTGCAGTTGTAGCATTGTCCATCGAAGTCCGGATACCTTTGAAACAAAAAAAAAATTAGTAACATAGGAGGCATATGTTCCAGAAAGAGTATAATGTCTTAGTTTTCTTTTTATAAGCAATATTCAACAGCCATTTGAGGGAATTTGACATTTTTGGGGATCCTGCTTACAAACGGGCCCTGTTTACAATGGACTTGTAACGGGTGCGTAAAGAGACATGAGAAAATTAAACACAGAACAATGCAATGGAGGCATGCTTAAGTAACCAACTAATAGTATAATAATTCTGAAAAAAAAAACCAATAAAGTCTAAAAGTACTATTACAGCCTACTTTAACGGTGATAGGTATACCAATTGTAATGATTGTATTGTATTTATGGTAAGAAAGACGGGCGAACAAAAGTATGATGTACGTTTTTGATGTCCTATACCTAACAAACAAAAAACTATCTACGCCAAACCCGAGCTTAAGTTTGCAGCAGAGAAATGTACTAGGCGGAGGAATCTGCGTAAACAAAGCTGCTGGCGCCGAAATTTCGAGTGCTCCTATTGGCTGCTCCTTCGACCCTGAAATTCGTGCGCCCTGTTACGCCAAAATCGAAGGAAAAAAACAATTAAAATAACACTCTAACTGAATCTAAACTAATAAAAATAATAAGTTTATGTCTTGAAATAATAAATAAATTTGTTTATTGAATGTGAAATACCTTTTTGTATTCGATTTTCGCACTAAAAAATGATAACTATTTACACTTTTTCTAGTAGAACATTTGTATACTGCAAACTTAAGGTCGGTTTTGGTGTAGAACTCTGATTGTTAGAAAAGAAGACGAAAGAAGGGCGCATACAGATAGATGGGTAAAAAGTAAAAATATTTTCCCCTGGTGCCAAATCTCTCAAACAACAAAAAATAATCCTGAAAATCCGGACAGTTAGAACGGAGTTTGAAAGGAGCACGGTTAGGTGGATGGGCGGATCAAAGGCAGACATACAGACAGATTGATAAAAATTATAAAATAAAGTTCTACGATGTCATAATAAATAAAATAGAAACTTAAAAATTGCATGGTTAGATAAGAGGGGAACGGATAGATGGACGGACGGAGAAAATATATTAAAAACAAGTTTCTGATGCCATACCTTTTAATGAAATATATTTTCCAATTTTTAATTAGATTGTGATAAAACTGAATTGGTGAGGGGGGGGGATACGGAAGGACGGACGGAAATCTCACATGTAAATAACCAATTTTTCATTTTTTAAATTTTTTGAATTTAATTAATTAAATAAAAATATATAGTTGTGTTATTTAGTAGTGTTTTAGAGAACTTTTGTAAGAACGGTTACCAAACGGTTTTTGTGCCCTGGGAATCTAGGTATATATTAGCAAAAGATGATAGGTATGAAACTCTTACTCAATAAAGATATTTATTTTACAATATAAGTAAAAGTTTTGCTGAAATAGTTTTGCTAAATGTTTTTAAGGTTTTATTGAAGAAACTACAATGACATTTAAAAATTCTAAATAGTCATTATCAGTCATTTAATACTTTTTAATATAGTTAAATAGAAAATATTCCCGTTTGTCAAATTATAGTAACTGTTTAAATATTTAGTACTCTTATTTAAAGTTAAATACTTAAATAAATCAATGAAAAAGTTGTATTTATTTAAGATTTCTGTTTCAATTGTACCTTTCTGTAGAAAACACTCACCGACAAAAAAAATATATGACTAAACTAATCAGTAATTCGTTCGAAATTTGTTTTCAAATATAAAATCCCAAAGCAATTACAGAAAGGAAAAAATACCCTTGTATTCATTGAATTTTTTTAGTATGCATTGTTTAGAGTTTTCAATAAAAGAGTAATTGGGAAAAATTCCTTCCCTCACAAGCAACGACCTCAATAAAATAAATCGAGCATCTATTAGTAAAATAAAACCCGATTTAGTAGGTTCAACATGAATATCCAAATTGATGGGAAAAGCTCCTATTTTTCATGATTTGTCCCTGTCTTTGGCGCAAACATAACTTCCCAATCAGTTTTTTTTAAAAGTGTTTAATGAATTAATTTATTTTGAATTTGTCGTATATAAACTAACACAATCACTATAAAATACCGACAACGACGTATAGAAACTGATTTTTAAAAAAAATCTGATTTGGAAAACACGTCAAGCCGTTGTGCCATACTAACGTGACTTGGGTAGTTAAGTTCAGTAATGTTTGTCCTCATTTAAGTTTGACAGATACTCAGTTACATCTTTGTTCTCAATAGGGATTAAGGTAGTATCAAAAAAGGTATTCAGCCCTCAAAAGCCTTTATTGGATGCTTAAAAATAATCAGCTTAGCAGTGGAAACTACAAAACCTGATCTTCTTAAGGTTTTCTTTCTCCATTAAAATTTATCCGAGTATTTGAAAGGAGTAATAATTTTTTCGCTATTTGACGGTATTACAAACATATGCATTCTTAAATAGGTACCGAGAATTTTATAAATAAATTATTTACAATGTTATACATTTACGTTTAAGAAGAAAACAATCTTAAAGTTATTATTTATTTGTAGTTGTTTTATATTTTAGAAAGTGTGATATTCATTAAACATATTTTTTTGATCTTTAGATATTCTAAAAGGAATCAGGAATCTAGCAATTTAAGTTTCAGTCTGAAATAGTTAAATTATATTTTTCTGAATACTCTTAACTAAAAATTCATTTTCTTTATAAACAAACATTTTTAGACAATAAACGAAAAATCGGAATATCATATAACCAAAGCTCTATTTAATAGGACAGCATCCTGTTAAATATTTATAGGCACATTAATAATATCTATGCCTTCTTTCCTATACTTTCTCCTTATAATTGTTGTTATAGGCTTCAGTCAATCGATAAATACTGAGAAATTCTGGTTGTAATAAAGTATAATAATTACATGGCAAGTTGTGTCTTAGATAGCATATAACTTTTAAAACTTTTTAATAACTCAATCCAAATTTGATTTTACCATTATATCCCCCAAACAGGTTTGTTAAGATTATTTTTTCTTGGTCAGTGTTGCTTGTATGTTAATCTTTAGTGCAATGGCAAAAATTCGTAAGCCCACTAAGTGCAACGATGTCATCAATTTGATTAGTATGATCAAGATTTATATGCCATCCAGTTGTATGAAATAATGGACCACATTTGGGCATTTTAGTTACTTGGCAACACAACCCAAATTCGCCAATTTGAGAACGGACATAATACCATAGCTGTTCTATTAAAAAATACTAAACTTATTCATTAAATTTTTTAATTAATTTTTTTAAATTAATATTAAATGCATTTTAAGTAACACAGATTGGCCATTTCGGCCACATTGCTCATTTGTTGGCGAAGAATTGAGAGCTTGGCGAAAACTGATCCCTTCATTGTTTGAATTTCAAATTGGATCTTAATAGTAACTCATGTGTAACAACTCACCGCTTTCATTGAAAACCATCACTCCAACAACACTCTTCTTCCGAACCAATCTTTGGTAAATTTCCTCGGCTTCATTCTAGTAAAGCACAATGAAAAGAATAATGACACAACTTAATTAAATTCCATCAGTTATACAATTCAAGTTACACAATAGACAAATTTACCGCAATGTGATCCATGATAACAAAAGAAATGTGCTAAATCTACACAAATTTACTTCTATAGGTATCTATGAAAGCTATAAATTCACTAGTAGTAATACACATCAATATCATAATATCAACCTCTTTTCTTGAAAAAAGCACAGCATTTATGCGTTGCTAAGCAACCACTGCTAAAGGAGAATGACAGTTACAGTCGGCGAGACTTAGTGGAATAAAAATATATACGATAAGATATTTTGTATTATTTTATAAACTACTCTTTTCATTTTGATTTAAAAATCGGAAATAAAAAGCATAATTTAAATCTTTTAATAATTAAAAAATTATCGTAAGACAATAATTAACTCGCACGTATTTTCGTGTGCATAGAAACTTTTAATACCTCAGTTTTATAATGCGGTGGATGTTTTAACATCACAAGTGTTTGTATCATTTTTAGATTGGACTATGAAAGTGGGTTACGGACAGACAGATGGAAGAATATAGCATTTATGCAAGTCACTAACTAAATAAGAATTCTCCCCCATAGTTTGCTGTGTAGGAAGCCTTGAATACCGTCGGATTAATGATAATGACACTCTTGTACAGGTACACACAAATTAACGATATTAAAAAAAAAGAACGAAATTCATGTATGAGGGGGGAAAATACTAACACATAATAATCTAAGATAAAATGAGTGACATCACATCAAATTTTTCAATGTACCAGAACATTAATATATATTTCAATAGTAAAAGGGGTACATTAAAATAAGAATAAATTTTTATTTTATTGTTAATGTGTAATAATCATTATACTAATATATAATTATTAATGGCGCTCATTATTGAAATGAGCGCCAGTGTTCTAACAATGAGCATGTTTCTGTTTTTTAATTGGCAACAGAATTGCCGTAAGAAAATAAATTATTTCTTAACGTAGCTTCGGGTGGAAAGATCACCAATCGGAGCACTGATCAAAACAAAAGCAGGAATGAAAAGTGGAAGAACTACGTCACCTGAAAAATATCAATTACATTTATTACTCTACATATCGAATTGCTATTTGTCTATAGTCAACATTTCCAACCTACTGATTACAAGACATTTCTTTTATAACGCTTATGTTTCGGAAAGTTTTCTTACAACAAAATTTTAAGTAGAAAGGTGTGTACCTTTATTTTTTTTCATATTAATTTATATCCGTTACTTAAATATATTGCCAAAGCACACACTTAGGAAAACGTTATATCTAGGAAGCAATTTCTTTAAAAAAATATTAAATTTCAAAAAGCAAAACTCTTTACTCGAAAAAGTACTCAATTCTACGTTTATCGAGTTGAGATATAACTTTAAACTACTTAATAAATCGATGAAAATGTGCAACGTTACCTGGTAGTTTATTAGATTTATTTAGGAAAACATAAATAACTCAGTTTTAACGAAGTTTCATGGTAAAAAGAAGATATAATTTGCTATCATAAGTACGTGGTACTTTGCATCTGATGCCTCTTAGTATAAAGCAATAACCTCCATAAACATAATACTTGCCGGAAAGAAGAATGATATTCGATAGAGTATTCGCAAAATAACTGTTAATATTTTATTATTTGAAACTTGAAATTTTTCATATTTTCCTCTCTTCAATAGAGTTTAGCTTATTTATAGTTTTGAAAATGTTGCTACTAAATTTAAACATCTGCATAAAGAAATGACATGTTTCTTCAAAAAAAAATTCGTTGTTATATACTGAATAATATACGTAGGTAACAGTGTTGTGAATGCACATTCATAGTAGATATATTCGATTTATTGTGTATCTATACTATATTCGATTTATTGTGTATATTTCGATTCAGGGGAAAATATTCGATTTCTGGTATATACGTAAAAAAAATGATTATATTTCTAATAGTTGTGTTGCATGAAGAGAAGATTGAAAACAAATTCTGATGCGTTTACAATTTCTCTGGATAAAAATTTATGGACGCTATATAGGCATATCAGAACGTGAGAACAGTTCGATAAATCGGCAAGACAGTAACTCAGAGTTTTTAAGAACAAACTGAATATTAGAATATTATATTACAATTAGAACATTATATTACAAATACAGTAAACTCCCGATTACCCGCGGAATTGGGTGGCGCGGCTTCCGCGGATAAGCGAATTCGCGGATAATCCGCAAAAATGGAGAAAATACCAGTAAACAAAATTTCTTCTGGGTTTTATTAAAGGAAATTACAGTAATCGTATATAGCATGTACAAATTTACTTCAAAATGTCTATTACTGTCGTTTCTCCTACCATACTGCAAGCACATTTGATTTTTAGAGGATCGGTTTTCCATCTTTTTAATAAGTTGTTGTTTGTCTTGAATCAGGACGAGCAAGACAACTTTTCATAGTTTCTCCCGCATCTCATAGTCAAGACAACTTTTTTTAGTTTCTCCCGCATTTCGCTGGTATCAAAATCACACAGAGCAATTCAATTAAAATAGCGGGCAGTTTATTTTACAAGTGACGCTTTTTGACAAAAACTTGTTCGTGATGTGCACCTGGCAGAACACCAGGTTTCCTATAGTCATTTTTATTTTAATGCATTCGTTGTTCTCGTGTTAAATGTGCTCGTCGTTCTTTGAACATGTTCGTCTGTCTAGAAAGGAATTCGTTGTTCTTGGAATGCATTCTTCTAAAACGTTTTTAAATAAATAAAATTCATTTATCGCTTTTTTTTTATTTTTATAATATTTGAACTGAAAAATTGGGGAACGCGGATAATCCGCAAAGCGGATAATCCACCCGCGGATAATTGGGAGTTTACTGTATTATATTACAATTAGAACATTATATTACAAATATTGCATTGCAATTAGGACATTATATTACAAATATTATATTACAATTAGAACATTATCTTACAAATATTGTATTACAATTAGAACATTATATTACAAATATTATATTACAATTAGAACATTATAAATATTATATTATAATTATAACATTATATTACAAATATTATATCACAATTAGAACATTATAATACAAATATTATATTACAATTAGAACATTATATTACGTATGCATATATTCCATATTGAGCAATGTATATTCCTTATTTAGAAAAATAGTACATCATTTTAACATTATGATTTCATTTAAATAACTTTAATTCATATAAAGACAACAAAAAATAACAAGTTGAAACAAGGAAGAAATATTTATCTTTTATTACAACCTTGAAGAAAGAAACGGAAATTTGAGTGATTCTGTAAATGGTTACCGGAAGAGAGGAACCGGAATTGTCATTTTTTTTTTTTTTTGACAGCTGTCGAAGTAAATCCCGACAACAATTATTTCAGGACATTTATCTTAGATACACCCGATAAATATTTTTCCCCTTTAATAATAAAAAAGTATTTATAATTCAATTAGCCTTAATGGTTTGGATATAATTGCTAAGTAACATAAAATTGAGCAGAAATGGTGATATTTTTGATATGGACTCTTGTTTCATCGAAATTGGATATTGCTGTATCACTGACCATTGAGTGTAAGATATTTTAAACTGTTTTTACTTTTAATTATACCTAATATGAAATGTAGGGTAACGGAAGTATTACAATTGGGACCGAAAATCCAAAATGAAGATTTTGTGTTTTCTAACCCGTTTTGGAGGGTGCTAATTGTAAAAAAGTGATTTTTGGAAGTTAGTCCGTCTGTCAGAATGTGTGTCTGAAACATCTCCAGAACTCGAACTAAAAGATATACAGAATTCAAATTTTGTATACGAATTTCTAAGTATCTTATAACAAAGGTTTTTGAGAAAATCAAGCACACACAAAGTGTAGATTGTATAAAACATTTTTTTGGTTTTAAAGGTATTGCTGAACAACGAAATTAAATATAGACTTTATATTTGGTACGAGTTCAGTCAGTTGCTAAAGTTTTCGGGAATATTGCGCATGCGCAAAGGTTAATTGCTATAAAACGTATACGTAAACGTAATAAATTTTGTATACGAATTTCTAAGTATCTTATAACAAAGGTTTTTGAGAAAATCAAGCACACACAAAGTGTAGATTGTATAAAACATTTTTTTGGTTTTAAAGGTATTGCTGAACAACGAAATTAAATATAGACTTTATATTTGGTGCGAGTTCAGTCAGTTGCTAAAGTTTTCGGGAATATTGCGCATGCGCAAAGGTTAATTGCTATAAAACGTTTTTGGTTTGACAGATTTTAAATTTGGTATTCAAGTTCCCAGTACCTGTCGAACGTCATAATAATGATTTTGAGAAAATCGCGCATGTGCATTGACATTTTTTGCTTTTAAAGTTATTCAAATTACCTTATTAGAAATATATTTATCTTTTAAATGTATTGATTTATTGAGTGGTAATTGAAAGTTGTGTGGTGTTATACACCCGTGATTTGTTTAACTTTGCCATGAATATTAAATCACCCTAAGCCAATTAGAGTTCAGCCACTTATTGCAAGATATATAGTTAGATTTTTGGAGACATTTGGCTCGTAAAATATCCATTTTGATTGGCACTTTTTAATTTTTTAAAAACTTAATATGTTATACCTTCAGTCTAATTTTTGAACTAAAGGCACACGGATATCTTTGAATGCCACTTAATGAACTAAACTAAATGACTATTGTAGACAACTCACTGGTGCTGTAAGACCTTTTGCAACCCATTTTCTACCAAAAGAATCCTCAAGGCAGATATGGGTTTCTTCGGCTTTTATACTACTGCAATAGTTGTTAATTAGAAAGGAGAACTTGCAGTGCTATCTGTGGCGGTCTTTCTGTAGGCCTCATAGAATATTAGATTCAAAATCTTCAAGGAATGGAAGAACGAGGAAAGCTTTAATTTTAGAAATCCTCTAAACTCGATTTAATTTTGTGTATTCACCCCACGAAATACTAAGTCTTTTTTCTAGTACCAGAGTGTAAACCACCTGATACTCCTCAGTGGGGTGGGTACGGACCAAGAGAAAGATTCTATTTCCCCGGCGACGTAATCCACTACTACTGCGACACGGATTTTCATATTGGTGGAAACTACTTCAGAAGATGCGAAGATTCGGGGCACTGGATAGGGAACACACCAGTCTGTGGTAAGTAAATTGTCCTTACCTGACTTACATACTTATTTTCAAAGAATAGTACAATTTTCTGCCGTGGACACACTGTAAATTTACGAGCATTTGCCCTTAAATTTTTATGGGAAAGAGCCTTATTTGGTGGAAAAAAGTCTGACCCACTAAATGAACAGCCTAATCCCTTAGACTGTTAGAAAATTAGGGTGATTCCAGTATTTTTTAGTATATGCTCATCTATCTGCTATAGGAAATGACGGGCATGAGTGTTTTTTTTAACGCGGTATGTCTGGAATCTCTGCTGCAGTTATTTAACAGGGATTTTTTTTCAGTGCTAAACTGCAGTAACCACAACAATCAATTTTACAATTGTTGCACAAATATAGCATACTATAATGTTCTTCTTCTTCGCCGCTGACACTACAGCCTGTTACAGGCTAAGGGCCGTCTCTCCAAGTCTTCTCCATCCGACTCTGTCCCCCACAATGGCCCTCCATCGGTTAACTCCTAACACCTTGAGGTCTCTTCAAGTTTTATCTAGTTGGGGGTCTTCCTCTGCGCCGTTTTCCTTCTATCTTCGAGAAAGTTACTTTTTTAGTGGGGAAGCTGTCTTCGTATCGAAACACATGTCCCAACCACCTAATGTCGCAGGTTCATACTATAATGTTAGTATACTTTATTACAGATTGGAGTCAATGAGTGCTTGCAATCTTAAACAAAAAGCTGACTTTTGCTTGGCGAATTTTCTTGCTAATCGCCGTTATGAAATGAATTGCCGCACGACAGATGTCTGATTTCTTTCGTGTGACAGATATTGATGCATGCTATCAAAAAACTACTTAACTATTTAAGGTGTAAAATCCATGCTCGCTAATCTTAGGATGGATCGGTTTACTGATGGTCTTGGTTCGTATTTTATTCTTAAAATAAAATGTCTAATGTAAAATAACAACTAGAAAAAAAAATCGAAACCAGCCGTCACTTGGTTAACCCTCTAATGCATACTGTTACCGTTTGGTAACAAGTAACATAACCCACTTTATTCTATTAAATTAGAGCTCCTCCTAGACAAATCTGTGGTTTTTTTCATCTATTACATTTCATTTAAAAGTTTTAGTTACTAATAATCCTCATAGATGACAGTAGTAAAAGTGTATTCAAAAATTAAAGAGTGAAGTTATTAACTTTCGTGAAATTACGTTTTTGACAGTATTCAAAGATTATTAATATTAGTCATCATCATCAGCATTGGCACGACAGCCCATTGTGGGCCTTGGCCTTCTTCAGAAGACTCTGCCATTCCGCCCTCTTTTTAGAAATCGACCTCCAGTTCCTGACTTTAAGTACACCGAAGTCTTCCTCCAGGCAGTCTTTCCATCTCTTTTTTGGTCTTCCTCTTGGTCTACTTCCAAAGGGAGTGGTGTTGAAAACCTTAAGAGGTGTTCTCTCTGCATTCATTCTCAGAAGGTGGCCTGCCCATCTCATTCTAGACAGTTTTATCGATTTAATAATGTCGTCCTCTCTATAAATTTTGTACAGTTCAAAGTTATATCTTTTTCGCCAGGTATTATTTTCCAGTACAGCACCAAAAATAGCTCTCAGGACCTTTCTCTCAAAAATTGCTAATGTCCTCTCTTCCCTCATTGTCAAGGTCCATGTCTCTGAGGCGTATGTTAAGACTGGTTTAATTAATGTTTTGTATAACATAATCTTTGTCCTTCTCTTGATTAGGTGGGATTTCAGAAGAGGTCTTAATCCAAAGAAACAGCGATTTGCAGCAATGATCCTCCTTCTGATTTCAGGATTGATGTCATTTTGGTGGTCAATCTCTGAGCCCAAATAGCTGAAGTTCTTCACCGACTGAAATTGAAATGTTCCGATCTCAAAAGTTTCAGACTGGTGTTCTTTTTATTAATATTAGTACTAAATACTAATAAATTGTTTTGAAAAATTAATCATAGTTAAAAAGGGTTATTTTGAAATATTTTTAGTAGTTTTCTAGTCATTCTTATCAAAATTGGAATTTTGCAGTTGGTTTTTGTCTTATGGAAAAAATTTTAAAAATTGAAATTATTTAAATTCTAATGCAGTTAATTTTTTTAGTATATTTCCCATAATGTTTGAGTATTAAAGATACATATATATTTTTTTGGGATGAAAATAAAAATTCATGCATTAGACTTTAGAGGGTTAAGTGTTTTTGCAAAACTATACTTTATAACAGTGATTATAGACTACATTGTAATTCAACGTAAATGCATTTTCAGATGCCCCGCAGCCTTTTGTATCGGTTACCCAGAGCAGCACCGCCGATCCCGCAGACCAGAACGGGGCGGATCGGGCCACCGACGGATCTAGGACGACGTGTTCCCACACCAAGGGTGGCGGATCCGAGTCCTGGATTGGAATGCTCCAGAATCCTGGAAATCTGTTTCGGGTGATGGTCTACCTGCCAAAAAGTACGTGGCTTTAAGAGGGATGGTCATAGGTCCCTAGAGCTAAAGTATACATTTTGAAGTCAAAATTTTTACGGAAGTACTGCTTTTTTTATTATTTCAGACCGTTTGAGAATGGTTATAAGAGCAAATAAAGCCAATTTTAAGAGAAATATCACTTGGATATATATTAGTTTCAAGTTCAAAAATTCCCCAAAATATTTTGAAAATTTCTATTTTACAGTTTCTTGTTGGGTAGTTATAAAAGCAAAATGAAGCCTATTTAAGGGACAAATATTTATCTAGTTGTTTATTTAATTGTTGTAAGTCTTGACATTTCCCAAAATATTTTGAAGATTTCTCTAGACATTAACTCTAGAAATCTAGAACTCTAGAAATTTTTAAACTTTATCAATAAATCATTAAATAACCGGATGTATTTCCTTTCAAATTTGTAATTTTTCATGCTATGAAGCGAAAAAAATGTTTACACGATAAAGCAATACTTAGGATTTCGAAACTAAAATGCATTGGCATTCTGAGACTGACCAACGACCATTCTTAAAACATTCTATTTAGTCACACAGCTTTATATGAACCCGAATAATCCGAACTATTGTTGATTCGGACCAGTGCGCTTCTGCCGTCCTGTAGTACTATAAGTAGTTTTTCGGATAAGTCAAATACGAATTCTAAGCCAATTTCTTTATAGTTCTGAGATTTCTTGGAAATAATACAACTTTTCACTATGAATATTTCATTCATAGTGAGAAAGTTTTAGCAACGGGAAGTCTTTTTCAGGTGGCATTTTCAGACTAAAGAAAGGTGTGTTTAGATGTGAAGAATTATTTATTGTTTTTAATTTCGTATTTCTTTTAAATATGAACATGTATTTGAATACATCAAATATTTTTTGAATGTGTGTAACGTGTTTTTTCTTTTATCTCAGTGGATGTAGCCTATGAAGTATTTAAGATTAAGAAAGATGGCACGGAAATTAGCTGCGGAAAAAAAGTGGGAAGAATTGGTATGTAAAATAATTTTTATAGCAAAAAATTCATACAGTTATTTTTTTTTAAACTTTACCTACCCAACATTTGAATTTTTGTTTATGGATAATTTTTTTAAACATTCAAACGAATTAAATAGGGAAATGTGGATTGTTGACAGATGGACATTTCCGTCCTCTCATCTGTTTGTCTGTCTGACCGTATATTGGCATAATATATTTACATTATTGTAATTTTTGAACCATGTTAGGAAGTATTCTAATATTTTGAAGTTTTTGTCGTTTGCTGATTTAAATATTCTATTCTAAATAATATTCTATTTCATAGTAATATGTTTGCATTTTTATAAATCTACAAAATATGCAGATTTATATTTTAATAATTTATATTTCACATAGCTGATTATTTATTTTATAAATTACAATTTCAATTTCCTTGACCGCGTTTTCTTTCATTATTCTAATTTTTTTTGAATCGGAGTTGTATTATGTATTCCACTTCTTAATATTTCAATACAGTGAAATAAAATAAGCAGGAATTTCAAGAACTTTCTTAAAAAGGAAAGCTATTTTTTTGAGTGATATCAACTGAAGTTATTTCCGTTCTTTCAGAGCTTTTTTTTTTACATCAGGTACTGTATGAAATTATGATAATTCTAGGCAACAAAGGAAAAGGCCTAGAGATAGCCACCAAACAATGAATGCATTTAGCCTGGTGAGCACGAATATCACACTGAAATTTTTGTAGCTCTGTTTTTGAGATATCAAAGCTAATGCAAAATACAATAAGTTTAGTTTTGAAAGTTTTCATTTTAAAAGCATTAGTTGATTCTTATGTAATTTTAGATGATGAGCACGAACTCTGTTCTGGTTTTACTTTCAGAGTATTTAAACTGGGAGTACCACAACTGTCAACCATCAGGACCCAATCACTTTAGTGCTGTGGGTGTTAAAATTAAATCTCTTTCGAATGAGCCTTTGAGATTTTGTGAAGTGGTTGCCCATGTTTTGACTAGTAAGTATTTTTAAATTTTTCTAACTTATAATGGCGTATATGATAAAAGCTCAGTAAAAATATAGAACATTATATATCCGTTTCAAAATATTTTGTATAGTTTATTTTTCGTTACTTTTAATCCTGGTGACAGCTTTTAAAAGGCAGTTCTTTTGTTTTTATTGTTAAATTTTTGATGGGGATTAGTGGGGGTATATAGTACATTTTTCATAGTTACATTCGGTTTTATAATATATAAATAACACAAATTCAAAGCAAATTGATCCAGAAACTGTTTTTCATTACCTACTAGTGTATTAATAGTAATTTAAAATAAAGAAGAATACCATCAGCCTTCACCTTTAGCCTTCATTTTTTTTTATTCTACAATTCATTTCATATATAAATTCAACAATCTGACTTTGCCGAAAACTAAATGTATTGCAACATTATATTACATTAAATATTAACAAAACCCAAATTTGGGCAGGAAAGTTTACTTTGGAAATGCAAAAGATTCTAAGCTATGATTATCAACCTCCCTGGATGACCATCGAATTTAATTGTAATGAAATAGTATGTATAAAAATTGAATTTGTTCTTGAGTTAAACTATGCCTTAAAAGCTTAAATATACATATTTATATTTACATGTGTGACAGTGACATCACACACACGTTTAATTACAATAAAAAAAAACGTACTTAAACAATAATCTAAGATGCCTTCTGAAGCCATCCTTACTGCTTATAACAATAAGATTAAGAAGAAAAGTTTGGGAGGAGTCAGACGACCTGAAAAAGACAACATTAATTAACCTCTGTCAAGGAATACAACGTAGAGATCAGAAATCAATATATCCCCAGTAAACCTTCGTCCTACTTTTTTTAGTTCTTTTGGCACCAAATATGTCTTCTATGGGTATTTGTCTAACTTATCATGGATAGATACTTAAGAGCGAATCAGTTTGGAGTTAAGTTGTTTGTTATGACCAAATTAATGCCAAATTTGGGTACAATGGATTAGTTTCATAAAAAATCATAATTGATTTTTTTCGTTTCTTTGCAGAAATTTTTTTTAAAAAAATTTCTACAGTATATACAGTGAGCATGAGCTCGGTTAAATTATACAATACTTTGTAATCAGCAAATAAATTTAATAAAAATATATGAAACACCATGTAGTTTTTGTTTAGAAAGGTAATCAAATAAATTGCATTTTAAGATCATTTTCTTGAACTAAAATAATTTCCCTTTAAAAACTAGATTAATTTAATTATTTAATTTATTTTTCTTTTACTGTTGGAGTTTTTACGCCGAAAGAGATCAAAGTTTTGTAGATGTTTTTTTTTGTGCATATTTTTTAATGATACTGTGGTTTCTGAGTTAAATAGGCGTTCTCAATTTAATAATGGCTGTGCACATCAAGCTATGCATTGATAGTATTGATAATGTAATCGTTTCCGGCTGCTTGTTTCTAGCCTACTTTAGGAGCTTTAACACAGCCAATTACGCCTCGTAATTTAGAACCCTGGTCAAGTGACGAGGTCGACACCTGAGTGGACACCCAACGGAACCTCGAGCGACGTCGTACGCTGACGCCGTCGGGACTTTGGACTCCACAAATTTAACGAGCATGTCTGTCCCAGTGTACTAGGGCCCATCCGTCACGAGTTGGATTTTACTTCTTTTTCCAGTACAGAGATCCGATTTATATTGGATGACTGGCAGTAGGTGGGATTCGAACCTAAGAAAGTTGAATCCCGAGGCCGATGCCTTAATCACTCGGCCACGGACGGGCATATGCATTGAAAAAAGTATTGGCCTCTATGCATTGAAAAAGAGCATGAAACGTGTAAACTAGCATGTTAAAATACGAACAATTTTTACGAAGCATACAAAATAGTTATTATAATTGACAATATAGCTCATTTTACTTTACCTTAGCCGCCCCGGTGGCGCAATCGTTAGGATTCTAGCCTTTGGAGCTGCTGGGGTCGGGTTCAAATCCCGGTCAGGCATGGATGTTTGTGACCGTCAATAAATGTTGTTATTTGTCTATGTGTTTGTGTCGTCTCTTTCTTTGTGTGTCTCTTGTGCTTGTGTCATTTCTGGGGCTTAGTACAATAGACTTAAAGTCTCAAGGCTTGGCAATCTTGCCCCCCCCCCCCCCCCTTCAAGAAAGTCATAAGTTATACTTTAACTTTTTTGCAAATAAAACTACATTAAAAATTAACTTAATTTCACTGAAATCTTTCTTTCAGATCCGACTTGTGTTGCCCCGCGCATACCCATTGAGAATGGACATTTGGAGGTGAACCGCAAGACCGCGAACTTAGTTTGCGATCCCGAATACACACCCGGTCCCGACACCCGTTTGACTTGCGTAAGAACAGGTGTATGGAACAGAAAGCGTCTCTACTGCTCAGGTGAAGTTTTACACTGACATGCTTGTATTATTTAAGTTCTTGGTTAGCAATAGGGTCCCCTAGATATTTGCTCAGGTGACGTGATCATGAAATGTATGTACTTACTTCATGGTTAACTAAAGGTCCCCCCTGTGTGATATTTAAATGCATGTACTACTTAAGGGGGAATGGGCACGCTGTACCGGAGGTCTCCAAACTCAAGTTCCTCAATGTTAATCCAATGGGAAAAAACTATTTTCTTTGCCACATTTCTCCGGCTGTATTGAATATTTTTACAAGCGGATTTTTGTATGTGATAAATGTAGCTGACTTACAGGTCTCTATAATCCCACTTTTTGAAATTGCTTCGAATATTTTGTGTAAAAGAATTTATTGAATATTAAAAAAAAATATTCGTACTAATTTCAAAAAGTGGGATTGTCGGGACCGGTAAGTCAGCTACATTTATCACATACAAAAATCCGCTTGTAAAAATATTCAATACAGCCGGAGAAATGTGGCAAAGAAAATAGTTTTTTCCCATTGGATTAACATTGAGGCACTTGAGTTTGGAGAACCCCGGTACAGCGCGCCCATTCCCCCTTAAGTTCATGGT
This sequence comes from Hylyphantes graminicola, assembly GCA_023701765.1. Taxonomy (NCBI): domain Eukaryota; kingdom Metazoa; phylum Arthropoda; class Arachnida; order Araneae; family Linyphiidae; genus Hylyphantes; species Hylyphantes graminicola. The sequence continues at coordinate 20,271,200 of CM043119.1, forward strand.
TAGCAACATGGTCCCCTAGATATTGGATCAGGTGACGTGATACTGAAATGAATTTACTATTTACGGTATGACTAGCTGTAGGGTTCTTCAGCTATTTTTTGTTTAACGGTTGCGTTGGGTACCTATTCAGGTGTTGGCTCGTCACCTGACTGTGGTTCTAAAATACGACGTCCGTCGCTAATAGCCCTCGTGTAGCTCTAGTGCGACGATAATTCAAACCTAACCTCAGCTATTGGTTGAGATAACGTGATACTGAAATGCCTGTACTATTTGAGTTAACGGTTAAGCTAGAGGATCCTCTAGATATTGGCTCAGGTGACGTGATACTGAAATACATGTACTGTTTAAGTTCATGGCTAGGTATATGGGGTCCCTTAAATATTGGCTCTGCTGAAAAAGAGAGATTTGTGACAAATTAACCTACATTCACCCGGATCTTAGTCTAATGAAATCACGGTGTAAAGCTATTGGCCTAAAGGGGCCTAAATTGTCTCGGCATTTACCGCCATAAGGACCACATGTCTTATGAGGATTTTATATACGTTAACCTATGCTTTAGTGCTAATGTATTTGAATTTCAGTTGGTTTTTAAGTCCAAAGAAACATCTATTAGCCATTGCTAGTCTGCTTTTTAATTTCGAATTTGAAGTCATTACACAGCTAGAGTTTATTGTTCCCAAGTATTTAACCTGCTTAACCTTTTCAAATGTGTAGTTATTTATCTTCAGCAGAGCTTTATCTACAGTTTCATTTGTCGCAATCAAGTACTTAGTTTTGTCGTCATTGATGGTTAACCCCATCTTACTAGCTGCAATCTCAAGTGAGCATCAAAAACAGCGTGTGGTATTTCCGATAATGTCGATGTCGTCAGCAATATTTAGCATTACGTATTATGAAATAAAAAGTTAGGAAAACCCTAGATTTCACTTTGATAGATCTTTGGTGTCGGATTTAGGTTATTTTTATCATTCAAAAATATTATATTAGTTAGTGAATGAATATTTTCTTCTCAGTTGTTTTCATACTGAAGAAGAAGAAAAAGATTTTTTAAAAGCTTTTCTTTTCCAAAAGAGAATGAATACACAGAGACCTTTTAGAATTTACTATTTTATAACAATAGACGTAAAACCTGGTATAACCTTTTACATGTTGAACAATAACTGTGTAATATTAAAAATACGGTAGTGTAGTCTTATACTAAGCTGTTTATATTCACATTCAATTAGTAATTTGGGTACATTTCAAATTAAAGTAAAACTCCCAGTTAAATAGAAGATGTCTTAATACAGCCAAAAAAAGACGCTGTCTCTTTGTCACTGTTAATTTTCCAGCTTGTTTCGTTTAGTTAACAGCTCGAATAATTTTTTTTGAGAAAAATAGAAAATATAGCATTTAGCCAAGCATTAGTTTTCATATTTTTCTCCTAAAAGTAATTTAGAATTCAAGTGTTTTTCAAGGAAGAAGTTTTAATAATAAAATAGAGTCTGCTCAAGCAGCTTTAACACAATAGTTTCGTATTATATTTTAGGTATAATTTTTTCATCTTGAGTTGCGTAATTATATGCTTTAATTACGCACAAATTACAGTAATGTAATTTGGGTTGCAATAATGGAGTTCAAGGAAGAAGTTTTAATAATAAAATAGAGTCTGCTCAAGCAGCTTTAACACAATAGTTTCGTATTATATTTTAGGTATAATTTTTTCATCTTGAGTTGCGTAATTATATGCTTTAATTACGCACAAATTACAGTAATGTAATTTGGGTTGCAATAATGTTTAACTTAGCTTAAAATTTTTTTGGGGAAAATTGCTTACGAAATGCCGTTCTGAGAACTCTTAGAGAAGTTAAAGGTTAAAAATGTTTACAATAGCCACTATATGGTTAAATTAGTTGATTTCAGATAACGCGTTGCACTCCGTCACACGCAGTGTTTGCAAGTCATGTAACATCACATACCAGAATTATGAAGTTTAACTAATTACTTATATTATAAACAAATCACTTATTAAAAATATTTTTAAAAAATGCACTAACACTGGTGGTTCGCTTTATGTATTATACAAATCAGTGAACATATTAAAATAAATGTGATAAGATCTAATAAAGCGGCCACTCTATATGTTGAAGTACAAGAACTACCGTTCCGTAACATAATTTAACATTGTTGATTTAAGATAACATGTCGAACTGCTTCACACAAGATGTGTAGCACCATACACAAGATTTTTAAAACTTGAGTTTGTTTAAGGCGCAAAGGAACCATACTGTAGTACAACAAAAATGACTTGGAACATTTTCTTCCTGAAATAATCAATCTATTAGCATACTTTCTCATAGATTTTAGATGCTTGCAAAAATGGTCTGAGTCATCGTTGTAGATATTGTAGCTTACCTGCCAGCTTATCTCATGCCTAGGGGATCATTGTAGAGGATGTACTTGGCTAAGGTTAACGGATCATAAGGCTAATTAGAATTTCTTTTCCAATTTATTTCAAACATTTTTAATAAATTAACTTCTAAAAGTTCCTGGTAAGTTTACAGACAAAAGTTAATGTAGAAAATAAAAATTGTCGATTATGTCAGTTTTATGCCTTCGTTAACTTAGTATGATCAGATAATATAATTTGAAGAAAAATTGTGGCCTTCTGTTCGCACTTGTAATCAACATATTTTCTTCTTTTAACTTTATAGTTCGTGTATTAATGACTTAAAATTCTATTGATTTTTAGGAAACTTTTGTTATAATTATTTTTTTTCTTTAGGTCCAGATGATAATTGGTAGATTAGAATTTTTGATTAAGCTTCAAGTTTGAAAGCATAGTCCATATCGATGACTTGAAAATTAACTGCGAGGAATTGAAGAAAATTAAGTTTTAATGTGTAAAACAGTCTGAAAGCATTCTTGTTCTGAATGTACTTGTCAATAAAAATTATTTGTTATTATTCACAGCGTACTTTTACTTTGACGTTCACAAAAGTGAAATGGAGGTTCTATATATATAAAAAAGAAAGCATTCTTGTTCTGAACATGTACCTGCCAATAAAAATTATTTTTATTTATGCAAACCGTACTTTTACTTTGACGTTAACAAAAGTGAAATGGAACTTCTATATTAAAAAAAAGAAAGCATTCTTGTTCTGTATGTGTACTTGTCAATAAAAATTATTTGTATTTATTGAAAGCGTACTTTTACTTTGACGTTAACAAAAGTGAAATGGAGCTTCTACTTAAAAAAAGAAAACATTCTTGTTCTGAACGTGTACCTGCCAATAAAAACTATTTTTATTTATGCAAAACGTACTTTTACTTTGACGTTAACAAAAGTGAAATGGAACTTCTATATTAAAAAAAAGAAAGCATTCTTGTTCTGTATGTGTACTTGTCAATAAAAATTATTTGTATTTATTCAAAGCGTACTTTTACTTTGACGTTAACAAAAGTGAAATGGAGCTTTTATAAATAAATACTTAAGTTTGATATTGGGAAAACCGACACTTTTGTAACAATTTTGTAACAAGGAATCGAGTTTTGTTTTTAAACAAAGTCTATTTTTTAATTCCTGTTCAAATATAAATTTTTCTTTTAATACATGTTTATTTGTGGCAAACTTTAACTAAACGATGCTTTGATTTAAATTTTATGGTTGAAAATATCCACAAAACTATTTTGGGTGCTGTATCCCCTTAGTATATAGATAAGTTTATCCGAATCCCGGTTATCCGAAATTAGGCTTAACCGAAAGGTTCTGGATTTTTTTGCTAAAATATAAAATGTATAAGCATAAATAAATACACAAAAAATAAAAACGTACTTGCAAAAAAGTTGGATTTATTTCCCAAAATATGCAGTAATTTTCCATTTTTAGCTGTTAAATTTTATTTCGTTATAAAGCAGCCCTGTCCAGCAATCTTTTAAACAAGAGAACGTCTGAAGTAGTGGCTTCATCTTGCATTTCTATGTATCTAAGGGCCTGATCTAATATTTTTGCAGCTTCTGTATGCAAATTGCTGTACTTGATAGACTCGTAATTAAGAAGCGCTTCATATATATGTCCCATTCGGCCTTTAAAAACGAGGCGCCGAATACTCTATGACTTCAAATTGTCTCTCCTCCATCGTTTTTCTAGGTGTGAAGTGGATGATTCCCGATTATCCAAAAAATTCTATGGAATCTCGATTAACCCTCTAATGCATAAATTTTTATTTTCATCCCAAAGAAATATATATGTATCTCTAATACTCACACATTATGGGAAAAATACTAAAAAAAATTTAACTGCATTAGAATTTAAATAATTTCAATTTTTAAAAAAAATTCTATATGACAAAAACCAACTGCAAAATTCCAATTTTGATAATAATGACTAGAAAACTACTAAAAATATTTCAAAATAAAACTTTTTAACTATGATTAATTTTTAAAAACAATTTATTAGTATGTAGTACTAATATTATTATTCTTTGAATACTGCCAAAAACGTAATTTCACAAAAGTTAATAACCTCACTCTTTAATTTTGAGTACACTTTTACTTCTGTCATCTATAAGGATTATTAGTAACTAAAACTTTAAAATGAAATGTAATAGAAGAAAAAAAACCACAGATTTGTCTTGGATGAGCTCTAATTTAATAAAATAAACTGGATTATGTTACTTGTTACCAAACGGTAACAGTATGCATTAGAGGGTTAACTGAAAATGCCTCGGTCCCATACCTTTCGGATAAGCGGGACTCTATACTGTATGAAATTTCGTCCCATTCATAATATGGAGTAAGAATATTTCTTATTTCACTGAATGGGAAATAAAGATGCAAGGTGGTGCGCTTGGAAATAAACCATATTTATTTATTGTACTTCTTTCACAAACAATTTGAAGGTATGTAGAACATGAAGAAAGACACATAAAAAGTTCTCAAAAAGATATACATTTAAGCTAAAAAATTCTTCACGTGCTTATTATGAAGAGATATAACCGATCAAAGAAGAAAATTTTCAAAAAGAAATATATCACTAAGAAATGAGTCCATCAAAGAAATACATTTGTATTTGGTGACATTCCTTTGCTCAAAAGAATATACTCGTTGGAAATCTTGTATTTCCTTTGAAATAAACGTTAGAAGCATACACATTTAAACCGGATTATTCTATTGATGCACTTTGAAAAAGTATGAAGAATAAAATATTTCAACATAAAAGTAAATTAATGCTTATTCCAATTAGTTTGTTTAGCATAATACTAATGTATAATTACCTAAAACTATAATTATAAAATCGAATGAAACTTTTAATATATTTAACTAAAGATTACTTAAAGAACAATGTTACAAGGATATTTCTGATGTGGGCAGGTAAACTGCACTTACCACAACAATGGATTGCACCATTTTGCTTGAAATAATAAGTTTTCCCCAGGCTAGAGTAAATGAGTTTTTGCAACACCCCTAAGTCCCTACAGGCTACTTGACAGACAGTGATTGGGCCCTCTAGAAGGGAAGGGCGTAGGCTATATAACCCATTACCCCGCTCGCCAGAAGAGACAGTCACAAGAGACACACAAAGAAGGACGCCACAAACACATAGACAAATAACAACATTTATTGACAAACACAAACATCCATGCCTTTACCGGGATTAGAACCCGAGCCCAGCAGCTCCAAAGGCTAGTACACTAACCATTGTGCCAGTGGGCCGGCTAAAGGCTACTTACTGCAGTTTACTTGCCAGCTGCAGATTTAAAAGAAACGTTTGATATTTTTTAATCCTGCTTACACATTAGCTTCATAATGAGTAATCTCTAGGCAATTGAAAAATGTAACAAATTTATTGGATTGGATTTTCAAAATCGGCTGCTAGGAACCACGTTATGAATGAAAATCTTTGTCATACAAAAACTTAACTAATTCTAGTAATTTGTATATTTAACAAACAGCATATGCATGATGCATCAACATAATGAGCAATACCATAATCGGAACTCAAGTAATTCTAGTAATTCGTTCATATTTAACATACAGCATATGCATGATGCATCAATATAATGCGCAATACCATAATCCTTTTGTGATTGAAAATATTTGTGACAGACAAAATGAAAGCTTATTCTAATTTGTTTATGTTGAAAGTACATAACATAATAATGCAAAATACCTATCCTACTGCCGGTCAACAATTAGAAATTGGGTACTAGAAATCATGTTATGATTGAAAATCTTTGTCAGACAAAAACTTAAGTTATTCTAATAATTTGTTTATATTTAGAATGTGCATGATGCATTGACATAATGCGCAATACCATAATTCTGTTGTGATTGAAAATATTTGTGAGTTACAAAATGATAGCTTATTCTAATGTGTTTATGTTAAAAGTATATGACATAATAATGCATAATACCTATCCCATTGCCGGTCAACAATTAGAAATTGGGTACTAGAAATCAGTTTATGATTGAAAACCTTTATCATACAAAAACTTAAGTAATTCCAGTAATTAGTTTGTACTTAACACGCAGCATATGCAAATTGTATATAATTCCTAAAATTACCGATCATCTAACATGCATATCAGGGAGATGGCAATGAATACCGGTTAAACGAAAAACAGGATTTCCTCGCTATCTTCGATAAACGTTGACATTGCCTAACATATTCCAAAGACGCACATTCACTTGGAGTCCCTGGGTTCAGTTCGTGAACGGAATTCCAAGGATTAAGTACTTGTTGCCTGCATTTCAGAGGAAGTGTAAGTGAAAATGGCCACGGTTCTCATATTCGTTGCTTCGTTATGGAGTATTGCTTCTTCATTGACTGTTGAAGGTAAGTTTACGTTCTTTTAATGGGATTGAATACCCCCAAAAATTTTTGCAAATGACATTTCAATGTTTTTAATGTTTCTTAAACTATGCAATCTTAGCTTTTCAACGATATCTTAAAATAAAAGTTTTAAGTACTAGAAGTATTTTTATATATTATTTTTAATGTTGTTTTGGTAAAATTATCTTATGTTTCATAGGTAAGAAACCCCCATTGTTTACTTTAAACGCTTGTATCTCAAAAGTTACTTTTTAAATGTGCGTGTACCTTTTCTCAGAATCTACACTGCTCAAAACAATTAGGGGAGCACTTTAAGTACTTTTGATACCTTTCAGTCTCAACTTTTTAGTTTTTATTCAAAAAATCTAAAATTTGGGAAGTAGATTCATTATGCATCCAGAATGAAATTTTAAAAAATAGGAAGAGAAATCTTAATATTTTAATTTGAAATTTATGGGGGGGAAATTGGAATCGTAACTTTTGAATTAATTATAACAATACTTTTTCAAAATTTTATTTGTTAAAAAAAAGTTCGAATCAATTTTTAAACATCTAAAAAATGCATGAGTGAAGAATTTCGGATCAATTTATTTGTTTAAAAATTTTTAGAGCGAATTTTATTTTATCATGTTTTTCATATTTTCATTTAATTAAAACAAACATTATTTAATTCTTCAAAATTTTTGATTCTTCCACCTAGCGATACATAAGTATGAGCTTCACTTAGTCAGAAAACAATTTGCAAGCTGATGGTTCCAAATGGAATCATTGGGGGTGAAAGTGTTTAACCATGCGCTCCCCTAATTGTTGTGAGCAGTGTACTATAAGTATCAATATAATTTTTTTTAATAAGAATTTAAGAAGTTGGTTTCTAAAAATCGCTGGAGGGATTTGAGTTATAACTTTCTAACTTTTCTTATTTTTAATATTATTGATGTTTGTTTAGGTCAAAAATGTGTTTTTTCACTTAAAAATTTATAATTTAAAAACAAAAGATTTTTTTTAAAAATATAGTTTACACCCCCAGTTTTTAAAATATAGTTAAACACCCATTCAATAAATAGTAAAAATTTCATTGAAAAGTATCAAAATGATTCTGAGAAAAGGACACATATAAAAGGTTATTTTAACATGGGACTTCAATGGAGGACTCCTGCCGCCCTTATAACTACATTGTTTACTAAAGTAACTCGTTTATAAAGCCATAGTTAGACAGTTTGGTCCCTTGAATTGCTCATAGACCTCAATGCTATAATACATTGCTTATGGGGCTGTGAGGCGCCCTGTGGTCAGTGTCTCGATCTACGGATCGGAAGGTCCCGCGATCGAGTCTGGTCGCTGAAAACTCACCGAGTATATGAGGAGTACGTGCTCGTTAAATCTGTTGGGTCCGAAAGTCAACAAAGGGCGGTCATTGCGCAGTTTCCCACGGGTACAGGTACCTGGAGACTATTTCCCTCCCCTTCAGGGACATGTCTAAATTGTGGAGGTGGTGCGTGATAGATGACAGCATCTGTCACGTATATGTATGCATGTGAGTGTGAGTGTGTGTGTTGCGACTGTCTTACTTGACGAAGGTTTATAAGCGGCTCTCTGAGCACACAAGCCTGAAAATATATGTATACCAACCAACATTGCTTATAAAAACCATTTTAAATTAACACCTCGGTTATAACGCTAGCAGTATGCGTTTATATGGTAACCAAAATCACTACAGTAGAGCCCCGTTTATCCGAATTCCGGTTATCCGAAATACGATTTAGCAAAAAAAAAAAAAAAAATCTCGAGCCTTTCGGTTAAAATATGGAATGTGTACGCATAAATGAATACACAAAAAATAAATAGGTACTTACAAAGTTGGATTTATTTCTCAAATATATGCAGTAATTTTTATTTTTTATTTTTGCTGCACAATTTTGGTCCCGAACCTTTCGAATAAGCGGGACTCTACTGTATTTTCTATACTTAAAATATTTTATTTTATTCGTCGAATGATGCGAAAAATCGCCAAAATTGAAATTAATTTTCCATACTATTACCTAAAAAAAAAAAACCATAATACAATAAATTAAAAGGTATATTTAAAGCATACGTATGCAAAAGAGCAAAACAAAAACAAATGTTTTATTAATTTTTGTTTGTAAGATTTTTTTAATTAGTTTTCCAGTTATTAGTGGATCGTAATTCCCCAAGTCACTCAATTAATATACCATAATTCCTTTAACAAAGAAAGTTTTGTTATTTTTTTATCTGAGAATCTTAAGATTTTTTTAAAGAAAATGGTCTGTTATCAATCGATCGTAATTACTGTAACTGACTCTGTATTGAAAAAAAAATGATAATCAAGAAATTGGTATACTAGATCTATCAACGAAGTAATTGATCACAGGCTTCGTTTGGTAATTTCAAACTAATTAATGCAAATTAAATAAATTATTCTGCTTTAACTGCTCATAAAAAGTTCTTTAGTTTATATTACAATTAGTATTTCAGTTTGACTTAATGTCTTGTTTGAGTATATCTCAATTATATCGAAAACAATTGAAGATTTAAAAAATTAAACAAAATATTGTGTTTTACTTTTTTATTATTAGTTTTTTAATTTGAACATTTTTTTTTATTTTTTATTTTAAATAATTTGTTCGCTTTTTAAAGATGTTACCTGGTTTTTTCTATTTTTTCCTTCTTATTGCTTCGAACTGAAATTATGTAAGTAATAAACCAATTTTTCTGCTATTCTCCAAGAAAAATTGGCAATACAATTTGTGTTTTAGTAGCTTATACAAGAAGACATAAGAAATTACGTTTTTTCATTACTACGAACTTGATTTATATTTGCAGAAATCTAAAAAATAAGACAGTCTCAACAAAATTCTAGACAAGAAAATTTTTTTATTGATTTTTCTACACTCCTAAAATGTACCCGGGGTTGACATATGACACCCTGAAATTCTTCGAAGGTTGACATTTTGTGCTTTGAATGTAGACGGCACCTTTATTTGCCATTGTTTTAAATATTGAAAAGAAATATTTTTATTTGTAAGAAATATTTGTTTATTAAAGCAATAAATGAATCATTAATTTAATAAGGAAACCTTTCATACTAGAAATATTTTCACGTTTCAAACTACAGTACATTTCCAAAACAAATTTTTTACAAACGATAAGTTCTAATTTCCTGTAAGTATTTGAGCATGATACTAAGTTATAATAATAATATTCTTCATATATACTTAACTAATGTAAAGAAATAATAATAAATGTTTTGGAAGCTAAACTGACAAATCAATTAAAGATCACAGAGAATAATGTTTATCTTACTTAAATAAAATTGAAAAAAAAAAACATTTTGCTGAAATAATTTTGCACTCAAATAAAATTGGAGTAAGAGAATTCTTAATCCTTGTCATGTAAAGTGGAGTTAATGAAAAATGATAATGTATTTTTGTTATTCAATCAAGATAAGATAGTCATTAGATCTCTGTGTTACACGAATGGGAAGAAGACCTTTCCTATCTGCCCGAAGTGTTCCATCAAACAGGCGGCACCCGACCACATCCTGGACTGTCTGGGACTTTCCAGACACGATTTGTATGAAAATCCAGTCATGGTCCTAGACTTTTTTCGAGTGACAAACATTATAGACCTAGTTTAGCTCTGCTAAACCAAGGAGATAAGCAACAACAACAACAACAGATAAGATAGTTACATTTATTTAATTTTCAAAACAGAAATTAGGTTTAATTTCTTAGAAGCATATTGATAAGGAATTTTCCGAATACAAAAAGAAAGTTTAAAATTTTGTTGAAAGAAGATGAGATAAAAGATAAATCAGATAAAAAAAGACAATTACTTGAGATCAACAAAGTTGGAACCGATATTTCAAAATATCTAAGCTTTATGTACTTCAATAGATTATCTTACTTAATTTGAGGTGTCCATTACCTCGAAAAAATCTTTATTGGTGCCAATATTCATTTTTTTACAATTGAGCAGCAATGATAATAATCCATTTTTAGCCAAAAAGGTTTTTACAAAATGCACGTAAATTTTCAATATTATTACAATTTTCATTAATTTTTTTTACGATTTTTAATTTTCCTTCTTTTTAGTTTTTCTTAACCACAAATTAATTAAGGGTTCTTTACACATTATAATTGTGCATCTAAATTTTACTTTTCACGTTAAAACAATGTACTAGAACATTTTAAAACTAAAACACCAAAAGAGTCATGGAATTGTTTTTTAAACTTTAAAAAAGCATTTGTGGCAGATCTGAACAAAACGGAAGCATACTTAGATTACAATTATATTTGTGTATTAAATCAAAAAATTAAAACAGTTTTTAATGTCCGATTAATAACCCTCAGGATTTAAAATTTTAAAAATATTTAATTTTGTTAAGAAGCTTGATTGCTATCCAAAATATCATTGATCCCTCATCAAACGATTCCGTACTAATTTCAAAAGTACCTTTTCTTTCAAAAGACTCGTTATGGGCCTCTTTCTATGTGCCTTCGAAAGTAAAGCACACTGACAAAAGTTTGTTGATACGTTGTCAGCAGAAATTGTTTAAATCATTTTTTTTTTGGAGAGGAAAAGCAATTTAAATTTTCGTTACTTTCGCCTGGTAATCACCCGACGGCCCTGGATAAGATAGACATCAAATGCTTCCAAAAAAGAATTCTTAACATCTAGGCCCCAGAGGGACCGGCAGTACACTCTTAAAACAAAAGAGTGAAATCCACTCCAGTTGGAGAAGTACATTTTCGACACTGGAAAGGAATGAATATTAACTCAGACTGAGTTAAAATCAGTCGCGTTTGGAGTGATCCTGTAGGAGGTTTTAACACACAAAGGATCCACTCCATAAGGAGAAGTGCATTTTCCAGACTGGTGGAGTGAAATTAATCAGACTGAGTTAAAATCGTTCGTATCGTTTTAAGAGTGTAGTTAAACTTTAAGTAAATACACTGCTAAACTGTTCCAGTGCCGGAATGCGAGCCACCAGATGCACCCCAATTCGGCGGTTATGGGCCCAGGCAGGACTTCTACCTAGCTGGAGACGTGATTCACTACTACTGTGACACGGATTTCCACATCGGAGGAAACTTCTACAGGAGATGCGAGGACACCGGAGACTGGATAGGGAATACTCCTGTGTGCGGGTAAGTTATAAACATATCATCAATCCAAATGTCTATATCTATTATATATTTCTTCAGGCTCAATAAACCCATATACCTCTTAGAGCTAACCAAGTCTGGGCAAGCTTACCACACGACTTTATGTAATAATAATTTTGTTATAATGCACATGTTGACAATTCATCTGCATTTAATTCTCTTTCCATATCCACCTATTTTATCAAATTTATTTCATTTATATACTAGTAATTCGAAAGGAAATGATAGGAGAACGTACGACAAAAGAACATAAACACTTCATGGCCTTAAAATAAGCCGAAAACCAAGAAAAAAAGCAGTGGCTGGCTTCATAATTCAGACTGGCTTATTGCCTAGCCACTACTGGCAATCAAAACATCTGCTTATCGTTGACTAAACCATGATGCTCAGATGAGAAGCGAAATGTGCCAGCTCTGCTTTACGACTTCTTGGGGACTGTCCCTACCTCCCTATCTAGCTTCCTACACTCTTCGCTGGCTGTGTTCCTTTAATGTCTGTGTCCTTTGCTTCTGTTCTGCTTGTTTTGTTAACTTTCAAACAACTAACTTTTTCCAATAAAATCATATTTTTTAAAAATATTATTTACATAACTATATTATTATCTTCTTTGCTGCAGATGAACCTCAAAACTTCTCCTCCGAAATCAGACCTCGACGGCCGACCCCAAAGACCAGAACGGTGCCGACCGGGCCGTGGACGGAATGAGGAGCACCTGCTCCCACACCAAAGGTGGAACAGGAGTCCAGTGGATCGCGATGCTGGAGAAGCCAGGACAGCTCTTTCGGGTCATGACTTTCTTACCCAAAGGTCAGTTACAGAGTCTTGTCTTGTCCCCAATGCGTCTTTACCATAAGGGCACACGGGGCCCGTGTCCAGGGCCCCCATTCTCAGGGGGGCCCCGAAACACCGAAATGTCTATGCATATACAATTACAAATTGTGTATGCATGCGCGCGCAGGTGTTGTCGTTGATGTCGTATAGTCAGGACACCACATAACATAATGTCTTTGTTTATGGTTGGGGGTATCCCCAAATGATGTATTGAACTTACAGTCTGATAGGAATGAGTGGCGTTATTTTGTTATTGCGGCGTTTTTTTTTAACCCAACGGGTTTGCGGACACTTTCGCAGTTTATGCGAATAATAAATTAATTGCGAACAACAATCTTACAAGAACGGTTGAGTAATTTGTCAATTATGTGCATAGATAGTGATATCCTTCAAAAAAATTAATTTGAGGATATAATAAAAGATTTTGCTCAACAGAAATCCCGAAAGACACCGTTATCGTAACCAAAAACCAGCAGGTATTTGATTAAATATAATAAATGGTCATACTCAGTAAAAAAATGTCATTTTAATTCGCCTTTTTTACTTTAAAAAAGACTCAAATTCTTGTGTGCCCAAGGGCCCCAGCATAGTTTAAGACGGCACTGCTTGTCCCGTGTTCATATTGACTCTCGGTTAACCCTGGGGTCTTATCTATAGCTGCCTTAGGGAACTATTGTTCCCCAAAAGGATCCCCAAGGTGAAGATGAGTTACTTCGGCCTTTATAACAACGGTTTTCGTTGTTATATTGTAATACTGTTTAGAAAACGCAGTGGTCATCCGCCTTGAAGCGAGGCCTTGGATTAGTTTAAGGTGTGGGTTTGTGGTGAACCGTCACACATCTGCTGATTAAATTCGCTAAAGAACCGCTTCTTTGGGATACCCCGCCAATCACCAGTAAAATAACATCTGCGTATGGTGTCAAGTGTCCTCGATGTAAATGTAGGACCTTTAATTAGTATGGCCTTCCAACTATAATGTGAATACATAAGTTGAATACAAATTACAACACTCGCGATCCAAAAGTTTAGACAATGACGTTTTTTTGGCCTGTAAAATTTAGAAATGTGTGGGAATAGTAGAATTTCAAAACATCCCGTAATATATATTAAAGAAATATTTTGAATATGGCTATAATTGACATATAATAGCTTGATTTTTTTTTTTTAACTATAACAAAAATTTTTTTATCATAAAATAAAATTTTGTATGAGTCCCAAAAGTTTAGACACAAATACGAGAATTATGTCTAATTTAAAGTACATATATGAGCCTAATTTTGCTTTTTATTGATAGACTTCATATATTTTTTATACGAAAAATTAAAGACAATACGATATCCGGTGAACATAAAACAAATATTTAATTAACGATATTAGTACAATTTT